>CM063110.1:7981625-9231625 GCA_031841125.1 Acanthococcus lagerstroemiae | reverse complement strand
GTTAATTTCTGTTGCGTTACAGATTCATGGAGTAAGGAGACTATATTATCTAGTAATTTTTATATTTCCTGCAAAAATCGTTAAGTTTTGAGTTGTTTCATGCATGAATTGAGGAGGAGAGTGACTGGACTGCATAATTATAGCTAGTAGAGCCAATATCCAATGGAAAAATAGTTAAAATGAGAGAGTCAGACTGTTATCGCTCTCATTTATGTTCACATTCAGGAAACTTCATCTCCCCCAAATAAGGTACTAAACCTATCAATTATTTTGCTAATGAGAAGGGTGAGTATAATGGAAGGTAATACTCGAAAAGGCAGATTCGAGAGCTCCAGGTTGAGAGCAAAAGTGAATGGTAGAAGCTGTTCAGAGTATAAATCTCGAACATTGGGATTTAATGGTCACAGACAGAAAGGGAATAGGTATCATCATCTGTAAACTAATGTATATGGGGTTAGGGGTTAATATATAGAAAAATTTTATCCGAATTTCCAAGCAGAGTAAAATATGTAAAAGGAGATGTTAATATTAAATATAAGTTTGAAATATTTACCATTAGATCATAGCAAATGTACATTAATCTCTCAAGAAACTGATAAATTTATTGAAAATCATAAAAATCGTTTGAGAGGGAATACATAGTATTCTGATAATAACAGCGGTTTTATTTAATAAACCTGTACATTCAAAAGACCGTTGATAGATGGAAAATTATACAGACATGATGCGAAGGCTGTCTTCCAGAGGTATTCGAGTCGGAAATAGCAAAGGTGTAGTGGGAACGGATAAAAATTTAGAAAAACAGCTGAAACTGACTAAAAGAGCACTATTTTTGAATATTTAGCATTTTGATGTAAGTAAAACAGACAATTATTCGAATAATATTTGATTGAAAATTTGAATGCTAGGTATAGGCATTTGCAAAAAAAAGAACAAAGTGTAAAATCCCTCCATTCATCCGTCAATGCAGAGAGTCAGTTGATAGATGGAAAAATAGGTAGACAAGACATGTGCCAGATGAGGAGATTGCCTTCTGAGGCACTCGTGAGAAAATCATATATCATAATCAAATAGCAGTAGGTGAAGACAGAGGTAAAATTAAGTGCTACTTAATGCTGTTGTTCAATCTACTGATGAAAACATGGGAAATGGGCGAATAATCTGGAAAGGAAGGTATATTAATCTGCTCAAAAAATAGGTAAAAAATTAGCAGTATTGCGGAATAATATTAATAAAATGATTAAAATTTGGATGGAGTAGACAAATAGTATGTAAATCAGTGGGGTGAACTGGCTATTAGTATTGAAATCAAGGGAAATAAGCAAATATGAGGGAGGATTAGGAGAAAGTTTTAAGGTATTAGGCACCAATAGAAGGCAGTAGCACTATGTTAATTTCATCAAAAATTTGTTAAATTCGACAAAAAATGGCAACCAATATTGGAAAAATCGTTTTAAATGGAATATCTACGACTATTTTGACAATGACATATGCTCAGTTCAAGAGTCTGCGCATTAAAAAGACCAGAATACTCACCGATGAATGGAGAAAAATGTGTGTAGGTGAGATATGATGTATACTAGCTGCTGCAGTTGAGAAAGGCATCTTCCAAAGGCACTCGGCATATGTAGATCGTTTTTTTCATTGAAATTTGCTAAACTCGTAGAAAGTAGCTGAAAAAAACCGTCAAACTGGTTAAAACGCGGATATTTGTCTTGCTATTATGTGAAGTTATGCTGATAGATTGAACATTGCAAGTCACTGAATCATAAGGAAGCTGAATATGATCGCTAATGGCTCTGAGAAAAATGTACAAACGAGATACTTATATGAGATTAATTAATGAAGAATTAATATTAAGAATACGATGACTAGCTATATGATAGTCTGATGACAGTTAATACCTAAAGTAGGTTAATTTATGAGATGACAATTAGGAAGCTAGCCGAATCTAGCTAAAATACCTACCTTTTTCTGCAAAAAGTATTGTAAAATGCTCTAAATTTGAATATTTTGGTAATTTTGATGTATGTAAAATTTTGATAAAAACGATAGCCGATAATGACTAAACATTTGTCAAAGTACTACAAGCTTTTTGCTAAGAAAGGAACAAGGAGTAGAAACTTCTACTCAGATACAACTTGTTATGCTGATTGATATTAACTGGGATTTGCAAATTGATTGAATATGTAAAGGTATCCTATCGGGTGTAAAATATTTAAATGTAATCATATTTCAGGAGAGAAATTCCCTTCTCTACCCCTGCCCCAATGAAGAGAATTACACACAAACGTTGCGAAGAAAATTTTTGAAATTTCTCCCTATTAGAGAGAAATTATTATTATTCCCCTCCTAAATTACAGAATCAGATTAATATTACATTAAATTATTTCCCTCTTCAACTTTAATCATTCAACGTAATGTGGTAATTTCATATCATGAGTATCGACTAATTTTTCTGGACTTTTGGTATTAATTATAGAAAATTAGCTGAATTCTGTAAAAAGTATTCTAATTTTGAATGCCTTTTTGTTATTTTGATGGCTGATGGGACTGATAATAATTAAGAGGTGTTGCGCGTTTGTCAGCAGAATAGTAAACTGTTTAGAATTTTTGTTGAAAGGGGTATGCATATAGCAGAAAGAGAACAAGGAGTAGAGCCCCCTTCCCACTATCATGAGAGAATCAACATGAAAGGGAAAACTAATTGAATCTGACTAAATTTGAATATTTGGTATTTTTCGATAAAATAGGCAATTGATAGGAAGTTTTGCACCTATGTTATCAAGTTAGTAATAGATTGAACTTCCGAAAGGGTAAACATATGGTGGTAAGAGAACAAGAAGTAGAACCCCCTACCCCCATGAAGAGAATCAAAACTAAGGAAAATAGTCAAAATACTGTTTAAAATGTCGTTCTCTCTCAGTAAATCTAAATTTTTCAGGTAAAACACATAATTTTTAGTAAAAATAGACATTTTTGAATAAACATATACATTTTCCCACGTTTTATCTGATTTGCAGCTGATACCGAGTACTTCAATTAAACAAATTACTGATAGAACAATGATTGCTGATTGCATAGGCTGTCTAATTATCAACAGTGTCACATTACATAAAAATATGATGGCATCCATACTTGTAGAGAAAGTTACAAGAAAAGTCATGCATAGTTGACATTTCAAAACGCAGAAAATGAGACAAATAATGTAAAAAATCATCGCCTAAACAGACAGACCAAGGAGAAAAAATATCGATAATGGTAGAGTACCCGCGAATATTGGGGTTTCATATTCCTCTGAGGTTTGCACACAAAATATAGTATCTGGATTTATACATAAGCCTCTAAACTTTGCATGTAAAACATTAGATCTCAACCTAATATCGATATACCCCAATATTCGCGGGTACTCTACCATTATCGATATTTTTTCTGCTCTACTCCTTGTTCTCTTTCTGCTATATGCATACCCCTTTCAACAAAAATTCTAAACAGTTTACTATTCTGCTGACAAACGCGCAACACCTCTTAATTATTATCAGTCCCATCAGCCATCAAAATAACAAAAAGGCATTCAAAATTAGAATACTTTTTAACAGATTCAGCTAATTTTCTATAATTAATACCCAAAAAGTCCAGAAAAATAGTCGATACCTCACTGATGATTGAGAATTACCAATCTTACGTTGAATGGATTAAAGTTGAAGAGGGAATAATTTAATGTAAATATTAACTGATTACTGTAATTTAGGAGGGAATAATAATATTTCTCTGTTATAGGGAGAAATTTCTAAATTTTCTTCGCAAGTTTGTGTGTAATTCTCTTCATTGGGGGGAGGGGTGGAGAAGGGAATTTCTCTCCTGAAATATGATTACATTTTAAAATATTTTACACCCGATAGGATACCTCTTTACATAATTTCAATCAATTTGCAAATCCCAAGTTAATATCAATCAGCTATAACAAGTTGTATCTGAGGGAGAAGTTTCACTCCTTGTTCCCTTTCTTAGCAAAAAGGCTTGTAGGTACTTTGAAAATGTTTAGTCCATTATCGGCTATCTGTTTTACCTTTTACATACATCAAAAATACCAAAATATTCAAATTTAGAGCATTTTACAGATTTTTTGCAGAAAAAGGTAGGTATTTTTAGCTAGATTCGGCTAGCTTTCCTAATTGTTCATCTTCGATTAAATTAATACCTACCTTTTTAGAGTATTAGCGAATATCTGTCCAATCAGACTATACATATAGCATAGTCAATCCAGTATTCTTAGATATCTATTTTCTTTCATTAATTAATTCTCATATAAAGTATCTCGTTTGTACATTTTTCTCAGAGCCATTAGCGATCATATTCAGCTTCCTTATGATTCAGTGACTTGCAATGTTCAATCTATCAGCATAACTTCACATAATAGCAAGACAAATATCCGCGTTTTAACCAGTTTGACAGTTTTTTCAGCTACTTTCTACGAGTTTAGCAAATTTCAATGAAAAAACGATCTACATATGCCGAGTGCCTTTGGAAGATGCCTTTCTCAACTGCAGCAGCTAGTATACATCATATCTCACCTACACACATTTTTCTCCATTCATCGGTGAGTATTCTGGTCTTTTTAATGCGCAGACTCTTGAACTGAGCATATGTCATTGTCAAAATAGTCGTAGATATTCCATTTAAAACGATTTTTCCAATATTGGTTGCCATTTTTTGTCGAATTTAACAAATTTTTGATGAAATTAACATAGTGCTACTGCCTTCTATTGGTGCCTAATACCTTAAAACTTTCTCCTAATCCTCCCTCATATTTGCTTATTTCCCTTGATTTCAATACTAATAGCCAGTTCACCCCACTGATTTACATACTATTTGTCTACTCCATCCAAATTTTAATCATTTTATTAATATTATTCCGCAATACTGCTAATTTTTTACCTATTTTTTGAGCAGATTAATATACCTTCCTTTCCAGATTATTCGCCCATTTCCCATGTTTTCATCAGTAGATTGAACAACAGCATTAAGTAGCACTTAATTTTACCTCTGTCTTCACCTACTGCTATTTGATTATGATATATGATTTTCTCACGAGTGCCTCAGAAGGCAATCTCCTCATCTGGCACATGTCTTGTCTACCTATTTTTCCATCTATCAACTGACTCTCTGCATTGACGGATGAATGGAGGGATTTTACACTTTGTTCTTTTTTTTGCAAATGCCTATACCTAGCATTCAAATTTTCAATCAAATATTATTCGAATAATTGTCTGTTTTACTTACATCAAAATGCTAAATATTCAAAAATAGTGCTCTTTTAGTCAGTTTCAGCTGTTTTTCTAAATTTTTATCCGTTCCCACTACACCTTTGCTATTTCCGACTCGAATACCTCTGGAAGACAGCCTTCGCATCATGTCTGTATAATTTTCCATCTATCAACGGTCTTTTGAATGTACAGGTTTATTAAATAAAACCGCTGTTATTATCAGAATACTATGTATTCCCTCTCAAACGATTTTTATGATTTTCAATAAATTTATCAGTTTCTTGAGAGATTAATGTACATTTGCTATGATCTAATGGTAAATATTTCAAACTTATATTTAATATTAACATCTCCTTTTACATATTTTACTCTGCTTGGAAATTCGGATAAAATTTTTCTATATATTAACCCCTAACCCCATATACATTAGTTTACAGATGATGATACCTATTCCCTTTCTGTCTGTGACCATTAAATCCCAATGTTCGAGATTTATACTCTGAACAGCTTCTACCATTCACTTTTGCTCTCAACCTGGAGCTCTCGAATCTGCCTTTTCGAGTATTACCTTCCATTATACTCACCCTTCTCATTAGCAAAATAATTGATAGGTTTAGTACCTTATTTGGGGGAGATGAAGTTTCCTGAATGTGAACATAAATGAGAGCGATAACGGTCTGACTCTCTCATTTTAACTATTTTTCCATTGGATATTGGCTCTACTAGCTATAATTATGCAGTCCAGTCACTCTCCTCCTCAATTCATGCATGAAACAACTCAAAACTTAACGATTTTTGCAGGAAATATAAAAATTACTAGATAATATAGTCTCCTTACTCCATGAATCTGTAACGCAACAGAAATTAACTTGATTATCATCAACAATAGATTCGGAAATCAACACATTTCACATGCTTTTTCTACTTTTTTCGTTGGGATAAATATTATATAGTCTCTTACTCCTGTATGTTGACACAGTCTGTTCATGTATTCGAATGCCATTTTCCTCTCATTTTCGCTGTTTTGACTATTTTTTCTTATAGACAATGTCTTCATTGGCTACAATTTATTATGTTCTAGACACTCATCTTGACTCTTTTATCATTCTCACTCTATCATGAGAAGCAATAACTGATTCGAAATTTCATATTTTTGTCCATTTTCCTTCATTTTCTCGTTTTTAGTTACATACGAGTACACCTTTAAGCCAGCTGTCTGAGATTTAAACTCCAAAACATCCTTCTTTTTACTTTTGCTCTCAACCCGAGCTCTGAAATACACCCTTTCGAACATTTGTCTCCAAGAGCTACATACCAATGATGTCTCGAGGATTTACAGACTCCGCACTCGATGAAAACCCGTTATTTAGAGGTAATTACCTACTCCATTAGCATCATACTCTCTGCCTAGAAGCGAATTTGGATCACACTTTGGTCGAAATTCCACCTATGATTTTCAGAAATTCCAAGGTTTCACAAAATTATTTAATTAAATTATTCGTTAGGCTCAGTAGCTTATCCGGGAGAGATAGAGTCTCCGATGGTGGAGCTGGCGCATCTATTGTCGAAGCTCTCCTCTCATCGTAGTCAGGCATTCGTCGATTTGCAAAAATTTCTCAAATTATTATTATTAATTTAGGTTTTTAATGATTGGCTGTATTCAGAATTTAATTGCGAGACACAGAGAGGTACAACATTGAACAGTCGTTCAATGAGGTACTCTCTTATCTCAACTCAGTGGATGGTCATGGAATTTGATTGGAAAAAGTAATTCAGGTTTGATAAGTTGGTTGTATTTGAAATTTAATTGGGAGAGATAGAGGACTTTAATGAAGACGCTAGCCCCTCTTCTCTCAGGTTGGACACTCCTCTTGACTTCCATCATTCTCACACTATCATGGAAAGCGATAATTTATTCGAAAAATTTCATATTTTTAGTCGTTTTCCTGATTTTAGTTATGTTTTCAATGTCAACTGACTCTACTGTCGACTCGAATCAATGTAAATATTTTTAATTGATTACTCTTTGTTTCGACAAATGAGCGATAATTTTCCTGAAATAGGCATTTATTCTTATTTTTATAATTGTCCAGTAAGAACAAGCAAATGTGAAAGGTTGGTCAGGTTATGATAACCTGTTAGCTTCTAATGGAACGATAAAAATAACTGCTCATCCACATTCTTTTTAATGGTATACATATAGACCGTTGGAATCAATTGTTGAGCAAATTTCAAAAACGTCTGTATTATGTATGTATGCAACTCATTCTTTTAGGTTTTGTCATTATAAACTCGAGGTCTAAGTATTCAGCTATCTAAACTCATCTCATCTCCCGGATAGCTGGCTATTATAGGTCAATATGGAAGGAAAATGGATTTTCATGCATCAAGTTCAGTAGATTCTTTCCTATTGCTCATTTCGCCTGTCTCCATTAAATCTATCGGTCTGAGATATAAACTCTAACAACGCCCTCCTTTTCACTTTTTCTCGTAACCCCGAGCTCTGGAATATACCCTTTCAAGCATTGCCCCAAGAGAGAGAGAGAGAGAGAGAGAGAGAGAGAGAGAGAGAGAGAGAGAGATCAGGTAGACTGTTTGGACTATCTTAGCTCTCAATTTTAATAGCTCTCTGTTTATCCGCCTCCTATATTGATTTTGGCACATCCTATTATAGGTTGGTTAGAATAATCGAGGATACTCGCTGTATACATGGTCAAATTCATTTTCAAACATACATGCTTACTTGTCTGAGATTTAAGACTTTAAATAATGAGAATTTTAGATACGTTTTTCGAGGTGAAATAGCATAGAATCAACCCTAAACGTACTTGGAGCAGAATCAGTGTGTTGGAAGACCAGCGAGTATCGCAGACTGGTTGAAATACTATCAAACCTGAGGAAGAACCCTAAATTCATATCAGATGGTTAGTAACTCGTGCAAAGTAATGGTATTTTGCATTCCAGGAATGTCTACCTATCAATAGACCTGACAATTTCGAACTGGTAACTGTTGCAAAAGCCTGAATCAACGGTACTTTCTTCATCGTGTTATTTGACCATCTCATTAGCGAAAATATTCTCCATATAGAAGCGAAATATCTCATCATTTGTAACGAATCATTCATTTATTCAGCCATCTAAACTCATCTCATCTCCCAGATAGCTGGCTATTATAGGTCAATATGGAAGGAAAATGGATCTTCATATAGCAAGTTCTATAGATTCTTTCCTCCGAGAGAGGTCAGGGAGACTGTTAGGACTATCTTAGCTCTCAATTTTATTAGCTCTCTGGTTTATCCACCCCTACTTTGTCTTTGGGACGTCCTATATGCTAGCCAGAATCATCGAGGACACTCTGTATACATGCTCAAAATTCATTTTCAAACACACATGCTCATTTGTCTGAGATTTAAGACTTTAAATAACGAGAATTTTAGGTATGTTTTTTGAGGTGAAATAGCATTGAAGCAATCCTAAAAGTACTTGGAACAGAAAAAAGCCACTGACAAGGGGAATGAAAGCCTAAATCAAACGGTATTTTTGCTGCATACCAACGATATCCACATAGCATTATAGTCATGCGGATTTACAGACATTTGATGAAAACCCGTTATTCCGTGGTAATTATAGAGGATTTTTCAAATTGAACATAAAACATGACTCTGATTCAAAAATTCGAAGATTTTGCGAAAATTATTTCATTTTTTAATAATCATTAGACTCAATAGCTTAATTGGGACTCTCATCTCCCAGGTTGAGGGCTAACTCCTTATACTCGAGAGTAATTCGGATAAAATACGAATATTTCATGTAAATATCTCTCATTTAATTAATATTAATTAGGGTGAGATGGAGAGTAGGTATAGGCAATGGAGCTGACGCTTTCTCCGCTAAAACTCTCATCTCCCGGGCTAAAGGATATCTCCATGTACTCAATGTCCACCGCATTCATCTGATATTTGATAACCCAAACTCAAAAGTAATTCAGGTACCTATCATTTCCTCTGGCATTTGATAATCTCCTACTCAAAAGTAATTCGGATAAAATACAAGTAGGTATCTCTCTTTCATTTCATTAATTAATATTAATTAGGGCGAGATGGGGAGTATAGATGAAGAAGCTAACGCTTTCTCCATCAAAACTTCCAACTCCCAGGCAGAAGGCTATCTCCTTATACTCGAGAGTAATTTGGGTAAATGCTCACCACATTCATCTGTTGTTCGATATCCCCTCTACTCAAAGGTAATTCTGTTAAAATATAGATATTTCATGTAGGTATCTCCCACTTCATCGTTAAAACATCCTAATCTCGGATTTGAATCTAAAATGCATTGTCTAAAGCTTTAATGTCACCACTTTTTCGTTAAAATCTTCTAATCATAGGCTGGTTGGATAAAATAAGGCTGACGCCTGTATCCGCGAGAAAAAAGGGATTACAATATGCACATTAGAAGTTGATTGATACTATTTGCCCTGGGCTTGGAGCCGTACACTCAAAGCGTCAAGTGTCACGCTCGCTAATTGATACAGGTCGAGTCTACTTTTTGCGAAAAAAGTCTAAAGATATGTTTCGCCTGTTGACTGCTTCGTGTGAAAATAGCATGCATGTCCATGATGGGGTAGTTTGTCGAATCTAACGCAGGTTTTAACGGTACAAATGTGAAATTGTCTCGTCCGTCGACTGCATCGAGTGAAAATAGCATACATGTCCATGTATATGATATTCTTTGATTCGGAGATTTGCAAAATTAATAATAATAATAATGATTGGTTATACTCAAATTTAATTGCGAGACACTGAGAGGTCCATCGATAGACGCTGCCGCGTCTATTGAGGGACTCTCTTGTCTCGGGTTGGTAGATGGCCATCAATTTCGATTCGAAAATTAATTCAGGATTGATAGGTTGATACTGTTCTAAATTTAATTGGGAGACGCTGAGAGGCTCATCGCTGACGCTGCCGCGTCTAACGAGGGACTCTCCTGTCTACCTCCTTAATCACTTACCCCGCTAACATCATACAAACATCAACACGCGCGAAATTTTAAATATTCGGTTAAAAATATACGACGAAAATATCACCCACTTAATGCTTCCCCCACTTTAGATTGGACACCAACAAAGGAATCTCGAGTTTGCAAAAGGATTGTCTACTGTTAGACGATCCCGTTAGACGATAGCAAGTCGCACAACCGTCACCAGCACCGCCACCACCTCCGTTATTTTTCCAACCTGCAAAAATGTCTAGAGTCTGGACAAAGGATTCTCGAGTTACAAAAGCATTGTTTACCGTTTGGCATGCCCACACAATGGCGAGATTTTTTCTCCGGTGGTCATCGCTGTTTGCTAATGACTTGAGACGAAATAAGCGAAATGCCCATTCCTCATAGCCTGCAACGTGAAATTGGCTCGCCAATTCGATTATTCGAATCTCGATGCGTATTTCCGAAATATTATTTCATATTTTCCTCATTTTTGATATCTAATTGCATTTTAGCGAGAGCTAGACTCGTCGATCTTAGAAGACTTTCGTCTTCTAAGATCGATGAATCTCCTCTCTTTTATTGCGAGGGACAGAAGCTTCGATAATAGACGCTAGCGCATCTAGTATCGAACCGCTGTCCTCAGCTTGATTGGTTAGGACTCAAATGTAATTCGGATAAAATACAAGTATCTCTCATTTTAATTAATTAATGTTAATTAGAGCAATATGGGGAGTATAGACAAAGAAGCTGACGCTTTCTCCATCGAAACTTCCAACTCCCAGGCAGAAGGCTATCTCCTTATACTTGAGAGTAATTCGGGTAAAGTACAAATATTTCATGTATCTCCCGTTTTATCATTAAAACATCCTAATCTCAGATTTGTTGCTAAAAACACACATGTCTCACCGCTTATGAGTTCCGCCATAACGTAAAATAAAATCCGAAAACGCGAAGAAAAATAAATAATTTAACCATCACCACTATTAAAAATCATCCCGCAGTGAATATAATACACAAACAACTTGGATCTCATTTAGAAGTCACCTCCTTAATCACCTACCCCGTTAACATCATACAAACATAAACACGCGCGAAATTTTAAATATTCAGTTAAAAATATACAACGAAAATATCTCCCCCCCCCACTTTAAATCACAAACAACATGCTTCAAATTCCAACCGAAATACATTAAACATAGTCCCTTAATTACCTAGTACCGAACTGTCTACGCGAACTCGTTGCATCGTGACGTCAGATGGCGCTTAGCATAGTCCGTTGTGTGGTTTAGAATCGGCCTTTTATACCTACTACAGTACATTAGGAATTTTTAGACCTATTATTCATGCGAATGACCCCCCATCGAGATCATCGAGGGGTTTCGAAATCAACGAATTCGTTTCTGATATCGGTTTGGCTCTTAATCTAAATTTGTGGCTCCTGAGGAGGGGAAGAATCGATTCATAGATTTTTATTGCTCCAAAATTTGATTTTGACATTAATTTGTGCGCAATTGTAAATTTGTGGCAAGTATGATGGAGGCCGAGAATTTAAACTTTTTATTTCGGGCGCAGTAATATCGTGTCTCTTTTTTTCATTGTGTGTAGAAGGTATTAAAATTCCGGGTGTATTTTATTTTATCGTGTAAGTGAATTAATTTTTTCTTCAAACTCTTTCTTTTTCTGTTTCGTACTTGTTATTGCGCTTGTCATTTATATATTTCGTGCAAACAGCATATTTCTTTCGTGAATTCAACATTACCATTGTGGGCCGATAAATGGGTCCCATTTTTTATTACTTTAGATCGACAAAAGGATACAGAGGCATAGGGTTCCATACTGATAAAAAAACACAGTAAACAAATCTTAGAAGTCAAAGGTTTTTCGGAAAGACTTACCATGGTAAAATAGTTCTTTTTTCCCTTTTTACTATCTTAAATGCGAATTTTAGAATCATCAAGATGATACCACTGATCAAACAACTAGGCACGTTTAGTATTGTTATCAATATCAGTGCAGCCTATTCGTGGACAACAAAAAGGAATAAGAAGTGAAAACTTATTTTAATTTTGAATTTGGAAAACGAGAGGTTCTCGAGAAAAAACGCTTAACGCCATCGGATTCAGCATTCAAAATGTAGCCAAAATCATATAATCTCATCCCATTGTTTTTTCATGCTGTTGCGTAGTGTTATAATAGTATTATGAACTGGTTCACTTATTTTGAATGAACTGAGCCAGACCAGCTCATTTTGGAGAGTATTTTGCTTTTCGACATCAATTCATCGAAAAGTCAACGGTAGATATCAAAATGTCAAGTATTTCTCGCTCATCAAATCACTCAATTACCGTCTTGAGGGCATAAAAATTATGAAAATACCGAGCGGGAGGGGGGTAGGAAGTATTCAGTACATACACATTTTGAATTGCCCCTCCCGAAATAACTCTCCAGACCGCCACTGCTGCTCCTACTGAATCAACAGTCGACCCACTGATATGTAATTCTATTTTGTCAACCAAAGTTCAGACAGAAACACTGAACAGGAAGTTCATATTTTCTCTCTCAGATACGCCAGCTAAAACCATTATCATTCCTCAAGTTTCTGCTCCCTCCCCCAATGGAAAAGTAATCCAGAACCTCTTGCGCATTTTCCGAACACTCACCGTGGAATCTTAACCGAACTTGAATCATTTAGCTGGTGCCCATTTCGTCTCTCCAGCTGATAACCAGTCACATTCTCTCAATCTGGCGACGCATCGGGGACTTGAGAGCAAACCGAGGTGTGTAACTCCAGAACTTGCCGTTCGTATGCCAGAACATACGGCCGTTTCACGTTTCACGAGTGGCTTTGGTCCACTGTCGTGAACTTGGTACCCACGAAATTGGCTACACTTGGCCCGAATTAAGTAATCGCGAACGTAATAATCGCGTTCCCACTCTGGTCTACCACTTAATAATATAATACGGTACTCGGTGCTCGCTCGTCACAGGTGAGAGTGTTTACTACACTCGGATGTTGATAGCAACGAGTCACAGCGAGCGGTGGTCGTCGAGCTCCCGGCTCTCGAGCCGCTCGAGCCGCCCGGACTCGTCCACAATCGTACCTTCGAAATAACTCGCCGACCAGGTCCCAGTGCTTCGCGAACGCGGCGGTACCATTGTAATACATAATCGTGCACACTCCATATACGTAAAATTAGCATAAGACAATAAAATAAAACGAGCCATCTCCGAGGGGGCAGAAGAAAAAGCGCACATAATTAGCCATTGCGTGCGAAAAGTAGACGATATATGCTTTAAAAATTTGGAAGGAGAAACCGTGAACGAGAGACGGTCGTTTGTTGGACTCGCAACGGTCATTCTTCACGATACTATCTTCGTCTTTTTAGAAGCGAACACATCTGTATCTACTTTTACCTTTTACTTAGTTACAGTTCCGAAAGGGTCGTTCACCTCGGAGGAATGAAAGAGAAGAAGTCGATTGAATGCGAGTACGAGACGAACCACATTGGGATCACGAAGCTGATATGGCTCTGTAGATTACCTCCGTTTCAAAAGCCTCGTTTTTTCATTCTGGATCAGTAATGAGATCTGGCAGGAGTCAAGCGGGGTCACTCGTCATCCACGCTCGAAAAACAAATTAAAGAATACACACATTTCAGCGTCGTCTCCCCACAGAAGAAACAGAAGCCTAAGTACTCTGGATTGCCTTTCCAGCGAAATTAATGAAATCCAACTCCTGTTCAAGATGCCCGGTAAACGAACTGAGCATCAGACTCAGACTCAACGCTTCTCAACTGTCAAGTCTTTGTTCTTCTACAGCTGAGAGACTTAGACACTGGATCTTGTCTTCAAAAAACGCACACAAGTTTTCGAATTATACACGTATGGTCGCATCTCAAGAATCACACAGAAGCAGAAGGTCTTGGGGGCGGAGTAGGACCAAAAAAATCACCGGAAAAACCATATTGCAGGCCACATCCGCAACAATGGTAGTCCTATACCCTTCCCTCACCCAACAAAAAGAAAATGAAGAAAAATAACAATTTTTTCATAATTTTCTCTTTTAAGTGTAATATAATTTATAATCGGTAGAGAAGTATGGGAAAAATTCGGATACCTTCAACAATTTTCAATTTTTTTCCTTTTTATCTGAAAAATAATGCTTTTAGGTGAAATTTTATTGACTCTACATAGATGATGGGTATTATCGAGGACAACAATTTCTGCGTTCCCCGAATATGAACACGGCGGATGAGGAATACATTTTTTGGAATACCATTTTTTGTCGTTTGGTCACGACTGGAGGTAAAAATCCAATGTATTTTCCTATAAACATAGCGATTTTAGTTAGTTTTATCTAATGAAGCTCAAATTTTCAGTATCTGGTTTCTCATCAGCTACAGGGTGTCCATTCTTATTCGGAAATGATTTTCCCTAACTTTTCCAGGCCAATATTACACATGCAGGAGGGGTCAATTTTTTTTTACTACCGTGTGCTTATGAAGCTGTGGCAGAGGAAGTGTAAAAACTTAATCATGGAAATGAAAACGCGCTCTATGGGGTGCAGCGTGGTGCGATGTCAATTAACGACTTCATAGATTTTTTCCGTGTGACTGGGTGGGTGAAAGGAAATAAAATTCGAAAATTGATTTATAGGTTTTCGAGGTCCCTGCATTCGATTTTAGAGGTAATTTTTGGATCCTGTCCCCCCTGGTGCGACCAATGAGGTAGCAAGAGCGTAAGACAAGCAACGGCTGACTCGGAATTCGCCATTTCTAATTGAAGCCACCGAATAGGGTAAAAATGCCGTTTTATTTATTCAAAGTGTTGGTAATTGAAATAACGCCGTAAAAATTTTTCAACTGAAAAAGCATAGGAGCTTAAATTTGGTCAAGCGATATTCGAAATCAGCGACACAAGACCACCCCTATTTCGATACTTCGTGCAATTTTTCGCCGGAGAAGCTGGATTCGTATTACAACAGTGCTGTGAAAGGGGTCAGATAAGAATCTGAGGCGATATTAGAAATCAGCGACTCAGAACTTGGTTGGCTATCCTGTCCAAAAAATTGACTTTACAATCTCGTAAAGAATTTGGAACCTGAGTTGTTTAGGGGGAGGGAAAATAATTAAAATTAATTCTAGATCCTAGGTGAAAAAGCTGCAGCATATCTAATGACAAATGCTATGAAAGTAAAAAGGTGATTAGGATATGGAAAATTATGGCGCCAGGGGAGGCGGAAGAGACTTCAATTTAAGAGTAGATATATCTCTCTACATACTAAAAAAGTAAACCGCCTCCGAGAGAAAAAAAACTTACTGCGGGCTACCTCTCATTTCTCCAGGGGTAGCCTACCCTTGGGAGGGCGTTCATGGTGGAGGAGGGAGCTTGGGGGAGGAAGGTCGCGGTGAAGGACGAGGAGGAGTTGCGGTGGAAGAGGGCTCTCTATACACTAAAAAGTAAAAGCCACCTCCTCCTTCCCCACCATGGGGATAAATTCCTGGTGGCCTCCCTTGCACCTTAATCTCACGTTTCACCAAAGGTACCCCACCCCGGGGAGAGGGAGGACGGCCATGGTGGGGAAGGGCGCCGCGGTGGGCGTGGAGAAGCATGGTGGGGGAAAGTAACTGTGATGGAAGACAGCTGTGGTGGGGATTGGCAGAAACTAGCCCACCCCAGGGGGGGTCCTTGGTGGAGGAGAGAGCTCCTAGATGGTATAGCGCCGTGTTGTTTTCATATAATTTTCATGGAAATTTTTTAACGTAAGGTAAAGTACACTTATGTTACTATGACGTTCATGGCCGTATTTACATATAGACAACATAGGTACGTGCCTAGGGCGCTACATTATGGGGATACTGCAAGCCGGCACGAGCGAAAAGAGCGACGGCGGGGGTTGGGCCGCGAAGCTCCCTAGTAAGGTCATATATTTGAAAACAATGGACTCTTTCGTAACGTGATAGTAATTATTATGCGGTCTTTAGACTTTTTTCAAATTTTGTGTATTGGTTACTCTTCCCCCCAGAATCTCGAAATTTCCTTTCATTCACCCTTATTTACATTTGCGAAGGAAATTTTTAATTAGAACATGAGGCGATGAATCCTTTGTTATTCTTCTTCCCTTCCCCGCAGTTATGTTAATTGTTGGACAACGTTCTTTTTCACGTATATGTTTAGAATTCTTGATTTCACAATCGTGGCGAAGAGGACTTATGCTCGCACAACATTCTTTTCTGTGCTTGAGACAAACTATCAAACTGGTGCGTACAAGTTCAACAAATGTTTACCAGAACACTGGGTGGATACTGTTTAGAAAGATATGTACATCACGTGTGAATCTGTATGTATCCTGAAACTCCTTGTATTGGGCCGAAAGATGAATTGTATTTTAAATTGTTCTGTTTTTTGCGGATTTACAAGTACATGGTAATGATATTGTAAATTCTTTCGATTACTCCGAAGGTGTTAATGCAGGATGTGTACCGGTCCTCCACGTTCCCCAAAAATTCCCTAATTCGGATAAATATCCACTGATCTCCTGAAAGTCCACCCTTTTGATTGAAGGTTCCCTAAAAATTGCGAGGCGAGTATTTTTCCGAAATGAAGAGCAACATTTAGAATTTCCTTACGAATGTTTTTGGTTTTCGACTTCTGTAGACACCCTGTAATGTCTTCTGCTGGATGCACCATTTAAATATGCCGTTGGGTACACGAAGTGAGTGCTCAGTTCCAATACCAAAAGCGGACGATTGGGAGAGCTTCTCTTGCGCTTCTGTGGGAGTATGCGCTTAAGATCAGATCATTTCGACTGTACCCAGTATGTGCGTCCCTGTTATGATTCTCGTGCATGTACCATCATTGTTAATGATAGTGATTCGACCTCATGCTGAGCGAGAATGCGGTTTCGGAAATTAATTCTTGTTGGTATTCTCTCATTTTAATGACTGCACGTCGTACTTCTATCCGTGTTCATGTTTTCTTCGGTTCGTGTAACTCGAACGATGCGTTGTTTTTAAAAAATTAGCGCCGGCGCCCAATGAAACCCGTAATATTTGGTTTTTGTGCTCCACGATGTGAATATCATTTGTACGATCTGATGAACGTTCGTTGGCACCCATCAATTGTTGGCGGTGTGTACATATTTGCCGGAGTGTAAGATCTGAGCGAACGGCTTGTGGTGCACATCTGTGGCCTGTGTCGACAATACCTTTTCCTTACTATTTTGCAAATACTGAATCGAGCCATGTCTAGTCATAGTTGATTCCAGCTATGCGAAACAGCAGTCCAGAAGTAATACGAATTCCGGTCTTGGTGACTTCACGACTTCCTGTTTCAGTTTCTTCTCCATCCTCCGTCTCTGTTGCAGGGGTTGGCGATCTACGCTGTCAACGCGACTTTTGATGTGGCCGTCCGGGACGATTGTGTGAGCGACCGAGTCGCCCCGAATTTTACCGGCGGCACACTGATCCTTTCCCGGCTATTTTATTTATTTATTATTATTATTATTATTATTATTATTTTTTTTTTTTCAAAATCCTCTTGAGAATCACGTATTTTGGGGCTTCTCGTTACACGCCCCAGATTCCATGCCTTTCGTTTCCAACGTGATCTAAAATTTCCTCTTTTATGTTATATTTGCAGGGACAGAGTGGCCCATCGGGCAACCGAGCAAATGTCCGGTGGCCTGGTCTTCTCAAAGTGATTTATGTTTGTGTAACGAATGTATAATATGTATTACATCCAATTCATACGCAGATCCAAACTTTTCAACAGGGACGTACCGAAGAGTTTTTCCAGGAGGAGTAAAAATTGTGAAAGTCCCAACTGGCTCAACTCAGAACTCCCAAGTATCAAAGCACAAAAAAAAAACTTTAGACCTGTCGGATTTTCCTAACCGACTCAACTCAAAATTCCCAAGTATCAATGCAAAATAAGAAAAGCATTTTGACTTTGCTGGGTTTTCCCAACTTCTCAACTCAATTCCCAAGTATCAAAGCAAAAAAAAAACCCTTTCAACTTGTTGGATTTTCCCAACTCGCCTGACTGGAATGGTAAATTTTCCCAATTGCTAAGTGAAAAATTCCTACAGGGGGGGGTGTAAGTTGTCCCCTGCTCTATCAGTACGTCCCTGATTTTCAAGACTCTTCCAAACATGTTTTTGGTATCTTCGACGATCTTTCCAATTCGTTTTAAGACTACTCCAAGCATATTGAGACTTTTTAAGACTATTTCTGCTATGGTTAAGACTTTGTGGGATATTATTTAGGACTCTTTGAAAATCATCTGGGTGGTTTCCAGACTCTTTGAGACTCATTATGGTTTATCTAAGTCTTACGTGAGAGTCTTCAGTTTTTTTAGGACTCTTTCAGGCACTGTTTGAAACTTTTTGAAGTGTTCTATGCTTCTTTGTGTCGTCTGAGTTTCTTTTAGCCCTGTTTAGCACTCGTCAACACCCGTCGAGGTGGTTTTAATATTCATTGAGACTCTTTACGGATTTTCCAGACTTGTTAGTACTCTTTTAGACATGTTTAGTGTCTAGACAATTCCTAAATAAATCTGAAGGAATTTTAGAAAAATGTTAGCGAGTCTTAAAAAGTCTATGTTAAGTAATATATAGTCTGAAGATATCTTGGTAGAATGTTAAATTATAATCTTAAACAAGTCCTGAAAATCTGTAGTAGTCTTCAGTAATTTTGGGAAAATCTTGGAGGTAAAATAGGCTTGGAAAAATTTTTAAATTATGGAAATATATGCCCCCTCCCTGTGGAGATGAAATTTCAAAAATGCCTGTTTATACTGCTCATCTCAGAGAGTCTTGAAGTGTCTTATAAAAGTTCGGAAACCCTTGAAAAAGTCATTATGAAGCCTAAAATAATAATCTGAAGTAAGTTAAAAGATAATCCCGAATAATTCTGGAAGGGTCTTGCGTAAAACATGCCTGAATTTTTTGAATAAAATACAAAAAAAAATTCAAGTTCCAGCGCGATTGGATGAGGGTAACATGTGCCACTGACCCCCCCCCCCTTCTGATGAGATACGAGAAGATATTTTCATGTGTCACTAGGCTTTTTTATGAGATACCAGATTCAACTAAAAAATGTTGTTCTTCGACTTCTGTATTAAAAATTTGTTTTCATAGACTTCGATAGGAGATATGACGCTGATCAAATAAAAAAATTTTTGGCTTTGCAGTCTGGATCAATGGTTCTAAAAGAAAATGTAGAGGAGAGGAAGTGAGAAATTGAACATCGAGTTAGGGGTTGATTTATGGAAGCTGATTTATACGTTTTTGAGATTGTTAAATCCAATTTCGAGGACAGTTGTTGCGTCCTCCCCCCTCCCCCGAGGGCACCAAGGAAGTTAGCATCGTCCAAGTATGTTGTTAACTTTTTTTTTGGAATGGTATTCCATTTATGTTATAGGTTTCCAGGGTCAAAACTCGATTTTGGGAGAGAAGTTTGGATCCTTCCCCAGGGACGGGAGAAAATAAGTAATACGACATCAACGTGACCGTGCTGAGTCTACTTCAACTCACAGCGGGGAAATCTTCAGAGAGACAGCAACTGAGAGCACTACACCACCTTTCTCAAGTCGTCAGTTTCCTCTCAGGCAGATTTCATTATGTTTTGCCCACGTTACAACCTCGTTTCTGGTTAACATTTCCTGAGGGACTACACCACCGACATGCTCGGAAGTGAACTGACGAGAAATGAGACGGTATATGAAACTGTGGCACGTGGTATACACGCATCGGTACCAAAATACGTACTACTATAGTGACAGTACAATACTGGTACAATAAAACCCCCAACACGAAAGGAAAGGTGATGGCACCACCTGCGACTGCAGCAGGCAAGATAACATGAACAGCTGCCACCATGCCACACCATCGCAGGTTGACATATAGGAAGCCAGATATTGCCATTGCGGTAATTTCAAAATCGGAAGTAGCAGACTATCGAGGGTTGTTCACCGTCAAAATAACAAGTCTGGGTTGTACGAACATACTCCGAAGCATTCGCGCTTCCTGCCGGGTAGTAATCACCTTTTGGTCGGATCAGATTGATGGGGAGAGCACAGGCTGAGCTACGATGCCGAGGTCTATCTTCGAATCAAGCATTTGGCACACGAATACAAAAAATATCATACTTACAACTCCTCTCTCTGACGTTGGGATAATACCATTTTCATTTCGTCCTGTATTATCAATAAGCCCACACTCCAGACCGAGCAACGTGAGGTGCTTCCGAGTCTAAACTTCTTCGAACGGCGCTCAGAAAATCATCACTTCTGTTCGTTGACCGAAATCTGAAAAATCACAATACAATACGTATAAAAATATAATTTCGTAAATATTTATATTCGGTGAAATCGTAACACAATGTAATACGGGCGAGGATTCGCGGGTACTAATTACAGAACGCCAATTATACGTTCATCATTCGACAGTTAATTAGCCGATACATTTTGTCGGGATGTCGGCGTTTCGAGAAAACATTTACCACCGGGGACCTTAATCATTACTCGTGTCAATTTCAAATGTTTACGCCAAATTATACGGTTCGTGACAGCAAACTGATACTATATTTTAAAATGAAAAAATTCCAGCAGGGTACAGGTTTTCCATACACAATTCTATAATCTCTCAACAGCGTACAATCCCGGGTTTCACCTCCATTACTACTTAGTCCAGGAGAGTCAGCTAAAAAAGAGGTGTTTGATGGAATTAATTGCAGCACAGCTGGAACTTGATACGATTGTTTAGTACCGTCTTCGAAAAAGCCCCGTGATCCCCCCCCCCGGTGTGAGCATCACCCCTCAGAGTTCAAAAAGTGCCCCCGGAAACAGTTTTTGGCTTGTATCTAGCTTAAAATTGAGTTATATGTAGGTAAAAATATCCCTCACTAAAATTAAAGAACGTAAAATTCTCTACAAAAATGATATGTATGTTTTTTTCGTGAATCCCATGCCAACCAAGATAATCGGCGTTCAAGATCACACGAGCATGTAAATATGGAGTAACCTACAACGCACGCGGTATACAAACGCTGAAATAATAGCGAAAACACATGACTGCATGCCTATAGAATGTTACATGATATAATTTTAATTTATTATCTTTATTATTATAAGAATTCATCTTCATCCGAATCTACATGCATACAATTTTCTGCGTTTAAACAGCCTCCACTACAAACGCGTGGCTACAAGAGATACCCACTTTACGGCAACCAGAAGCTCGTGATCCGGATGCGGAAAACTCAAGTTCGTGTAAACCCGCTCGAGACCCTTGGAAAATCGACCCTCGTTAGCCCTGTCTCAACCCGGTATGTTTCTCCTCCAGCAGCCAATCAGAGCATTCCATTTAAGGGGAGCCATCAGGTCAGCCAATCACATCACTTCGTTTACGTGTAGCCCTCTCACTACCTGAGCTATACACCGGTGTTGAGACACCCGTGCTATACCCTTTATGTATGCCCTTTGTAGACCCGTCGTATAGCCCTTCTGTATGCCTCTAAGTATCCCCTTTGTAAACTGTCGTGTAGCCCTTCTGTATACCCTCTATGTACGCTCTTTGTAGACTCGTCGTAGAGCCCCTCTGTTTCCCCTAGCATGGATCCCCTTTGTAGACCCGTCGTATAGCCCTACCATATACCCTTCATGAATCCTCTCCGTAAAGCCGGGTAGATCCCCTCTTGTAATTCAGATACATATGGGAAGGGATGATGGGCTCTCAGCCAGTTTAAAAAAGTTTGAACATCCCTTCTATCATGCTGCACTCGTGATTCCCTCAATTCTTTAAGCTGAGCACTCGTTTCTGGTTGAAAGTTTGTGAACTTTTCCAAACCTTGGCAAAGATGAAGCATATGACAGGGGCGCTAAAAATCCACGGCTGCAAAACGCTAGAGGTAACACCGCGTCGATGAGTCAGTCCAACTGCACTCTTCATAATTCGCATGAGTGTTTGTTGATTCGCGTTAGGACGCTAAAGAGTTGCTCTCTAGCGGCCTAATGAAATGCGGCGCGCTAATTGGTGTATTTGGACAAAAAGATGATCAGGGACAAAAATTTTCTGTAAAAGAACTCAAGTTGGGCTCATCTGAAAGGAAATAATAAGGGCTGACACTTTAGTTCTCTTCAATACTGAAAATGCTAAAGCTCATTTCACCTGTACATGTTTTTGTGGTAAAAATACCCGGATCATCTTTTCGCCCACTACACTAGCGCACCTACTGGAGTGTCCAAACGCCAATAGTCATGTCGCTCCATAACTATTGTCTGTCTTCAATTCAGTTTTTAGAACAAGCTGGTCCATCTAGTATAGGGATTTAAAATTACAGCGTCAGCGTTCAACGCTTCTAGCATGATTAGAGTGACGAGTTCGGCGTTTGTACACCGTGTACATTGTAGGTAGGTTACTCCATATTTACATGCTCGTGTGATCTTGAACGCCAATTATCTTGGTTGGTGTGGGATTCACGAAAAAAACATAGATATCATTTTTGTAGAGAATTTTACGCTCTTTCATTTTGGTAAGGAATATTTTTACCTATAACTCAATTTTAAGCTAGATACAAGTCAAAGACTGTTTCTGGGGGCACTTCTTGGACTGTGGGGGGTGATGCTCACACCGGGGAAGGAGGGGAAATTACGGGGCTTTTCCGAAGCGGATACTAAACAATCATACCAAATTTCAGATGTGCTGCAATCAATTCCATCAAAAATGCTAATTCCCCTGGACTAACTGCCAAGGGGAAAGGTCAAGAGGGGTACTTCAAATCCGAAAATTTGTTGGAGCAAAGCTGGTACATCAAGGTTTCGCCAGTCCATGAGATAGACACACAACCAGTCCTGTCCCTACTGAGAAAAATTCAACCGAGACTCAAGATTTCTGCAGTTTCCTTGTTCTAGACGGACACAGCGCTAAGAGTCAATATTCAGGATTCAGATCTCACGGTTCTCCAAACCCTATAGTCAATGTATGTCTCCGCCTGACTTCCGAGCAAAAACGTCCCTCCGTCTGTTTTTTATATCTCTAAGCTCTTCGACCTCTCACAGCCCAAGCCTAGCTGCTAGTCAAGCAAGCAGACAGCCAGACAGTTAGAAAACAAGATGGATAACATAAACTCAGATAAACCACCTCGGGTAGGTATACATGTCAACTGGCAACTGGAGACTGGAAAGTTGCAACCAAGAAGCAGCTACTTAGTGACCACTAATCTTTTTGGAAGAGGAATGCTCTCGAACCAAGTTCCTCGTCAACGAAGCCTTCCAACTAACGCAGATGGACGCGATTACCACTCGCAGATTATGTAGTACAATGGAAATAAATTCAAATATCACGACTTCAATTTGGTCGAGTCGTCACCACATCATTCGAGCATTCAAATCGAAAATATACGATGTTAGATGACGCTGAAAAACTTTCTCGCCATCGCAGCTTGACAAACACGCACGTGTCGACCACATCAACAAAGACCAACTAGTTTCCCAATTTAGCGGTCTTATTTACCTTCGGGGCAATCTAACGTTCTCTTTTTTTTTTTATGTACTCAGTAGTCGCTCAACTTTTCGATGTTAATACTTCTAGCCCATAAAGGGGATAAACTTACTTAACGATACAAAATGATCGGTTACATAGATCGGCCGAGGCGTTGAGGGACCGTAATCAAAAAGAAATCTCCTATAAATCGAGGAGAAACGTCGAAATAGCAGAAAGATGCTGTCGCAGCTCATACTGAGTTAAGGAAAGTTGTTCCAGAGCTACCTAATGTCGATGGAAGTGCGAGAATTCGTAACCAGGGGGTTAATTCAGAAGTCAAAACGAAATCGAATACATTTTTTAGAACCAAGTTCCAGTTAAAGCAATCATTGACTGAATGATGAAGTCAATGCACATTTTGACTGAGTTTGAGTGGATTCAAAAATGACTGGCTTCGTCTCCCAACAGGCTAGGTTCATGCAACGTAGTCAGGTGTTTCTTTGGTATTTCTAACTGCTATGATACTGGAAAGTCCTTGTGTGGCCAAGTGGTAACGTCCTCGCTTTGCAATCCATGCATCTTGGGATCGAGTCCCATCAAAGTCGAGAAGTTAGTGATATTCAAACAGCCCCACCAACATATTTAGAACAGAGCAACTATACAGTGTCAATCGAGGAGGAAATAGTATAGCGTATCCTATAACCCCCGCCAGTTCACACGAACAAGGCATTACAATCGCAGGGCGTGTTACGACCAGATCAGAAAGATTGGTACTGTGCGTGTGCACGTTGTGGACAGCTTACTCAACGTCGTGAAACACATGGCTAGTAAGCAAACTGCGGCTGCACCCTCTTCGGTACAGAGAAGGAACACTCTAAACCGCGAGGAAAGCAATGACAAAACCACTCCGACTAACCTGCCCTAGAGAGTAGAGTGTTAGGAACCACGACCGCCCACATCCGGCATCAAATATGGCGCTTGAAGAAGAAGAATTATACTGGAGGTCAATAAACACAGTTAATTTACCCTCGACAGAGGACTGATGCGAAGAAATGGAGAAGTTCCAGTTAAAAATTGTACTAGAAACTAACCTCAACGTACATTTTTGGATGAAATTCATACCCATCTTGTTCTTGACATCACTTTATAAATCTGTTCACACGCTGAATTTGTCTCTCGCCGAATAGAACAAACGCGTTATGAAAAAATGGCCCTTCTATTGATTTAAATTATTCGTAAGAATGACAAAAAGGGGTCTGGTTGACCGAGTGGCGGGCGTGATGGTTTCGGAATCCGGAGGCCCTCGGTTCGAGCCCACGTAGCAACTCGTCAGATTTCGACCTAGGCCAGTTTTTCGGCCAGAAGGGAAGAGGGCTCAGACAGCCCTAACAGCCTCCCCGACGTCTCTGAAGTAATGCTCGACAGGGCGGATTCCAGGGCTCGGGTTGAGAGCAAATTAGAAAAAAGAGAATGATAAAAGATCCTCGAATCCAAGAAGTACTTACAGCTATCAAACTCACAAGTTCAAGTCAATTATTGCACACCACTCGCCGTGACTCAGGTATCAATAGAACCTACAAACTGATGGTATACCGCACTCTTGGGTGGAGTAACTATTGATAAAAAATTGGATTATCAACCTTGTAATGAAAATCTTGGCCTGCACAGATGATGCAAGTGATTACGTTTCTATTATTGCGCCGCGGTTAGAAGACGCGGCAGAAAAAGGAACTCATGGTTACATATTGGGATGTGGAACGGAATGTAGGAGCGCTAATGTGCACTTCCTAGACGGAAAATCAAAAAATCATTATAAAATTAAGAAATGACGGACATGCTTAAAATTTGAACTGTAGGTAGCTACATATTCGAACTTGCGATTAAAGATTTAAAATAAGTCAGGCAGCAAAATTATTAGAGGTGTGGTGAAGTAAGACAGGAAAAGTGCCTTATCCGCTTCTTATCAGTTACCGGCATGATGTTCTGACTGCGTGGGAAAGGGTCCTTTGTCTCATAAGAGATACATTGATCGAATGCCCTTTTTCCAAGCACGCTTCATTTTTCTTCATACTCACTCAATGAGGGTTCACCAAACATCCGCTACATGTCAGCCACTTCGATTCCGCGTCCCAATAGCATCTGAAAATCACCTACTTGGAGCGAATGCCTTGGCCTGTATCGTTGCTGCAGTGATTCGTTTCTGTTTCTACCGCTCTCCATGAAAGTGCTGCGAATGCGAAGATATGAAGAGTCCAGGGAAGAAAGAGGCTACCAATCAATTTTTCCATTTCCCCCTTCTTTCACTTAATCGGTGGAGATGGCCCGTTTCTTCCCTGTATGCAATAACTTCAAATACTTTTTGGCTGTGGTAAGGCCCTTTTCTCCCTTGTATGAGTAGTTCACCGAATTCTACTCTTTAAAAGGCACATATTACCAACCTTAACTGAATACTGAAAAAAATGCAGTTAGTCCCTTTCTTCCCTGCGCTCTTCATACAGACAATATGAACCAATCAGCTGCAACGTTGCAATGCTCCTCTTGACAGTGGCGCAGTGGTAGAAACATGAACTAATCACTTGCAACGCATCTGCACAGACCAAGATATTCATCGCGAATAATGTAAGTCGAATTTTCCGAAAGCTACTTAATCCGAGTGTGAGTTTATGCTTCTACTTGCTACTGTGTCTTCAAACAATAGCGTAATGGTAGAAACATAAACTAATAATTTGCAACAAATCTGCACACACTAAAATATTCATCGCGAAGAATAATAAAATTATTTTCAAAAGTCACTTAACCAAGAAAGCGGTAAGTCATCGGTCCATACGATTTAAAAAGGAGAGAATCACTTCCGTCGCATGTCAATATAGCTCGAATGAAAACGAAGGTATCATTAAAGAGATATGATGAACAATTTGTAAACATCAAGACGATAAAATGTTTAAATGAAATGTGAAACTGAAAAACACTTAATTGAGTGAAATCGAGTTGACAAAAGAAAAAAAAAATAAAGGGTGCGCTGTTGATCGTAAATCATTTTCAAATTAAATATTGTAGCTGGCATGCTGTGTTGGTAAATGCAAATCAACATTTTCGATTATTGTGCATCAACGAGGCAACATTCCAGAAAAAAGAGCGACTGCCGCAAAAGCGACAAATTGAAAACACGCATTCTCAAAGTTTGTAGCACAAAGATACCGATAGATTGAGCTGAATTTTGTATTATGAAGACTCACCCGAGGTGGGCACCTCAAAGAGTAACTTCGTCGCCGTTCATCACCCAGTAACGAAGCCGATTTTAAAAACTACTCATTTCACGGATCAACTAAAAGCAAAAAGCTATCGGTCGATTCTTTCTAAAAACGGCCCAAAAAGACCAGCAACCATCTTTTTTACAATTACAGTTTTTCCAGGTGCTCGGCTCGCGTTACTCAGATTTTTACAACATTTAGGAGGACAGAGGAGGAGGGAAAACTGGAGTGTTGAAACAGCCGTTTTCCTTAGGGAAGTACATGTTGTTTAGAATTCAGCTGTTTTCATTCGGCTAAAAAGTTGCCCGGATTTTCCGCCATAGGCTGTTGATTATGATTCGTAATGGTTACTTGCTGAATATATAGTTGAATGATTCCCCATTACATTTTTTCACTCTTCATGATTCTCATTTCGTAATGTTGAATTATTGCTTTTCTAAATCCTGATGAACTCACCGAGTCTCAGTCTTTTCCAGTCACCAAGCTGTATAGATCCTTCGAGATCCTCCACAAGGTAACTCGACTGAATCTTCGAGTCTTATGAAGGATGTTTCACAACAGGAGGGTATTTCATCAAAAGGTACGATTGATCCAGTACAACAAGCAAGACAACCAGGACAGATGTCAGATTTTCAATAATTTCACAACTAAGCATCACTAAAGTCGAAAATTTCTCAGTTTTCAATCTTATCATGAAGTTAATTACGATGAAGAACACATTTTGAGCTTTTTCATACCTTTCGGACATGAATACATGATTTCTCTGTATTTTTCACATACTGAATCAAATACCGTGCTTCGAAACGTTCAAGAACAGTTTTCTCGTGAATGACCTTCGAAGTGGCGAAAATAGCAATTTTGAGTATTTTCATGTTTTTTCCGCAAACGAAATGTAGCCTTATTTATAAAGATACCAATTTCTGAATCAATTTTTCTTATACAGATTTCAAATCTGGTCTCTGAATTCTGATGAAAATATTTTCGTTAATTTAGCCTTCAAAAACCACGTCAGACTCATGTTTCTACGGAGGCTGTTAGAGCTGTCTTAGCCTTCTCCTCGTCTTGCCGAAAAACCAGCCTAGGTCGAGATGTTGTGAGTTGCTACGAGGGCTCCAATCCGGGACCTCCGGATTCCGAGACCAGCGCGCTATCCACTCGGTCACCAGACCGCTACATGATGTTTTAGACCTACTTTGTGTGCTATTTGCCTAACCTTGAACTTTGGATAAAAGTTAAAGGCCAAAGATGCCAAAATTCAGACCTCACATACCGAAGAATAAAAACTCGTTCCGGTATCGAATTTTTGGGCTGACTTTGAATCTGTCCTCGAAATTTGGTTAGTACCAGTTTTGTATTTAAATTTCGTCATTTCTGGCTGCAAAAAGGCGATTTTTGGAACTTAAACTAGACTTATACTACCGTTACACGTTCATAGGGCACCTTGCAGATAAATTCTTTCTGGGAACTGACTGACAGGGTAGACCAATTCGACACAAACTACAGCTGAGATAATGTGTAAGCGAAAATCATGGGAAAGCTGGCAAGGGGAGTGTTCCAATTAACATACAGAAAATTTTATCTCGTACTCCCCCATTTCTATACTGAAGTCTCTCATTCAAGGTTGCCAAGTCGAAACTCAAGCCAAAGTCAAATAAACAATCAGACTTCAAACCGAAGCACTTAACTGGTTTCGAGTCGCAGAGGTGAGGACTACAGAGTTACGGGGAGGAGGGTGAAAGATGGAGAAGTGGGCAATGGAGAGGGAAGATTGAAGATGAAGCCAAAAAACGCCAATTTTTTTTTACCGAAACTGAATAATCTAGCAAGACATAGGGGCAACTTTTATTTTTCTCATGTGGTGCTCGACCTGGTTTAACTCACTCCTTTCCTTTCAGAGACTTTTGAGATACCTCTAGCCTCTTCGTCCAATTTTAATTTTCCCATGTGGTGCTCGAAGACTCTCATCAGACGCTAAAGCCTGTGAGCACCGCTGGAGTTGCCGCCCATGTAGCTAGAAGCTGAAGCAGCAGTCCTAAACAGAATTTTGTTCGAAGTGTAAGTCGCAACCAAAGCCTAAGCCACAATCCATTGACTTCGCAATCGAGACAAATGAATAGAAGAAATCAGGAATGAGGAAGTACTGGAGGCGAATAGGGAGAGAAAGAGAAATTTGAATCATAATATTGTAATTTGTAAAGAGAAAAGTTAAAGTGATACGTCATGATATAAGACATCCAGGGATATTGTTATTACTGCTAGATGGAATAGCTGAGGGAAAGAACTAGAAAGGGAGGAACAGAATGAGCTATTTGTATAAAGTGTAGGTAATGAAGGATACAACGTGTAATCCTTTTCAAAAATGAATGGATCAGCACAGGAGAGAGAAACGTGGACAAATTCTACCAAAGGAAAGGTGCCGATGTATACCCATATAGGTCACGTTTATATATAGTACCCTCACATTTTTAATACTCGATGTTCATCGCTGATCACACACGTCCCGAATAATTGAACAGTTCTTCGTCCTAAAGCAGCAAACTTAGCTCTCTTCGAGAGTTCAAAACGAAAACATGGAGGAAATTTCGAGACATCAGTCAGTTCGTTGACAGTGGGCTGTCCAGTTGATCCAGTAACTCAGTCTTTGGAACACTACAGAACTTCAGGAAGCCAAAAAAAATGTTTGGTTCTCAATAAATTACCCGTCATTGCTTTCAAATCGAACACCGAGCACACCTTTCGGGGAACTTGACAGCTCGAAGAAAGAGCTGAATGCATAGATACTTACACTCTCGCGTACGAGCTCACGTCGAAACTTCTCTTTTCGACGACTTTTAGACCCCGAAGTGCGGTTCTTATGGCTTTTCGCACACCCATGTATGCATAGAACAGTTGAAACGTATAACGGACTCTTTGGCCAACAGATGTTATTAATCGTGAGATATTCCTTCCGTACGAGCATGCCCGGCATGTACGTACGTATAATATGCAATCGTGCAACGCAGAACGCACAATGAAAGGTAAAAATTTATGACTTTCGTCTGGCCTTGTTTGACTGAGATGCTTCAGGCGAATGTGTGCACGGTATAGAAAGAAAAAAAAATAAAAACGAAATATGGTTCGGCGGACTAAAAATAATGAAACTAGAACGAACAAATTGAATAGAAATTCGCTTTCCAGCGAGTTCGCGCTTCCAGTCAACTCTAGCAAAAACTGAGTGTGAAATTATTCGGAATTCCGACGTTGAATTCATGGTTTACTATAGCTTGGAAATCATAAACAATCTTCGATTGTACTGTCTTGGGGTTTATCTCGTCAGAGAAATCGATTTTAATCCACTTAATTATAAATCTTCAGTCAGGCCCGTAGACAGCCTCATCCGGTTTTGGGGCTAGAAATAAAAGAGACCCCGTCCCTTATAACAAATGTTAGCGAGGGAAATTTTCTCAAAGACGTTGAATAGAAATTTTTATTTTCTGCCCGGCCCCAGGGACAAAATACCCATTTGTCTCCCTCCCTCTCTTGAGGCCTGTCTTCAGTAGGTAAAAGATGAACTCGTCTTGAAAAAAATACCACTATAGGCACCATCCCTGACAGAAATCACTCAACTCCAAGAAAACGTAACCATCTGCAAGGAGACAGAAGAGGAGGATGTACAAAAATCCAAAACAGAAAAAATACTGCAGAAAAGTGGCCCGCCCCAAAGTATTCCCTCACGTCTCTGACAATGTCCGAAAGAATGGATTCTAGGGCCAGAGGTGCCGTGTTGCTCGGAGAGTCATTTTATGCGAGTATCGCCATAAATGCTACCAATAACGATAGGTTTTTGATTTCTATTAAAAAAAGTATCTCTGCCTCCCCTCACAGACAAAAAACTCCAAGAAAACATAACGACAAAATCAATCATTCTGTCTTATTATGTCCGACTATGCCCTCGGGCCAGTTACCACAAAGAGAAGAAATTCACCCGGTAGATACAACGACATAATCAACTATTAGCTCTTATTATGTCTGATTAAATCTTAGTATGCTTATATTAAATCACGTGTCTTCATTATACCTTCATCTTCATTAACTGAGGACATGAAAACATTATTATAACAAATCCACCCCCCCCCCCTTCTGAAGTAAAGCACAAACCTTCTAAGTCTGTCTTCTCTGTCATTCCAAATCTGAAGAAAGAAAAAAAATTCCTTAACATTCAGATATAAGGCATATACACACGACATATTAAGACATAAGGCATGAAAATTAAAGGACATAATTGAAAATTAGAGCATGAGATCATCGCCATTATCATCATTAGTTTCATGATTATGAACATACATAGTAATTGCAGTTTTTTACTAAAAATTTCTACTATGGAAATTGAAATGGATAAGGCAGAAGAAAAGGAACACATGTATAATACAGAAGCAGATTTTACAGAAAGGATAAAGACAAAAATAATGAAAACTGATCGAAAAGTAAATAACAAAATGCCCTATTACAGAGAAGTCACAAAAATTATTTGGCTGGATTTGCAAGTTTTATTTCAAAAGTTGAAGTCCTGTCTGCGCTTGCGCAAACTTATTTTTATCTATCTTCATCCGACAGAAGACGAAATGACAAAAACGGCACAAAAACAGGACAACTGAAGAATGAGATGTCCAAGATTGCCATCGACTGAATCAGTAAAGAAGACAGATAAATAAAATAGCTAAAGAAAATAAGACAAATGTAGACAAAAAAGGGTAAAAGAGGCAGGGAAAGAAGGGAACGAGTAGAAAGAAACCGGCAAAAAGGGGAAACGGAAGAATGACACCAAAACACGGAAAATAAGGCAGAAAAAAATAACTGATAGAAGAGTAATAAAAAATTACAGGAAAAGGAAAACTAACTGAAAATTCCTATGGGATGTTGACTATGTCATTATTGAACTTGAGTAAGTCTTAGAAGCTAAAATAAGTGGTCTCAATGACTTATTAGAGTCAGAATATATCCAACATGTATCTGACTGAATTGAAATAGTCTTCAAAGGAACAGACGAAAAGTGAGATACAGAAGAAACAACAGGAGAAAACATCAGGGAAAACAGAAGAATAAATAAAGTAGCAGAATTAAAACATAAAAATACTGAAAAGGACAGGGTGCTTAGGTTTTTCCTAAAATGAAATTCCCTGACTTCATTTCTCTAACTTTCCTAGACACGTTTCACAGCGCCCCAAAAGGTAGCTAAATGAAATTACAGGGTGTGCGAACAGATGTGCGCAATATTCAAATTTTGCAACTTTATAACGAATAATAAAAACATAAAAACAAAACTAAGATAAAACAATAAAAAAAAAACAAAAAAAAAACGAATTCATTTGCTTCATTTCAGGTTTAACAACTTCAAAGAACAACATGAAAGTATACTTGTGGAAACTTTCTCACATGCATTATGCTTTTTCCAAAAATATTTCCTAAAATTCTTGACTTTCCAGAATTTCAAAATCCTTTAACTTTCCCAGACTTTTTCAGAACTGAGTACCTCGAAGAAAGAGAAATAACTAATATAAAAAGGTTAGAAATCAGAAACGGGTTAAAAAAATGACAGCAAGGGCTTCAATTATCAACTCTGAACCCCTCGACTCCAAAGTACGGCCACAGCGAAAAATATCATTCAATTTGTCTCACACATCAGTCTGAATCAACTAATAATACAATGAGAAGTGTTTTCCAAATTGCAGCAAGTTCTTCATACAAATACTTCTCAAGTGTTCAGGAAGCACAAGAACTGGTCTACATACCTCAATTTTGATTTTGTACCTCCGATTTTTGGAAAAAGCTAGTGTTAACCTGTACGAATACGACCCAGAAATTGTATTTTCAAAACTACAAACTAATATAACAACAGAAGGGAAGGATTATCAATAGGAGAGAAAGAAAATGACTTATTAGCTATAATAAACTTACTAAATGAATTACTGAATACTTTCTTTCAAGACGGTCTCACATGGAAGTATTTAGCGATGGTGGTGGCACAAACGTGATGTATACATACACTGAAAGTTCTAGACAACATTTTTGAAGACTGCTCATATTTGATGAAAATTGAAATTTTACTGAATTTTCTACGGAGTATGTTTTATCCGAAATAGGGAGCAGGCACTATAATTCAAGCCACAGGAATTTAGATAAGCAAATAGTTACATATTCCGGTAAATGTAATATTTTTTATGAACAAATACATTAGAACTTTCAAAATTCAACACACGAATCTTATAATCATGTGAAATTTGATGTCATTTGACAGAATTACGGATCTCATCCGAAATTAAATCATCGATCATAATGGTGTAGGTTAGGTAAACTTTTATTAATCTTTCTTCTCGCTATACATAAAAAACCTAATCTACCACCCCCCCCCCCCGCACCGAAAAAACTCAGTTGATACGACATGATCAACATTACGTCCTACGTCTTCATTATGTCTTATTGTGTCATCTCTTATATTAAGTCTTTAATGGAAGGGCTAGGTCAGCCATCTGGGGGGGGGGGCTCTCTACACCTCCAACAAAGTCCGCCCATATTGAAAATGTAGAAATAGGCCACATTCAGTGTTGCCAACCCTAGTGATATAACATTAAGTCTACTGTTTTTCCACATTTTAAAAGTTTGGTGATTTTTTTTTATTTTTTCTTATTCTCGTAATTTTAGTGTTTCCCAGTTGTCTGCTTCAATTTTTCAATTTTCTTGGTTTTTATGAGCATTTAAGTTCGGATAAAACGGGTGCGGATTTTTAACGTTTTCAATCTGGCAGCACAGGTTATGTCGTTATCAGCAGTATTCCTAATACTCCTATTAAAAATTAAATTCACAATGATTCAATCCCTGTTGACTTCATATATTTATTAATAATAAAAAATAAAAAACTGAGATAAATTAAAGGCCTTTACCCCATATCACTTGGATGCCTTTCCTTAGATTGTAGATCGGAATCATTCATTTCAGAAATTTTGATAGGAAAAAGATGTCTGTAAGATACGGAGTATAGATACCGCTAAAGCTCCCATGTATTTTGAAGTATGTGTGATTTGTCAAGAAGAAAGGGAACGTATGCAAGGAAATGATTTTGAAGAACTCAATCAGTTATAATCTGGATTATAAAATTTGAAGCAAAAAAATGGCTTTTGACAAGCAATTCAATCGAAAACATTGATTGGGGAAAAAATTCGTTTCAGAGGGAAATAGCCTTTCAGACCACTAAAAAAATATACCTTATTTTTTTTTTTCAAAATTGGCGAATACACCCTTTTTTTTTCAATAATTGCTTTTCTTTTTCGACTAGAGGGACTCGTACACTTTGATAATCAAAAATCTCTGTACGGTGTAATACGTATAGCTCACACTGTATGCCGTATAATTTTTATAAAAATGACTAAAAAGTGATTTTTTCTCCACCTAAACAAGTGTTTTTTAAGTTCATGGGTTGGCAACTCTGGGCCACATTATTCTCTTCCGGCGACCATCGAAAACGATGTCCGCGCAAGATAGCAAGATATTCCTAATTATCTTATTTACTTTTCCCAATTATGTGTCCCTTCATTTAGAAGAGATTAGGAAGCATCGAGTCGGTGTCCAGGCACCTGAACACAGATTTCGATTCTACAATTATTAGTTTTTCCTCATTCGTGGAATTTCGATTCTTACTGCAATGACCACTTCATTTCTTTCTTCAATAATTCTCTCACCTGAGTAACAGCTACATCGTTACATGCATACGCTTGCCTTTCCCCCATTAACAAAAACAGCGAATCATGAAAGTAATACCACGTCATTAGCATGCATACACCTACCTAAATGTTTTAAAAACCTCTATTAAACGAGAATAACGGTAAGGGTTTAAAATTTGTTGTAATATGACAGCTATGTTTGCCGTGATAAATCGCTTCGAAACAATATAAACGCTAATTGATTTATCGAGCCGGAATTGGGCGCCACTTATGACAATTCCAAAAAGTGAAAAATATTGTCCGGCTCGTCGACGAGGCTTACGACTAGCTGAAAGCCTAAAATTCTTCAGAGCTTGTTTACGACTCTTTATGACTACTTGATAATGGTTCTTTACAACCTGATCAAGACTTTTTTGAACTCTTGAAGCAGTTGAACACTCGAGTAAGGCCATAAAATTATTTAAGGAGGGTGGGAAATCGTATATATCACTAATGCATGCACATGTTCCTCTTTCTGAGAATCTGTTATATGTAGTTACGAAGCTGAACTTTGGGACACATATTCGGTAAACCTTTTGCTAAAATTGGATGAGAGATATTTCAATTTTGTCAGTTTTTATTTGAGTTACAAATTTTATTTTGAAGACCCCGGGTTCTCTCAAAATAAAATTTGTAACTTAACTCAGACTATTCAGTGCTCATTTAAGTCCTCTAGTTTTTTATTTTTTGTTTAAATAAGGATTTTCTATTGTCATGATAATATATGACTATATCCCCAAAGTATAAGCATACATTATGGATAATAGAAGTTAAGTGGAAGCTACGACTAGATGTAAGCGCAGTGTCGAACGATGAGAGAAAGTTCCACAGGTCTTTGGGAGTGAAATCAGCAACTTCTAGGTCTCCAGGCTTAGTGCAGGATGAGAGCACAGGTTGAACAATAAGGCACTGGTCGGTACACCCGATGTGCAAAAACCCGCCAGTTACCCTTTTGTAACCCTTCGATTACTGGGGTAACGGAAGGGTTTTTGGGGGTAACTGACGGGTAACTGCAGGGCTACATTGGTAACTAGAGGGTTACCAGTTACCCATTATGTAAACGGCGCGTTTTGATTGGCTGTTCCATGACAGTCGAGACGCGCCGTGGACGACGGCCGACCGCGTTCGGGGATACCAGTTTGTCGGAGAACGATTCAGCCAATCAGAACGCTCCGTTTACATGATGGGTAACTGGTAACCCTCTAGTTACCAGTGTAGCCCTGCAGTTACCCGTTAGTTACCCTCAAAAACCCTTTCCGTTACCCATGTACTCGAAGGGTTACAAAAGGGTAACTTTTCCGCGGGTAACTGGCGGGTTTTTGCGCATGGGGCAGTGAGAACACGCTGAAGGAAATAAGAATCGTCAACTATTCAATACTCATTTAGGACGTTATACGACTCATTCAGAATACATCAATTCTTTTAAGACGGGATCAAAACCAAAGCCGTAGCTAGCAAGTATTTTTATGAGAGAAGAAAAGGGAGAAGAGCAGAAAATAAAAATTTCAGCTGCAACATAAAAAGAACAAAACAGAAATAAAGTCTCACTGTTCTAATTTTGCTAACTAGCTACAACAGTTTGTGAAATATTAACTTCTGAAACATCGTGTGAGAATTATGACACACCCCATATCCATCCACTATTTCGGCCTTGATCAAAACTCAAGGATTCGTTCATACGTGTTCACAAGTAGACGCTCTTTCAGGGTCTTCCAAACGTTTTTTAGAACTCTTTAAGACTTCATCACGATTTTTGAAGATTTCTTAAGCTTTTTCACACTTATTTGAGCCTCTGTAAAACTCTTTTGAAGTTGTCTAAAACTCGTTACGACTCTTCAAGACTCGTTTAAAACTTTTGAAACTCTTCCTAAATAATTCTACTTTTCAAATGTAGCCTTCCTTCTTCCCTCATGTTATCTGCTATACAGTCAAATATAGCAGTTTAGATAGCCATTCTCTAATTACATTTTCTGAAAATCAGCAGAAAGAACATACCAAGGTGTCAAGCAACGCTGAGAACCAATAATGGAGAACTATTATTCGAAGACTCAGGGGGATTCATTTTTTAATCGTAGAGGAGACCTTTTTTCAGTTTCACGCAGTCAATTCTTGATAACTTTTCGAGAAAGATTCATCAATTTTACTTTTATTTCGGGAAAATGTGATTTTCCAATAGTTTTCAAAGAAAGCCTTCTCTTCTAAAAATGACATTCGAATTCTGAAGGAAGGAGGGGAAAAAAGTTGAAATGTTCTGTCGCTCAGCAGCAAATGTCTGGTTATTTGCAAGCATGTTTCAGAAGGAAAAAGAAACGAAAGACCGATAAATGAATAGATTAGCAGCCAAAGAGGTGCAACTACATAAGCTGGAGTGCAACAAAGATCAAGATCGGCGGAAGTGATGGCAGAGACCTAGATTATTCTTTCTTCTTAATACTAGGAGAGCTTTGTTTCCAAGTGTCAACTCTTTTAGTGACATCCCTCGTTCTGCCTGTCAATCTTTCTACTTACTGCCAGATCTTGACGTTCTTTTCGATAGTGATGCATAGCAGAGTACGTCGGTGATAGACAGAGCTAGTTTCAGTTTATAGAGTTGGACCAAGAGACAGGCATAAGTCAGCTACCCCTCTAGTTTGATAGGCAGGCAGGCAGGCAGAAAGACGGGTCAGCAGCGACGAGAACAGGGTTAGGGAAGGGTTGTAACATCCCTCCAATGTTGTTTAAAAAGTCGGCATTCGGCAAATTCTAGCTGCCCATCGGCAAGATTGATGAAATGAACATTATTTATTCTCTTTAGCTTTCAACTGAAATTTCATACATTCTAGTTGGTAATTTTGCTTCCTGCCCCCGTCCCCAGACAACGCGCGCGCGCGTACGCACACGAATTGCTAGCTGTGGCCCTGGAGAAACAGACAGATACAAAGATGTTAAATAGATACATACTTCTGTTTACAATTTTAATATCAGATATAGTGAACGTTTTGGAACACTTAAGTTTCTTCACTTCCCATACTCTGCTAAGAATTGTGAACAGTTCTCAGGCCGCGTTAAGAATTTTCAAGAACTCTCTTTCAAGTATCCTACGAATCCGTCACTTCCTTTGAAAAGCTATTAAAACGTGTAAAGTCTCAGTTATTATTCAGATTTTTAAAACTCTTCAAAACGTATATAGCCATTGCAATACTCCTTAATACAAAATTTTATAACTAACTAAAAAATAATCCGCGGAATCTGACTGAGATTCGCCAAGCCTCTGAGAAGACTTACTGGAACTAACCTAGAAGACAAATTTAGATTCTACTGAAATCTTTTTAGAATGATCAGGCCGCTTCAAGACTCTTCAACTTGCTGCATCAACTCATAGAGACTCGTCCACACGGATCTACTGATCCGCAACTTGATAAGCTAACGCTCATTAAGACTTCCTAAAACAATTATGGTCAAAGACTCGACCACTGTTTTATATTGAAAATATGCTCAAAATGCAAGAGGTAAATTCTTATAAAATAATAGTTTGAGAATTTAGCCATTGTGAGCAAATCAGGGAACACGCTTGTTTGTTAACGCTTATTGATTATTTTCTCGAAGATAGAGACACTATTTTTCTATAAATGCCCATATTGTTCGCTCGTTATCATCACTGACAGTATTTAGGTTGCCAAATCTCACAATCCTAAGACACCAGCTGCATTCCTGAGTACGATCGAAGACCAACCAACAACTTTCTACCAAAACAAGCTGAAGAGTGTGATTTGCACAACGGCTACTTGCACGACCACAGATGGGACTTCGCTTATCAAAATGATACTCAGCAAACCTTCATATTTGCAGAACCTTTCTTACAAAGCTATCATTACCAGGATATACATGTGGATGTCATAAGAGCATAAGAATATTAAAGAAAATAATCCATATCAACTCCATACTACTGTCATGTCTAGAGGGGAATATCTCGATGTCTTTGTAAGTTAAATCATCATCTGAGAAACATACAGATGCGGTTTTGCAGTATCCATGCAAGTTCAATTAACGAATGAGCTTTGACCACGACCAGCTTAAAAATGCAATGCTTACTGTGACTGACCTTGGTTGGATTGCTCACTTTTAGGTATTTTACCCGACAGGCGGATATTTTCAGATAAATATTTTGTTTATACATAGGGAAAATGTAATGCATGGTATTTCTATAAATTTTTGTTGGTAAGTTAGCAACCCTACCTAGTTACCACTATCAGATACAGTATGGATACTATTAAGGTACTGATAGACATTTTCTAGCTGCTAGTTGATAAAACAATGAAAAATTTATGGCAGGAAAGTTGCTGCTTCTAAAACTAGTCAGCCATGCATTGGGAGCGGATAATTCTAGCAACTAGTAGCCAGCCTAGTCTCGCGTACCCGCACTTTTAGATAATACTGAAATGATACTCAGGTGATACCTTCTGAGTCACATCCAAGTATCATTAGGATACTTATAAGAACGATACACTAATATCCGGCTGATATTAAAGAATCACATCATTAGCTTGACACCACTGCAGTGCTTCCAAGTAGAAATATTCTGCTAACATTAAGGTATCATTTGAGTAACCTATTCGTATTGTTTAGCAATATCCATATGATCAGGTCTTACGATGCTCACTGAAATTCAGCGGTGAAGAGGAATCATATTATCCCAGTCCCCAGCCTCACTATCTAATGTATTATAATACACGGTTAGTTAAATCTACTCCTCCCTATCACATAGTAAACAGTATTGATCACAGGCGGGTAGGACAAACGAGTAAAATATTTGAAATATTCACAACAGCGGGAAGGTATGTTTATATACGATGTCACTCGACGTATGGCAATGAAACACTAATGAGTCATGTGTGACGTACATAAATTTTCCAACAAGAACGTCAGAGACTTCTTCGCTAACATCATACAAAGAATGAAAAATTTTATAACATATTTCACTGGTTATATAAAATACAAATTCTTCGCCAAAGTAGAACGGCAAATGATGGGAACGCCGTGGTACTATGACCACGAAAAATGGTCAAAAACTCATTAACTGTTGAGATACTACAACACGATAAATGAATGAATCGAAAGTGCATGAGCACCAACTGTCGAAATTCGTTGAGAAAACCGGATAGATGACATAATAATCACGATCAACCATTCACCTTCCTTCTCCAGTTTAGCAGAAACTGGATTATCGAGAACGATACCGTTCATTAGTCGTTAACTTCAACTATAAATTTCGCCTCCGGTGAAAAACAAACAATTAATAGGAATAATTCTCGGGACTTTCACTGATTTAGATATTAAATCTACGTAGCAAAAATTCGCGTACATATCGAATGCACGTGATATGCACGTCATTAATAATAGATAAATCAGACGAAACTGATAAGTTGTAACTTTGTTTTACGATGTAATCATTTCTAAATCAGACCATAACAGACGTTACCAACGAACAGCTTATCAAGTTCAAATATTTCCGTTGAGAAAACTTTCTCGAAATGGGTGCAAACGGTGTGGTCTTAGACGTTCACAATTTCGATTCGCTAACGATGCAGTTGGCTACAACCAAAACAGACAAACATAAGCCGACGTGTTCACAATTTTTACACAATCTTTACCTAAAACGTGAAACAATTACCTACATGTCAGATGTAGAAAGTAAACGGTTCCCAAATTAGAAGAAACATCTAGCGCGATGGCGTAATAGCGAAATTCATATTCATAATATTCAAACGTGATCTCTGAACTAAAAGCGAGTAGTTACCGGAAGCTATCCGTAATTAGAGGAACTTCGTGATACACTCCGACATAAACCGACAGCTACAACGGTAATTAGAATACATTCTTAATTGTGAGAATGGCAAGTACACGGCTGGATTTACACATGCACGAACAATCACCCAATGTACTGGTTACATTTAATTTTCAATTTACACCAGAGAATTGTATAATTGTTTACTTCACGCATAAGCTGTATTACAGGAACTTGATACCAACAACCTAACTTCGTTGTAACTTCACTGTTTCAAAATAAACCAACGACTCGAATTTGAAGTTCGAATGTTAAGCAAAATCTTATCAAAAACTGGGAATCAAAATATCCTGCGACCGCAACTTTTCCCAGTAACATATTCCCTCCCTGGATCATAATTAATTCCTTATGCTCAATTCAAAGCTAACTAAGGAAAGAATCAAGACTAGGTTAGTATCAAGCAATCAGAAGTTCACAATTTTCCACAAACACTAAACCATTTCGAACCTTTCGACTTATAATCCAAGTACATTTTCGAAAGTTCAAATATAAACTGACTTTCTTCCCCCAAGCATCAAGTCGGCTAGAATGCGACTGAACCATTTTCGATAGCATAATTAAAAGTCAAGTTACCAATCTTCTGGTAGTACACCAATGAATTTGAACGAGGAAATCGAGCTCCAAATCAACGAGACACCACGACCGACGCGTTTTTCCTCGAACGATGTATAGATAACCAGAATACTTGAAATACTTCATCGAGAATTTCAACATTCATCCGCGACACAATTTCCCAATCATGGTAATTAACTTTTAGCAAATTTACATGTTCTCAACATACTTAAATAACAGAGAACTTGTGCATACAATGCGGGTGTATTTTTCTATACTTATATAATCGCGAACTTCGACGGGTATTGAAAAATTCGGACGCAGCGATTACTTACATAGAGTAGCCATAATGAATAACTATCAGAATAATTTACGACACGAGAACAGGAAAAATGCACCAACTACGCGGATAATCGCACTGCACGGAGATCAAAATTTGATATTTCCGTACTATCAAACACAACGACTCTGGATTATAGAGAAGAAAAAAGTTGCGTATCTGCCATCAATTAAAAACATATGTCTAGAAATCGCTAATGCCGTCAACCCCACTAATCCTCGTATTTGATGTAAATTCCCATTATATGTTCCCTCGATGATTCAACGAATGCTTACCTGAGCGAGTGAAACTAAGATAATTAACTTCGGTTGAATTGAAATATGATCACCACACGAATACGAACGTAACGAGAATTTGAATAATTTTTACAAGATCATCAAAAATTACAAATATAACGAAGTTGGATAACATTCGAATTTTAAGTTATCGCAACCGTAAACAATGAAATAGGGACTTTGATATACGAAGTTCACGCAAATCGCAGATTACAGAACCATAAAATTGGAGTCTGGTCGAGAAAAAGGTGTAATATGAAAATCTTGCTTTAGGTCCTTTTCTTAAGATGGTTGGAATAGCAATAGCGTTCAAGCCATCACAGCGCAGAGCGCACACACCAACGACGCACCGCAAAGGCGCAAACCCGTCTTTGACAGGAAAATCGAACTTATAAAAAAAGACCTTAAGTATGATTAACGAATAGACTCTTCTCTTCATTAATTTTTACTTTCTTCTATCTTCCATCTTGAATCTTGAAATCAGGTAATCAGTGTCGCCATTACTCCAAGTCCAGTTTCTTCTTTCTTGTTCAAGGTTTACAGCTTACAGCTAATTTTATTACCACAGATCATCATCACTTGCGCTCATTATCAAATTCTGAATTATGGGTGTTGAAAAATATCAAAATTCAAATAAAACAATCTCAATAAAAGTTGTAGGAACTTGATATTATTACGAAAGTCTTCCAGTCTTCGAAATCTCATTATTTCAGTGAAGGTTGCTGGGTTCCGATTGAGTGAATTTCGTTTCTAACATGTAGAAAACTAAAAAAAACCGTAACCATGGCCAATACCGGAGTTCTACCATTTGTTCGTGGTATTGATTTTAGTGCCAACGATTTCAGTGTAAGCACATTCTATTCGTATCTACTGCATTCTAATTTCGTTCTAATACTCAGGTTCCTTCGGGCACCTCATATCTCATTATTATATTCTGTTCGTCCTTCTGTAACAGTAGTGATGATTTACCCTTTCACTCGGTCCTGAAAGCATTCAACCTCGTAATTCACATCTCACGTACACCCTGTTTCATTTCAGAATGAGTTTCCACAGTCTGTGAAGCTGATGTCAAGCGTTCAATGGCTGAAATTAAACAACACAAAATTGATAGAAATACCAGAAGAACTGGGAAACCTACTGAAATTGGTGCGTTTTCATCACTGGGTTCTGTAAAATCGTTTACATTTCCCATTACTTATTTCAGAACCGTGTTCGCACGTTCTACATCCAACTGATTTTTCCTTTGTTAATTTTTAGGAGCATTTATATATAAAGAGAAATCAACTCGAGAAATTACATGGCGAGATTACCGAGCTGACTAGTTTGAGAACGCTCAATGTCCGTCAGAATAATATCAAAACGTCTGGCGTGCCACCGGATTTATTTAAACTAGAAGAGTTGACTACCCTCGACTTCAGCCATAATAATCTGAAAGAAGTCCCAGAGGGCTTGGAGAAAGCTCGTTCCCTTTTAGTATTGAATTTAAGTCATAATAGGTAACCGTATTGTTCATTGATACGCGGTCTTTCTGACGACGCTTTTCTCTTTTTGTAAACGTTCTGTAACACGACCTCATCGTCGTTTCGAGCTTAGAAAGGGATTTTCTATTCGCGACGTTTCATGTATACCTAATTCGTGATTCTGTTTTGCTTTCAGGATAAGTAACATACCGAATATTCTCTTTATACATCTTACGGATTTATTGTTTTTGGATTTGAGCAACAATAACTTGGAAACATTGCCGCCTCAAATGAGAAGACTGACTAATATACAAACGCTAATATTAAATCATAATCCTCTCGGCCATTTCCAGTTAAGGTATGGTACACTTGTTATTAACGGTATGTGCGCCGAGATTTCCAGTTCATCAATAAACTATACAATCTTACAATGATTTATAGACAGTTACCATCGCTCACAAGTATAGAAACTCTCCACATGAGGGACACACAACGAACTCTGAGTAATATGCCAAGCAGCCTAGAAATGTTGACGTGTCTCACTGATTTAGATTTAAGTCAAAATGAATTACCTCGAGTTCCTGACGCGTTGTACACTTTAACAAACCTGCGTAGATTGAATTTGTCGAATAACCTCATCACTGAATTATCATTAGCTTTAGGTACGTTCAGTATAATGCAACTTTTCTTAATTTCAGAATTGATATAACCTGAGAACGTTCTTGCTACTAACTCGTAATTTGCAGATGTATGGCAAAAACTAGTGGTATTAAATTTCTCCAACAACTTACTAACTGCGTTACCAGCCTCGCTGTGTAAACTGTCTACACTGCGGCAGTTATACTTGAATAACAATAAACTTAAATTCGATGGAATTCCTTCCGGGATTGGCAAGCTGTCCTCGTTGGAAGTGTTTTCCGCCGCGGGAAACGAGCTAGAAATGATTCCTGAGAGCTTATGCAGGTAATATAACTCCTTGAATTACTATTTTCTTCAATGGGTTAACTCGCGATAAATGACAAGAGGAAGAAATAGTAATGTTTTTAAATGTTGTATTAATGTTATAGATGCGGCTCTTTGAAGAAGCTGATTCTCAGCTCCAATTGTTTAGTCACTGTACCAGATACGATTCATTTGCTCAGCGATTTAGAAGTATTAGATTTGAAGAACAACCCTGATTTAGTGATACCGCCACGTCCTAAAGCATATCAACAAGGTTCCGGTGTAGAGTATTATAATATCGATTTTTCACTTCAAAATCAACTTCGACTGGCAGGGGCAACCATTCCACAACCTCAACTGAATGCTAGTAAGACCATATTACTGTTTTGTTCTTAATTGCTCGAGGAAAAGCAAACATCCTAATTGTTTACTGGAAAGTTTACAAGGTGATAACTTCATGAGTTAGGATTATAGTTGTGTTCACGAAACTTTGAGCATACATGTGTTAATACCTCCGACCACGAAAGGGTAGTTTCTGGGGGGGGGGGGGTGTGCGGTATCATAGGGGCCACTTTGGCATGCGTGCATCGCCATACGTCCCACCACACCATACATATGTTGTAGGCAGCGCATTCAACTCTCATTGTGCTATCATTTAGTACGCTTTTCACTCAGATGTTCAAAAAGCCTGAAAATGGAGCGTGTCCGTTTCTGATTTTGATATCCACAGAATATCTCAATTGACAGAGTATAATAATTGTGATACATATCATATCATGTTTACTGCTGAGCTCGAGCTTTCCATCATTCTTGTATTCTAGCTGTGCCAAATTATTACCATTAAATTGTACCTTCGTTGTCTAGATGCCAGCAAAGATCCTATAGCTAGAAAACTGAGACTTCGAAGAGGCCGACGAGATACTGAAAACAGTGCTGATCAAGATCAAGCTAAAATTCTAAAGGTATTTCAATTTTAGGATTCTTATTTTGACAATTGCTGTTCGTAGTCGAGCAGTACGAGTTGTAATTCTGTTTTGTCTGACCACACAGGGAATGAAAGAAATAGCAAAGGATAAGAACAGGCAAACGTCCGTTGATGAAGACGAGGTCCAGTCACTCAAGTAAAGACATTGCTAGTTTTGTAACTTAACATTCCACATGTTTCATCTTGTACAAATATATTTGAGATCCTAACTTCACATGAATCGGCTTTGGAAATAAGTGTCAGAAATTTCAAAACTGTACAACAGTAGTTCAAAAAGTCTCGAAATAGAAAACCTGTCCACTCCATTTACATGTCGGTAAAGGTTCTAGAACTTTGGTTTATATTCTGAGAATGAATTAAGATGGCCAACTATTAAAGCTGTGGTTATTGGGAAAATGTGATGACATTTTGTACCGTTCGGTGGTGACAGGGAAATTACAATTTTAAATTTTCGAGATAGGCTGTATTATTTCTAATTGTTCTTGGAAGTGCTTAGGTTAAACTTAGTCGGTGATTTGATTTACATGCGTTTTTTTCTTCTTTCTTAAGACTTGTATCAGTTTTTTCCTGCTTTCATGAAAATAAAATTAACTTTCATCCCTTTTTTGTAGACCGAAAAGATGGGATGAATCACTGGAAAAACCACCTTTAGATTATTCGGAGATATTCGACGAAGATATCGGTCAGATACCAGGACTCACCATCTGGGAAATAGAAAACTTCCTGCCCAATCTTGTAGATGACTCATTGCACGGTAAATTCTACGAAGCGGACTGTTACATCGTGCTGAAAACGTTTCTCGATGAAAATGGCGGTCTCACGTATAGTATTTATTTTTGGATCGGAGAAAAATCGCCGGTAAATTCTAGTCTACCGTCTTTCATTAAATAAGTTTTATTTCAAATGCGAGTTGTTCAAATGCCTGTATTAAGTAGCGTAGTATGTACATAAAAAATTAATTTACTATTTGCAGCTGGATAAAAAGGCGTGCTCCGCCATGCATGCTGTTAACCTTCGAAATTTCTTGGGTGCCGAGTGTCGCACTATACGAGAAGAACAAGGGGATGAATCCGAAGAGTTTCTGAGTTTATTCGATTCAAAAATAGAATATCTAGAGGGAGGTCGAACTACGAGTGGTTTTTATACTGTTGAGGATGTGGTAAGTTGAGATAGGCCGTACCAGTCTGATTTAAGGAGCTATAGAGTGCAGTTTGAAATTGGTTTGCGGCCTCCTTCATTTCGATCGTGTGTATTTACGAGCATACTTCGGTTTCCTATTCAGGTGTATACTACTAGATTCTATCGAGTACATGGTGCAGGAGCTTCCATACATTTAGAAGCCGTTCCAATTTCCGTCGATTCTCTGGATCCCAGGTTCACGTTCATTCTGGATGCTGGCCTGAAAATATTCATTTGGTATTGTTCGAAATCGACGAACACTCTCAAGTCGAAAGCCAGGTAATTTCTGATTCACTTCCTAGAAACTCGAATATTATCGCTTCATGGAGCAATACTTTCTAATATTTTATTTTCAGACTGATAGCGGAGAAGATCAGTAAAAACGAAAGGAAGAACAAAGCAGAAATAATCACCGATATCGATAGTTGTAAAACTTCCGAATTTTGGTTACTGTTGAGCGAAGAGAGCGACGAAAAACCTCAAGACCGTATCAAGGTATATCCCTCATCCGTCATTATTCGCCGCTTGCTGGCAACGCAGATTTTCATTTTGCCGACAATTCTTGTTTTCGTTATTGCAGGAGCATGTAGATCCTGAATTCAAACCAGGTACCCCAAAATTGTATCAGGTGAAATTAGGAATGGGTTATTTAGAATTACCCCAGATTGAAGTACCTCATAATAAACTGGTGAGGTCGTTACTGGAGACTGACAACGTATACATACTAGACTGTTTTCTAGATTTGTTCGTCTGGTGAGTTTTAAAATAGGAAGTTGTTTAGAATTACCTGGGTCATTTAATAATGATGAGACATTGTTTTGCGTAATCAATCGTAGGTATGGTAAGAAATCGACCAAGTTAGTGAGAGCCGCCGCTGTGAAATTGTCGCACGAACTCTTTTCGATGTTGAATCGACCTGGACACGCCCTCATTACCCGTATACAGCAGGGTAATGAACCACAAATTTTCAAAATTAAATTTTCCGACTGGGACGAGGTGATAGCGGTTGATTTCACGAGAACGGCCGAATCAGTGCAGAAGACCGGCGCCGACCTGACGAAATGGGCGAAACAACAGGAAACCAAAGTGAGCTTCATCTTTATATTTGGTTTAAAGTTAGTCGTCTTAACTTAATTTCGTTTCTGAACTATTCGTATGGTTTTAGACTGATTTAAGCTCGCTGTTTACCGCACGTCAGCCCACAGTGCCTTTCCAAGAGGCGATACAGCTGATGGAAGAATTCAACGAGGATCTGGAAGGAATGGAGTGTTTCGTTCTCGAGGGAAAGAAATTTGTTAAACTTCCGGAAGAAGAAAAAGGTACGTTTGTCTCTCGCTCACATCGGCTTCATTACAGTTCTATGTGGAAAGTTGGAAAACATGTTTTACCTTCTCTTGTCTAGGTCATTTCTACAGTAAAGAGTGTTACGTGTTTCTGTGCCGTTACTGGGTACCTTTGGACGACGGCGAAGAAGATGTCGACCCAGACACACCTGTGGAAGAGGACTGTCAATGTAATGTTTATTTCTGGCAAGGCAGAGACGCGTCCAACATGGGCTGGTTAACTTTTACATTCGGGTTCGTTATTTTGCATCATGATTTGTGCCGATGAAAAGTCATAATCAAATCAGTACCTGTTTTCGGTGAAATACTTCGAGAGGAAAATCATTGAGATGTGCCTTTCAAAAACGTTTTCTTTGTTCTCTCCTTTATTCATTCTTTGTGCTTCGTTTCCTAACCTCCTTTCCCGTTTCATGTTGCACTAATGTGAATTCCTCTGTTCATTACTCTTTAAGACTTGACTCCAGCCTAATCAATTAGATATATTCAAGACTTTTAAAATTTATGGTTTCTAAGCCCTATAATTCCAAACAACTATTCCTGACTTCATGAAGATTGTTCCAGATTTTTGTTTAAGACTCTCGAAGAGGCTTTTAGACTTGCCTTGAGACTCTCCAAATTTCACGTAGGCCTCTTTAAAACTCGCTTAGACTGATCCAGACTTGCCTAAGTCTCGTTAAGATGCGTCCACCCTTGTTGGAGACTTCTAGACGCACGTGAGTGTCTTTGTTAAGATTCTTCATAGCTCTTCAAAGCTGTTGCAAATTTTATTGACATTCGTCAAGTCTTTTCCAGACCGTTCGAAACTCTTTCGAACTTGTTTGCGACTCTCAAAAACTTTCAAACTTGATTAGTTTAGGACCCTTCGTGATACGCTCGACACTAAAATTCTTCCTGTGTAGGATTCTTCTAGACTCGTTCAGAACTCGACTGTAATTTGTTAAATTCTTACTATTTTAAAATTCTACGAGGTTTTACCAACACGTTTAAGGCTCTGTCAAATTTGTTTTTAATTTATTGACTCTTGGATTTTATTAAAACTATTGATCCTCCAAACTTGCTGAAGACTATAAGGATCTTCTGGTTTAGTGTAAGACTTTCTCTAACGTCCAATATTTGCCTTTAGGTTGCAAAAGAAATTCAAGTTACTGTTTGGAGAGAAGTTGGAAGTCACACGAATGCATCAGCAACAGGAAAACATCAAATTTCTGGCCCATTTCGAGCGACATTTTGTAATCCATCAGGGTAGTCGAAAAGAAGAACACGAGAACGAAAGATCAGAGCAGCCATCAGCTCAGCTGTACCAGTTGCGTGCCAACGGAAGTGCTTTGTGTACTCGCGTTATACAAGTAAAAGCCGACGCGACTTCTTTGAATTCGTGTTTCTGGTAGGTACGAAAATTGGCTAGAATTCGTTTGAAGTTGACTGGTCCTAGCTCATGGTTGTTCACTTGTGCTGTTGCAGTCACATTTTGAAAGTACCTTTTGGCAACGAAGAGAATTCTGGTCTTATTTATGTATGGATCGGATCAAAAGCAGACCCAGAGGATATTAAATTGATACAGGAAATCGCGGACGATATGTTTAATAATGTAAGGAAGTTAGATCGTGAAGGAGTCCATGGAAATTACGAAGATATCGATCATATTCATTCGTAACTTCTTTTTTGAATTTTGAATACGTCGATTAATTTACAGCCTTGGATTACCTTGCAAGTGATAAACGAAGGTGAAGAACCGGACAACTTCTTTTGGTATGCATTAGGAGGTCAGAAGCCCTATGAACAGTCAGCCGACTTTATGAATTATACGAGGTTATTCCGTTGCTCGAACGAACGAGGTTACTTTACTGTATCCGAAAAATGTACCGACTTTTGTCAGGTTTGTATACTATAGTATGATAAGCAGCCCAAAAGTATTGTAGTGTTATGTATGGTCAGTCGTCTGAGGTTACGGTTATTTTCAGGATGATCTGGCGGATGACGATATTATGATATTAGACAATGGTGAACAGGTGTTTTTATGGTTAGGTGCTAGGTGTTCAGAAGTTGAGATCAAATTGGCTTACAAGTCAGCTCAAGTACGTGTAGATGATTCTAATTGTTGAATTACCCATTTACGATGTCGTATTAACTATTATCAAATTTAGGGACAGTTATTGAAATTCTCAACTTTGGTCTCGAATAATACGTAAATTTTCTGTTCGGCATTTTTAGGTTTACATCCAGCATTTACGTGTTAAGCAGCCCGACAGACCTCGAAATCTATTCCTAACGTTGAAGAACAAAGAATCACGACGGTTCACGAAGTGCTTTCACGGTTGGGGTGCACATCGTAAATGCTTAGATTAACTCAGTGAAATGGCTGTTTTCTTCGATCGGCTTCTGCCATTCGGTGTAGTGGGTCTCCGATTTCTATCTCGCTAGAGAACTGGATTTCAAGCGTGAACGAGGAACTGATATGAGTTTACAAATATGATTCAATCCGTCGTACGAGGGCTACTTTTAATGCAATATTACTTTTAATTGATTTTCATTAACATCCATTGTGGATGCTCAATGATTTTATATTTTATCGTTACCATAAGTATATTTGCATTTGACCTAAATCTTGAAGATTCTATGCTAAGTATTAGTTAACAAACTATAGTTAGTTGATACCCTGGCGCCGAAAAGTGGGGGGTCAAAATACTGTTTTTGCTGAGCAAGAAGTCTGCATAGTTCAAGCAGTGCGTGTTTTTCAGAACTGATGAAAACTCTCGTTGAAGAATACGGTAAATAATGCCCATTAGAGTATGGTTTAGGAATGTTGATTGTCATGATAGATGTGTTAAAATTTCTAAAAGTTTTTCCTCAAGCAGACAATAGTTTTGAATGACTGAGAGCCCTGGAATCAAAATGTTGCATTCCTGTCAGTACACGTTTATCGTATCGAAGGTACCTACGATAAACTTACGATACGAAATCTTATACGCAGAATTTACTATTTATTTCTTTTTGCAATGCTATTTTTGTACTTATACGTCGAATTTTTCTACCCTTTAACCCAATTTTTAAAAGCGAGTTCTAAGAATTATTCCTATTTCTATACTGTTCTTTATAACCCATAACTCAGAATAGTTATTCGGTAATACGAACGACTGAAATAAAGTGTTGTACCTGAATTACGTTTTTTATTTTGATGGTAACCGAACATGCATAACACTTATTCATACTTTGATTAGAATACATCTGGTAATATCACAAAGCGGAATTTCAACTTGAAAAGCAGCAAATTTAGTCGTCGTCATCGTCATCATCTGAAGGCACGAACCATTCATTTTCTTCCAAGTACTTGGCCATACTTTGGCTTATCTGAGCTCCGACTAGTATTCCAGGAATTACTGACAAACATACTTTGATCAATCCAAATGACTCACGTTCTGGCTTAGGTGCTATCGTGCCTGTCGCTGCCGTGGTTGCAGATCTTCTAGTTAATTCAACTGGTTTTAGTTGAGGCTTGAGAAGAGTTATGATTTTGCTCAGCATCATTTTGAAAATTGAATTGTATATACACTTTCTTTTGATATCAGGATATTACTTCGTGTGTTATGGTGTTATATTTTTAGAATGATAAGAGCTGCAGGTAACCAATAACAACGAAATGTGGATGAAGAAGCCTTGAATCTGAGGCCAGGCAGAAAATTTGACGCCCAATGCCCCGACCCCCTCAAGACAATAGGATCGATAAAACAGCTGATTGTTCCATCGTTCAAGGCAGTTCAAGCTTCGAGGCATCAAAGCTTCAAAGCCTTCAAGATTGCAGCATCCAGTCAGGCAGCATCAGCAGCAGGCACTGTCCAGTGTTACCAAGAATGAAGATTCGTTTTCAATATCATGTGACACTGTAACCAAACGCAAGCATCAAATTGGACGTGGATTGCTATTTTGTGAGTCGATCAATGAGTTCTTTGGGATAATAATTAATTACGAACTCTGTCTCTTTATTTCAAAAATTTCAAACTATCAAGCTAGATTCCGATTTATGAATTAATACAATTCACGACTACAATTTAATCAAGAACATGGCCGCACTGACACATCGCCGGCAATTTGCCCTCCTACTGTCATTTTAATTAAAAGTGTTCTTCCGTATCCCGCATGACCGTGTTTCTCATTGCACCTATTCTTTCGGGAGGAGCGATGATATTAGTTCGTGTGATGTAATAAAAGCATGCTTATGCCGACATTTAATATTTGCACTTTTTTCAGCCTTTTAGTGTAGTGAACATTCGTAACACCTAAACTGATGTGACACTCGAGTTTGGTTTACTGTATTTGGTGCTTCTTAGTTCACGTGAAATGGCTCTAGGCACTTCCATCGGCGGAGAAGACCGAGATCAAAATGCTAATCAGAAATCTTCAGAATGCCTTGTGGAAAAGAAATTGAGTAAGTTGAACTGCCGTACGTGTATAATAATTCCCTCGAAGTCCGTTCACAGTCAGGAAACTCTGCGCTGATTGCATCATTCATCTCAGCTGGTTCAGAAACCCTCAACCCCAACGTGTTTTAGAACCATGTGTCCTACAAGTACGTACAACTTCACTCTTACCGAGGCGTGGTGATCGCATTGATCGTTAAAAAAATCGCCGATTCGTAAGGTTGCTGCCCTGAAGATCTTGAAACTGACGAATACAGCGGTTCTACATGTGTGTTTGTGTGTATGACGAGAATAAGTTGATTTTGTCTTCTCACTTCTCAGTCCTGGGCATTTGCTTTTTTAGCTGTATTTATCATCATCTTCATCTTCATGCTGGTGCATCCTGGGAAGTTGGTCCGTACCAACGATTCCAGGATTTGATTCGAGCTGATCGGATGAAGTCGTATAGCTCTTGCTCTGACAGCCAGTTTTGGTACGTTATATATACTGTCAGGAAAATATCCAAAATTTTTCGCAGTTAGTGTATCGTAGTAGTATATGATCATTGAAATTCACATTAGGTGTATTCGCGAAGCTCGGTGGAAGCGACGGTAGCGTATACTGTACTGAAGCACGGCTGAATCAGTGAACCTCATTCCATGAAGTAATTATAATCGTCTGGGGGTCATGTTTTGTAGTTCTGGAATCTGTTAGAATAAAGGGTTGAATTAATCTCAGTTTCATTGACTGAACTCGTCAGTAAGAACAGTTAATTTGAAATTGAACTTCAGGCTTACTGTTGACGTTGAGCAAGATATTCATTCGATGTGAGATTTAGGTTGAAATAAATAAGGTCCCTGTTATCATTGACATACCATTGGAATTGGGACCTTAGGCGTTTTGGAGTTTGGTTCTGATTAAGTAACCTCGAATTTCATCTGTGTTTAATTTTACTCTTCTTACCGGTAAAGAAAATTGGTCGTTCACGTACACTCGAATACCAGCTTGAATTTTACCGCTTTTGTGTTCACTGGTCCCCGGTGAAGACGTACAGAAAATGTGATTGAAACTCATCTGGAAAGGCCCTGTCACCGACCCATTAATGTTACTCCTAATTGCTTGACCATATTCTCGTCTATCGATGGTGTATGAGAAAATCCGCCGTGCATAGGTATTTATTGGCGAACTAAAATAACTTCGAGACTTCAATGTCATCACACCTTGTACGTTCCCCTGTCGCCGTCGTACATCGAGTTTAATTTTACCCGAATCGTTGCGAAAGAATGGATGCACGCGTGTGTGTTCGGAAGTCGCGTTTCGACGCCGGTTACTAGTCGATCAAAAACCCGAACTTTCTTTCTCAGTTCGGCATCATTTTCGTATTTGTCAATAGCGAAAGAAAACCCGGGAGCATGTAGTGCCGCCGGCATGAGCAGCCTTGATCCGAAGAAAACCAGCTGGGAACCTATGTCGCTTATTAGAGAACAGAAACGTGTTTTTTTCGCGCAGAGGAAACACAGTGGCCGTAATTAATCAAATCTCGTTCATCTTAAATCGGAAGAGCTCGAAATGGTTGTACTCGTTATCAGTCCCGGCTTCGGCTTCATGTCTGTTCATTTTTCTCATTCGAGTACACGCCGCTGTACTGCAGTATCAAGTTCACGAGGTGCACGATTCCATAAAACAGCGTTGAAATCACGTGGGGGAGGGGGTACTTTTGAATATTTAGCTGTAATATTTTCATACCATCGAGCAGTGCGATTGTTCAGTAATTAAGTGGAAGTTAACGCGAAAATCAACGGAACCAACGGTTCGCCCGGTGCTGATTTGACTTGGCACATTAGTGAGTTTAATTAGTTCGCTAGTATATTATCGTTCTGAAGAGGTCATATTAACGAGTATCGGATAAAGCTAATTAAAAACGCGAAACTCATCGGTGTCAGCTGAATCCGTGATCTTGTGTTTTTCTCATTCTTCTGGCCCGTTATGGAGCGGGTTGATCTTGAACTAGTATGGCTGTCTGATGCATAATACCTGAAGAATCGTGCACTTTACCATTATGATGATAAGGTTATCAGACTTACGGCCGGCTTGATGCAGCTCTCCATTTCGACCTATCTTGTGCGACTTCTTTCATTTCTAAATAACTCCTTTGCCGACCCACCAAATTCTTTCTTTCCACCCTTCCCACTAGCAGCAGTGATATTATTCCTGGGTGCCTCAAGGTAGGCCCTATTATTTTATCTCCTCCTCTTCAGACAATTCCAAATATCTATTTTATCTCCTACTCTGGTGAGTACTTCCTCATTTCTTACCTTGATACTAAGTATTCGCCTATAGCACCACATCTCAAAACTTCAATCATTTTCTTCCCTGGTTTTCTGATGGTCCAAGTTTCACATCCATACAAGACTACACCAGGTACAAATATAAGTTTTCAAAAATAATTTTTTGATTTCCAGTTTTATTTTTGATGGGAAGATATTACTTTTTGACGAAATGCTAATTTGGCTTGTGCTGTTCTACTACTAATATCCTTTTTACTACTTCCATCTTTTGTTACTTTACTCTCTAAATAGCAAAATTCGCTTACTTCCTTAATTTTTTCCTGACCAATTTTTATATTTAAGCTATCATGTTCACATCGGTTACATACCATTACTTTAGTTTTATTTTCATACTCAAAATCTCATCCATTCCTCCAAAACAGCACTTCTTTCAGTTAATTGGACAATGTCATCTGTAAACCTGAGCACCTGTACTCGCTCTCCTTGTGTAGACCTGCATCCAGTTGTTGTTTTTTTTTCTTTTACTATGTGCAAATTAAATAATACTGGAGATAAGAAACACCCCTGCCTTACATCTTTTTTATCGAAAACGGGGGCCCAAAAAAACTCCGTATAATACAGCAGGCCTTACAGGGCGAACTTTTTTTTTGGGGTGGGGGGGGGGCGGGTGTTCTCATTTATACTTTTCCACGAGTATATCATTAGTGCGGATACCAGTTTTGCCTCAGATTATATCTGATGCCTTAGCTTTCCATTCCTTTTATAATCACTATCCTGCCCCCCCCCCCACACGAATGAGATTGCAGCTGTATTAACAGAACTTTTAGGCTTCTTACATGGACAAAAAATGTACTAAGTCTGGAGGGAGAGGATTGAAGTTACCAAATTCATATTATACAATATTGATTTGACCCGCTGTTGAAAATTGTGGTTTGTGGTACTGAAGCGAGGGTGGGGAAATAAAAATTGTATAAAATAAATATAATATGTATGCATATCGAATCGTACGTTTTTGAGACTGATTTCATTTGTGATATCATTTTAGCATCACTGTGGAAATTAGGAGACCGACGGTACGTGGAATGAGTGGGGATTAAAATGGATAACACCAAAAAGCATATTGCGGACATCAAATGTTAGGTTATCGAGGTTACCAAATCCGTTTCCAAAATTACTTTGATACCGCCAGGGGCGCAACCAGAACGTTTTTTAATGGGGGCTAGAATTTAGAAAGTTCACTTTGGTACCTATTTAAATTAGTGCCCACCTATTTTCAGGAGCTGTAAATTTGTACGAACCTACAACGCAATGTAAGCTCATCGGGTCATCGGCATCAATTTTTTTGTTTCAAAATTGATTTTGAAAAAAAAATTGAAGAATGAGGGGCTATAGCCCCCTAGTCCCTTCCTTGGTTGCGTCCTTGGACACCGCCATAAATACTAAGTAACCTACAAAATGATGGGAACACTTGAGTCGACATGCCAGTGTCGCTCATTGTACTAATATAAGTTCACAAAGTTCCGTTATCTAAGTCCGTTTTGAAACAAAATAACCACAACTTTATAAATTTCACGCCATTTTGAAGAAGGAGAAAACTTTAATTTTGTCTCCTTCATTCTAACGAAGTAGGCAGCCCATGCACTATGAAAAATCAATCACCCAGTAGTGAGTATTTCCCAATAATTTATTATACGAGTATTAAAATACCCTGCTAAACATTGGGTCCTCGCCTCCTACTCTGTTAAAAGAAACGACTGATGGGTTGCCTGTTTTAAAAATTGAAGGGGCGAACCTGTCATCCAAAGATCCAGGTACAAAGCCAGATCTAGAAAGAAATAGATGATCAGTCAATAGTCTCACCAAAGAGACAAGCAGAAAGCAGTCGGAGAGATAGGAAGTGAGAATCTGAAAATGTGCCCCCTCCTGCACACGTGCCTGAAGATCCGAGGTAGACAGAATAAGAGGCAACCAGCCGATCAGTCATTCAGTGACATGAGAAGGACATATAAAAGATGGCTGACATGAGCGAACTTGTGTGATAGCCAGGGCCGTATACAAGGGGGTAGGTGTCTGACCCCCCTCCCCTCCCCACTGGGTACGGCCGTGCGTTTAAAAATTCAGGAAAATGCGGCTTTCAGAAACATTAGAAACCCCATATGTTAGGGGTCAACACCCCCCACACACACACCATATTCCTGGATACGGCTCTGGTGATAGCAAAGAATATGGGCTATAAAGCAGCTAGGTGGCGAACTTAATTCTAGGCTAGGTAGGTAACTATCTTCTCATGGAATCGGGTTCTTAGTTCAAAAGTACTGTCGTACTCTTCAAGGGAATGGAAGTTGAGTTATGTATCAGTGAAGATAGGTTCGTCAGTGTTGGTGAAGATTAGAAAACAGTGTTAATAGCTTAGAGTTGACCCTTCCTCGTCGCCCCCTCCTCGGGATTCGCCATTGTCAACTGATTTACTCGATCGTTCTGTGTAGTTTTATAGTGGACTTCATCAAACATTCATGTAAGTATTAAAGAAAACAACAAAAAAACTTGATTGTAAACGAAAACATAACAAGAAATCTGAAGTGTTACGAAGACTTGAAAATTTATTCCTATGAAAATAATTGTTGAAATTTATTGCATTTCGTAAACTTCAAATTAACAGAACGGAAAAGAAATTTTCTACACTTAGTTCATTATCTGTAATGACGTACTTGTATGTACTTAGTTTGCTCGAGTATTTATTGCGGTATTTATTTCTGTTCCTGTTGCTTTGTACACTACGAAAGTGGCAGTGACGTTTGAATATTGAATAATTGTAACTTGAAGGGATCGGGAGGATAGCCAAGTGGTGACCTTTTTTAAACGAGTTCGTAGTATATTTAGCAAGTGGTCGAGAGAACTCCCTCTCCTCCACAAAACTTACGTTGCTTGTGTTCTGAACATCTCTTCCTCGCCCTCGAATGACTAAAACTTATCCTTTAATTTATATCTCGAAGATAATGAATAACTGAAATTAATAAGGTAAAGAAATGCATCGTCTTGACTCTGTCGGCTGAAAAAACTACGCCGTGTATCTTGATGAATGTGTAATTTTTATAAGTTCACTGTCAATTTCACTTGATATACATTCAGAGTGATTCAGAAAGTCATATGCCCATATTTCGCATTCATTAGTCATGTAGCTTGGGCTGCTAAGAGTAACTTTGGAAGGCGTCCCTTGACATCACATGTCCTAATTTGTGGCACCCAATGCCGGAAGGCTTCCACTGATGCATCGCACCACTTCTGACAGCTGTTGGATAGACAAGCTTTTCGTATACTGTCGGAATCAGAATCGCTTGCTTTAGCGATGAATCGATTTTCATTTCAAAAATTTTCCTCGTACGTTATGATAACATTTCCGAATCACTCAGTGTCAGCACTGTACATTTTTTATTCGTCTATAATTCAAGTACGATTAATGATGAATTATTTAAAGTATTAATTTTCGGAAACATTAACTAGTAATATCCCTTAAGTTGTTTCCACCTTCTCGTGCTTCCATCAGCATCACATCCCTGCATTCTTTGTACGTGGTGAGCTCTCTCGTCTACATGTGAAAAACATAGTCACTGTTCACCATTCAGAATCTTGTAGCCAAAATCTCTCCTGCTCCGTGTTTCCTGCATCCAATTAGAGTGACTAAAAGATCATTAGATCTGTGCAAGTCGAATCTAAAAATATGGCGAGATCATGATCTGTTTACAAAATAATTTTTTAATCTGTAGCAGTCGTCTTTTTCAATTTTTTTAATAATTTGCAGATCATGATCTTAGCTCTCTGAATTTTTCATCTTTCCCATTTATATATCCATTGCGTCTTCATCTCTGGAATCCGCCCTTTCGAGCATTACTTCAGAGACGCCAGGGAGGCTGTTAGGGCTGTCTTGGCCCTCTTTCCTTCTTGCCGAAAACCCGGCCTAGGTCGAAATCTGACGAGTTGCTACGTGGGCTCGAACCCGGGACTTTCGGATTCCGAGACCAGCGCGCTGTCCACTCGGCCAACCAGACCCCTAGGGTCAGGAAAAGTCAGGATTTTTGAAACTAGGTCAAGAAATCAGGAAAACGTCTGGCAATTTTGAGGAATTCACTGAAAGATCAGGAAAAAATTGGTAAATTACCATCCGTAAGAAATCTCATAATATGAATAAATGAGAATGAAGAAAATAATATTTTATGGACGTAATGAATTCGTACAGGAAACCCTTTCCTCCCTCTCTTCACAACTCAGTTTACACAACAATAACAGTCTTTTGCCAAAGTGACAAGTTCTTCAAATACAGAAAAAGAGGTCCGGAAAAGTCAGAGAAAATAATTTAAAAGAGTCTGTAGACACCCTGAATAATTTCGAATACGTTGTATGGAAGAATTTGACCTAACCCTAACTGTGGCAATATTCTGAAGAAATGAAACCAGGAGCAAAGGGAGGAAGTATATTAAAAATACGTATACGCAGTTCTTAAGCCTGAGGTGGTCACGCTGCGGCGTAGGTAGACCCTGGCTCACGTGGCGGCACTATTTACCTGTAATTCAGAAGAGGAAGACACGACTGCGTATTTAGGTCTCTAACTACCTCCTGTACCACTAACATAAATTAAGAGAGAGGTTGGACGAGTACACCTGTCCTCGATCCAGCATGCCGCCAGACGAGGGGTGTGCGCTCACCCTCCACACCATGCAGACCCTTCAGAGCTGAGTCGTTCTGACGATCCCGCTCCATGAAGGGGAACGCTCTTCAGCGTACACCTGAGAAAGTTTCAAGATCGGGGGAACAGCAGAGGAAGCACATCGTCGGATGAATCTGGCTTTCTCAAACTCTGTATAGTACTCCCCCTCAGTATTACCTTCCCAGTACTGTCGGGTCTCTACAAGACAGCAGTGTCGATCGATCACTGACCTAACATATGCTAAGTATTGACTAGTGTAATTCTGCGTAACCTATCGAAGGCAAATACTCAATAAGTGACCCACGTAAGAGGTGAGTACACTTGCCCAAAGTTTGGCAAATGAAAGCACAAATATCGGGATGAGGAATATCGAAAAACATGTGTTCACTAAAAGCTCGAGCGCGCACAGTCACATAAGAATCAGACTGACCATGCAATCCTTTAGCCTTCGCAATCGTAGCGGAAACGAAGATGGTGCCTATGTGTGAGGTTACATCATCCCTATTGTTCACACCCTCGAAGAAAGAATACTCACCATTCCCTTTGCAGGCCGAGTTCGCGGCATCGGCCAGTGCCAAGGGGTGTCTAGAATACGGAGGTTACCAAAAATAAGTTCTTAAAATCCGTTACTTGATAGGTTACATAAGAACCAAAAAGAGTCAGAAAGGTAGTTTGATGAACAGGCAAACAAGCCGGCTGATCCCACTGGCATCTAGTCTAAGGAGCTAAGATTCGAGATTCGGAAACGAGGTTGTCTCCAGCTCACTCAATCCTGTATTCTATCTATCAATTGGTCTGTTTGTCAGCATGACTGTTTTTTCTGACAGTATGTCCTTTAAGTTCCTTGTACTTATCCTGTCCCATTATTTATCTATATGCTTGTCTGTCTCTCCTTCTGTCTATCTGTCCTCGATGTTTCTCTATTTCTGTGCCTCTCTGGATGTTATTCTATTTCATGGTTTATATTTCTCTGTCCTGCCTGTCCCGTCTATGTGCCAACTTTCCCCTCGTTTCTCAGAACTCAGAACGCTAGGAATCGACACTGCTTTCTGATATTACTTAGAGGTTCTCTACGACAAAAAAAGGGGCAAGCTTTTCTATAAAATAGGGAGAAAAATTAGCCGAAAATCAAGATTTGGGACCTGACAATCAAAATCTCACTAGCTCTTTATTTTACCCAAAATCGAAAAAAAACATTCGTGTGACAATGTTAGAAAATTTGACCCCTTCTTTTGGTCTTCTTATGTTCCCTGTATGACTTCCCATTATCATTTCCTTCTCTCTTTGGGTCTTATCTCCCTTCCGTTTCCTCCCGCCACCGATGTGAACTGTGATTTGATCTGAGCTACAGTTTGTTAAATCAAACCATTCATTGTTGGTTCGAGTATACTTGCACAAGATACAGAACTAACATTTGGCTAGCATGTCAGTCATGCGTCTGAAAACCGCGACGCATTTCGTATTAATCGCGTTCGTTTGGTAATTTGAACCGCGATGATGTTACGTCGGTACAAATCAGCAGATAACGCGTCCAAAAGGCGAGAAAATTCTGTATTTATCGTATTTGTTGGAATATAACGTGTGTACGTGATTAGGCGCGAGTGTTTTTCACATTGATTAGGAAAAGCTGTTTTGATAACTACGTTGAAACTGACTGATCTGTTTTCGTGAAACAAGGTAGAAGTAGTAAGTTCAGTCTTTCGAAACCTAACGGACATTTCGTACTCGAAAATAAGAAGTATAATTGCTTGAGAAAGACTCGCGGATCGGTGACGCACTGTTCAAGCGACGTCTACTGTGGTGGCGTTTGGTAACGAAACTTGAGAAACACCAGGCTACGTCCTCAATGCTTACTATTGCAGAATCTGCTGTCCAATAGTTTCTCTGTCTACATTTGACGTATTCACCCGTATAGTTGATATTGTTGCTAGGGAAGCAGAGTTAAGTGGACTCGATGAACTCACCCACCCGTGCAGTCTCATCTCCCCTGGTCGGTGGATTGCTATATGACGTCTAAGTTCCCGAACTGTGGTTTACCGGTTTCCATCAGTCTCTTCTGGTTGCTGCGTCTTCAGTTCCCTTTAGGAAGAGATCCTGTATCAAGCATGCTTATTTTCGGCACACGCGTGTTCAACTTTTCTATACGATCTTGAAATGCGTGTTATTCTTCCTCCCCATCGACGATGCCGTTTCAGTGGCACACTTGCTCGTAGTTAGTTTGGCTCATTAGCAGTAGGTCATCCATGTCCGTACGACGCAGATCTTGCGCTATCCTATGAGATATTTCACTCTCCACCCGTACCTCATAATCATCTTCAGTTTTATCATTGCAGGTGAAACAAGTGAGAAGGCGTACTCGAACGGTGAACTGACCAGCAAGGTCTCTCAAAATGGTTGTTCCGACGACGAAGTGTCGAACAAGTGCTTCCACGTCGACCTGCCCCAATTGAGCATTAAAACGCCGCCGAAGATGACCTCGTTGATCCAGGACAAAAGCGTGGTTTCGGGTATCGCCAAAGGCACGATAAAGTTGAACAAAGCGGACGCAGCGGCCAAATCCAAGATAACGAACAACAAGATCTGCGATAACGTCGCGTGCAATAAGAAGGATCAAGATCGCGGGGAGCGTGTTTCCCACAACGGAATCGCGCTTAGCGACGAAAGCGATGAAGAATCTTCGGTGGAAAAGGGCGAGTTAGAGGCCAGCAGTGGTAAGACCGGCGAGAAGAAGTACGAGCAGGACGTCGTATTCATCCAGGATGTGGGATTCACGGTGAAGATACAGAGCCCGGGTGCCGAGACTTTCGATATCCAGGTAAACCCAGAAAGCTAGTATCGTGTTCGACAGCTGGAGTTGATAATTCGACCTTCTAGATGTCAATTTTAAAGTTGTTTTTTGTAGGTATCCAGTATGGAATTAGTGCAGGAAATTCATCAGCTGTTGATGGATCGCGAGGACACGTGTCATCGGACATGCTTTTCGTTGCAGTTGGATGGTAATGCCCTCGATAACTTCGCCGAAATTAAATCTGTCGAAGGACTGAAAGAAGGCTCCGTTATAAAGGTATATTGTACGGCTTGTATTTTGATTTGTATAACGTATACTTCTTTTACTGCAGTGTGGTCAGGATTCTAGAAAATTGAAAAGCCCTTGGCAGGATATTTTACTTTTCTCGATGCATTTACTTTTGGTCTGTCGGTTGCAGGTTGTCGAAGAACCTTACACGATGCGTGAGGCCAGGATTCACGTGCGCCATGTCAGGGACTTGCTGAAGTGTCTGGATCCGGCTGATGCGTACAATGGAGTGGATTGCAGCTCTTTAGCCTTCCTCAACGCCATTACTCAGGGTGATGTTTTAGGTACTATACATTTCACGATACTTTTGATTACTGCTACCCAGTTCGTGGTTCTTTATTCGCCAAGCATTTTATAAGAAAGTCGAGCATAGTAGAGCAAAAGTAGCGAAGAATTTCGTTTTAGTTCAGGTGTTAAAAATTCATTGTGCCCGCCTCGTATCCTTGCGATACGGGTACGATACCCTGTGCTGGAAAGTAATTGAACAAGGTTCATCGCTGTCTTCGCAATGCGATCGCAGCACCAATCGAATTGGATAGATAGCCTGCTCTGCAGCCCTCTGCAAGTTCTCAAGAACTAGGCATAATGCTCATTAGGTTCGTTTCTCACCGCAATATCCTAGTTAATGGTGCGACCGCAGTACCAATCAAATTGGATAGATAGCGTGCTCCGCAGTCCCCCGTCAGTTCTCAGGAACTAGGCATAATGCTCACAAGGTTCATGCAAATATACTGGACTAATGATACTAGAGCACTATACATCCGAGTATACTAAACTGCCATTTTCAACCTGACTTTTTCCGTTAACTTGCGAACGCGTCGCGGGCAGCCTCGATCATCACCCCGCGACGCGTTTGCTAGTCAACGGAAGAGGGTTGAAAATGGCGGTTAGTATAGTGGCAGGGTTTGTTACTACATATAATAATTTAGCATTGTGCTCACCAGCACTAGATGAGTGAAATTGTGAAATATACACACAGTGTAATTCGGGGCGTCCAGCGCTAGTATCGCAGATGAAAAGGGGAATGTTTTTGGCACCAGTACAAAAGGGTTTGACAAAAAGGTTCACCTTTTCATAAGTATAACAATAGCAGATTGCAACGCTCTCTGTCGGATGAACGGCCCGACTATTAGTACCAAGCCCTGCCGCTAGGATTCTTATTACATGGTAGTTTCCAGTATTCGCATTTGGACGCTAAAGAGTCGCTGTCTAGCGGCCTAATGAATAGTGAGGCGCTGATTGGTGTATTTGAACGAAAAGATAATCAGTGTCAAAAATGTTCTGCCAAAAACCTGAAGTTGGGTTCATCTGAAAGGAAATAATGAGAGCTAATATTTTTGTTCTTTTCAGTTTTTCATGAGAAACAATATTGAAGATGCTAGAGCTCATTTACTTGTACATGTTTTTATGGTAAAAATACTCTGATCAACTTTTCGTCCACGACACTAGCGCGCCTACAGGAGTGTCCAAACGCGTCCAGTGTATTTGGTTCATCTTTCTTTTCGCAACATCCTAGCAAATGGTGCGACCGCAGTACCAATCGAATTGGATAGATACGAGCTCCGTTCTCCGCTAGTTCTCAGGAACAAGGCATAATGCTCGCGAGGTTCATCTGTCCGCGGTACCCTGAAAAATGATGCGACTGCAGTACCAATTGAATTGAATAGATAGCGTACTCCGCAGTCCTCCGTCAATTCTCTGGACCAAGGCATTATGCTCGCATAACACGTTATCGCCTGTCTCTAAAGGGTTGTTGCTGTGCTGTGTAGCTTGTGGATCACTTACTCAACGTTGTGAAATTCATGGGCAGTAACGATTCAAATACTGACTCGTCCAAAGTTGGGTGTAAGCATACAGTCTTTTGTCAGTTTTGCTTGAATCAAAGTTGGTGAAGATGAAGCCTCACGCCATTAAACTTGTTCAGTTCATGTAAGACGTCCATTTTGCTGTCCGTACATAACGTCTTGTTTGACAAATTTGAACTGAGTATGTAAATGACAAGACTGTATGTGTGGACTGACTCTAAAACATGAGAAGGGATACTAAACACAAGACCGCGGAGAAAGAAATGGCAAATTAGCTTGGCTAATTTATGAAAGTTGCGTGACTGAAAATATCGCGGTTTCTACGTCCTGATGTAAGGTAAAAGAACTGAGGAAGGAGTATTGAAAGTAAAAAGTTTTATTTTGCCTAAAATCCGTGTAAGATTGATGGTGTAACTCCCTTCCTCCCGCTTTCGTTTATGTGAAGGTTGATTTGAAAACGTTGATCAAGACAAAAAGTTATGCAATTGAACTCTGTAGTTTCACAGACACGCTGAGCTGTTATCTCAACATGCTGGATACTCTTGTGCTGTACTGTTCCTTGACCGGCCAAATGTTACATCTTCCTTCAGCAATGTCTGTATAAATATCAAAAACGGGCGAAAGGAGACTCCATGATGGGAAATGAGAGACGGACGAACTTGAGTGACAGCCAGTTAAATTGACATTAAAGGCATTAAGTTCAAAACATCCTATGTGCCAACCTTTAAAAAAGTAGTTTTGTGCATGCAAACTGTTCTAAGAACCGCCGCTCATACAATACTAAACATCCTAAGTGCCCATACAGCCTCAAAGTACTTCTAATTTCAACCCAAAGATCGCAGCACGCACATGTGCCGGCGAGAGATTCATGCTAAACATCCTAACTCCGTTTGATGTTGATGACACTTAGGATGTTTTGTTTTGTCTTTCCCATGGACTTGGCCCTCATTTTCTCAGCTTAGGCATAACTGAGCCCCAAAATTTGTACATGGACACGTGTATGCAGCTTCAGAGAATTGGCTGTGTACCCATTTTGCCAAACCCACCCCCTTCACCTCAGCTGAAACAGTTTTTTGCTTCTTCTGTAAACTTTTGGCATTGCTACGTAGGATGTTTTGAACTCACGCCTCCATGTATAAGCAAGCTATCAGACTGACAAATAATGCCTTGTATATTATATAAACGTAAAAATTCCGTGAAGGTTCGTGGAAAGCTGAAGTATGGACCTTCAATGGAAGTGTTAATGAGTTCTATGGAGGGAAACGTTGAATATCATATTTTCAGTGGAATTTTTACATCTATGATGGCCAAAGCTTAAATAAGCGAGAGACGGATGTAGTAGCTACATACAGACTGTCAAACAGGTAAACAGGCAGACCGTACGATGAATAGAATGAAAGTGTCAAGGAAGAGGTGGGAGGGCTGACAAAAAGCTTCCTAGTTTCTTAAAATTCAAAAAATATTTGCGCGCTTCTGTCGGGAATGGTACTTTTTGCTTCTCACGGCAACGCATCTCTCTTTTCTCACAGGTTCTTGGCTATGGTCTTGCTGTGTGATTAGAGAGATCTTGAGCATCGCCATTGTATATCTGAAGTTGTATGATGAACGTGGAAGTTAGTTCAGAAGAAATCCTACCACGGGTAATCCACTCTCATTTGGGAGGAAAATAACTAAAACCAGATTGTCGTTTAAACTTGAATTTCTACGACTGCCCTCGGCCTGATACATGTTATGCTGGTGCTCAATTTGACTTAAACTGTCATTGTTTTTATCAACGGTCTAGTTGATCCGTACTAAATAATGGATAAAACTTTTCAGAGAAGAAAAAATCTCGAGTTGAGACTGCAGATTGTGCACCACCTGATTACATTATGCCAGGTAATCGAGAACGGCCTCTACTTCCTTTACATCCTTTAACGAAGGATCACAAAGGACCTCAGTGCATCAAGGTAAACGAAGAAACCTAAATTTGCTGGATGATGTTGGATGTAATTATAATAACATCAAAGAACATAGTGTTAATCGACCACGGACGTGTTTGTCTACAGGTGCTTACACCTTCTGGTTGGAATCCACCACCCGGTTCACGGAAGATGCACGGCGATCTCATGTATTTGTATGCAATTACTCTCGAAGATAAGCATTTCCATATCACCGCGTGTACACGAGGTTTCTTCGTTAACCAGTGAGTTGATTGGAATCACTCTGCCCGTCAACTTGTCTTACTCTCGGTGCATCCAAATTGACGTTGTTAATTTTCGCACATTCCAAAATGTTCCTCACAGATCAACCGACGAACAATTCGATGCCAAAGCAGCATCACCCAATCATCTGTGCCATTCGCTAATCGAGCTTCTGAACCAAATTAGTCCCACATTTAAACGTAATTTCGCCGCTTTGCAAAAGAAACGTACGCAGAAGCATCCTTTTGAGAGGGTCGCCACCCCTTACCAGTTGTATTCATGGGTGTCTCCTCATGTCGAGCATACCGTGGACGCCATTCGAGCTGAAGATAGTGAGTATAATCGATCGTGCTCTTGTTTTGGATATTTTCAGGTAGATCAATTGTGGATCGAGTCTGGCAGGGGCGGAAATAGAGCGAAAACTTTGGAGGGCGGTTGGAGCCCCAGTGCCTAAAAAAACTTTTATCAAAATTCAAAAAACATAGCCCCCCCCCACACACACACACAAAAAACTATAGAAATATTTTTTTCTTGGTAATACTTCCTTTGTAAGACAAAAAAAAGTCTTATTGTGTTAAGATTAATTTAAATATAAAATTTAGGGAGGCTAATTTTGAAACCAAGGGGCTTAGCACCCCCTCCCAGCCCCCTCCTATTTCCGCTCCTGAGTCTGGTCGTAGAGTTTGCGATTCTGGAATTCGAAACCGATTTGATGAGGTTTCCATCTTTAAGGAAGAAATAAAGTCTCTATGGTACGGGTTCACATAGTTCCTAATCAAGTCATTGGATGCTCTGATACTGAGTAAGGTATTTCACATTTTCAGCATTTTCGTCAAAGCTTGGTTACGAAGAGCATATTCCTGGTCAAACGAGAGACTGGAATGAAGAATTGCAGACCACTAGAGAACTATCTCGAAAAACGTTGCCTGATCGATTACTGAGAGAACGAGCCATATTTAAGGTAAAGGTTTCCTTTTGTTGCTTAATGCTTTCATTCCATTATTACTGATTTGCTCCTCCCCCGGGGATCATGTATTACCTCCCTTAAAATAGTCTGATTACGAATTCGGCGAAATTGCGTATTTTCCCATTCAGTTTCGTGGAGGTCGAATATTAGTTTGGTTATTTGACATTTAACAAGTTGTAATAATAAACTTTAATAGAACGGCTTAAGAATTATTTCAGCTTTATGATTCAATTTAGGAAACTTTTGATGCAATTTATTCTGAAAGTAGGACGTAGGTCTGCAGTATTTTCATAACTCCATGCATTGTAAATCCTGACTTGGATCACTGTGAGGACAAAGAATCCGTGTCCTTTTACATTTGAGTTGTACTATTTCTCTCTCTATACTAAAAAAGTAAAATCCGCCGTTACCACCTCCGGGAGAAAAAAACGCACCGCGGGTTGCCTACTTGAAAATCAAAAAAATTGCAGGGGCAGATCAGCGACTTTTAAGGACATAATCTGTTCTAACATAAAAGATCTCAAAGTTTTAAGACATAACCGACATAAGAAGACATATAATGACATCCCAAAATCCTAGGCGTTGGCTGCGTGGCTGCACGGTGCCTCCGGGAGAGAGAAAAAAAACCACTACGGGTTGCTTACCCTACCCCTTAATTGCTCATTTCTCCAGGGGTAGCCTATCTTTGGGAGGGGATTCATGGTGGGGAGGGAGCTTTAAAAAATCCGCCACCGCGTCCGGGAGAAAAACCCCTGAGGATTGCCTACCCTAAAACTCCTCCCCCTCCTGGAAAAAACGCACTGCGGGTTGCCTACTTAAAAATCAGAAAAACTGCAGGGGCAGATCAGCTACTTTCAAGGACATAATCTGTTCTAACATAAAATATCTCCAAGTCATAACCGACATAATAAGGCATATAATGACAATTAGCCATAATCTCCAAGATCTCAAGTCGCAAGATACAACACATAGTCTAACTTACAGCTACCTTGTACTCTGAGATCTCAGGTCCTTATGACAGGCATAAAAAGACATGTAATGATCTAATAATTACCCATAATCACCAAGATCTCAAGTTGCAAGATATAACACATAGTCTAACTTAAGATAAATCATAGACGAGGAGGGATTGCACGAGTGAAGCGAGTGACGGCGGGGGGTTAGGCCGCGAAGCGGCCAGGGAGCGAAGCCCCCTAGTATTCTTTAATTATCTTTATTTTAGGAGACGCTCGTAGGATTGGTTTAGAGTGAGATTTTCTGGGGAGTTTCAGTCCTAGTGTTCTACCAATGTATAGTTGAAGGATAAAGAATATTTGTTTACAAAATTTTGTCAAGTTGTTTCAAAAGTTTTGACAGAATGGTCGTATCATTACGTGTGACTCGGAGACTTGTAAATACTGTGTTGAGGCTCATCAAGATTCTGCAAATATTTATTGTGCCCGCGTTAAAATTCACTGGGACTTGTTAAGACTACGCTAAGAACAATTAAAACTCACCGAAGTCCTATTGAGACTACTGTAAGATTCATTGAGGCTTGTTAAAACTTGTTAATGCTCATGTTGAGACTTATTAATACTCCATAAGACTTTCTTAAGCTGAGAGAAGACTCGGGAAAACCATTACAATTATGTTGGGACTCAGTGAGACTCGTTGAGCGTATGGTGAAAGCCGTCAAGACCTGTGACTTATCGAAAGTAGGTAAAACTCTTATGATTCGATAAAAGGCGTTGAGATTCTTTTATTTTCTATCCAGAATCGTCAAGAGTGTGTCAGAACTTGAGGACTAATTGATATTCGACAAGACTCCCTTAAAACGCATCAACAAAACTTTCAAAGATGTGTTACAACTCATTGAAGACTCATTAGAGCTTTACTAATATTCAGTTAGACTCTGTTAAAACTGATCAAAACTCGGCCAAGACTAATTGGCTCTGTGTTGGAACTTTCCATTGGCTATCGCGTGAGAATGGCTTTGTAGTGCCTTAAACAGTTGTAGTATACTATAGAAATTTTAGACCTCGGCTCGTATTCTTTTCCGAGAAAGGATGGAAAAGCGATAGATGGTCGGATAATGTAGGACTCTGCATTGTGCTATTCAGATCTCTTCTCTTCATCCTTAACTAAGCATAGAAAACTAGAAAATTGTTGCCCTTAGTTCTTGAATCTCATCTCGGTGGCTCCCCGCCCGATAGTAATATCTCAAGAGAATTCTAATCTTCAACTTCTTGCAGGTGCACAGTGACTTTGTAGCAGCAGCCACCAGAGGTGCCATGGCGGTTATCGACGGCAACGTGATGGCTATCAATCCGGGCGAAGAGGCCAAAATGCAGATGTTCATCTGGAACAATATTTTCTTCTCGCTTGGATTCGATGTACGTGACCACTACAAGGAGTTAGGCGGTGACGCGGCCGCTTTTATCGCGCCGCGAAACGATCTGCAGGGTGTGCGCGTTTACAACGCGGTCGACCTGCAAGGCTTATACACGCTGGGGACGGTCGTGGTCGACTACCGCGGGTACCGCGTAACTGCGCAATCCATCATACCCGGTATACTGGAGCGCGAGCAAGAGCAGTCAGTCGTGTACGGCTCGATAGACTTCGGCAAAACGGTCATCACGAACGAGCAGTACATGATTCTCCTGGGCAAGGCTGCGATGCAGTTGAAAATCCTGCCGCACAAAGTGATCAACGACAAGAACGAAGAAATCGAGCTGTGCTCGTCGGTCGAATGCAAAGGCATCATCGGAAACGACGGTCGCCATTATATTCTGGATTTGCTGCGTACTTTTCCGCCTGACGTGAACTTCCTGAAGCTCGAGGGTGAGGAACTAAGCAAAGAAGTGCAGGCACTCGGCTTCCCCATTCAGCACAAACACAAGCTGTGCTGTCTGCGCCAGGAGCTGATCGATGCGTTTGTCGAAGCTCGCTACGTGGCGTTCATCAAGTTCGCGGCTGCTCATCTGCAACAGATCGGCGCCCGGAAAACCAGCAAGGACAAGGTGATCGAGCCGGCCGCCGAAAACGGCAACAGCGAAGAGCACGACGAGAGCCCCGTCGAAGTCGAGAACGGAAGCACGCTGAATATAGAGAACCAGACAGTGCTACCGAACGAAGTCGAGAAAATGGCCAGCGCGAACTCGATGGAACCGGACGAGGCGAAAAAAATCGTGGAGAGTTTAACAGACTCGATTTCCAACGGCGAAAAAAAGGAGTTGGAGGAGAACACCCGGGAGATCGTGAAACGAGCGGCGCAGGCGGTCGGTTCGTTGCGCGAAACCGAGTTCGACATCCGCTTCAATCCGGACGTCTTCTCGCCCGGCATTCGGCACGTGCACGCAAACACCGAGCAGTTCAAGAAGGAGAAGCAGCTGGTGAAGGACGCCGCCGAATTTCTGGTCGTCACGCAGATCCCGTGCTACATACGCGAATGCCTGGAGCACACGATCTCGCCGATGGACGGCGTCACGCTGGTCGAGAGTCTGCACGCGCGCGGAATCAACGTGCGCTATTTAGGTAAAATCGCCAAAATGCTGGCGCCAATCCGGCAGCTCGAGTATCTGTACAGCATCACCGTCAGCGAACTGATAACGCGCGCCGCTAAACACGTTTTCATGTCATATCTGCAGAACACCGAGATGATGAGTCTGGCGTCGGCGATCAGCCATTTTCTCAACTGCTTGCTGTCGTCCGGCCCGGTGTCGCATCCGCAGACCAGCATGGACGATTTGCATAGCAAGAATGCGAAACGACGTAACAAACGGAAGGGCAGGATCAACCGACTGATAGCGGTCGACAACAACGAGTGGGCGAATTTGACGCCAAAGTCATTGTGGAGTCAGATCAAGTCAGAGATCAAGGCGTATTACGATTGGGAGCTGGTGACCACGAACGTCGAGACGACCTGCGCGCACTATTCATTGCACCGCATCTGTCTGCTGAGGTCGTTCTGCATGAAGAACGGCATCCAGATACTATTGCGCGAGTACAACTTCGACTCGAAGAACCGGTTGACGTTTTTCGAGGAGGATATCGTGAACATCTTTCCGATCGTGAAGCATATAAATCCGAGGGCTAGCGACGCGTACAACTTCTACACGACCGGGCAGAACAAGATTCAGCAAGGCTACATGAAGGACGGCTTTGAGTTGATTAGCGAGGCGTTGAATTTGTTAAATAACGTGTACGGAGCCATGCACCCGGAGATAGCACACTGTTTGAGAATGCTGGCCAGGTTGTGTTACATTCTGGGCGACCACGCGGAAGCGATGTCGTACCAGCAAAAAGCGGTGCTCATGTCAGAACGGGTTAATGGTATCGATCATCCGTCAACGATTACAGAATACGTAAGTGGGTTTTGTGTATTTGGTTTTTGTGCGGGTCTGTTGTTTAGAATATTGGTTAACGCGACTCGTTTGATGATTGCAGACCCATTTGGCGTTGTATTGTTTCGCGAATAGTCAAATTATCATCGCGCTGAAGCTGTTGTACCGCGCCAGATACCTCATGCTGTTGACGTGCGGGGAAAATCATCCCGAAGTGGCTTTATTGGATGTGAGTATTTGAATGAATTACTTTGTACGTGGAAGACTGTGTGACGGGGAATCACACCAGGGAACAGGTGTGATTACGTAGTTGATTGTGACAATGGGATGGCTAGTAGAAACCCCTAATTGGCTTTTAAGTATTTTTGAGTTCGAGGAAAGCGTTGGCTTACAAGTGGTTGTCTGCAGGTTGTCCAAGTCAAGCAAACGTAATGCGAATTCAAAAGGGGCCATGGAATTTCTGATTTGGGAAGGTTTGTAGCTCAAGACGATCTGTCTAATAAAATAATGGCTTAACAGATAATCAGCTGGTCGTGTCATATGGAAAAGTAATTTGTCAAACTAAGCAAACGCAAAAGGATACCACGAAGTCATTTGTCTCTCTTTCCTCTAGCATCGCCAAAATATAGTATATAAATTCGTGGATGAGTCGTAGATTTTTATTTTTCAGTTTCAGTAAACGCGCTGTTTCAGAAATCGAATATGAAGGTGTCGGTGCAAAAATGCAAGTTATAAAAAAATCGGATGTGGTAGATGGAGTATACGAATCCTCGCTGTTAAAGGTCATGAATTATTTCCCCGGAGATGGTGGAACAGGGCGTGTATTTTAAATCATGTGAGACAGTGAGTTTTCCTGAACTTAGAACGTTTTGAAAGAAGGAGTGGCTGAAGTTGACTCTATATTGAACCTCGCTTGTGTCTTAAAAACTAGAGATAGTGGCCAACTTTAGTCCCTGATTACGGGTGTAGAGCGAAACGCCTTCCTGAAATCCGAAAAACTGGAGAAGGTGGTCGAGAGTTGGAATCTCAACTGGAATTCCTGATTCCGTTCGTGTATGAGTACGAGTATTTCATTTTCACTTCACACATCTCTGTAAATCTATGACTCATTCTGCTTATCGCTACTTTCATAAAATATTCGCCTTATCGGCAAGCAAAAGGTCGATATGAACTCTCTTTTACGTCTCGTGAAAAATGAACTTCACTTATGTTCGATTCACGGACTGAATTACGGGCAAACTAACTGCTTGAATGTCCGTATATCAGTGTAGAGGCGAGAGCGCTAATCTGTACCTCTCTTTCCTTATCCTGCACCCTGGCAAACAGTAACCCCCTCCCTAATTATAGCTATCAAGTTAATTGGTTTTTATTGTTTCAGAGTAATATTAGTTTAATACTGCACGCGGTCGGAGAATATGACTTATCGTTGAAGTTTCTAGAGAGTGCTCTGGCTCTGAATATTCGTTTCTACGGACCTAAATCATTGAAAGTGGCGGTTAGTTATCACCTGATAGCGAGGACACAAAGTTGTATGGGTGATTTTCGTTCAGCGTTGGCTAATGAAAAAGAAACTTACGCTATATACAAACATCAGGTGAGTAAATGTTTCTTTCGGAAGATTTGCTTAGTTCTTTTATCTGATTTAGTGATCGCTATTCGCGGTATTGACTGTGTAATCAACTGCAGGGAATATGAAATGCTATGCACGGTCACTAATGATCTCACAAACTAGTCTATACCACAACTTTCTATTCTGCGTATTTTGGATACTAAATACATGTGACAGTCTCGAAATGGCGATCTTTACCTACCGCACCCATCAGTTGTGTAGTTATTTCTCTTCTTCATTATCTCTGAAATCCTTCGTTCGTGCTTATACTGCTTCTGTCTCCCGTGTCAGACATCTTTCTCTGTTTTTTAGCTCTGGTATTTGAAACATGTCGCCGTTTGATACCTCCACCTTCGCAAAAGTAAGGTCTTCAGTGCCATAGCAAAGAAAATGCGTCATCAAGCATCCATTTTGTCAACCGCCCATTTTAAGTTCTGCTATTGGCTTATGGTGCGGTGAACCTGAGTTGTGAGTCAGTGATCTCTGCTGATGTCGATGTTCTAGCATCCAAAACTCCAGATATTTAAAATACTGCAACTACTGCAAACTGGCTGAGTTGATTAACTAACTCAGCTGGTTGCAACTGTACGTTCCTCTTCACTGCTCGCCAACCAAAACCATGAAATTGAAGTGTACTTAAGGTGCCATCATGGCTTCTTATCTATGAGTCTAGTTGAATAGAACTTGAAGATCAAGACATAGGATTCTCGTTTACTCCTGTTTGCCCTCTACGAAGGTGTATTCTTATAGATCATATTTCTCCGAATGGGAGTTCAGAATTCGAATTTTGTTAATTCAACGTGATTTGTTTCACAGTTGGGCGAAGAGCACGATAAAACTAGAGAGTCTTCCGACTGCTTGCGGCATCTGACCCATCAGGCTGTCGTTTTGCAGAAGAAGATGAACGAAATCTGTACGGGTAAGAGCGGTTTTTCCTTGCCGCCTATCCAGATTCAGCCTCCCTCGATGGGTAACGTACTAGACATGCTCAACGTGATCAACGGAATTCTGTTCGTACAAATCAGGTGAGTATTAATGGCGCTCCGCGACGGTCGTAGACGATGACAGACTCGGGAAGATACCGAATTAACCTTCATCCTTGTTTGTTGTCCGAACAGTGCACAAGACATCGAGCAATTCAAGGCGGAGATGGAGAAACAGGCCAGCGTAGTCGGTGTACCTTCGACAAAGAAATCGAAAAGTATTCACGGGAAAATCGAACTGTGAACCAACCGTGAATACCGGGTCGACCGTGTGCCGGCTTCGTGAAAGGAGAAACGACGACGACTTGTCCGTGGTTCATCTGTGTGTTGTAGCAAGAATGTTCTTAGGATTTTGTAGTTCTTAGAATTACGCAGACAGATTTTGCTAGAGGTTTTGTGGAGCGTTAATGTTCTTACAGAATTCTGGTCGAGATGTTTCCCTTAATTGTGAAGCTACACCATTAAGTAGTAGTAATTCTTTAGCGATTTATTAATTTAATGACTGTAGTCTTAGTCCTAGTGAACCAGTTTCTGTGTTACTATTTTTTATTCTCTTAGTCGCACCTAAGAGTTGTTGTGGTTATTTTTTTTTAACGTAATTATTTTGTAGGATTGAAATCAAAATTAACATGGAACGATTTTTTTTTATTCACCCGTTTTGTACCCTAGTTTTATAAATAATTGGTCGAGTTGATATCGGTGGTTCGATTTTGGAACGTGTGGTGTTTTAAAATTTTATTGCGTTGTCAGCGCTCGGTTTTATTAGATTTACGTTCGAAATAATGACCTTAAATGGGAATACAATACAGTTTCGTCCGGGAGGTTATTACAGAATTTTGTTGTCCCTGATTATGTGTTCTATTTAAGTGATTGCTCATTTTGTAATTGAATTGCATGAACGGCGTACGCATATAGTGATAATAATGGACTAGTATCGGATAAGTAATATTGTTGAAATGTGGGCATGCAAGTTTACCTATGTAGTTTTTTTTTTGTTTTTATTGTTTTCTTTTTTTCCCTCTTCAAATTTTAGAAAACTGTTGGTGTTTGAAACGTCAAGCTATTTCGTATCACTCGATCTTCCCGAAACCAGTTGCTTCGTGTAGATTCTAATTTATTGCTTTGTGAGAAGCAATATTAGCTTTGTAGCTGGAAGTGAGTGTACTACGCAAAGGCAAGTGAAACTTCGATCAAATCGGTACGAAGTTCGTTGACTTTTTTTTTTTTTTTGAAATTACTGTCGGGCCGAAACGGAGGCTTAGTGGAATACGAGTATATCTACGAGAACCATTTAATATTAGTCATTATTATTATGTTTTGGTAATTTTGATTCAATTTACTCCAGTTGTTGATGATTTTTCCTTCTGTTTTGTAACAAAATACTGAAAAACGCAAAAAAATGAATAAAAACGAGTTTAGTGTGTTACTGTTTTTACATTTTTGGGGACAGTCGTTCGGCTTTGTCACTGCCGGAGTGGATTTTCTTGAATGGTCAAGATCAATATCCGCTTCTCCAGTTTGAAAAATATGTTGACTGAACATGTGACCTGTCAGGTATAAACGTACATTTGATCCAGAACGTCATGTATGCAGGAGAAGCGAATTAAAACTGACATCATAACCTGATAACAATATTCCCTAGGATTGTAGCAGCTCTGAAAATTTGTTTAGAATTTTTCTGACAATGTCACGGGAAAGAGCAGCCGCTGAATAACTAAAAACATCGAAAATTCAATTTTGTGGACCAAATGCACGTTCTTTCTTGACAGGTCACATATCTTATCTTGCATACAAAACTTGTATGCATTCTTGACCAGTGCTCCCAGATGACCTGGTTGAAGTGTATAGATTTGCTACCTGGCTGCTCGAAGCCGGTTTGCCCCTGCATACAGCTCAATAAAAATCTAATAAAATAAAACTTTCACATAGGCATAGGACTTGCTAATTAAATATCATTTATCTCATACGAGCATCTCTTAAAGTACGAACGTGGCCCTTACTGAGTGCCTGTCCGCTAGAAAACTTCATCGAATTGCGATATGCCAAGAAAGTCGACAAGCGTGAAGCAGGAAAAATTCGTATCCAATATGTCGTAGTCTCTGTGTTAGATGAATGCTGTGCCGCCGAAACCTTAAAAATCATCCATATTATCTTACTACAGACTGGAAATCCTCATATCAGTTGGGCTGTCTACATGTTGAATCCGACAAAACTGCAGTAGCAGATCAGTTATCCCGCGATCTAACATAACAGAGACAGTCTGATGGGCAGAGTTTAGCATCAGTCATTTTTTCAGTTGAGTTAGCCAGAAATCGTTACCGAACAATATTTCCTGAACCGCCTAGAATTTTTATTCGAAAATATGGCTTCTGCTTCGTTTGTGTACCAAAATGTATCACCATGTTGTGCCTCCTTTCGAGAAGAATTGAGTGGGCAGTTGGAGAAATTCTACTAGCTCCTCTCTTTAAATGTAGACTCAAATATGCCCCTCCTCATTCAATCGGCGCTAAATTACACTGCACAACAATTTGAGATTCTTTAAAAAAAGAATGACGGAGTAAAACGAGAAAAATTTGATTTAATTTTAATTTTGAATATAGAAAACGAGAGGTTCTTGAGGAAAATGGTTAGCGCCATATCGTATTCAGAATTCAAAATACAGCTAAAATCATATATAAGTAATCTCATCCCACTCTTTTTTATGCTGTAGTGTGTAGTATTACGCATTATGCAACTGTTGTGCATGTTGTGCCAACTTACCGGCACGTTTAAAAGAGAAATTGCTGGCCATCAAAGTCGAAAGAGTTAAAGTTATCATTTTTGTTATAATTTCCTTTTCACAAACTCAATTAATTAATTATTGATTATTATCGAAGTTGTGTTTTTGTACTTCGTGTATGGCGTGTTTTTTTTTTTTTTTAATGGATGGAAGAAAAGATTCAGCGGAGCTAAATACAAACGATCAGTGAAAGAGAAAAAATGTTGGCCAAAGTATCAAAACTTAATGAGTTTTCTAAGCCGAAATCTCGTGAACTCAAACCGTCCACTTCAACTGCCCAATGGATCCTTAGAAACAGAAAGTAGGTATCCAAATTTCAGCTAAATTTTTTCCTACAAATGTTAAAACTTTCATATTTACTTTCATTTCTCTCCCTTGGTAGGTATACTCTCTTAGGAACAGACGTACGTTTTCATCCTGAACGTGAACTTGGTGAAACCTCCCAACCTCATGAAGAAGATGCGTCAGGTACCTAATCGAATTTTCAGCCAAATTTTTTTTTTTCTTCAAATTTTAGAACTCGAACATTTACTTTTATTATCTCTCTCCCTACAGACACGTATGTGTTCATCCAGAAAAAGTGAAACTTGTGAAACCTTTTCCAAAACCTCATGAAAAGAATGCGTCTCAAACGACTTTTTTGGTGAGTTCCTTGCACACAGTATGGTTGTAACCAAAATAAGAATGCAGATTTTACGCATTTTAAACGGAAGTACCTACGATGATGCAACTACAATTTATTTCTCTCTTTCTGCATACCCACGAAAAATGCAGAACGGTGAAGAACCTAATCGGATCATGACTTACTATACTCTGAGAGCAAAAATCTGTTTTCTGTGCCCCTTGTTTACCTTGATAGTCATGGCCAATCTTCATTTTCCAGTAAAAATGGATTTAATGATTGGAAGAACACCACTAGGTATTCGGGTTGAAAAACACGAAAATTCACTTGATCAAAAGAATGTATTTTAAAATTGGAAAAGGTCCCATGTTCTTGTAAGAATCTTGTTCCTGCCCTTTGTTTCTGTTTTGTCATTGTTTGTTTGATCAGATGAGGTATACAGTCGAACCTCGATAAGTGGAATCGCAAGGGACCGGCCGTTTTGTTCCTCTTATCCAGTTTTTCACTTACCCGAGTTTTACTTACAAAGGTAAAAAAATGCGAAAATTCCACTTACACAGTTTTCATATTCTTTAATGTACAGTAATACTCGGTGCGTAGCGTACAAAAACATTAGTGAAAATACGATGTAATTTTTTGCTGGACAGCATTATTATAGTAATTATTTTCGGTAAAACGCTGGAGATCATTCAGGTAACTGAAGAAATTGGGTGGTATTTCGTCACACGTTTCATAATAAAGACGTAAGTAGATGTCTAGTGACCCCATTGCTAGAGGCCTTCTGTTTATTCGAAATATTTGTTGTTAAACTGGCACTAGTTTTGGTTTATAATTTATTTTGTGATAGATTTTGGCGTATGCAGTTCCTTTTGTTGTTTTTTGTAGTTGTTGTTCGTCAGTATATTGTTATTAGTTCTTGTTTTGGTATAATCCCAAACATGTTTGTTACGTCCAATGATATCAGTTTGTCGTTTGTTGTTTAATGTTATTTTTTCCAGTTTGTCTTTTACTAGTATTGTGTTTTTTATGCTGTAATCTGCTCTGAAATTGTAGTATTCTTTCATGAATTTGGCTATTGTTTTAGCTAGTCTGTAGCTTGGTGATTATATATTATGCTGTTGATTAGTGGTATTGTTGGTCTGTCCTGTATGGAGTTTTATGAGTCCTTTTGATTGTTGTGCCTTGGGGTTCATTTCTCCCGGTTTCTTGTTGTTTGTGTTGTTTTTCATGATGGTCTTTAGTCTGGCTTGGTATTTGTTGGTCGGGTCCGAGTTTCGTGATTGTTCTTTGTGTACGCTTCAATTTTCTTTTTATATTCGTCCTTGTTTAGGAGGTACTACTGTGGTGTTGCCTTTGTCTGCTTTGCTGAATATTCGGTAGTTTTATTTTATTTTATTTTTGAGTTGTAATGCTGTCCTTTATAGGTAAATGTTTTCCTTGTGCTTATTTCTTTTTTCTTCCCGATTGACAATTTGGAAAGCATTCACACAACATATCACAGACCACTACCATTTTGAGACTTTTGGCCAATTACATTTTTTTGTGAGCGTTCAACATGTCATCATTTTAAGATAGTGTGTGTGAAGTGATCGCTCAGCATTAGTGTGATTACTGAGTGGTATTCACAAATGCACTCTCAATTGGCCTCTGTCAATCGGGTTCTTTATGGTCAGCAGTATGTTTCCAATTTGTGTTGTTTCTTCGTTTCTGAAGTCTGGTTATAGTCTGGAGGATCTGTTCGCAGTCTACTGTTAATTCTTCCAGTATATTGTCGCTTATATGTTCTGTTGTGTTGTATTTGATTTTCCTTTGTCCAGTAAATCGTTTTCTTTTTGTGTGGAGTTTACAGTTGTCATGTTTATACTGTCCTTAGGGCGAATTTGTGCTGCTGGTTATGGTTATGTTGAATGTTTTCTCATTTTTGTTTTAATGAGTAGAATTTCTTTTTCACTGTGTCGGCGTAGTTGTTTTTCTCTTTTTCTATGGGTATCCTTTCCCTTCTTCGTATATGTGTGCGGTTCTGTTTGTTGGAGTTCTAGTGTCTGGTTCAGTATGAAGTGTTGGTTGTGTAATTCTGTGTTCAGTCTGTTCATTTTTTTGTGTAGTTCGCGTGTTTCGTTTTTAATTCTAATTACCTGTGCTTGTTTCTTCGTAATGCGGGCCACTTGGCTGTCCGTCTTCATGTTTATTGTTGCGTACTTCGGTACTATGTTGTTTCTCAGGCATTCAATGTTGAACAATATTGAAGATGGCACAATAAGCCGAAAGCGCTCGGGACTACAGAAGGAAGAAATTGTAAATTGGCAGACCCTACATAAAGAATTTAACAAGTTCACTTACATTCCAACAGGGACACTTAAGTTATTTTAAACCTATATAAAGAGCAGGAAACTACATTAAGAATAGAAGGAGAGAAGAGGGAAGCTAAAATATATAAAAAGATATAAAGCAGGGGTGCTGCTCATCTCCAGTATTATTTAATTTGTACATAGAATGCGTTATAAGAGAAATGAAAGAAAAATTTGAATCAGGTGTAAATATACATGATGTGGTGGGACCTATGGCGATGCACGCATGCTAAAGTGGCCCCTATGACACCGCACCCCTCGTCCTGGATACTACCCTTTGGAACATCGCATCAGTGATCGGAGGGACGCCTTGGGGCCAGGCCCGAGCCGAATATACACGGAGAGAAAGTAAAGATACTTAGTTTTGCAAATAATATTGCTTTATTAGCTGAAAGAAGTACTGACTTGGAAAATATTTAAATGGAATGGAGGAGATTTTGAGTGTAAAATATCGAATGAAAATAAAAATCAAACTAAAGTAGGTAATAATGGTACGTAATCGATGTGAACATGATAGTCTAAGTGTAAAAATTGGTCGGAATAAAATTAAGGAAGTAAGCGAAATTTGCTATTTTGGGAGTAAAAGAACAAAAGATGGAAGGAGTCGAATGGATAGTTGTAGTAGAATAGCAGAACTCAAATTAGCATTTTACCGAAAAAGTAATCTTTTCAAACCAAAAATAAAACTGGAAATCAAAAAATTATTCTTGAAAACTTGTGTTTGGAGTGTAGCCTTGTATGGATGTGAAACTCAGACCATAGGAAAATCAGAGAACAGAAGGATAGAAAGCTTTTGAGATGTAGTGCTATAGACGGATACATACTTAGTATCAAACGGACGGATAAGGTAAGAAATGAGTAAGTACTTAATAAAGTAGGAGGTAAAATAGATATTTGGAACTGTCTGAAAAGGAGGAGAGATAAATGAATAGGGCATAACTTGAGGCACCCAGGAATAATGTCGCTGCTGCTAAAAGAAAGGGTGAAAGGAAAGAATTGGATCGGTCGGCAAAAATTCCAGTATGTTCCACAGATTATCGAGGATGTCAAATGTCAGAGTTATTTCGGAATGAAGGAACTTGCCCGAAATAGGAAAAAGTGGAAAACTGTATTAAATCGGTTGCAAGACTGATAACATCATAATTATCAGCTGGAATTTGGTAACGTTTCGGTTGTTATTTACCAAAAGTTCGAAAACGTCGAAACATCTGGAGGCTCGATCGGAAATAAGACGTAGATTTTTTTCTCTGTTTTGCTTGTCAAGTGGAATTTGCAGCGCTTTAGTCGGATTGTTAGTGTTTACCCCTCCCCCTTCCCCGAACATATTCTTCGCACCGATCCTGTCCCCTAGATCCGCCACTGGAACGCAAATGAAACACCAATAATGGAGACAAGAAGATCATGCTTTAGTCAAAATTCATGACTAGGAAGGGGGATGGGCGGAAAAATGTGGGTTAGTTATAACAGCGTGCTTAGCGCGACAAGCCTAATGACCAAAAAATTAGCCTCAACCGGCGAATAAGTATACTCAGTTGGTTTAGTTCATATCGCATATATCGAATAATGTAGCAAGGGGGAGATGTAACACCACCATGCGGCCACATCGGATCGGACCACATCGCGCCGCGCCGCCCCGAGCATTTTCCCGCCGGTAAAAGAGCGGGGCGCGCTAATAACACGCTCGGCGAAATCAGGAATTACGAATCTCGTCTCTTATCGCGTTTAAAAATATTCGTTAATTTTTCCGGCTTAAAATTCTGTCGGCCAACCCTAAAATGAAAAACGTGCTCGGAGCCGGCGCACGCGCCTCCTCCCGCGTGTCGGGGGAGCGATGTAGTCGTCCAATTTCGAGAGATCAGTCTTGTCTAAAACGTTTACCCCGAACGTAGTGGCTTCGTATTCGTGCACTGTCGACGATCCGGCCGTCGTAAAGTCGTCGTCTGAACCTGCCCGCGATGATTTCGAAACCCGCGAGTCGTCCATTCTCTGGTCAAATCCGTCGAGTGTCCGCGCTTCCGTGAAATCCGCGTCCCGGTCGCGGCCAGTTGGCGTATCGAGTACGCGGCCATACTTCGGCGTTCGCGAGTCCAGTTCGAAGTGATCTCGAGTGACCAGTAGTGCGCCTCCCCGTGCCTTTTTGTTCTGTTCTATTCTTCAAAAAACCATGAGTGGCCGGTGTCGCGTGTGCCCCTTCGCGTAGTTTTTTCGGATCACCCAACTCCGGCCAATTACGCGCCGCCGACATGTCCTGGCTGCGTGGTCTGCTCTGTCTGGCCGCCATCTCCTGCTCGAGCTCGTCGCTAATCACGCGCGTGGTGAGGACTAAATACGGTGACATCACCGGCACCATCGTCACGCCGAACGCGCGTTTCCTGGACGCGGTCGAGGTGTATCGCGGCATTCCATACGCGGCGCCGCCGGTCGGCAACCTGCGGTTCATGCCTCCGGTTAGCGGCGCCCTGTGGACCGGCGTCAAAATGGCTGATAAGTTCGCGCCGGTGTGCCCGCAGAATCTGCCGGACATCGCCAACGAGACCCTGGCCCTGAAACGCATGTCGAAAGGCCGACTGGAGTTCTTGAAGCGGTTGCTGCCGTACCTGCAGAACCAGAGCGAGGATTGCCTCTACCTGAATATATACGCTCCAACGCAAGGTAAGAGGACGAGCTTAATGTACCCTGTCTCCCGAGCTGCAGCGGCTCCTGGCTGATCACTGTGGCCAGTCCGTCGCCGTAATGGCTTCGGTGTGGGCGCGGGCGACGCGGGCGGCTCAAGCGAGCCGAATAAATTGTACCGACGGTGCGGTCGTGTAGGTCGTTTTATAGCCGCGTCGGAAGCGAGTCTAAGCCGGAAATTTCGACTGCCTGAAAATGGAGAAACGCTGTCGAGTTCGGCCGGCCGGCGTTCTGGACGCGCGATTTTTCTGCCCTCCATATTTCTAAGCGGTTGAGCGGAGGTTGGCTCGGATGAACGAGATTTGTTGTAAGGTTACTCTTGGCGAGAGTGGCAGAGCGGCAACGGCTTGTGGTTGTTGGCGAGAAGGGTGGCGTGCAGGCCATATTACCGACCCCGTTCTGGTCGTTTACCCGATCCTCGACGAGTAACAAATAGCGGCCGTGGTCGGGATTCGAGGAAATTAATAATTCTCCAGATCGACTGGCGTATAAAAACGGAAGCTGTTTAAGAAATTATGTGTGTACGATTGTAGCTGTATCGGTCACGGGGGTCCGTCTCGGCACTAGCACCTTTGGGGTAGATCGAGTTCCGTAGGGAGCATCGAAGTACACCTGCCTCCGTATGACCTCTTTTCCAGCAAGTACCTACTGTAATTTGCGGTCGATGGGGCGATTTTCAACCTTCGAATTTCAGTAAGTGATTAGGAAAAGCCCCTCACTTCGGTAACTTAGAAACGAAACAAAATTTGCTTTATTTTTATGCCAGTGCGTAAAGAGCCCCCTCATCGCGGGCATAGGCCTTCCCAAATTTTTCCCCATGTTTTTCGATTTTGGGCCGCCCTTACCCATGGTAGCCACACCCTTCTAGTGATTCCCCTCTCCAACTAGCCGCCGGTCTGCCTCTACTCACTCTTAGTGTGATTATATGGGACCCAGGATGCGATCCTCTTACACCAGCGGTCCTCCACCATCCTGGCTAAGTAACCAGCATATTTCATTTTGCACTTTTTCATTGTGAAGACCACATCTTTGCATTCAGTTTTTCCTCTTATTATGGCTGCCTTCGTTTTGTCTTCCCTTTTTATCTTTTTATACCAAGAAGACGTCTCTCCATGCTTCTTTGTGTAGTCACTAGTCTTTTAGTTTGGGCCTTGGTGAGGGACCATGTCTAGGCCCCGTATTAGAATTGGTATGTCGCAAGTTTCCAAAATCTTGATTTTAGATGATATTTTGAAGTTCCCTTTGAAGCTTGATTTTAGGGACCAGTGCCTTTCCATGCTTTTGTCTTATGCGTGTTTCTATTTCTTTTTTCATTTTTTTCTTTAAAAGATACTATTTGGCCCGGGTACGTGTACTCTTCTACGCACTCCAATTTCTCGTCTCCTATTCGGATATTTACGCCCATAGAGTTGCTTAATACTTTAGTTTTTAAGATATTTACCTTTAGCTTCGCTTTTTTGCTTTCTTCAACCAACCCGTCGAGTATGCCCTGTGCTTCCTCCCTGTGTCCGCTTATCAAGATTATATCATCCGCAAATCGTAGATGATATAGATTTTTCCCGTCAATTTTGATACCCTTTTTTACCCAATCGAGTTTCCTGAAGATTTGTTCTAAAGCAGAGTTGAATAGGTTCGGGGATAAAAGGTCGCCTTGCTTCACTCCTTTGGACAGGGTGAACATCGGACCCGGTCTGTCCATTTTAACATATGCTTTCGTGTCGTGGTATAGGGCTTCCACTACCCTCACTATTTTTTCTTTTAATCCCTGGGTCTTTAAAGCATTCCATAGATAATTGTGGTTCATCGTATCGAAGGCTTTGCAGAAATCTACGAATACCAAAGTTACTTCAATGTGATAGGTTTTAGAGCCTTTTCCACCAGTTGGTTTATCGTGTGAATGTGATCTACAGTTGCATGTCTTTTCCTAAACCATGCCTGCTCGACCGGCTGGGCGCTATCTAGCTGGAGATAAACCCTATTTTTCAAGATTTTCACGAACACTTTATTTATATTGGAAGAGAGGCGGATCGGACGGTAGTTGTCAAGTTGGTTTTTGTCACCCTTCTTGTGCAGTAAGATAATTTCCGATTCTTTTCGCTGTTTCGGAATTTTCTCCTCCACAATGATGCGGTTGAACAGGAGGGTTAAAGGCTCTGCCAGTGCCTCTGAGAAGTCCTTCAGCGTTTCGTTTTCGATGCTATCGGACCCTGGTACTTTCCCCAATTTCAGACTTCTTAGGGCTGCTTCAACTTCGTGTTTTAAAATTTCTAAAAATATCTCATCGTTTGATTTAGGGTTTTTTGCGTTTCTTGCCACACTTGGATTCAACCGACTCTCAATTGGAGGTTTGTACAGGTCCTTGTAGAAGTCTGCGGCTTCCCGCAGTATACCTTCTTGTATTGTTATTCCCGCGCCTTTCTTGTTCTGTACACCAACTGCTATTTGTTTACCGTAGCAGAGCTCCCTTTTCAGTTTTTTGGTCGACCATGTACCTACTCTCCATAACTTCCTGTACTTTCCTACTCTCGAACTTCCTGCAGTCATTCCTAATACCTTTTTTGATTGCCTTCTGCAGTACTGCGAACTCGACTCTTTGCAGTGGGGTCATCTCTTCTACCATACGCATCTTCTCTCTTTTGTTAATGAAGAGTTTCGTCTCGGTTGAAATTTTGTCATCCTCTTTTTTTTACCCAATTTTTCAAGAATTCCAGTAACTATTTTTATAAGATAGTCGTGGCTGTCATGCAACTCTCTCGAGCCACTCTGGAGCATCCACTCCGTACATTGGTCCTCTATGGATTCCGAGGCCTCACTCCACTTATACATAGGGATTATTAACTTCGGGGGGGGGGGGGGGGTCGCTTGCTTATTTTCAATCTGGTTGGGATTTGTAGTTCGCACCTACCCACTCTGTGGTCAGATGAGAACTCGAACCTGGACAGTACGCTATATGGTCTTTCACTACTGAACTATCGTTTATCATGCAGTGGTCTATCTTGTTTTTTACTCTACCATTTGGAGCGATCCAGGTCCTTTCGTGAGTCTTTCTGTTTCTGAAAAATGTGTTAGTTACCTTGAGGTTGTTCGTCTCCGCAAACTCCACCAGTCTCTTGCCTTCTTGGTTTCTGACGCCTAACCCATAAGTTCCTACACATGTTTCGCCTGTGTTACCTTCACCTATTTTGGCGTTGAAATCGTCTATGCTTATCGTGTACAGCTCTTTCTCTTTATCCACAATTTCTTGCAATTGCAAGTAGAAAGATTCTTTCGCACGATCTTCAGCTTCTGAGGTGGGTGCATAGCGTTGAATTATCCCGAGCCTCGTGTCATGGCTAACAGCAATTTCTAACACCGCAATTCGCTCGCACACTGCTTTTATTTTTACGACCTTCTTCCATACATCGTTTTTGATCATAAACCCCACCCCCATTTGACCCTTCGTTTCTCCGAAGTAGTAAAAGAAGCTTCCGGATTTTCTGTGTGTTAATCCCTCCCCTTTTCTCAGGACCTCCGATATCCTAATCACGTCCCACTTTATTTTGGTGAGACCAGCCTCGAATTCGACCAGCCTATCCTCATTTGCCAAACCTGAGTTATAATTTAAGATTTTAAAATCCAAAAATTTATTTTTTGTTTTTTGTTATTTTTTATGGCCGAAATTATAAAATTTGAGTTTGTACCAAAAGAATTTTCGTTTTCTTCTCGGGGGTTACCAGCCTTACTTCCCCACGATGGCTGACTTCGTCTTGGATTTACCTTCAAATTCGGAAAATTATGACTTTAGGCAGTAAACCATCAGCTGAGGCCGGGACAATGCTCCCACTCACCCTCTCTGTTCGATGCTACGAGCTGAAGTGCTCTGTGCATTCCATGTTATTATGTCGGCCTGGGTGTGTCTGAAGCCTAGGTTAAAAACAAACTGAGATAGGGTGATGATAGTGTTGAAATATAGCCCAGGAAGTGGCATAAATAAATAAAAACGTGAAGATGGATACATTTCCCTCCTCAGAGTCGGGGGAAAATGTAATTTTAACGTATGTTAGGTTACAATTTAGACTTTGTTTTTTGTACGAGGGACAGTGTAAGTCTAAAATAGCAATAAAAAATTAACAAATGCCCGAATTTCAAAAATATTATTTAATTATTAAAATTTATATCTCGCTACATAGTCAACTGTTAAACTGAAGCACTTATCATAACGCGACATAAGTTTGCAAATACCGTCTTCGCAAGATTTCCGTCCGATTGTTTTCGACCAGCCTAGTGTTACGCTCTGGCCAGGTCGTTTTTCATTGGGCCAAAAATATGAAAATTTATTTATTTATTTATCAATTTAGGTCCTCTCAACAGTGTTAGCCAATTACAGAGAGGACCATTCACATATTACAATGAACAATGTAAATCTGTAAGGTAAGAAAATACAAGAAGAGCCAAAGAAAACAAAAAGGAAAAAAATATAAACTTAATGTCCTTCAATCAAACCTCAGACTCACCCATCCCATCATCAGCTGACTAATTATTGACTTGGGCATATTGAATATATGAAGATGTATATCTCCCTCTGCGCACTCTGCGAGAAAAACATTTTTTGTTGTTCTCATTATGTTGTTTAGGAGAGATAATTTCATTTTTTCTGCACGATATCTTTTCAGGAGAAAGCTTTTTTTGTATCTAGATATTAATTTTGGAACCTATATATTTATTTCCCCCAATAGCTTTTCATCTTCAGTGTTACCAATGAGATCACGTTTTAAAAACATTACCGCGATTACTTTCTTCCTTTTTTCTTGTGCAGCTACTTCATAGCCTTCAGAAAGCTTATTCTAGGGAACATCTTCTGCACGAGGGTAATATTCGAAGTCTTTGAGATACTTGTATCTTAAAAATCTGTTTTGAAATTTTTCAGTTTTCTTTGCTACTTCATTTGTTTGTGGAAACCAAATCAGCACTCCGTATTCAAAGATGGATCTAATGTATGAATAGTACAGTATTTTCAGCGTACTGGACTTTCTAAAATGTGCAGAGTTTTTGACGACAAAGTAGGCCATTCTCTTTGCACTGCTTATCACATTTTCGATATGAGCATTGATGGTCAACTCTTTATCAAACAGTACGTCTAGGTCCTTCACAAGGGTCATCTTGGTGAGTTTCCCCGCTGAGATGGTGTATTCAAATTCAGTGTACACTTTTTTACAAGTACAGGGGTATTGGTTTGGAGAGTAGGGTCAGCCCCTGATTGCATGTTCACCTCCACCCTCAGTTATTCCCTCTTAAGAATTGCCTCGGAACTGCATTTCGTTCACGTCGTAGTGACTCTGCTGCTCCCTCATTTCTCATGTAGTGTGGTTTTCAGATCAAGAACGGCCTTTTTCCGGTTGTTTTGTTCACAGATAGCGAAGACCATCATGAATAGACAAACTGACATAAGTATAAAGCACACAAATATGTTAGGCCGGGAGACAAAGGTAGATATAAGAACACAACCATATATCTCAATTTCAATCGAAAAAAATTCCATTAATTGTTCCCACCCCTTCGGAACTAATGTGTCATCCAGCCGAAAATAATTGTTATTAGAAAACAATTTTATTAGTATATTTCTTTCTCTTCTTTATCGAAGCCCCTTTCAAAGGATCCGACATCTGAACTAACGAATTTCTTAATTCAAAAAATAAAAGAGGTATTGAATGTACCCCCTCCCTACTCCTCCTCCCCATCCATAAAAAATAAATCATACTGGCACGAAAAACTTTCATCCTCTAACTGAGAAAATCATACATTTTTTTGTTTCCAAAATAATTTTATTTCAGACAATAAGAAACACTAAGTGAGAATTCTCTCTTACCTCCTTCCTCCTCCAAGAGCCTGTCATGTCAGTTCAAAAAGAATATTTACTAATCATTCTTCCTTCCCCTTCACAAAAAAATTGAAAATTGGCCCATTAATTTGAGGAAGTTCTTCGTTATCAGTTTGAAGGAAAATGCATTATTTTAGAGTATGCGTTGTTTTAGAATACCTATCTCTATTAAAGAAAGTCTTCAGTTGGTTTTTCACCGGAACTTGTGGACGGAAAAGAGGGCCTATGGAGGGGCCTCTCTCAGATATTTTTGTTATTGTTTGCAGATCTGGCCAAATCACTCCTCAGTTAGCAGAGTTAGATTCGCTATTGAAAAAATTTAAAAAGTGTTAACATTTTTTCCTTTTATAGTTTGTTTCAAAAATCTCAGTCAAGTTTGAAGAACTGGAATTTTCCCCTTCCTTCTTCCAAGACAAAGTCACTGCTGTGCGTCCTTGTTTTTTTCATATCCCTCTGTCACTTCTCAGAAAAAGAATGCGGTATGAGAGTTTGTATATAATTTATTTATTTATTTCAAAGATGTTATTTTTCATGCAGAACTTATGAGGAGTTTCTCCATGTTTCTAGAATGTGTTAAATCGGATAATAGTTAGAAAAAACGCTTTAATTATAGTTAGTGACAAAACTAAAGAGAGGGAGCACGGGAGCAGCTTCCCCACCCAGTCTCCGCTAGAGTTGGGAAATTTTAGTAGATAGATCAAAAGTTGGAAAAATACAACAAGTCAAAAGAGATGTCAAGTTCTTTTGTTTCTTTTTCTTTCTTAGTCAATAAAAAAATAAATAAAAATAACTACTTGGAATTTTGAATTGAGTCCGTTGGAAATTTATCAATTTTTGCCCCCGCCCCCAGAAAAGATTTTGTTTTTATTCACATTGATATTCCATGTTTATGGTAAAATGCGGACAAAATGGCAAAAAAAAATCATGAGAATTAATCGAGAGAGGCTTTTTTGAACTAGATTAGAGATAGAATTTGATAAAAGTAGCCTGAAGTAACCACTTCGAGTCCATTTAAGGACAAGCTTGAGATTAAAGCGGCCGTAATGGGAAAAGGTGCCCAGTTAACTTGATTGAGTTTTTTTCTGTCCGCGAGCTTTACTGAGTCCAGGGACGAAACTAGGGGGGAGGGCGCACGGGGGAAGCTTGCCTCCCAAGCCTGTCGGAGTTGAGACATTTTAGTTGACAGATCAAAAGTTGAAAAAAATCCAACAAAGCAAAAGAGATTTCAAGTTTATTTTACTTTATTTATTTATTTTTTTTAGTCAATACAAAAAAATTTGATCCTTGGGAATTTTTAGTAGAGTCAGTTGGGAATGTAACAAATTTTTCTCTCCCCCCCCCCCCTCGTAAAAAACCCTTCACTATGTTTCTGATAATAGTATGAAATTATTTTTTTTTTCGAGTTTTAGTTTGAATTGCTTCGTTAAGTCAGCTAAAATGCGATTTTGTCGAAAAGTAGATTTCTATATACTTTGAACTTTGAACTGCATATCTTCGTAGTTTTTCGAGATAGAAAGCTTCGATTGGTCTTAAACTGTTTAGTTTGACTTTTTCTGTCCAAAAAGTTGAAGAAAAAAAGTTAAAATCTATTTCCTTGACTTTGGCTTACTTCTTTTGGGTCGCATCAGATATTGCGACAACGTAAAGAAAAATTAGTTTTGTGCAATTCGACAAAAGTGTACTGATGAGTTGTGGTTCTATCGTCCGATTCTGGAAGATAGAACTGACTGCGTTTCGGAAAAGTACTCATATAGGTTTCGAAAAAAATTCCCTCCCCTATCACCTGTGTAGAAATAGGGTAATTCAATATAGAAAAATTTTCACGAGCATATCATTTCTTTTACTTCTCCTAAATCCTGTGAAAAAGGAAGAACTGTGACGTATGTGCCATCTATCCACTATTTAGGGAACTGTTTTGTCTTCGGATCCCCAAAAGATCCTCATTTAAGAGATAAAGTCAAGTTCAAAAGTATCTTTCTTCCCAGCATAGCCTCAGAAATGAAAAGGTGGCAGTACCCGGTTTTGCAAACATCTGAATCAAATGTCTTCGAATGTACCTCGCCTCCTACCCTTCCTTAGCCAAGAAATTTCAAGAACTTAGGGAAATTCTTTCACCTTCTGTTTGAGAAACCATCATTTTTCGACCCTGGATACCTTTATTTCAAAAAACAAAAAACTTTTAAACAGATTCTTAAAAACAATTTAAAAAATTAGAAATATCTTTTTGCGTAGTTGAAAATTATTTTTCGTTTGGCGTAACGTAATTCTGTGTTGGCACTTAAAACCTGGTCAGCCTTCTTCTCACCCCTTTTACTCGCACAAAAAATTTAAAAAAATACTCCGAGATTTCAGACCGACAGACAAGAAAGCAGACGAACAGGAAAGAACACCGACAGATTAGTTTGCGAAAGTCACTCTTCCTTTAACATTATAAGGGCCGAGAAGAGAGGATCGACGAGGGAGCCAAATTCTTAAGTGGCTAAGATGCCAAGCTCTTTAGTAATACCGATAAAAGAAGAATATGAACACCGACAAGAGGATACGAGGGTGGACATGTAGGAGCCATCACATATGCGAGCCCAGGAACCTCAAACGTCGCAGTTGGGTCCTGTTTATGGGGATAGATCATCCAACAGGAGACAACGTTGAAATCTGAGAAACGACCGACAAAGAGTCGCGATAAGGGTTGATCCTAAAAGAAAGCTGACTTCCTTTCGTTTCTACTGAGCGCATTGTTACACGAAAGGCCGTAACTCTCGCAGGGAGTCGAGTTGAAAATAATTGCGCCGCATCAATTTAATGGTCCAATCGGCGAGCAAATCGCTTATAAAGCCGAATAAGAGCGCAACCGTTTGATTATCATATTCGCATAAATTACAACCATCGAAATTACCCAGCAAAAAAGCCGAAAATTTTCGAAATTACATTAATAAAAACGTTTACGAGTCGCGAGCGAGGGCGCGGGACGACGGCAGCAGAACCGGTAGCGGTAGGGGCGCGGCATGAAATTACACGCCGCCGCCTCGCAGATTAACATTTAGCGTTTTAATGGAATTTAAGTTAAACCTTTATTAAACGTTTTATCTCAGGTAATCATCGGATAACCTCGTGCCAAGACTTTATAAAATTAAGCTCTTCTGTCAGTCCGAAAAGGGAAATTTACGACGTTATCTTAAATTACGCGAATTTAAAATTAATGACGCCTGCGAACCATAGTACTACCGAGGTCGCCATTGCTGGGAAGAGGAAAAAAAGGAGTTCAGAGACAGAGAAACGATCGAAACAGCAGGCGAAATCATCGGGGAGAAATATTAAAAATTAGTTCGACGTCGATCTTGAGTAAGTCGTGAAAAAGCAAAAGCCGATATTAACGGCATCAAATTAGGTAATAAATACGCCGGGTAAGAAAAGTAGACGCGCTGGGAAAACTTGATCGTCGCTGGAAATGACTGCTTCTGGAAAGTATAACGCCGAATTCATTTCCCCCAAATTAATTTATTATCCTTGCCGTCGTCTGAATGAAATATAAACCTAGAATTAATCGCGCTTACAACTAATTGATACGAGAATCTCGCCTTGTCAGCCCAACCCCCTCGCCAACGAGAGCGAGCATTTCCGTGCATTCTTCCTCCAACAGCGTTGCGAGTGACAAAGCTCCGCACAGTGGTCCGGAACTTCGAAAAATAGCATCAAACTTTCCTACCCCTCCCTTCCGCTTCCTCACCATCGGACAGATTATACTCGTCATGTGGTATGTCGCGTTTCTGTATCGTGTTGTCTGATCCAGAAATTACCCGAAGTTCATATTAAAAAAACCATGAGGCTAAAGGTAAACTGCCTATGATGCATCTGGTCACTAATATCCGGTATCTGTCAATTCGTCTCAGTGGTAATGTTTCTCGAAGACCGCGTCATAACCTGAAAATCAGTAAATTAGCATTCAACTTCAATTATGTTGTATAAGAAAAAGGTTCTTATAGGCCCTGAGTTCGTTTTCGAGGTTCCTGGCTCCCTATTCATGAGGCACTACAGAGGACCACTACCCGAAAAATCATAAAAAGTAGAATTCGCTACTTTCAATTATTATTCTTTTTCTAGGGGGAGGGGGAGGGGGCATGAAGTTTATTTTGAGGATGGCTTTTGTCGCAATTTCTATTAATGTGACACCGCAGGCGGTCACAACCTGAAAGCCGGTAGAGTTCGTGAGGATTTTTTAAAACCCATTAGGATTGTAAGACCGACAAGGACTCCTTCAGATTCATTTGAAGACTCGATAAGAGGCCCCGTTCACCTGTTGAGGAAAATAAAGGCTATACAAGATTCAAAAATGCGTTACGCCTCTGCTGAGAGTCATTAAGACTCATTAGAACTCCATTAAGCAGTTACTGTTGGGCAGATCCGAATGACGATCGAATCAAAAAATCAGTGATTTGGTCTGTGATTATCCTCTACCTGTCTGCACGGATCATTATAACTCTTATTCGACACCAAGATGTTCACAACGAAAAAAGCACTATTAAGAACTGATTCATTAATGATTCATAAGAGTCCGCCCCCTCTCCATGTAATCATCTATGATCAAACGCTACTCCCCTTCAATGATTACACAATATGTGGGCAGCTCTTTAATAGAGTTTTAACGAAATTTGAGGTCCATTGGACAGAGTCATATTAGTTGCAAGGCGTCTTCGTCAGTTCCAGGTGACTTTTGAGCTATATAGAGAACTTGAAGTACGTATACGACAAATGCGGTGTGTTGCATTAGCATTTAAAGTTTGACTATTTTCTTCATTTCATCCGTCCAAATTTCAGGGAACATGCCCAAATGGATTACAGAATACTAGCAGCAAGGAGTACAAATAAAGAAGGCCGTCTGACATAAGCTAAAATTGTAAATTAGATTTTTTGGTCACTCATACAGATTTTCTGAGACACTTCTGAGGATCGTCAAGATTAGTTAGTACTCTTCTAAATACCAGTAGAGCTCCTGAAAACTCGACCAAGTTTACTATGACGCGTTACGACTCATCAAGAGACTGTTTTCAAATGCTGAGAAACATCAAGTGCTGACTAAGGCTTCATCAAGTCTTTGCTAAGGGTCATTACAACTCATTAGCACCCCGCTAAAACACATTAAATTCTATTAGGATTCATTAAGATACATTAAGATCATCTTGAGATCTGGCGCAGATGCACGGAGGAGGAAATGGGGGCAGTTTATGGTGAATTCTAAAGGAGCCTCAAATAAGCTTACTAGAAGAGGTCACGAACAAGTATGAGTATGAAAGTCTCAAAAGTCGTAAACGAGTATTAAACAGTCGTACTTAGCGATGCATATTACAACTCATCTCAGCGATCTTTCTTGTAAAAGTCTTAAAGAGTCTGAAAAAGTTTGTATGGAGCATAGAATAATGATCTGGATTTCGGAAAAGTCTTAGAGATAGCCTTGAACAATTCTGGAAGAGCCGTGAAATGTAAAATAGTCTGAAAGAAATTTCAAGGAAATGCTGGGGATATATATTTTCTCCTTTCTTCCTCTCCTCCGGGAAAAAGTTGAAAGTACTCATTCTACAGTTTATCTTAATTAGTCTTAAGGGATCTTATTAAAGTCAGGAAGTGTCTGTCTAAAAAAAAAAAAAAAAAGTCTGAAATAATATTTTGAACAATAATGAAAAAGTTTTAGAAATAGCCTTGAAAAAATCTGTAAAGTCGTGGAGAATGAAATACGTCTGAAAGAATTTTTAAAATTGTGAGAATATACTGCCCCCTCCCTCCAAGACAGGAAAAAAATTACAAAATAGCCATTTCTGCTCATTTTGACGAATCTTGAAGAGTCTAGTAAAAGTCTGAAAGAGTCTTAACAGAGTCTTGAAGAGTCTAGTAAAAGTCTGAAAGAGTCTTAACAGAGTCTATGTAGAATCAAGAATAATATGCAATCTTAAATCCGAAAAAGTTTCTTCTAGAAGACTTTTGCCGAGTAAAATACGCCTAAAAGCATTTAAAAATAGTACAGGAATAAATCCCATTGCTCCGAAGCGGAGGAAAAAAATGAAAATTACTAAATTGTGCGACTCGAATCTCTGAAAAAACAAACAAGAAATTTTCACTCGCTCTGCTCGTGACTGTAGTCTTATCTATGAGAGTTGAGTTTTTTTGTTTTTGTTTTTTTTTTCTTCTTTATAAAATTATAATAAGCTATCGTCCTGTTCAAAATTTTTCTGTTCAAGCTACTGCCCAAAGACATTAAATGTTTGAGCATTTGAAGTCGAAATACTTGTTAGCAGTGCTAAACTGATTATTATTCCATTTGATGGACGGGTAATATCCGTAAATTTTGAGCTCGATTTGAGCGAGTTAACGGATCTCTCATTTTATGAGAACATACTTTGACTTTCGTCTTCCGATCATTCACAAATGGCCCAAAAATGAAAATTCCAGAAAATGTATTCCTCCGCATCTAAACTCTTATACGAAAAACGCAAAAATTGTTTTCTGAAAAATGTCCAGCTCTTATGGAAAGTCAATAAAATTTCGTCGACTATTAAAAAGTGGAAATCGTAAAAAATGGGGAGGAGGGGATAGAAACTAAAAAGACGTAAAAACAGGAGAAAATGAGAAAAATTATAATCATGAGTAATAATAATAACAGCCTTTATTTATTATACTTACGACTATACTACATGTGTTTCTTCAGTTCAATACGCCCAAAATTGGGCATGGGCCTCCCATACCCATTTCCATTACGCCCTGTCCAGAGCATCCCTTTTCCACGCTATACCCCCTTTACTTACGATTTCGCTGTCCCACCTTGTCTTTGTCCTTCCCACCTTCCTTTTCCTGTTCCTGGGGGCCCATTCCAAGATTCTTTTTTCCCACGTTCCTTCTTCCCTTCGAACTACGTGGCCGGCATACTCCATCTTTAACTTTTTAACTACGAAACGACAGTCAGTCATTTTTGTTCTGGCTCTGACTTCTGTGTTTCTTGTCTTGTCTGACTTTTTGTCGCCGACCATTGATTTCTCCGTCGCTATTTGTGTTCTCGTCAGCCTTAATAGTTGCCCTTCCGTAATCGCCCACGTTTGCGCTCCGTAGGTGAGAACCGGAAGTATGCAACTCTCGAAGATTTTCTTCTTCAGGTTTATCGACATTTTTCCTTTAAAGAGACTTTTTAGGCTCCAGTAGCTTTTCCACGCATTCTTCCTCCTGCTTATTTCTGTGTTTAGACTGTTTTCAAACGAGACTATTTGACCCTGATAAATTGCCTCCTCCACTTTTACTATTTTTGAGCCCTCCATTACCAGCTGAAGGTCCCCGCTCTGGTTTGAGATGAGCACTGTTTTGTTTGTGTTGATATACAACCCTGTTTTTTTACTTTTATTGCATAGTTCATTTGCCATGATTTGGAGATCTTACGCGTTTTGTGAAATGAGTGCCACATTCATCTGCAAAGCGAAGATTGTTTAACCATTTGCCGTCTATGATGCCTATTTCCTCCCAGTTTATTTTCCAAAATATTTCTTCCTGGACGCTATTAAATAGATTCGGAGAGAGTGGATCATCCTGTTTTACTCCCTTTTTTATGCTGAATTTTGGCCCCACTTTGTCTATTCTAACCCTCCCAACCATGGGGAAGAATGTTATTTTTTAAACTTCCTCCCGTAGAGTGGTAATGGTGGTAGTGGTAGTAGTGATGGGGGGGGGCACTGGCTGTAATTGTTACGACAGTAGTCTGCAAAACTGATTTTTCTGATGACCTGTTTGGTCCCATTCCACCCCTGCTGTTAAGATTGATTGAGTCTGTATTGATAATGTTCATGTAGTTTGAGAATCTAGTAGCCAGCCGGCAAATTTGGGAAAATGAATTTTTTTAGGATTAGCTGACATTTTTTCTATTTTCGTCAGCATTTTAGCTGTTTAAAGCCACCTTCGCTCCCTCCGAAAAAAAAATTAAATAAAAATGAAAACTCGCTTGCCGTGACCCTACTAGAGAGATCTTATCTCCAAATCTTAACTCTCTGGTCCCTTTTTCTTCCAGAGAAGGGAATACTACATTTTTTAATGTAGTATGAGATGAAGGATAAAACCCAAGAAAGATGAAATGAAAATATGATTAACTTCTTTACAATAGAAAGACGATGAATAGATAAAATCATATTGCAATGAATATTACAGAGGTCACTGTATCAATGACTTGTGCAGAACCGCCCCTTTCTTACTACTCACCACCACGTTTAGTTTACTTGAATGAACTTCCATGCTTATGACTAGAATTTTTTGTGCCCGATTATCCTGTCACAGAAACTCACATCCCCTATTTCGAGTCTTGGATGGAAAACGTCTGTCACACCAGTCAAGTATACATGTTTAATTAACAAAAGACACGACGATGATCAATCTGCAGTTCCGAGTTCCATGAATAGAATGTACGACACGTCGGTGATATTAATCATAGATCTGTCATAAAGCTCGAATCGAATTTGACAAATAGAAATAATAAACGAATTCAGATGACTGCGTCAAAATCGAGGGTTCACACGATGCTGACGAGGTAAGATCTTCTGCTGTTTTTAATTCCCGGGCACAGTCGACTCAACTGCTCGACTGTCGGGTCGTACGAGAGATATTTTCTGTACAGGGTTAACTTTTACGAATTTGCGTATGCACCCAGGAATTGTTCGAAGCAGCCGAATTACCGGTACAGTGGTTGGAAAAATCTCGACAGCGTAGCAGCACGATTTATATTCCCACCAGGGCGAGGTTGTAAAATACATTCTACAAGCCTGTCTGCATGGTTGTCGCTTTCTCCGCGTGTGGGGGCTGGAATTATGTAAGAATTCGAAAGTTTCGACGGGGTGGCATTAAAACGTCAGCGTCGCCCCCGCAATTTAACGAATTAACGTTCCGGGTAGTTATCAGTGATATATGGGGGTGGTGAATCGTATGACCGTTGGGAACCCGGAAGACAATGTGAGCGACTTAGTCTTGGAAGTATAAAAGTATAGGGTTTTGAATGATAGCACAGAAACAGTGATGTTGGACAAAACGATTTTTGGTCATTTTGTCAGGCGAGCATTTCATCATCTTTTTTTATTACGTCGTGAGTTTTGTCATTTTTCATGGTTTTTGTTCCGTCTTTAAAATTTCGTCGTTTTGTTGACGCTTAGCATAGTCTGTTATCTATGGAAATGCCGCTTTTCATACGCTATCATCAATCATGTCGTTTAGCATAGTTCATCGTTTACAGGTCGATATAATGTCATAACATAATTTTTCGTTGTAATTTCGTTTTTTCATTGGATTTCATGTTTTCGTTATATCATTGAAGAAAAACAGTCCTAACGAAAATCTGTTTTAAGATTTTGTTATGCGACAAAATTTTGAAAATTTAATTGTTGTTTCGTCATTTTGTCATTTTATTTTGTTACGTCTAACAACACTGCAGGGAAATGCAAATTGGCCTGATCATTTTCGGTGTTAGCAAATGTTTTAACAAATACTTTCTGTATTGGTATCTTGAATACACCCATCGAAGTAGTTCTCTTTTTGTTTTTTTGTAGTCAGCTCCTGATTCACACCGAGTAGGCCCATTCCTAGAAATGTTAACACCTATATTTTATTTTATTTTTCATATCGAGTTTTGTGCCCTCTACCGGTCCTTCAATTTTTCTAGAAACGGCAAACGGCACAATTTTCAGAAATTTTTTATTCATATTTTAAAACCCAATAGGGGTTAAAAATAGGAATCGTATCGAGTTATAACACTCGATCGTATCTTATTTTTTGCATCACGCTTTGAACCCTCTACCGGATCCTCAGTTTCTCAAAAAGTGCCATATTTAAAAAAAATGAGGATCTGGTAGAGCTTTTACAGCTCGATATGAATAATAAAATGAAATATGGGTGTTATTAGTAGACAGACTTGATTTTTAAGTTTTAAAATTTGAACTTTAAACTTTTGAGGATTCCATCAGCATTTCTAGAAAATTTAAAAGCTAAGATTTGACATAAAAAATAAAATAACGTTTCGATCCGTTGTAAAGCACAGGTTCGGGTCCGAAGAGGAAAGGGTCACGCCAATCCCCCAAAGTTTTCTCAAGATTTTTTATTCGTTGTAGGAGTTTAGTTATTAGTACTGTTGGAGTACCCCTGACTTAATATTTTATAGAATTTTTTTCTAGGTCTGGGACGCGCTAAATGGATTATTTATTGTTATTTTTGGTACAAAGATATAATGGCAATTTTTTTTAATAAAAAAATTTGGAGATTGCTTACTATGGTTGAGCATTAATAAACGATTTGTCATAAGAAATCTAGAATTGTTTAAAAAAATCTTATAAATAGACTTATTTTACTATTAAAAAGGGAAAAAAATAAAAAAATAAAAAAAAGATAAAATTGTGCTTTATACTAACCAACACGTACCTGCCAAAAATTTGGTAGAAACTTTTTCTTCAAGGTCATAACCCTGTACTTGAGATTTCGGTAAAAGGGAACTTTTTGACGATAGCCCGCGCTGACAAAGTACAAACGGAGTGTTACGAATCTTATTACCTGAGGAGGAAGGGGTAAATCGGCATGAAAATTTTTCATGCAAGTAAAAATAATTCAACGCTTGGTTTTTTAATGACGATGTCCAAAATGCCGACTAAACGGCCGAAAATTTTTCGGATTATATACAAACATTTTCATGCAACTAAAAAACAAAAATGTTAAAAGATTTCTTTTGTTGTTTAATAGCTAAAATGCCGACTAAATGGGACCGACAAATGCTGAGTATAGGTACAAAAATATTCCATGAAAAAAAGGAAGAAACAACATGACAATTATTACCTTTTTTGGTTCCGCTAATGTTTCAAATGCCGACTAAGTGGCTAAATTTCCCGAATAAGCGGACCCCCGAAGATACATGAGGAGTGTTACACTTTCACATCTCTCTCACTACACCCCTGGATGCAACTAAACGAAAATCTGTTAACATTGCTCATAGATACGTTTAACCCATTGCTGTAGTTATTTTGATCTTAACCCTGACTTCAAAAGCTCCCCCAAAGAAGATAAACCCTAAAAATCTGAGATAGTAACTTCAACTGTCTGGGAAGCCCCTTTTTTATGCGTGCATCACCATACGCCCCTCTAAACATACATCAAAAACAGGGTTTTTGTGTCGCTGACTTCATTTTTGAGATTATTTTCCGAGTAACTCCCTCCCAAATTGATTACCAGGAGGCTAGTGCATTGATTATATCATCTTAGTAAATGCACACTTAAGTCCTTTATGGATCAGTTTAGGTGGGAGTTACTCTGAAAACAACCTTGAAAAGGGAAATCAATGACTCAGGAAACTCTATCTGTGGCACTTCGGTATCTTTGTTAGGGCGATTTTTGTTTTAGGAATCTTCTTGGATCTGCGCTCCCACTCCCTTAAGTTGTTCCAAATAATTTGAAAATAATCTTTGAAACGTTTCGGCCCGAATGGATAATATTAACTTTTGCCTCATAAAAAGTCAAAGTTCTTATTTTGTGACCAAAATAGCCTATTTAGAATGAAAAAAATCAAAACACTACGACTTCTGATGAATAGCGGAGAATTATTTTCCGAGGTCAATACAGAGTGTGCTGACAAAATTTTATAAATTTATTTTCATCAGTGTTGTCGCAGCAACTGTTAAAATATTGAAAAACGTACTACTTCTTTGGTCAGGCCAAACTTTCAAATTTCAATGCGCTTCCTCTGATCCACATATGAATCAAATTTTGTGATATTAAATTGAGCAAGGAATGTAAGTTCGAGAAAAATTCGGAAAATTCTAGAAATCATATTTAAAAAGGAAGAAATTAGGAAAAACTATGGAAAAACTTAATTAAAAATTAAAAAAGTTGAATAAAATTTTTTTAATTATAAATTAATTTATCTTATCATGAGCCTCTACATGCATTGTTGCGTGAGGTATTTACATTGCATTCGTAAAATTCTGTATCTATAACTTGATCTACATTCCAATGGTGCGGATAAAACCTCGAAACATATTTGTTGTGCAAAATCTTAGACCCCCATTACCCCCTTCACCACGTATCAACTTTTACGGATGAAGGTAGAATAGCATTTTATAGAATAAAGAATTTAAATTTTAACCTAATTCTTAAAATTTAGAATGCTTATTTTGCATTGAAGTAATTTGGGAAAAATTGAAAGAATGTTATCTGAAAAAATTCAACGGAAAAAATTTGTGCTTTAATTTCTAGCTCTTAAATATTTAATTCAATTTTTCATATTTTTTAGCTCATTGTCTCAATGTATTTCTCGAATTACTATGTCTTCCCTGTTTTCCCAAATTACTTTTTTTGATTTTTGATATCTCATATTCTCAAAATTTCTATAGAAAGTACATTCTTTGCTCAACTCGATGACATAAAGCCGAACTCTGGATGTGGATTCGAACGAGGCACATCGAGATTCCAAATTTAAACATTTAAACTGTCGCTGTGGCTACTAGCGAATGTAAATAAATAAAATTTTGCTTGCTTTCTGTACTAACCTCAGACAACAACTTTTGAGTTTCATGGGAATCCGTTGATTTCTTGATTTTTATTGTTTTTCCTATTCTAAAAGGCCAGTTTTGACCAAAATAACTGAACTTCGACCTTCGTGAATCACTGGTTAATATCATGCGATCGAACTAAAACATTTTGGATAATTTTTTTAAATAACTTGGAACAGCTTCCAGAGATGGAAATGCAGATCCAAGAAAATTTAAAAAATGAAAATCATCCTACTCTTCTTCCAGAAGTAAATGACTATATTATGCCTTAGAGGTGCAAGGTGTAAACAGATTAGCCAGTCAGAAGTACGGATAGAGAGACAAATGTACAGACAGACAGGCTGAAAATGTGGATCAGAAGACCAACATAAGCAAGAGTAGTATTTCTCGCAATCTGATTTCCCTTCTCCAAAGAAAAAAATATTCAAACTCGAAAAAATCTTACTTTCGGATTGAGAAAAAGACGCATTTGTTGCCTTAGGATACCTTTATCTTAAAAAATTGAAAGAAAAAAAATCTTGTCAAGTCATCCTACTTCTATATCTGTACCTAGTTAATAGACAGACGCAACCACAGATGGACATAGGTAAGCTTAGAGGAATAACATAGATGATGAGGCCAGGTATGTATCTGTGGTCTTAAACGTGTATATGAGTTAAAAAGGACAGCTTCCTCTCCATGGTCTAAAACTGAGGATGGGACTGAGTCGATGTGGTCTGATTTTAATATTTTTTATCGTTCGCATTTTCCAACGAATTTCTCTCTCCTGTCTCTCCTTGTTTTGTACTCACTGGATACCCAAAACGTATATGACTGTTTCATTCACAGAATTTATGCTGTTTTTTTTTGTGTTTTTTTTTTCTTTTCTCTATTCTGCATATTACGCATTTTATTCATTTGCCATTTTTTCCATTCTTTTCCGTTTATCTACGATATATCATTTTTATACGCCTTATTTTCTGGGCTCGCGGCAGAGCTCCGCGAAAATCGAAAAAAGACGTTCGAAATGTTAGTTTTTCTATGTACGAAAGCTGAAATACGTAGCTCGGCGTGGGTTTTTATCTAACACTAAGTGGTGGCACCGAGTATACGTATCTGTAGCGCAAATACATAGATATAGAAAGATGATATAGCCGTAGGCGAGAACAAATTCGAAGACCGTACATATATACGATGCCAAGAAACGGATATGAAAAATGCCCTTTGTGCTCTCTTGCGTTAAAACGATACGATCGATCAAGTGAAAACTACCCAGTTCATGTACGAGGTTAGAGGACGAAATTTCACGACCGAATTCTTATTTCAATATTGGATCCTCGTGGTACACTTGCTTTGCGACGAGTGATAAATCGATGACAATTTGGAGCATACAAATAACAACTAGTGGTGAAGTACGATAAAACTGGAAATAAAAATGATAATTACTGGAAGACTATGAGAATAACCTAAAATTTTGAAAAACATTTTTGTTATGTAGTCATGGATGCAGGTCTACAGTATTCGCCTTAATACTTTAGGTACACTTCCTAATCTGGGCCATTGATTCAGACAGTAGGACCCATATTAAAGAAAAATATAAACTTCATATTGTAGTACTTAATATAGTTCTGAAAAGGCCGCCTACTCCTCAACAGAGTCGGATTTTTCCAAGAGCCAAAGAGGTGGTCCAAGACTTTCGACTAGGAAGGCTCTGAAATATGGAAAAACTAGTAGAAAAAGGAAGGAAAGAAAGAAAATAGTCTGATATTTCTCCTTAAGCACAAACATTTTTTAGGGGAAATCACTTTCTTATGGCCCTAATCCACCTTGTATTGAGTCTAAGTTGCTGTTAGTTCTTCTTCGTGAATTTTAAATGAACGGTGGTCGTTTTTTATTGTCATTTGTCCTGTTTGATTCGGGTTAGTTTTGATCCTACTTCATCATTTCTCTCTTAAGTCACTTAATTTAGTCGTTTTTGATCATGTTCGATTTCGGTTGTGTTTGGTCAGTTTTGATTAATTTTGGTCAGGTTCGATTGTTTCTTCATCAATTTTGAATGAATTTGATCATGTATGATTGTTCTTGCTCGGATTAAATTTTCTTTTTTGTAGTCAGATTGAATCATTTTTAGCCATATTTAACTGTGAGTTGTTTCTGGTTCCGTGAATATTGGCAAGACGATGTCGTTTTTGTCACTCAATTTTTTTAGCTTATGTTTCGTTCAGTTTGGTTTTAGTTCTTTTTCGCCAATTTTTGTCAAATTTCTTTCATTAGATTTAATCAGATTTAGCCGAATTTGAACAGATTTGGTCATTTCTAGGGTGTGAGATTTAGTCATATTCAGTCGAATTTGGTAATTTTGGGTTATTGCATCAGTTTATACGGCGAGATTTTTGTAGCTCACCTTTCTTCTTTATTAGCAGCCACTTCGGATCTCGACGGTCTGTTTATTCTTAAGTCGGAAGTACAATTTTTTTGGTCCAGCATTCAGTTTGATTTTGGTACATTTTAGTCGTACCTAGGTCATTTTCTTGGTCAGACCGTTATTTTGTCGTTTTTTCGTCACATTCGTACTTTTTGGACGATCTTTGGTTTAATTTTGGTCTTGGTCCTTTTGGCCAATTTTAGGCAAATTGGTTAATCTTGATCGGATTTAATCACTGCGATAAACCTACCATACTGAGGTAGTTACATTGACTTCATCAATAAAAGCTGTGTGTATTACCATTAAATAAATGCGTTAATAATCGAAGTCCACCTGAAGGCTAGCACTAGAAGTGGCTCCTTGTAAGAGAGAGATAAAACAGATGTAGTCATTTGTGGCAGTGTTTGTTAGGTTTAATCACGTTTAATGGAATTTGGTCATTTCCAATTGATTTATCATCTTTATCGTGTAATTCAAGACGCGTTTGAATCAATTTATTTTACTCATTTTTTAATCAATGTTAATTGTTTTGTCAGTGCCACCATGATCGAATGGCGTCGTCTTGAAACCCAGCAGAAAGCTTCTACACAGTCTTGTAGACATGGCTGCCTTGGTTCATTGCTAAGTAAAATGGGTCCAGTTTGATACATTTTGATTGATTTTTATTAATTTTGGTTCAATTTTTGGTTCAATTTGTACAGATCTGAGCAATGGCATAGCTAGGGGTTTCCCAAAGAGGGGAGGGCACAGTAAGGTTTTCAAGGGACAAACAGTCGAAAATTGCGGTATTTTTTAAAAATCGCCGATATTAGAGGACTTTGTAAAAATATTGGAGGCATGCGCCCCGTGCCCCTCCTCCCAAGCTACGCCACTGGATCTAAGCTCTTTCGATGAGACGTGTTCGTTTTAGTCACTTTTGCTCTTCTTGGATCATATTTGAGTTAGTTTACTTTTGTGCTTTTTGCGTACTCAGGGCAGTACCCAAGATTTAAGTAAGGGGGGTGTTTTTCGATTAAGATGAATTTTCTCCTTGGTAGGAGGAGGGGGGTACTAATACTCCAAATTTATCCAATTGCGTGCATGTATATGACAAAAATTTCAACATCTTTTGAAACTCTCATTTTCATACTTTTTACAAAAAATGTGACATATATCAATCCCCCTCTACGTCTCAAACCCTTTTTTTTGTGTTTTTTTTTTGCTATGGGGGGTTACGGCCCTGCACTTTTCCGATGAGCTAGGTACATTTTTGAAATATCCTAAATAACATACGAGAAATTTCAAAATAATAATTTTCGTAATTGGCCTCAGTAGAGTTGGTTACGGGGAAAGGGGAAATAAGTTGAAATTTTCCAAACAAAACCATATTATTTCAAATGGTGAATGAAATGATTTTTAGGTTTTCGTCCATTCAAACTGAAAAAAATCAGTCATTTTCAAGGCTTTTCCGCGCTTGGATGGATGGACATAGCAATGGGAGATGTAGGAAAAATTTCCCCTTCAAAACGTCTCGCCAAATTGACCAATTCAAGGAAATCGATTCTTCATTATTGAAAAATATTTTTAAAGTGTACACTTTTTTTTTTGGGGGGGGGGGGGGGGTAAAAATGTCCATTGATTGGCAAAATCCAAAATCAATCTTCTGAAGTTGGCCTTTACCAAGTGTTGACATTTTTATTATTATTACTATTGTTGTTGTTGTTGTTATCAGGACCGTACCCAGGATTGATCAAGATACATTTTTTCTTGGTGGTGTGGGGGGCTCAGTTACCGGTCCGCCCTCCTTTATGTCTCAACCCATCGTTTTTTCATGTTTCTTTTTTTGGCCAATCGGAGGGGTTTGAACCCCTAAAACCCTCCCCGTCGGTACGGCCCTGTGTGTACTTAAATAACTTTTTAGTCGTTCTTACATACATTTTATCAAATTTGATGTTTGTGGCCAGTTTTTGTCAGATTTGGTCACGTTAAGTCCAAGTTGGTTATTTCATCATTTTACTGGCAATTCAAGTTTGGTTCATTTTATTTTTGTTTCTTCTGGTGAGCTTTAGTTAGATCTGAATTCTTTTAGCCGAAAGTTTATTTTTGGGTATTTTGCGTAAATTTTAGTCTTTAGTCGTTCTTATTCATATTTCATCAGATTTGGTCATATTGTGGCCACTTTTAGTCAGATTTGGTCTCGTTGATCTAATTTGGTTATTCAGTCATTTTACTAGCAATTCAAGTTTGGTTCAATTTGTTTCCAGTTTTTATGGTAAACTTTGTTCAGATCTGGTTTCCTTTAGTCAATTTTAGTACCTAAATCTGAATATCTGGTGGTCTTAATAAATTTTGGTTGATTTCGATTCAAGTTAAGTCAAACTTCTTAGAATTAGGCCAGGCCTGTTTTTTTTTTAGTGATTCAAGAACCATGATTTTCAAATTTATTCGAATCGTTCCCATTTCTGGTATGTACCTAACATCTATTTACTCACTTGTCCAACTACTTCTTGGTCCTCACTGTCGCAGAAAAATTTCTGGGTGGGTTGTGTCCTGTTTTCCTATTTTGCTTGTTGTGGTCGGTTTTGCTTGTCCAGTGTCTGCTAAGTTATCAATAAAAGTGGCTCACTAAAGTTGTTCGTTGGCTTGATTAATTGTATTTTATTCCGCTGCAGAAATCATACTCGATCCTGATTCCGTTAAAGTTCACCTTTATTTTTCTAAAAGAACGTCAGTTTAGTAGTTCATTTGTCATACATTTTTAATTTTTGGAAGTGGCTCGAGTGATAATCTACCTGGGATATAAAAAATGAAATTTCTGTTCGAATGTACGTACCACCGTTATTAGGGGAATGCTTCTGAAAGTTGAGCATGATTGCGGCTTGAAAGCTGGTCATTCGGATAGTACACATTAGGAAAATACAAAAAGCTTTCCGACAGCCGAGCCGTTTTGAAAGAATTTTAAAAACATTTTTATCCAAACAGGAATGTCATTCAATGTGGTAATTAGGCTTCGGGAACAGTTTATTTTTCACTTTCAACTCTTGCAGTTTGAAAAGTTGAAATTTGTCGCTTTTCGTATCTGCAGTTATAACGTGGGTGCGGTGATTTAAAATAATCAAACTTTTTTTCGCTTCGCAAGCTCACTTCGCCTCCGGTACTGGGAAGGTCTAGCCATTTTATTTCATATTTTTGCTCGCATTATGGGCCCGGCTTTATTGCGACCCCCGATGTCCCCGAGTACGCCGTTGTTGCTCGTCCGTGCACGAAAATCGTTTTGCCGCCACATTTCTCGTTGATTTATGTAAGCCTCTTGGATTTTTACAATATTAGAGAGGCTCAAGTTTATGCTCGCATTGTATTCTACACCAGTTCTTCCATTATATTCAATAGACGAAGCAATTACGTACACAGAGATACGTTAGATAATAATGTCGCTGCGTCATTTGGTCGCTCCGCGATGTACCTTTTCTGATGAGTGCGATTTCCTTATAGCTGTTTGCCTCAGCTCGAAACCAAGCCGTAAGAAAGTGCTCTAGTTATGATGATATGACTGTAAGCATCTCCATATACATGTATACGAAACAGATAATTTGAGAAAAGTGTGTTGATAATCTTAATAGATCTGATAATCTTCTCCCTCAGCTACCCACTGCTGCTAAGTAAATAGTTACAGATGGAAATAGGAAACGGGAGTTCAGAAATTGACTTTTGGACTCCGAAAATCTCTTTTCTTGGAGATTAGAACCCTCTGTAGCAACTTTTAGCAAAGGATTATGACTGAAAGTTCTTGAGAAATGGAATCTCTACTATTCTTCCTATGCTTAGAAAGTCTGAAACTTAGCAGACGGCTCCCTAAGGTAGCTTTTGTCTAGAGGCAGGGCTTACTAGGCAAGTAGGTATCTTGAGAAATAAATATGGCGACCTTAAATACCCATAAATCGTTATAAAATACGCAATGTGTGAGTGCAGGATATGTTAATCATTTATGAAAATAGCCTGCTTCCTCTCTTCTGGCTGTTGTTTTAAAAGGGTTGCAAGGAAAATCTTTTGAAAAATGAAGAATCTTTTTCTAAAACGCAGACATTTAATATTTCTAAATTACTCTTTAAGAAGCACAAAAAACTTTCTGCAGATCTCAGTTTTGATTTTTTTTCTCCGATTTTTGAGAAGAGCTAGGCTTAACTTCTCTATTTTTATATTTACATACAATTTACGTGTCGCTTAATGTTACATGAACCAGACGCGGAGGGATGGAGAGATTGGTGAAAAGAAGAAGCTGGGTAGCGGCAAGGAAATCAAGAATTTTTAAGGTAAAACGAGTCATCTTGAAGGATGAAAGGGAGAATGGATGGAAGATTTAGGATTGGCGATAATGAGAGAAGAGAGGACAAGAACCATGGTCTATGCGCAGTCTACATATTGTCGTATCTTTCTTCCTGCAGCCAAGTTTCACTTACCATGGGGGACCAAGTGGATGCGATCTAGAAATTGAATTTTCAAAACTAAAATATACGCGAACTGGACATACTGCATTCCTGAATTGGAATACATAACGAATGGACTTACTATGTTTTGGAATGACGAGACTGATATCTAATAAAACCAGGGATTTTTTATAAAAACGGTTCCTTTAAAGATGGGCTACTCGTAGCCGATTATAAGAGGAGGATGGGTTTAGAATATAATCCCCTTTATAGTCCAAAATAAGAGTTTTTCTGCCGAAATCTTCCGAAAAATTGAAAAATTTTCAGTCGCTTTCTTTGTGAATGAGTGTTTTTTAAAGCCATTTTTGTAGGTCGAAACCGTGTAATCCAGTTCCCGAAAAAGTTTGTGGTCCCGGGCCTGTTGACCACCCAATCTTTTTAATCTGAAGTCGACGAGGTCTAGTAACTTTCGAAATCAACAAAATTTTCCCCTCCCCGAGCGAGGTAAACATGCATGATCGTCGAATGTACTTACTTCGTTTTAAAAGAGGAATACGTATAGAATGAATTTTTATGTATCGTGTTTTGAAATTGGAATACGTAATGAATGGACTTCCTGCGTTTTGAACTTGGTATACGTAATGAATGGACTTACTGCGTTTTTGAAATGAGTTTTTTCATTAATAAATATTGTGATAATATGAAGGAAAATAACGTTTGGCAATTCGACAAGAGTTATCGATGAATTGGAGGGTTCCGCTAAAGAGATACACCAACTGCATTTTGAAGAAGCATTCCTCGAATGAAATCTGCAGCTGAAATTTATCTTGATTAATATATCGTGCATGGCATATGAGACCCACCAATAATTTATGCAAATTATCACTTTTATGACATCTGTTGGGCAAGAGTCAAAGCCGTGTTGCATGAGGTTTTGTAATCAGTCAATAGTTAGGTTCAAATCAGCCGATCGGAAGGTTAGAAAAAATATGAAAATACGATGTTAGTCACCTTTAAGATCACTAACCTCTTATGTTGAAATGTTATTGATCTGGCTCCGTATAACCAAATTATACTGTTTTTTTTTTCTATTTTGACGAACTCGGGTGAGGCACGAAGCATCCGAAAGCGAAGCTTTAGCTCTCATAAATCGTATACTTCTCCAGATAGAAGCATTTTTTATACACTCCAATCAAAAACAAGTCCACTGAAGAACATTTCGACGGTGGGCGATGATCAAAAGAGACCTATGAGAGTAATTTACTCTTATGTAAATAAAATGCGTATATTGGCGTAAATTCTACTTTCGAAAGGCACGCGCCAGTGTTCCTTCATTCAGATTATGAACCAGGCATTCTCATAAACTCCGGGGTTGTAGGACGTTCTCGAAAGTTTCACAGAATCCGAGCGAAAATAAATCGGGGCAACTGGGTAATTGGAATTTGGGAAAAGAGGCGTAGCCTGTTCTCGTATTAGCGAAGGATGTTCCAAAAAACATCGCCCCTTCGCGAATTAGGATCCTTAATTTCATCTTCTATATTCCCTTTTCGAAACGAGTGCCCGTGCACCTCCACTTTACCTTTTCGGCTCGAACGTTAACCGCGCGGTGATTTATGAAGAAGGCATTTGTATCTTACAATTTGGCTACACTGATTTTACCCTCGAGATATAAGGAAATGTATAGTCGAGCGTTTCCTCGTAGTCGCAGGTAAAAAGTTTTTATTCAAATGCTTTAAATGGCTGTATCCATATTAAATATGACCAGAAAATGCTTTTCCGGGTACTTAACGTATCTTTTTCGTTTCGCAGTACCGAGAATAAGTGAGGAAAAGAGAAAGAGTGCTCGACAGGGAGAATTTTTTGAATTTTTACTTTTTTCACGCTCGTAAAGTTGGGTACTTTCTTTCTCATAGCGGCGGAAAAGCACTGCGTAGTCGGCAGCACGATTAAAATTATTGTTTCCGCGAGAATAGGCTCGCAAGGGATGGTTTTGAGTGATACTTACAATGTGCCTCCATATAAACGTGTATAAGGTACTCTAATACGTGAGAATTTCGGAGTATGAAATGTTTTCAGTGATGGGAGGACTATCGCTTTAAATTATTTGATAGAAATTCCCAAGTATATCACACAGACTCACCAGTTCAATTCAAGACACTGCCGTCACTCACTTTGGGAACAAAAAATTAAGGTGAACATCTAGAATCCGACAGCCAAAGTCTCTTAGCTTTTGTTTTCTTAATGCGTATCCCAACACTAATGTGAGGGATATACATTCAATAGTTCCTCTTTTCCGAGTTGCTGTCCTCGAAAAGAACACTAAAATCTGGTCTCGACACATCGTTTCGATCTCGTTAGCTTGAAGAAAATCCCGAGGAAGTTATCTATCTGGAAAACCTGAAACATTGTGAGGAGAGCCGATGCCTTGAAGCCCAAAATGAGGGCTCAGAATGGATAAATATTGACAGTGGCGGAGCTAAGGAGGACCGAACGGGTCTGGACCCCTCTGCGATTTCGTCGAATAGGGGTTTTTCTTATTTTAGTACTCCAATATCCCTCCCTCCCTCGAACACTAGGCTGGTTATGCCATTGAACATTGATTAATCTTTAAAAATGGAGAGCAATTCTGGAAAGTTAATCCGTGTTGGCCCATTACGTGGGCTTTCATTTGAATATTGAATCTCAAAAGGAACTTTATTAAACATTTTTAGAGATTATTCAAATTTCATTTTCAGAAAAATTCTTTTTTGATGTCCTATTCGATTTCCCGAAAGTCAAATCATTTTTGCCTATTTCGAGTGTGAAATTTAAATCATGAAGCCCAAATTCGGATCGGATGGGAAATTTAATAAGATTTTTGAAATAAATGATCCAAAAGGAACCTATAATCTCGATATTTTATTCGAGTTTCCAAGTAAAGCCATCTGTACCCGTTTCTAGAATAAAGTACAAAATCGGGTTCAGATGAAAAATCTAACGATATTACCGGAGTTAATAATGTACAGCCCTTATATCAATATTATATTCGATTTTCCTTGTAAAGTCGATTTCGCCCTTTTCAGGAGCAAATTTTTGAGTTCAAACTGGTTGTGGATTCAAAATCGAATAGAATATTCGACATTAGTGTCTCAATAACGATCTTGATTCTTTTTTCGATTTTCTAGGTAGATAGACTTAATCTTGCTTCTTAGAGCAACATATACCGCAATTTAATAAAATTGAGTGCGAGGGAGGGAGGGGGGCTAACTTCGCAGGAGAATTAACATAGGGATCCTAAATTGTGCGTTGTATTAAAGTTGATAGTTTTAAGGCATACTTTTCTTTTCATCTTCAAAATGTGGCTTTTTGAATGCCTGAGTTCATATTTAAAATCAGTTTTTTTCAATCCCTCTTCTTTTGACTCCATAGAATTTCTGAAAGAGTAATACTTTTTGATAATATCAATTCCAATGCGTAGATGCTGAATTCTGCGGTCTGAATTGTTAGAAGTTTAGAAAAGTGCACTTTTTACCCAGAATTCAACAGAGGCCATTGACATTTGAATTGATTTTTCTTCAGAATTCTCAGTAGATACTCCACTCTCACATTAATAAGGACGATTTTTTATTGTAAAATCAATTTTTTACGTCTTCACAGAAAAACTGCCGACTGTTTTAAGGAGAATTCTGTAATAAATCTGAGCTCCACTTATAGTAACATTTCGTTAAAACTTCGATTTCAAGAAAATTTTTGCTGGCGGGTTTGTAAACTAAGAGGAAGAAGTCTAGCCACTGGGAGCCAAACATTTCAAAAATTGCCATATTCAGGACCACTCTAATAAACAGGAGCAGACCTGAACGTAATCTGTTTCAACAAAATAGAAAAATTTCAACTTCATTGTCTGAACTCATTTTTTGACTTTACACTGTTTCAAGTAGAGCAGTGTTGTTCTATTTGAGAATGAAAATTGGTTTCATACGACTTGACATGTTTAGAAAAATCGTTTATTGACTCTGATTTGAAGGTAGGTTAGAGAAAAAATCGACTGTTGATAAAATAACAACTATCTTGGAAGGGCAAACCCCCCCCCATAAAGTCGTGATAAACGTATTAAAAAATTTTTTTAATGGTAACACTGAAGACTTCAGCGCAGCGACATCTAGTTTTTACATGTCTCGAAAGTTACCAGGGAAAATTTTGTCATTGAAATGTGTAGTTTTGAACATACAATTTTTTCCTTTAAATGTGACGTGACGTGCCAATTTTGTAGTTATGAGTGAATTATTTAAACAGAGAGTGATCATTAAATTGTTGATGAAGTCGGGAAAATCGAATAATGAGATTACGGAGCAAGTTCAGCTTATTTAGGCCCATAATGTCTTAAAGAAATCAGCTGAAGTTGGGGAAGCGAGTTTGAGAGGGGTGGGACTCGTTTGATGAGGACGAGCAGAAGAGTAGGCCACAAACTAGCAGCAGCACAGACAACATCGCTAAAGTGAAACGATTTATGGATGCGAACTGCAAATTAAGGACGAGAGATGTCACTGAAAAAACTGGTAATAATTCTGAAACCTTGCAATTAATTTTAACTCATGATTTAGGCATGAGAAAATTGAGCGCCAAGATGGTTTCAAAGCCCCCTCACACACGAAAATTGAACGTGAATATTTGGCTAAAAATCAAACAACTGTGTTGGATCCCCTACACTATAGATCTGGCTCCGTGTGACCGCTTTCTGTTCCCCAAACTGGAAGAAGTCATGAAGGGTCTAATCTGATACCAGTTGAGAGTATCAAATATGATTCGACACCCGTCCTAAAGAGGCTCTTGGAAGAGGACGTTCAGGACTGCTTCACCGCATGGAAACCCAGAGTGCAGAAGTGTATGAAAGGGAGTATTTTGAAGGGAACAGTATTGCTGCAGACAAATTTTAATTATAAAACATCAGCAACCTGATGGAGTATCTACTTTATATGCAGATACATTGGTACATGGATATGTCTTACGGTTATGGAACACGTTCCACTCACTCAGTCAACATAGGAATGTCGGGGTCATCCGTTATTGTTGAACGTGCACCCAACTAAAGTGAGGATGATAGCGAATATCATGAAGCAATAATTGCCATGATGACGTCATCCTACTGACATTCTCGGTGTTAGTCGGCCATTCTCAGTGTCGGTCGGTTGGTAGAAACGTAAACACATTTTTCGTTGAGGGCCAGCGAAAAGACATATCCATGTCAAAAATGTTTAGAGTATCTACACTGCATGCAGATACATCGATACATGGATATGTTTGATCTTTGATGGTTACCCGAATACATTTCACGCATTCAGTCGACGCGCAGGATGCCGTGATGACGTCATCGTAATAACAATCTCGGTGTTAGTCGGCCATTCTCGGTGTCGGTCGGTCGAAACGTGACGCACAAAATTCGTTGAAAGCCAGCAAATAGACATGTCCATGTCAATTTCCTTTTTTAAGTTGGCCACGAACTTTATTGACATACCTCGTATGTATAACATCGTCGTCGTTTCCATTTCCTGCAGTAGGCCTGTTGACCTTTCTGCGGGGTCGCTGTCTGCGGTCTTCCGGAAGAGCTCGATGTGTCCGTTAGTTTCTCTCTTGGTCTTCCTCTTGATTTCTTTTCGGTTTCGGTTTCTTTTTTCATTAGCGGAAATTTGTATTCTAACCAGGGGTTCACCTCCGTCTGGGTTCCCAAGATCTATCCAATTTATTCGTCTCTTCGTGAATTTAGTGGGTAAAGTTTTTCGCCTAGCTTGGTTACTAGCCATGCTAAGTATATCATAGTAGTAGGACTGCTACTTAGCTTCCATGACGGCTGGTTTCGAGTTTGCCTTCTCACGGTTCTTCTGTGGTGTTTACGATCAGTTTTTTTTCGCTTTTGTGGTTTTGCTTTGGTTTTGTTTGATATTTCTTCTATTGTTTTGTCATGATTGGTTACTACTTCTATATTGTACACAAAGGGTGGTTTTTGTCCTTTGCGTCACCCGCTTAGTTTTGCGATGGGCCGACACCGTTTGCCAGGATGTGGTACTTGGAACCATAAGCGGTAGTTGAGTTTCTTGGGCGGCCCAACCCTCCTGACTGCCTTTACGGACACGGCCCTCTGGTTTGCAGAGATCCAAAGAAACTCCGGACACCCCACTGTACATAAAAACACGCATTTTACAACTAAGTATTCACATAATCGGCGCATTTCCTTCACACACCCTGCAATACAAAATGGAAAAATAATTGAAGGGTGCATTTAAAAACCAACCAGTGTTAGTTTGTAGGTTTTGAAATTTCGACTTTGCCGACAAATAGCGCTATAAGTTCTCCTCAGCTAAGTGAACTGTCAGCGTGAGCTTGCTGGCAGATGTTGTCTTGTTCAAATGTACTATTATGTTGGAGCACAATAGCTGTGGATACAGCATTATCTGTCAACAAAGTCGGAATTTCAAAACTGACTATGGTTGCTTTTTAGATGAACCCTTCAATTCCACGTTTATTAATTTTCCTACCACAGCAGTGTTCGATTTCACGTTAAAGACTCGCTGGGGTGGTGTACCCGGTACAGAGCCGCACTCCACATTATTACAAACGTAACGGGATTATTATGCGATGACATCTCGTCGACGAAGACCTTTCCATGTATCAGAGGGTAGGACACGTGGTAGTGGCGATGGCGTTATAACCGCTGATCTCGCAAAGGCTTCGCAACAGCCGCGCGTTTATATTCGCCGTCCGCGTACACGTTAACGCGGCAACGTTAAACTATTTTAATGACGAAAAAGAGGATTTCGTTCCACTTATACGAATATATTTACCGCAACGGCGACGCAGCGTACCGTTAAAACGCCCTTTTGCAGTTTCAAAGCCACCGGGAGTCTTCTTGCGTACTGCGGTTTCATTTCGACAGACGCGGACGAACTCGGTTCGCTCTTCGCCGACCATTACGGTGGAAAAAAATAAAATAGCGGAAAGGCGAAAAAATCTCTTATTCGCGTCAAATCGAAAATTATGTCATCTTCGTTCCATTCTGCCATCGTTTTCGTAGATGCGTCGCGGCGCTCAGTTGACTCGTATTTTCCGCCTCGTCCTCGCGTCAAAATAATTCGTATATGGTTTTTATTCGCGATCGTCTCTCTTGGGATTCGTCGACGAAGCGCAAATAGACGATGGCACGTTACGGCGGTTGTAACACGTAACGTGCCGATCGTTGGAAACAGACTTCTCGCAGTGTACGTTCCTATAATTCGAACACAATCAGTGCCCTGGAGTCTCGACAATAAACATACACACACATACACACAGAGACAGGTATAATATGTATAAGTAAGCAGACCCTACGGCTCCTGACCCACCTAGGCGCACATCGAAGTTGAGAGTACCATCAGACTCGACTCGGCGAGCTGATTCAGAGAGGCTCTGACTCATTTCTCTATACACTACAATTTCCTCAACTTTTTAAAATACTGGAATTGAGAGGACGTCTGTTTTAGTCTGTTTTAGCCAAAAAACACCGTATGTCCGTTCAAAGACAACTACATTAATGAGCACACAATATCCGTCCAAGCAGAGGCGAAACTTGACTTTCAGTTTGGAGAGGGGCGGGATGGAGAAGGAAAATTTGCCGACAAATATTTTTTGAAAACTAAAAATTTGCCGATAAATATTTTTTGAAAACTAAAAATTCACTGACAAAACATTTTAAAAATTTGAAAAATTTCCGATTTTTCAATCAAAATATTTCTTAATTGAAAAAATAATAATAATAAAACAGAAGCAAAATATGGGGCCGGGGACTAATTTTTGAAAACGTTCTTGTACCTTCAAAAAAAGTCTGTTTTTTTCTACTCTTTATTTTTCTTCCTTCCTTCGTTCCTCTTTTTACCTTATTTTCGAAGAGCCTTTTTTATAGTGAACCGTCAGAGACATTCTCCTTCCTCGGCCCTTGTGCAAACACACACCATCCGAGAACTTCATTTAATGCTATGATAATAGGATTCTTTTGACCCATCAAGACCTCCTTCTCCAACTTACGTAAAACTTTTAGGACTTTTTCAGACTTCTCTGAGACTTTAAAGACCTTCCGAATTAGTTCAGGACTTTTTCAGGCTTCATTAAAACATTATACCTTGGAAAATGAAAAATTCAAATAAACAGTTTCAAAATTTGCAGACCGTCAAATTATTGAGGTTTTTTCATCCCCCCCCCCATAGTTTCGTCCCTGCAAATGCAGATTGGAACCTTATCTCCCAAGCACTCACATTTGCTCATATGAGCATACCCTAGTCTGGGAGGGTAAGCTGGAAGGATATTAGGAATACTTGAGAAGAACACACAACTTTCTTTCCACATTAAGGTGTTGTTATTATTTATTCTTGGTGATCTTTTTTTTTTCTGAATTTCCTCTGATTCGTCTCCTAAATTGGTTCCAATGAAATCAATTAAAAAAAAAAAAAAAAATACAAAGTTTCAGGTCGATCGGTTTTAGGGGAATTCGTGCCAGAAGCTCCCTTTCATTCTTATGGGAAAAACACATGGAGTTTTGACTTTTGTTCCGGACTAAATTTTCCTCCTATATTCACCAGGACCAAAGCACGTAAATTAAATAATAGAACATCTGCTATCAAATTCAGCTTGTGACATTGGAAAATAAGTATTTTGCTTTAAGCTTCTAGACAGCCCCGTAGCCATGGGGGGAAAGCTGGGGCTAAGCCCCCTCTAAAGGTATCTTGAGCCCCCCCCAAGGCGGAGATACCACAATTTAAACAAATCAGCATGACGCCAGACCCCTAGCCAGAGTGGTGGGGGTACTGAGCAGCCCCTAACGCTTGCCGGAGCCTCCCCTGGCAAATTTTGTGAATAAAAATAACGAATTCCTTCTATTTTTCTCGCTAGTTTTGTTCAAAACTTTTCGTTCCACTACATTTTAATGTTTATAAACTTGTCAACACTGATTTTGCTTTGAAAGATAGAAGAATCGGTATGTTTGTCGTTCTTTATATGTGACGTGTCACAAGAAAAGGGCCCGAGTGTCTATCCAGCAGTTTCAGACACACGCCTTTTTTCTTGTGTCCCATTACAATATTCACAAATACAGTGGTAGGCTCGCGATCCAGTTCACATTGAATATCGATGACTAAATGCCTGAATGGCTGTTTGAGAACTGATAACTTGATAAGTCCACAGAAATAGAGTTTTTTTTACTTCTAAAAGTTTGAAAATTTGATCGTTCTAAGTGTTAATTTTTTTTCCATACGATCTATCATTTTTTTTTTTTTTTAGTGGTTTGTCGGTAAGTTGGATCACTAGTTTTGATTATGAATTTTAAGACAAAATTCAATCAGTGGCGTGGCCAGGATTTTCCGGGGTGGGGTGGGGGGCAAAGTAAGACTTTCAAGGGAGATAAAGTCGAAAATTGAAGTATTTTTTTATTATCGTCGATATTAGAGGACTATTGTATGAAAATGAAGGTAAAATTACTATTCGAGCGAAAATTTTTCAAATAAACGTGTTTTAAAGCGAAAAATTGCTCATTTCTGCATATTTTACATTCTATTTCAGGTGTCTTGGGGGCATTCGTTCCCTTTGCTCCCCTGGTGGTACAACTGCCTCGTAAAACTCTTCACGTTACATGCTATGTGTATCCTCAAGCCCCCCACCTTCTGGTAAGCAGTCAGCACCACCTACCGCAAATGGCTGGCTACGGGCCTGCTTTTTGATTTTAATAAAATGTTCAACTTTCTTAAATTTCAGGCTGTAGGTCAAACACAGAATCTAGTAAGAACAGAATAGTCATTGAAATTCGAAATTCAACATTTGCTACCGACTTTCAGATTTTCGAAATGTCTTCCACGTCTCAGCTTTGCTTCAACCTTTCAGATAACGTTCGATACTCAGTTTGAAAACTTCGGCTTTTGACTGACTAGTCTCTGACAAGAGTCTCGGGTACTCCATTTTCAAAAACGAAATTTGACTTTCAGTTTGGGGAGGTGAAGAAGAAAAATTTGCCGACAAATATTTTTTGAAAACTAAAAATTCGCTGACAAAATCTTTTAAAAATTAGAAATTTGCCGATTTTTTAATCGAAATATTTTTAAATTGAAAAAAAAAATAAACAAACAAACATTTATAACAATGAAACATTCAAATGTAATGTTCCAAAATTTGCCGAACACCAAATTTTTTTTTTTTTTTGGGGGGGGGGGCAACCCCCCACATCCCCCTGTAGTTTTGCCCCTGCGTCCAAGTCCAGTGAAATTATATGTTTATCATGATTGCGAGTTTTTCAAGTTTGTAAAATAAGTATTTAGTCCGGATCGCAGCGAGGGCATTCGAAATCAAAAAAATAAAGAGTTTGTATAAAAAGCGCGTGTAGTGAACGAATAACAAAAGTAAGTCTTACTGAGAGTGCTAAACATAGACTGTAACTGAACGAATGTCATGCCTGGCCGATCAAGAGAGAAAAAAGGACAATGAGTCATGAGAATAAGAAGAAGAGCGTGTTTTAGAAAAGATCACAGAATAAATACAGTTATACAGACAACAAAGACTAAATTTGTTTATTTATTTATAAATGGAGCGGTGTGGGGGGAGGGCTACAACAGAAGTTCCATTAAATAGGGCTCCCCTCACAAATAAATCAACCTTTATTGTGCAAGGTATACAACTTACAATATACCATTACATTCTTTAAGTATATCTTCAGTAAGTTGCACAGTGTACCCCCGGCCCATAGAAGGCAAAGGTCTGCCTGACTCTCCCTACTCTTTTTGGTCTAAAGCGATTTTCTGGAAATGTTTATTCTGCAAACATTTGTCGATTTCGTCCATCCGTCTAGTTCTTGGTTTATCTCTTATCTTTTTTCCTATGACTCAGAAACCAGCAGATCGCTTGGTAGGCCTACCGGTTGGGGGGATAGTCTTGCAACCTCGCCCAGTCCCATTTCAAGTTTCTTATGGTTTCAATACAGTTTTGCATTTTTGGTAATTTTTTCATGATAGATTTTTGACTTATATAGTCTTTTAGTTTCAAACCCAAAATCTAACGCATCATAGAATCTTACCTAGTTTCTATTTCATTGATTGGTCCAGAGGTTATGGCCCTGGTAGGGAATCCGTAATCCGTATGTAAATACTGATATTACGCACATGTTAAAAATTTCCGATTTTTATTTGTTATTAAAGTTTCCTTTGAATATGTATCTTAGTGATCAGTATGTGTGATTCTACGTGAAATGTATTTTTCGTTTCTGTTCTGAGGGAAATCAGTTAGTTGGATTAGATAGATAGTTTCTAATACTATTTCCCGTTCTTTTTTTTTCTTTTATTTATTTATTTTTTTTCCTAGTAAACTTTTGAATTTTTAAAAACCATAATATGAGTAAAATAAGGAAATAGCTGATACTAAACCGAGTTCCCAAATCCTGCATTCTCTGTTTAAACCATTCGCTCTGTGCATTTTCTGTCCAGTTCATATCCCTGCGCACTTTCTGTTCAATCCACGTTCGAAACTAAAAGCTGTCACTCGTTGAAATCGAAAAGCAAAATTTTTAAAACCAAATTATGAAATCGAAATATGAAAATCGAAATGCAAAATTTCTAAATCCAAATAATGAAATTGAAATTTGAAATCATAAATTGACATGTCCCAATCCAAAATCGAAAATCAAAATGCCGCACATTATGAATACATGTGATTACTCACATGACTGAATTTTGTTGGATCTCCACCAGAATTCTGTCATGTGAGGAATCACATAGATTCATAATGTGCTGCATTTCGATTTTCGATTTATGATTAGGACATTTCAATTTATGATCTTCAAATTTCGATTTCATTATTTGGTTTTAGAAATTTTGCATTTCGATTTTTGATTTCATAATTTGGTTTTGAAAATTTTGCATTTCGATTTTCATATTTGGATTTCATAATTTGGTTTTAAAAATTTTGCATTTCGATTTCATAATTTGATTTTAAACATTTTGCATATCGATTTTCGATTTCAACAAGTGACAGTTTTTAGTTTCGAACAGAAAACAATTGGGAAGTGGATTGAACAGAAAATGCACAGAGCGAATGGTTTAAACAGAGAATGCCAGGATTTGGGAACTCGGGTTAGTATCAGCTATTTCCTTACTACTCATATGTTCACAAGATACAAACTGTTTTTTCTTCTTCTGCCCTCTCCAGCAAATATTTTTTCGAAATCAAGTGGAGCGGAAGAGGTCCTGATGACAAGTGAGGAGGAGGGAGAGAATAGAAAGAAGAAATGGGAAGGAACTTGTAGGAGGTAACAAGCATTTTCCTTCCAGTAAATGAAATAGTAATGGGAAAGGGGAAAAATCGTTAATTTGACCCCCCCCCCCGATAGGCTCAAATTCATGTGCCATGATGTCTTCTTTATCAAGTCAGACTAAGTTCAAGCTCTGAAATACCTTACGTTACTTTTTATATTTTAAGAAACATTTTTAATGAAAAATTTGTTATTTTATGTGTATACGCATTTTCCCATGAGAAACTTTGGGGCTCTAAGCCTCCTTTCAATTTATTTTTTCAAAGTTCTAAAAATTGTATTTATCTCTAGGGAGCACGGATTCAGGCGGAGGTGCGCTCATTAAGAAGTCGATTATTTTTTTGATAGAGAGAGAGAAAGAGAGAGACCCCACTCCACATACACAGTGTGACAAGAAAGTTCCCGGACTGATTTTTCCCCGCGCTTGTGGTAACACTGCGATTTTGAAATTTCTACACAAGAGTCCAGCATCTCTCCCCTATCGCTAGACATGTTGGTGACCCTCGTGCTGTCATTAGTTCTCTAGCTGTGTCGTGTTTTATACAAGTGTGTTAGTGGTGGTCCTCACGAAAATGAAAAGAAGCGAAATTTCGAGCAACGATCTGCTTCTTTGACTGTCGCGGGGTGGTCCATAAGCAGTTCATTCCAGCTGGACAAACTGTCAATCAAATCCACTATCGTGATGTACTAGAAGTACTTCGAAAAAAGGTCAACAGATCAACAGAGTGCTTCCAGACATCGCGAGAATGTTGATTCTTCATCATGACAATGCACCTTGCTAAAGCGCGTTCAGTGTTAATCAATTCTTGAGTTCTAAAGGGATTGCAGTGTCGCCACAGCCCCGATATTCTTCTGATCTGTCACCGTGTGGCTCTTTTCTATTCCCCAAAGTAAAACAAGTGGTAAAAGGTACGCATTTTGAATCCGTTAAAGACACCCAAGAGGCTGTGACGAGGGTACTATAGGACATCCCATTTGAAGCGTTCCAGAACTGCTACAATGCATGGAAAAATCGCTGGAATCGCTATGTTGGTGCCCAGGAAAACTACTTCGAAAGCGATTATGTTGTTATTGAATAATTTTTAAATACGGTTTTTGTAGACTCAGTCCGGGAACTTTATTGTCAAGGATAGAAAAGAAACTAAAAAGTATAAGAATCGGAGACAACGAAATTACATGGGCAGACGAAACAATATATCTAGGGCAAACCATCACATTCGAACAAAAAATGGAAAAGGAGATCAGGAGGAGGGTGAAGGGAGCATGGAAAAAATTCTGGGTGTTGAAAAATATACTTAAAGGCAATTTCAAGTTAAACCAGAAAGCCGAGATATACAATGCATCGGTACTACCGACGATGATGTACGGATGTGAAACATGGACCCTTTCTGAGAAACTAAAATCAAGGATCATTTCCATCGAGAATGCGATGATGAGGGCTATTCTAGGGTACAAAAAAATCGACAAAATTAGCATAAAAAGGATGAGGGGAAAAATTCCAAAACTCCAACACGCAATAACATACCATAGGAATATGAAATGGGGTTGGGCGGGTCATGTGGCTCGTATGGACCCTGACAGGTGGACCCACAGAGTGACCAAGAAGATGCGGAGGCCAAAGAACGAAGTGGAGAACTGAAATTGACCGCTTCCTTCAGCACAAGTACTTTCACCGCATAGCCACCACGAGATCCGAATGGGAGCGGGTGAGATATACCTTTGCCCTAAAAGGGCCGGGAGCACGTTCAGCGTAGCTGTAACAGCTTCCATAATGTAAAGGAAAAAATAAAAAAATAAATAAAAAATATGGAATAATTTTTAAATACGGTTTTTATAGACTCAGTCCGGGAACTTTATTGTTAAGGATAGAAAAAAAATTATTACGCGGGATCCGCTCTTATTTCGTCAATAGTAATGCCTTCTTGCTTCGTCGACTTCGTTCCTTCATTTCTATGTTTTACTTGCAATCGATTTTGCATACACCTTTGCTCAGGCACAGCCCGTGATGTCGGGTGTGTGTGTGAGACCCCCCTTAGTGCGTATATTCCATATTCTATGCACTTGATATTTTACAGTAACACACTTTCATTACATACTTGAAATCTGTGTTCATGAAGATACAAGCTAGAGGAATGAGGTCTCGAATTCAGAACTTGGTTTCTCAATTTTTCCCGATAATTGGAGGTTCAGGAGTTCCAATGTGTTGGCAACACGAAGAGAGGTCCAGGACTAAGACCTCACGCTGCTGGTCTGGATCGGATTAAAGTTCTCACAACATACCTAATACACAGACGCACACGCGCGCACGTAGTCGTCAACATTAATCAAAATTAACTGTACTGCCGCCAGCGTGCGAATTCGATGAAATTCGCGAAAACGCGAAACCCTTTTTTTTGTCAAACAAACAAGGCGGCGCGGAAGAAAAATTCGTCGAGTTGGTTTTGTAAATTGTGACATTATTGATGTCCTAGACATGTTCGCAGAGTAGAAAGAGTGATGTATGGGCGAAGATTGTTACGTTAAATTACAGTAGGCAGAGACATAGCGAATAGAGGGTGTGGAGGGTCTCATATTCGAAAATTCGGGTAATTCTCGGGAAAAATTACGTGTAGACTTATTTTGCGCGTTCGATATTTTTTGGGCGAATGAGTAAGCGAATTCCCGATGGTCTTATTTAGTAGTGGAATCCAGATCAATTGCTGAAAGATGAAAAAAAAATGTCGGCGAAATTCGGGATTGAACCGATCAGGAGGCAAGGGGAAAGTCTCTTCCCGCTAATATTCGACGATTTCATTTTTCCTCGGCTCCTGTAAGCTGCAAAAATTCGAACTGCTCGGTATCCGTTAGCCATGTAGGTACCTATTAATAACGCAGATCACAATCATAACCATAGTACCAGAGAGACACCCCTCCGTTATTTGCAAAATTCCGACTCTTAGTCAGGAAATCTCGAAAATGAAATAGTTGGTGACCTTTCTAATTTTTATTTTTTAATAGAAAATTTTGTAACATTTCAATCATTGTGTACAATCAATTCGGGAAAATCGGGGCAATCTTGTTAACTGAAATTTGTAGAATTCTAGTTTCGGATTTTTCGTGTTTAGATGTGACCCCCCTGTCCCCATGAATATGTTATTTGTGCCGGCCCTGTCATAATAGTTCCGATCTCCCTCTAGAGAGACCTTAAGAAGAGGGACGGAGTTGGAATGAAAATATTGGAGATAGCAGTTAACTTTTATGTTTTTAGTGCCGCTGAATTCGATTTTGGAAGCGTTAATACCTACGCTTACTTATTAGAACTTTTTTAAATATCTTAAGATTTTTCAAGATTCTGAGTGTAATAATTTTATATAGCCAAGAGGTTTAAAATTCACAAGTGTGGTTCAAAATCATGCGAATTTCCTTTTTCTATGTTCAATTTTCAGTATGTTATTTTATTCCCGGTTTTATTATCATTTTTGAGCCTCCAAACCATGTTATCACTAGCGCTCTTAGCGCCTGCAACCCATAATATTAAATTTATCCCATGACTGTTTATAGGTCTGTTTGCAGTTTACCGAATATTTCAGTTTTCTTAATTTTAAAAACTGAAAAAATTGGGAAATCTTATTTGTAAGTTTTTTGATGCGTGTAAACAGTTTTCTGACTTTTTTGGATAACTCTTCAAGTTGAAATATACGATACGAGGTTCGCTAGTGTCCGAACTCCATAGTTTTGGTGTTGTTTTCGTGGAAGAAATGTATTTAGAAGAGGAAAGTGCATCATTAGAAAAGGCCGGAGACAAGTGGGGTGATGCTGAAACGAAGCTTACATATAGTATAATAATGAATTTTCTAGTCACTTGGAAAACAGTCTTAAAACTCTGAATTTAAGGCGTTTTTGAAAATTATTTTTTCGTCCATTTTGCGTAACGAAATTTAACTAGGCTTTGTAACCGTAAAAAGCACATGAAATTCTGGAGTGAATGAGGTACTTAATATCAGACGCAGCTTTACAGTCATTAGAAACTTGATTTGGTTTTCTCAACTTTTAGAATACACCGAAATAAAATAAATAACAGTGCAATCAGTGTTACCGGGTATTAAAACTTTACATTCAAAAACCTTACGGAGCAAATAGAGTCAAAAAAATTGAAATTGTACCACAACTGTACCACAAATTGTACCACTAAAAGTAAAATGTACCACATGTGGTGCAATTGTACCACATCTGGAAACACTGTTTGCCTCTGCTTTTCCCACGGTTTCTTGTTGCATTAGAGTTTTCCTTCTCTGTGCCGAAACGTGCGCAGCCGCAGTTTGCTTACTATCCCCGTGTTCACGACATTGAGTAAGCTGTCTACGACGTGTGCACGCACAGTACCATTCTTTCTGATCTGGTGGTAACACGCCCTGCGATCGTAATTCCTTGTTCGTGTAAACTGGCGGGGGTTACAGGACACGCTAGGTTTCCTCCTCGATTGATACTGTAGTCGCTGTATTAGCTAGGATGTCAGTGAGAGTATTCGAATATCATTAGCTTTCCGGCGTTGGTGGGACTCGAACCCGAGACCCAATGACTGAGAACCGGGCATGTTACCACTTGGCTACACAACGTCTGAAACGTATGCATATAGATACGTGTTGTATGTACATACAAATGGCTTAATAAAGTAAGACTATTTATTAATTCAATTTCGTGAGCGAACTCGATGACGAGTACCTGCTCTACATGTTCCGCGAGTGTATAATAATATTCGGCAGGTACAACGAGTGTTCTTTTTTTTGGTGGGGGGGGGGAGGCATCCTTGATTCCAACTAATTAAATAGTTTTGTTGTTTGTCAGTTTCACGGTATCTCAATTTGAGTGCCGGTTGCCGGTTTTCAAGAAGGTCGTATCGCCTATACGGATCCTTAAGTAAAATAGGGCCTTCTTGAAAACCGATGATCAATTGAACTCGATTATGTGACCACCTGGGGTGCGTTCAGAAACTATCGCCGAAATACCACCGGTTATCTCTATCTCACTCCACTTCCGACCGGAGTACGGTAGAGTAACCGAGATACAAAATTATCGGTTACTGTTGGTTGCACGTTTCTGAACGCGCCCCAGAAGTTGCATAAAACGGTGGTTAGGAGATTGGTTTTCTGAAACTGCTTTCGAGACTGTAAAACATCTTTTTCCACTTTTGATTCACGTTGAAATTTTGTAACACAGTCCCCAAGGTTTCCGTTTTCTATCCTACTGTAAGCTGCTACTCTTATATTTATACTGAAGGTATGAAATTATAGAGAATCCAGTACTGGTATTTTAATTTTCAAATCCCCCCTATTCTGACACAGGCCCATTCGGGGTGTTTCCGGGATAAAAGGTGCGGTGTCTCGAGGCCAATTTGGCATCCGTGCATTGCCATACGCCCTTCGACCATACATACTTACGTGGACTGGAAATACTGATAAGAATTTGAAGCCAAATATTGCAGTTTCCTACTTTTTAAAAAACGGTATGGTCGAAGATTACAGGAGATGCAATTGTGATTAACACCGTTATCACAAATATCAGGAAGGTACCTTTTCTAAAAAGTTGGAGCCTGACTATTGCCAGTCCGCTTAAGGATGTATGGTCGAAGCATACGCCCCAGTATCATCGATTTTAATTTTCAAAACGTGGTATGCTCATCTTTTCTCTCGGTTTCTGAACAGTGAGCATAGCCGGGTATAGGTTTTCAGATTTAAATAGACATAAATACATCAATGAATAGATGAATTTTCGATGAAAATCTATTCTAAAACAAGTCATTGGGTCTACTGATCGGATTCATTTAGATTCTGCTAAGATGTTTCGCCCTCGGTCGCTTCGCCGTCCAACCCCAACGCCAAGGCTCACTTCGCTCGTATCATCCCTCTGCTCGTTAGTATTCCTACCTACCATTTCTCGGTTCTTGGTGAAAATACGATTTAAATATTAACATTTGCAGCGGCGAATCCCGATGCTATTATTCTACTTTTCTCGGGTATCGACAACACGTTTGAAATTTAACTACCGCTGAATAAAATTACCGGCTTCCTATTTTGGGTCTTTCTTTTCGGCACTCCCACTATTTTCTATCTATTGAATAATATTACCATAATTCATTGAGTAACACGATGCAGTGTTTAAAGCTTAGCAGCGTGTTCTGAAAGCTTCTAAGTTCGCGCCATGTGCTCGATTATCGTTTCTTAGTAATCCGAGGAAAATTATATGTTCGGGTTGAAATGACGGCGGTGTTGGAAGCGAAACAAACCATCGTAAAATGTGGCTTGGCGCTGCGTTTGTATTTTTTTTTCCTCTCTTCCCTCTGAGGTTTCCACTCGAGGCATCGCTCTCCGCATCCACCGGGCACCGTGTCACGCTCTTAATCTGATCAGCGAGATGAGCTGGCAGAAATTCGGTTTATTCGGATTACCGACGCTAACGAATTTAGCATTTTTCCCCCGAAATCGAGCTCTCCCGGAACTATAGTTTGCATAATATACGACTCATCGTTAGGACAAAAAAGTCTTATGGATGGTAACAAAACCGATGGTTTAATTTGCTGAACGATAGGCCTTATTTTCAACCTATAGAAAGACGTTAACACAAGTTGACTATCGGCAGGGGAATGAGTAAGAAGAGTGAATATGTCTGAAAAATTTGTCACCTTGGTGATACGAGTACTTGGAGAAGTTGGATCCAAAATAATTTTTTAAATCTTGTAAGCAATTTTAGAAGTCAACAAACTGGATGCTATCTTGAAATATGTACATCATATTCGCCTGACATTCCAGAGTGATTTTTTTTAGGGGGGGGGGAGGAGGAAGAGATTGAGTTCTTATTTTTCAAATTTAAATTCGCAACGCAAGAAAGGGGGGAAGAGGCGGTCAAATTATTTATAAGTGTTGCCAACTGCGAATCCATTTCAGTCTACTGCGGACTCATCATCATCGCTCCGTGCTTCATGACTGATGTTTAGGAATCCATCAGATTGAATCCGTGAGCTCCTCCCAGTTGATTTAGCTAACGTTTGGGTCACTGGTCCCGCATTCTTCGAACTTTACTTTCTCTTTGACCACCGTTTTCTCCAGGTTGTCACCCGATTGACGCATAATATTACTAAAGGATTTCATTAACCATTGTATGCATATTGTGGACAGTCGCCGTTTCATTCGCATGTCCGCCAGGATCGATTTCGTAGTGCATTTTTCGGTTCGAGTCTTTCTCAACACACACCGGTGAGCCAACATCACGAAAGTCTCGATTCTGCGCCTGTCTTTGGTTAATGGTCCACATCCTCAGCTTCGTACGCAGAAATGGGAAAAACCAGGGTGTTCCGTTAGTTTGATCTTCATCGTGCCCCGCGTAATTGAACGGTCTTTCTCAACGGCCATCAACCTGTCTATGGCCTTCTTTGGCAAGCGTTATCCTTCTGCAAGTTTCCTTTGTAGATCCGTCATCCGTGTCCACAATAGAGCCCGCCAGGTAGTCATACCTGCGTCTACTCTCTCGTAATAGTTCATGACGTCGGTTTGTGTTAGTAGGCCAGTTGTATTAATAACAATATTTTTGACTTTTTCTTGTTAGCGATTCTTTTCTACGGCTCTTTCATCAAAATTACAAACTGGCGGAAATATATGGCTCAGCCCCCCTCGGTACGACTCTGGGTATTCGTTCAGTGCTAGAGGATCTTTACATAGAACAACTGGTCAGGGACTTGAGCAGTATTTAAGGTATCTTCGTGAATTTTTAATGCGATCTTAATGTGTCTTTACAGAGTTTGAACCAGAGTCTCTATGAATGTTGAGAGTACAAATATATCTTAGGAAATTCTATAAGAGTCTTGAAAGAGTACTGGTGAGTCTTGGTTAGTCTGCTTAGATTCTCAAAGAGTCCTAATACGTCTTACTGAAGAGCATAGGAGAGTTCTAACGTGTCTTAATTTGCCTTAATGAGCATTAGCGAGGCCTAATAAGGAATAAATAATATTTACATAATGTCAGAGATTTATTTATGGGATCTTGTTGAATCTTAATTCAATCAATGAGTATCTGATCGAGCAATAAGAAAAAGAATGTGTCTGTATTTGGGATTCTTAAGTGGGCGAAATTGAGTCACAACAATCTTTAGGTGGGACATATCCTCACATCTTCTTTCAACTTTCAGGTCCCTGTTGGGGGAGGGGGAGGGATGGCTATTCCACTAGTTGAATCGCTGTTTTACAATAATATGATCAGACATTTATTTTTATGTTTATATTATTTACATGTTTACAATTTTCAACATACTCGTAATCCAGTATAAATATTATATAAAAAAAAGTAGGTTTTTGTGTGTGCTCATTTTCCAGTACGATCGCTCATTGCCCGGTATTGGCGGTTGTGGTATCGTATAGCCCTTGACCACCCCTAGAATATGAGATAGGTTTAAGAAAAAATTATTAATTAAGAATGACTGATTTTCGAAAAACATCGTACCCAACACTATCTATGGGGAGATTTAAGTATTACGTCGAAGTGGTGGCGATATTATGTCGAGGTGGGGTACGACCGAACACGTCCGTGTTACTGCCGCTCAATTCGCAATAAAGAACAATCTAGAAAATGTTGAAAAGTTCTGGAATATTTCGAAATAAGTCCAGAATTTTCAAAGGTGAGAGGGGACGCCATTTTGTCTTCAAAATTTCTCAACTTTGGTTCTATATTTCTGATTGAGAGCATGATTTGATCGGTTTCACGTCGGTAATTTTCAAAAAAGAAAGAAAAAAAAAGTACAAATCATCCGGCCAACTTTCAAGTTTATAGTAAATTGGAGAACCGAAATTTTGAAGTCTAGCCGAGTACTTCGTGATTTGTATCTAAATACAAAATTTCAAAGAAATTGGATCAATTTTGACGGGTGATTATGAGAATATCATCTGGTGTACGCGTGGTGAAGAGTTGTCAATTTTTCTTCTGCTTCTACCCTCCCACCCATGTATGAAGTTTCTTTGCTTTTGAAGTAGAATACAATCTGAACATTTAGGCAGATCAATTACCGTTGGAAGAATTATTGTGCATACGAAGCAGTGGGTAGCTAAGCTAGTATTACACTGAACACTGTTCTACAATGATTATAATGTTTGGCAAATATGTTCTCAAAATCTATAAAATACCGATGTCTGATAAGGAAACTTGATAATAGTAATTATTTTTCTAGTTTTGATAGAGACCTATAACCATACGAGTGCGAAAACCTGCCATTTTGTATCCAACCGTGCCCGTGGGTGCCGAATCCGACTATGCGGAGCGTACCGCGTAGTTAATTCGGCATCGACGGGCGCATTTGGATACAAAATGGCAGATTTCCGCACTCGTGCTGTTTTAAATCTTTAGTTTTGATTTGGATTATGTTTCATTCAGAAAAGAGCACCTACTACTGGAATATTTTACGGTCTTTTCACAGACTTATTTGAATTCATATTTTCTAGATACTGTCTTAGTCGACTACTATCGGCAAAAAGGACCTCAGCGTTGATTTGTTTTAAGTGCTTACCACTAGCATTTGGAGAAAGAGGTGTTCACCTCATTCTTAGCAGTTAACAGTGTTACCGGATTGAAAATTCTTGATTATTTGAATATTAATGTTTTTTCTTCTGTAGATTCCTTGTAACGTATTACATTTTACGAATTTAATTTTCTTTGAATTTGTATCTTGCATTATTGAAGGTTCAGGTATTCGAAAGGGCTTAGATGTTTCGATGCAATGTTTTCAACTTGGGCCGGTGGATTTTCTGAGCAAAACTCCACCACCCAGCTCCCTTTTGATTACGCCCCTGGTATTTATATATGTATGACGATCATGATAGAACCTGAAGATAAGGAATGAGACTTATCTAAAGCTTGTTCTTTGACACCATAGTTTGACATGATGCCAGGTTGATTTAGTCTGGAGTGAAGAGCGTGAATTGTAAGTTTTGTTTGTTAGCTTGTTGGATTATTACCAGATGTGGACATGGAGAGGAGGCTTGACGGTGTCAACTATTGATTATTTCGTTTCATTTTATTTTAGTTGTTCTTTTATTGTTCGTATTTTTTTCTCAGAGTTCCTCTTCGTAATTAGCTTCATGGCTGTGAAAGGGAACTCAAATTTCAAAATAAGTAAATAAACGCGTTTATCTGCAAATGATACGAAATTGAAAAAAAAAATTTATACATGGTGAGTTAATACTTGTACAGAACACTAAACGGGGTAACTTAAGCGACTCACGCTCCGCACTGTCGACCCTGCATAGTCATAAACTTCGAAGAAGCCGCTTACTATTTATTTTTCAATCTGCCGCTGCAGTGAAGCGTCGAAAAAGCGAAAACGATTTTAATAAGAGCTAATTAAAATGTAAAACCGGGACAGTGGAATTATGGCGAATTGCAAAAAAAAACACATTATCATTGGGGCATGGATAGCGAACTGCCGATGCGATGTTGCTTTGCTTTTCACTATCGAAAATTTTCGCCGCTGTCTGTAAGCAAAACAGAATTTTATTTACTGGAATTCGAATATCGCGCTAGCTGGGGATGAATTTGCATTTCACAGAAAATTAATTAGTCTTCGACTTGGTGTAGCGTGTAGCCATTCGTGGCCCTACTCCAGTGTACATTATAAATATAATTCCTATATATTCGAGGGGGCCGCGATTATCGGCGGCTGGAACACCGTTTCCAAATTGTATCAGCGAACCGCTTAATAGACGGGGCGGCACTGGCGTAACATAATCCGGTCAGTCGATCTATTCAAATAAGGCTTTCACTCTTCTGCGGCTCAAACAGAGGCTTTCTCGCGTTCTCACGTGGGAAAATTCACTCGGTTTTTCCACTCGCCGCGTACCAGCCCCCCTTCTACAACCCGACGGTCCGCGCTTTTTTACTTTATTCCGTTTATCTGGAGATTTGAAAGTTACTCGGGATAAAGGGCCCGTTGGGGTAAATTCTTTTGTTATATACGAAACCGTTCCGGCGAGATTGACACGTTCTCGTTTAATGTGGGGGGAACCTTTTTAAAATGAATACCGAATGACGTTCTATTCAAGCCAGCCGGATTACATCTCGTAATGAAATGTACGGCTTTCTCTCTCGTAAATTATCCTTTATTTTTTTACTTTTTCTCTTTTGAAAGATTTGTAGTTGTGCGTCGCGTCGCACTCGCTTTCACTTCTCGCATCCGTGAAATTAGTGAAAAAGGCTTGGGTAAATAGCGCCGATTCTGCTCGAAAGTAATTATTTGGCAACCTTCGGCGAACAACCCAATTGTTAACATTGAAGTACAAGAAAAGCAAATCGATGCGGCCCCGCTGGCCTTTTTTTATTCTAGCTAGTCCTTGGTTAGAACAAAAAAGGTAGAAAAGGGTTGTTCTCGGTCATTCTTCCAATTGACTCGATGTGCAATCCGGCCATCCACAACTGTATAAATTGATTCATTTGTCTGTGTTCTGAAGAGGGGGGGGGGATGAGAGAATCGTTTGTTGTCCTAAGGAGTTTAGTATAGTAGTATGGATGAAACAATGACAGGGAAACTGAGTCTTGGTACAGATAGTTGGGTAGCAATACAAAACGACAAATGAAAAATTGTGGAAATTTGGAAACTCGTGTGTCGAAGCGTCTCAAAAAGTAAAATGGTGCCACGAAATTGGTTTCTTTTTGAAGCGAAGCTTCTTTACGCAGGTTCAGGATGGATAGAGCTTACGTAGAAAAAGTGAAACGAACCATACAGCCCACATGTGGTGAGATAGAGAGCGAAAGAGGAAGAGAGAGCGTGCACGTGTATGAAATCAGACTGCTTCCCTTCCACACCTCCCCAAGCCTCCACCGGAGTTGGGAAATTTTAGTAGATGGATCAAAAGTTTAGAAAATCCAACAAGTCAAGTTTTTATCTTTAAGCCAGTACAGACAAATTTTGATTGATACTTTGGGAATTTTGAGTTGAGTCAGTTGGAAATTTAACAATTTTCGCCCCTCCAGAAAATACTCTTCGCTGTGTCCCTGATGTTGATTAATACTGTCAGCCAACTGACTGTACCAAAATTCAGCTCCCCTAGTATTTTTTAATCTATTCGGCCTGTTTTGCGTAAGTTTACCGGACTGACAGGGCTTGGAGAATCTAGCTGAATGGAAGCTGATAAAAAGGTAATCAATCAATCTTGTTAACAGGATTAATGCCGTATCCAACATGCATGAATATAATCCAAGTGACAGAACAAGGCTTCATTTCGCATACCTGTGTGTACATCTCGTACATCGATGTATGTTTGCAAAAAATGACCGGGACCCACGGCGTTCACCGCTCTTGCGGTCACGGTCTCGCAATAAAGGAACATCCTAAATAAACACATCTCGTACAGCTTATGTGTCAAAGTTCGCAGCTCAGCCAAAAAGCCGGATACGAGCGTTATCTGTTCGTAAAACAATTCATGGAAACAGTCGTCACCCAGCCCGGGTCGTAACTGTTCAGGCAACCCGCGTGGCTGTTTAACAGTTTGCAGATAACATTTCGAAAGACAAATTTCCCGTCAAGATACTTGCTCGTAAATTCGGTTCCTTATATGTTCGGGAAATGCTTGAAAATTCTATCATTTTGGTCGGACGCTCATCGACCTTTACCTCACAGCAGGTATTCGCGTACATGAATATTGATTTGCACGCGACGGGTTCGCGGAATTCGTTCATCAATTTTAATTGCGCCTGTCGAATTAATCGACAATTAAATTCGGGTCAGTTTTACTCGACTTGATCGTCGTTCCTGCCTGTAGAAGCCACGAGGGCTGAACCACGATTATGCGAGAAATTCGTGCCAAATAAGTAATCGTTTCTGATCCCCGGAGACACTTCGATCATTTGTTTATTCACCCGAATAGGTTTAAATTTGACCGCCTTTGACCGACTGTTCGCCCGTTTCGTAATGTACTGTATACAGAGTGGACTCAAAACTATCAATACTATTTGTATGCGCGTGTTTTCACCGAAATAATGAAATTCAGAATTATTGATAAGGTCATGAGGTTTCCGTTGAGAATTACTTTATATAACGGAAGATTGAGGAAGGGCGTACAGTAATCAAATCATACGCGCAGGGACGTAGCGAAGAGTTTTTTGGAGGGGAAAAATTGTTTAAATTCCCACGTATCAAAATTTGCTTGTATTGACTAAAAAAAAAAACAAAAAAAAAAACACGTTTGACTTGTTGGGTTTTCTCAACTTTTGACCTATCTAATAAATTCTCCATCTCCGGCGGAGGCTTGAGGACAAGCTGCTCCCCCGTGCTCTGTCCCCTTATCTTCGTCCCTGCATACGTGAGAAATTTTTTACAGAAAGTAGGACAAATAAGAAAAGTTTCTTTTGACGCTGCAAAACTACAAGAGCAATATTTTGTCATATTCGCTCCTCACCAAACATGATGAGGGTAACACTTTATGTAAGTTGCGCATCGTAGGTAAAAATGAGAGGATATTCAAACACGAAGAGTTTGGCTTTCATCCCTTTTTCCTTTTTCAAGGAAAGAATCAAGCTTTTTTATAAAGCATTCTGTCTGAGTGGAAGGGATAAAAATGCATTTTCAGACAAGGAAGTATTTGTACAGCGGGTGATGTCTAGGGTCTTGATAAAGTACTGACGCGTTTTACTTACACTTAACATACCTACAGAAGAGTCTCAACAAGCGCACAACTAGTTTTATAATAGTAGCCTTTATTACCAGTGTAGGTACATCTTACATATATACTTGGATAATACATATATGTTTCAGCTACATCGGATGCCCTTCCTGGGCATAGGCCTCTCCAAAGGCCCTCCATGTCTGCCTCTTTGCCGCCGCTCTGTGCCATAATGTTCCCGCCTTTCCCGTGATCTCCTGTGTCTACTTCAGGCCTAGTCATCCCCTCTTTCTAACCTTCCCGTACAGAACCCACTCAGTAACTCTTTTGACCCATCTGTTACCGTTGCTCATTCTGGCTATATGACCTGCGAATTTTATTTTGAATTTTCTCGTCGTTATGCTAACATATTCTGCGAGCCCGTCCTGCCTCACACCATTTGATTCCTCATTTTATCTTGTCTCCTCACTCCCAATATTCTTCTTTCCATAGCCCTTTGAGTAGATCGAAGTTTCTCTTCTTGCTTTTTTGTTAAGAACAGGAGTACGTATGTTTCAAGTATTTTGATTTTTTCTGTTGTTTTCATATTACTTTTAGAGATTTTACCTATTATTTTCCTCAATTCCTTCCCCATCCTATACTCAAATGATGAAATTTGCCCCAAATACGTATACTCACTTACCTTTCCCAATTCGACTCCCTCCCAATATATTTCTCCCCTTTCATTATTTCTCATGTACTTTGTCTTTTTGGTATTTATTTGAAGTCCCACTTTTGTACTTTCTTCAATTAGTTCAGTAACCATCCTTTGGGTCTCTTCTATCTTTTGGCTTACCAGGACTATGCTATCCGCGAATCTCAAGTTAAGCTTAACCCATCTATTTTCAACCCTCATTCCTCCTAATTCAGCTCTCTAGAGCAGGGGTTGGCAACGCTGTGACCGCGGCGGATTTTCGGTGTGCCCTCAGCGTTATACATATGGCTAAACACAAAACACATGAGCGCTTGAAAGCACGGGCAGACTGTAATAGGCAGGCGGGGTGTAAACTTAATTCTACTGGGTTCCGCAGGGTTGCCAACTGCTAGGATAAGTACCTGAATGCAGAGATTTTGAGAAGCATTTTCACAGTGCAGGGATTTCTGCAGGGATTTTTGGAAATTTAACAGGTATTTTGTATTTTCTTCTATTTTGTACAGTGTCTGGATTTACAGCCGTATTTTCAAACAACACTTATTTTGTAAGTGTCCTCAAATTGAAAAATCGCTCAGAATTGCACTGAAGTAACCTCCTGCCCTTAAACAGAAAACGTTTTCAATACCCTGATGATGAGGTACTTTCTTGAAAACTAGTTTTTCAACATTAAAATTTTAACGAATTATTAAATTTTTCTTTTTATTCCACTATGAGGACTTGGTAATGTAGGTTGGTTCCTAGGTAGGGTGACGGGGTCAGGACGTGTCGGAACTCAGCGTAGGTATATTATATGGATAGCTGGTTATCAAATATGATGCAGTAGCGCATCACTATGATGCAACGATCGCCGCGAAAAATTTTCAGGGATTTTTTGGTCGGTGTAGTTTTAAAATTTTTTTTTTTTTCAACGATGCAGGTACTTTTCTAAAGATCAGTTGGCAACCTGGGTCGGGTTGTACCGTCAGTCAGTGCGTTGCGATACTCAAGAGTGAAGTAGGTGCATGTTTGTGTCGTTAGTTTTAACTAAAGCCATATTTGTCGACGTGAATTGTTATATTGTGTTTTCAACATGAGTAAAAGACCAAGGACTTACTATGTATGTTAATGACGAGTAGGAAGAACAGTTCTTTTTTGTTGAGTTTAACGGAAAAGTATTGCGTCAATCATTCATGCGCTCTTCAGGAGTAAATGTTTTTCGAATGAGCCTTTAGGCTGGATAAGGTTGCCGACTCCTGCTATAGAGACACCATCCAGTAACGCATTGTTTGGTGACATGGGATCACCTTGCTTTACACTTCTGCACAATTTAAATGTTTTCCCCCCTCTTATCTGTTTTTATACCCACCCTGGATTCTTGGTCCATATTTCTTAAAATCTTTATAACTTTTGAATATATTTTCTGGTTCTTTAAGGCTTTTCCCACAAATGATTATGATCGACCGTGTCAAAGGCTTTATAGAAATCTACAAATATTAGGTGCAGCTGTAATTAGTGCTCCCTGCTTTCTCTATAATCTAATTTAGGTTGTGGATATGGTCGACTGTGGAGTACCCCTGCGAAAGCCAGCCTGTTCTTCCAACTAATCGAGACTGGAAAATTAAAGTATAGGTAAATATATTTACTTAGGACAGATGCGCCAAATGTGACTCGCGTTCAAATGCGGCAACTCTGAAGATTGAAATGCACTACAAGAATTCTATAAAAGGAAAGAATTTTGGTTACAAATAATACTGTTGCTATGTTTATGATTTTCCATCCTTTCGGTATTTCTTCTTCCTCATGATTTTTATAGCGCATTAATTTGAAAAGTGGGCACAACAGGACTTCTTTGTGGTCACATTTGGCGTATCTGCACAACTTGAGTGACTAACCATCTTTCCCCTGATTCTCCATCATAATTGTTTGTTCATCTGGGAATGACAATTACTGATGACAAAACATGCGAGCATTGTCTGTTGACTGATGACATGGCTGATAGGTTAGGAATGACCCATCCCTATTCCCTTGATATCAGTTGCAGGTCCAGACTGAAGATATTTTCCGAGGTAGTTAGTGGAACGTAGTTCGTTCAAATAGGTAGCTGCTGCCCTGTTGGAAGGTAATGGGACGAGAAAATGTAGAAATACTCTCGTCAGAAGACTCCGGCACATATTCATCATTCGAAAGGAATACGGTTAGTGCGAGCGCAGTACCTTTACCGAAGCTAGCGGTGGTTAGAGTGACTAAGGATGGGTTGTAGGGATTTATAGCCTCAGCGCTCGCGTGTTGGGTGTCAACCCAACAGACGAATGACAACAGAAGTGCGATCAATAGTGCCGTTGCATTGTGGTGCGAGGATAACAAAGCTGCCCATCTCTTTTCCACTGAGGCCAAAATACCCTTGTTCTCTTGTGGAATCTGACGGGCTGTGGATGAGGTGGGAGGGTTGATTACCTATCCTATCTAGTTAATTGTCTACTTTACTATCATCAACCAATACCATTTTCTACCATCTATAGACTAATGAATAATTCCGGTTTCATGTGAGCGGGAAATCCTATATTGGTCGGAGATGATAGTGCAAAAACTTGCTTTACCGTAACACATGAAGTCCAATTGTCAGCTGATGATGTCGATAGGTATCGGTACCGGCACAAATGCACCAATATCTACACTTATATCCGGGATTGTTTTGGGATTCGGATCAAAGAACAATAAAATCAATAGCTTTTTTCGCTCTTCAAAATACGTGTGATGCTTTTACCGATAGTAAAGTGCGAGTGGTCGCAGATAGGCGCGGATATGGCCGTTCGAGAAAAGGATACGCCGTAAAACGAAAATTGTAAAAGTATATATATACGTTTTACTCGCGGGGACAGATCGAGTGAAAATCAAAGCAGTTTTTAAACTAGATAATATAAAAAACACAGGGGACGACAAGAACAGGCTTCGCTCGTGCTTAAGGCGATTTAGCCGGCGGATAACGCGAGCACAGATCGTGTTATTTTCCTCAATTACCGTGCTTCCGTTCCGAACTGTAAATTCCTCAAAAGCACCTATTACGGTTAGATGGCCACCGAAGACTTCAAAAAATTACGTTAAGCTGGAAATAAAGTCGACCACTTTACGTCTCTTCAATCTCGCCGCACTGAAACCACATTTTAAAAAAGATAAATTTTTCATTTGTTTGATTTAGAACTGATTTCGTCGCCGGCGAAAATAAATAAAATAAACGATTGTTAAGTCTATAAAAAAGTATATTCTCGTTCTACTTTTCGGTTTTTTAAACGCGGAATGTTTTTTCGATTTAAACTTTGTTTTTCGTTACTATCTCCTCGTCGTTTTCTGCCGCTTCCTCTGTGTGTTTTTTATATTTATTTTATTTTCTTCTTTTAATTTTATTTTCTCTGCGAAAGAAAAAGTTTCGAAAATCTCTGCCAGCCCGTTGTGTATTAATGTTACAACTTAATTTAAAGTCTATACGAACTTCATCTAGTACGTGAAATTTATTTATAGAGTGGCCGAGAGAATTTTCACCGTTAACGGAAACACACGACTTCCCCACGCGCGATCGTCGCGTTCCATTTCCGGTTTCGGCGACAATTTTATAAATTTCCTAGCATGTCTCGTTAAATTGTTTACAAATTTAATTAAAAAAAAAAAAAAAAACCTGCAAAAGGCGCGAAAAGCGAGAGATGTGACTTTGGCGACCGCATATATTTTGCACTCCCTAGACTCAGCCCCCGCTTAGTCTCGGACAGTTGCAAGTGGGCCACCAATTTTAGCGCCAACTTGACTTTTACAATTATTTCGTGTTTAATTAATGTTGTAATTCAACCGCGATCCGGAACTTCATTTAAAAAATTCCTTTTTCTTGTTCATCCACGATAAATTAACATTTACCCATGTAAATTGAGCATTGTAACTTTTCCCTTTTCTGTCTCTTTTTTTTTTCGTCATTACTGTGCAGGGAGTTTTAATGACGTCGTTTGAATCGTCCAACTTGATCATTTTATCAATTCTGTAATTCAAGCACCGGTTCAAAACAGAGTCGGGGAGTGTGGTATATCCACAGATCGACTCCTCCAATATAACTGATGAACCATTCTTTACCCTTTTATAGATTATGCAGCACTGTGCCATATCTATCCACTGAAGTATAGAAAGTAGAAAAAGTATGAAAACAATATCTAAGAAAAAATTTTAACCATAATTAATTAAGTGTAATGAACAGATGAACACTTACAAGTTATAAGCAGTCTTAATTCTCATGTATAACTAAACTGTTGGAATGATTGGGTACCTACTAGTCTGTCAGTTTGTCCAACACAGGAAGATCAGTCCCTGTACCTTTGGATCCACTGAAATTAGTAAAAGTTTCCGAAATGTTAACATGTTTAGTAAGTAATGTGATGTTGTGATGTATTAGCTATTAGATTAGAATCATCGTCTTCTTTGAACTGTCGATCGGCATCTTGCTATCATGCTACCTTACAGTTACTTTGACAACCTGCTTCTTTCCAGCATAAAATAAGATTTAAAAAAACCTGTGCTTCATTTGTTGAGAATTATGAAAAAGGTACTTCGAAGATCTGTCAAAGTATGAAGTACAATACTGGAACCTACGAAATTATACGTACTTCGAATTTACATACAGTAAATCAAATTTATCTTTTTTATCCACTGAATGATCTTTATTTTTTTCGCGTCCGTAGGAAACCGTTTGAATGCACAGGTACGCATCCGAATGATGACTACAATTTGGTGCAAAGCAGGAAACCATTTTATCCATAAAAATTTTAAAACTGCCCTGTTTAAGCGAAATTTTGATGATGGTGCAATGATGACAGTCAAAGGCGGATACAGAAAATAATTTTTTTTGGGGGGGGGGGGGTGTCCGAATGAAAAATATTATGGACGGAACATATTAGCTCTAGATCTTTAGGTCACTACAGACAGATTTAGATATTTCGGAGAGGGGGGGGGTCCGGTCCCCAAACCCCCTGTATCCGCCATTGGTGACAGTATCAGAGCTGAAGCTTTTGCTGCTGCTTGATGTATGCATGTATGAACTGATACACGGCCGGCACTTTTTAATTTCCCAATTAAGTGCAAGCTCAAGACCATTGACGGGGGTAATTTCTAGGAAATGGGTAAAATTTTTATCTGAAAATGTAAATAAAATTACAATTTTTTTCCATTTTAATTTGAGTGGTCGAGTTCTGTGTTTTTCTTCCCATCATTTAAAGAAGAGAGTAATTGAATTTCGAACGAGACGCGTTGCACCTGATTGGAAATCCAGTCAGGTCGTTAAGTGCAAGCGCACGCTTGCTACTGGAGATTCACCGGCCCTGAACTGTGGTAAGGAAATTAATGTGCTGGTATTCGGTGTGTATTTTAGCATTCAATATTTGAAGAGTTTTGTACATATGTACGCCTATTGTTCGATGATTCATGTCTCTTTCTTAATATACATATTTATGGTCAGTGAGTATTGAGGTGAAAATGAGGACCTTTATAGAAATTTCATCTACCTTACTGCCTTACATTTTCTACCCATGTTATAAAAGAAACTGACATCTGAAATTGATGACAGTTGCGAATGAACATTACAAATTCCATCAGAAATGGGCTGTTCAGTCCATCAAATGTAAGCAAAAAAAAAAAAAAATCTAAAACGCGATACTTAACACTGAAAATATTGCCGACCAGCCCTGACATCACTAGAGCACCTGGAAACAATCGAGTACGGAAATCCGCCATCTTGAATCCAATCGCGCCCGTCGATGTCGAATTTAACTATGCCATTCGCATTCGCTCAATTTCCCTAATGTGTTTGTTAGTGTGCATACGTGTGTGTACTGTGTAGTGTCAGGAACGCTTTCTGCACGACTTCATTTCATATCCCAAGTTTCAGCCGGTTCTGTCCTGTCCGTCCTGTCCGTTGTGTTCGTTGTTGTTGTTGGCTTGTAGTAGTTCGTACACGTTCTTACATTGGCATTGATGGCGGCTCGTTTATGTGAATGTGTTCGCGTTGTTCATTCGTTCGTTCTCAGTGTGCTCCTGACAAGATGGAATTTATATCTTGATCGCTTTTCTACTCTATTTTTGAAAACGTATCTTATTTAGAAAGTAAAACTCCAGCGATCATGCCCCTGTGGCGCTGTGGCTTTGTGAATTCGTGCTCGGTTGATATTTTCTTATCATATGATTTCGGTTTTCGGTATTATTTTTTTCCATGTGTGTTCATATTATTACTGTCAATGCATCTAAATTTTAATCGTCTATACTAGTTTCGTTATTTCGTTCATAATTGCATTCATTTGGCCAAGTGTTCGCGTGTGCTGACAGTCGTTCAGTTCTGCCGGGTGGAAATAACCAGCCGAGAGTAGTGGGAATCCATTCGCCAGTTGATGATTTCATGCAGGTACGTGTATTTCACCAAAATACAGCTCGGTTGCAACAGATAGATATTGAAGTTTTGTAATACTGCGGATACTTGATGGGGAAATTGACATGAAGATACACTATTAAATGTCGCAGTTTTACTTCCACAAAAATACCCTATTTCTTCGTTTCGTTCCGAAAATGTGATTTTATGAAGTTCAGTGGTACGATAATGTTGCTGATGGAATCTCAATCTCAGTGGTCGTGTTCTTATCATACCTTGAATCCATCAGTTAGGTGTAGGTATTTAAACAAATTTGTCTATTTCATTATTACCTATTGCTAAAAGCCATTTCGGAAATTCTGACTCGCTGGTATTTACACGCATATTTTTAGTTAGCTTATACTGCTGAAATATTGGCCAATTTGAACAGGTTTTTAGACAAGCTTCTACAATTTGCCGACGACCCCCTTTTTTTTTTTTTTACAACTGGCAGCACCTGCCGGAAATCATGTCCAATAAAAAATATTTTCCCACCAAATGGAGTTTCCGGGGTACAGCATAGATCTCGCAAGGCTGCATCAAAATAGCTGTTAACGCGTGTGCAGGTATCATTGATCTTTCATCCCAAATGAAACAGTCTATCTGGAACAACCTATGTTTGTCTGACTTTTTCCACTTCAAAGAGGTACGTGCAGTTGAACGTTTTATGCGCAGTTTGTCCGAATGGTAATAATGTAGCCGCAATGCCTGTCGAAGCCATTGGGGCCACTTTCATTGCGATTTTTGTTTGAAATAGTGGATTAGGTATTCATACAAATTCCCAGTGCTACCTGGAACATCAAGGAAAGAGCAGTTGTTGGTTTTATTTTCTGTAGCCAAAATAACATTATTGAAGATTCTTCTTTGATCTTCATTGAGTACAAGCAGCATTGACTCATATTTATTTTTATGTTCAGATGTTCACCAATGGTCAGACTGTCCTCATCCTCAATTAGGTACCGTAGTTTCATCTATGTTACTGGGAAGTGACAGACCGATAAATCAGAACAAGTAAAACCTTCCTTTTAGAGAATTATCATCTCTGTTTTAGAGGACCTTCCCAAATACAGGTTACCATGTCGTGTGCGGTGTAATGAGGCTTGAGGTCTTATAGCGTGGCATCAGATCTAATACTCGTTACCCTGTGGAGATTTGTGTGAATGTCACTGCTAAAGAAGAGATACATTGCCTACCAATTTGGCAATGAGTCAGCCAAAACTTGGCGGTGAATATAGCAGTACTACCATGATGAACCAATATCAGAGTGCTTGGTAGCAGTACGTCTGTTGCTATGAACTGGTAGCGGGTTTGCAGTTTTTGGTGTCAGCATGACCGACTTGAATATCAGTATGCTGGTCTTAGAATTCGCTGTACAGCAGCGACAGCATTGCCAGCACAGTTGACTGTGAATTGGATGTAAAACGACCAAAATACTTCTCGTATCGGATTTGCAGTTCACTGCCATATGTACAGCCATCAAGAGGCCGTCTCCTCTACCAGACTGCATGTATTTTACAGAGAGCTTTGCATTAGTAGTTGTGTTGTCAGTGAAACTTCTGGTAGCACTGCCACGCGTTCTTCCTGGGATACTTGTATAATTTTCTGGTTCCAGAGGAGTGCGTGGTGTTCCATTATTATAGTGTCAAAGAGAATGCAGCTAAGAGTATATTTTTCAAATCTGAAACTTGTTTACACCATCGAACATAGCTGTTATATCTTTTGCATGATGAAACGTAGACGGAAAGAAGACGCTCAAGGTGTTACCTGTACGAACGTATATTTAGACTAAAAACTAGCAACAACGAGAAATATAAAATATGACTAGAACGGGCGAACGAATGAAAACCCGTTATCACATTCGTGATAAGATTACTACAATAGCGTTGCCTAAATTCGCGTCGCACTGTTTTCAACTTGGTTCAATTAAGTATCAATCTTTTCGCTCTTGCAAACGATGTAAAGAGTTTACCTTGGGGAAGTCAGCATCTCTTGTACGAAATTTAAACCGCATTTACAGTTACTCTTCTCCTTCCTATACCCTACACATGACTATTCCAGTTCGTATTTGTCCTTTTTTAAATCGTGATTGCATCGTCTCGCCGTTTCTGCGAACTTGTGGGAATAACTGGAAGTAAATTATCGCATACGCTAGCGCGCAAGTTGTATGGCAAACGAACCGTCCGTATTCTTTTGGCTTTTTTTTAGGGAAAGTTTATTTTCGTTAAAAAAGTTCAAACAATCGCTTAGAAAAGCAAATTTGCTTGAGTTTAAAGAAGTATCGTGAGCGCGGGACCCGGGGCGCGCACTCGCATATTCCAGCTCGGTTGGCCCTTTCACTTTCTCTTTCTATGACTGTGTCCCTCTCTCTCTCTCTCCATCCTATATGTTAGTTTACAGTACGGGCACCGGGTTCATCTCACCGCTTATGCTCCTCGTAACGCACATGCGAGAGTCTTTATATTCTCCGAAGTTTATTACACAAGTTTTTATTATACGACGAAAGTTTGTCTTTGAACATTTCAACTTCCCTGATTTATTGAAAACTCGACGAAAAATACCTCAGGCGCTCGCAAATAGCCGCAGAGACGGATAAAAAAAGTCAAATAATAGAGTATTTTAATGTGCGTCGAGCTCGCTTGCCTTCTCATCGACCTAGAATCTGTATAATCTGATTTACTGTGAAAGAGCAGAAAGAGAAGAGGAGCCGATGGGTGTTATTTACATTTTAGACAAAATACGAATCGTGTACGAGAATGTGGCGACACGCGGACTAGCCTCCGAGAATATGTGTTCGGTCAGTATGCATTATAGCATTTTGCGAAAAGGGAAAAGGGCTCGAAGAACGGAGTCTAGCCGTGAGAGATAGTTTCGTTCGTGAAATGTACGATATGATGTAGCTTTTAATTCGGCGAATGGCCAACAAGGCCCGAAGGGCCGCCAGTCTGTAGCCAACAACGCAGCGTATACGGATTGAAATTGGTCGTGAAAGGAGGTCATCTTATCTACACGTTTGCATTTTGCAAAGGTTTGTCTCTCTTTTTTGGTACCAGTGTGTATTTGTCCTAATCGCACGTCGTATCGATTTGTTGAAGTTAGCAAGAGACGAATCGGATACGCCACTAAGATCAGGCAAAATTTCAAAAAAGGGTTTCCATTATGATGCCAAAAATGTTTAATGTGATATTTTCACGATTTTCAAAGGGTACTTTCGTCGACCTCGCTAAATAGTGTAGAATCGCTAACTTCTAAAACGTCATTAAGATGAAGTTCAAAGAAACCCTGCAACTTAATAATCCCTTGGATGAAGTAATGGTTCATTTCACCGATTTCTGTTGATAGCGAGGATGGCAATTCCATTCGGATTTGATTCTCTGTTTTGTCTTGACTATCACTCGGACATTCATCTCTTGTTTCTACTCATATACTGGCAGACCCGGCGCGTTAGCAATAGTGAAGCAGGTGAAAGTAATGATAGAATAATGTGGGTTTCATGTGATAGGTGATTACGAACTGACCTAATTATTATGTGCAGAATTTCCCTCACATTTCGTTTCTAATGACTTGCGATTATACAAACATTTGTCACCTGGTTTAGTTTTTCAAAATTACTAACGTATCCCTATCTAATCTTTTTTTATGAGTTTTCCTCGTGAGGGGCCTCAGGTTAGGCCCGCCAGAACTAACTTTGGCAGGACAGCGGCAGCCCACTAGCCAAACAGTGGACTGCCTTCACTGTTTTTGGCGTATCCCTCTAGTAAGTCGCTTTCGGAGGTCGGATCCTCTTTTCCGCTCGATGGGGCGTTTCGAGTTCACCGGTTTCCTGTTCCAGATTGTTCGGAAGTTTCGCGAACAGGACAGATGCCTCTGTTCCTCACCAGGCTAGCCGGTGAGTCTTAACTTCAGAAGTCTTATACGCATACTCGACTACGAACCACCTTGTATAGTGGGTTATAGGCTTTGCCTTAGCGTAGGACAGTGTGTCGGTATCATCCAAGACATTATCGGCAGCCCAGGCCAACTATTAAACAATACCCAAGCCTACAATTAAAAATAATTGAGGCCGCTGGTCTTGGTATTCTTCATTTAACCACCATAGAGGGGATGCGAATTTCTTATCTTTTCTGATACTGATTAGTACGAGTACTCCGCTATTTTGTAATACAAAGATCTGGATTTCAGCTAACAACGCATCAAAAATCCATCCATTTTCCGTGACTGTGTGATATTTCAAAAAAGGCATAATATCTCTTTTGTAATTGGACTGTGATGAAGATCCGTGACTTTCCAGCTATACATCCATTTGTAGACGGGAGTAAGTTAAAGTGAAAGTGGTCTACCGATGTGACAGAATGGTATATCATAAACAAAACAACAAAAATAGTCGAATGTTATTTTTACTGCAGAATTTGAGTTTTAGGATATGCCACGTTTAGACAGGATTTTAAATGGGATGTAATACTCGGAATCATCATGGTCGTGTTGCTCGATGCCGAGCGTCATGATCGTGGTTCTTGACGCACGACTTTCTTAGCAGGTTAGGGAATCAGTGACCAAGAAAATCTCCGTTTTAGAGATGACTTTATTTCTTAGCTAGCTTAATAACCAATAAATTACGCTTGTGCTGGTATTTGTATACTCGTATAGTTGATTCTTAGACCAGGTCAACTACTATTTAGTCCCTCATTTCTGGGCGTAGACTTCCGTTATCCTTCTTTATACTATTCTATCAAGAGCTGTATGTTTTCTTCAGCGAGTAGCTGGCGTACCTTTCGTTTGCAGTCCCATGGAGTCCACTCCTCAACCATTCTGTTCCATTTCCTAAAAATCTCACACTATGAAGATGACGAAATCCTACTACAGAATTTTTTAATTTGTACAATTTCTATAACTTGAACAGCTCAGCTTTCACTCCCTTTCAGGAAGCTAAGAAGATTACTTAAGGGTTGCTAATGTTAGAAGTAAAATAAAGAGCTGCGTAACTGTTTTGCGAGTGAGATGAGAAGGAAAGTGATCGTAAGACATAATTTACTACTGCAAATGCTACCTAAATCCATTGTTTTCTCTAAAAATCAGTGTCAGGATGTGATTATTCTGAACGCTTGTACAGGATATTCACGGAGTATCTGATATATTTGTAGGTATTTCAATCAAACAACAAGGGGCAGTTCCCAATCTCAGTATTACAAAAACCTGCAGGGACAAGAAATTCCCACCACAGGAAGACGCCAAAATCCTACTGCAGAATTTAATTAATTTAATTTCTGTAACCAAGACACGTCCAGCCGTTTCCCTCTACGAGTGGCCCAATAAGATTACAGATGGGGAGCAAATTTCAGTAGGAAACCAAGCTATAGAATTCTGCATTCTGAGAGTAGGACATTTCAATGTGCATACCAGTAATCATGTCCTACTACAAATACACTATATATTCATTATTCTCCTGACAAATCATTAACAGAATATCATCATTCTGAGTACTGATGCAGAATAATCAATCAGTATATCTGACATGAGTGTAGGAATTTTTATCAGACATTATAATATTCTGTTCACAGTATGAGATGCATGAAGGTTGGAGGTATATTAGCTGATCATCTGCCAGTTTTCTCTGATACGCCTACCTGTGTAAGAGCATTAATACAAATCGAGAGCTGTTTCGAGTTGACTAATTTTGTTTGGCCCTCGGAGCGGATTGAGACGGTGCTCGGCGAAGGATGCTGCGCTTCAGTTTATTATTATAACGCTGCGACACTTTCCTTCTTGAAACTTATTTTGCTAACAAAACTTGATGGGACGCTTCAAAGTGATTCGACTCGACTCATTTTCAACACTGAGCGGTCCGGTCAACTGCCACGAGCGGTTTACCTATTTACTGACGGCGATAATGGTTCGATCTTCATTGCCGTCGTCGTCGTTGTGCAAATCCGTCAAAAGGGTTCAAAGGGAACGAAAACGTTTAAAATCGAAGTCGTTAGCTATCTGGTCCATTTATCGGGAAAACTCCGAGTTACCCGATACGTCCCCGCGTCCCGCAAACGGAAGTATAACATGGGCGAATTCGAAAAACGACTTGCTCTGTATCCTCCTGAAACCTTCTACTTGGAGCACATGCACGCATTCCGGAATATGAATAAGGTTGAGCAAAAGCGGGCTGAGTGGAGGAGAACGATGCCGTGCATCGATGGAGGAAGAACATCGCCGACGTTCAGATTTCATCGAGTAGGTACTTTTTTCCTTGCGTCAGGTGAATACGGATGGAGAGGAAAACGTTTTCTCTAAATCGATACTATAATATCCGGCAACTGAAATTAAAGTAGCTATGTAATTTTCTATTTCGATTTTAATCGACGTTTACGACGACGGGCTAAATTAAATAACCGCATTTCGAAGATACGCTCTCTCTGTAACCCATTGTTTACTCGCCGGCTCCGTGTTCCGCTGGCGCACACTCAACTTGCCATCGTGGTTAATGAAATTTCGTATTCGTATGTGCGAAATGAGAAACGTGTGATGTTGATTTGGCGGAATAATTTGAAGTCTGTCGAGAAATCGGGCCGCAAAAGTATCAATTCAGTCGAAGTGAGTTTGATAGGAAGACATAGCATTGCCGCGAGTGTTTTTTTTTCACATCACACTCGAGAATTTTGGTGGAACTTATTCCACGAAATCGTGGTGCTTGTTCTGTAGGAGACAGGACGTATACGATTGATATCACTAGTAAACTTCTTTCATCGTAGGCGGTGGTAAATAAATAAATGAATACAGCCTTGAAACAGATGTTTTTGTCCACCCACTGGGACATAGAGGCCTCTTTGATCAATTATTTTTGATACAAGGGTTATAGTCTAATTCCCCTTGGTGACAAGCTATTACTGGGGAATGGTTATGAAAGAGTTTTCCTTCTCTATAAGAGGCATGCATTCGGCATGGCACACCAGACTAGTCAGGTGTTAGTAGTCTATTCAAATTCAAATTCAAAACGGCCTTTATTTGCACTTAACTTATACATGAGTAGTATACATATATTATAGTAGGTTAAGTTGCCCTCTGTTGGACAAAGGCCTCTCTCAGGCGCTCCCATTCCACCCTGTTTTGCGCAACCCTGTGATATTGTCTGTGCTGGCACATTCTATCAAACTCATCCTTCCATCTGGTTCTTTGTTTCCCTTTTTTCCTCCCCCTTTTCAAAAACCAGTCGAAGAGGTTATTTTTGCCCACGCTTGACATTTATTTCATTTCTATCTGTTACACTTTCTCTGTAACTTCTTTAGTTTTTTGGTCAGTGCATCCACTTCTGTTCTTCAGGGTATTCTGTTCTTTGTGTTATTGCTATCATTCGCATCTTCTCCGTGATTTGTTAGTTTTCGTCTCTTCTGTCACCTTTTTCTTTTCCATCCACTCCTCAGTCGTCTGCATATTGTGTCCAGTCATTTATTTCTTCCTTATTGTCATCTTCCTACTCTTATAGTTACCGACTGTCTTTACTATGATTTTTTATTTATTTAATGCCTTCAGCTCATTTACCTAATTCGTTTCTATCAGTTCTTTGAAAGTTTCATCTTTTATGTCTCGTGTGTTTTACATATTTCTAGTTTTCCCCTATAAATTTCATTCATTTTACTTTTTCAAGTTAGCTAACTGCATTCCGAAAACCGTTCGATACATAGATGTAATGTTCGTGTTTCATGTTAAATTTATGTCTTTCCCCTGCAGATGTTCTAATTTGCAAACTCAGTTAATATCCAAATTAAAAAATGAGTTCACAGCAACGTGAACTGGACTCGAAAATCTGCCTCGACAACAAGGCGACTAGATAAAGAAAATCACAAGAATTAAAATGTTCAATATTTTACCCCCGTTTTTGTTCTGAAAATGTTCCAAAAACCTTCGTTCTGTACGGCCAGCTTTGTATATTGATGCAAACACGTACATCTCGTTTTCCCCCGAATTTTTGTCAACCACGCAATATTCGTATCCGAGACTGACAAATTCAGGCACCACTTTTGAGTCGCGTTCTGAGAGCCAATCGATCGTAAATTCTCATTTCCAGCAGCGTTATTATTCATTCGTTTGTTGTTTTACTTTCTCCTTTTTATTTTTTCTCTTTCTCTTCTTTATGTTTTTCAAATTAGGTAAAACGTCAATTTGTACATTCAGATGCGGCAAAATGAAAGGTTACAAACGCTATTTCAGTCAATGAAAATTTGGAAGTTGTTCCTTTTTAAAATTTATATTACGAACCTATGTTACGTAATCAGTATTCGGATATCGTAAAACTTTATTTACCGAAGAAAACCACGCTTTGGTGATAAATTGGAATAGAATGCCAGATGATTTCAATATAGCGAATTTGGGGGAAACGGATAATAAAGTATTTCGGGCTGATACATAATGTATACTTATTGCGCCAACCCTCAAGACAAAAGGACGCAAGGGGCGCACTCGATCGAATTACTGGTAGAAGGTGGAACGTCGAAAATTCTTTCTTTAAAAAGAAAAAAGAAAAAATAACTTGAGATGAAGATGGAAAGAAGAGAAGGGAAAGAAAAAACAGAATCGGCGGTAAATGTTGCGGTTTTGGGAAGCAATATAATAATAATAGAAAATGGGTGACATTTTGGCAGTGTGCCACAGTTTATAAGGGGTTTCTCTCCCGACATGGCAAGAAAAGGAGGAGTTGCTGTCTTCGCTTTATCGCTTGATTTTCACAAATTCATATTAAAAAAACAGGCTGGGGAGAAAGGAGAGTGCTTTCCAAATCACGGTATTATCTATGGGTTCGAGTGCAGCTGTAAAAAAAAAAAATATATACATATATTATTTATACAGCACTGTTTAAATGGATTGGTGGTGACTGGATGATAAATGGTACGAATTTTGAGGGTTGTAATTTTTGGTATACAGGAAATTCCGAACCCTATTTTTTTGGTTCCCATCATCGCTTCTTGATCGAACATAGTTAAGATGAAAATAACGAAAATCGTGAATGTAAAGATCGAAAGCGTAATCCATTAAAGCAGGGAGAGGCGGGCTGCTCAAAGAATCTGTTTGAAATCAAAATTTGAAAACTTCAACTAATTACGTACTTGAACTGGAATTTGGTCGCTGAACGCGAATGGTCAGCGATATCAGAACAAAAAATACAAGTACCGGTTTTTCCGGGTGGCGGCTATAATTTTTTTCTCACGTTCAATTTAAAAATTCATGAGAAGAAAATGGTTGTTTCACTCGTCTGCGTGTGATTTGCACGTGTAAATCGAATCTGAAAAAATTGTAGCAGTTTTCTAAAATGGCTTAAAAACACCCATTGTATTCCTAAGTTATTTACTTTTCTGAGGTGAATTAGTTTTGTTCATTTCAGCTGTGACATTTGAATTTTGGGGGATAAAACATATCAAAGAATACTCAATTCCGGACATCTTTAGACGGCGTCCTCATTCTCTATATTTTTCGAAAATTGGAAAATGTACGGACTACCGCATCATGCGAAAATTTCTCTTGAATAATAACGCTTGTTGTCAATGGCTTGAAGCTTAACCTTTTGGATTTACATTTTATAGCCCTGAAACACCCGTACTGAAATAGTTCTAAAAGTAGATGTGATTTCAAACGTTTTCATCAAAAAAATTTCTTCTAAATTCGAAGAATTTTTAGGAAATTTTGATCTGGAACCGCGGAATAATATTGGTAAAATCCTTAAATTTTAGGCCACTGTCCATAGGATTATATTATTCAAAAAATCAGAAAAAATTCCACAATTCCGTTTTCCCGGCAGAACAAGATGACTAGGTAGCCATCTAATTTTTCGAGAGGAAAATTACAGCTTCCTCTGAATTGAATCTTATACACTTCTAGGAATCAGAAAGTGACCGAATTTATTTGGTAGTTGTCGAGACTTCTCGCATGCTGGATGAACGCCATTGGATCCCATTAGCCCTCAAATAATCTTTTCTTTCTGAATCTCTTGTTGAAAATTGCATTTTACTTTTATTTTGATTTAAACAGGTTCGAAATGCGCATATAAAGATAAAATGTTGAAGACCTTTGATACTCGAACAAGCTTTGAATCTAACAGGAGAAATGAACCCTCCATCTTGAAGCCTCTTCTCCCCCCCCCCACCGGTATTGTCTTGCGATATTCCTGAGCCCTCCTATCTGGCCTTAAATTTTTGTGGAGAAACTGTTTACGTATCAATAATTGCGTTTTGTCGGTCTTTACTGATTCAAGTGCTAAAAATGTATTTCGGAAGCTATAAGGGAAGGTTAGGAGGGCTGAGACGCTTTTTCTTTCATGTCCCCTACAGGTTCCCCTGATTTAGGTTGGAACATTTGATTGAGGTTATTCGATATAGGTACCAGTTAGCACTACTTTCAACATGAGACGAATATTTTCAACTACTCAGCAAAAAAGTTATAGGTCATCAAAAGAATCTTTTCTTATGTCACCCCTACCAAAACATGTGAGTATGCGTGAGACACATCGTGTGGAGAGTGTGAAGAAAATCACCGAACGTTATTCAACGTATATCTAAATTTAGTACATCATTCAAAGAAGGAAATTTGAAAACGCTCTGTAATCTCTTTGTTTTGCTACTTAATTCTACTTTAACGTGTTTCTTAAGATGATTCTTTGGGGAGGGTTGAGATACGTTTGGGGCCTCATATAGGGGAATCGTAAACGATATTTTACCCACATTTTTGAAGCAGTACTGGGTCTGGTTGGCCGAGTCGATAGCGCGTTGGTCTCGGAATCCGGAGGTCCCGAGTTCGAGCCCACGTAGCAACTTGCTTGATTTCGAACTAAGCCGGTTTCTTGGCAACAGCCTCCCCGACGTCTTTGAGGTAAAGCTCGAAAAGGCGAATTCCAGGGCTCGGGTTGAGAGCAAATTAGAAAAGAAAATATACGTCTACCCGATTAAATAATTTAATAAGTTCAATGTTAAACTAGCTTCATACTCTTAACTAAATCGATTTTAGTAAATTACAAAGGTTTTCAATAACGTTTTGTCTCAAGCCTTTTAACTGTGTCCTTCTTGAAAAATGTGGATAAAATCTTTAAAAGTGACTGTGGAGCCATGAAACTTTTGGGACCGTGCTTGGGACATATTTTCTTAAGAGATTGGAGAATAATCAAACTGTCTTACGACCGTAATCAAATTTCATAGCTACGAATCTGCGGAATGGATAAATTTTGGGCTGTGAAGGTTTAGTATTATTTGAGTGTAAAATGCCACATCAGTGTTGCCAGATGCGCGTTTTAATCCTCTAGAAAATTGGCTTATCTCAACCCTCCGGCGTCTTAACCTTCTTAACTTTCCTCTGCATTGAGGGCGGCCCCGTGCACAGGGCGGAACATCTTTGAAGGGCGGAAAAATTTTCTAGTATAATATACAAAAATGCATTCCCAGCTTGCAATTCCCAAGTTCAAAACCAATACAAGCAAAACTTTAAACAAGAAATCCAAATGGAATTTTTTTCTGGGAGGGGGATGCTTCTGAGGGAATGCCCAGGGGCGCTCACTACTTCAATCCAGCCCCGAGGGTCCCGGAGAGTCAAATGGATGAGTCCTAAATTTCCATTCTATATATTATGTAATGCTGAATGCATTAAGATTCAACTGTGCTATTCGGTATTTGGCTACCTTTTGTTATAAAAATTTATGATAGGTTGTAGTTTACAAATTACTTATCCGTTTGCTTTACATTTGTTTTGGCCATAATCTTGTTACGCCGTCATTGGGCGTACTTGATTTTTCGTTTTGGGGAAACTTTATCGGCATGTTGAAATAAAGTGAACAAACTATTGGAAGATCATGATAAAATCGAGTGTGTGAACGATGTAGGAAATGTGCCAGTGAACATTACACTATGCACCCTTTTCTACGATGAAATAACATTAACTTGAAGTGAGTTTAACGATTGAAAAATATATTGTACTTCTTTTTTTTTCCCAGGTGCTTTCTTTCATGGGCCCTCCTCAAGTCATCCTTCTCAACTTTCAGGCCCAAGTTAGTTTTAAGTTTGTGCAGCCGGTATAGGATAAGGAAAATGTATCTTCTAATGTCCCCAGACAGTCAACTCATTTTCCCGCCCTGGCATCCTCACGCTAGTATGACCCGGATCCGAGTCAGTTTTACAATTTCCGGGCTCTTCTTGACCCTAAAGATCCCATACCAATCGTCGGTTCGCTATTCATCTTTTCAGTTTTACCCCAAATGTATTTTTCCAACAACTTTCCTCAAATCTTTCTCAAAGGTTTTTCACACCGAAGTCCATTTCATCTTCTTGTGGCTAATATACGGGAAAATTTGCCTCCCATCAAAGTGCCTTCCACCTCTTTCCGCTCTTCCCCTGAATGACAAGCCAATCGTCCTTGCCCGCCTCCTCCCGCTAGTATGACCTCGATCCGAATTATTTTTAATTTCTTGGGCCTCTTTCGATTCTGAAGATCCCTTATCGTCCTCAGGCTAGCCATTTATACATTCACTTTTTCCCCAAGTGCCCGTTTCCAGTGGTCTTCCGTAAGTCTCATGAGTTTGTTTCACCAAATTGTTGACATCTAGGAGTCAAGTTTCAGTTACGTCAAGGTGCATAGTATGTGTATCGCTACTTAATATTTTTATTTGTTCAACTTCTTTTGTAAATGGGCTAACATATTTTCTACTCAAATAGAAAATTTTTTATCGTGCAACCATTTTCTGCTATAATAAGTTATTTCTTTTTCCGGAGAACCCATTTTTCATTCCCATCTTGCAGACACTCTATTATTTTATCGACATCCTTTCGTTTCATTAAATTTTTTTTCCTTCTCTATAAGAGGGCTCAGATTTCTGCGGACTCCAAACCCACAAGATTAGGACGATGCAAGTTGCATCATTAGAACATTGGGAACACGTCTCACAGTGGTTCCTCAGAAAATCTAGCTGGCCAAAAATTTGAAACTTGGCGTTTGGGGGTTTTCGAAAGCGCTGAATTCATTTGTCATGAAATTTTCAGTCAAAACTCAAGGGAAGGGGGCGGGCTGAAAATTCGAAAAACTACCGTGTAACGTATCAAAATATATGTTTTGAAATATCCTGAATACGTTTTTGACATTATTTTGGCCAGAAACCCAACGAGTGATGCAAGGGGGAGGGGCAAAACTGAAAATTCAGAAAATTCAGCGTGTAAAACAGTAGTGTTAGTAACACTTTTGTAGCGTTTTCTCACAAAGTTGCGAAAAGTTGGAAAAAGTATAAAACGTTCCTAAAAGCACACATGCTAAGAAATAACTGAGAGTAAAACATTTTGCCCAGAAATGCCCAGAAATGTTTGTGGAGTTAAGAGTTGTGAACATTAGATAAAATAAATGTACGTATTTCAAACATCAAATTCTCACGTTGTAACGCATTTAAACTAAAATACAAACCTAAATTCTGATGCACCTTGAAAAGTACATCAGAAAAACACATTCATCATAATATTATTAAATCACACAATATCACAATAGTGAGGCATGGGTTAAAACATGCGCATGAAACTCAAAATCGGCTCATGGTCAACTCCGCCCACTTGACAACGTTGGATAAAGTGGAGCCAAGTGCTTTAAGGGTTGCAGAACAGTGCCCACCTAGTTGTTTATCAGATTATCGTAGTTCACTCTTCGACTTCTGGCCAGCTAAATTTTCGAGGAACCAGTGTGCGCCTCTGAGTACCATTTGCTGATTCACAACAGTCTCCGCCGCCGTCTCCTAGCCGCGAAACACCTTTGCGAATCAAAAGGCACACTAAATCCTGTTGATAGAATTCTCCCATCGTTTACAATAAGTACAACTTCATCATTAAGTAGATTGGTGCCACTTGCGCTAAGAGCTTTTGCTGAACTTGAGTCAACAGAAAAGTTTCATCGACAAAAGAAAAACTGTTTGATTGTACCCGCTCAGAGGAAGGAGAAGACTCGGAGGGTGCACTGGATACAGGCGGCGATGAAATTAATTTTGAATATTTATCGGGTGTTTAAATAGAAATTCGAACAACTCGGATGGCCTTCTCGACATCAGTTGAATCGTTTATGAGGTTTCCGAGTAAAAAAGAAGACGAAAAGAAAGAAAAAAACTGAAGGAAACTTCTTCGAAATATTTAAAAATGTCGAAAAAAATAACGCATTATAAGTTGGTGAAAACTCGGCGGAGAGTCGAAAAGAAAAAACACAGTTACTGGTGGGATTACTAACGAGCGAAATTTTAATAAAACTTCCTAAATTTTACTTCACTCTTCTTTTTTCATTATTTCGTTGATTGTGTAAATGTGGAAACGAGTTGTTCGTTCGAAACTTTTTCCTATCATTATCGATATACGGGTATATTTAAGGAGCGTATTAAAAGGAAAGAAGAAAAAAAATGAAACAGGCCGGCTTCTTGCAGCATTGTGTGCTTCACAGATATTGGGGATGTTTTCTTCTTCGATATCCGATTCTATTTCTATGCTAATTACAGCCACGTCGAAGAAAATGTAAATGTTTCATCGCAATTCGAGGAGCTCGAACATCAAGAATAATCCGAGCTTTCGGCATTTCATTAATGATGCCGAGTTTATTTGCAGCTGGTTTGGCGATGAGAGACACGAATTAAACGGGGCGAGGCGAAGGGGCGAGGGCACCTCGCAAAATAATATATTCCGCGCTAGACTCCCGAGCGCACCCTTCACTCTGCAAAAGTGATAAAGGTTCGTGTTTGATATTGAGCAAATCGATGACGTAGTCAGACGAGTGACAGATGATACAACCCTCATCGTCCCAGATATTTCCATAAACTCGGAATTCCTCTTGCCGGACACCGAGCGAGCGTAGCACTATTTTTTTTTTTATGTACCCTTAAAATCTCTTCGCACAAATGATGAATTTTTTTCTCGTCTGTCTCTTCTCGTGTAATCGTAAAACAGCGTTTACAATTCCTATAATATGTACATATATACATGTATACATAGCCCCCGTGTACATAATGCATCAGCCGTTGTGTCAACATCAAAATTTTTTATACCTTTCATGCAGAGCAAGAAGAAGAAAGGAAAAAACGGAGAATACGCCGTGGTGTTTAGAATTACATTGTTCTATTCTGGGGCATGCACACGAACGACAAAAAAGAAAATCAAACAGTCGAATCATTAGCGAGCTCGAGTCAGAAATTAAAATTAAAAAAGGTAAAACACAGCTCTCGCTAATTTGTCCCTTAAAATTTTTATACGTATTACACCGAGGGCCTTTTGTTCGGCTTGTTAAATCGAGAACACTTTTCGAGCACCAAAATTTACGAACATAATTCAAGTAGGACATGAAATTTTAAAACGGAAATTATGGATACGAGGACAGAATGGATATTTTCGCCTTTGCGTTTCCTTTTCGACGTTTCTCTGCTGCAGGTATAACGTAAAAAAAAAAAAAAAAGAAAACCACTAACGTCTCGGTGTCTCCTTTTCTTGCGCCAAGGATACATTCTGTATTTTTTTATCTCTTCATCGCCCGCTCAAAACAAACAAAATGACGGCGATGAATCATAGAGAACAAGTGGAGGAGAATCCCGCCATTTTCATCCTTCGAATCCGTTCGTAATAAGGAAATTAAAATTTGCTCGTTGGAAGGAGAGTAATTTTTAAATGTTTACGTTTTTATCATGGCGATTCCGTCGAATCGAGCGAGTTTTTCTCATTAACCGAACCCCAAAATTGAAGATAGAATGCGGCGTAACGATTTTTTCAAGAAAATTGCTTTTTCTAGTGCGGAGGGGGGGGGGGTAGGCTTTGAGACATTTCAGTGAAATCAAGAGCAGTGACTTGAAGAAGCAAAAATACCTATCTAATCGTGACCTAGATCTAGATTCTCTATTAGGCTGGAAAGTCTGTATATGTGTACATTTACATCGGTAGACCTCACTTTGTTGGCGTGGCGTTCACTGCTACGGCCAGAAAGCATAAATTACCAGCTGCAGTTTGAGCCCGACTGGAGGCTTGTACGTGTACAATTCGCCGTAATTGATAGGACGTTTCTAACATAAGTTGGAAAACATCAATGTTTAGGGAAATCATTTGGAGTTTTTCATTCCTCGCAAAACGCAACCAACCATTTTCCCGGAAGAGACGAAACTTGACTTTCAGTTTTGAGAAGGGGCGGGTGAAAAATAAAAATTTAAAAATTTGCCGATTTTTTAATTGAAAAAAAAAAAAAGTATATTATAAACAAACAAACAAAGGTACTTGGGAAATGAAAAATTCAAATAAACAGTTTGAACATTTGCCAACTGCCAAATTATTGGGTGTGTTTCACCCCACCCCCTTCCCTCATAGTTTCGTCCCCGCAAATACAGATCGGAACCTTATCCCCCAAACACTCACATTTGCGCGCATGAGCATACCCTAGCCTGAAAGAATAAGGTAGAAGGATGTTAGGAATAGTTGAGAGAACCCTTAACTTCTTTTGTGGTCGTTATTTAATCTTGGTGATCTTTTTTTTTTTTTTTTTTCTGAATTTCCTTTCAGACTAAATTTCCCTCCTATATTCACCAGGACCAAAGCCCGTAAACTAAATAATAGAACATTTTTTGCTATCGGATCCAGCTTGTGACATTGGAAAATAAGTCTTTTGCTTTCAACTTTTAGATTTTAATTAAATGTTCAACTTTCTCAAATTTCAAACTCGAGGCTAAACAGAGAATCTATTAAAAGCAGAATAGTCATTGAAATTCGAAATTCAACGTTTGCTACCGGCGTTCAGATTTTTGAAATGTCTTCCTTATTTAAGCTTTGTTTCCACCTTCCAGATAACGTTCGATACTCAGCTTGAAACCTTCGGCTTTTGACTGACTAGTCTCTAACAGGAGTCCAGAGTACTCCATTTTCAGAAACGAAATTTGACTCTCAGTTCGGGGAGGTGAAAAAAAAATTGCCGACAAATATTTTTTGAAATCTAGAAATTCGCCGACAAAATTTTTTTTTAATTAAAAATTTGCCTATTTTTCAATCGAAATATTTGTAAAAAAATAAATAAACAAATATTCCTAAAAAATTCAAATGAACTTTTTCAAAATCTGCCGACTGTCAAATCATTGGGGGGAGGTTGTTTCAATCCCCACATCCCCCATAGTTTCGTCCCTGTTTCCCGGATCACGCTTCACGGCTTCACGGCTTTGCACTTTACCGTTTGCATTCTTACGACCTTATATGTCCCCCTTAGAAGCACACACACATAAACGCGAGGGAGTAGGGTAGTGTGTCCAGATTTTTTAAATTTCTGTATTTTGAATGAAACGCTCCCTCAAGTTTTTTCTTATCATATGAAAGTAACTTCACTCAAATTTCAGTTTATTTGAATGATATTAACTCGTGCCTCATGGTTTTTGAAATGCAACATGTAATTTACGGAAGGATTTCCCAGGAAACTCTTCATTAACCAAAAAAAAATCGGATGATTGGTGTAATAAACATATTCTAAGAGTAGATGAAATTCTGAACATTTTCAGAAAATAAAACTGTTCCTAGGTTTAAAATGAAATTTCTTGTAAACTTTTGAATTTGGAATATCAAAAAAATTCAAAAACAATTTCTGCCCTGAAATAACGGAATAACGGAAATCGAACTTTCTCTGATTTATTTTTCACGTTGATTCCCAATTTTGCCTGAACATTTTGGTATCAGCCTTTCTCCGGTGAAAAAAATGTTTGAAATGCTGATGTGCTTGTACTAAAAGTAAACATGTAATTGTTCTTAGGCCTTGGTGTCAGAGAAATACATAAGTAGAATTTTATTCCAAAAAACTTTCGGAGGTTACTGCGCCCCTTTCAATTTTGGAAAAATGTAACCTCTGATTATTACAAATCGTAGTAGCGAAACAAGAGTCCGGATAAATGTATATAACTACATGTTTTCATAGATTTTGTGCCTGTTGAATACACTTTTGTGAATAATTATACCCTCTCTTCTTTCTAAATGCTCCATAAGGTGATCAGGACACAGAAATTACGAACAGGCACTTCAAACATATTCACAATAAGGTTTCGTGAACCCTGTTTTGAATATTAAGGTTATTTTTGTCCTTTCCCCGTCCATATTGGTTCACAGAGTGTTATAACAGAAAATGTTGAAGATTTCAGCTCCATATTATCAATACTAGAATTTCCTGTTAGTTATTTCACTTTTGACGTTGTTTTGATCTATCCCCCATCTATACTGGTTCACAGAGGATTGGGGCATTAACTATTTTAATTTAGTACAAATAATGTTGTTTGATTCGAACATCTTTCTTCCGTCCTGTTTGGCTGAAAGCCTGCCTGATTGTCTGCCTTTGTTGGTCTTGCCTTTTTTTTCCTGGTAGAAGTGGTGCAAATGCCAGACTTTTACTTTAAAGTGAAGAGGAATTTAAATTATCATAAATAACACACGGCAACTCGCCGGAAGTTGCCTTTTGGTATTTATGATAATGTGTACTTTTTACTCTGGCGAATGACTCACACTATCACAAGAGAGAAATATTTTCTCCGTTGTGTCCTTTTTCCAGCGGGAAAGTAGGTTATCTTGGCACGTGTAACTATATTCGGCCAGCCCTTACTCTTCTTTCAGATGACTGATATCTAATCAACGTAGGAAATTATTTTTTCTTTGTTAGAGAGTTTTATTGCTCATGACGGGGAATTGGTAGTGTTGATACTTCCTCTGATGACAGAGGACCCGAAAAAGTATCGCAATCAGTTCGACTTGGTATCCATCGAACTGAGTCTTACCCAAGCTAAGAAAGAAAGTTATAGAAAATCCCACTCATCCGTTAATTCGAGTTTTTTGACTTAATAGAAGAATGGTTTTGTGGGACGTATGGCGATGCACGCATGCCAAAGTGGCCCCTGAGATACCGCACCCCCGGCACCGGAAACTACCCTTTCGGGCATCACATCAGTACCGAGGGGAACGCTTTGGGGCCGGGCCCGAGCCCCCATTTCTCCTGGCCGGAACGGTGCGCGCATTCTGCCAGGGCCACCACGGGGTTCCCTATTGACCGAGGTCCGCGCTCCCAGATCACTCGCCTGGAAATTTCAGGTCCCCCGCAGCCGGACGCGCTGCCTCTTCCTTTTCACTCACTCATCGTGTGAGACTCTTCCGATTGAAGCTCCAGCCCTTGCACTGCGGGCGAGCTCTGCTCCAGCCCTGGTGCTACGGGCGAGCTTCGCTGGATGGTATCCGCCACCGCAGTAGCAGCAGCAACATCCGCTTCTCCTCCTTGCGTCCTCTGTCTCGACCACTCAGCCTCCATCTTCCGTCGCATGATGGCCGAAACGAAACCCGACACCCGGTTCCAAGGTTCCAACCGCTTCGGTAGTAGAAGAATGAGGCCAAGAGGTATTTCTAAGAAATATAAAAAAATAAATTTTCTCTACATTTGGAGATCTATCAGTGCAACTGTCTAGATTTCAGGTATAGAACTCCCCTGGCGGGTTTCTCTAGAAAGAGTTTATCTGTTTTTCTTCTTGCTTTCAAGCCCCAGTACATGCCCCTGATTAGAATCAAATAATTTTGTGGTACCCCTTGTTTCCTTATTGCTGCCAAAATGAAATCGTGTCCGATGTTTTGTAATCTATAAGTGCGATTACTAAACATGAGCTCAACAACCCTTTAAACCTGTAAAACGATATCCATATTGTATTTTTGTGATGCTTTTGGAGTTATTGCAAAGTAGATATAATTTACTGTGAATCTTTGGTGTGGCTAGTCCCTTATCCGGTACCACAATTTTGAATCTACATCTAAACTAATATCAAAATTGAATTATGTGACCTAGAACCTCCTCCAGTCCGTATTTCGATTGGATGATTTGTTCCTACGAAATTTTTAAAACGTGTAATAAAAAAGTAATTTCTTTCATTGAAAAAGTGCAAAAAACACAAAATCAAATTGGGGTATCAGGATATAGATAAAGGACAGGAAGAAATTCCAGGGATGGGTTGATTGGGGTGTTCAGAAATGAGTCCGGTGATGATTTGTATCCCTTCTGATTCGAGATTTTCTTCCATATTGCTACTGCATGTGTCAGATACTTCAAAGGAACCAAGGCTCAAAATTCTCACAAAATGCGTAAGGAAGTTTCGTGGATCATCAGGTTCTCCCAAATTCGGTTTTAATGTGTATTAGTCCCATCGTATCTTGAGAACCATGGTATTTACAGTTTAGGGGAAGGGGACGCGGAATAAATTCATCAGTAAACCGAATATAGATATTAATTTTATTGACTTCAAGGTCACCTATCAATTTGATTCAACTTGAAAATTGAGGCATTTTGATTAGGGAGGAGTGAAGCTCAAGTTCGAAAAAGTTGGAACATACATGGATGTCATTTTTGGGTTCTCGAGTTCGCTAAGCTTCTTGTTGGCATCTGATTGATCCTAGTCTGCAAATTGTAGTATCGTGGGAAGGAACTCACGATCAAAATATCTTGAAATACAATATGGGTACCAAAACTCAGAACTTTTCGGGGTCACTGATCTTTACTTTAACATCCATACAAATGCTTCAACACCCAACTGCGTTAATTCTCAAACTAGAGTCCTAAATGTCATGACCGAGTTCCGCGACTGGTATACATATATAATGGTTGAAAAAAGGGGGTCATTTGCATCACTTCTGTTTGCTGAAAATGGTGAAATAAAAAAAATCAATGGAAAAACGATTTTTTTTTTTGGGGGGGGGGGTGGGTTTAGCCCCTCAGGAGACGATTCTCCGAGATAACCGTACATAGATGCCAATTTCTTCTCTGTCCGAATCTTTGTATATTAATTTTATAATGGGTGTGATTTAATCGCACGGAAGAAAAGGGGGAAATGACGGAATTTTTTCGAACATTCACAGAAGATAAAGTTATTAAACCTGAAAAAGTAGGTGTAACGGAAGAATAAAATGAGCCCCAGAATGAAGAGTGGTATCGCAGGAGTCAATGCAAAGTGCAGGCAGTTAACGGACTCAGGATCCCGATCTGTAGACCACTTTTTCACCAACACTTGCACACCATTCAGGAACTGACCCACGGGAAGCCTCTCCCTGAGGGTGTGTTCTTTCTTGATAACACTATTTGTAGATTCTAAGCCGTTATTAGTGCTCGGAACGCCGGGTGTCGCACCTTCATACCACAAGGGGTATTTTTTCAACCATTGATCACTGAAGTAGGTGATGAAGTCCTTATCAGTTTTCTCCCACTTTTCCGTGAAGAGCTAAGCCGCTTTTGCAAATGTTGAACCATCTTTCGCCGTCTGTAATGCAGTCAAATCACTGCGTATATCATCACCCTTCTTTCCCTTTATTACTGGTCGAACGTGCTTCTCTACATTTGATCTCACATGATAGTAACACATTAGACGTTTTTCGGGTTCGCCAAATACACGGGTAAATCCCGCAGTTATTGCATCGCAAGCGTCACCGAGTAACATGGAAGGCTGCCATTCCACATTGTGCGAGTGTACCGCTTCAAAAATGAAAGCGAAGTCTTCCCCCGTTTCCGCTTTTGACAAAGATGAGGCGAACGGATGGAATTTGTGGTTACTGTCTGATGTACCAATAATGAGCAGTGGAAACCATTCCCATGTCAATTTGTACGTCCCGTCGCATTGGACCAGAGGAGATTCTCGTACTAACTGCAGCCGCCGACGAGTTGAAATCACTATCTTGAGATCGAAGACAGATTTTAAAAATCCATTCAGATAACAAACGAACGTTAACAATCAGCTTATTAAACCGATTTTCAGTGACGTCGTAAAGTGATGAAAGTTAAAGTTAGGGTACTTTTGCTAACAGTAACTCACATACAATTTCTTCCATTGAAAGCTCATTTTTCTTCTGTTGATTTGGATTATTTTAGATGACAATTTCTTCCGTTAAAAGCTCATTTTTTCCTGTTGATTGGGATTATTTTAGGTTACAATTTCTTCCGTTAAAAGCTCATTTCCCTTCCGTTCAATTTATTATACCCCTTTTATAATTATTAGCCCGAACCCGAACTATAAACGGTGACTTTTCACCTTATTCAAACAGCGCATTATGTAAATAAAAAGAACAATTTTAGATTGAATCGTACACACTGTCCCAAGAATATAATCATCACTCACACCCATAGTCCCAAGCTAACTTATAAAAATTATAAGATATCTATTTGTAAGTAAATTATGTATTGGGGAGGCATCTTAGGCCCAAAGTGAGTATCCACTCTGAAGCTGTAAAATAAAAATTATCGTAATTCTAACGTAAGGTAAATTATGTATCAGTGAGGCATCTTTGGCCCAAAATCTGTACCCACTAGTGTAGGTGACTACAATGTCGGTACCCACATGGCTGAAAATTCCCATCTACAATACCCAAATATGGTATTGAACCACCGGTGCCGAGGCATAGTCAAAAATTGGGTTCTACTATAGGAGAAGAGATGTAAGTCGGAAATTAAGTGCGGATTACTTTTGATGAAAATAATCACACTTGAAGGTCGTGGCTTGGAGTTAAAGTTCATAAACAATCCCTACTCCGTGAGTGTTTCCTTCAGTGCACCGTCTCTCTCCCAACCAGATTGTTCTTTCACTGCTGCATGTTCTTTTACAGATGAATTACGCATCGAATCCTCGCTCGCATAGCAGTCTCTAAAATCCTCAATTTCTAATGTGAGATTACCGAAAACATATTTTCACGTCAATGAGTTCATCGTTCCGCAAAGCTTGAAAACCCCTGATCTAAAAGGCCAGCAATTTTATCGTCTGTAAAAATAGTAACGCCGTTTTTTAATGAGTTACAACACTGTAATAAAGCTTCTGAAAGTACGCCATTTTACTTCAGTGCTTCTGTTGTTCACCGACCTTGCTTTTTGAAGGGCCTGTTAAAATTCGAATGACGTATCCATTTTCCCCTTCGGTTTATGTATGTGTATTTCGTTGAAAATGGACCACCTTTATGTAAACCAATTTCATTTGTACCTGTTCGTGTAGGACGACGTAGCTGACAGACGTACGAGTCTGAAAGATCAGGGACAGGATTGTTCACCAAGTATTTATAAAATCGTGTGGTCTAGAGAAAGAAGAGATTCCATTCCTTTAAACTTAAATTGAGCTATTTGCTTGAAAAGAAAAACTATATCATTAGCGTTGAGTGAAATGACATCGGAAATGGTTTGAGCCCATCAAAGATCTCGAGGTTGGATCCCCGGTACTTCGTACATAGCAGCGTTTTGATTTTGATATTTCGACTGCCGCGTAGTCTACCTTGGAATCAAAATGATACCCGCAAAATGAACAGAAAAATCTTCACAACTGGGTGGTTTCTATCTTCAGCACTTCTGACTTCGAGTATACTCACCGCAGGTAGATTGAGTGTTGTGCGCTCAGGGGTCTGGTTGGCCGAATGGATAGTGCGTTGGCCTCGGAATCCGGAGGTCCCGGGTTCGAGCCTACGTATGAACTCGCTACATTTCGACCTAGGCTTGTTTTTCGGCAAGATGAGAAGAGGGCTAAGACAGCCCTAACAGCCTCCCCGACGTGTCTAAGGTAATGCTCGAATGGGCGGCTTCCAGGGCTCGGGTTGAGAGTAAAATTAAAAAATAAGATTAACGTGTAGCCTTTTTGTGCCGTATCAGTTCCTTAACTTTCAAAATTCAGCATTGTATTACTCTGGATTGTATCTTGTTTTCTGGAATTGAAATCACATCCGACTTATGTTAGAGTATCACAACTACCACGGAGTGAGTGGTTCATGAAAACTCAGAGCATTACAACCACCTCAGAGTGAGTTGTTCAGGAAAACTCGTCGGTTGCTTCACATTACAAAATAAGATCTAAATTATTCGCACGATGAAACGTTACATCAGAACTTTAATAGCCATTTTACGAAAGTAAACGGCGGATATTAAAATCGCGAAAAGAACAACGCTACGTGTAATTCGTAGAACATTAATTTCGCTTATTCTCGCTGCCGGGTAAATCAATTCAACTTTAATTCTACCGAGGGCCATTTCTCGGTTAATTATGATGAACAGTTCAAGACTCCTCGGCAACGAACAGCCCTGTCTTAACGTGATGTTATAAACTTTCATCGGTTAACGACCACCATTAAAAAGTAGAGCTAGAGGTCGACGAATTCGTAGATATACGTGTTCGGGGCGAATTTTCCCGCTACGTTCCACTACCTTTGACTCGGTGATACCAAATTATCAACGTGAAAGAAGAGAAAAATCGAAAATATCATGTGGTAATCTGATTGACGACAGTTTATGTTGTGCAGGAACTACATTGTTGGCAACTTCAAAGGAGGAGTAGAATTACCTTTTTGATTTTTCAGACCCGTACCTACGATTTTGAGTTAGATACGTCACAGACCACCGATGAACTTGACATCCGTTTGCCAACTGCCTCGTATTCTGTACCCTTTATAAAAGAAAAGTGTGCTATATAGTCATTTACATGCATAATCGAGTAGAACTTGGAAAAGTAAAGAGACAGCAGCGTTCTGACGCTCAGTTCGCGAGGAAATAGAATATAGTCGTTGACCCGCACGCAGAAGCGAGGCGAAAATTCAACTCGTTAATAAAATTAAGGACGTCTCTCCATTAGCAGCCTTTCGAATGGCTATCCGTCTTCAAGAAGGAAGCCGATCTCGGAGTGAAAAGTTAATTTAGTCATCTCTTATTAAGTAAACGAGCGACGTTTTCGAGAAGAAAAAGTTTTTTGCTTTATTGAAGAGTACTTTTATCTTTCATCGATGTTTTCAGAACAACGAATTTTGCTTTCACTTCTGCATATAGTATATGGCTAACTAGATTTCCGATGATTGATGACTGTAGTTAATTTTTCGCGAACAAAGTTATTCGAACTTGTCGAAGTGTTCGGAGGCGACGTGATCGCTACGCGAAACGTCAACTTGCGCTTTATTGCAAATCCCGAGGGTCCTTAGGCTGTTGATTTGTGTAGGAGACATCGCCTGTCAACGTCACCTGTTTAAGATAGACAAAAACTGAATACGGTATTTCAGGGTGAATGATCTTCGTTAAGACCAGATGGTGGGCAACGTATTGTAACGTCATTTGTCCTGCTCGGGGCTGTGTTCTTCAATTGCGATCTGTCTGTCTGGTTATTCGGCTGACTGCATGACGTTGAGCCAGTTGACATGTTTCTTGTGTAGAGTAGCTCCTGGGTCCTGCAAAAAAAGAGGGACTGACTGCTAATCTATGTCTCTGCCTGTCTGATTAACTGGCTATGTATTGCTGAGTGTATGTCTCTCTGTCTGCCTGGTTGCTTATGTGCTTGTCTTTGTATCACGAGTTGCGACGGGCTCACTGTCTGTCTCTGAATCTGGTCGGATGTTGGGGTTACATATATTCCCTTGCAATTTTCGGGTTTGCTAATGGGGCAGTCCGCTGGTGTCCCCCTCCCCCCTTACCGAGCTTATGTTTGATTTCGACCAGCTTTTATTGGGAAATTGATACCTCCGCTTGTACAGACAAGGTCGTACAGATGTGCGTTGTTAGCGTTAAGAGGAATGACACATTCGTATCCGACGAACCTCCGGCAAAGGTTACTACTTCGGTCAAACATTTAACGAAGTCACTCGCGTTATTCACTCGGTTGAGAGTCTGTTTTGCTCCGAGAAACACGCTTGTTCTGACTACGTAAATTTTCCTTCACATCACAGTCGGAAGCCACGACTGCATCAATTGAAACGTTTTTTTATCTGTCTATCGCCCAGCCATGCTCTGCTACCATATGAGTGAAGGTAGAAGTCAGATTTTGGAATACTTACATTCTACGAGTACTTGATGGCTCAGGTTGAGTTATTTCCCTCCTACCTGGTGGAAAGTTAACTCATTTTGACAAACTATCAATATTACTTAGTCTTACTTTTAAAGGGGCTGATGTGTGGTTAATACGAGGTACCTACCATTTCATTAGTGATAGATTTTCTTTATTCGTGACCAGGAATGTATCGAAAGGAGGGGGGGGGGAGGCTCTGATAGTAATGGACAGCATTGCGATCTTCGAAATTCGTTCAGTGAGGTTTTCACAAAATTGTTCTTCGAAATAATGACCAGACATTGGAAGATAATTTTAATTCCAGATCACGTAAGTCAGAAAGATTGAGATCCAACTTCACGGAAAAAATGATTTGTAGATTCACGATTCAAAGGATCATGATCCCAATTTGATTTTCAAATTATTTATTTATTTATTTTATTATTATCGAGCCACGGAGCTATACTCTCAAGCTTGGGCTCGGAAAAGGTTCTTGTTTATATGTCGCAGAGGTATATCCAGCAGCGGAAAGGTACGTGGGGGTGTTGTTTATGTGCTTGTGGGAGTTGGAGAGGGCTAAAATTCTAATACGGGGGACGTTGTGAGAGTTACGTTGGCAGGTGAGGGAGGGGCATGAGAAGAGGTGGTGCTCGATGAGAGGGTCCTCATCTTCACAGGGTGGGCAGTTGAGGGGATGAAAGTTAGTGAGATGATGCGTATGTGTGAGACGTGTATGTCCAATCCTTAGGCGGGTGCTGATAACGTCCTCGCGGCGGGAGGAATGTTAGGACGTTGACCAGGTTGACAGGTGTACTCTTAACCTTGATTTGTGCGACCTTGTTGTGTCTTGAGGCTTGATGCTGTCACTTTTTAAACCACTTACGAAAAATGGTCTAGCGAATGGCGGAAGTGAGACCTGTTGAGATAAGAAGTTGACGAGTGATATATAGGAGCTGTGTAGCTTGCTGTGCTGCTTGTTCACCTGCCTCATTTCCTGGGACACCAATATGGCTTTGATCCAGATGAGTGAAATGCTCTTGGTGGTGAAGGAAGCGATCAGAAATAGATCTTAAGGAGGAAAGTGAATCTGAGAGGACCAGATAGTGGGTGGGGGTAAGTGAGTCTTCGAGCGAGGAGATGACTATGTACTGCAGGATGGCATGGAGTTCAGCTGTGTAGATGGAAGCTGTGTGTTTAAGTCGGAGGGAGTGTAGTTGACGTTTCATGGAGTAGGTGTAAGCGGTGCGCCGGTTGTACTTTGAATCATCAGTGAAGCATGGAAAGCGGGCCAGAATTTCTTTAAAATGTGTCCGATAAACTTGGGGGAAGTGGTGTTGATTTTTCAGGAAATTCTATTAGTTCAAAATTGCATGGGGAAGGTTCAACTACCAGGGTGGGGTTGATGTACGGATTCTTGGTCGTGAATTGTAGGAAAAGCTACGAGACCGTGTCCTTCAAAGTGTGAACGTAAGTGCAGTGAAGATTTAGGAACGGGTGTAGTTTGACGGGTTAAAGAGATACTCATAGGCTGAAAGATTAGGTTGTGTGCTATCGTAACGAGAAGTTTGGCAGTGAGTTGCATTCGGTGGTAGGAGAGTGGAGGAATTCCAGCATCGGCACATATACTTAAAGCTGGGCTAGTGCCAAAGGCGATACGTAAATCCGCATTTTGAACAGCGTCAAGAAGCTTTATGTATGAAGGAGGGGCAAGTCCATATATGGGATCCATGATAGATCGGATCAGAGTCTGGTATAACTGAATGAGTAGTCCTCTGCTACATCCTTCGGAAGAATGTGAGAGGCTCTTCAGAACTTTGAGTGAGCGCATACATTTGGCTTTTATGTGTTTTATATGAAGTAACCAAGAGAGGCAAGCGTCAAAATAGTGGCCGAGAAATTTGACTGAATTGGAGTGAAGAATCGATTGTGAGTTGAGTAGAAGCGGTGGGAAAGTAAGATTGTTTGTTCGATGCTGGAACATCATGAATTCTGTTTTGGTTGGTTATGTACGGAATATCCGTGTCTAGAGGACTTGAAGAACATCCACAATCATCATTACTAGGCCGAATCACGATCCAAGAATCGGAAGGATATCGGATCACGATCCGAGTAATTTTCCGTTTTAAAATGATCTTTTGGTCATGATTCCTGATATTTCTCAGTTTTTTCGAATTATTTTTAAATTGCGATTGTGAATTACTGGGTTTGTCATAAGAAATTATGACAGTTTTCTTTTGATTTTCTGTAAAAATAACTCTCTAGACAACTAAGTTTTTTTTTTCGTGTGAATACCCTCTCACAAGACTTCTTACCCTCACCTTTTCATCGTCCAATTTATCGGTTCGAAAACTATTATCGACGAGGAAAATAGAACTTTTAGTTTTACTCTTTCTGTTGGCCGTATGTCAGTTCTTTGGCAGTAAGACCCGGTACTGTATTGAGTATTGTCGGAATGAGTTACATATTCACTCAGTCAGAAATGAATAATTCACTGTCGTGATATACCTATTTCTTTTTGTTGTCTTTCTTGATTTTATATTTTATTGGGGGGAAAAGGCGTGGAAGTCATTGTTCTTTTGCGTAATAGCCTTCACCGATTGCTGTCAAAGTCCAGGTACGGCTGTCATGTGAGAGAGCGACATGCAAATTTTGAAATTGGTCTTCCCATGTCATAAATTTTGGAATCAACTTCATTTTTCGAATTTTATAATCGACCTTTTCATCTCATATTTTAAAATGACTCAATCCGTCCTCGAATTTCAAAATAAATCTCATTTCTAAAATTCAGAATGAACCACTTCATTTCTCAAATTTCAATATGGATTTATCTTTGACATTTTTTATTCGTCCCTATCTCTCAAATTTTCACAGCTATCATCTCATTCTGCAGATTTCAGAATCGATACCTTCACAGGGTATCTAACTGGTCAACTAAATCAATTAAAGTCAATTATTTGGAGGGAGGTCAATTAAAGTCACTTAAAGACAATTATTTTGGATAATTTCAAATAATAGTCAATTAAAACAGGAGAGAAAAGAAAAATCCTATCAAAACTGATCATCTGTAGATTGATGTCTCAGAGAATGAGACTTCATTGTAAATAATTTGAGTATCTTTTTTCAGTCTTCAATGAATTTCGGTGATAAATGATAGATCAGTGTCATCTTCGAGGTGCTGTCTATAAGAGGGCTGTAAAGACGGCGAGCAACGAGCAAAGCGAGTTGAGTTTTTAGTAAACGGGGTAAAATGATCTAATAAAGTCAACTGCTTTCAAATTTAAATCTTGTTAGACTCCCTGATTCATTTCTAAAATTGTCAAATAAGTCCTTTCATCGCAAAAATTTTAGAATCGACCTCTTCATTTTGCAAATTTTGAAATTAACTCCCTCATATTTTAAACTTTCTAACAAACTCCTCGTCCCCCCTCCCCCTCCGGTCACTGATACGATACTCGAAAGGGTAATTTCCGAGGCCGGGGGTGCGGTGTTATAGGGGTCACTTTGTCATGCGTGCATCGCCGTACGTCCCACCACACCACAAACTCCTCGTTTTTGAACACTAATACAAACGTTCTCTGCTTCAATGATACTGAAGCGATCTCCCGCCCCTCGCTGCGAATTGCCATTCTTTTTCGTCGCCGATTGAAGTTGTTCGTTTTTGTGTGTGCGTGTGGAAAATGCTTTACCGCGTATCCGGGCGAAAAATTACTCTTATTTTCTCTCCGTGTCGTACTGTGTGTTATTCACTTCTCTTATTTGTCGTTTAAAATAGAGTGCCATTCTTCACACGATTTGCTGATGACTCTTCTGAGGAACTTACATTGTTGAGTATGGCGAAGGGGGGAAAAAGGGCAAGTTTGAAAAGTGGGTTAATAAATACTTGTAGTACACTTCTTGGCGCTCGGCTTGAAACGGCTCTCAATTCGCGTTATGCGTGAAACGTGAAATTCATTTCAATAACATCGTCGTTTCTTTAATTATTCGAAGAAACTTTGTGAAGGAGCTTGGTTCGTAACTCTCCCTCCCATCGTAAATCATTCGATTTATTTGACTTAATATTCTCGCCCGCGCGTACATTCATTTATCTTTCGATGTGCACCGCTAAGCCGTCTAAAAATACACAAATCGAACTCGGTTAGCTGTTGCGAGAATTATAATTGTTTATTACCCAACGCATCGCTTAATCATACCCAAATTCAACGCGATACCTTGGTAAACATCCTGTTGGGTACCTATATTTCGAAAACTCCTGCATACTCGTACACATAGTACATGTATATACGGTTTGTGTGTTCAACACTTGCGGATTATCGTGCTTCATTTTGTATTACGACTTCGCTAACTATAAGTACTTATACGAGTTTCCCTTTGTAAACCGCCATTTTACACATAACCGCGCGCAACAGCGTGCATATGAAATAAGTTTCAACTCTGCGAGTGCTAAAAATAAGTAATAATGCCATTTTCATATTGTTTGTTTCAGGTAAGTGAATTCGTTCCTCGTGATTGTGTGTAATTAATTCAGCCTTTGGTGCTCGGTAAGCGTAGAAACGATTATTTAAAATTCTTCATTATCCGGTATTAAATATACGGGAAAAACACGAAGCTCTTACTGCTGGTAAAGTACAGCTTTTTAGCGGTTGCACACAGATTTACTCTGCAATTTAAGGATAAATTTTCGTGTATTCTACAATCCTCGTGTATGCGTGTCGATGGGTTTCCATATTTTTATACTGTGATTGTGATGTTCTGATGAAATCATTCGATCTTATAACAATTAATTGGAAGCTTACTGGTTATCGGGCTTCTCATCATCACGTCTCATTAATACCATCGCCTCCACTTACCCCCTCCTGCAGTGATCCGCCGGTGTGCACGTTGAATTTGCTTGCTTTTTTGCCGCAAATGTGAGGTTCTGGAGAAAGTATGCAACTCCACCTGCAGTGGTTAATCCGCAATCTCCATACCTGTGTGTTAATAGATTTGCATATCTATTCGCCGCAAATGTGAAGTTCCGGAGAAAATATTCGACCCCACCTCGTCCTTGGCGGTATTGTTTTCGCAATCCATACAGCTGCTTGTGACGGATTTACTTTCGACTGCTTGGATGCATAACCCAGTAACCCACAAATATGAAATTTTACAGGAGAGATAAAAACGTTTCACAGGCCAAGAAGCCACGTATTGAGATAATGAAGATCTGCAATTATTCATGATAGAAACCTACATTTTATGAAAACGTCATTATTTGTGCAGATATATGTGGCTTACGTGATATTGCTTAAAACAATGGTTTTGCATTTTACTGAAATTATGGAAATCTGTCGTTTTCAGTACAATAAGAAATGCTCGATGATTTTTAAAATTCCAGTAAAATAAATAGGTATGGTGAGGAGAGAGAGGAGGGTATAATTTTCAGTTGACTATCTCCAGTATGATACATCTTATGGGAAATTGTGTAAAATTTATTTTTGTAGATATTACAGATTGCTATAGTTTAGGGTTGTTTGTATTCATTCATGAGGCAATAACGGGCAGATGCGGAAGTTTGAGGTGTTATAAAAGAAATGCCCAGTAGAAAGGACCTAGAGATGTGATATTCCCATTTGGTGCGCTATGGGTTACGTGGTTATTTCAAACATTTTATTGTGATGTGGGATACGCGGTATTGCTTAAATTGGTAATTTTATGGGAAAGAAAAATTGATTTTGACTGAATTTTTTGATTTAATTGTGGAGACATAACTAAGACGCCAGAAACGATGAAAATATGAGGTTCTGAAGAAAGTATGCTACTCCATGTGCAGTGACTAATCTGTGATAGTATTGTGTTGCAATTCCCATACCTGCGTGTTAATAGATTTGCATATTTCTTTGCCGCAAATGTGAAGTTCTGGAAAAAACATTCTACTCCACTCGTGACAATTCATCCTTAAGTAATATTGTTCTGCAATCCGCATATTTACCTGTAACGGATATACATACGTCTTGTTACAACGGCGAAAGGTCGCGTGATAGCCATTGTAATGCTAGTAGCAGGTGCCTTAGCTGAGTTGAACAAGCTTCCTGGTGTTATGTCTAGTTTCCTCCAACGGAGGTTGTAAGACATTATGAGGATCGTCAGCGCCGGAGAAGTGATTCCGCGAGGTTCGAAATCCTAGCTGTATTATGACTTTCTCTTAATCTAGTATGTACAAACGAACTATATGAACGACAGAGGCACGGGGCGGCTTTACGATAAGACCTAGTACTTGCCCTTGTTAGGTCGGAGGTCGTAGGTGTCGCGACGGTTCTAACCTGGTGCACCAGACAACTGGATGCCGCGACGGGCGAGTATCGAAGATTCTTAGTCCGAATATCCGCAACGGTGCACCAGATGCTGGATGCAACACGCAGCGGAGTATGTCGGAGCTGAATGCCACCTCTCTTCGGTTCGTGCCCGGAGCACCAGACAACTGGATGCTGCGATGAGAGCGTATCGAAGATTCTCAATTCGGATATCCTTCACGGTGCTCCAGATACTGGATGCAACACGCAGCGGAGTATACCAAAGTAAAACTTGCCTGTGAGCCTTGACTCTGAAGAAATGATCACATGGCCATCGATTCCAGTTTATATAGCCTGACCGTGGCTGCTTTCACCAATCGTGACGTATTCTGGAAGGTGTAAGACACAACCCGCCGCGTGACTGGTCGCCAGCGACGATGGTCGCGCTACGACCCGGGTTTCTCTCTGAAATTAGGGATATGTGAGGTTTTGGAAAAGGTACGCAACTCCACCCGCAATGCCTGCAATTCGCATGCTGGTATGGTAATGAATTTGGATATTTCTTTGCCGCAAATGTGAGTAAGGTTTTGGAGAGAACATTCGATTCTGCCTGCAGTTATTCATTCGTAATAATATTGTGCTGCAGTCTGTATGTCTGTATATTGGTGAATTAGTATACTACACTGCAAATGTAACGTTTTGGAGAAAACATTCGACTTTACCTGCAATGATTCATCCTTGGTAATATTACTTCGCAATTTGTATACCTTCATGAGAGACGGATTTGCATACATCTTTGCCGCAAATGTGAGGTCTTGGAAGATGTATGCAGTTCTAACTGCAATAAATTATTGATCCATTATACTATTGTCCTGCAATCCTTGCGCCAGCGTATTAATGAATTTGGATACTTCTTCGCCGCAAATGTTGATAATGTTCTGGAGAGACCGTTCGACCTCACCTGCCGAAATTAATCCATAATAAGTATTGTTCTGCAATTTTGGTGCCTACGTGTTTACTGAATTTGGATACTTCTTCTCCGTGAATGTCAACGTGGTTCTGGAGAGAACATTCAACCCTCCCTCCTCAATTATTTATCCGTGATACTATTGTTCTGCAGTCTGCATGCCTGTATGTTGATGCATTGGTGTACTTCTTCACCGCAAACGTGAGGTTTTGGAGGTGATATTATTCCACAATCTGCATACTTGTATGTGACAGATTTGCGTACTTCGTCGCCGCAGACGTCAAGTTTTGGAAAAAATGCGCAACCCTACCTGCAGTGATTAGTCCATGATAGTATTTTCCTGCAATCCCCGTGCCTGCATGTTAATGGATTTGCATACTTCTTTGCCGCAAATGCGAGTGGGAGTTCTACAGAGAACATTCTAACTTACCTGCAGGGATTCATCAGTGATAGTATTGTTCCTCAAGCCGCATGTCTGCATGTTGGTGAATTTTCATTCAAATGTGAGTGAGGTTCTGGAGAAAGCGTTCGACCCCAGTGGCAATAATTCATTAGTGATAATATTGTTCCACAATCTATATGTCTGCGTTTTGTTCAATTTCCATCTTTCTTCGCCCCAAATCTGAAGTCTGGAGAAAGCATTCGATTTCCATCTACAATGATACATCCGTAATATTTTTCTGCAGTACATCTGCGTGCTGACGAATTTACCGTTGTGCTTTCCTGCAACTGAATGTATGGATCTGGAGACAGTGTTCGACATTTTTACGGTCGACGCGAAGCCTACACGCTGTTATGTCAGTTATGTCCCCTTGACGCGCCCGCCGTACCCACCTGCGATGATATATTCGCCGTAATAATTTATTGTTTACGGTCTGATATCATTTTTTACGCCGAATTTTGCGCGTTACTGGGAAAGAGATTTTATGACAAAAAAATGTTATCTTTATTAGTCGTAATTTAAGGCCGACCCGGATGTGTAACGTGACGCGCGTAAGACTAGTATAAAACAGAGGCGAGGTTCAGAAAGATGGTCGCAAAGTGCCTCGAACAGGGGTAAAACATTCGTTTGCGTAGTTTTGGCCTTTTTTTTTGTTTCTTTCTTTATCTGGCCAACTTTGTTTGTATTCATTTTTATCGCATCGACGTCGAAAACGTGTTCCCATGCACACATCCGGAGTGTTTAGTACCAGATTATAATATTTTTTGCGATAGGCCCGATGTATAGTTTTTTGTTTGTTTTTGCGAATTTAATTTACTTACTCGGAATGGGCTTATTCGAGGAGGGTTGGGTATATCTACCTAAAAATAGTTACAACGAAACGCCGGTATACTAGCCCGGTGACAGTTGGCCGAGTTCCACTTTTTAGGTATTTTACGCGTTTTATTTTTTCGACGATTTGTTCAAATGTACCTCGAGAAACATAGGATATTCTTGAACTTTTAACCAGCCAGTTTTTAAGTCGCGGGACCTTTAACTACCTCAGAGTGGTAATGCAAGAATATATATGTAATAAGACGTTGTTGGGTCGTTTTATCCTAAACTGGTAAATACTCAAAAACCCCAGTTAAACATTACGTTTACCTTTATCGCATCTCATGCTTGTACCTACTTGCATAATCCCTTATCTAAACCAACACCTCGGCGTTCGATGCTGTACACTGTCGAACATTCAATCAGAACGTTGGTCAGTGGCTATAAATCTCGCAGACGTACGAAACGTCTTTTCGATTTAACGATTCGCATGTACTATTTTGCTCATCTGATCAATAAAATATTTAACGAAGTTTGAAGTTTGTGTAATCAACGTCTTGTTATAAATCGTTAAATATTTGTTTCGTGATGTCTGCGGAAAATTCACGTGTTCGCGTAACATTGTTCGCCGGTGCCGACCCAAATAATCCGAAATCCACCCTTGTGTTTATTCACAGCATAGAATTGCTGAGCGGTGAAAATGTTGGTATTTTCGGCTTCTCCCTCGAATACCAACCTCTCCGTCTACATAAAGAGCTTATCGCCCTTCCGGTTGTATCCGGCCTAGTCAAATCGATTAAGGCCAGAGGCCAAATCCGCCGGGCCATAATCACTTTGCCACCAGAGGTCCAAACATTGTATTTCGACAATGAAGGCAACGTGCGATTCAATGAGGAATATCTGGAGGAGGTAGACGAATTAAAAAAACCGAGCCCATCGCCACCAAACCCAATACCACAACCAGTCATCAATGTGCAGCAAAAAAAGTCTTTACAGTCCGTAACAAAGGATGCTGTCATTCCAAAATTCGACGAACATACAATGAATGCCGTAACTTGGATGTCTGAATTCGAAAAAGAATGTGCACGTCTGGAAATAGATACTGCAGACCTCAGACAGGCCCTCCGCCTTTTTCTTACTGGATCATCTTTAGATTGGTATACAACGAATTTTCTTCTATTGGACGATGTACCCTGGGAGGATTGGAAAAAATCATTCTTGGACAACTTCGCGCTAAAAGGGTGGACCCAACCAAAGTATGCCGTCAATCATAAATTTATTGGCGGATCACAGAGTGAGTACGCCCAACGTAAATTAAAATTACTCGCGGAAACGGACACCTCGCTCCCCTAATCCTGGCGTATTATTTTAGTTATATCCGGCATTCCCGATAGCATAAGTTGTAAAATTGATCGCGATAAGATAAGAACGGTTGGTGAGCCAATTACCAAAATTAACCAGTTGGATAGACCCCAAAAGACGTCAAATAAACATCATTATAAAATTGATAAAAAAGAAATATCTTATAATAAAGATGAAAAACAAAGGTTCAACCCGGACCATGAACCATGCAGATTCTGTGAAAAGATAGGAAAGCCTGGGCGCTTCCATCCTGAATCAGAATGTAAAACTCGCTTAAATCCGCAACCTGGCAAAAATTACACAAATGTTAATAAATCAACAAATGTTGATAAAAATTTTAGAGTAACAAATAACACTGAAATTGAGGATGCATTAAACCAGGAGTCTGTACCAAAAAACTAAATCCGCTACCACTCATAATCTTGGATGTAAACATCAACACACAAAAAGCAAAAGGTCTCTATGACGGAGGATCAAATGTGTCGATCCTATTATATAATTCGCTAAAAAAATTCAATATAGAACTCAATGAAAAATGCATACGTTACAAGACTATGAGTGGTGAAGCTAGTTTCGTTGGCACAGCCATAATAAACCTGAAAATATTTAATATATCGCACAAAATTCAACTCTACATAGTAGATAAGGATATAACAAATTACAATATGTTACTAGGTTTAGATATAATAAAGTTATTTAAACTTTGCCAGGATGAGAACTTAGAAATCTCACAAGCTCCATCTGATAAAACTCCATTAAAATCAAAAACTGAAAATCTAGAATACAAAATCTCTGAAAAATCAGGAAATCTTGTTAATTGGAATGAGGCCATACCCATCAAAGACTTTGATTTAAAAGTTGAACACTTAGATAACATAAAACGAAAAGTGATTTATGATTTAGTTGACGAATACGATACATTATTCGCAAAAAAGAACTATGATGTAGGTACAGTCTCAAACCACGAAGCGCACATAACTCTCACGGAAATGAAATATATAGCAAAAAAACCCTACCGTTGCTCATTCGAAGACCAGCGCGAAATTGAGAAACAAGTTACAGAATTATTAAATAATAAAATAATTGAACAGTCATGTTCACCATTTGCCGCACCGGTGACCATGGCATATAAAAAAATTGAGGAGGGCAAACCAAAAGAAAAGGTGCGGATATGCGTGGACTTCCGAGAACTTAATAAACTATTGGTTCCCGAAAGCCAACCATTCCCCTTAATCGAAGATATGATCATCCGCACACGAGATTGTACATGGTTCAGTGCCCTCGACATAAACAGCGCCTTTTGGTCTATTCCAATTCGGATCAAGGATCTGGGTGTACATTGCCATTAGGTATGAAAAATTCGCCGGCTATATTCTAGCGTATCCTCTCTGGCATAATGCGTCAACATAATTTACAAGATTTTTGCATAAACTATATTGATGACATCTTAGTATTTTCAAAGTTATTCAACGAACACTTAATCCACTTACGATTATTATTTGACGCAATTAAGGCCGAGGGCTGGAAATTAAAATTTATAAAATGCAAATTCGCAACAAATTCCGTAACTTATTTGGGTCATATTATAGAACAAAATACTGTCCGTCCCTTACGTGATAACCTGGTATCAATCAAAAATTTCCCTCGCCCATCAAATCGAAAAAATGTACGTCAATTTCTTGGAAAAATTAATTTTTACCATAAATACATCCCAAATTCAGCAAAAACACTTGACGTATTTCATAATCTGTTACAAAAAGATGTACCGTTTGAATGGACAAAAGAGTGCGAGAAAACTTTTGAGGAAATCAAGGAATACTTAACTTCCTCACCAGTTCTCGCAATCTTTGATCCACTCCTTCCAATAAAAATTTACACCGATGCGAGTGGCGAAGGAATAGGGGCTATTTTAAAACAGGTGCAACCGGACGGTGAAGAAAAACCAGTCGCATACTATTCAAAAAAACTAAACGACGCGCAGAAAAAGAAAAAAGCAGTATATATAGAGAGTTATGCTGTACGTGAGGCTGTGAAATATTGGCGATTTTGGCTAATAGGACGCCCTTTCACAGTATACACAGATCATAAACCTCTTGAAAAACTAAACCTTAAATCGCGTCCAGATGAAGAACTTGGTGACATAGCTAACTACCTACTACAATACGACTTTAAAATAATTTACCGTCCGGGGCCCTCAAATCTCGAAGCAGATTGCCTATCAAGAAACCCGGTACTAAAACCAGACACAAAGGATGACGAAATTGATTTGCGAACGGTAAACCTACTATCATTAGATGAGATAAAAATGTTACAGGAAAACCTACCTGATTCTCCACATAACATTAGAAGGGATAACATCCTGAAACGTAAAATTAGAGGAAAAGAAAAAATCCTTCTGCCAGAATCAAGTGGAATCAAACTCTTAAAAAAAGTCCATCTCCACTTTGGTCATATTGGCGCGTTGAAAATTTATGATATACTAAAAGAACATTATTTTTTTCCAAAAATGTATTTACATGCAGTAAAAATCACAAAATCCTGTGAAATATGTCTATGTAATAAAACACGAAGGAGAACAGGTGCAGGTATTCTAGGACATTTTGGTCCTGCCGAACGTCCATTTCAAATAATGTCATTAGATACAGTTGGTGGATTCGGTGGTCGTCGTTCCAAAAACCAATATCTACACATTCTTGCGGACCACTTCACACGTTTTGCATATATCCTTCCTTCCTCAAACCAAAATTCCTCAGCATTCATAATACTCATTTCCACAACCTTAAAAGACCATCACATTGAAAACCTATTGACGGATCAATATGGTGGCCTATCCTCAAAAGAATTCTCTAAATTTCTCAAATCCCAAAATATCACACATTTCTTTACAGCAGTCGATAATCCTTCGTCTAATGGTCTCAATGAGAGACTTAATCAGACGTTAGTTAATCGAATACGCTGCAAAATAAATGAACATGATAGGAACTCGGCGTGGTCGCGGATCGCACGCGATTGTGTCGACGAATATAATCGTACGGTCCACTCCTCGACCGGATTCCCACCAAGTTACCTGATGTTTGGAAAACTTGATCCAATTTCTCCTCTACAACCTTTCCCCACTTACTCATTTGATCTCAAAAAAGCACTCCAAAAATCCCAAATCTCACATATGCGAAATAAGAACAGAATTGATCAGGGAAAGAAAGAAATCTCCTTCAAAAAAGGTGATATAGTTTATATTGAAAATGTAAACAAATTAAATCGGGAGAAACTAGATCAAGTCCGCATAGGACCATTTAAGATCAAACGAAAAATTTCAAACTCTGTATATGAAATAGACGTTGGAAAAAAGAATAGAGGCGACACCCGTCTATACCATATTTCAAAAATAGTACAGTTAGATTCATAAAATAGACCTTTACAGACCAATTCTCAGCCTTCAACTGTTGTTTTGTGAGATATGGACATCTCAGACTCTGGAGGAATTCTGGACAAGGAGACGCCAACTTGTTAGGCATATTCCAGCGTAGTTTAACACGTTAGCATTGTTCCTGTGGAAGAGACCGGGTTACGTACGTGTCGTGTTCTCTTTCTCTGCGTAACCCGCTCACGCTGCATAAGGTTGTACGAGTGTGATGTGGAATTGCACTTGAGTGGCACCGAATAGACAGCCATAGGTCAAAATTTGACATTTTGACGCAACCGCAGCATCTTAGTAGTTAAGAACTGGTCTGTATCTAATATGTTCCTTGGTAAGACTAGGGTTTCATCGTTCACAAATCTTTATATATGACCCCTGGTCGGATATCAACGGTAGGGAGATGTAATAAGACGTTGTTGGGTCGTCTTATCCTAAACTGGTAAATACTCAAAAACCCCAGTTAAACATTACGTTTACCTTTATCGCATCTCATGCTTGTACCTACTTGCATAATCCCTTATCTAAACCAACACCTCGGCGTTCGATGCTGTACACTGTCGAACATTCAATCAGAACGTTGGTCAGTGGCTATAAATCTCGCAGACGTACGAAACGTCTTTTCGATTTAACGATTCGCATGTACTATTTTGCTCATCTGATCAATAAAATATTTAACGAAGTTTGAAGTTTGTGTAATCAACGTCTTGTTATATATACTTGTTTTGGAAATTAGTAGCTGGTAACGTTTCTAGGAAAAAGATTTTCAATATAAAAATTCTTCCGAATAAGGTTTACGGCGATTTAGCTAGTCTTAACATCGATTTGATGTGTCGTAACTAACCTTGAAGAATCTATAGAGTTTCAGTCCTTTAAGGTGGTGCGTGAGTGTGTGCATCCCCGCATTGAGTAGAGGTTCAGAAGCCTTGACGACTGAAACGGATAAAAGTACAAAACCGGGATTGGTAGATTATTTGTAGCGACAAATAAAGAGTGAAAGTGAATTGTAATTTGAATAGACTCTTTGCCGAAAAAGTTGAATTGCGTTTTGAATAGACTCGTTACCGAAGAAGTGCAATACAGTATCACTGCCTGGTTAGGGAGAATTGAGAGAGGAAAGTAAAAGAAAACAAAAACCTGTTTCGGATAAGGGTACATCACATATGACAGTAGGTGATGTCGATGATGAGAGCGAAAGCAGGTCTTAGACAGTTTGCTCAATAAAGAAGACGGAGTTTTGATAAACAGACGAGACGTTTTGAAACAGTAAAGTAGTAAGTTGTAAGGTTATCAGTCTTACGACCGGTTTGATGCAGCTCCCCATTTCTCCCTGTCTTGTGCGAGTTCTTTCATTTCCAAATAACGCTTACATATGGCATCCTCGATTACCTGTTGAACATACTGGAATATTTGCCGACCTACGCAATTCTTTCCTGCCACCCTTCTTTCTAGCAACAGTGATATTATTCCTGGGTGCCTGAAGTTATGCCCGATTAGTGAGTTGAGCGTCGAAATATCTCGAGACAGAGTCTCAGCCAGACCAAGAAATAAACCAACAGGTTGGTAGACAGACAGAAGAATGCCAATTAATCGACTACACAGACAGGTAAGGATAGACCAGACATGTTAGGTTTTTCTTAAGATTTTTTTTCTTCATGGTGCCATATCTTATGGACTTCAGGCTGTTGCGCAATTTGTCCTCGACGTGTTAATCAGGTTAGTTCGCCAGTGATGCCCCCATAGTTTGTTGCATTAGAATGTTTCTTCTGTGTGCCGAAGAGTGTGTAGACGCAGCTCGCTTACTAACCACGTGTTCTCACAACGTTGCCTAGGCTGTCCACGACGTGCAAATGCACAGTACCGAATCCTTCCGATCTGATGGTAACACACCCTGCGATTAAAATGCCTTATTCGTTCGAACTAGCGCGGTTACAGGACGCGCTGTCTTTCCTCCTCGATTGATGTTGTAGTCGCACTGTTCGCTATGATGTTAGTGGGAGTGGAGGGGGAAGGACAATCGAATATCACTAGAGCTTTCCGGCATTAGTGGGACTCGGGATTGCGAAGCGGGAAACTATTTTAAAATTCGTCAAGACTTGTTGTGTTACTATTTTAAGATCCTGGGTGTAGTAAATCAAACAAGGGCGTGTTTGGAAAGAAGAAATTGAGGGCTGTGTCGGTAAATCTGTAGACTTCGTTTCCAGAGGTCAACCAGGTCTTACTTTGATACAAGGCCTCAGACAAGTTCCGGTTTTTCGCCGCCCGCTCGCGGTGCCAGTGCGTATACAAACTACGAAGACGAGACGAAGCGTCGATGGAATTGTGATCGAAGTAAGCCCAGAGGGTTTCCGTTTTCCGTTAATTAGTTCGGCGAATATCGCGACTCGAATTCGCCTCTAATTCCGTATCCGCTGATGATTTCGAAACGCACGCCACCCGAACACGAGATGAGAATCGTCTGCCAAACTTCGACGAATAACAGTCGTCGTAAAGTTGTCGATAATGCCGCTCAGACTGGTGTTCTTGTACAGGTTATCAAGTGGTGCGCAAAAATTACGAGGATGGTGGGGCCTGGGGGTTCGTATACGAGAGGCGGATACGAAGACGTTTTCCGCTGTCTTTTTAAACACCGTCTAATTATGTACGTGCAAAGCCGACTCAATCTTTCTACGTAGTTTACCTCCGGTTCCTCAGCTTCTGCCCTCGGCGTGTAACACGAGCTTTGAAACATACAAACAGTCGGCGGTTATTGAAATGGCAGGCAGAGAAATTCGCGGAATATACGTGAATAGCATCCGGTGCGTTGACGAACCCGGAAAGATACGATCGCTTGTGTCTCTCGCTCTCTCTCTCTCTTCCCTCTCTCCCCCTCTCTCTGTCTTTCTCTTGTCTCAATTCTACATTGAAATTGTTGCCAGCTCGGTGCACGCGCCGCGTCAGTAGCGCGTTTGATAGCAATACGCGTGGGTATCTTCTCTGATCAAAGGTAAAAGTTCTTAACGTCAGGCGGAGAAAGTAAATTACGCTGGAACAAGGCGCACCGCCACGTGTTCGAATGTCGTTTCGACGCCTTTGTGCAATAAACTGACATATTGCAAATTGGAATGCCATCCATGGAGGGTGTGGAATGACTTCCCTCCATTCTTTTTGGTTTTACGGAATTGGATCGACGCGTGAGAGACGAGGATGTTTCGAGGGTTCTGGTCTCGTTCATTTTTGGGTGAAAACATTAATCTCTCCTTCCCTAAACGGTGTGCTGGAACATTCCTCAAAATATGAAATTTCAAATGGAAATATAAATAGAAGAAAGTATCAGAGTGGGGCATTTCGGAATCGTTGGTTCAAAATCTAATCTGATCTTTTATGGCCTTGATTTGGGCCTCTAATGCAACGTTTTCTCCTTCTAAGGATCAAACTGACCTCACTGAAAAATTGAATCTAATTATCACAATAGGGGTTTTCAGGTCATTAATTTTGAGAATCCAGTTTGATTCTTGATCCAGTTCACCTTTGAGTATCAGAAAAGTGAAAATTTGACTCTCTAAATTGTGGACATGCCATACCAAAATATAATCAGCAAATGACAGCTTCTGCTACTGATCCTCTTGGATTTTGACTTCATTCGGAAGAAAGGTTCTAGTCTATTCCGAAAGTACTCTTTTCTAATTTTACTCTCAACCCGAGCCCTGGAATCCGTCCTTCCGAGTATTACTTCAGAGACGTCGGGAAGGCTGTCCGGACTGGCTTAGCCCTTTTCTCGTCTTGCCGAAAAACCGGCCTCGATTGAAATGTAGTAAGTTGCTACGTGGGCTCGAACCCAGGACCTTCGGATTCCGAGGCGAGTGCGCTATGCACTCGGCCAACCAGACCCTGCATCCCGAAAGTATGTCTGTGAAACTGTTCTGCAAAACCTCGATTCTTTCTTGAGATTTTGATATTTTTTAAAATAACTACTTTCATAAAACAATGGAATGTTTTTTGTGAGCATTGAACAAATCGAGCTAAAGGAAAGTAGGAGCTCTGTTGTGGAAGAATTATACATTGAAAATTTGCATTGATGTGAAAAATTTACTTTGCAGGTTGAAGTTTCATAACTTGGGAAATGTGACCGTGTACTGGATATGGGAGCTTGACGTGAAATGAATCTTAATGGAGAGCTAAGAATCGATGAAAACTGATACATGAAAGAATCTGATACATGCCATTTTTAGGCGTTGATATACAGCGACCGGATACATTAGCAGAAAAATTAAGGGACCTCTGTTTCAGCCCAAAACTATGTGTTAGAGCCGGTCATAATTTTTAAATTTTCACCCCGAGCTTCCTTTTTCCATACATGGTTACAGTACTAAAAGTTAGCACTAATCTGATGGGTGCTCTACTGGCCCCTACATTTTTTCATTTGCGTGTAAAAATGAATCCTTCAAAATTTCAACTGCAGTATTGTCGGATTTGGTTAAAACATTCAGGAATTCATTTTTCATCCAGATGGGGAGGGCTGAACACCTCGGCGTTTGTCCGAAGTAGCGTAGAATAATCCACGAGGAATATCGACCCTACTTGGAAAGGTAAATCAAGTATGAGAATAAGGGTTTTCTGGGTTCTATTGGTGGAACATCTGGCGATGTACGGATGCCAAATTGACTCTTCAGACACCGCACCCCTGGTCTCGGAAACTAACCTTTCGAGTATCCTATCAGTGACCGGAGGAACGTCTTGAGTCTTGGTCCGGGTCCCCATTTCGCCTCTCCGCTTCGGATTCGCGCTGTCTTGCCAGAGCCACTATGGTACACCCTACCGACCGAAGCCCCGCTCACCCGGCATTAGCATAGAATTTGGGTGCACCACAGCCAGATGCGCTTCCTTTCTTCACCAAGGTTTCTGGGTTGCCGATTTCTAAAATGTTATCAGATTTTTGTTTTGAGTCCAATTCGAGCTTAAAAATTCAAATGTAACCCTTTTCAAGCAGCCAAAACTGACCCGACTTGAAAATTAAACGAAGGTCGCTCAACTCGAATATCACATTCGATTTTAGACTAGGCTCTGGATTCCGATTTACACGTTGGAATTTCACACTCGTGAAGCTACGTTTTCTTGATCTGGAAATTTCGGAAAAAGGGGAAGGAGGATTTGTGGGTCGCTGATGCTGAAAATCTAATCGGAAAACTGAACAAAGTATTGGAATAAAATCTTTTCCAGTCTGCTCTGTAGGAATATTGTATTCGATTTTCCATTTAGTTCCAATTATAGCCCCAAAAATCAAATGTTCACGCTCAGAAGGGGCTAAATTGGCCTAATTCGAGGAAATCGAACAAAGCAGTGAAACAGCAAGGGCTTATCGGTTCGCTCATTTTTCGAAATTTCATTGACGTATTAGTTCGCCTTCCATTTTGTCCCCTGAAATCAAAGTGGTACCCTTGAGGAGTGGCAAGAGTTTAACTTTTCTTCGGATTTACATCCCATTATCCGCTTCACGCCGACTTTTACCAACATGCATGAACAATATTTACTTTGAAGGTCGAAATGAAAGTCAACTTGAAGTTTTTAGTATGAAATTTGGATTCTGGTTTTGGAGTCCAATGCAGGGCGAATCAGGAACGGAATGTTTAATTAAACCAGCAAAAAAACAGCTAGGGAAATATTCCCTTCTGTAGCATGTTCGATGAATTATACCAATTGAGGAGCCCACTTCCAAAGTGACCTAATTGCAAATTTATGATTTCATGAGTTTTTGTTTTCAACACGCTGTTTTGCCGCACTAGGGGCATACAAAGACAACCAATTTTTCTTGAAGGCTGAACGTATTGCTACCTACCTTTAAAAAATTCCGTTACCTACTTTACTGTTTTGCTTGTTTTTCTCAAAACTAAAATTTTGCAGTTAGGTCACTTTGGAAGTGGGCTCCTCAACTGAATCAGTAGCGTAGCCTGCCTACTGGGGGGGGGGGTCTGGTTTTGACCAAGGGGGAGGGGTGTTAGAGGGGATGTTAAAATTAGAAAAACCATTACTTGACGAAGTAGCAAAGGGGGTGTGGTCCAGACTCCCCGGACACCCTCTTGGGTACGCCACTGAATTGAATTCTGTCCTTCCACTTGTACAGTTTGTCGTTCGAACCATCCTCGAAGTAGAGTAAGCAAATTCTTCACGTTTCAAACGTCTCTCGATCCGCGTAATAGGACTGTGGGGGAGGAGCGTTATTGAATGTTCATTTGGTGTGGTATTCTTCCTGGTAGTAGTTTTCTAGGGATGTTTAAAGTAAAAATTTTAATTTATACGAAGTGACATCTTTATTGTTGTATCCTGAAAGCAGAAGTATGAGAAACTCTGATAAGCTTTCAGAATTAGCCATCTAATTCTTTCTCAGGTTAAAATGTTGATGTCGAAGGCTGAAAGTAGAGCCGGACGAAAACTTTTGCAGTGGTTCCCAACAGGTGGTCCGCGGACCTCCGGGGTCCGCAGAGGGTGACTTAGGAGTCTGCGAGCTGATCCGAAAATGTTTTGTTCGTCAAAAATTTGACAGTTTTAGAAAATTTGAAGTATATTTAAATGCATTATATACATAAGGGGTCCTTGAAATTATAGGGATTTTTTCAGGGGGGTCCTTGAAATTATAGGGATTTTTTCAGGGGGGTCCTTGAAAATTTTTTGTTGGGAAACCCTGCTCTAATGGAATATTCAAAATCAGCGACCCTCCTGCCCGCTCTCACCCCCCAAAATAATCAAGACTAGTTCAATAACACTACACAACAGCTTAAAAAACAATAGTATACGATTATATTATTATTTTAACTGTATTTCGAATACTGAATACGATGGTGTTAACCATTTTTCTCAAGAACCTCCCGTTTTCCATGTTCAAAATGAAAATTTTATTCAAAAAATTTTCACTTTTTATTCCTTTTTGTCGTTCAGGAATAGCTACACTGATACGGATAACTATACTGAATGCGTATAGTTGTTCGATCAGTATACTAAAATTTGCATGTAAGATAGGAGATAGGAAAAAAATGAACTATTAATCAAAAAATTAACATCGACGTTAAATTCCTTGCTCAAAATACATATAGAATCGTTTATTTTCATGTCATTGATCTCAAATTGTTGTGTATCATGAATTTTTTAAATCAATTCGAAGCCTACTCTTGATGAAGTTCTAAATTTTGCGGCGGAAATGCAGACGGAGTTGAACTTCTATTGTGATATTTGAACTCAGTGACCTAAAAAATGTTCCTATTTCGATATTTAAAAAAAAATTTTCCAATCCAGTTTATTGAGCCCCCTCTCAACTGTGAAATATTTTGGAGCTCAAATTGGTATCGAATGAGAAGTCTGATTTAGTTTTTGAAATCGGCAACCCAAAAAACCTGTTTTGATACGTAGTTTAATTTTCTAAGTCGAATTCATCTTTCCTGTTTGAATCTGGACCTCTCCCTCAGTTATGATTGAATCAAAAAATCTGATCAGATTTTCGAAATCAGCTGGTCAAAAAGCCCTGCTTCAATACCTTATTTGATTTTTTCAAGTCGGGTCTGGTTTGCTTCTTTGAAAGGGTCACATTTGGATTTCGGAGTTCAAATAGGTATGCGATTGAAAATCTAGTAACATTTTTGAAATCAGAAAGCAGGTACCCTACCGGGGTCAATGTTTTCCACTTAAAGGGTCAGTTTTTTAAGATCTCAAATTGGAATTGAATTATGAATTTGATTGGATTTCCGAAATTAGTGAACCAATAAGCATCTATATCGGTGATTTATTCACAGTTTTCAATAGAGTCAGCTTGGACCCTTAAATGGGGAAAAAATTAGATTATGGTCCTAAATCAGGATCGAATGAAGCATTTAATTAAATTACTGAAATTAAATACCCAAAATTCACCAGGATTAATGATATGTACTTTTCCGATATGTTTCCATTTGAAATTTCGAAGATGAATCGTATTCAGTCTCTCTTTTGGGAAAGAGGAAATTTCTTCTTCTAAAAATACACTAAACCTACTTTACTTAGATCCTCGTTTATCCCGCGTGGATCGGACTTCGCAATCAGAGAAAAAGGGAAGTAAGGGGGTTTTCGTGCCACACCCTGGTCTACCGCCGTCCCTTTTCCCGCCATATGCCATCCCATGTTCGAATTCTCCGCGAAAATTCCGGGCAATTCAAAAAGGCGAAAAAGTAAGTCATTATTTTTTTCACTCTCGAACGCGCGAAATTAAAGCCGAAAAAAAAAGTGTACAGGTTTAGCATTAACGATTTACGAGCGGGAAATCGACGCGATTCTCGTAGGAAAAACTTTTTCTACTTTTTTTTTAATACTTTTTTTTTTTTTTGTATAATATATTTTTTTCAAATGTGCATTTATATTTATACACGCAGAAACTGCAACGCTGGATTTCGAAGAGAAGAAAAATATTAGTTACGATGTCCCTGAAGGGAAAAAACGAGCCAAGTTGGAGTGTAGTGTGAGGAGGGAGGGAAGTTATCATTTTACGTTTTCGGTGCCGGCAGAAAAATCGGCCGGAGATAGGCGTCACTAATGGGAAAACATTATTACGATTATATGTTTACTATAAATATAGGCGAGAGTTCGATTCGACGAGCTTTTTCCACCCCCTCCATATGTTCTTGGGGCTTATCTGCGAGCTAATCGTTCACTTCGGTGCGCGTTACGTTAGAACGATTTATTTTAATTTTTAACCAACCCTCGTCGCTGGGGAGAAATATTTAAAAATGTAAAATCGATTCTAACTCGAATCGCTTTATCGGAATTGATTATACGCCGGCTAGATTAACGACGCTCGAGTACGCATAGACGCGAACGAGCTTTTTAGGGCTCGACACGACGCACCGGTGCCGCACAAGTGAAAGCGTTTTCCCATTCCGACTTTTTCGAAACATATTTTTCGATTTACATTGGGTAAGTCCGGACGAATTGTGGACGTTTGAAGGATACGATGCAAGCATTCGTTGCGCGTGAATTGAAATTCGGTGCATTTTTCTTCGTTTTTACGTTGGGGGGGGGCAGAATACGTGATACCGTCTAAGAGAAAGTAATTCAAGTCTGAAAAGTCAATTTTCAATTGAGCCAAAGTAATAAAAGTCGAAGTCATCAAATTTCTGGATTTTAATCAGAGTGTGTAATGGTCATTTAAGTCGTTTAAATTAATTTATTTTCAGTCGTGATCATTTAAAGATTTAAAAATCAGCAAATTATATTTTGGAAGAGAGAGCGAAGAATTTAGTATTGGAAAATTCTATTATAATGACTAGGGTTGCAATTTTTATGCGAATGTATATTTCTATCTATGGCGTATACTCTAAAAGTTCTAAAAGATCTTCACGAATCACAGAATTCTGAGTTGAAGGAGCAGTATTTCATTGTTTATGTGTCGCATATTTTTGCATTTACTGCATATTTTGCACCAATTCCGCTTATCTTAAAGTATTTTCCCCCAAAATATGACTTTTTTTAGTTTTTTACTCAAAAATCCTAAAAATAATTCTCGACTCAAAAAAAAATGAAAAGACTTGATTAATGAATCAGCAGGAAAGCATTTTGAAAAACATGTTCTGTTGCATATGAGATACCCTTTCTCTTGCCCGCATCACATTCATCACTCATTTATTTATTTAATATTACTGTTCCTTTCTACAGCCAAAACTGACTAGATTAGGAGGGGACAAAGTACAGTGTATTGCAATTATTTCCGTATCAATTGAAGAATGGGGGGCGGGCTGGGAAAATTATAGGAAATAATCTGGCTGGGGGCTGAAGGGAGAGGGGTACCCTGAAAATACTGGAAGCAAAAGGAATATATAGGGGAAAAGAAAATGACAACGAAGAGTAGGATTAGAGTGTAGGGAAACGGAGAGAGGGAGGAAGTCATTGAAACCAGCTGGTTCAGAGGCCGGTAAATCTTCTGAATGACGTTATTAGATGCTTTACGATTCATAAAGCAAAGATACACCTCTGCATGTGCTCTAGCTACCTTATTGTAAAGACAGATTATACCGTAGAGGTAGGAGCTACATCCCTTTGGGGCAGCAAAAAGAGCATTGTTTCTGCTATTGAATGTTGGGATTCGGAACTTTATAGTACCCTAAAAGTTTACTATCTTTGACTCTTCCATTAATAGTGTCCCACAAGAATAACATAGCTGATAATTTTCTTGAGTGCATCTCCTACTAAAAAGAAGATTGAACTTCTTAGGTAGATACTCTGCTGGATTATTAATTTTGAAATTTGATAAAAACTATCATAGTGTATCCAACTTAATTTTTCCTTTAAAATGATACTCATATTGTATTTGCATTTTAGCGCATTCATAGCATTCATAGCAAACTGGGGGAAAAAGGTCATTTAAATGTCATTTATTTTCAAAATTTGATTTTGTTAGACACCCTATTAATGAGTCCATTTTTCCTATCCACTAAGATGAAGAGTGGATGAATTATGGGGTTCAAAAATGTGTACACAGTTGGTGTGACGTGTCTACCCACTTCCCTGCCTTTGTTTATTCTTCAGTATACCATATTCGTATTGAATTATTATTATTATTATTATTATTATTACTATTATTATTATTTTTTTTGGGGGGGGGGGGAGGAGAAACTGTATGGTCATAAGTGAATTGGGAACTCCGAATTTGTCTCAAAGAATTGTGTACAATTCGTATAATACGTGTATCTAGTTCTCCAAATTTATGTACTCTTCCTCGGTCCATCATTCACACCACAAGGTTGGTAATCTTGGTAGCCCGCGTACAATTGAAAGTGAGTTCGGCACCTTGAATTTTTTTTTTTTTTAATAATAAGAATTAACTCTAGTTTACAATTCTTATGTTTATTGAAACTGCCGGTGGCACCTATTAATAATTATGGTAATAGCTTACACATCATGTTGAGTCATCTTTACGAGTATAGGGATGATCTTATTTACATCGTAGGGGCAAATCATTAGGTTTGAATCTCTTCAGTCGTCTGGTTTCTTGGCTATCTTCTAATATCTCGATGGCTGTAGGATTTAAGTGGTCGTGAAGTCTTCTTTCATATTACGTGGCAAACCGGCGTATCTCTTCTTGGACGGTCGGCATTTTTTAAGTCGCGATGGATGTTGGCGTTGCGTTCAAACCGGTAGGCTCCGACTATGGTTTGTAGTGCTATGTTTTGACTTCGTTGGATGTTGTCTTCATTGGACTTACTGGCACAACCCTAGAGCTGGATGTTGTAGGTCCAGATTGGCTTCACAACTGCGACATAGAGTAGCCGTTTGCACTCTAGAAATAACTGGGATCTTCGTCCCATTAACCAGTATAGGTTTGGTATTACATTCCCGCATTTGTTGTTGTTTCTGCATGGTGTGATGCTGCCAGTTCAGTTTGCTGTTGATATATGCGTTCCCAGATACTTTACCGTATTCTTCTGTGGAATAATTCGACTGCCGAATGTCACTGGGGTGTAATCGTACTGCCGCAGGGTGAACTTAATATGTGCTGATTTCATGGCGCTTAGTTGGATCTTCCACTGGCGCCTTCAACTGTGGAAATTGTCAACCTTCCTTGCTCCATTAGTCACCCCTCGAGGTTGGTAATCTTGGTAGTTTCCGTCCAACTAAAAGTGAATCCGGCACATTGAAATGGCGTAAAAATTTTTTAGCTGTTTGTGTCAATTGTATACCTACCTCTCCGGGTTTGTACACCCTCTCTTGTATCGCCATTTGTGTTACAATTCATGGGCTGGGGAAGTAATTGCTTCGAACTTCTGCCAACCGTGGTACTAGGGTTCATATGAACTCGGGAAGGTCGATACATAAATTACGCACATTATACACAAATTTTTGCTCCCATTTCGGAATCCCTGATTTCATTTGGACGGGTTACCATTTCTGCAGGCTTCCAAAACTGCACTGCCAATGTTGGTACAAGGGAGACACACAAATTCGAAATAGTAAATGCACAAATCACAGACATTGTACTTGAAGTTTTGCTCTCATTTCGGAGGGTGGGACTCACTTTGGGGCTACCATTTCTCTTACCTCCCGAAGTTGTAATAAAGTGTTCGCAAATTTCTGTCCCAATTTTCATAAATTTTTTCATCTCACAGCTCGGGGCTAGTGAAGTAGATCCGGTTTTAATATTACAACGCTGCAGTTGTCTTAAGTTATGAGCGGTCTTCGTAATACGTAAAAAAAGGGCAGTGACGTTCCGCCAACTTTGAAATTTTAAATATTAAATTATCAAAAAACGTGTCGAAGTCGGTACTGTCCGAACAGGTGGCTTCGAACTTATCATCAGAATTTTTGATTTAGATCCCACGATTTCAGTTATGTCGTTTCACGCCAGTCGGTCCAGTGGAGTTCGTGTACTAGATAAAAGTATATTCATATTCAGCCCCATAGAAATTCTGAAATTTTAAAACTCACGGAGAAACTTGGTTTCAAGTTTGAACTTCAAAAAAGGGTGACTTTTCAGAAAAATGATTTCAAAGACATCAGAAATACAGGTCCCGTATATGTCATTTTGATTTCGCGATTATCTTGACGATAAAAGAGGCATTTCAATGCGTGTAATAAATTTTAATAGAGAAACGGTCACTACTTCAAACTGTATTGAAATTCAAAAGTCGTGAATTTTTGTTTCGGAACAGAAAATCGGCTTTGTTTTGATAACTAGAAACAACTGAAGGACCATTCGTGTGTGGAATGACAGATAACTCCTCATTTATGAACTTGATGTAGGAGTTACATGGTGCCATTCTTATTGAGGTGTTTTGTGTGGGAAATTAGGCGCAACTACCTGGCGATTATAATTGATTTCTCTCACCTCGTGGACCAAAAGGCTAGTATACTCTCAGTGAGGGGGAGGGGTGATCAAGATGAATTCATTAATGAATAATTCAAAATTTAGGAATAGTCAATTCTGTACCACTTGCTTATAGCTGTAACCTCTTATGGTAGGCTAGTACTTACTATCTTTAACTTTGTTATTTTCTAACCAAATGGAATCTTTCGAGAGTGAGTAGGGCCTCCTAGCTTCTGCATGGCAGTGTTTCTTCATTTTACTTTGTTATGCACCCTTCAAGATCGAGTGTCCTTTACTCATTCCATACGTTCAAAATGTATTACTGTACTCTTCCTTTTCTGATTTCTATCCATAGGCTACGAAGCTTTTCCAAAGCGTACGTTTCGGCAAAATATTTCTAGCACGGTAGGTGGATATAAGTGCTCCAGTTTTGGAAAATTGAAAGCAAATTACTTTCCCTAACAAGAAGACTAATTCTTCCTCTACAAATTCGGTTCTCTTTCCGCTCCACCGATTCGAAATTATCGAAAATTTCAAGTTTGGCTTCGAGAAATATCCGCTTATCTCGCAGCCTGTAGGCCGAATATTTACGAAACACTGAGACGGTGCTGAATTCCATTTCGACTTGAGCTTTCTTTTGTCGTAAGTCAACACTAACATCATCAAAATATTCCGCTTTCTTATTATTTCAATTGTATTCGCGAATTTCATTCGCTCTTTCTTTCGTCTGTGTTCGCTTCCGGTGAAACGACGCGGCCGCTCCTCGGAGCCCTGCCGCTTCTATTTCGTCCCGTAATAAAGAGAATATTTTATTATTTATTATTTTCAGCGAAGATTGAAAGTTTTTAAAAAGAAACTTTCGGTAACGTCGAAAACGCGTAATTAGGAGTACGAAATTACGTCGGTGAGAATCGAGTTACCCGAGATACTATTTAAAGACGTTCTTATTAGCGATTCCGCCGGCGAAAATATTAATTTTTCGTCCAGCTTTCTTCTCTGTTCTTTCCTCTATTTTGTATCCGCCAGAGGTAACATAATTCTCGAAACTTCCTACTGTTACACCGAGAATCCCTATCGTCATTTGGCCTTTTTTCTCTCGGTCCGAGGGAACAAATAACGGCGCTAAAGAGTTATAATTCTAGTTGCGAAATTTTCATTATACGTACCTCCGAGTGGCGTTCTGCGCTTTTACGAGTTCGCTTTTTACGTTTTTCTCTCGCATTCTGAGAGTATTCTCAAAAATGATAAAAATGTTGCGGCAAGTATCCGGCAGAGGGTAGCCATTAATCCGCGACAACTGTGTGGAAGAGTTGAACATAGATGTACGATGGGATCGTAATGAAATGCACTAATGGAATGCACTATTTCGTAATTTGAAGTCGATATAGCCTTATGAAAAAACCAGAGAAAATGTTGGAGAAAGGCCTTGAGAATATTTTCCGAAGAGATTACGCCCGAGCATTAACTGTCGCGGGTATTTCGGAATGTTGTACGAGTGTTTTGTTCGGACTGCAGTGAGCGCATTCGAAATGAAAAAGGCGAGAGTGTAAAAAGCTCGTGTATTGCACGATCATGGGAAGCTTAAACTGTGACTTAACTGTAACTGAAATAAACTGTACTGTTCTAATGGTCCTGTCTGATCGATCGATGAAGGGAAAAAGGACAATGAGTTAGAAGGATAGCGTGTTTTAGAAAAGATTAGGGTAAGGAAATGCAGGTATGCGAGAGACAAAAGACGTTTGTGAGACGTTTGCATCGTGTTACGCAGGAAGTAGTCAGGCAGGACGATTTATACACGAATGCACATTTGCGGAAAGAGGCTTGCCGCACCTTCATAATGTCCTTGTTTGTATCCTAGGTGAATCTTCATTCCCAGGATATCACAGTTATACCAACATCTAGTTTTCCTTTTATTTTTGTTTCAGAAACTACGCGTTGGATGCAAAAATCCACTAAAATATCGTAAAGTTTTTCATAAAAACCTTTTTTATCATAATTTTTTCTATAAATCGTCGCTCATGAGCGACATTTCCATCAGTGATGGAGTATCTTGAATAGCACGATTTTTGCGGTATTAACATGCTTGATCATTCGATGTCAGTGTTGCTTAGTTCTGTTTGTTGTGCAAACAGCGGAATAGTATCTGTTAATTTCTTAGGTGGAGGTTCACTTAACTCATTCCCTTCCTCAAATCCATTTTGTTTTCAAAAATGTGGGGTTCTGTTATATTTCCAGAACTAAAAGAATTCTAGACCTGCTCCTTAAATATTATCGCTTATATTTCTTTCGAATATGGCCTGAAAACTTGATAAATAAGTAAGCGGGCGAATTGTCAAAATAGCCCGTTTCAATTATTGCACGTGACAAATGCCTCATGGAGAGAAGAACAGCGTGTAAGTAGATATTTTTTTTCTAGAAAATTAGCGATTCCTCTTGATCCAAGGTGGTAGTGGAAGTGGAGTGAATTTTTAGAACGCTAATGACACGAATTTCCCAGTTTCATATTTCTTTATTGAGCACAGTCGATCAGTATGGAAAGAAAGATGAGGTAGTTGTAAATTTTTGAAGGGGTTTAAGTTTTTAATAAAAGCCGTATCTCCCGAACGGAACCACTGATCGTAAAATATGTAAGAACATTTCTAAAAGTATTTGTAATTACTACAGATTGTCCTAGTAGTTCTTCATTTATGAGGTAACATAGGAGAGATTTGAGAACGCCAAGTTTGGTGGATGTGTCCAGCAAAGAAGACCTAAAGATCGGCGTGATTGTACTTTCCTTTTTGCCCGCTGCGAAAACTGTATGCCAGTAAGGTATTCGTCGATTTGTAATTTCTACTGATTAGATAATATGGTCTGTTTAGAAGGGGAAAGGGAGAGATGATGGTACATTGACGTCAGTTGGGGAAGTACATTTCATTATCAGCCATAATTTTCGATGAATTAAGAGCAGTTGGTGGATCAGAAGCAAATAATTTATTGAAAGTAAGCAATTAATCTAAACGATCAAATACTAAGAATAATGAATCACTCGAAAATAATGGCGTGGCAAAAATCACTGATTACTTGAAAACAGTAGATTAGTGGATCAGGTATTTTATTTTTTTAAATCAGCTTTTCTAACTCTTGTTACTGCGGTAATTTTTGGTTTTACTTCTTTTGTTTTGCTTTTGTTCATTTTCTTTCATTTCACGAGGATTTGAGAACCGAAGGAATCTAAAATTTACATTCGGCCGATTCTTCTCTCTTTGATTTCCATCCCTAGGAATTTTTCTTCCCCTTCTCTTCACTCCTCGGATACCGTACCTGTGAAATCTTTTTTCCCCCCCAGGTCTCAGTGGGTTGGTAATGAGATTGTAAATGTTTTTAAGCTCGTAGAACTACGAAAATTCCTTCGAGGTTTAAAATTTGTGGTATTCAAATTCTTAAACTTCAAATTGTGACAGTAAACGAAGGAGTGGGCTGGGATTAAAAAAAAAAACGACAAAAATATTATGGATTTATTTTAGAAGTTGGGAACTTCTTTTTCTAATTTTACTCTCAACCCGAGCCCTGGAATTCGCCCTTTCGAGCATTACCTCAGAGTGAGAGAAGTTAGAATTGAGAAAAAGAATTTATTCCTTTAATGTAGGATTTCCACGGTTTATGAATTCGATTTGGATATTACTGTATCATCTCTTTAAGAAGTAGGACTTTGGAGAGGGGGACCCAAAATGGAAAATTAAAAATCTTGTTACAAATTTCCTGCAGATAAATGATGATCTTCTTCATAATATAAATTATGCTAGTGGAACATTGCTAGTACCTGAAGTTTTACCTCAGTGCCATCAGTTATCTACATAGAACTTTATATTGATTTGAAGAACGAGTTAATCGACCTGCGGACCCCTTTGAGATTACATTTGTCATTATTTCATCATTTTAAGTCCTCCTTGTCTCAATTTCACGTTTTTTAAAATGGAATCGATTTGAAGAGACTGTATTCGACATAATATTGTATTTTATGCATATTATTTCTAACCTCGAAGATTGTCGTGGTACTGCCGTTCTCATCTGAGATTTAAACCAATATTAAAGCTGAGTACAATCACCCTTAAACTTTAATCGTCGACGCGTGTGTTTTATTTTATTTTTTCCATTTTCCTTCAATTTTAGCCGTTCCTTCCTACTCCGACTCCGTAGCTTCCAAAATGGAGCCGACACGATATCAAAAACGAATTCGGTAACCAGGAAAACCCTCGAGTCATGATCCCTACATATATTGTATATTTGACCTAGTTCCTGGTCCTCAGTATTACTGTTTCCAACTGTAGGTCAGACTAGCATCAAAAATGTATTAGAAGCAACATTTAAAACTGAGAATCAACTTATATGTAGTATTTTTTGCTTTTGTGATTACCCTTCCCTTCTCTGATTCTACCGTCTTCAAATTAACGTTATACTGATACCGAAAAATGAGCGACCTTCAACCCCCATTTAGGTTGATGAACCCCTCCCTCTCTCTGATTCGACAGTTTTTAGTTTGAAGTTACATTTTTATCGAAAATGAGCTACCCTTAGAACCCAACAGCTGATAAATGTATCTATTTTTCCCATGTGTTTCAGCCTCTCTACCGTTTATCCCCAGTTCCACAGCTATGGAATCGAGTGAAAATAATATCAAAAATGATGTTTATGACACGAAACTCTCATATTTGATATGTATCTAATATTTTCGATCCTCTCCACCGCCATCACAATTTTCAACTCAAACTAATAAGAGCATTGAATTCAAGGATCTTAAATACCCCACGTCTGACGTCATGATGTCATTTTTGTACTTTTACAAGTTCAAAAACATTCTCCGTAATACAATTTCTAAACCACTGAAACACAGAAAAACAATTTCAAAGATATGTCAGGCATTCGACGGGTAAGGGCAGGAGCTACAGAAGCTAAAGAAGGACAGCAGACCGACGACTTCCGAATTGAAATTGAAGGAGGCGAACGTGAAAGAATTCCCTCTTCGCAAATGATGAAGACGGTCGAACTATATTTCACAATTTTGAGAACAAATGGTCACAGAAGGGAGCCTCGTATACCGAGAAAGACGAAAATGATGAAAATCTACAAATAATGATTAAAATAAGAAAGTATAAAGCTAACGGATCGAGTAATCAGAAAAACGTTTAAGAACGAGAAACAAGAGAACACGACTTCGTGCAAAGTGAACAATGAAATGGCGTTTCTTCTTATTTTAAAATGAGAATAAAAAAGAAATGAGACGGAGAGATAAAGAAAAAAAGAAGAAGTAATAAGCGTAAGACCAAAGCAGAAGACTGACAGCGTTTCCTAGACATCGTCGAGATATTTTTTGCAATTTTTATAAATTAAGCGTGTAGTTTTTCAGGATTAAGTAAAGCGTAAAGTAAAATGAAACTGTTAGTTTCTCGTGATTATATGGAAATTTTTTGAATAAATAGCGCGGCGTTTTCTCCGTAGAGCAATTTTTTCAGCTTGGTGACTTTCGTATAGTCGTTTGGCATTCATCTAAATTCTTTTGTTTGACTTTTGGACGATTTCGGTGAGTCGAGTATTAGGTCGGAGGCAACGCGTGGGAATTTTGAGAGGATGCACGATTTCCTTGTGAGCGGTATTTCAGTTGATCGCCAACTTGACAATAACAATCGAATAATTCAGCATTTGAGAATTGTGGAAATTGAATCCGTTGAAATTAGATTCTTGTCTGGGTGAATAAGCCGCTTCAGAGTTTGTAAGAGTTGTAATGTGGTCTGAATAGGTCCGATGAGTCTTTTAACTCAGTTTAAATGAGGCGTGAAGATCCGAAGATGAATTGACCCGAGTGGAAGAGGGAAGGAATTGATAGAGGCCAACCCAAAAACAGATAAAAAGGATATGCTCAAGAATCGAATTTTCGCTTGACCACTAGTTAGCTGTAATAAATCGAAACTAAAAAAGGACACCGTGTGAAGATAATCACTATCTAGGTTCAAATCTACTAATCTGACCTTACTAAGCGCCTGATTTCGAGAAACATCCTAAAATTTAATAGATATTGGTGAATTTCTCAAAAGAGAGAAACAGCCCAGAACTGGAAACAAAAGCAAATGCGACCAAATCTAACCAAAACCTTCCACGAACAAAAGAAACTGAACAAAAACGAATTAAATGACAACTGTTAAACGAAGTTGACAAAAAGAAGAAGTAAAAAATATTGAACCTGGCCACATTTTCCCACAAATAACCATACTTGAACTTACTTTTTCACCTTCGACCTACAATGACCTTGAAATGACCAAAACTATCGAAAATAACAGAAGATGGCGAATAGCTCAACAGTTATAATCAGCCTTGAATGAACAGACACCCCAAAACTAAAAACGACCAAATCTACCGGAAATTACAAAGAGCAAAGTGAACTAGACGACCAAATAGAAGGAGCATGAACCAGAACTAAAAAATGTCAAATTTGATTAAAAATTACCTAATTTCTCTATTTTCCCAACCATACTACCAGTAGTTTTTACATTTGCTGTCAAGTCTTCCATCACACGTGCTACACTATCACCAAAATAAAATTTAAATGATTCTACGTCTTGTATGTTTTTTCCGTATCTTTCTGACTCATCTGTCATCATTTTTTTTTCTTAATATCATGAAATATGTTTTTCAAATGGGAAAACTTGAGAAAATTTATTTTTAAGAATTATTTTAGATTGAAACAGAAGTCATTCTCTCGTAATTTTTAAATTTTAGTTAACTATGTAATCATAAACTTCGATTATATTAAAAAGTTATAAAATCAATAATTCTTCGAACTTGGTGAAAATCTAAATTTGATTGAGTTTTGATAATAAGGATTTGGGCAGTAAAGAAATCTGTAAGGTAAAGAAAAAACAAGAAAGAAACGAAAAACAAACAAAATGTAAATGGAGATCCGGATGGTAGTGCGTTCTACACATTCATTTTTTAATGTTCCTGAGGAATCTATAGTGTGAAATTTTCAGAATTTTCAAGGATCAAAAGAAATAGAATTTATGACCTATCAAATTATGAAACCATAAAGTAAGCCTCGCCCTTTCCATGAGAAATATCCGAAGATTTTCTTCACAGAAAAATATAATTAAATAATGTTCTCAAGCGAAACCTAATTGCTGGAGTGGGACTCACATTCCTCTAGGAGAAAGGCTATAGCATAATTTCAAGAAGAAAAAAATCTATATTCAATTCCAATAAAATTGTGGTAATATTACATTTTTGTTTTAACTATTACAATAATTATAAACTTTTCAAGTGCAGTTTCATAGTCGTCGTTGTGTACAGTGGAAAAGAGGATGCACCTCGAAACGGCCGTGCTCACGATTCTAAAATATAGCACAGGTTTTGGTGAACTCACCGGTCCATAGTAAATAGTGCGCTGGAATCAAGTTGAATTCCTACAAAAAAAAAGAATTGTGAGCATTTCTAGAGATACGTTCGTTCACAAAATTGAAATGAAAATACGGAGATTTCCAAAATCAGTGGGATTTCAGTCAGGTAACTCTCGTCATGAAAGAACTAAAAATAATTCGTGAAGTTTCAGTTTTCGCAGAAAGATATATCACTCCACTTTCCTCATCCCAAATTTTCTAAGTCTGATGCGAAAGCACACAATTTTGACGGAGTTTTAGAGATTCGAAAAAGATGAATGTCGGAAACCCGGTTTCAGTGTGCATTTAACTGCAGAATTTTCAAGATGCACCGAAAATCCACAGGGAAAATAATGTTATATTATGGTTTTTTCTCCAGTCAGGTATCGCCTATATGACGCTTTTTCTCCCTGTGGCACAACAGCAAGTCACCGAACAAGGCCAGGATTTAGGTGGTTATTCCTGACTCAATTTCAACTCTTATAGCAGGTATCCCAAAAAGCTCGAAAAAATTGTGAATAAGTCATCATTTTTGTTCCTGGAATATGCGACATCGCTAACTATGCCGAATCCTCCTAGTACAATTCGCTGATAATTTTGCTTCCCCGAGTGGTTACAGACCGGAACCGTGAACCGTCAGAGATATTCTCAAAGGAGTCAACATAATGATTGCGTGACGTAGACGTTAGGCTTCATCTAGAGAGGTCTGGCTGGCCGAGTGGATAGCGCGCTGGTCTCGGAATCCGGAGGTCCCGAGTTCGAAACCAAAGTAACTCGCTACAGTTCGACCTATGCCGGTTTTCCGGCAAGTAGAGAAGAGGGCTGAGACAGCCTTAAGAGTCTCTTCAACGGTTCTGAGGTAATGCTCGAAAGGGCGGTTTCCAGGGCTCGGGTTGAGAGCAAAAAATTTAAAAGAGATTTCATCTAGAAGCCATTACGGGGTACATCAATTCATTCAGAAAGATCGGGATCTTATTATTAATAAAAAAGGCGACTTTCAATATTTTTGGAGATTTAAACATTTTCAAGTTTTATTGTTTGTTATTTCCACTTTTCAGAGACAAGAGGACCTAGTCCTTCCTTGTCGATTCAAATTTTTAATTTCTGTACCCCCTGAAAAAACTTTCCAATGCTATTGTACACAAGGTTGATGGACTAGAATTTGACTACCCGCTGAATAATTTTGCATTTTTTTTTTTTCAATTCCCGGGAGGTACAAATGATACTCTACACCCCAGTTGTTGTGGGGGCGAGGGGTATAATATAGCACCATACCCCTCCACCTCCATACTCTTGACATTACAAGCTAAAATAGGGAAAACCCATCAATTTTGATCTTGAAACTTCTGATTCGAAGGTGATGTTATCGAGCTGACAGGGTACCGGATAGTGTTCCGATATTCGCGAAAAAAATTCATCACCGCTGCCTCGGAAGAACTTGCCGAGTTATTTTACGATCTCGTTATTTTCTCTACACCGCAGTTTTCCTATACAGATATTGCATTCCTCCAGTCTTTCGCAGCTACAACAATCGTTCGCGAATAAAAATATTTCTGACAGTAATTTTACGTTGATAGTTGCTATCCGGAAACTCATATTTCGAAAAATAAACTTTTTTTTTACTCCTTCGTTCTATATATCCGCGTCGTTGAAAAAATTTATACATTTTTTCGTCGAAGAAAAACAATAACAGGAAAGAGGGGGAAAAAAGAAGGAAAAAATGTGAAACTTAGGTGCGGCGTTCGTATATAACAATATAATCTTCTTTTTTTCTGTAGCTGTCTCTCCGTTCCTCGCTCCCTCTGTCTCCCTTCCTCCCTCCGGAACCTGAAACATCGAGAACGTTCCGTTTTTACCTATTTACCAATTGGTTTTACGATGTTACCGCTTCATACATGAAAAATAAATTTTATCTTGTGGAAATGAAAACGGACGATTTAAAAATGTGTTTTCCCTTCGTTTTTCTCGGCAACAGTTTATTTTTCAGTTTTAATCGAAATGCCCGGCCGAAAAAGTTCTCTCAGCATTCGGTCGCGGTCGAATGCCCATGCAATTCGATTCAATCGTCTATCAAATACAGGGTGACAAAAAGAATAAGAAAAGGTCGCCCGAAGAGAAATGTGACAGATTTTTTCCTCTCAACCGAAATGAGGAAAAAGAAAAGGAGATGAAAGCGGGGAAAGGAAAAAAAAACACGGAGGAAAATATTAAGACGAGTCGGATTTTATGAATACAGCAAATTACTTTCTAAAGAGTTAGGACGCGGTTTTTTTTTTGTTTTTTTTTTGGTTTATTTTCATTTTTCGCCAACAAACTATACGAACAGCGTTTAATTTTTAAACAGCGAGAAGACAGAAGAAGAAAGAAAAAAATGAAAACTTGAGAGAGTCGACGAACAGCGGCAACATTTTTAATATATTATTTGTTTACGTTATTAAAGTTACAAAAACGTGTGTTGCCTGCAAAGGTGCGGAAACAAGATTTAAATGAACTGGAAATAGGACAGGGGGAGGGCATTTGAAAATCTGTATACAAGCAGTTCCAAATTATTTTCGTCTTTCGGGTGATGAACCCGCCGTCGCTATCCAAGTTGTATAAAATGTTATCCGAAAACTGTGGAAGCTCGTTGGCGCTTGAAAGAATCTTGGGAATCGAAATGGACGTATAATGCGGATAATTCCATAGTATTTTGTTGATTTCTGGAGAATGGAAAATGTTGGAGGCTCGGATATGCCTCGATTTTGCGTCAGATAGCTCGAGCCTTGTCATCACTTCCAAGAGTGTCAGGCGAGCTGTGTGCATGATCTTCGCAAGGCGAGCAGTGTCTGATTAGAGGAAAGGTTCTGTCTGAAGAAGGTATATAGCTCTTTCGGCCTCAGTTGGTGTCCAGTCTCAGAGGAGAGCTGGACGTGTGAACGACATTGATAAATTATGTCTGCGTCTTGGTTGAGAGAGAATGCCTTTATTGTCTAACACTGCAGAATCCAATGCGGAAACAGCCTTTTGTTATTAAAGAGAAACGCAGAGTACTTTACATTTAAAATAGTTTCTTTTTTGTCTTCGATGAAAATTAGGGTTTCCTTTTTTCGAAGAGAAAACGAGACGTTTTTCTCATTGAAGAAAAAGAAGCGACGATTTTCCTCACTTCCCTTGAAAAAAGAAACTTCTTTTGTCTCTAAGAAAGAAAAGAGCGAGCGATTTTCTTTTCTCACAAAGAAGATAAAGCACTCTTCACCGTAGGAAAAGACGAAACCTTTTCTTTCTTCTCTGGAAGAAAACTATGTGGTCCGTTCTTCAAGAAATGGAAAAGTTTAGTTAACCATCTTGTAATGAAAAGATCATGTTTTATTAAAGAAATAGATGAACTGAGTTTCCTCTTTTCTAAAAAAAAGAACGATTTTTTCTCAATGAGGAAAGAAATAGGGTGGCTTTCTTCCTTCTTTTTTTTTTCAGTAAGTTTCTAATTCTTCGAAGAGGGAACGATTCATTTTCCCGTAAAAAAAGAAGAGAAAAAAAGATGCAGTTATACTCATTTTAGATAGGGGCGATTTTCTTTAAAGAGAGGGCGTTCGTCATTTTGGAGCCCAAATCAAAACTTGATCGAATATCTAATTTGATTTTCGAAATTAGCGACCTGAAAAAAACATTGTTCCAATATTTCATTCAAGTTTATCGAGTAAGACACTTTGGACTTTTCAAATGAGGGAGGAGAAGGACAAATTTAGGACCTAAACCAAAACTATATCAAAAAGTTGAGTGAATTCTCGATCTTAATTACAAACACAAAAGAACATAACTTGTTCCAGTAATTTGTTAAACTTTTTCGGCAATTTCAGTTTGGTTCATTTAAATGAGTCAAATTTGGAAGTTAACGCCGACATCGGGGTCAAATCCAAAATCAGTTTGAATATTTAGAATGGCAATCTGAGAGACATCTCTTTCGGTACTTTATTCAGAGCTTTTGCCACAGTCAGTTTAGTCCTTCAAAAGGAAAAATTGACTTTAAGGTACCAAATGGGGTCGAATCAGAAACCTGATGGAATATTCGAACTCGCAATACGAACGGAAATCATTATTCCGATACTTCCCGATCTGACAAAATTAGTGTCGTTCGACAGTTCGACATGTGTCGAACTATCGAAATCTTCGATTAAAGCTTTCTAATTGGCTGAAAATTAAGGGGCGGGACGAATAAATTTGATTGCTGTCGAATTATTGTCGAACAGTGTCGGAAGTTCGACTGAGTGGAACGAGTAAATTTGATTGCTGTCGAATTACTATCGAATAGTGTCCGAAGTTAGGCTGATCATCGAATATTCGTCAGCCGCATAGTGATGTGCAAAAGAATTGAGCTTTGAAGGTTGTCGTCGCGTCGGCGCCTTTACATGTTTGCGAATATTCGCACGATCCTGTTTGGTAATAGGTACGAGTGTGTTATCTCGACTCTGGAGTCTGGAAGTACGGAATTGCCAAGTCGCGAAGTGGTAAGTGGTTTCAGTTACAAATTTCATGCGTCGCTGAGTGGTTCAGTGGTTCAATATTCGTGAAGCGGATTTACATGCACTGTTATTTATCGGTAAGTTACGTCACATTTTTGTCATTCAATGGAATATTCAGTTACTAATTATTCTAGGAGTAGATCAATGAGGAGGGGTAGGGGGAAATTGCCCCTAGCCGGTCCACCGGCCGTTTAAACAATTTTTGCTTGACCCCTCAGACCCTATGTTTTTTCATTAAAATGTATGTACCTAATTTTGCGTCTGTGCATTTCTAGCGCCCTAATTGGGGAGGGAGGCAGATTTTACATTGTAGAACCAGGAATTTCCCAGTCAAAGCTTGAAGCTGTATTCAGTTATTCCTTGAACTCGAAATTCTTCTCCACATCGAAGGAGGATATAATTATTTGTATGCGAATTATAAGATGATACGTCGATCAAAGTATATCAATTGGGTACATCTTGGAAACAGTAGACTGTTTCAGAGTGAGAGGGGTGTCCTAGAAGTCTGGTCCCACTATCTGATCATTTCGATTTCAGCAACTAAACCCGCGAACCGCACGGTTTGCAGAACGGCAAGAAGGTACACAAAAATGTTCCGTGTGTCTGCCGTGGTCACATTGAGAGTCTGGTCTCGAGACGCATGAAGACGGGCGAGAATCAGGCAGTATGTATAGTGTACCGAGCAAAATTGAAACCTGACTTTTGGGCAGTGTTGTAGTCAGGATTTTCTCAAGGGAATGGGGAGTAAGACTTTCAAGGGGGGAAAAAGTCGAAACTTGTGGTATTTTTTGAAAATTGCCGATATAATATGTATTAGGGGACTATTTTATAAAAATGAAGGTAAAATTACTGCTCAAGCAAAATTTAAAATAAAAAAAAACGTGTTTTAAAGGCGAAAAATTGCTCATCTTGCATATTTTTACATTCAATTTCAGGTTTCCCCCTTCGCTCCCCCCCCCTCTTGGCTATGCTCATTCTTTTGGGACACCCTGTACTCGTATATTTGCAAATTTTGTTCAAGAATATACACAGTAACTGATGCCACATGCGTTCCCGTCATCACTAATTGTCAATTAGTTATCATTTCCTATACCTATTCCTGTTCGATTATTTGAATTAGGTAGACTATGTAGAGATCGGATTGGGATTCTATTAATTTCTTCAACAGCATTATTGTGGAAATCATGAAGCAACACATCGTACAATATCAGCCTCGGATTATGATTAAAGTCGCTTACAAGCACTTGGGCCCCCAGGCACCTAGCTGGAATTTTTTTTTGTATCTGTTCAGTAGCTTTTTATATACAGCACTGTGTCTGGCTGGTGGCCCGCCAAAATGTGCTGAAAACAAAAATGCTAAAAATTCAGCTGCCTCTCAAAATCGCCCGCTCCGAGCTGGTGCTTGTTGTAGTGCCTGTAGGTAAATCTGGTGCTGTACAACACAGAAAATTCTGTTTTTCTTGAGTGGGGCAAAACCTTATTGTCTGTAACCCCGTGCGATGACTAGCAGCAGCTTGAATGGGAATTGGGAATGGAATGGAATGCCTTGTCATTGTACGTCTACCATTACGAATTTAACATCGACGATGCAATCTTTCTCGAGTCGTATTATCTCATTATTAATTTTAGCGGTGAAATCCTTTCATACATCATTTTTCTGACGCCTGAATTCCCCATTCATATATGAACAGGGTTCTAACTGTCATTTAACATATTGAAAGTCATTTATTTTGAAAAAAGGTCATGAAGTCATTTAAAGTCATTCATTTTCAATCATGGTCATTTAAAAAATTTAAAAGTTAGCAAATTATACCTTGAGAGAGAGAACAAAGGACCTAGAATTGGAAAACTCTGTCATAATGACCAGGACTGCAATTTTTGTTTGAATTGGGCACGACTCACTAAATTTCTTGAAACTTGAAAATTATATGTACATAGAGGAATTGACATTTCATAGCATACTTGTGGGTAGGATCGACGCTCGGAAACCGAAGTCAAATTTTTTGTTGAGAATGAAGGGAAAATCTTTCTATAATTGAAAACAACGCATCACCTTCTTGGATTTTTAGTCTTTTGTTCAATTTCTATTTTCGGCATGAAACAGGGGCGGAAATATAGGGGCTAGGGGGGTGAGCCCTCCAGTTTCGAAATTGTCCCCCCTAAGTGAAAAATGATGTAAAACTATACGAGTATCGCTATTATCGTTTGTGATGTCATGCTTTTTTTTTCTTTTTTTTTTCCTTCTTACAAAGGAAGTACTACAGTGAAACAATCTACTTTTTGTAGTTTTTTTATTTTTTATTTTTTTTTTGGGGGGGGGGGGGCTATGATTTTTTGGATTTTCATTACCGTTGACCGTGGGCTTAAGTGAGTTGGCTAAAGTAAGTTGGTTTAAGTGAGTTCAGTATTATCGCCCTCCAATTTCAAGGGATAAAGAGTGTAGAGGAGACTAATCGTGATCCCACTGATAACGAAAAAGACCAAGGTAGATGTGTGTGAGTGCCCAAAGCAAGTAAACTACAAAGTTCAAAGCTGTTTGAGAACCTTTTTTTCCAATGCATTAGTCACAAGAAAATACCTACGTAAATCCACAGTTTGCTCCTTACATTCCACGTAATAATGACTATAGATCTTTCTACAAATTCAGAAGAAAACCAGAGATGTTACAATATATGTCACTGCAGGAGACACGTGCAGTTTGCAGCTGTGTTGTTAAAAGAAATTTCCATGGAAATGTCAACCACCACTAAGAGGCACGGTTTTCGCCCAGATATACTCAGATGACGTCATAGTAACAGGAGCGTGTCGGGGGAGCACACCCCTCACTACTGCCCCCAAACCTTCGCGGGAGTGCATTGAACAACTTCCCAAAGTTTGATAACAACTTCCCAAAGTTTCATGGCGATCGGATGAACAGTGTAGTAAAGTCTGCAGCTGTGTTGCTTATAGAAATTTCCATGGAAATATGAAGGACATACACAGACAGACAGACAGACATACATTCATGTTTATGTGTGTAGAAGATTTTAGACACTGGGGCTTCAACCCCCCGCCCCAAAAAAAATCGCTCCATTTCCGCCCCTGTATGAAACCTATTTGAAGAAAATTAGATTTTTGCAAAAAAGTTTGTTCGAAACACAATACAGGTATAAGGACATGAATGGGTACCTTTATTTTATTTTTTTTCACGAGACCAGCCCTCGACATTTTTTTTCCCTCTTTCTTATACCATAAAATCGATGATAATGCTCTCGCAATTTTCTATTAATCGAACGTTATTGTTTTCTCTGTAGATCCTTTCAGACGTCGCAAAATTAGATTGTATAAATTTATCTATTTTGAATATATTTTAGGATATAGACCTTAACTCGTGGTCTGAATACTTAAATTTCAGTAACTTAGCATTGAAATCTTACACTTTCTTCTAGGTGTGGCTCCGACGGTGATTACTCTCCGTATATGGACGGCGGAATACTTCCACAGTACGCAGTGTATCACGCTTCGCATGTATAATAATTTATAAAAAATTGTTTTCAATTTTCTCAAAAATATATATAGGTGAAATTCTGAATTTTCAATTCTTTCCAGTATTCGAATGACTTTAATCAATCCGTCTGTCTGACGCGAAATATTTATACCTATTCTGAAAAGAAATGCTTCAGGTCCATAGAAGTGAAGGACACATACCTATTAATAGTAAAAATGAGAGAGAACGCGCTCAAACATGCCACATAAAATGGAAAGGATCCATAGGTGCAACCAGAAATGAGAGGAGCTGTGCCAGTAAAAATTGGGAGAATGGGGTGGGTAAATGAAAAATGAAATACTCAGCTTGTAATTTTTAGCTTAAAATTCCTTGCTCAGGTCTTTTAAGGGAGGGGCTATAGCCCCATACCCCCCCCCCCAGGTTGCGCCTATGAAAGGATCCCTGGACGAAAAGGGAGGAGGGATTAATTTCTGGGGTGAGAAAATGTCGAAATAGTGTCGAACGCCCTGTCAAAAAAACGCCGAAATACTACCGAAGGAATGGCCAAACTATCGAAATATTGTCGAACGCGCCGTCGGAATGTCGAAAAAAAGGACGCCGAAATAGTATCGAAGGAATAGCCGAAATGTCGAAATGCTGTCGAACAGACAATCGAAACACCGAATCGAAAATTGTCGAACTGTCGAAAAATTGTCGAGAAAGTATCGAACTTCCGAACTTCTGTCGACAGACGGGGCGTTTCCGATACAAAATGCTGACTTCTGATTGGTTGTAATTTCTGCCGAAGTGCCGATATTTCAGTCGAAATGAGCAAGATCGATAGTGTCGAAATAACTGTCGCTGACGACCGATCGGGTTCATTCAATTTTTTACGTTGAATCAATTTTATCCATTTGAAGGAGTCGAATTTAGATTGTGGTGCAAGAATTGGAGTCGGAAATTCAAAATCTAACTTCAACAACCCCTTTTCCGATCCCTTGTACAAGTTAAATGAGTCTATTTGAAGGACTCAAATTTGGATTTTGAGGCCCAAATCGAAACCGAATTCAAGTCTAATATAATTTTTGAATTTAGTGAGCCAAAAAATCTCCACTGCGATACCTTGTTCAGTTTTCTTGGTAAATGCAGGCTGGGCGCTCAGAAGAGGAAAAAGTTAGATTTGGAGCCTAAATCGAGGTCGGGTCGGAGATTTGATAGCAATTTTAATCTAGCGACTCCCTGATCCGAAAGTTTCATGTTCCTGCCTTTCTCTCGGAGAAAGGGGCAATTTTTCACCATGGAATAAACGCGTTTGTCCTACCCTGATTCGAATTCGCAACAAAAAAGAAGTTGGGAGACCAATTCGTGAGATTCTCTCTATAACCTCCAATGTTCAGAATTTCGGAGGTATAAACTTTGTTCGAATTATTGTTGTGAGCATTTTTAGAAAAAAATCAGTGTGGAGATAAGCTTATCTACTACCATAAAGAAGCTTCCCTCCCCAATATTGTATAGTTTTTCTAGCATTCCGGATACTGAAACAAACAGTTCCGCCTAATTCCAGCTTATTATCAACAATATTTTCCAGTTTCCTCATTTACGTGGACTAAAAACTACTAAAAATCCGAAAAAAATCGAATCGTGCGACTTTTCTATGTAGCCCAAACTCAATGCAAATTTGCTCAGACTGCTATCCGTCACGGGTAAACTAGGCCGTTTCCTCTCAAACCGTTCTTGCCCCCTTCACAACGGTTTACACTCCCTTCCGATTTCTCTGTTCGATAAGGAAACTACCAACTCCCCCTTTCCGTTCGATTAATGCGCGTCCAATGATGCATCGCACATGTCAGGAAGATGGCATAAGCGGTTTGCCGTAAATCAGCCGCTTGGACGTACGTGTTGATAAAATTGCATACACGATTAGCCGTAAATCCACAATTGTACACGCTTAACGTCCCAGTCGGCGTCAGTTATTCTGTTCTTGTAAATGGTGCGGAAGGGGAGTGTAAGTAGCCTCCAGTGTTTCTGATTTAAGCCCTCTTTTTTAGACAGTTGTGGAACTTCGTCTATTATGATCTTTTTGGCCTCATGTCGCCTTCACTGCTCCAAATATGGACCGTTATTTATGTTCTTTCTCAGATTATTTTTGATTGACAAAAGCTCATTTCAGCGTAACTTTTGGAATATAATATGTGTACACGGGGGAAACAGAGGATATTATATAAAATACTTTAATTTCGAGTATGATTTTTGCTATTAATTTTTTTGTGAATGACCATGTTTGACTGGCTGTATGAAATTATAAAATTAGTAGGGCCACAATGGATTAGCATAACGCAGGACAGACGTAGATGGAAAAACGTATCGGAGACTCATGCCTCACGGTGAGCGGATTAGGCGGTGACCTACCCTTTAATCAGAGTTGTAAATAAGTAAAAATAAAATATTCAACAAACTGGTAAAGTGTTACGATTAAGTAACAATACGTATCATAAAATGTTTCGTGTCCATTCTGAGATAAGTTTCAGTCGACCAAAAACTGATGTTTGTAATACATGCGCCGAATACAAAACTACACGTCATCCGAATGAGGAAGAAGAAGAACAATATACTTTGCCTACCGTTGCTGTTAGCCAGTATAAAAATTTGAAAAGTCAACTCATTGCTGCCGCCAAAACAAACAAAATTTTAGTTATCTAGTTTGATTAACAAAACATTCCTATCCCAAAGTTAAATGTCAACGACCAATTTTATAAAAGTTTACTGTTGCTATAAGCGTGAGTTGTAAACTTCATTGAGAGCTACTGATAACATAAAGGTATAATATGTACTTCTAAATTATAGGCGAACGTCTCCGTCGCACGCATCTTCTTCCGAATTCTGATTTTTTCTGCTATTTCCTAGCACCTAACGGAAAAACAACCTACCGTCAGTCTTATATGTACTAGTAAGATGTGAGTAAATGGTACATTAACGTGCTACGCAAATATGACAGAGGATTTTGTTGGCAATTGCTAGATTCGATGATTTGTTATGTTGTGATCGACAGCAGGGGACAGTCACAGAACCACACTCTTATTTGATTATAACATAATTGAATTCACTCACCGATTGTTCGCTGGTATCTTCACCAGCCATATCGAAGGCACAGATGCAATAACAATAATGTTGTCACTGCGAACCATCTACTTTGCGCTGTAGTTCGCAATTGCGGACGGCTGATGTTGTCTTGCCAGATGCCAGGTTGGGTGATTACGTGACGCGTGTGCTTGTGGTAAGGTTGGTTTAGTAGATATATTTAGTAGGTCCAAGCGTGTGTCACGAGACATCACGCTTAGGTCGAAATATTTTTCGATACTCGCCAAGAGGGGACAGATTCGAAGTCATTTGTGATAAAGTTATGCGGTAGAGGTTGATGAGGTTGCTTGATCTAGTTGATTCATTGTGGAGTTTGAAGGTGAAACTTGAGATTGTTCGGTTTGAGCAGGCTGCGCTGCCTCGAGTGGATATAATTGCGAAATTGATCGAAGAGTGGTTTGACCTCTGCACCTCACATGAGCAAGAGCTTGGCAGTGATCTAGACGTTCAATTTGTCTATATGGCCAGTTGCCTCTAGGAGAAAATTTTCCTACCAATACTACGTCTCCTATGGACGGTGCAAAGATCGCTTGACCCCTTTTTATTGGATGCTGTGCTCGGTGTGTTTCTTGAAGTGATTTTTGATACAGGTGAGCGTCCCAGTATCGCATCTAGGATACCAGCCATCTTATCGTAATTTGTTTTGAGGTTCTTTTCCAGTATTTGATTGTATTGCTGATGGTATTGTCTTACACCGACATCAACGTTAATGTTGGTTGGGCCAAGCTTGATAAAATGATTTAGAGTTAAATTCTGAATTGGCTCATCGGAGGATACGTATGTTAGGCAGTCTGATAATAGGCAGCGGTGGCAGGGTATCCATGGAGGAAATCCCGAGCCTGCTCCTAGTAGCTTTATTGCTGATCAAGATCGCCTCAGTGCGATTGTTAACCAACTCCCGATCTTGCAAATGCAAGTTAATATGCTGGAGGGATATGTCCGACAGCGACCTCATGTGCTTGGCAAGTTTGCAGCACAATCAATGACTGAAATTGCTGATCTGGAACGAGGGCTTGCTGAACTTGGGTTACCGTCAACCCAGACAGCCGTATATCAAGAACAACTCAAGTCTGCTCGTGATACAGCCGTGCTGTATTTCAAAGCAGCCAATGGTTTAAGTGGACTCGAAGTCTCTGGTCCGGTTGGGCAGCCACAGACTATATTCAAACTTGCGGATCACAAAGTTGCTCCATTTGCGGGTGTAATTCTGGAATTCCTCCAATGGAAAGAGCACTATGACACCGCTGTTCACAATAATCCTAATCTCGAGGATGGCCATCGTATATGGTCCACTTATTGGGTGCAGTTAGGTCTCTTCCTTCTCCTCAGGCAGACAATGCATTACATCTGTTTTTTGTACATTGATTGCCGTGCCGAATTGAGCGTGTTTGTAATCGAGGATTTCTAAGACTTGCTGAAGACTTTGACATGAGTCCGGTTACGTTTGCTTGCATTGTCCGTATCCCGAAAGTCAGAGACTCTCTTTGTCTTACATTCAGCGCGAAGTCTTTTCAGGCTGAAGAGGCCACCCCAATCGTATGTATATCGAATTAGCAAGCCTTGACAAAGTATAGCGAGTACATGTTTGATATCGTCGAAAATTCCGATGGATATTAAACGTTTTCGCTGGTCGGCGTCGACCGGCGTTATTCGACATCGAATAACGCGGAACACGAACGCGAGCAATCGAATCGACGTTTAATTTGGAAAAATTCATCTCGCTTTCATTGGCGGAAATTCGAAACTGTGTAGGCGAAATGATATCCATATAAATACGAGTAACATCGTTATCGTCGCTCTCGTGTACACACATTTATCTACAGCCAAATAATGTGTTCATAAATTAACATTCGTGTCGCACCCCACATTATCAACATTTTATACTCGGTTCGTTCGCAAGACACGAATGGTTTTTACATTTCTGGCTTTCGTACGTACATATTTCACGAATTAACCGTTCCGGCATTTAATATTCGACCGCAAAAATGTTAATACAATTGTAACATATTTATCGTGTTACTCCGATATTATACATCGCTCTCGTGTACGATCTTCGACGAAGTATAATATCGCCGCGGTTGATTAACGATTTCGCAATGTATAGACGCATAGATGCTCCACTCGAATACAGAGTGCTTCGTAAACTGGTACCCTCTTTTCTTTATAGCGATAAAATGGATTTTCAAGTGACTAGGTCTAGTTTCTTTTCGGGTAAGAAAATTTGAAGGAGGCTTATAACCACCTACTTTGATATTTTGAGAGGTAGACAACCGAAGAACACATCGAAATCGGTGTTTCTTAGCTCACTTATTTCGAATATTGCATTTGATTCTTGTTCCGATCCTTCTTTTGGCCTACGAATTCAAATCTTGAACCTAAAATGGGCAGAATTGAATTCGTTCCAGATATTGAACGAAATTTTGAAGCATGTTTTTCTGGATCGCTGATTCCGAGTATAGCATCGGATTTTTGATTCGGTCCTGACTTGGCTCCATCACATTCAAATTTCGGACCAGAAAGGGTCAAAATTGAATTTGCTTAAAGAATTGTATTAATTACAGATTATTATTATTGACATTTTTTTTGGGGGGGGGGGGAAGAGAAGTTGCTGATTTTGAATACCGCATCAGCTTTCTGATTTGATCGATTTAGACTGCAAATTTTCAGCATTTTTCCCATCGAAGAGGCGAAATCAGCCTACATTGAAAACTTGAACTACGTCGCAAATTCAGTCCAAATATTATTTTAAAGGGGGGGGGAGGGAAAAGTCAATTTAACTTGTAAAACTCCCTGTCAATGGGACCCTCAGGCACCTGTTGGGGGGACTCAAATACAAATTAAATAAATAAATAAATAAATAAAAATCAAACGAAATATCATAATAAATTTTTTCATGGTAGCAAAGTATGATATATTTCATTACATTTTGTATCAGGTTACATGTGAAGCGGTGGCTTGGTGGCCGAGTGGATTTGAACGCTGCCTCCTAAGACCACGCCGGAACGCGGGTTCGAATCCTACTACGGACGGCGAATTTTTAAGATTAAAATATGATAAGAAAATAATAAAATACAAGAATATGTGAAAAACTTTAACATCCGACTAAGCCACACCAATTGTAGCAAGAGGTGGAGTTCAATTTCATCGTTCCGCCGGAATTCAAAAAGACTACAATTGGGTTAGACACACCTATAGACTACTAACACCTGACTAGTCTGATGTGCCATGCAGGTTGCATGCCCCTTATAGAGAAGGAAAACTCTTTCATAACTATTCCTCAGGAATGGCTTGTCACCAAGGGGAATTCGACTATAACCCTTGCATCAAAATAATTGATTAAGGAGGCCTAAGTCCCAGTGGGTGGACCAAAACATCTGTTTCAAGGCTGTATTTATTTATTTATCACATGTGAAGCCACTGTTTCTAATTTTCAGAATGAAAGAGAAATTGGTTTTTCATTTTTTCCCCCATTTTTTTTAATACTTCAATTGAGAATTATCTCCCCTGATGTGACTAGAAAGCTTGTGAAAGATGGAATTCCAAATTTGTCAAGTAAAATTAAAGTTTTTGCCTCGGTGCCGCTGAGCGTGTCAAAAGCATAAGTACTTATAAGTATTGACCTGGAACAATGAAGAATTGAAATGAGTCGTGGTAATTGCTTCCCACGATGTTTTCCTTTCAAAATCCTTCACAGTAGGGTGGAACAGGAGGGATTTTTTTATTTATTTGGAGGTCTGACAGAGCTAAAAGGTTGCATTCGGGAATAAAAGAAAGTGTGTAAAATTTCGTTGGAAAACATTTTTCCATTGCCTAACGCTTGTAAAGTTTATAGTAGTTTGATTATTTGGTTACTTTTACTTTAATAAATAATAAAGTGGAACGAAAATGGCAGAAAATGTTTTGAATCTTGTTATTTTTAAATATTTGGATCAAAACCCCTGTGGTACACTTTACTTTTAATTCTCAAATGGAACCTCTTAACCCTATCTAACCGCTAAATTCAATTGTTTTTCGTCCCACGGTGTTGCACAGGTATGCGTGAGCAGTTAAGAGAGCTCGAAAATTCAGTTAGAATTTTCTTTACTTAAAGTACCTAATTTTATTTAATCTCAAGTGGTTTCCAGTTCGCTGTACGATAGAAGAAAAAAGCCCTTCGATTTTTTCATAATGAATTTGTAATGCCACTCAGGCCCTCTTCTCACGAAACAACACGGAATAGACTCGCTTCAAAATGAAAAAATTGGGAAGAGGTCATACCTATTATGGAATTTGGTTATTCATATGTGTTCATCAGAAGTTTCCATTTAACCCACCAGTGTGGCAGACGAGAGCAGGGGAGTCGATCTTTTTTCAGTAACTTTCGATTGTGCTTGGTTCTTGTAAAAATTCCTCTAAATTATAAAGTAAACTTCGTCAATTTTTATTTAGAATTATGACTTTGGGCCTCAAAAGATGTCAAACACCAAATGTAATGGGATACTTGAATTTCTGGCACCTAAAAACAGTATTTCGATATTTTCCCAAAGAAACTATCATTATAATTAACTGTAATTTTTGATTGCGGTGCCTGAATTGGGACCATTTAGGAAATCTGACACAATATTCGGAATCAACCCCTTCACCCACCCTCAAAGAAGAAGCTGTTTCGATACTTCGATCCCTTTTTCAAGCCGGAGTATTTCGCTCTTTTTCAGGATACAGTATCAGATCTGGTAGTCTAATTGGCGCCCAATGAAAAATCTGATTACATTACTGAAAGAAAGAAAGAAAAAAAAGGGAAAAAGGAATCTCTTATTTTGAAACTTCAGTTAATTCTTTAAGCTGAATTGATTCCCGCTTTAAGAAAAAAGTACTTCATTCTAACTGTAGCCCATATTGAGTCTAATTGGAGAAGTCTAATACAATCATCGAAATGAACAAGCCAAAAAAATAAATTTAGATACTTGTTCAGTTTCCAATCCAAGTCAATTTTCCTGCTTTGATAGAGAAAATATTGAATTTGTGGTCCAAAGTGGGGCTAATCAGAAATCTGTTACGGTATTCAAAATCATCGATCCAAGAAACCCCACTTTTTCGATACTTTTCGAGTTAATATACCAAAATTTATGACACTTTCGACCCCCCCCCCCTCTTGGAGAAGAAGAAATTCGCTTCCCCGAGAAGAAACTAAACCATGTCACTTGAAAATCGAAGTAAAGATTGTTCAACCTTTGGTACTCATGTAAGAATCTTTTAGATTCTTGTAAGCTTATTCTTAAAATTTTAATGGTTTTCTAAACTTGATTCAGAATTTACTGAAATGGTTCAAGACTCTTTATGACTGTATAATTCGTCCAGACTTCACTGTGGCTCTTCGAGATAGGTTCAAGACTTTTTATAACTCTTACAAGTCATAACTTTCCAAGCAGTATAATACTATAGGGATTCCTTGAAATGAAATTGAGATGCTCATTTAAGACTCCCTCAGTCTTAGTGTACAACTCTTTAAGGCTGACTCACTCACTGTAAGACTCATTTAAGAATTGAATTTATCTTTTTGAGGTGTAAATGAACCCTGGAAGCTCAGTTATAAGAATGGTTGCCACTCTTCCAGATTTTTTTTAAACTCTTCAAGACTGGATCGTACTTTATTTCCATTCTGGTCTAAAACGAGTAATTGCTCGAGGCAAGGCTTTTCCAAACGTTTTTAATATTCGTTAAAACTGTTCAACGCTTGTTTAAGACGCTTGATGACCCTTCTAGACAGTGAGTCTTTCGAGTTCTTCCAGACTCGATCACGACTTGTGAACTTTTCAGTATTTGTTCCGGCCTGCTGAAAACTTGTTAAGTCTCTGTAAGACTTCTAGATTTGTTTATGACTCTATACGACCTTAATTGTCAACTTCTGATTCTGTTGTATTTGTTTAGCATTCCTTAAAATTCCTCGATAATAGCAAACACTCGTTTGAAACTCAGTAGGACTTGGCAATTGTGAAACTTTTTGATTTCAGTGTTCAAAGATTCCATAATGTATTCGCTCCTAATACTTAGTACTTTTTAGTTCTCCATAGAATTGCACGCTGAGGAAAACTTTGTGGCAAAAATTACAAGCATTGTGGTTAGTTTCTGTCGCTCAGCGATTTCACTCATGCCGTAACTGCATTTTGATAGACGGACAGTAATTGTTACCAGAATGTAGTAAAAAATCACCAGAATTTTCAGCTTGAGTATTTACCTGAAGTCGCTGAATATGAGCGACTCATTAACAAAAAAAGTTTTCTCTTGGCACGAGTTCACGACTTTGCTTATGTGATCGGTATGGGTCGGCCGTACTGTTTTTCATAGTTTTTCTCAATTTTCTTTCTCGCTCTGATATCGGCGACCAAGATCAAGATGGCCGACTGGCCTCTCGGTATAGGTTGTCCTGCAAGTGGTGGTCAGTCGAGTTGGGCTGATGAGAGTAAAGCGATGGCTAAACAGCCTTGCGAAAGAACAATCGGAAAAGTCAGTTGAAGTGTCGGTATAATGAAAGTTCTGGTTTTTGTTCTTTTATGTTCAGTCGAAATGTAAATTCGAGAAAAAACGGCGCGGTTTAAAATATGAACACGTTGGTAATCTCGTTATATCGTTAATTCGGGGACCGGAGAAAAGTGTACATTTATTCACCTAGAATGCAACAACACACGGCATTATAAATGGGTATGTTGGACTGCGTTTTGTTTCCTCGAAGATGATAGTATAATTTATTGTAGGGTACATGCTTATAAAGTTCGACCGTAATCCATTTTGAAGGCATGCAGGCTTTATCCAAGCCACTTCAAAGTTATGGGCGAACTTCGCCAGAAAATAAGGCATATGTGCTGGAACGTGATCCTCCGCCATTATTTCGAAACGTCTTATTTGTAATTCATGATCAGGGGCTCGTGATTATGACAGCTTTTTCATTAGGCACAGTAGCTGAATGAAAATCCGACGATTGAAAGAAAATTATAAAATTCGTAGGTAGGTAGACGTGTGGGATCTGGTTGGCCGAGTGGATGGCGCACTGGTCCTTGAACCCGGAGGTTCCGGGTTCGAGTCCACGTAGCAACTCGCTACATTTCGACCCTAGCCGGTTTTTCGGCAAGAAGCGAAGAGGGCTAAGACAGCCCTAACAGCTTCCCCGACGACTCTGAGGTAATGCTCGAAAGGGCGGATTCCAGGGCTCGGGTTGAGAGTAAAATTAGAAAAGACAGGTAGTGGACGTATATGACTTTTGATTTGGTAAATACGAACCCTAAGAAAATATGTGGCGTTAAATTTACGGAACCTGTTACACATATATTTGATGAAAACCTTAATCGAGCATACATACGTTCATGGTTACAGAGCGGATAAGTTCAGTTCGAATTTCACATAAACTTTCTAGACATAAATTTCACCAGAGATACACTCCGCGTATTTGCTTTGATGAATTGAATAGCCAGTATTCGAAAAGCAGTCTGTAGCGTAGACTGCTCCACATGGTGGGGCGTACAGGTGTCGGCATTTTGGTAAGTTGGCATATTTATAGTGTACTTCCCCTCTCCTCTCCCCCTTCCCACCAAAAATGTTCTCGCTAGCCCTGGGTCCATTTGGTCTCCCTCATTTCTCATGATGTGCGCAACTGACCAATGGAGCCGATGACTTTTTTTAAAAAACTATGCGTGTGTAGATTTTGAATCTCAGCGTAGTGGTAAAATATGTTGAATGATGCGGACTCTTTGCGACGAAATTATTTTCCATATTCACTAAAAAGTACTTGATTTGATATTTGCAATCCATACCCCCTTCTCCTCCTTCTCCTGCTTCCTTCAATAAAAGAAACTCCTACAACCTTGTAAGCATGAATTCCATGGCAAATGCTTGCCCATGCCTAAAGGAACGTTTCTTTCTGGAGTATGAAAATATGGTGGTGTCTGCTTCGAATACACCCGAAGCGAAAGAGAAAATGTCTGCGTATAGAACTGCGTTGAGAATCGGGATGGCTCCAACGGCTACGTGTAGTAAATTAATCCTGTAGGTTGGTGGAGATACACGGAAAAGCCTGAGGTACAATTTCGGCGTATGATATATGGAAGTAAATAACGAGTTCCGGGAGTATATTCATCCTCTCGGACGACGGAGTCTGCTGGTGGGAAAGGCGCCCGAATTCGAATTCTTGCCAAATTATCCGTATAAAGCTGCGGGATGCGTTTATCGCGTGGTCAAATTTTCGAAATTTCACCCAGAGATATCGGAGGCTGTGTGTAAGTTGCCGTCGCCTTCTCTTGCTCTCTCACTTTCACTCCCTCCCTTGCCCCGTTAACGGATGCCGGCAAGTAAATATTTTCGCTCGGCCAGGGCTAGCAACGTCGGCTAAAGTCGGTTTTCGGCACGAGGACGAGGAACCTCTTGACGCAGCTGGGGGTAACTGGAAACAATACGCAGCCGAAAATTCGTAGAAAACGCTAAATACCTGAGCTCATCACAAAAGCTCATTGGCAATAGTGGCGGAGAGTGGAGGGCGAGGGTGCTGGCGGCAACAAAGGCGACCAGGACGACGCTGCCGCTCTTCCGGCGAGTGTTTCATTATACGTACACCCCGGTAAACTCGACGCGCCCTTTTCAAAAACGATATTTGCCAAGTCGTTATCAATTTTCCTTACGCGTATTTTATCTTAATATTTTTCTTCATCTTCGCCTGCCCCGTCTTTTATACTGCCACTCAGCGGAGCCGAAGCGTGGCAGCTGATCAACGGGCTCGAAGGCTAGATACGAGAGCACCCAATTCTCCAGGTGCAAAGAGCTAGGCTGTATAGTTGGCAATACATATTTTTTAGCCTGGGTACAAAAAAGTGAAGAAAAAAAGTGTAGCGAAGAAGTCGAGGGGAAAAATGGCTCGAAAGGCTCGTTTAAATGAGCAAAATGAAAAATACATACCCATGATGGCAGTGGGAGGCGTTATTTATGACTCCTGCGAGCGTTGGAGTTGGTATAAATTTAATAATGTATTCAAATTTTCATTCCGTAAATAATTTCTTAAACGAGGCAAAATTAAGAAATCCTATTTTTTTTTTAAAAGGAAACTGATTTATATTTTCTTTCATCTTTCATTTTCACTACGATATAGTTAATCCTTTAAGCCATAATTTATTGGCTAACTTATCTGGTAACAAACGGGACCGCATTTAACCTAAAATCAATTTCCCCGGCCCTTATCCCTCTTCTTAACTTCTGACAAAACTTTTTCTGCGGCCGATAATTTGTATCACGTCTATGCGGCTTCCAAAAAAATAAATCCGAAACTAACCGCCGGAACGGAGGGTGAAAAAGGTGTACATCGTTATTACCACGAAATTTCCAGCATCGCCGGCATCAGCGTTAGAACAAATTATTTCAGTAACAGTCGTGGCTTAGGCCGGTTTAATTAACGAATATCGCTGCGACGTGCGGCGTAATAAAATCATATTTTTCAAAATCCTGTTCGGTTAGGAATCTGGCCGGATTTTCCCTCCATTTTCAGCCGTTCGTAGTTTCATCCTTCGAGAAATTCTTTACGGCGCCGTTTTCTAATTTTTTAACTATTTTTATGAACAGAAAACGCCGATGTATTTTGAACAAGACGTGCCATCGAGAATCGTGATACTTTGCTCATTCCTTTCAGACCAGTGAGCAATGCTAATCTTAAACTGAGTTATGATTAATGGTTTCATCAGCGGCGTTGGAAAAGTGGGCCACTGGGTGAGTCAAGCAGGGTAGATCAGAGTGAATCACTCGTGCCTTGACTTTTCTCCTTGAATGTTCCATTTTCCGCATGGGTTTCCGGGTCAACCTGGTAGTTCTCTAAAGTTTTCCATTTTTATGACTGAAGTTTTGGACGACACGTATTCCCTCGTTATTTTCTGAATTTTACTCCTACAGAAAATGAGCTGTGCGTGATTCATTATAGAAAATACGAAAAATGCATCAGTAAGCGAACTAAAAATTCAAAAGTTAGTTTAAAAAAAAAAAAACTCATTAAAAAACCGTTTGTAATGTGAGTTTTCGGTCAGTCTCAGTTTTTCGAATTGTGCTGTTTCAAACTGGCGTACTGTCACCTGGTTTGGAAATTATTTTTTATTCTGCTTTTTTTTTTCTTTCTTTCTTTCACTTATTTCCCCGGTTTTCATGTAGGCTACTTCTCTCTTCAGTACTTCTTGGTCTTGTTTACATTTTATATCAGAGAATTAACGTACACAGAGTCACAACCGCTTACAGCAGAGGCTTCCTAAAAGTGTGTAATCGGTCGCTAATATCTGAAAGCTACTGTAAATGGGTAAGGCGCTACCTGCCAATGCTCGTTAAACTCACCGTCATAAATCACGGGGCTAAGTGATACGGGTATTCGACAGGTAGATAGCGCAGTCTTGACCTAGGCCGACCCCCGGCAAGAAGAGAAGAGGGCTAAGACAGCCCTAATAGGCTCCCCGACGTCCCTGACGTGATGCTCGAAGGGGCGGTTCCAGGGCTCGAGTTGAGCTCAAATGAAAAGAGAGCCTACCGGAGTTCTCAGCTATTTCTTTCTCCTGTTTTTAATAGCTGGTGAGGTCTGCACTCATCCCGCTTACGATCACTAACGTGACGGAACCCTCTCAATGGCTTCGTTGTTCATCCTGTTTGTTGCGGGAGTGTCCATTTATGGATTATCAGGCTGTCTGACGTCCCCGTCCTTATTCCATTACCTTGTGAACTTTGTTCCAGATCATCTGTGGAGCTATCTTCGCCTCCCTCTCTTAAATTGTAACTGTCCTAATTTATGAGTACGGCCCCTTTGACTGTAGCACTTTTTTGCAGCCTGTGTTCATTTTAGCGGTTGTATCATTTCTTTTCATATTTGACATAAGTAGTTGATTTGAAGAATTTGCTATTATTTATTGCAGAAGTGCCCATTTATGAATTTTCTAACTGTCTCACCTTCTCTCTTCCTTATTCCATTGCTGTGCGAACGTTGTCCCAGATCTGTGGAGCTTTTTGACTCCCTCTCTGAAGACTAAAATAGCAATTGTCCTGGTTTAAGGGTTGCGGATTCTTTGACGACAGTACTTTCTTGCAGTCTGTGTTTATTTTAGCTGCTATGTAATTTCTTTCTATATTTGACATAAGAAGTTGATTGAAAAAGTTTGCTATTTTCTTAGATTCCTTTTTCTGTATCTTTCGTACTGCTAAATATTTTCTTTTTGGATTCTCTTAACATCCTAATTTAATTTTTGCTGTGTTGTCGCTGGATTTTATTTTTCCTTTTATCCTTTCGTCTGTCTTTCTATTCATTTTTGAGTAAGTGGGGCGGGAGAGATGTGTCTGTTTAATCTGATTCCACCATTCCACTCAGGACGTTGATCTGTTACGTGTTCTGATCATATCAGTTCCAGATACGGTATTTCATTCCGATAACTACGTGCTGTTTCGATTTGTTTTATGCGTATTATATTGGCTTTGTTTTCATAATTTCTACCTTAATTGAACCCTATTGACAATTGTATCTCTATATATACCGGATTTAATCTAGATATGTCGAATTATGCCAGATTCTATATCGACATCCCGAATAAATCCCCGTTTAAATATCGACATTTTCGATATAGTCATTTGACGTGATTTTTCTATATAGATACAATCTCGACATTTTCTATATAGGTAGAGATGTGATTTTTCTATATAGATGCAATCTCGACATTTTCTATATAGGTAGAGATGTGATTTTTCTATATAGATACAATCTCGACATTTTCTATATGGACGGAGACGTGATTTTTCGATATCGATTTTAAAACACAAAAGTCGAGATCTACGAGAGTCCCAATAAAATTCTGCCTGCCGACAATCTTTTCGGAATAATTTTAATATTTAAATGTTTTTATTTCCTTAAGACTCGTACCAATGCATTTTACTTTTGCGATGGTTTACTTTCTTACCTACATTATTCACTATTGATGCATCATGATGAAGCTCGAGGATTCTATAGTTTATACTTATTCTAGAAACCGCGAATCAAAATAAGTATCATTCTGTGTTATGTTAACTCCCTAATTTGCCTAACGAACTGACTATTCGAGTTGACATAAGGAGCTCCAATCTGTATTGTTCACGCGATAGAATCGTGCAAGAATAAATAAATGAATGAATAAAGTGCTGAAAAAGTCATCACTTTCGGGAACATTTTAGTCGATTAAAATTGTCACATGAACTCATGTGAAATGGAAAATTCTATAATAACTGTTAACTTAATTCTCTAAATACTTTCATTTTCGCGAGTTATACTGTGACACAGGCGTACGGGTCCCGATGTGCAAAACCGAAATCTTGTAACAAAAATTTTTGCTACATTGCCGCAAGTCTGTTACACTGTCACAAAAACTGTAGTTTATAAATTTGCTAAATGGGGACGGACAGATGGCGCTGGAGTCAAACTGCGACAGGAAAGAGTGAAGCAAATCAGCTACAATTGTTACATTGTAACACTTTATTTTCGTAACACGGTAACAAAAACGTGTTACTGTGTCTCAATTTGGAAGTAGAAAATTTTCGAATATTTCATCGCTGTAATACATTTATGATGTGCATGTGTGTGAGAGCGTAAATAGGTGACAGCTACGAATTCAAATTAGAGTAGAGTTCGTGGTAGGTATGAGAAGTTGGTTTTTGATCGCTTTTTCCGCTACTAACTGCAAATATTGTTGAGTCAATTTTGCATAGTCAACCTAATGTCTGGGGGGGGGGGGATCTGTTTTGACCAAGAAGGAAGGGTATTAAACGGGGTGCTAGAATTAGGAAAACCAATTCTTGACTAACCACACCCCTTGACCTCTCTTTGGCTATGCTACTGATAATGATCAATAAAAACATTGTTTGCATTCTAACTGGTCTATGGTAGATTTACATAATATGTATAAAGTTTTCGTTAAGCGTATTTCTTCCTTAAAACTTATGGTCCTCCATCCAGAAAGCCATTAGCGACTCGCTTTACTAGGTGCTAGAGTATGTAATTATGTAACAATTATGCGCAATTCGCGCAATCCCAGGGACCGGAGCTTGCGGTTCGCATTTTCGCTTTTGTTTTCCACGTATACTCGTATATGAACAAGTGTCAGTGTGTAGTGTACAAAGGCCGATGACCAGAGTGAGAGCGACTCATTCTTTGATGAGAATCAACGAAGAAACATCTGGTCCGAGTTTTATTGCCCTGTTCCGGGAATGTTGCCTCTTGCCTCTGTGATATGTTCCCAAACACAATATACGCTATAAGGAACAAAGGATACATTCCTAAAAAAGAGAAATTGATCGTCCTTCTGCAACCACGGTCTCGTTTTAAAAATAACATTGAAAACCGGCTGGAAGAGATATAGGGCAGTTTGTATTAGGTTTTCGAAGTGCGACGTATCGTTTATTTTTGAATGCGTACGAGTTGTTAGTGTAGAATTATTTCAGTGCGGTAGAATATCGGTTTCGTAATTAAAACTATTTCGATTCGAGTTTATCTTGTTCGAAGTGTCATACTCATCGACACCGACTAGAATTTTGAATGCCGAGGGGCAGATGTCACCGGTATTCTCTCCAATCACTTTTGCTGTGCAAATTGGAAGGCCGTCTGAAGGAATTCAAGTTGCCTTGCAGTGAGGTTGTGGGAGCTAGAATTGGCTCCTCGTAAGCGATCATCACGAGTATCAACCACAGTAAGTACCAATAAATTTGTACATTATATTTCTTTTCTTACTATTCATAAGAAGTTTTTCAGGTTATATCTCTGTGAGGATGATCGACAGTTTACATGAGAATTCTGCGAGGCAATATCGAATTGATTCTTGCAATCGGAGGTGTAACAAATGAGGGGGGGCTGTCCCCCAATCAGTGGAATTGGAAAAATTGGCCAAATTCTTGCCAATTGGCAAATCGAACGATCTGGACACTCGACATTTTTTATTTAACCAGCAGAGTCCCACCGACAAGTTGGGAAAATCGACAAGTCAAAACTTTTTTTGGCTTTGACAGTTTATTTGACCAGCTCATAGAGGGGAATTTTGAGTTAAGAAGTTACAAAATTCCGGAAGGTCAAAAGCTTGTTTTGGCACTACAGTTAGGAATTTTGAGTTGAGTAGTTGGAACTTTCACAATTTTACCCTCCCCGCCCACCCTAATGAAAACTCTTTGCTACGCTCCTACTCATGATTCTGATGTTGGTGGTGGTTCAGTGGGTAATCCTGATTACCGAGTTTATTACAATTATTAGAATTTTGAGGCACCCCCATTCTGAGAATCTAACTTTGTGACATACGGGACCCTTTCCATACGATCCGTTATTTCATAGTCTATCCGAAACATTCAACACCTAAGAATTGCAGTTTTATGGGTCAAGTGGCATTGCTTCTAGTACGACGATTTTATTGTTTACGATAGTAGCTATTTTGAAAACACATACCGTATAATTACGCAATTGAATAATGGTCGATTTACATTATGGAAGGAAAAATTCAAGTTGATAATGGAAACTGAAAACTTAGGATATTTTGTGAGAATTTAGAATCTATCTTTACCACAGGGCTAATTTTGATATTATTTTTGTTAGTTACGAAACGAATTGGATGCCACGTTTAACGATGTTTCGGAGCCGAACCTGGACGGTAGTGACGATGGTGAAGACGTCGAAATAAGCGAGGATGAAGACGACATTATTATTATTATTATTATTGTTATTATTGAATTGAATTGAATAACTTTTTATTGTTATTATTGTTATTATTATTATTGTTATTGTTATTATTGTTTGCTGTAATACTTCATACACAACTTTAAAAACTTGCGAATGTTGTTATGTTTACATTTTTAGATGTTGATCTTGCCCTGTTCAGTACGGAGGTTTATTATCGCTTAAATTTGTACTTTGGTTCTTTTCAGTGTACCATTTTTCAATGTAATACCAGCAAAATGGTAGAAGAAATTGAGTACCAAAAAAATTCAATATTCCTGCCCTGTCACTGTGTCAGTATACAGAGGCGTTACTGGAAAATTTTTTGGGTCGTAATTTTTTCAGTCGTGTTGACCTACATTTGTCTCGGCATTGTTGGATTTTTGGGGGGAGGGGTAATTGCTGTATCACATAATACTAATTCGTTTACAAATTTTTTATAACTACGAGTATAAATATAATTTGCATTTAAATTTTTTTTTTTTGGGGGGGATTTTGATTATTTCCTTACTCCCCCCCCCCCAAAAAATGGGATTAATATTATTCGCCCTCCCCCCACCCGGCAACGCCCATATCAGTATAGCATTTAAAACATAATTCTATTGAAAACGAACAGTATAGTGAATGTGTGCGTGAGCATCGAAAATAGCTATATAGAAACAACCCAGAAATGAGATCGAAAAATTCTATATCAAAAAAGCTATATAGAAATTTGACTTCAGAAGCGATATAGGTACGATATAGCAATGTCGATATAGATACGATATAGCCCTGTCGATATAGGTACGATATAGCACTGTCGATATCGAGTATATATCCGTACAATGTCGACATTCTATATCGTCATTTGTCGAGATCAATTAGCAATATTCGAGCTGGAAACGATATCGATTTAATCTCGACGTCGATTTAGAATCCGGAATAAATCTGACATAAATCCGGAATAATTGTCAACAGGGAAGTTATGTTTTTCGTTTTTCTTCAGAAAGCTGTCTTTTTTTCAGCATGAGCCCCGAGAAGATCTAAGCACCTTACTCTTTCAAAAGGAGGAAGGAGGGGACTAAAATCTGCAACCAGTTTAACCTTGTGCTTTGTCTTTGTGCAGTTGGCGGACCTATAGGTCAACTTGGGTTGTCTCTTTCTGGTCTTCCTCATGCCTGTAGGCTGTCGGAGTTACAGACCCATCCTTCAGGACGGTGGAGAGAGCGTGATCAACTTTGGAGAAATCGAGTAATCATTCCAATTGTTATCTGACCTGAGAATCTTCTCAGTCTGGCTTGGTGGGCAACACGAACACAAGCACGAGCGGTAGCAATACCAGCATTTTCAAAGTACGAATGCGGAGATAATAAATGCGAGCAGTTTAATTCAAATTTGAATGCGAATAATTTAGGTATAACACAACTTGAGACCGATTGGATAGTGTTAAGGCATAAGCATGTAAACACCAAGATACTCATTCCGCGAGAAAAGAACAGAAAATGAGGCTTGGGTCTCTTGCTATTGTTACCAGGTGTGAAATATTCCTCAGCAGCTTGTAACCAGGCAGCAGTTTGGAAGTTGATGAGCTCATTGTAGAAGGCTTTACTTCAGTACTGGCTGCAACTGTACTCAGAGGTCTTAAGAATGAGCTCATCAACTTCCAAACTGCTGCCTGGTTACAAGCTACTGAGAAATATTTCACATGGTAGCAGAGCGTGGTTGCTTCTATGAATTACAGACCTAACTAAAGCCCTACTCTTGGTGATCCAGAAACGTGACAGAAAATTCACTAGTTTCAACGCCTGCATGCCCGCTAGACTTACGTATGTACTGTATAAATTAAGGTACGTATTAACGGGCTCTCACGAGGTAAATAAATGGGATTTAACCATGTCCCAAGCTAATGGAGCAGTCTTGTAGCGACCACTACAGCAAATGATACCATCAGAATGAGAAAAATTTCTCAAATCAGAAGATATCTTAGTACCATTTTTGATGTGCTCTAGCTCAACAGAAAAATACTTCAGTTGTAAGAGACGAATCAGGTGACGTTCGGCTCTTTTTAAAGCCTCCGATGAGCCACCATTTCAGTAGCCAGATTAGAATTTTTTTAAAATAAATATTCCATCAAGAGTATCGTCGTTCAAAACTGTCAATCAATAAGGGGGTAAGGACCTTTTTATGATGTGAACTCAACGTCCCCTACATGGGTAGTTAGTCGGTGGTTCCGTCTCCGAAGGATGTAATTCCTGGTATTAATTTTGATATTGGTTATAATTTAACTCTGCAAAAATTGTTCGAACATTTCACACCAGGCATAGTACTGGCTGATGCACAAGATTATCAATTTTATTTTGTGTAAAATACCGCGAGGGGCAAAGGGGCCCCATCCGGCGGCCGAACTTACTCGAGTGGTTTCGTTCATCAGACTAAACTATAAATACATACAAATAAAAATCTGGGTGTCCCCCTCTACTACCTTACATACCTTCGAGTAGGTTTAGCACGGGACAGGGAGTGGAGCTCACACTTTTGTAGTACATAAATTTCGGTAAATGGAGTATTAATAATACAATATCACTAACTCTAGTACATACAACCTTAACAGTATATCGACTACATTTTAAAGTATCAGTTGTCGCTTTCAGTTCCACAACGGTTTCCTGGGAGCTTCAAACCGCCTTTCCCATCTCCCCACCTTGGCATACGTACCCAAGGTGGAAGGTTTTGATGCGCCAGCAACAGGTACTGGTTCTCCCTGATTCCGGTTGCAGACCGGACAGCGGGCACGTGGTTTCCGTTGGGAACGACGGGTTCTCCGTCTCTCAGAGCCTTTGTTGTGTCTTTGCCGCGAATTCTGCCCGCACTTGGTTCATCATTAGTCTAGCATGAGGTGGCTGGCTCAGGTGGTTCAACTTTTCATTAAACATTTGGTACATTATTAGTCTGGCAAAGGGTGACTGGCTCAAGTGGTTCGACTTGTCAAAGCATCTGAGGCTGTCATGTTCGAGTGATTAATTGACAACGGGAATTTAACATTTCGACTATTAATTGAAATCGGTCCCTCCGGCCACTGATGCGATACTCGAAAGGGTAGTTTCTGGGGCCGGGAGTGTTGGGTCATAGGGGTGACTGTGGCATGCGTGCATCGCCATACGTCCCACCACACCACAATAATTAAAATCGAAGTCCAGTTTCTTTTCGATACTCCTGTACGACTTGAATCGGCGACATATTTATCAGAATTCTGAGATTGTACCCGAGTATAACTGCAATACTTTTTATAGCTGTATACAGGGCGTTGGAAATCTCGACTTGCGGTCACGAAATCACCGAAAGCGAAAGGGAAGCTTGTCTTCAAGAGCATGACATTGACGTTGCTCGGCTACTTACTAGTACGTGCCAATTGCTTTCTGCTGTTCTCGTAGTTTACAAAACAATTCGTAATCCTTTAATTGACGGCGGCGAGTTCAATGCTCTTAATCGATCATGACTGTTTTTCTTTTTTCTTTTTTCTCTTTCTTTACTTCTTTTGTTTTTATTCTTTCTTCTCCCTAATTCCACCAAACTTTGAACAAAATTAAGGTGTCGCTGGCTGATTGATTCTCACCGACTGTAAGCTGATTAATTTGAAGAAAAACTTCGCCGGGAAGCGCTGCTTGATAATCGGTATTGCTGGTAACCGCGTGAAAGGATGCAATCTGCAAGAAGTTGAGATCCATATAATCATTCGACGGAATACCTTCGCCGTGCTTTTCGCTCCCTCCGGCGTCCGGACCATCATTAGCTTTTTAAATATTTATCGAAAACTCGCCGGCTAAATTGTTATTTCAGCGTACTGCGAGTTCGAGAATTAGAGATAGAGAGAGAGAAATTGGGACGCGAAATTCCTCAGCCAGTCTCGAATACTTCCGGCCTTTCGCCGGCGTCGCGCGGTAAGCTGTAAAACCAAATCCGCGATGACGGCATTTCGTCTTTTTCAAAGTACGCGTCATCCTGAGGGAGAAAGGTAATTTTCGTGTGTAGCGGATTTCACCTCTGATTTTTAAATAAGGCTTTGCGTATTAAAACGTGCCGAGAGCCGAGGCCGTAAAATAAAAACGTAAATTTATGTACGAAATGAGGTAATTTGAAAAGTTTTCTGAAATTCGGAATTTATCAGACTCGTTTTCAGAGAATCTACATTCGACGCTGCTCGTAAAATACGAGAAAGTAAAATTTCCGTATATTTTCTATATAGTGGCCAGAAGTTACGTCAAAAGTTTATGTGTGTACTATTTGTTTTGCTCGTTTTTTTGTACTTTTTTTTTTTTCAATTTTACGTTCGACTGGAATGGGCCATAAGGTTTTGTGTTGTACAGCATAAAATCATTATTGACGTTTACGATTGTGCCGCGTTTGAACGTAAATATCCGGAATGTCTGCTACGAAAGTGGAAATGTGGGAGAAAGATTCTGTTGCAACTTCGCCGGTCAAGTGCAGAGTGTTCGGAAGTGGAAATTTTTACGTACTCCTTGATGCACGTAGCTTCAGTTTTGAGAAGATTGCAGAAACGAATCCACAGTACCCACTTTTTTATGGTAGCATATTATCATCCGTTCTGTTCGATCAGTTAACGTTTACTCGTATTTTTTCTCGAGGAATAATCTAAACCAGGTGAACGGAAAGAGGGGCGCACATTAGAGTGGAACGATAAAATACTGTTTGGCAAAATGTGGGGCCTCTCCCTTGAAAGGTTCCATTTTAGGAGAGAATAAAGTAGGGTTAAAATTTACTTGCATTTGATAAATACGTGTAGCTTGCCTTGAGGGGTTAATATTGTGTACGTGCACATGAAAAATTTCCACTTGGTCGGTTTGGAGTTACGCCCATAGCGCGAACATATATAACATTTTCAATCGAATGAGACCTCATTCAGCTCTCTAGGTCCAAAATTTGCAGGGATATAACCTTTTGAAGTCGAAATTTCGAGAAACCTCATTTTGAGAAGTATGTGTTCAAAGTTGGTACATTGCTTCCATGCATGGTTCGAATATTTTTTATAATCAGGTTCATGATGTTTACCAATCGCTACGAAACGAGGCTGAAGTTGACAGATGACGTATTAATTAGGTATAAAACGTGTTAGTTTTTAGGCAACCCTGGGTAATGTTGGTAGCCTGTGAAAGAGTGGAGGAGAGGGTTGTTTTCGTTTCAACATAGCTCGGAAACGCGGGCATCATTCGAGAAACGGTAAACAGCATTCGAAAGAGCAGTTTCTTTTCTATAAGGAACGATTGAAATCCCAACATCGACAGTTTTTACCCTACTCTTTTAAGATCACTATATCTCAAAAACTAGCACCGACCGAGTGGGGCTTTTTCATGTGCACTTACACGTATATGGAAAGGGGTACAGATGAGAGTCGCTACCCATGAGCTTGACTCAAGGGAGATTTCAATAATTCAATAAAATTCTTAATATAGATAATGTGGGGTTACTCCCCCCTATGACGTTGAGGTCACCAGTGTGGTTTGGTATCTCTTTGTGGTGTTTACTCTTCGCTTTGATTTACCGACCAGCCAGATAACACGCGGAGCTATAAGATTCGCCTGTGTTACTGACTTGGCTTGAAACGTATCTGCATCTACATTCCTAGCAAGGATTTTGGAACTGGGCAAAAGCGAGAGCGAGGGATACAACGCAAATTCTCCGATAAAATTCTAGATTAAACGAACGGTCTAACATAACCTCGTATATTTAATTGCATATGTAACCTGCGGTATCGTAACATAGCTTCGATGCGATGTATATTCACAACTGTGTCTGACATTATCTGCGAGTTTGGGTGAGACGCCATAGGTAGTAAGATGCGGAATTCATGTGTCACAATTGAGGAGCCCCATTACAAACTGCCCGTAGTCCAACAAATGAGAAGTTTGGGAAGTCAATAAGAATTCCATTACGCATGATGCAGTTGCAATTACAGTTTGAAATTTTTTGATACGTAGCGAGCCTGGACGGACTTTCATATGATGCTACATTGAAAACTCGTTCCACAGCAGTGTAGTCTGAGAGCAAAGTCATGGATCAACCGAGGGCGGTTTGGAATTGGGCTCCTCATTCGTTAATGTTATAAAATATAAAATTTGTCCCACTATTCCAAAGCGTAAACGCAGTACCTATTTGATTCTTCTCTCCGGGGGAGGGGGGGGGCGTTGTTAGAAAAACAAAGTAAACTATAAATGTTGAAAAATCGTGTCAATTCCTTTTCGATCTAAGACACTTTTCCACCCATTGCTAGGTTGATTAGACTCTTCACTAAGAGTGGAAACATTGATCTCCGTTCGACATTTAAAAAAAAAGTGAGGGGGAATGACGGAACTTTGTTCTAGACTGGTTCTGAATTGAATCCACCGCCCATCTACATGCTGGTGGGAAAATTGATATCCCGTGATCTTACTCCGGATTTACCCTCCATCAAAGCGATTATTTAGCACATCTTCTTCGTAATTATAAGCAAGAATCCAAAGGAACTGCAAATCATGATAAACGAACTAAATATAGCAGGAAAAGAGGGGAACTAAATATGAACAGGAACAAAATAAAAATATTAATCGACAAAAAGGAAGTATCGCAGAGTATAACTGTAGAAGGGATGGAGATAAAGAAAGTAGAGGAAATAATATACTGGGGGCAGATGATATCCATGGAAAATAAGACAGATAAGTAGTAGTTTTCTTTTTTTATTGGATCAGCTCATTCTAATTATTATCGAGACCACGTTCTAAATCGGTTTGTAAAATGAAGAATCAGCTGATCTGAAATATGTAATATCAAAATTACGCTGCTGTATGTTTTGTGACGTATTTGGCTAAATCAGAGCCTGAAAATTAATTCGGCGACTCGCAGAGAGTTTGAAATTTTAACTACCATCAAATTTTGACGTAATATATTCATCAGTCGATTCATATTTATCATTATAATACACTTGATTTTAGAGTGCATGGGATGCAACATTCACGAGAAATTCGCTAATAACTGCAAATTATTGGTGCTTGATATTTTGTATAAAACTGCGTAAGAATTGTATAATCCTGAAAGAGGCTCTTTGGAGGCTTCGTGAACCTTCAGTATGGTCGAGGAGTATTGTCTCGATGAAAGAAACAAAATTGTGCATCAGTGAGTCCCTACTGAGTTAGAAAAAAGATCAGCCGTGATCGGTAGGCTATTATAGTATTTGTGTGTTTTAGCATCGAAATGTAGGGAGAATTCTGCTTTTGACGTCGGAATAAAAGGACTAAAAAAAAATCGAGCAAACATGAAAACAAAAGTTCAAATTTGAAGTTTAATCTTAGGGTACTCCTCAGTTTGTGAATGTTTTCAAGCTAATACTGGTGAAGCAAAGGAGATTAATTTTATACTGATTACAAAGGCAAATTACTCCAAAAACAATTTACTTTATTAGCACAAAATCGACGTTTTGACACTCGCTGTCATCACCCGGTACAAACTCATGATGACAGCGAGTGTCGAAACGTCGATTTTGTGCTAATAAAGTAAATTGTTTTTTGGAGTAATTTGCCTTTTCCAACTAATTTTGTAATTCCGTACTTATATTTCTTTTTACGCTTGGAGACTTCATTCAAAATTTCCATTCCTTAAGGTTGTAGGTTCGCTTTGGGGGCAGTTTGTATTGAATTGCCCTCAAAGCTTGAAAGGATTTTTCGAAACTAGCGCCTGTTATCTCGCGAGTATGCAACCCAGTAAACAAATAATAGTAAAATATCGGAAAAGCTCTTCTAAAAGTGACTGTATTTCTCATCCTTTACTTGACCACGTTCCATAAAATGAGCAATATGACCTTCGTGTTACATATAATGATCCACTCAGGATCCGGACGTGAAATACTCGAAATTAAAACGGTGAGCTTGTAGGCCTGGAAAGAGGACCGAAATATAGGTACATTAGTTTCGGGTATCTCTTCTCCGATATTTTCCAATGTACGTATGTCAGAATTTCTGCAAACGTACGCCGTCTGCATACTGGAGAAGACTGTCTGTGAATCGGTCTCTTCCCCTCACCCCGCTGACGTGTTCTCAGATCTGCGTACGTATTAAGGCGTCTGCTTTGACGAACTTTGTTTTCTCTTCGGCGAATTCATTTTCAACTAACCCGGGATAAGACTTTCGCTTCTTTCGCTGGGCCGGAGCCGACTCACGTGCCCGGATTTTAATTAAAAAGCGAACAATAATTTCTTACGTCGAGAGATATATACTCGTACTTTCCAAATGAAATTAATTTCTATGCCCGGTTTCAGAGCCCTCTGATCGTCCTGTGACTTCTGCTATATTAAAGTTGGGCTGTTCTCTCGGCGAGTGTCGAAAAATTTTTTTCTTTCCTTTCGTAACCAAAAAACGGCTGGGGTCCGGGAAGCAAAGTAGGCGATTTACTTGCACTGAAATTTGATAAAATTTCGTATGTGTGTGTATGTATTCTTTTATTCGAGTATTTTTAACGCCTTAATTTCTCGGGTGATTTACGAGCAAAAAAGTGAATGGAGGAAACTCGATAGCTGTACAACGCAGAAAAAGAGGAAACGTGAAAAAGAGGAAGAGAAAAAATAAAGAGGAAACCTAGCGAACGCCGTAGAAATTAGTTGTATAAGTGGGTTAAGAAATTTGTAATTTTAGAGATACTCCCTTCTTTTGCGCGGACATTTTTTAAATAATTTTTTCCCTTGTTTGGTTTTAATTTGTGTTTTATTTAGCCGAGACTTTTTTTTAAGTTTAGTTTTTCGTCTCGAATCTTTTATCACGCTCAAATTTGCGTTTATTTATTTTCTTAACGATTTACAGTGAATTTTATATAAGCGTTCGGTAAATATACTAGAGTTTTAATTAAATTCGTTTTTCCTTCTTTTTTTTTCTGGGCCTTATTTTTTTCTCCGTATTTCTATGTACAACCGAAAAACGGTATTTTGTGGGAGCTAGGACTAAAATAATGGAGAAAAAAATAAAAAATAAAAAAAATAAACAGATTTAACGGTAGAATAACTCAGCTTAATAGTTTTCTTTCCATTTTCGAGAGGGCATCGTTTATGTGCCCGACCGTGGCGGTGCCCGGACACAGTTTACGTACCTCGTACGGAAAATTTTAATTGCGACCGAAACGCCGAAAAATGGCGATAGCGAAAATGCGACCGTTAATTATATTAACGGCATCGTCTGTGTGTATAATGTAAGGGCGAAGAAATGAGAGAGGGGCAGAGGAAAAAAGAGCTCGAGAAGAGACTGCAAAGGCGATGCTGCAAACAAGGCCAGTGCAAACGAAAGCGTGCGTATTCATAATTAACCTCGAGAAAAGACGATGACACATCGAACGAAATTCTCGAATAAAGTTTTTGCTAGCATATTCTCGCTGAAAACGGATGCTGTGCTGGCACATAGTAGCACGGTCTCATTAACCGGCGAGATGTTCGGTTCGAATTTATATTTTCAACTATATACCTACGTACTTTTTCGTCGTCCTTTTTTTTTCTTTTGCTTGCTTTCTATTTTCCTTTTTGTCTTTCCTCCCCCTCCGATATATTTTGCACCCTTTCCGAACGAAAATCATGGTGCCGTGCGAAAGAAAAGAAGATTTGCCTTGTCCGTACTAAATGTAGGTGATTTCTCGGCGCGGTGGTCGTATCCAGCGAACGAAGCTGCTTCTGTTCCCCTTTTTTGTCTGTGAACTTCTTCGCAAGATTTACTGGCGATTCAGGAATAAAAGAAGTGCAAAAAAGGGAATCGCGGGACGCGTATTAGGCCCTTGTCGAGATGAACAAATCTGTGCCGACAAAAATACGCCTCTCTCTGGTTCGACTATAACATCTCGTATAAATCGGTGCGGAAAAGCCTGACCGTACTATAACCTGTAAAGAATACTATCTCAAATATTCGACCCGAATACCATACGCACAGGGTGTTCCAGAGTGAATAATTAATGTAAGTAATTTTGATGATACATTCCTTAGTCTCTCGACTGGTAGGTTGCATCTCTCCACTTTTCTCTCACTTGTGCTAATCTTTTTATTTCTGAGAAAGATTTGTACTTGGTGTCCTTCATTATCTGCTGTCCATAGCTCATTCTTTGCCTTCCTTTCCAGTTCTTTCCCTCAGCCCTTCCCTGTAGCAGTTATAGTAATATCCCTAGATGTTTTATATTATCACTTTAGGTTTTCTCTTTACAATTATATCCCAAATTTTTCTTCCCCTTCCCATTGGTCTCAATACTTCCTCATTCCCGATATTTTTTATACATTTGATTTTCAACATTTTCCGACATCACATTTCAAAAGGTTCCATCCTTTTTCTTTGTTATGTTCCTGTTGTTCAGGTCTCACATCCATACAATGATATACTCTTATTATACATTCATTCATTTGTTTGTGAGGTGGCGCTATGCGCCGAGTGCTGAGGCTTTGCAGTCAATTGCACTATTCCTCAAGTTGCTGTAAAGGATCAGCTCAGTAGCCTCACTTTTATAGCCAAAGTGAGAATTTTACTTGGCTCTATCCCTGTGACTTCACTGGGTGCTGGATACTCTAGTCCTAATGCTTCGCGTCTTGTCCCGGCTATTGCTGGGCATTGACATAAGATATGGATCGAAGTTTCCTCCTCTTTTCCACAGTACCTACAGGAGCCGCTTTTTACCATTCCTATTTTATACCACATGTGTTTTGTGGCCCCATGACCGGTTAGTAGTCCGACCATGAGCCTTGCATGTTTCTGGTTAAGCCCTAATAGGAACTTGGCATACTTACTGGGGACGTCCCCTATCAGTGTTTTGCTAACTTTAATGCCACTGGCCAACCGCCAGTGCATTTCCGTCTGCTTACTTATCCAAGCCTTTACTTTGGATTTTATGACGCTGTATGCTGCAGGAAGACACGGCCTGGGTGTTGCCAGTTCCTTTTTATGCCCTCCGTCGCTAGCTTGCCAGCGATCATGTTCCCTTTTATGCCGCAGTGTCCCGGTGTCCATAGTATGGTGGCACGTTCTCCTGAGCAAAGGTGTCCTATTATATAGAGAGAGTTTCTAGACAATTTTCAGTACGCTTTTAATTCAGAAAATACTCTCTCTAGCGAGCAAACAACAGTACAAACATAAAGTTCATTCTTTTTCAAATCGGATGGGAGTATACCGAGCGTATGTACTTCAGCGTATGAGCTATAGCTGGTTGAAGTTAGTAGTCCTCGTACTAGCCTACACTCTACCAAGACACCTTCGTTCCGGAAATATTGAAGAGAGGAAACGGATGGAACCGAGTGTCGGCCTTTATTTCGACCATCATGGAGAAGAAGATGCAGACAGAGTGGTCGAGGCAGAGGCCCGACGAACAAAGCTCGGCCCACACTGGACACAACGACTCTTTACCATCCTAGAGCTGCTGCAACTGCTGTGAACTTCTCACCTGGGCTCGCCCTGTCGTCGCCACACGTAACAAGAGATGAGGAGTTAAGGAAGAAACGCGCCCGTCTATGGTGCACCCGAATTCTAGGTTAATGCTGGGTGAGCGTTGCCTCGGTCAGGCCGATGAAAATTCTCAAAAAATTGTGCTTACTGCGTCTTCAGAATTAGAATACATAGCGAATGGATTTACTGTGTTTTGGAAAGGAGCTTTTTTATTACAAAATTGTAGTAGCATTAAGGAAAATGATTTTTTATAATTCGACTGAGACATTGACGATTTGGGGCTCCATTGCTCGTTTTCAGAAAGAAGAAGGTCTTGAATGCTGACTCGCTATGTTGAAAATAGGGATGTTAGTGGTTGTTTCAGTCCCAATCATTTCCCTCTTGTGGATGAATGTTAAAGACAATTCCATGTTATAGGGTGGCTTGGGGCATAGATTCAAAATTTGAGAGCCATGACCCCTCTCCCTTCGGGTACCTAAATCTTGTAAATTACGAGATGACTGTTTATCTTATTGAGTGTATCGAAACTGGCAGTGATAATGTTGCCCACCTAAAAAATCTAACGAGCAGATTTGTGTTCAGCATTTTCAAGCTATTTAAGTTACCTTGCGCCTTGTTCTTTCAAAAGCCCCTTCCCGTAAAAATTGTTTTCTTCGGTGGAATCCGATTTTCTTAGATGCGAACAAAGCAGTATATTTATTTTCCTTCTATTTTTTTTTTTTTTTTTGCCGTAGATCTATGTTTTGAATGCGTACACCAAAATGAATTTTTAGCCTAATCGCGTTTCGCGCAATATTGAACAAATTACAAATTTTACGAGTACGATTTTCAAATTCGTAAATATCTTCTGCAGACTATTTTTTATTGCCACGGCGTATCAGCGTGTGCGTCTTTGGCGGAGCTTCATTCGTAATATTTTAAATAGCCATTTTCAGCATTTTTTCCGCCCCACGAGCTCGTAAATTCGGGGTTTTCTCGTTTTAATATTATCATTTTTTCGCCGCGCGATAAAATTTTACTATATTTTTATTACACTACTTATTGTCGTGTTATTATTTTCGCCGAGAGAGCTGTGTAGGGCGACTCAGACAGACGTAGCCGCGCTGATTGTTTAAATTGTCAAATTTGAATATCGTTAGGACGGGCTGCGCACGAGAGCTAATCTACTCGAAAATGGTCCTCGGATTTGTATTTTTTATTTCTTTTTTTTTTTGCCACTGTCGAGACGTAACTAGAGTAACCCAGAGATCGGCTTATACAGTTTTCTATTCGCATAAATCAACTCGATAGTAGGTAAGTGTGCATATAATGTACTAGGTTTTTTCGTAAAATGTTGGAAAACTACCTACGCGTGGAATGCAAATTGGTTCGCCTTGTGAGTATTCGAAAATCAAATTGCCTCTGTGTCGGGGACGAGCAGCCGTGTCGATCTTATTGGTACTGCAAAATCAGTATATTTTATTTTGAAGTGAAAGCCATATTTTATGCATGGGTTAAAATAAAATGCCGCGGGCTAGACACCAACTGAGCTGAACGAGCTTTTCAGCAATTTAAATAAAATTAAAGGAAATGCAATTCTGGGGTCATTTACAAAGAATGGGAGTCACTGTTTAGACTCACGAAAGTGGCAGGTAAGGAGAACAACCTTAGGTACCTGCAAGTTGGTATCAATTTAATATCGAAATTCATTAGCAGATGCGTCATTGTAGAACTTTGTGATGAGATGGAAAATCAGAGGTACACAAGTAATCGTGAGTCACTCTGAGGAATTACGAGAAGGGTTTGCAGCCCAGCTGTCTCGTTTCGTAATGTTAATCCAATGTTGAGCCCTACTCAACTGTCTGTTTGTGTCTCATTTGTCTGGTTGACTTCAGAGATCTACAGAGAAATATGCTGTTGAAGTGGTAAAACGTATAATCTTTCAGGCCAGTGTCAATGGGTGATTACTTTCAAATGTTGATATTTCACATTCTTTTTTTTTTGTCTCATTTTTGCGGTTGAAATGCATTTTTTCCTGGAGTCATTTATGTACATCCCATACAGTATTCAGGTTTCCCCCTCTTTTGTTCTAATCGCGAATTGTATCTTCAGAGCACGAGAATAGATTTTCAATTAAGAAGGTTTTGTTTCTTTTCTAGTAAAATTTTCTCTCTCAAAAGAGGGGTTCGAACATACCACAAACATTGGGACCTCAAAATAAAAAGATACCGGACAAAATATCGAAGTTCACATAGGTTTCTTGGGTTGCTTATTTTGAATATCGCATCAGATTAACAATCCAAATTTTGAACCCAAAAAAGGTCAAAATTGAAGTGGCTTGAAGAATTGAACAACTTTTTTCCTGCTTTAATGAAGGAAAAGTTTAAATTTGTTGTCCAAATCGTAGCCAGCTTAAAAATATGATGCGATATTCAAAATCAATGAAACCCACCACTACCACCCCTTCCCAATAAAAATAAAGAAATAAAAAATAAAAGAAATAAAAAACAAACAATTTCGGTAATTTTAACTTTTTGAGCCAATTTAACGTTGTCCCCTGTTTGATTCAAAATTTTATTTTTTGGACCCAAATCAGGCAGTACGATATTCGACATTAGGGACCAAACATACCCTATTTCGATACTTAATTCTATTCCTCACGCAAATTTAATTTTCACCCTTTTTGGGTCTGAAATTTGGATTCTTGGACTCAAATCGAGGCCAAATTCAAAACTTGATCTGCTGTTTGAAATCAGCGACTCAAAGGAACCTTACTTCGATACTTCATTTAATTTCTCAAGCCAACTTAATTTCTGCCCTTTTGGGTCGGAAATCGGACTCTTGGCCTCAACTCGGAGACGGATCCAAAGTTTGATGCAGTGATGAGGAATCAACGATCCAAGAAATCTCTAGTTCGGTACTTTTTTCAAATTTTCAAATATTAAATTTTTGCCCATTTTGAGTTCAAAATTTTACTTGTTAGGTCCAAAATGTGAATTTTCGAGTTCAAAGGAGAACCGGAATAAAAATTTAATACTATATTCAGAATCAACAATCCAAGAAACCTCTAATCGGTATTTTGTTCGATATCTTTCTGTTTACGATTCCAGAGTTAGAAGTATATTTAAGCCTCCCTTTTGAGGGAGAGAAATTCCTTCTACCCGAAAAGAAACTAAACCTTGTCACTTGGAGATCCATTTTCGTCCCGTGAAGATCCTACTTCGGGATAAAAAGAAAATGGAAGGGGACTAATTCGTGAAACATCCATTAGTGAGTGGTACGGTTGGGGTAACAGTAGACCTCCATATTTATTTTTATTTTAAGAACAGCAATTATACGACAGTGGATAAAAGAACAGGTTCATGACGATAGAATAAATTTCATAAAATTGGAAGCTGAGGTCATTGATGGGTTCCGAATCAGTACTGTTCACTTGAATGGGGTTCGATGTACTAGGAATAACAAGAACTGACCGAAATTGAACTTGCCATAACTAGAAGTTTGAAAAATTATCTTATTGAAAATTGAATGTATCTTTTCTATCCGATTCCGTGAAATTATACGAGTTTTTGATCACGTTGTAAACTTAATTTGAAAAGCTCAAAAGTGTAAAAAGCGAAAATGAGCCTCGCTGGTCCTCTTTCTTGCTGTCGATCAGTCTCTGTACCAGTTCTGAGATAATTTTCCTGGAGGGGGAACGAAAATGTCAAGTAGAGGCAGTAAGTAGATGGACTACTGACCGGCTGAAAGAAACAGAAAACCAAATTATAATTTCTATGCTTCCACCTTAAGAGGATGTCCTGAGACTTAGCGATAGCGAACTTTGTGAGTCGATTGACCAACTTATTGTAGACGTTTGTTTATCGCTGATTTCCTGCCCGGAAGGAAACTTCTCATCCCCGAAAGGGATTAGACATTCATCAGCTTTAGAATTCTTAATTGGGCGGTACTATACAAATGACACACTGAGAGGAATCATAAGAGCGAGTTCTGATTGTTAAAAGAAGAAAGAACAGCAATGGATAAGTGTTTGATCCCTACCATTACAAGGTGATTCTAATATATTTGGTAATATTGAAGATTACCAAATGTATTAGAATTACTGAGAAAAGTTGAGAGTGAGACCCTTATGTCCACTGCTGTCTTTTTTTCTTACAACTTTCAGTACTTATTCTTAAATTGGTCTTCTCGAGTAATAATAGAGATTGAGTCACTGATATCGAATATCCCGTTAAATTTTTGAACCAGTACCAGTTTAGACCCGCATAAAATTTGAATTTTGGTAGGAAAATGAAGTCAGATGCAAAATCTGATTAAATATTCAAAATTAACGATCTTAGAATCCTCTACACGTCGTTTGATTTTCCAGATTGAGTAAATTTGGTCCCCTTGCTCCAAACGCGTGGGAGTTTGATATTGGGATTCAAAGCGGAAATAGATGGAAATCTTTCGGAATATTCGGAATTTAGGAAATAATGCCCGAATTTTCCATGTTTCGATACTTTTAGTTTCATTTTCCAAACAGAGTGCTTTTTACTCGCTCTCGAGTATGAAAAGATGATGTAATCCAGATCGAATTTGATATAGAATTCAATAGAAAAGTCGATTTATCATGTCGACATCGACTTTGGCATCAAATTTTATTGCAAATTCAACCGCATACAAATGACGAATTTCGCGTGTCAATATTTGTTTCGAGAGTAAGCTAGATATTCGAAGTCAGTGACTTGAAGTATGCTTGTTTTGATATTTTGTGCGGGTTTTCAGGTCATTGCAATTTAAATGTAACTTACTTCAAATTTCAATTCGATAATTGGTATATTGGAGCCCAAATCCGGGCCGCAGAAATCGGATGAGGTACTCGAAAACCTAGTCTGGTTGTTTGCTCAATACCTTCTTACTTGTGATTTCAAAGTTAATTGTAGATAACTTCCCTGCGGAAGAGAAATTGTTTCAGTGTTCGTCTGGCTTCGTCACATAATAAATTCATGTTCCAGTAAAATGCTTTTCTCTGTAGCTCTCTCTTCTCGCATACCATTTCCCACAAAATCCCTCCTGAAATTGAGGTAAACTATATTGAGTGAAACTTTTGGCTGGGGCAAAAGTACGCAGCATGCATAAACGTTGAAAGCTCGAATGCTCGTAAGTGAAAGGAACGTCTAGTCTGGAGGTTGCTGTTGGACCTCGACGTATAGGATCTTAAGATGCGTTTAAGCACTATGTGGAAATGAAATTATATAGCAAAGTCACGTATTGTAATGCTGTTTGCACAATAAAAAGCCGCTCTTAGTTTCTTTATTAAGGCAGTCGAGAGAAAGAGAGAGAATCGATTAGAATGAAGCTCTGAGGGAAAATAGCAAAACGAAAAAGAGGAAAGCGTAACGAACTACCAATTGTTTCCCGTTTTCAACAACGACGATTTTCTTTCTTTTTTTCCTTTTTTTTTTTTTTTTTTTCCTATTTCTCGGTCTTGGTAAGTAATGAATTTGTATGCATAAGAATAATAGCGTCAGCCAATCGTGTATCGTTAAACTTTATCTTGGTAGATTTTGTAAGTATACGTTGAGTGGCGAACGAACGTATAAGTACGAAAAAAGGCGCTCTCGATTTATCCGCACTGGCGTAGTTTTTATCTTCGAGTTGGCATATACGGTTAAGTTTATGAACTTACGTCAGAAAGCAAAACGGTTCGTTCTACTCACCAAACGGAAATGAAAAATGAACTGCGGCCTGCCGGAATCGCATAATTTTTACAAATCGTCCGCCCGGACAACGGTCTCCACAAATGTCTTTTTCCCTGTCGTTTGCGACGACCGAAATATTCGCAACAAGTTCAGACTGTGTCGATCGGAAAACGCTCTCGACCGACGATTTCGGAAGAATATACTGGACTGGTGTACTCTCCAGGGACATACGGAAACGATGCTTTCTCTCAAAGGGGGAAGAAGGAAGCAATTTTTCCAAACAACTAGAGTCGAGTTTTTCTAACCGACGAGCAAAAAGAAAGAGAAGGAAAGTTCCTCAGTTCTGCTATTTAGTGGGTGTCGAATTTGGACTGAGCGATCTCATATTATTAGGTTGAAAATTATGACGCTGTGATATGTAATACACCCAACTGGGTTGTCAACGTAATTTATGAATGAGCGCGGTTCTGTGATTGGAATTTACTGTGATGAATTCAGAGGTGGCAGGGTGATAGGGGTATCAAATAAGAAAAATGAGAAGAGGCAGCACGCTGGGTCAGCTCAACGGGCAAATGGTGAAAGATACCTGTTTAGAGTGATTAAACAACACGAATAGGTACGCTTATGTAGTTCTCCCATCAAGAAATTGTGCCCCCTTCCCTTCCGAAAAAAATTGCTTACACACATCGTAACAGTGGATTCAAAGAAAAATTGTGCAAACTATTTTTCATGATCGTAAGAATGAGAAAATGTTCAATAAAACGCCTGCGAGCATTACTGGAAAGATTGAAGGGTAGGTAAAGTTAGATAGGTATGCCTGCTAATTCGCCTAATCAATTCTTAATTTTTCTTGTAATTCTGCATTTTCCAAGTTTGAGACCGCTGTGCGGCACTTCCTCGGTGTTATAGACCCGCCATTTCCCGTACCTACATGTGTTTAATGCTTCTGTGTATCATATTTCCATTCATTTTTCTTTATGAATTATCTATACAGGCTAGTTATTACAGACGAAACTACGAAAGTAAGCGAAGGGAGGCGAGCGGAAAGAAAAATTGTGAAGTAAAATCACTTTTAGGCCTTATTTTCAAACCTCTAAAACGTTATGGCAGCGATCATGAAACGAGTTCTTCAAATCTTGAGTTGAAAAACTAAAAATTAGTGTTTTTTGTAGAATTTGAAGATGTTGTTCTTAATCAGTTTGTTAGAAATGCCCTGAAATCTAAGCTACGGCTACTTCTTCCTTAGGAAAAAATGTGAACCAAATGTCTGTTGTCTTCCCTAAATCGAAAGTCGTTCCCTCTAGCTTCGGCAAAAAACTTTTATATAAATTCTAATAAAAATTGTTTCACAATGTTATCACAAATATCCTAAAGTTATGTAAATGAGTGCATCAAGATCCCTTTTCACATGGCTGAACATCTACAAATATACGGGGAGAAGAAATCTAAAAATTTGAGTCATGTAATTTCATCGAGTATTACGAAGAAGCGTGCCGATTATCGCGAGCTCATGACACCTATCTCCGATGGTTTGATTTTCGCTTTAATTGATTTGATGACCTCATGTGTGCGGACCGTTTGAATGGCTTTTTGCAATGTTAGGTCTTGCATAAGTTGCGTTTTCTTACTCAAGTCTCGGTCCTCTAATCCGAGAACGAGGAAGTCACGAATAAGATCGTCTCGCATTTCTTTAAATTCGGTATGTTCGGAGAGTTTATATTATAGCGAAGTTATAAATTCGTCGGCTGACTCGCCGGGTTTCTGTCTACGTTGGAAAAACATGCACCGCTCATGGATCGTATTACGTTTAGGGATAAAGTGTAGTTCGAATTTTTCAATTACTTTCACGTACTTGTCTTTGTCGGCTTCGTGGTCCCATGAAAATGATGCGAAAATGTCTTCGGCGTCTTCGCCCATAGTGTATATCAAGGAGTTGATTTTGGTTTTGTCGCCTTGGTTTTCGAGGCCCGATGCTGCAAGGTATCGCTCGTAACGTAATTTCCAGCGAGGCCATTCGGCTGGTTTGAATGAAAGTTTTTCTGGAGGAGAAATGTTAGTAATGGGTCTCGGCATCATTGTATCATACGGCGAGCCGTTCTTCTCGTTCCCATTGTCCGGCATCGATGAATTGTATTGATTCACTTCGAGACGATAGGCAGGTTCATGCGTTGCTGATACCGTTTTATCATACACGTATGTACATAGCACTCGTTACACAGTTTATGGACGAACGATCGAGATATTAACTATGAAATTTCGCAAATGGTTGAACGAACGATTTAACGAATTAATACTTTAATAATTTAGAAAATTATTCATCAGTTTTCGGAAGGGCGGGTTTATACCGCTGCCACCATGTTACGGAGCCGAATACGATTGACGTGCGTATCGTGCGTATGTATATTTCAGACTGACTTCTTTGTGATAACATAAGGCATCAATATAACAGTAGTCTCATTCTAAAATATTTCTAGTTCGTGAATAAGGAGTACAACGTGTACTCAAATTCTGCCAAAAATATATACTTATCTAAAAATTTTTCATTTACTTTTCTTCTGACTGGCGCTTGAGGTGATTGAAACAATAAGCACCACACAATGGTGAGGCACATTAAAAATGCGTGTATTATTGGAAATATTGAAGATGGATTTGGAAAATTATCAGATTTTGTTTAGTTTGCTCCCCACCTGATTATGTGTACTGGATGATCTACTGTAGATGATGTGGCTTGGTAAAAGTGTCAGGCTACTGTGTGACCCTGTACTGTCATAGATTTATTTATTGAAGAGAGGTTTTGGTGGATCACTTCGGGGAAAGAAGAAGAAGGAAGTTTTTTGTTGGAATGCGAGATATATCGAGTGTCTTATGCACACTTGACCTAAGTGACATTTTGACGAAAAATGAGTTCAATACATATTCTTATAGATCCCGATGCCCTCTATCGTTAGGCTGCACTCGCAAATGACGAATTACTTCCTTTTTTAGCCCGCTAGATGGTGTAAACCATTTGAGCCACGTATATAACACAACATTATTTTTTATAATTTTCAAATCGCTCTCATGAAAAAAAAAAGTTTTTGCCATTTAGGTCAAGTGTGCATGAGACACTCGATATGCAATGTACAAGTATCATATGAACAGGAGCTTACCGAAGAGTGGGATGGCCAACTCCTGCAATGGTTTGATTTGGAAAATATGTGACCTTTGAAGGCATCGTACCTGTTATTACGACTCAAATCTGTGAAAAAATCTGAAACGGACTTCCAAGTGGAAAAAATTACGTCCTCTCGCCTTCATAACTATTGCAAGTGTTCTTATTGCGTTCGAAGCGAAAATTTACGCAGCAGGCTACAACATTTTTCTTTTCTACACTTTTGTGAACTACTGTGTAGATTAGGACAGCCGCGTAATCCTTGAAGTGTAGTCCCTCAGGCTTAACCCGAAGTGATATGCAATGACTCAGAACCAGATTAATCTGCGAAATTTGTAATTTAAAGATAGCACGAGGGCCCTCCGAAAGGAAACAGACCTGATCGCCTACAAATCCGGCACTTTCAGTTTAAATAAATATTTGTTCGACCGAACGGACACATCTGTTATCATTTAAGTCGTAATAAATTCTGCGCCCTCGGACTGGAAAAATTGATACGGAACGGAAAAACCTTTTAAAGAAAATGCTTTTTCTCTTAGCGAAAAACATTTTCATGTCCGAAATAACCTCTCTCGAGGCATTTTTTTACGTCCGATTTTCGATTGTCCGGATGTGTCGAATACTCGTTCGTGTATAATGTATTAAAAAAAAGAAGTTGGAGTCTCTTTGTTTTTTTGACAACAATCATTCCGGCGATTTTATTTTTCGTCGCTTTCAGCTTGTGTCATGTTTATATTTCATCATCGTTTATGTTTACGCCTACCGGCGTATTTGTCGACTCAACAGAAATCGAGGCTCAAGGTTTTATTACCAGTGTACGTGTAAAATGTTGCTAAAGGAAGAAATGCGAAGAGAATCGAATATTGTTTGAGGCAGAGATGTTGAATGAAAAATTCTGTTTTATATTGTCAACTTTGAAAAGAGCTGTTTAATGTTCCAAATCAATATAGGATAAGGATTTTTGAACTGTGGAAAGATTCAAGATATTGTCTGTGTCTGTTTGTTGGTTTGCTTGATTACGAGTATGTTGAAAGAAATTCAATCACTGACCGTCTGTCTACTTTTCACGTCACAAGTGAGAAGGCAAAGCGAGGTCTTCAATACTCTGAGCGATAGGTTCTTCGACTTGCTACCAAAGGTTTTCTTTTGATTTGGAAACGAAATGACCGAGAGACATGGAGACGAGCCGAAGAGATTGACAGATCGTGTATAAAAGTTACAGCCAGGCTGAGAAGACAGATGCATTCTGACAAATAGACGATCCACGCCATCCAACGAAGCAAGCAGAGACATGTATTAAATAATAAACTTGGAGATCGGGAAGATGTTGGCTTTCAGATCGTGGAGCTTGGGATCTTGGCTCTTGTCTCTCTGTCGGAGAGACCAAGATATATTAGATACGTGATATTTGGACTTGGAGAGAGCTGAGCTTCCGGATTTCGGGTCTTAGTTTCCGTTTCTGCTTTTTCTTCATCTTCCGATGAAGGACTGGCAGAATAGCTGATTGTTCCTCTTTCTTCCTTTCTTTCTTTCTGTCTGCCTGTCTTTTCTGTGATGGTAGCTGGTAGGTTTCCTACCATTCTCTCGGTCTGATTATCTGTTTCATTGCATGACTAGATCACGTGGTGGGGCGCATGGCGATGCACGCATGCCAAAGTGGCTCCCCAGACACCGCAGCACTGGCTTCGGAAACTACCCTTTCGAGTATCGTGTTGGTGACCAGAGGAACGTCTTAAGGCAGGCCCGAGCTCCTATTTCGCCTCTCCTTGCTTTGCATTCGCTCTATCCTGCTAGGAATACCATGGGACATAGTCCTACTATCCCTCCTCCAGTGTCATCACTTACTCAGCCAATGGATTGATATGTGTGCGGCTAACTAGACGGAGCTCGTGGGTGGTGAAACACAGTGTGAAAGCTACCCGATCATGGGCATACGTATAGAGTAGTAAATGTGTGCTTGTCTGATCTGATCCAATCAGCTCCTGTTTAGTTCTAGTCTGCCTGCACTAGTGATATTGCATGCAAATGGATATGCACTAACGAAACTTTTCGTTCATTCGTGACTGATGTCTACTATGGGCTACGTGTATATACGTAGTAGAAATGCAAATATTCGAAAATATCCCAGATATGTTGGCTGGGCTTCGCATTCATTAATAATGTTTAGATCAGGCTTCAGCGTTATCCGACTCTCGTAATGTTGCCTTCTATGTTAATTTTCTCCGGTAGATTCGTATTACATTTATCGTGATGCCTGCCTGCGAATATCCGAGCCACAATACAATAATTTTCAGGGCTGTCGTGTCTATTATTTTCGAATTGCCATCACATGAATTGTCTTGTCCCGCTGCCATATAAAGACTAAAATGTTCTCGGACGCTGTTAAAATATTCACACACACGGTATTTCATATCCAATGTATACGTGCTTCCATTTTGTTTTTGCATAAGTTATGTATGTTTCTCCGTCGCCTCACTTCTCTTACATCAGTTTGATGAATCCGATTAGTTCAGACCTAATGACATTGTCGTTCCTCATATTCTTTGTATGAGCTGTTCTAATTCCTATTAATATACGGGGGTACAACTTTTCATTTTATACATTTCGGTATTTTCTATATTCCGGTTCAATATAAATATTAGGTTCCGTCAGGTTGAGTGAAAATTGCGAGTGTACGAGGAAGTTTCTGTCAGTTTCTTCGACTTGTTGCTTCATATGCTTTCCTTTTTGGACTAATAAATGCTCGTTTTATGAGGCCATTTACAGAATGGGCGATTATTTTGATTTCAGTGTGTGTGAGAGTAAACACGGTAATTTGATGATAATTTTTAAAAAACATTTTTAATGAGGCATTGGAGGATTGGACTGTTGACAAGTTGAAAATTGTGTTGATTATTGAGAAGTGGTAGCCTCAGCCGTTCTATTTTCAAACGAAAAACCGAGATTGTCTCTTTTCCCATTACTTAAAGTATTGCTGAAGGACGGTAGACAACTGAATCGTGTCAATAGTGACATGGATGGACGAAACAATATGGCGAGACTATCAAGAAGAAGCCCACGTAGAAAGAAGATGGATAAGCTGAAAGCTAAATTTGAAGGGAAGTCTTCGTTACGCGTAATCTATCAATCTTCTGATATGTGGCTCCAAAATATCTTTTTCTGCGTCCATGTATGACAACACCGTTCGAGACCCAGTCAGGTGGAGTTACAACTCGCCAATACTCGTTCAGACGATGCTAAGACTCCACGATCTTAATTAGAATTTCGTTATTTCGTTTAGACGTTCTCAAGGCCCAGTAGGACTTCTTTTGTGCGTCCGGACTCATTAAAATTTACTAAGCCTCAAGAAACCGATATTGACACTGATTGAAACGTATTGTGACTGTGCAGATTTTTTAGAATTTCATGTTGACTCGTTAGCGGAAACTCGTCAAACTCTCTGAACTTATTAAGACTATGTTATGGCTTATAAAAGCTAATTTTAAGCACATCAAGGTAGTTGAGACTTGTTAAAACCCCTTGGGTTTATGTTCGACGTTATTGAAATTCTTCAAGACTACAGTAAGATTAATTGGGACTTTACTATTGAGGCCCGTTGAGAGCGATAAGACTATTTAAAGACCCTTCTTTAGGAGAACTTGCAACTGCTGTGTAGGCTTCGAGAGTAATTCGTGAATCCTCAGAAATAATTTGGGGCAATAAAATATTTCTTAAGGTCTTATGAACATAGACTTATCTGTGGGTTATGTTGAGAATCGATTCTTTTGGGATTTCTTTATGATTGTTAGAATTAATTTGAGCCTCGTAAACACGTTTATTGAGTTCTGTATACGTATAGGGTGTGCTAATTCCGAATTTCTTCCTTCTGTAGTCCGGAGCGCTTTCGGCTGTTATGTCATCTTCAGTCGAGTACTTGAACACTTTTCTCCTTGTCGTTCTGCATTTATAGTGGTGTGTAGTACTGTATGGTAAACTAAAAGAACAACTTGTGATAATGAAGGCAAAAACAAAACAAAACAACCTAATGAACACAACAACTAACTTTTCCAAACTGAGAACCTATTCCAATTAATAACATATAAGACTAGATCACAGACAACCAATAGGAACACACCAAATAGGTTTACCATACGGTACTACACACCACTATAAATGCTGGAAGACAGAGAGAAAAGTGTTAGGGTACTCCGCTGAAGATGGCAGAACAGCCGAAAGCGCTCTGAACTACAGACGGAAGATATTGTGAATTAGCACACCCTACATACAGAATTCAACAAATTCACTCACACTCCAACATGAAAACTAAACTACGTTTATTGAGGATCTTAAAAAGTATGTTAACTAATTAACACTTTTTCAGACTCATCAGAAACCATTAAAGGTTGTATTAAGGTTTTGTTAAGATTATTTTGGAGCGTGTGTAAGATTTGTCATGATTATTAGAGCTCAGTAGAACTACGTTGAAAGTTGTAAAGATTTATGTTAGAACCCGTTAAGACTCGTCTGTACTATGTTGGGAATCATTCAGATGTATCAAACTTTCTTCGGACTAAGTTAGAATCCGTTAAAACTCTTAAAAATTTCCTTACGATTTTTAGTACTCTTCAAAGTTTATATTCAGAGACATTCACACACTCCGCTAAGACACTTGTTAGGATTCGTAATGCGTGTGCGTGGTTTCCAAAATATTTGTAATTTCGCGTCCATAACTGACTTATTCTCAGCAGCAACACATTCCTATCGCCCAGAGTATATCGATTCTGTACCCCCCCCCCTCGGTTATTCCTGTCATTATAACCGATTACTCATATTTTTGTAAATTATTTGCAACAACTTGTGAGCTGATTTCCCTATAAAAAAAAGTTTTCACCTAGGACGACTCAGTTTTGTAGGGAAGGCTCTGCGCTGAAATGGATCTAGTTCTGAATATTGTTTTGAATCCTTAGTGTCCATATTCGATGATAGAGGGGCGTATGGCGATGTACGCATGCCAAATTGGCCCCGGGACACTGCACTCCCTATTCCGGAAACGCCCCGAATGGGCCTGCGTCAGAATAAGGGGGATCTTAGATTGTCAGAGGGTGTAGTTTGTAAATACCCAACTCTTTCAGGATTATCAAAATTAGAATTCGAAAGATCGAGCCACTTTACTCTATTTACCCGTGAAAAATTGAATTACTTTATCCCCGATAAGACAGCTTGACACGGCATTTAAAGTCGATGTTCTTTGCCTATTGTATAGTTTTAGACTAAGAGCAAGAAAAAATAATAAAGGCAACACGGCTGGTTAGAGAAAAGAAATAGATAGTTAAACATCGTTAGAAAATTATGTAAACTTACATTTTCGAAACTGTGCGTGGCGTTGAAGTCTTCAATATCACAACCAACGTATAGATTGTGGGATTTTTCTTTTTTCTGGTGTTAATAGTTTTTCCCTCTCTTACTCATACTACCTTATGGCAAACTAAGGCATCGCATCACTGACTGAAACTCGATCGCACCCAATTTCCTGTTTACAGTTTGTGAATGGAGAGTAGAGTGAGCTCGTATTGCACGGGGACCATGGTCGGTGCTGGTATTCTGCGTAGAATTTTTTAAAACGAGATCCGAAATTGAAAAGAACGGAGTCTAGAAGGCGTGTAATTAAGTAGTCACAAAGTATGCTCACTTAGCTGGGAGCCAACAAACTTTCTAGTCTAGCGAAAAGTAAACCTCTATATTTGATTCGTGTCACGTAATGAGATTCTTATTTCAAATGGATCTTTCTCTACGAGAATGATCACGTGTATACTTGAGCAAATTAAAACGAAAGGTAAATTTATTTTTTGGAGTCGTCCAAGATAAAATGTGAAGACAGTGTTAATGGCTCTTATGTGTAGTATGTGACCTTCCACAGAAAATCGGACAAAAAAGTTCCTTTTCTATACGTCAAACTTTTTCACGGGAATAAATTTTCGTTGGTCTGCTCTTCCAAAGTAATTCCTGTCGTGCGTAATGGCGTGTATGGATACGAAAATGAGCGAATGCTATATTAGGAATCTGAATGTGAGGGTTTCAAAACAATTGTAGACAGACAAAAAACGACCCAGATACAAGTCTAATAAGAAAAAAGTGTACTTCGTGACGTCGTAAGAGTATATCATTTCAACTTTTTGTGCTATTGGATGTTTCATGATGATTTTCACTATTTTGAAAAAAAAACCGGATTCCTGAACTGAATTCCTCGAAGAAACAGAATTTTTTAATAGAGATTCGATCGGGTCGCTCAGTTTAATATGCTCCATGGTTTTGGAGGAACACATTCCGAAACATTTCTCGTGGTGGGTAGTCAAGAGCTGTTGTATAATCAATGTATCTAATAACAAACCCCTTACCTAGTCTGAAAAATATTCGAGGGTGGCCCAAATTCCTATCTGTGCGATTTCAGGCAGAAGTACCGAATGTTGAGAAATATTTGTGACGTCAGTCTGAAAACCAAACTTTTCATACAAACAATCCCCATTTTTGATTGTTTACTCGATACCTTCTTATTTGAAATTTTAATATTGGTTGGACACCATAACCTTCTAAACTTTCTTTTATGGTATGAAGGAGTTTTTTTCATTGCAAAAGAAAATAGGCTTTACTGCCCTTGGATAAAAGATTCGATTGTTTCTTTTAGATCCGACTTGATGTTCAAAATGAATGGGGAGGGGAGTAAACTTTTTATATACGCTATATTTTCAATAAATTATGTTGTATCTGTTCTATTGTACATTTGTTTTTACTACAGAATAAAATACTTAATTGTCCCTGTTACTTTTCTGTTCCAGGTAAGCGAAAAACGAACTTACAAAATCTAAGGACGAGAAATTGGGCGTGTCACTTCGCAGTTTGAATCGTAACTCTGGACGATATGATGTCTTGAAGTATGAAAGTATTGTATTTCTGTATTTTTCGTTCGTTTAAACAGGTTATCTATTTACTATCAGTCGTTTTATAAATCAGTTAAGGATCTTATATGAGATAATCTCTGAGAAGTGGACTTCACCGACGCTTCTTCCTTGCAGCTGGGTCATGTCAGTTTATGTGCCTGTGTATAAGATTTGCGTGTCTGCGTAGAATTAACTGTTGGCACAATGAAAAGCTTGCACAAACTGTCGACACCATTTCTTAAAGGAAGGAGAGAAAAGTTACATACCAGCGGAGGCTTACGAATCCATCTTACCCGGACAGTCACATTCGTGGCTTTGTAAGCCGACAATTCATCATTTTCCCCTTGTTTTCACACCTTCCGATATAATTTTATCAAGCCCTTAGGGAATTCAGTTGGCCCGACGAAGCGGTAGCGTAAGAGACTTGTGTGAGGCCTAAGGCCAAACTGTTTGGCATAGCCTTCAGTCAATAGGCTTGATCCTGAAAAGTAAAAGATGATACAAGTGGTGTGGAAACACTGTTGATCTTTCGTAGCAAGACTCATAGAATGTGCAGATCCTACTTCTTTTATGTTTACTCGGAACACAATAAATTGAACAGCACTAAAGGTAAGATGAACAACGCGCATGGCGGATACGTAGTAAGATGGAGATGAGTAACATGTGTGATGTAGAGCACGTGTGAGGTGAATAACACTTGTGATAATAGTGTGATGATGGCATAAGGGAATGAATAGCATGTGTGAGAGAAATATCAGCTTTATGTGAGATACACCAGTATCACCACTGAAAGACTCTACTTTTTCGTAGCATTATATTTTGATTTCATCAGAAAAATATCAACTTTTCAAAGAAAATCAGGATAACTAAATGTATTCAGCGTGAAGTTTCACTTCCGATGAGTATACAAGGAACGAAAAAATTGCTGTAGTTCTCATGTCACCCGTCAATTGTTACGAATTTTGTCAAAATTATATTTGTAGATTGTTCATTTCAGAAATCATAAAATGTTGGTAACACAAGAACGACAGTGATCTTCACTTTAATTGTTTACTCAGCTGTATGAAATTCTACGTTGAATAAATTTAATTCTCCTTATTTGTTCTTAGAAACAAATATTTTTCGAATAAAATCGAAAAATGTGACCAGTTTCCATGTAACGCAGTGCTGCAAAACAGGGTGAATTGGATCACTTTTCATTTTCAAACATTTCTCTGGTGAAGACAATTCACCGAAAGAGAGTTGAATAAAGTTCATTTTTTGAGTCCCAATGTATACATTTGATTAATACTGAAATTTAAATCCTTCCTTGACGCCCTTATGTGTATAATATATATTTTTCCCCCTTTAGGGTCTTGTTCTATTAGTCCACAATTTGGGGTGAATAGGATCATGTATTTAATGTAGTTAAAGAGTTCACTTGAAAGACATAAATGATGAATAGGATCACTAGGGAGTACATGGGCGTAGCTAGAATTTTTTCCAGGAGGGGGCAAAAAAGTAGACTTTGTGCAGGTGCAAGTCGCTGCTTTGGTATCAGTGTGGCGCCAGTCACACATTTTCGTTGTCTAGCGTTTAGGCTTCTGGAGAGTGAAAAAAATGATGAAACCTCCTCTCCTGTCTTCCGCTCACAATATCACTTCTGGGTGTCATGAACTCCTCTTCAATTCACTTTTTGTATTTTTTCCCCCGTGGATCCGTTTTATAGTTCCCGGGCATGATTAAGGTACCTAATCTTTGAAAAACAGACACAAATGAGCTTAAGGTAACGGTAACCGAATTGTTATAGGTAAATATGCTATTTATTGATCCTATTTACCCCATTTTGTATCAGCATAATATGTACAAAATTAAGAAACTCAAAGTTTAAAGCATTCCAAAAGAAACTTTCCATACACTTCGAGGATTGTATTATTCTTGATGTTATTCTCGTTCAAATCCATCAGCGCCAAATTCTCAATGCTGATAGCCACCGAGCTACTGATAAAGTTTTGACGGTTCCATAAAAACATGTGGATATGCTGACATGCTTACGTACCGAAAATACTACATTAGTGTGCCAACTTGGAGAAGTAAAAAAATATTAGAATCGGTACACTGTCGCTATATCTTGTAGTTCCTGAAAGTAGATTTAATTTTCATTCATTAGTTTCAGTCTTAGAAACATTTCAATAATTTTCCTGAAATTTGATACTATTTATCCCTTACCGCACTTTCCACTGTATAAAAGTAGAATAACTGGACGGTGTGATGCTGCGGATGTATTTAATTTTGTCAGCTGATAAGAACTCATGTTGTAGCACATGTGTGATAAATGTCGCGAGTAAGATGAATTGCCCTCGCGATAAATAGTTCCTCTGAAATGAATTGCTCATGTGAGATAGGTGAGATGATTAGCATCTGCGGAATAAGCATGTGTGAAATCAATAGCATGTAGATGAATAGCATGTGTAACCTGATGTGATGAACTGCAATTTGACTGATAAAAGTCCTTGATAGATAACATGTGTCACGTGATTAGCTCGAAGAACTGATGAAGCATGTGTCAGATTACAAAGCACTTGCAAAATTACAAAGCAGCTCACCCATGTGAGATTGAAAAGTATATCTCACACGTGTAAGATTATAAGAGCATATGAAAAACGGGTGTAAATTAATGACACGTGTGGGATAAATGGCAACTGATAGATGAACAGCATATAGGAGATGAATAGCGCATGCTAAATGATAACCTAGCACAAAGTATTGATGACACACTGTTATATTACAAAGCATGTGTGAGATTGAAAAGCACGCGAGTGTAACATAAATGGCGTCTATAATCAGGAGCACGGCTGAGATGAATAGCACTTTTGAGATGAATATCAAATATAAGATAATAAACACCAGCGATAGAAGCATGTCTTAATTGAATATCGTGTAAACAACCGTGCAACTTGATAGAAGCGTGATAAATGGCTTATGATTGACAAGTAGGACGAACGATGAATAGCACATGTCAGATAATTTGCACTTCTGTGATAAATTGCACAGGTAAGGTGAGTAACACGTTTTAAAGGTACATACATTAAGTATGCTATGATTAGCCCCTGTGATGAAATTTGATGAACAATGTGTATCTGAAATGAATGGCATGTAATAGACAGCACATGAGATGATGAATGCCACATGTTGATAGTTAGTACGAAATAGTGATGAAACGCGTTTTGAGTTACAAAGTATGAGCGAAATTTCAAAGCATTTGCGAGATGAGGTGTAGGACAAATAGCGGCTGTGATGAACAGCGTGGGTAAGTTGGTTAGCACCTGTGATTGCATGGCATCTATAATGAATAACTGGGACCAGAGCACATATGAGATGAATAGCACGTGCACGTGAAGAGCATGTATAAATGAATGGCGCCGGTCAGATGATTTCATTTATGGAGCGTATAGCGATGCACGCGTGTCATATTGACTTCCCAGATCCCGCTCCCCTGGTTTCGGAAACTACCATTTCGAGTATCGCATCGGTGACCAGAGGGTTCAGGTCAGATGAAGAACACTCGTGATAGAGCAGATCACATGTTAGATGAGTATTAGCTGAAAGACGAGTAGCTGGAGTCAGGTGAATAGCGCGCGTGAGGTGAGAGGCCATCGAACATTGATCAATACCCTAGGAAATATAATACTGTAAGATTGTAAATTTGGTCAAATTTACATTTAACGCAGGGCCTGGGGCCGTCGCCCTCTCATGGCTCATTTGCGACAACGCTGCTGTATAGACGGCCCAGTGTTCAGAATGAGGGAGGAAAGGAACGAAATCGATGTTGGAAAAATTATAACGCGTAAGCCTCTGGTCGGGTTGAGACGGAGGGCGAGTAATGGAAGAACGGCATGAGGGCGCGAGGGTGGAAACGAGAGAGCGAATTAGCGGTATTTATAAAGTTATTACGTGATTCACGCGGGTACTCGGAGGCCAACAATGGAGACGTAATCACGAGAGCGAGATTAACAGCGGAAAAAATACCTGGCGAAGGCGTCGTAAAAGACGCTTTTCTTCACGTATTGAAGTTAATAGAATAATGTGCAGAACGACGTGGTCGGCGAAAGGACCAGGGGGGGGGGTGTAATTTCTTGGTATCATGACATTGTTAATATCCGACGCTGCCTTCGGTGTTTTTGCGGGCTGGTTCGAGAACTTACTGGTAATGAAATAAAAGTAGATTGTTATGTGAATTGCGTGTACGAGGTGTAATAACGCGTCGTTATCTGCGAAGGCGAAGAAAACGTTATGTTAGTTTTTCTATATACACCCCACACTCGTATTCCATGTAGGTATATCGTTCGGTATATTGGGGTTAATCCGGGCGATATTATGTTGTAAATAAATAATGGAACAACGTGTGTATACCTGGAACGATGAAGAGTTCTTTTTTTTTTCCTCCTCTGTACATTTTTCGTTTTTCGCTCTCCTCAGAACACCACGATCGGATCAGTTTCTGTTACCAAGGCAGACGGTTCTGGAAGATTAAAGGACGTATATCCCACCTTTACCTTATGTACTGATGTATATATCTACTATGTATGTGTATGTAGCAGAAAATGATTCATAATTTAGAGAGAAAGTGTAATTTTTCAACGAGATTACGATAAACGTTGCGACAGCGCTTCCGTTTCCTCGCGTCCGCGTCCTGCTCGCGTTCGAATCGTATAAACGGAACTGAAACCCTTCTCGTAACATTATAAATACGGGAAAGAGCGATGATTGTTGTGGAAAAGCAGCGTTCGCTGGTGAAAAATTAAAGTTTAGTCAGCCTGTTGACTGTGCGAGTACCGCGTGTACTCACTCGTCGCATGGCTGTGTACTCCCTTTTATAGTTTATTTCTGCATAAGACATCCACAGGGTGGCCAGTTAGCCATTTTTTCAATCCCAAGTCATTTCTGGTCTTCTTTTTTTCTTTTTTTGTTGAAAATATGGTTATTAAGTCAACTTTTTCATTTTCCTACGCTAAAACTTCAAACTAATATTGTGACTAAACATATTCAAATGTCCCATCTATAGTGAGAGACAGAAACATTCGGACACCTGTGAAAAAGAGAGGTGGGTGCCAGCAAACGGAACTAGGGAGGGAGAAAAAAATTGAAAAAATGGAGGAGAGTAGAACAGGTCAGCCTCTAACTAGTCTCTGAAGAAATGTCCCCGACGCAAGCACGAGCCACGGACACATAGAACTGCAGCAAAACAATATTTGGACAGGACAAAAAGATTCGGACACTGCCATAATCGCCATCCCAATACTGTGTATTTTTTCCATAAGGAATCTGACTTATGTTACCTTATATTTTCCTGCATAGGAATCGCTCAACTGTTCCTTTGATGGTCAAAGATGGATTAAAAACATTGGAAACTTAAAAATTCCTGCGTCAATTGTAATTAGCTGGGGGGAGGGAGGCTGAAAGTAGTTGCAAGTAATTTCAGTTTGTGATCCTGAGACGATATAACTTCTCTATTCAACGCTATATTTTCCAAAACTCAAGAAATATTCGTACTTCGAAAACATGACTTTAAATAAAACAAAAGCTCGATACCTAATAACAGGAGCTTTTGGCCCATATTTTTACAGGCGTTATGTGAGGATGTTATTAAAAGTAATGCGTATTATTCTCTTTTGTATGATGAAACCTTCAACGTCGCTAATAAGAAAGAGTTACAAATTTGTATTAGATTTTGGTTTAAAATTAAGGAAAGGTGACAGTAGCCGAAGTAGAAATAATTTTTTGAAGCTGAAGTCATTTTTGAATCTATTTGGTTAGCTATGAATAAGGCTCATTTGCGACTGAAAATTTGTTAATGTTGGGCTCAGATGGTCCCAATATTAACAAATCAGTGTTCAGTTTATTCAATGAAAAATCAAAAGTTGTACGTTCTAAGAGTTTATTGAACATAGGGACTTGCAACTTGCACAGAGTCCATATAATACCTCTTCAACAGGTTTTATTGAAATTGGCCATCAATCTGCAAAATTTGTTTTGCTTTGCGTTATCTTATTCATACATAAATACCCTAACCGAGAAGCAGATTTGCACATCATTCATCAATAATTGAAATTGCAACCTGTAAAACTACCAAAACACATTTCAGTTCGTTAGTTGATTTTGAGAAGCTCAGTAAAGAAAACTATTGAGCAGAGTCCTGCAATTAGAGAGTATTTTTTGATTTTCCTGCCGAAAGAGAGGCCGAAATTATTGAATAGCAGTTTACATCAACTCATTCATTTTTTTCCCTTTTCTTTTCTTTTCTTTAAATCGAAGAAAACTCACAAAGCTGAATTGTAATTCCTATTTGCAGTTTCCCAACTGTTCACCAATATGACTGAATGGTTTCAATCTTCCAATGAAATATTAATCTATATTTTGCATTCAGGAATGCGTTCACTGTATGTATGTACTTAACACTTCTTAACCGTGTTACGAAACAAACTACCATTTCTTTTACCTCGTACCTGTTGAAGTAGTTGTACCTGAAAAGGTGAAAATTGAACTTCTTATTATCAATGAAAGAGAGAAGTTGGATTTCTTGTTGTGTTGTCGAAAAAGCTATTTAGGTATGGCAGAATATTTACACTTAAATGCTCAAGTCAGTCAGAATTTTCAGCTCTGAGATTTATGAGGTTCCTAAAACCGAAAAAACCTTAAAAGTGATCCTAATTTTGTTCAAGATGTTAACAATTTTCAAATATATGTAGGGGAGCATGGGGAGAACTGAGACACTTTTTGGAAAACCGTTGTAAAATGACGTAGAACCACTATGGAAAGCTTTGAATAATTGCAACCTATAGTTACGTGACTGAACTACAAACCCTCAGAAATTCAACTTCCTCGGGCCATTTCTAAAAATCCTACAGCCCTTCAAAAATTTTGTCTCATATCACCCCACGAAAATTTCAAAGGGAGCATTGACACAGTGCATGGGGAACAATGAGACAACACATGGGGAACAATGAGACAACACATGAAATACAGAAAATTCAATCAAATGATTATGTTACATAGTACAAAAAAGTATAAATTTATTTTATATGGACATTACAATTATTAAATTAAACTTGACATTCTGAAATTGAAGAGGGGGAAAAAAGTTGGGAAAATTGTAAATAGGGACCAATGAGACAAAAACTGGGCAACTGATAAGGCCTCTCTGCGGGATGGTTTTCAAGTTTGGTTCAAAAAAATTTCCTGTAGGTGTTCAATGTATAGTAGTCAACACATTTATTCAGTTTCGGTGGGTAAGATATTCATACATCGCAAAAATGCTGCATCAACGAAAATTTCCGATATTTTATCTAAAAAATTGTCTTATTGCTCCCTAATGTGGCAAAAATGTTCAGTCGCTTATAACTCGAAAACAGCTTCCTGAAAATAAAACGGTTTTGGTACAGTTTGGTTACTAAATAGATCATATTTTAAAAAAGATATGATTTACTTCGCAAATACAAATTTTCTTTCTTGTGAACGTTTTTTCGTAAATGCCGAAAACTAAAAAATTACCAAATTTCGATCACGTTATCAATATCACAGCTACTAATCGATAGAACTGAAAATTTTTCTATGATAGTGTTAGCTTACTGGATAGTGACGAATATGTGATGCAGTGTTGCCATTTATAGTTTGTAGTGTCGGCTAAATCAGCACTGTCTCATTGCTCCCTTGTCTCAGTTCTCCCCATGCTCCCCTACTGGATACTTGTGAAATGGATAATACAGTAGGTATTATTATATGATGAATGTGTTCTATTGAAAAGTGAGAACATTTTTGAGGAACAAATGACTACCAGTAACTTTTGGACCAAAGTATTTCTTTTGAAATATGAATCGGGGTTTGAAAAGTATCCTAAAATCTATACATTATTTTTCAAATTTGTGCATAATAGTTTTTTTTCCCTTCGAGTATTTGAATTTTGATTTGGGCGTTGCTTTATGGAAAAGAATAATAACTAACATTTTGTTCCGACAGTGTACGCAGCCGTACAAAAATTGGTACAGAAGAGGCTAAAACTCTCGAAATTTTGGTCATTTTTAGGCAATTTTTTTGTGAATTTCGGTGACTTTTTCAATTTTTTAGAGGAAAAGTTTGAGTGGGCACCCTGCATTTAAAAGTTGTTTATCTGGGCATGGACATTGACGTTAGCAAAGTTCAGAAACTTCCGATCTATGGGATCTCGGTTTTCAGTATTTTATACCTGTTTTTAATTTTGCAGAGTTTGACAGAAAAGATACATGCTTGATATTAGATGGATCCTCTTCCACTGGACTGGAAAATGCAATCATTCCGTTCGTACATATTTTTGCAACTATAGCGAAACTTAACGAATATTCACTCCCCCCCCCCTCCTCAGTGTGATCCTTCCAGCCTGTACGCGTATTCAGCATTTTTGGCAAATTCAGTCGTCATTCGGCAAAATTATTTTGAAAAGTCCTAATTTGTTAAGATTAGTTCAGGCTCCACTGGGATTCTATTAGTCTTCACCAGTCTTCTTCAAAACTTTCAAGCTTACTTTATTTTTTTAATTTGGGAAACATTTTGAACTCGAGACTTTTTTTCACACTTTCTCTCTTTCCCTCCATGAAAATTTCCGATTTATGCTGCGGCGATCCTCTCCTCTGGAATTTACATGTTGTATAAATCGTCTAATCGTATTTCCTGGTAATTTCTTGTGTTGCACGATGCGAGCGTATGACTAACGTCTTTTGTCTCCTGCATTTCTGTACGTATCTAGTGCGTGACCTTTTCAATACCACGCTCTTCTTCATTTTCTTCTTCTTCTTCTTCCTCTTTCCTCTTATTATTATTATTCTCTTGACTAATTCTCATTTCTCACGATGATCGGCCAGGTAGAGCATCAGTTGAGACACCAAGCAGTTCCAGTTCAGTCGCGGTTCTGTTAGACAGTTGATTCGTTTTCGCACTTCGCATTAAGTTCTGTTTTTACTATCAATCAGTGCACGTACCTTCTACAAGCTCTTTTCTCTTGTGATTTCGAATGCCCTCGTTGCAGTCCGAACTTAACACTTCTTGTTCTCATCCAAAAAAAAAACAACAAAAAACAAGCCGCTATGCTGTTCATGATAATGACTTATGTGTACTAATTAAAATCCATTAAAACTAGTTAAGACTCTGTTGGCGCTCGTTAGCACTTCTACACGCGCATGAAGACTATGTTAAGACTCAGGAAAACTTTTCTTGACTTGTTAAAATTTTTAGATGAACTTTTCCTTTTGCAGACATGGTGATAGATCACATTTCCGGGAAGGGGCTCAAGCTCTGTAATCCCTACAATGCTTATAGAAATAATATGTGAAATACGTAGGTTCGTAGCCAGATTGTGGTGGTGTGGCACTCCCCCTAACTTTGTTTAGCGTTATATTGTTAGCAACTCGGAAATTCTTTCCTCACTTCACTTTCGAAGTATGATTTTGTGATCTCTAACTCTAAACCCCCTTCGTGATAAATCCTGTTTACCCTTCGAAAGGGAGGAGGTGAAGAGGGAAACATCTAATAGAAATTCTTTTGAAAGCCTTGGAGTGAATGAGGGAGGGGGTAGGTATGCCGTCCCTCGTATTCTATGCATTCATTCGCTTGATGGAGGAATACCAAATTCTGTACAGTGGCAATATGTACCCCTCCCCCTCACCTTGAATGTACTTATTTAACTCTTAAGCTTGTTCGACCCTTTTGTTACTTTTTCTCTCTCCTGGGAGAAGGGTAAAGAAACTTGATCCAAACATTTTCCGGAGTTGGCAAATTTAGAGAAATCTGTTTTGGTAGCGGAAGTCGGATTTTGTGTTGAAAATTAGGTTTGATCTCCTGCCCTCTCCCTCTAGGAAAAGTCTTTTTGGTATGTCTCTGTTTCCAGTTTTTTTTCTTGTACAGCCAGAACAAAATGGTCAATCAGTGACCTTTGTATTTAATTTAATGATCATTATGTAGTCTGATGGCCTGGTTTACCGTCCCTTCCGTATCTAGGATCCGTGGATATTTCTAATGTGTTACTCGATGTGCTATCTGCACTCGTCTTTTTCTCCATACTGGGTGTAAATTTTTACTTTCTGTCCACCTCAAAAATCGATCGGCTTTGATTTGTAAAAAGAGTTTTTGTTTTATCCTCCAGCAACTCGACTGACTACAACTGGGTCGGAGGACTGGAGCTGGCAGAGTCGCCATTTAGAACTGCGGACTGAGAGAGGTTAACATTTCATTCATTTGTGTGTGAGGTGGCGCCGTATGCGCCGAGTGCTCAGACTTCCGAGTCCATTGCACTATTCCTCAAGTTGCTGTTAAGGATCAGCTCAGTAGCCTCACTTTTATAGCCAAAGTGAGGATTTTACTGAGCTCTATCCCTTTGACTTCACTAGGTGCTGGATACTCTAGTCCCAGTGCTTCGCGTCTTGTCGCGGGTATTGCTGGGCATTGACATGTGATATGAATCTAGGCTTCTTCCTCTTCTCCACAGTACCTACAGGAGCTGCTTTTCACCACTCCTATTTTATACCACAAGTGATTTGTGGCCCCATGACCAGTTAGTAATCCGATCATGAGCATGTTTCCTGTCCAGCCCCAATAGGAACTTGGCATACTTACTGGGGACGTCCTCTATCAGTGTTTTGCTAACTTTAATGCCACTGGCCAACCGCCAGTGCATTTTCGTTTGCCTAGCTTGCCAGCGATAATGTTCCCTTTTATGCTGCAGTGTCCCAGTGTCTGTAGTATGGTGATACCGTCTCCCGAGCAATGGAGTGGTAATTGATGGTAGGCGGGATATCGTACCTGTAAGTTACCTGTGTTGTCGCTGCGCTTATAGTGTGACGCATTTTCATTGCATAAAATTGGATTCTTTGTCCGAATAGCTAATATACGATTTGAGAACGAAACAGCGAGTACGATATTTTAATATTTCTTTGTTTTCAAATTCAAGACGGCCGCGGTATTGACAGTGCCTTCCGCCTTATACAAAATACAAACGTCCGCCAAAGATGGGATTAATAACCCTCGAAAAGGGGGTGACGTAAGTTCAACTATAATTCACGAATTTAGAGATTTACGAGTATATATAATGTTGGAGAGATGCGGCTTTCGTGTGGGGGGTGGGGTAGAGACGATATTGCGAGAACGAAAATATACACTTCCGTGTGTATGGAAAATAGCGACTGAAGTTGGCGCTCCAACATGTCATAATTCAGCGACCCGCGAATTTTAATTACGTGGAAACAGCGAGCGTCTCGGAGCTTTCTAACACGAAAGCCATTTCTCGTTTTATCGCCGTGTATATACTTCGTCCATTCGGAAATCTGTTAACCGTCGTTGCCGTACCGATCGCTGGTCATAAAAATTTACAAAGCTCTCGGAATACAAATTGAAATATATCTGAGCAAAATCGAGCATAATAATAAATTTTATTACGTTTTATAAAAATAAATAAAAATGATAGAAACGGCGAATGTGTTCGCGGACGGTAAAGTGAAAAAATGAATCTTATAGTCTATTGAAACTTTTTTTTTTTTACTGTTATGCGCGTTATCGACACAGTAATATTGCAGCGAAGAGAAACAAAACAAGAGTATCTATAAAAAAAGAAGGAACTCGCGGTTGAGGGGAAACGGAAGCAGAAGTTATTGCTCCGTTCGTAAAGTGTTGATATTTCTTCGTTTTCGGAAACGTTCTGGCGTGAAAAATAAATTTCTAATATAAAAACGTCGGCGGCGGCAAAACGAAGGCGAATATCGTTCAATCGGTAGCGTGCTGTATACCGAATTCACATCGGCGTCGATTTGTTCTCGATTGATTTTTTTTTTTTCGATATTTACGCGATCAATCGGCAGAATTGGCTTCGAAATACGTTTATACCGTCGTCGTGTGCCACGATCACGTTTATATTTCATTTGTTCGTAATACTCGTATATACCTTTCGTGCAACTAGGTTGATATTTCCCGTGAACGAGGAGAGAATAAAACGCCGTACACCGTAAACGCGAAGTATCACTTCGATATTTTTTACTACCGAGTACGCCAACGACATTGATCCCGAATTGGTTGTCGATTCGATGTTCCGCCTGGTAGAGCCACGTACGGCATCGGTGTGAAAGATATATCTGGAAAAGTCGGTTACTAGTCCGGGAAAATGAAACGAAAACAAGGATTCGCTTCGCTTGCTAGCTCTTTGAAGCAAACGAGGATAGTATCCAAGGGAGTTACTTGGAAAATTTGCTCGCCGATTCCTGTGTGTGATAATAGGGTGTCTATCTGGCCTGAGAAGTTATGAAAAGTCACGATTTCAAAAAATTATCATGAAAGTCGTGAAAAGTCATGATATTTTATCAAAACTCGAAAAAGTCATGATATTTTATCAAAACTCGAAAAAGTCATTGGTTACGTTATGTTTTGAATGACCCGTTAGGATGTATTAAAACTCGATAGCGAAGATGGATAATTTTGTATGCGCACGCACTTCATAGGTCGCTGGTTCGAATCCGGCCCGGAGGACCAAAATGTTTATACTTGATCAGAAAAATGTACAGTTAGCAGCACATGCTACCAGCAAAGACGTTTATTACATATAAGAAAAAAATACAGAGAGAAAAGGATCAAGTTCTTCTAGCATGACCTATAGAGTGCGTGCGCATACAAAATTATTGTTGTCTTACCAATGTATTTAATTTATTTATTTGTACCAAATTCTTTTTGCTGTGTTTGCTTCTCTTTGGGTTGTAATGCGTGTGTGACGCATCTCAAGGGGGCAGAATGTTTACGTTATTTTTTGAATGACCCGTTACGATGTATTAAAACTCGATAACGAAGATGGATAATTTTGTATGCGCACTGTTGGTAGGTTGGTAACATTGTCAGTTACAGTTATAGTCAACATGGCGTAATCGAGTGTTCTCGTGGTTTTTTAAGATTGTTGTATTCCATTCTTTATGTTTTCTGTTCAATAAAGTATGATCAGATAAAGTGTTTTATCAAAAGGTTACGGGCCCAGGATGCCCAGATTACTCAAATCAAAGTGAAAATAATGTCTCGCTCCAAGAAAACAAGAAACGTTCAAGATGATCAAACGATGGGTGATGATGCGGAACACGAATCCTTCACAGTTCCAAACTTCGCAGCGAGCGCCGTCTCAAAATTTAACAGTAAAAACTTCGATGATTTCTCTTTCGGTTTTCACCATGCTCTGCAGCTGTATTCCATCGAAGATGTATTGGAAGTCTCTGACGAAAATGACCCGACATTTGATAAACGCAAGAACTCGTTGGCCATCATGCTATTCATGAAAAATGTGGAACCTCAGTATATCAGTTTTGTAAAGTCCCACATCTGCTTTTCTCATGCTTGGAATGCCCTCAAGAAACAATATGGTCGAACGGGCAGTATGGATCAAGTGCTTCTTCGTGCAAGATGGCAAAGCCTCAAATTCAACGATAAGGTCAGTCTGGAGGAACATTTTTTGAAATTTGATTATATCAAAAATGAATTAGTAGCGTCCGGAGCCAAGTTGTCAGAAGCAGAAATCGTTAATCAGCTTATCCTATTAATGGGATCTCGTTTTGAAGCTGTCATAGAATCTCTCGGTGCTGTCACTGATGAACAACTCTCCGCTGAATACATCAAAAAGAGACTGCTCGCTACTCAAGCTCGTAAATCATAGTTACTTGTCCTCAAGGTGAGAAAACTAATTCAAGTCATGAAGGTAGAATTGAAGTTGCCGCCTTCCATGCTAAATCATTTGGTGGCAATCGTGGTCGAGGAAGAAATTTTTGTGGTAATCATCATGGGCATCGTGAAGGTCGAAGTTTCGACGAAACTAAGTCAACATCTGATCAGTCATTCAGGGAGTACAATAATAATAGCGATCGAGGAAGAGAATACAGTCGCGTTCATCGCTCGGGAACATTCTTTCCTGGCAGATGTAATTACTGTCATCTGTATGGTCACAAAATTCAGGACTGTCGTCGTAGGCAACATTTAGGTCAGAATCGAGAAAGCCAACAAGGTAACAATAATATGCATGCTGAGGCCGCGGTAGCTGAAAATAATTCGAGTATTCCGGAAGGAAGAGATAAACCGGTATCGTTTATAGCATGTTACAATTCCAACGATAATGATTCTGGTAAAGTGTTTTCTTGTAACTCATCCAATTCAGAAATTAACGAATCAATTATCAAGTTCTACTTGGACTCAGGAGCTAATCGTCATATTGTAAATGATGACTCTGTATTTTCAAAATTCATTACGTTGAAAGAACCTCTAGTTGTAAAAGTAGCTAAGAATAATGCAAGTTTTAATGTTACAAAGATAGGAACGATTCAATGTACTACGAATTTAGGAATTCCATGTTCGATTAACAATGTTCTTTATTCACAGGAAGCTGCTGCAAACTTAATCAGTTTGAGAATTTTAGACAAATCTGGTTTTGTAATCACAATTAAGGATTCTGCGATTCTAACGGTGCTGGAATCTTGTCTGGTAAAGCTCTGTCTAGAGATATGTATGAAACCTATGTGAAGGTTACTTCCAGTCCGTCAATCCTGCTATCTAACGCTGAAATATTTGATTGCAATTTGTGGCATCAACGTTTCTGTCATTTGAATAATTCTTATGTTCGAACTTTATTTGATAAGGATCTGGTTGATGGCGTGGATGATCCTAAAAGTTCAGAAGTTTGTGAAGCATGTTGTAAGGGTAAAGGAACTCGTCAGTGGTTTGATGGTACGAGAACCAGAGCTGAATCAATTCTCGATCGTGTTCATACTGATGTCTGTGGTCCAATATCTCCTATCTCGTTGTCAGGTAATAAGTATTTTGTGTCATTTATAGACGACTACTCTCACTTCACTACGGTTTATTTAATCAAAAACAAGAGTGAAGTTTGTGAAAAATTGAAAGATTATGTTAATCAATGTCGTACGCAGCTTGGTAAAGTTGTAAAGGTATTCCGTTGTGATCAAGGTGGAGAGTACACTTTGAAGGAAGTTAAGGATTTTTGCAAAGCAAATGGAATCGACATAGAATACACTCTTCGTTACACTCCTGAATTGAACGGAGTAAGTGAGAGGATGAATAGAACTTTAGTAGAAAAAGTTGTGACTATGATTTCTGATGCTAAATGTCCTCGAGATTTGTGGGATGAAGCTCTTCGGACAGCGACATACTGTGTTAATCGAAGTCCAACATCGGCTTTGAGTCGTCTGGTCACTCCTGCTGAGCTTTGGTTCAAACGGAAGACAGTGGTTAAGAATTTGCGAATTTTTGGTTGCTCTGCTTACATTCAAATCCCTAAAGAGTTAAGAAAGAAATTGGACGTACACTCTGAAAAATGTGCTTTCCTTGGTTATGGTGTAAATGGATGGTATTTCTATCATGAGAATTCGAAGGGAATTCTGTACAGCCGAGACGTAGTTCGTTGGCTGGAAAATGAGATGTATTTCGGTAATTGTAATGTAACTACTAATTGTGCTTATGTCGATGATATTGATTTCAAGGAATCGAATGAAGTCTTGTATGGTTACTTCATGTCTAGCATTCAGGAAATCGATCATAGTTCGGCAGAATGGAAGGAAGCTATCAATGCTGAGCTAAAAGCTTTCGAAGATCATGATGTTTGGGAACCTGTCGATAAGTTAGACAGCATGAATTTAATTTCCACTCGTTGGGTGTATCGCATAAAAAGTGAAAACGGTAAACCTTTGTATAAAGCCAGGCTGGTTGTTCGTGGTTTTGAAAAGCTCAATTCTGAAAACGAAGTTAGAGCTCCAGTCGCAAAGTTGAGCACATTTTGTACGGTTTTATCTGTGTCACTGAAGAAAAATCTTGTAGTTACTCAGATTGATATAAAAAACGCATTTCTAAATGGTGAACTGTAGGAGGTGGTATATATTAAGAATCCTGAACACATTGTTGTACCTGAAGGAAAGGTTCTTCGGCTCAAGAAGGCCGTTTACGGTCTTAAAGAAGCCCCTCTTGCCTGGAACAATAAGTTGGTCAGTGGTTTGACGAAATTTGGTTTCAAGCAATCCAAATATAACCATTGCCTCTTTGTGCTGAAAGATTCTTCTAATTATTGTCTGGTTTTGATTTATGTAGATGACATTATTGTCGCATCAGACAACAGTGATGTTTCTGCTCGGTTGAGTTCTTCATTAAACTCAAACTTCAAGGTTAAGGACCTGGGTCAAGTTTCAAACTTTCTGGGTATCAATGTTAAATTGATTGATGGTTCGTATTTCATAAACCAAGCTGATATGATTGAAAATGTGGCTAAGAAGTTTAGAGTTACAGATTCTCGTATAGTCCATACTCCAATGGAAGAAAAATTGCAAGTTCGTCTTCAAGAGTCTCATGTTTTGACTAAACTGCCTTTTAAGGAACTTTTTTTGGGCAGTGTTATGTATCTGATGGTTTGTTCTAGACCAGATATTTGTTATGCCGTGTCGTATTTCTCTCGATTTCAAGACAAAGCCAATGATGAAATCTTTCACTATTTGTTACGTGTTCTTCAGTATTTATATCACACTCGTGAATTATCTTTAAAATTTTCTGCCTTGGATGATTCAGCATTGGTTGGATTTGTGGATGCTGACTATGGCAATGATGTTAATGATCGAAAGTCGGTGTCTGGTCAAATTATTAAGGTTTTTGGAGATCCTATTTCTTGGTGTTCTAAGAAACAGAAAACTGTAGCTCTATCTAGTACGGAAACGGAATTTATTGCAGTCTGTGGTAGTTGTTGCGAATTATTGCATTTAATTTACGTTTTAGAAGATATGTTTATTCCTGTTTGTAAACCAGTAACAATTTATGAAGACAATCAATCTGCTATTAAGCTATTATATAATTATCAAAATAATGCTCGTTGTAAGCAAATAGCTGTTAAAACGAATTTTATTGTTGATTATATTAAGAAAAATATGTTCACCTTAAAATATGTGCAGTCGAAGGATATGTTAGCTGACGTATTTACAAAGAGTTTGCCTAAAGTTAAATTTCAATATTTTCGTGAATTAATGAATATTGTATAATCTCGTATTTTGTAGAAATTAAAAATACTTCGATTAAGGGCGGCTGTTGGTAGGTTGGTAACATTGTCAGTTACAGTTATAGTCAACATGGCGTAATCGAGTGTTCTCGTGGTTTTTTAAGATTGTTGTATTCCATTCTTTATGTTTTCTGTTCAATAAAGTATGATCAGATAAAGTGTTTTATCAAAACGCACTCTATGGGTCATGCTAGAAAAACTTCATCCTTTTCTCTCTGTATTCTTTTCCTATATGTAATAAACGTCTTTGCTGGTAGCACGTGCTGCTATAACTGTACATTTTTCTGATCAAGTATAAACAGTCATGATATTATATCGTGTCATAGTTCACAATATTTCCATTACCCCCCCCCCCTCCCGAAAAACCTGTGTTATTCATTTGAGTGAAAAAAAAATATTGAGTGAATATTTGAAACGTTTCTTTCCCAAAGGTGTTATCTCCATGTTTGACTTTTTTTGAGATGAGCGCTGATCCTCAGATAGAATGTTGGCCCGCACCAAGCGGTTGTACTGGCTGCGCAAAACTGCTAATTTTTGTGCTATACTGTTGCGGTTGGCAACTCTACGATGAAAATGTTCTTTGCCAAAGGTGTTAAATCCATTAGAACTCCATCTGAATAATTTTCGCTGTTTTTTCAGACAGAATTTTCATTTACGATGTTCACGTTCGTCATTTTTGGTAGAATAAATGACGTTTTTCTTCGAGATTGCTCACTTTGCCTCTCTGTATCTTGAGATCTGTAATCCGAAAATTTGTCTGTGAGGTGGACCTCATTTCGCATGTATTCGAGAAGTACTATACCAAATTTCGCTGCTCTACCCCCTCCTAATGTTGAGACAAATAGTTTTTTGTGTTTTCCCATACAAAACAGTTTTTCGGAAATAACTCCTTTTAGAAAGAAAAGTTTCATTTATTATGTAAGTTTAGCGCGCTCTGTATTGATAGGACGTTAGTATTGAATGATGTGGTAATAGATACAAAATGGCGTGTGGCTACACTCGGGTCAGTTATGTTGTAGTCATGGACGGTAACTACTAAATCTGGACTCTTCAGAAATTTGTTGATAAAATGAGTAGTGATTTTGATTTTTCTGAATCAATACATAATGAATCTAATATTTGTTAGCCTTTCATTTTTCCTGTTAGTTATTAGATGCGGAACACATTTATCACCAATTTCGTACAAATGAAATATTGCCTGGTTTTTTGCATGCTTATAAATGCAAAAGATTGCATGTTCAAACCACCCACGAAAAGGAGCAAAACTATGGGCATTTGTCAACTCTCTTAAGGTTGTCTCATTTGTATTACAATCCATATTATTGTAATGCCGTTAAAGGAAAATTGTTGAAGTATGCAACAAGTATAATTCTTGTGATTATTTAGAAATGGCTTCGTGTCGGGGGGAGCGTGTCGAGAGGAGCGTTACAGTTTTCCCTTAAGTATACCCCTGGCTAGACGGAATACATTTCCATGAAAATGTAAAACACAATTTTCGCTCAAGATACTTAGTAGTATGACGTCATAGTAACAGGACCGTTACAGGGGGCCGTTACGGGAGGAGCGTTACAGTTTTCGCTCAAGCATACCCAGTAGTAAAAGCCTATAAAATGCTTTAAAAAATCCAATCTTTGTGCCTTGCCACGGAAGTCAAAAAATCGGGTACACTTGTACTCTCAAAATATTCTCGTATTTCAGGTATCCCCCTACTGGAAAATCAGGTGCAGAATGTAAGTTCCACAATACAGGTTCTGGTTTATCAAAAAATTAATCAAGAAGGGGTGGTGGAGGGGTAGGGTGGGGAGTCAAAAGGTTGAGCCCCCGGTGAGGCTCGAAGCGCCGAGTTCGCCCCCCCCACTTTCAATTTATATCCCCCGTGATAGTCATGAAAAAATGTCATGAAAAGTAATGATATTATGTTTCCCAAATCCAATAGACACCCTGGATACTGAAAAAAGGGCATTACTCGAAGAGATGACTTTGCTAGCAAAGATTTAAATCTGATTTACATATCGTCGCCTCGGTTTAGATACCGCATAAGTCCAAAAAAAATGCACCTACGTCAGAAAACACAGAAAACTCTAAATAGAAAATTTGAATGAATGACTTCCGAGGTTTTTAATTTCGCCGCTAGGAGTGGTCAAGTGCACTTTCGACTTCCTACAACAGGGATTTTTAATTTAAACGTCTCGATTTTTTTTTTTTTTTTTTTTTTTTAAATTAGAAACCACGTAAAATCCATTTTTTATGAAATGTGGTCTTATATGGTATTGAAATCGAGGCGACTATATGCGGAATTGTACTTATTCTGTCAAGTAATATAATTGAGTAAATGATGCCGAAGTACGGACATAAGCGATGAAACAGTAATGATAAATGGAATGAATGAGGCACTGTCGCGAACTTCCTTTTTTGGCCGTGACTGCAGTAGGAAGTCAGGCAAATAAATGAAACTGGAACTGATATTTGGAGCTTGGTGGAGTAATCGCTCGAAACTGGTAGGGCTATTTTGATATGGCCGAGACTTAGAAACTGGTCAGCTTTACTCAACTATAGCTGGAAACTGGTTGTGGCTCGTATTTAATGAAGACCCGAAACTGGTGTTCTCGGACCAATACCAGGAGATACTCGAGATAGTACTTACAGCTGATCTAGTTCGGTTTGAGTACGCGTAACAAGATTAACAATATTAAACTTTCATTAAGCTATAGATATATATTTAACGAAAGAAAAACATCTAGCTACTGTTAAGTTATGTACACTTGAAGTTACGAAAAAAAGCATATCACATCCTTTAACTCCGGCGTAAACGCAACTGATTCCCTATCTCTTTGTAGGTCTGTAGCCTAGATAGATGTCAGTGATATCAGCTCGCATTGTAGCTTAACTGTGAAATCAAAACTTCCCAGTAAGCTAGCAAAATTAGCTAAAAGAAATCCCACAATTTTGTCTAGGACGTCACAGCACACAGTGGTTCACAATTCAATTCTAGGTGGCCAGTATTCTAAGACTCAGTTGATACAGGTTTTTGAGAGCACTGAACCCATTTCTTATGATTTTAGTACTCAAAGCAAGCTTCAGGAGGGAGGGGCAAAACTCGATGAATTAGTTAGCAATATCGAGTAAGGCATCCAAATCATATGTTTTTGACCCCCTCCCAACTTGATTCTGAAGTTATTTTGTTTGAAATGTGAAAAGGAGCTTCAGGGGGGAGAGGGGCTGAACTTCAAAGTTTTCAACATTATCAAGCGGGATATCAAGATGTACGTTCCTTAAACATGATTCTATAGTTATTTTGTTCGAAATATGATACGCGGCTTCATAGAGGAGGGGCCAACCTCAGGAATTTTCAACATTACCAAGTGGGGTATCAAAATGTATGTTTTTGACTACCTCTGAAACAGAATTCAGAAGTTGTGTTTTTGAAATTGAGGGAGTTTTGACAGGGAACTATAAATACAAGAATACGTGTGATAATTTGAATAACAATAAATCAGTACCAACAAACGAAATTGTTAATCAAAATTATAAACAAGGTATAATATTCAGAATGAATAAAACCATAAACTTCCGGATCGTATACATTTTACTTCTTCTACATGGTCTTCATCTAAAGAATTATCTTCGTAATTATCATCTCTCTCCTTTTCTGTTCATCATTTTCTTCCGAAGGACTTTCATAGTCCCCAAAATCTTCTTCTGTTTCTTTTACTTTGAGGTGATACTCTACAGTGTGCAAACATTTTACGTACAACATTTTTATTCTTTATCATGCATTTTTGAACGCATTTGGTACGTTATTTCACGAAGTAGCGGCTTGTAGCAGAAGGTGTTTAAAGAGAGTGATAATGCACACTCTTAGAAATAATTAGGCATAAAAGACTTTGCGACAGGATTTAACTGGGATTTTGTAACATTATAACTTGATACCATGAGATTACATAATTGTGCTTACTTTGAATATTAATTGCTGGTCTTGCGACTCATTAAAACTTCAGAACAAACACAAATTTGAAATCAATGAAAAAAATGCTACTAGAAAACATGACATGTATGACAATTTCACCAACACGTTAACATTATCATAAAACGTGATCAAGAAACACGCTGATGCGAAACTAGATGAATATTGAAGTTTAAAAAACTCATTGCAATTATAGTGTTGTCAAAACCAAATAGTTCATTTCTAATAACGTAATTTGGCCACCTAGAACTGAATTCTAAATCTCTGTGAGGGCCGCTCAACAAAACCGTGTATTAAGTCGGAAGACAAAATGTTGGCAAACAGCCAAAAGGCGAAAAAAAAAATGGAAATTAGTGGTTTTTTTTAACTGATTCTAACGGTATTTTTCACTCTCGTTGCGTGAAAAAATTTCCTGCATACAAAATTTTCCAAATGAAAACTTCATGATATGAAACTTTACATTAATGATATTAAAAACTTTTTTATTGAAAACTTGTTTTCAGTTTTTCTTATTGTTCAAATTTTTTGACTCGTCTACAGCAGTGAATTTTGATCTTCGTGTTTGACTTTTTTTTCTTCTTTTTTTGATAGCTCGTGATCTCTGTTTCAAAATGCACCCAAAAAATGAAGAAGAAAAGAAGAAGAAATCCGACTTAATATGTGATTTTGCTGAGCACGCCTCGAATAATGCAGAAGCTCGATAGGACTTACAGTTTGCGAGTTAGAATCTTCTTAAAAGGTATCCGACTTCATCACTCTGAGTATCTCAGGGTCCAGACCCAACAGACTGATGGGGCTCATCTTCAAACTTGAACAAGATTTTAGAGTTGTGAAAGTTGACCGTGAAAATTTCAGTTCGTTAGGTCAATTACGACTAGACTAACAACGTCAACCCCGCACAACACACTTTGGTCCCTCACTCCCTTTCAGTTATCCCATTGGACCCGTCTTCAAACTCGACTTTCGGTTGGTTATCGTGAATAACATATCCAAATTTCAGCCTTCTAACTTGATTATAACGCTCGCTATCGTTGAGCAAAAATTCGATCAATCAAACAAACACAAAAAATTGACCTCGCCACCATTATGTCTTGCTTCATTTCGTTTGCCTAAAAACGGAAGAATTTATCAAGCTGAAAATTGATGGATTTGTGAAACGTATTTGATGAACGTCCTAAAAGTCCCAAGAAATCCCAATGGGGCTTCTTCCCATGGGAAGTATAACAGTTTTCCTCACAGTGGAGAATTTAACAGGATAGCCGGTGAATGTTCGGTGATATGCTCCTGTAGGTCCTCAGGGGGGCCAGGGGGCAACTTACCCCCCCCCCCCACCCCGTAGGAATTTTTCACTCAGCAGTTGGGAAAATTTACCATTTCAATCAGGCGAGTTTAGAAAATTCAACCAAGTCGAAAGGCTTTTTTTTTTTGCTTCGATACTTGGAATTGAGTGTCAAGTAAGTTGGAAAAACCCCGCAAAATCAAGGTTTTCTTCTTTTGCACTGATATACTCATATACTGGCCCGAATCCGAAGGACCGGATTAACACCATCGGACTTTTTTCTTTGGAGACCGCTTACCAGAATCGTTGATCTTTTTTCTACTCATCAGTGGTTTCAACAAAATCTTCTGTTTTCTGAATCGTCTGGCAGTTCTGTTGAAGGACCCCTGTCAGAATCGTACGATTTTTTTTTCTTTACATAAGGTACCATTGCATAATTGTCTTGATGCCCGACCCTTTTTCAAAAGGAGTTCCTTCGAGCATTATGTGATTTTTTTTACGGAGAAAGGATCCTACGATTTTTTTTGTGTCTCTGACATTTTCAGGGCCTCTGCCAAAATCATGCGACTTTTTTGCTCATTAGGGGCTCCAGTATTTAATGCTGATTTCATTAATAAACTGTATTCGGGAAAGTTCAGAAAGTACTACTCTCAAAACCCATTTTAAAGCCAATAAAATACGAAAGAAAACCACTGCTTATTTGATGCCTCTGGGGTTCGAATATAAGGAACGGAAAAACGTTCAGTGATTGATAATTTATTGCAACTATAAAAACAAATCCAGAGATTTTCAGAATCCTTTCAATTTGCAGAATCCGGCAAAATAAGGAACCCTTGTGTCGTTCCGGCAGCGGATATAGAGATATTGTAGAAGACCAGTTTTATTCAAAATCCAGTCACGAGTAAAATTTGATCGAAAATATTTTTGATGTAATTAGAATTTTATCCGTTTTCGGGGGTTTGTTTCGATCACCTACTAGGGAGCGAAGCTCCAATGGGATTTAACGAGACTCTTTTTGAAGGTTCATCAATAGTTTCTACTGACCAACTGTGTTGATTTTCTTCTGCACGACATTGATTTCTGGTTGAACTCGCTTTCTTTTTTGTCCCGGACTAGACTGTTGGAAAACTGTTGTGTGCCGTAGATGCAAGGGAACTTTTTTCTCTCAGTTGTTGATCTATAGATGTGAAATCACGGTATACGAGTTGTGTTCGCAAGCGTCCCTCTCCTCGTGCTAGGATGATGTCCCACACGAGTAACAGAGACCTACCAACCTCGTATGTGTGTGCTAAAGATCAGCGACTGCTATTTGAAACAGCGCGACAGAGAATAATGGATACACGTCCGAAGTATATGAAAACAAAATACTGATTAATGAGGCCGCGAAGTCTGCGGTGTATACGATTGTAGAAAGCGAATGCATTATTATTCACCTTGCGGATAATGTTAGGCGAGGAAAAACCAACCTTATCTGGAACGAATGGTACGAGAAAATTCCACATTAGATATTCGAAAGTTAAAGTGGAAATTGTACGGTGTACGCAGCCGTCATAAAGTGTTGTACCTATGAGGATGTGTATAAGGTGTCCCCTGAGAAGAGTGCTAAATTTCGATAGGATTATACGACGAGATAATAAGATTCAAGTCAAGTCTCAATAGTGTGTTTACTGAAAAGGTTGTCCTCTCCAGTTTTTCGATGTCATAGCTACCCTACAAGTTTTCACATACTCATCTTTTTTTTTTGTACATTTTTATTTTTCTGCGCTCACTTTACGGTTTTACGCGTACTTATAATGCCTAGGTATGAAGAAACAAATCTTAAAATACAACGTAATATATTCGAAGCGAACGGAAGATCACATAGTTAACGATTCATTGTAGGTATCATAGGAGCGATGCGAGACAAGTCGGTTGTGGAAATGTGCTTCTTACAGTATGAGAGGTGAAATTTATTCTTTCGAGGATTTTCCATAGCATAAGATTCAAATTTTTGGTCGACTGTTCGTCTACAATACGATTACCCGCCGCATCACATCTAACTTGAATATCTACGTAAGGTATCATCGCTGATTTTTCCATTGTACGATTTACAGCATCAAGGTGTCTACCGGTCAAGGAAGTCGAGGAAAAGTCAAGTATTTTAGATAGTGGTCGTGAAAAGTCATACATTTTTCATTTAAATTTCCTCAAAATTATTATCACGATTTTTTTTTTAAATTACAAGTGAATTTAAAGTAACGTAAATATTTTCAGATAATTACATAATATCCTTTTTCATAGTACTTTTTAGTGTTTCTATTTATTGTGAGCCCCCCCCCCTCTCCTTCCACCTTAGTAAGGTTCTACGAATAAGATTATATTTGTATGTGTGTAAAACGGTTGTGAAAAAAGTGAGAAAAGGTCAAGGGAATGTCAAGGAATTGGAAAATTTGGACCCGGTTGACACCCTGAACATTGACAAATTGGCCGCTACGAAAATACACATCATTAAGGTGCTCTCTGTGATTGAAGGCGTAGGAATCCTGGGTCAAATTGTACGTACCATTTATTTGAAATGGAATTCTCAGACCCTTGTCCAAAAAGTCCAATATGAAGAACCTATTTCGCTTCTCCTGGTCATTTCGATTATATGCGACGTAAGCGTGAAGGAAATTTTCGATATGTAGACCGGCCATATCATCAACTCGTTCAGATATATTTAAATTCTTCGAAAATGCTTCGCTGTACGTGTTGCATTTATCAACTCATTCGTCTAACATATTGAAATTTTTCGAAAGTGCTTCTCTAAATGTGTTGCTTGACAATGCCATAGATATGAAGACAGAAAAAAGAAATAACAAAGAAACGCAGTAACGCAGGAAGAAGGAACAAAAAATAACAAGCAGGCTCGCTGCACTGGGCTGCACGAGGAGGGTCGGCAAATTGAAATTCGGAAATGACTAGAACAGTCTCATCTAGGGTTGTCACTCGGTAAAACTTTTTCCAACAGTGCTGTAATGCCGTGGTCTAAGAGTGGGAGTTACTCTGACAGGTAGTTCTAAGGTAGTACTTGTTTAAAAGAAAATTGGGATACTGATACATTACTATGATTATTCTCTTTTAAAAGATGATTATGGCAATTGTGAATTGTAATGTACTCCTCAGGGTGGAGAGAATGTTCGTATTTTAATGATGCCTTTTCACGGCAGGTTGCACTTTGGTTTATAAATAATCTCTGCTAGATTTAATTGAAAAATTTAAGTTGCTTTGAATACTATTTAAGAATTCTTTAGATTTGATAAAAAGCTTTAAAACTTTTTTGAAGTGATAGATTGCTCTTCAAGGCTTCCTTAAGACTGACAGACGTGTTCTAGACGCTCTAAGACTTCTCCAGACGTATCCAAGATCGAAGATATGTTCTTCAAGACGTTCTTCTCGAGTACCTTTCAGACGAGAGTCGTTCACGAATATTTCAAATTTGACTGAGACTTTTCCGGATTCTTTTAAACTTGTTCAAGAAGATTGTGTAGATTCTTAAAGACTTGATTAACGGTCTAAAAGACTGTTTGAAATATCTTTAAAACTTGTTAAGACTTATAAGACTTTTTATACATGCGAACTGCGGTGACTTCCTTACCTAGCTTTTTATATTATAGTTTTATAGGTACGGAACTGTCGATGCACTGCCCGACCGACCAGAGCTCTCGCTCACCCTTTCTCTCTCCGGACACGAATGCATTTCCTTTTTCTTCCCTTTTTTCAATCCTCCCAAACCATTTTTTGTTATAGATCTTTTATTACCCGCAAACGTCCTTTCTTTTTTTCCTTACCCACGAGCTCCGGCCAGGCAGTCATCGCAGTTTTAGATACGTAGAGGTACCAACTTCAGTCGTCGTTGTATCACGATACGTACAATACAGTTTCGTTCGTCCGACTCTCGTTTCATTTTTGTCCACGGATACTTTATGGGTAAAACACGCGCGGGGACAACAACTGAACTCCCACATACATTTTAAGTTTCTTTTAACTTAACCTAGACTGTTTATAACTCATCCAGACGAGTTTAAGATTCTTCGGGACTCCTCTGAAAACTGAGTGATGCGAAACTTGGCATTTTCCTCTGTATAGAAAATTCGTTAATTTTCGAATAAACGTCCAGTAGAACGGAGAACGGACTTGGATGACTCGATATTTGTTTCAAGCATTCAGTGATATTACAGATTTTTCTTAGACGTATTCGCTTCTTGTAGACACATTGAGGACATATCGAAGGACTTCAAGACTTCTTTGAGACTCGCTTAAACTTCTTCAAATCAGAATAGTGTTAGTGAATCTAGTAAATATCTAGTCTTGAAGTACACAAGTTTGGAAGAGTCTTGTGCTGTAAATAACCTGAAAGAGCTGAAGAATCCAGAATACATTTGGATTAATGATGACGAAGCTTAAATAATACAGAAGAGTTTTAAACAACTCTGGCGTATTCGTGAAACAGTCTTGAAGGGTCTCAGTCAAGCCTAAATTCCTAGAACAGTCTTGAGCGAGTCTTACAGAAATACTGAAGAGTCTATTTTGATAATTTATTCTCAATCAAGCATGGAAGAGTCTTAACGAGTCCAGAAAAGCCTTGAATATTGTTTTAACGAAGTCTAGAGGAGCCTTGAAGCTGAGGTCTGGTTGGCCGAGTTGACAGCGCGTTGGTCTCAGAATCCGGAGGTTCCGGGTTCGAGCCCACGTAGCAACTCGCCAGAATTTTCGACTTCGGCCGGTTTTTCGGCCAGGAGGGAAAGGAGCTAATACAGCCCTAACAGCCTCCTCGACGTCTCTGAAGTAGTGCTCGAAAGGGCGGATTCCAGGACTCGGGTGGAGAGCAAATTGGAAAAAGAGGTGCCTTGAAGCTTGAAGTGTCTTAATAAAACTAAATGAACCCTCGAAGCCTTGCAAGGAGTTTGAGTCAAGCCTAAAATAGTCTGAAATGAGTCCGCAATAATGTTGAATGGTCTGGAAAAAGTCTGGAAAAGTCTTAATCAAGTTGAGAAAAATTTTCTTTGAATTATAATCTGGCTGGTGAAATCCTCGGTAGAGGGGTCTCATGTCTTATGTTTCTGATAGGTCTGATAACCATATTTTACTTAGGTAGTTCAAAAAATTGCTGAGCGTAACCACTGATTGAGGGACAAACACGAGTAAGTATACCAATTCTCAAAACCATGCAATCGGTTTTGACGACTTGTGATGCTTATGGGACAGAGGTAAATATTAATTAAAAATCAATTCGTGGCTAGTGGAAAGTGCCACAGGAATCGAATTTTCAAGGTATAGGCACGCTTCCTTATTTTTTAATGAAACGACCCGTAAGCGTACTGTTTTTTTTTTTTTTTTTACAAGCTCGTTTGTATTACAGCGCGGAAATTCAATTTGAAATAAAATCAAGGAATTGCTTTTTTTTTTTCACATCACTACCCAAAAATTCGTCGAAGTGAACACCAAACACCACGTACTCCCGAGAGCGTGCTGCGAACTTTCAACACACGCCGAGCATATCGTGCATTTTTCAGTTAAATTACAATTCTTCCTGTGTCTGGTTGGTATAAACCAGAACAACGTGAGCTTTTTCACTCCCTCGTTGAATTTCAAAATCCGGAGCATATATTTATTGTCCTCGAAAGTCAACCTTAAGTACAAGTATTTGAGGCATAAATTTGAATACATTACAAGCGAATTTTACTTTCTTTGTTGTTGTTTTCTTTTTTATTTACCCCTCTGCTTGATTACTTGTTCTTCATCTTTCTATCTTTTTTTTATCTTTTTTCTTCAAAGGATTACAAGCACCGAATGAAGAAAAAAATGAAATGAAAATTTATAGGCAAAAAGTTATATAAGATTTATAATAAATTATGCAAACACGAAAACTCGCAGATCGTTCAAAGACTCGAGGCTGGTGAACCTATGAGCTGAAACGCTTAAAAGGTTAATACTATCTTTTTATTTTCAGCTTTGACAACCGACTGCGGAACACGTAGAAAATGTAGTTTTAAAATTAAATTAAATATTCTTAATGTTTCGGCTATTCCATGAGAAAACGTGTTTTTCTTCTTTGCTTCTTGGTTCCTTCAGTTTTTTTTGTTTTTTTTTTAAATGGGGGAGGAGGAGATGTTTTTTCTCCACTTATTTTCTTCTTCACTTTTTGTCCTTCCGCTTCTTCATTCTTTTTATTTAGTTTGTCGTTGGAAGTTATCCCTCTGTTTTCTGGTTTAACGACGTATCCACGTTTTGCTGGTATTTTTACAAGCCAGGGTTACGAGGGTTTCTCATTAAAAATAAATTTTACAAACAAAATGAACGGCGAAACGCTTTTCGACGATCAGATTAGGTAGCTGATTTGTACTGGCAAGGTTACAAACAGGATGTTTCATGAATTTATCCCCCTCTTTTTTTTTCTTTTTTTTTCTCTTTTTTTTTTGATCGCGAAATCGAATCCTGACGGGACGAAAATAAATCTTCAAGTGACTAGTTGTAGTTTTTTTTTTCTGAGAAAAAAAAATTCTCTACCTCAAAAGAGGAGCTCAAACATACCACTAATTTTGGAATCTAAATAGAATGGCATCAATAAAAAAAATATCGATTAGGAGTTTCTTGGATCGCTGATTTCGAATATCGCATTAGATTTCTGATTCGGTCCCCATTTGGACTCAACAATTCATATTTTGGACCTAACGTCCAAATTTTGGACTCCAATTTTGAATCCATCCTCAATTTGGGGCCAAACATTCTAATGCCGAGCCCAAAAAGGTAACTATTACATTAGCTAAAGAATTTGCATAAAATTTCAAAATAAGGTTTCTTTGAGTCGCTGATTTCAGTCGGATCGGTTTTGGGATCCAGCCTCTATTTGGGCTCAAAAATCTAAACTTCAGACTCAAAATGGGTGAAAATTGAATTGTCTTGGGGAATTGAATCAAATATCCAAGTAGGGTATGTTATGTTCCTGATTTCGAATATTGTATGATTCGAACCCAAATATTCAAATTTCGGACCAAAAGGGAGCCAAAACGGAATTAACTTGAAAAGTTGAACGAATTACCGATATTGTTTTTTATTTTATTTTGATATCGCATCATAATTTTGATCTGGTTCCGATTTGAACAACCAAATTCAACATTTTCTCCATCAAAGCAGGATTGAAAAATTGAAACGCGGTATCGTGATTAGTATTTGTGAGTCGCTTATCTCGAATATCGCATCAGATTTTTGATCCGACTCCGCTGTGACTTCTAAAAGTCGAGCTGTGTATCGAAATGAAGGTATTTAGATCCGCTGTTTTGATAGTTACATTAGACGTCTCCATTTACACCCGATATGGTTTTCATAGTAAAATTCGATTATTCTTTTCAAATGGCTGAAATTAACTTAACGTGAAAAATTAAATAATAATCAAAATAGAGGTTTTTTTTTATTTATTTTTTTTTTGAGTGTTTAGCTGGCTTTATTTGGGACCACAAGTTGTAATTCACAATGAAAATTAACAAATTCTACTGTGTAATTCGATCTTGGCCCGAAATTCAGATTTTGAGCCCAAATCGGGGCCGGATTAAAAATTTGATGTGATATTTGAAATCAGTTACCCAAGGAGAACCCCTCTTTCGATATTTTATTCATTACCTTTCCATTTAGGAATCTAAAGTGGGTGGTACATTTGAGCTCATTGTTTTAGGAGAGAACAGTTTTCCACCCTAAAAGAACCTCATTTACTCTGCATCAATCCGACTTCATGTTCCGAAAAAAAGATGTTGGGATTACCTTCTTACACCTTGTATTGTTCAGCACCGCTTATATGCATATGAAATTGCATACTCAGTTCCCCGTAAATACGCTGTGCAGTTCAACATCAGTAGCGTAGGGAATCATGATATCGTCTTATTGGTCATTTTTTATTTATTTATTTATTTTGTTTCGTTTTATATCCTCGAGAAACTTAAACCATTTGTCATGAAATTTTGTAAGTTTTTGATGCTTGTCCCCTTTATTTATTTATTTTTTAAATTTATTAAAGATTTTTAATATCATAGAATGATTATAATCTTAAATTTATGTGTAGTAAATAGGTATACTTTATATACAAATGCTGGTTACGAAGACACGCTGAAGTTGACTCCGGTTTGGGTTATGAATTTGTAGACGAGGTTAAGGGCAGTTTGATTGTCAGTTAGTATCATTTGGAGGTTGTTTGGTAGTTGTAAGTTCGTTCGTATTTTTGTGTATTTTCTGCAGTCAAGTAGTATATGTCTTACTGTTAGTTGTTCGTTGCAAGTTAGACATTTCGATGGTGGTTCTTTTTTCAGGAGGTGTGAGTGGGTCAAGGTTGTATGTCCTAGTCGCAATTGGTTAATAGTAGTTTCTAGTTTGCGTTGATTTTGTTGTATTGTTTTCCAGGGGTATACGTGGTTTTTGATTTTGCGCAATTTGTTGTTCTGTTGTACGGTCCATTCGTGATTCCATTACTTTAGGTACTTGTTATTATTTGTTGAGTGCGGGTTTTTAGGTTTTGCGTTGTAATTGTTGCTACAAATTGTAGGTTGGTATCAGTTTCGAGTAGGTCGGTTTTGTATCTATGGTATACGTTGTTGTTTTGGTTGTGTTCTTGTGAGGTAAGTTGTTTTAGAATTTGTGATTTTTCTAGTTCTCTTTGGTTTTCATTAAGATCCATAATGCCGTGAAGATCTGATTTAAATTTGTGAGACACCCTGTATATCGATATAAGTGAAGTTGGCAGATCGAGACCTCGTTTAGGGTTTCTCGAACTCACCAGTCACATTCGCCAAGTAAAACTAATTCCAGTCTTTGACATGAAATTTGCATTGTAGGCGCGCAAATTTGCGGGGTTGGTCAATTTTGTATTTGTGGGGAAAATGTTGAATTTGTAATCCAAATCAACGGCAGTCTGATTCAGTATTTGAAATCAGTGACACCCCCTCCCCCTCCTTCCAACAAAAGAAGAGAATCGAAAATTTGTTCAAGTTTTCAAAGAAAATTCATTTTCATTACTTGAACTACTGGGCCCGAAATGGGGCTCGATGAAAAATCTGATGAGATATTTAAAATCTGTAACCTCCCCCCCCCCCCCCGTAACCCTACGTTTAAAGTGGCACAAAATTTGGATCATTGGGATCAAATCAAAACCAGATCAAGAATCTGATGCGATATTCGAAATCAGCAATCCGATAAACTATTTTCCGGTATTTTGATCGGTACCTTTCTATTTGAGATTCTAATGTTGGTGGTTCGGGGGAGAGACAATTTTATTACGAGAGAAGAATGTATATCTTTTTAATTGAAAATCGGTTTTCATCCCGCGAGTATCTGACTGAGATTACAAAAAAAGAGGTGAGACCACGTTGTGATAAACCCTGTATGTCATTCTAATGCAAATCCACTTATAGAAATGTAAAATGTCAGGTTTCTATTGTAATGCCATGAAGGGTGTAACACGGTAACCATAACGAAGAACCTGCTCCCCAGATTATAGCTATGAAGTTCACGCCCAATGTACACCTCTGCGAGGATGTCACTCAGTATAATGGCACTTGAGTGAAAAGTTCGACGCTCAGTAACATATTGTATTTCTTCCGCAAAAATGGATTAAGGGCCAGGAACGAGCGCGGTACTAAAACATTGGTCCAACATTTTTGTTAATTTCTGATTGCTGGATGAGCTTGATAGATATTCATTAAGTGTATTGTCATGCTCGGATCTTCTCTTAAATTTAACTTGCTGTCTTGTTCATCGTGCAAGCGTTACCAAATTTAGAGTATTTTTTACTTTCAATTTTCTCAGTTTTCAAACACCATCATTATGCCTTAGTTTTCAAGTTGAGTCATAATTTCAAAATGAATTTAGCAATCCTGAAAACTTGTAGGCATAGTTGATATGCCGGTGCGTTGCTTTTCTGCGACTAAGTGATAAAGTAACATAAGTCGGTTGATTTTGACACTAAAATCAAATTTCTCTTCGATAAGTTTGCTGGCGATAATGCGGAAGATGTGGCCGCGGCGTTTTCAAATCGGGGACTTCAGTTTGCTTCGAGGTATGGCGACTAAATTGCGGTATGAAACATGCTATTCTCGTATATTTCTACCAACTATATGGAAGTTTTATGGCAGTACGCGAACTATTTTAATGAGTTCTTCGAAATTTCCAGATTAGCTGTATGCAAGCGCGAGATACGACCGGAAATGGCGTTTATAAGCTCGATTTAATGGTCGTATTGGACTTAAGTTTCAGTTGTACGGTGGAGTAAAACCGCGCACAATCATCATAAGACGGTTGACTTTGCAATTATCATTGTCTTCGGATATTAATGCTTAAAACGATGGTGTTCAACCGATACGTGTTTGTGTTTGCGGATTACAGTTTCGAGTGGCGTTCGGTTTTGTAAAATTACCGGACAGTTAATCAACATTAAATAAGTTCGCGAAGCTCCTCGTCATGTCGTTCGTGTAGGCTACTTCATTCGGAGGGTTTTACATCGTCAAAAGTTTGAAAGTTGAAAAATTACAAGATAAAAATTTAAGAAGACCAAACAGAAAATTTCATACGAAGGACTCGTTAGAAAATATTTTGAATTATGATAACGTAGTTTACAATAACGTATTTTTAATTGCATCAGTAATAGACAAAGTAATTTGCATTTCACACAAATTAAGCTTGGAAAATCCTTTCAGTTATCCGGCTGCGAGTAACGCAGTCTTTTTTTACTTTAATCATCACATCTTTCATCACTCTCCAAAAGGTGGTTTATGTATTGATACAGTGTAATTAAGAAAACATCAAGGAACTACAAATAATAATATCGTGAAATTTAGAAGTACCAGTAGACGTTGTTGTAAATATAATATGATTCGCGGTTTGACTGCGTTTTCAAGAAAATAACAATAGAAAGTAAACGCCATAGGGTATTTGCTCCGCGAGTGCTGCCATATCAGAACCAGATATGTCACTTTTAATTAATTCCTCGAAAATTGTATTCAAAATTCAGAAGCATGTAAACAATCGAATTGCGGGTAGAAGTATTTGATTTTTTCTTTTTTAAACGAACAATTTTTTTAAAAAGTCAAATAATTCTATCAGTAACTCGATTTTTCACATGCTTCTGTACTTTGAATGTAATTTTCAACGAATTAATGAAAAGTGACTGTCAAGTTCTGACATTGCAGTACAGAAATAAGACTCCTGCTTGTTGCGCATTTCTGTTTGGGATAGGGATTGACATTTGTTTAAATTCAAGATTTCGATGCAAGCTAAGTAATGTAGCGAACTAAATGATTAAACTTCGTGACCACCTCGTGTCCTCGCATGGTGGGTTCAATCCCCAATGTTGCAAATCTAGTGAACAGGTTTTGTCTCTTTCCCCGTAAATATCCTAGTACCAATCCAAGAGGATAGATAGTGTGCTCTGCGGTTTCCCGCCAATTCCCAGAAATAAAGCATTTTACTCGCAGAATACGTAGTGTTGCGTGTATCTTGTGGGGCGCATCCTGGGATATATGGGTAGTGAAAATTCACATGCACCCATGGCATAGAGGAGGAAGTACTTTGACGCAATAGTCGATCAGGGAAGTAGTGGCAAACTACCTTGATTAACTTATTTAGTAAGTCGCGCGACATGATCGTTAGAATGGATATGGCACTAGAAAAAGAAGAAGAGAATGACAGTTTAATCATCTACATAATGATTCTCAGCAATGAGCTGAACGCATCGGGGAAAACTTTTTTGACTTTTTACGAGATCTTGTTGGCTTTTTGCTGGCCTAAGCGCGATGAAGTGTGCCTTTCACAGTTTTGAAATGCCCAAAGCATTCGAGAAAACTTTTCCGATTTACCGGGTGCGTAGCACTGAGCAGCCTAGTACGAGAATCACAGGAACGGAATAGTTGAACAAGGGGCCGCGAATGTCCAATTGGTGAAAATAAATGTCATCACATGATAATATTGATAGAGATACTAGCTACTGTGGAATTTAAGTGCATTTTTTTTGTTTTACGGAGCTTTGGCAATTGCTTGTTACGTAATGTTTTTTCTTGCATCTGTATCTCCTATCAAAGCCTCCGATCCCTAGTGTGGTGACCGAGCTGCGCTCTTTCCGGATGGCCAAGGCATTGATATCGAGTTATTTGATAGATATGATAAACGAGTTTCTTCCTCTCACTTCTCCTAACACGTTAATTCCTGTTTTCGCCTGTCCACTCCTGACCATATTATTCCTACCGCTCTTTTTTCGATTTTATCGACTTTTCCACTTTTTTGTGACTTCCTTGTCCTAACAAGAGAGGGGGGAAACTCACCGATGACCATCCGAGAAAATGCGGCAGCGAGGACTCGGTTCTTAGACGTGGCTAGAAGCACTACTACGAAAAAGTCTTAACACGATTTTTGCCCAAGTTAACCAGAAGAGTCTTATTTGAGTTTTTTTCTCGAACTTTACATTCGTGAGCTTTCGCGAAAACTAACATTTTTCCGCGACCATGAGTTTTTTTCTCAGTTCCGCGCTACTTTGACGATTTCGTAACCGAATCGTGACCGTACCAACTTCCCGGACCTCGTGTGGAACACCCTACCAACATCGCCGTTTTCCAACGATCTGTCATCCCAGAAAAACCATATCGTCCGCTCTACTTGAGAAGAATCTTCACCGTATTGCTCCGTAGTTCGTAAACTATTAGAATAATAACGTTGTTTCATTAGTGTCGCTTGTTCTTTGATTCCGCGTTATCTCGTGCCGTAGTCCTACCTGCTTGCCATCAGACCAGAGTAGGATCCGTCACTCTGAGGTATTCTAATAGTTAAGACTCTTCCAACACTGAGTTACCTCATCTCACCTTCACACAGGATCCCCGAAGCCTCCAGTGCCGATCCTCCACCCTGTAGGTTCCTTGAGCTAGTCATGGCCTAACAGTGGTTCCTCTTTATTACCGACCAACCCTCCTGTTCCCATAAGGAGCCTCGCCGTCGGTTACCACACTAGTTCCGTGCCACCTATGCCAGTTTATTTTGGAAAGTGTTTACTTATTGGATGAGACAAAAGAGCAGAGTAGAGTTGTCTAACATACATCGAAAAATATCACCGTATTTCATCACTTATTCATGCCGTATGCTGTACCTACTGATGAGCAGGGTGGTGCTCTATCAGTAGTCTGTATTCGTTTTAAGTAAATCAAGCGTGTTCTGTAGATAATCAAATTTATCTTGAATTCTTCGTAAAAATGTAAAACAGCATTTGCTTGAAAACGTATCATACCTATGTATAGAAAACAGGTTGACAAGAAAAGTCGAGTTTGAAAGAGCTTGGACCAAGTGTCCTTGATTCTCAGTTTTAAATGCTTTCTTTCATTCACTTCCATAACTCAAAAGTAATTTTTCCTATCTGGAACCCAAACCCATGGCTCATCTGCAGTCCAACCGCGGTGTCTCCCTCAGCCTCTGTAAATTCTGATCAATTTTATTTTTAAATTTCAACTTTATACTTTTCTGTATCCAACGCTTAAGGCTCAGGGCTAATGGTGTTACAACATGGAGGTCATTCATACCTTTCCTGTCCTGAAAAAATAACATGGGTTTTAAAAGTAAACCTTCTGTATGGCTTCGTCCGTCTGTCTGTCTGTCTTTCTGTCTCTCTGTCTTTTTGCCTGTCTATTTGTTTTCCTTTTCTGGCCGTCTATTTTTTCTGAATTTATGCATCCCGCTCGTATATTCATCTCTCTGTTCTGCAGCCTCTCTGTCTTTCTGTCTTTTCAGTTTCTTGTTTGTACTCATTGTTCTGTGTCTTTTTGTTTCTCTACTAAGAACCCGGTGACTTCAACTGTCGAGGCATAACTCCAGAACAGAAAATAGCCCATTAGACTATAGATGGTACATAGAAAGACTCGAAAAGCGAGTCGTGCAACACAGATTAGGTGGACGATACAAGAAAAACGGGCATTGGCGGCTTATGCCTCACGGTAACCAAAGAGCAAAGTTATCATAATTCAAAAGTACTCTAAGTCATGGTATATAAGATCCCTTATGATAAATTCCGTTTTGTGTCGAGAATTTTGGAGGAAGGTGTAACCGGAAACCATAATATATGATACTCTTTACGTATACGCGTTCGCATTCAAGTGTAACATAATTTTCGTCGGACAACTTGGGGGTAGTGGAACGTAAAGACGGAAAAAATAAAATATGAAACAAAGCGAAACAAAAATGCCCGAATGGAGGGCGGATCTTTAATATGAAAACAAAAAAAGTTGAAAGGAAGATGGAAGAAAAAAGGTCAACTAGGAAATTATCTGAACACGAAAGATGTCCGATCACCCGAGAAATTGAAAATAAATCCGATATCGAGTTCCGGGACCTTTGCACAGGCATTGTTTAGGCGTAGGTAAACATGTAAGCTGCACTATAATTTGGGGAGTAACTCAAAAATATGATTTAAATCGGCACAGTATTTATTGAAGGGCAATAAATTCCATGTTGATTCAGAGAGGGAAAAAGAGAGAAAAACGAAACGGAAATGGAAAAATGAGGATTACTGAAACGTCAGCGGTGTAGATAAAATTAAATTAGGAAGTGGATATTCGTATCAGCTTCAGTGATTTTGGGAAAGCAAAATAAAACATCCCGAAATTCTATAGGTACTTTCTGCTCGTAACAGAATCTGTGTTGAAGTGTGACGGCGAAAAATTGTGTTTTGAATTTTCTGTTCCCGACATTTCTGAGACAAGGTCGAAAATATTGAACTCGACAATTGTTCTGCGTTATGGAATACAGAATGTTTGAGATTTGCTTGCATTTATTCGCTCTGCACGAGTATTATATTTTCTCCTTTGTATCTCCGTGTTGCGAAATACAGCTTGTTAGATAGAGACATAAAACTGTTACGGAAAATGCTGTAGGCATTTCAGTATTCGGAAATAGTGCCCAAATTATCATCCTGTCGTCCAACAAAATTAAAATCTGAATGACGATGACTATTTTCAAAACACAAATCTGCTTGATTTTGTGAATTATGTAAAATATTTTCGAACCCTCGATGGTGTTGATGCTCAAAGCGGGATTAAACCGCGCGAACAGTTTTCATCTTCTTTTTGAAGAAAACTGAAGTACAGAGTGATTCAGAGATACGTGCACTAGGGTGGAGCCACGGCCGAAAATTTTTTTCGACGATTGGGACGATTTTGTTGCCTTTGAACCCAAAAACAATGTGTGCATAATTCGAGCGAAAAATATTGAAATTTCTCATGTGCGATCTTAATTTGAAATTTGATATCAGAAATTTGACCGGTATAAAACGAAGTGCCTTTATCTCTTTTTGGTGGATCCATCTTGTTGAGAAGAATTCTTCCCAGATTGGTTCCATTAGGGTAGTATGAAATTATTACAAACTTTCAGATCGATCGGATGGGAGGCAAAAGAATTTTGGGGGAAAGTGTAAAGATGGCGTAAAAGCTTCAAAGTCTAAAGATCAGGAATGAGAGAGTATTGAGACGAATAGGAAGGAAAACAGAAATTTGGAATGTAATCGTAAAGAAAAGAGTTGAAATAATAGGTCGTAGTACTCGTATAAGAAATCCAGGGATATTTAGTGCTAGAGGGAATGGTTGAGGGAAAGCACTGGAAAGAGGAAGGCAAAGAATGAGTGATGAAGAGCAGATAATGAAGGATATAAAGTGTAGATCCTTCTCAAAAATGAAAAGATAACCACAGGAGAGAAAAAGTGGAGATACGCAACCTACTAGTTGAGAGACCAAGGACTGTAACAGCAAAAATAAGAAAATTGATGACAAATGCATATTGAGCAGCATAATGCTTCAAAAAGTAAAAAGGATCACCTGACATATTTTTGATCTTAGAATCTAATTCAAGGCGTTCTGGGTGTCTACGGGGCATGAAAATGCGCAAACCCAGAAAATAGCACTATTTTTGCTAAAAGTTGCGTGGAAACATGAAAATGGCATGATTTTTTACAATTTCTGTGTAAAAGCATGGATTTTCAACATTTCAGCATTTTTTTTTCTTCAATTTTTACTATTATTAGAGTATTTTATCAGAATGAAACTGCTAAAAAAGCGCATGAAATTTCCTAGAAAACAAGTATATACAAGAGGGGAGGGGGTACTTTTTAGAGAAAATTTGAAGCATGAGTAATGGCGTGAAAAAACAAGAAAATTGGGCGAATTTTTATTTTCTGAAACTGGTGGACAGATGACGTTCTACTAGGGGCAGAGGGACCATTACCCTCCGTATCCAACGGATCTTAAAAAATACATGTTTCCAAAATATTTGAAAATTCTTGGTAGGGTTTTCTTTTTCTCAAAATTGGTCTTGCCTCCTCCTAGAAGTATCTTTCCCCACCTTCTCCTGTGGACCCTTCATCCTGTCATACGTTGTAAATGAAAATTTGAAAATTAATTTCACTATAATGTCAGACTCTTTTATACTTTTGACTTGAGGAGAAAGCTGAATGAGTGATGGTAGGGAGAGGAAATAAAGTTGGAGAGGCAAGACGGAAGGTATTTTCAAGAGATATTCTTCAAGAAGCATGTATTCATATCTGTCTTGAGAGGAACCATAGGACACGAAAAAATGGTCTATTTGCTCTCCTCACCGAATATCATTCATGTTACATGTATTTTTTTCGTCGAATTAACCAGGATTCGAACTCTAAAACATTATAGGTAACTTTTTTACTTCATTTAGCGTTATGCTGGTTCTTAAAATTTCGCGACTCTTGCACCCCATTTCAAAACATTTTTCTTCCGAAATTCATCAACGTGTATTTTACCCTAAGCGATAACCATTTTGTAAGGTGAAACCTTGAAAAAGTTTGATTTGTTTTTCGAAATACTCCCTAATGTGCACAGATTTGCTTATAATTCGAGAAAAATGTATGCGTATCTTTCTGAATCACCCTGTACTTGTCTGATTCGATCTACTCCAGTTGACTGAAATCTCTTTCCGAAGGGAAAAAGTGTTGACACTGTGTTTACCGTCTTATATCTGAAAATGGGATGTGCACGTATCGCGGAATGCTTACGTTACAATACAAATATCGTGTCGTTTCTTGCTTTGACGACATCAAACAGAGTTAGAGAAAATTATGTCAAAGTGAGAAAAGAAGAAAATTCAAAAGAAAACCCCGCAGGTAAATAATATAAATTAAAACAAATGGAAGCAAGCGCGGCGTGTCTCACATTCAGCCCGGTGTAATCTGTCTCTCGAATTAGAACAAACAAGGTGTGCGCCGCCCTGCAGATCGCGAGAGGTATAATTTTTTCAGACCGCCGAGTATGAAAAATTGTATTCGCATTTCTAAAAAGGCCAGATAAAATATGTATTTTTCAAATCTGCTAGAAACACGAAGAATGTCGCTGCTGCTTCCGAGAATTTAATAACACGATTTTATTGCTGTTTACACAACCGCTGAGAAATTACAAGCGATGCAAGGCTTAAAAACGGAGAATGGAGCCTTTGATTTTTTTTCCTTTGTTGCGTAAAATTACTGGAAATGAAATAAGGCGAAAAATGAACGCGGATTAAATCGAAATTACTCTCGAGGTATTCATATTGAAGTTTCTACCTCTCTACCATTCTGAGGGATTTATTATATAGTCTTTTCTACTGAAAATCGGATCAAAGATTCTGAGACGTGAATAATGTGTACGCCCAAGAAGTACTGCGAAAAAGAGATTTACAATGGAACCTCCGAGTGCAACCTCGCAACCTACTGGAACGTATCCGAGTAAAATTTCGCAGACATTTCCAGCGTGTGACAAATTGATCTGGATTACGCCCGGGTACATGACCTCTTGGATGGAATTGATTTCAAACAATGTGACTGGCGAATCAGGAGCATTCCTACATCTGGGTTCCGGAATTACTGCGAGTATTTGGCTGGAGGTCGTGAAGGGAAGCCGGAGATTGTGGCCGCGTTTTTGAATAACGAAGCCCCGCTGCTTTTTCTTGAGATGAAAAACTTGAGCCACTCGGCCAATAATTCTTCAGTCTGGCATCACGAGTACGACCCCGAAACTTGTTTCGCATTCTTCAAAAGGATGACTCGAACGTAAAAGGCGGAAAACAACGTTTTGATACGAAGTAAATTTTCGTTTCATTTCCACCTTTCCAGTGTGTAAATCAAAGATACTATCTTTCCATTTCTGTTAAGATAAGAAGCGCACGATAGGTACATGGTACCCGCGAGGACAGGGGCGGGCATCGCTGTAAATGTACAACAATGGCCACACAGCCATTTTTGCACGCCAAAGAAATATCCTATTGTTACACCTGCTTCTTTATTGTACTCCTTCGAGAACACTCTCCAGCGAGACACTTTTTCGACACGAACTTTTCTTGCCGAAACTATAGGAACGAAGTATGAGGAAATAAAGCAAATCTACTTTCGATTGAGAAAGCAAATTTTGCAAAGCGCGAAACAAGTTTTTGGAAAAGAGAGAGAAAGAGAGATAGATTTGACTTCCTCGAATAAAACGTTATTGGCTTCGTCGACAGGAGAAGGCGCTCATCGTAAGAACGTAACATAGTTGCACAAATTTGCTAAGATTGGGTAACGTTTTTGGTGATGCTGAAATTTCAAAAATAATATTCGAGTTATGTTTGTAAGTCATTTCCAGAATCCAGACATTGTAAATCGTATTAATCGTCTCATAGCAGACAATTTATATACTCTATGGAGCCGTCAACCTAGAGAGATTTTGTGGCAGCACATCATAAAACTGAAATCAATTTGTACTTGAAGGAAATTTGTGGAACATTTCATGCCCCCCCCCCCCATCGCGGTTTCTGGAAAGTATTCAGTAATAATGTAAAAACTCGAGGCCTTCTATTCCAAATACGACAGTCTGTATTGTTATTATTTTTGTAAAGTTTTTTTTAACTTGAATTAGTTTTGCCTACTTGAAGTGTGAAATTCGGATTTTGGGACTCGGATTCGGGCCGGATCTGAAATACAGTGAAACTTTTGAAAGAACTGATCCAAAAACTGTGTTTCAGTTTTGATATTCGTTCAATTTTCCAAATCGAGACGATTTTGTCCATGTTTCTAATGTGGAATTCGAAATCTGAAGCCCAATTCGAGACTTCATGAAAAATCTGACAAAATATTCTTTTAGTTTTCAAAGACAAGTCAGTGTTGTCCATTGCGAATTCAGACTCGACAATCCAATTCAAGACCGGATCAAAAATTTGGCGAAATTTTGAAAATCAGTGACCCTCGTTCTTCCTTCTCAAAAAAAATTTTTCGATCATACTCGGTTAATTCTCATGTAAAAACTGTAACAGTCACAACCTTGGAGTAAAAAATGTAATTTTCTACATTTCTCGCCAAATTCCTGGATGTTGAGATATATATTACTGTGCTATTGAGAAATCATTGAAAATTTATTGTTATCATTAATCTAAAATAAGAATACAATAACGTGACCTTTTTCAAAGTTTTCTTAAATTTTACTTTTTTGTAAATTATTATCATCTCTGGAATAAGAAGCTTCCATTGAGATTCAATACATTCATATGTTCATAACGAATTCTGTGGCTGAATGTGATTCGTTTTCAGCTAAATTTTCCTTATCCGTGAAGAAGTTGCGAGTGCCTTGATTGAGGAGTACAGCCTTTCTGTAGTCAGGAAACTGGTTAGGTCAAATTCGATGTTCATCTCATGAAAGAACTACATTCAATGCTCTTTTATACTACATAAACATAGACATAGACATTCTGCTGGAGAATCGAAATAAGCAATATACATACTATTGAAACACCAGTGGTGGATCAAAGGAGCCATTCTGTGGAAGTATAAGAATACTTAGTTCTGCAGCTTTATAAATTCCTTCTTCCTGAGTACTTACATCATCTTCTCAACCTCACGATGGTAATTGAGTGAAGGAATACAAAGGGAAGTACTTGGATTTTTCAATGATTAGTACTACTACCTGTTTTCTTATTGACGTTATTTTTCAAAGTGCGATGTCACATTTTCTTGACTTACTGGTTTCTCGATTTTTGGAGAATTTTCAATGTCTGTCCCAATACCAACGAATTTTTTCCCTCACCGAGGATAGGGGGAGCAACTTTCGAGAATATCTAACGTTTCCAATCTTTTTAGTACATCTTGCAGTCAAAATCTTGAAGGCTGTTTGTCTGTTAGACTCTTCAAATACTTCAAGGCTTTTCGAACTTATTAAAAACTTGCTAAAACTGTTCAAAAATCGTTTATAACGTTTTATTACTTTCCCAGATTGCATTGTGGTCTCTAGGGATATAATCACACTATATTTTAGGATTCTTAGTGGCATTTAAGACTCGTATACGACTGATTCCCATAGGTTGCTTTCGTAAGACACGAAATTCTGGATCGCCTTTTTCTCAACTATTTTTACGAAGACTTACCAAATAGGTATGTAAATAATAATCTTGTATGGTCTCCTAGCAAAATGGTAGATAACATGACACCTTATCTAAAAATGTTCTTAAACGAAATATGAATATCGGCATAATTTTTAAAATTAGGTTAACGCTAAGCTAGGCCAGGCATAAAATTCTTCAACCATTTCTCTTAAAAGACATTCTCAATCTGTCCTCATTTTCGGTTCAGTTACCAACACTCTCAACTGACTGACTCCACTCATATTCTATTCCACTAAAGTCAAACTTTCGCTGACACCTACCCATGGTACATAATAGTCTTAATGACAACAACTCTACGGCTGACAGCCTTCTCGGTGATACCAGCGACAGGGTTAGGGTATACAACCCTGTCGCTTACTCTGACATCGAGATACACTACCCTCTTATACTTTAGGTGCCAGGTGTATTGTCAGTGCATCCTTAACAATCAGTTTCAGATGCTCAACTATCATTGATTACTGCCTCTGCAGCAGCAACAACAGCAGTATCTCCGAACGCATCGACTGTAGCACCACTGGCCTACAGCGTCTGCCAGCAAAACGTGTCCATCCGCCTCCAACGCCAAGGGATGAACTTGATACTGGCCCCAGCGTGCAGTGAATCTGAACGCATTGGTGCTGTATTGGCATTACACCAGTTTAACCTGAAAAGCTAGGCTAGTCCTCACTTGAGCTCCCAGTCCGACCCTGTTCTCGAGTAGTCAGCTCGGCAGTCCATCTGTAGGCTGAAAACAAACTGGAGAACAAGCATGCGATCTATCTCCCGTATGAACTCGTCAAGTCAGATGTAGGATCATACTCAACATGAAGGTACAAGTGGCTCCTTCCTTGCTAGCTGTGACGTGCAATGAACAGCCTGGAGCCGCCATCCCGTACTCTGTTATATTGCTACTACAGACCATTCCATGACTTCCCGGACGAAACCATTACCAGGTCAACAGCTACGACTGTCTACACGTCAGCCTTCATCATCTATGACCATCTCAGAACGTCGCAATGGTTCCACTGAACTGACGTCCAACAGTTCATCATTGGCAAGACATTTTAACGTCCAAGTCTCGTATAAGTTGAGCAACAATCGCCACAAACTATGTAACTCTTTCTCGCAAATGACCTCAGTCGAACTTCCATACTCTAGTTCCCAACATCGTACTCGCGAGAGTAATAACAGTTATATAAGAGTTAAAATGATAGGTCAAAATGATAAGACATTCAGGCATATTGTTATTACCGTTGAAGGGAATGGTTGAGGGAAGAACTGGAAAGGAAGGCAAGAAATTAGCTATAGAGAGCAGATAATGAAGGATGCAAAGTGTAAATGTGATGCGATCTGAGAAACCATACACAAACCCGGTAGTATCAATTTTGAGATATTGGCACCACTGCATAGAGGAGGTTATTAAGAACATTAAAAAAAAAATCAGCCCAAAAGCTCAATTCCACGTCGAGTTATAGCATTTTGAAGTTTGAAATTTGAAAAACCTCATTTCAAGAAAATCGCGTTCAAAGTTTTTGAAGCTACATTTCAGGAAAACATTTTTTTACACCCCTTTCAGTACGTTTATAGTTGATCAAATGATGGTTCCCGGATCACTTTTTCACGCTGAACGCGATGGTGGAGTCCATTTAGCTCCAATTTCAATAGTTCCGCTATAATTTGCAAGGAAAGTACGAAAAGAAGTACCTATCTCGCGAAACGAAATTAGAAAAATTTTCACGCCCGTTTGAGCATGTTTATCGTCGATCGAATGATAGTTCCTGGATCACATTTTCACGCCGAACACGATGCTGAAGTCCGTTTAGCTTCAAATTCAATAATTGCGCTGCAATTCAAACGGAAATAACAAGAAGAAATATCTTGCAAAACGATTTATACGATTTATTTCGTCAAAAAACGGGCAATCATCCATGTTGTAAACACAACACTGAACTGCGCAGAAGTGAGAAAATGAGGTGAAAACAATTTCTGAGAGCATGCTGGACCATAGATGATAAGAAATAACGTAAAATGCCGAGAGCAAAGAGCAAGCACTAGTCCGCCGGGTTTGTGTATGGTTTCTCTGATCAGACATACTCGGCTTCCTTCGGCTCTCACACGGCTTAGAAACGACAAACGAATTTAAAAACGCTGTGAGAGGTAGTTCGAGACTCCCTCTTCACGTTTCCGTAGGAATTACGATTGTCATAATTTTGACCCGAACAACTTCAAATCGCTGTATCTCGCAAACGTGTTTTCCGGGTTTGTGTATGGTTTCTCAGATCGCATCACAAATACTTCTCAGAAATTGAAAAATTAGCACAGGAGAGAGGAAAGTGGAGAGTCGCAACCTGTCAGGCGAGGGACTAAGAAGTATATCGTCATCATCATTATCATGAATTTAATGCCAAGTCAAGTAAATTACGGTAGATAATGTCGTGTGAAACCTCACCAATACTGCTCCATTTCAGTACAATACAATGAACTTGTATAAGGTATAGAATACTCAAATCACTCAATTTGATGAACTTTCACTTCGCTGACCTAGACCACTGGCATAGTCAAGGGGGGGGGGGTCAAGGGAATCCGGGCCTCCTCCTTGTGACTTCATGATCTCCCTCTAACACCCTTTCCCCTTTGGTTTAGACCAGACCCCCCTCGAACACTAGGCTGGCTACGCTACTGCTATCTCTACAGAAGATAATTTATTCAGAACAGACGTTTTCAACTTGACCAGAAATCGTGGCTAACATGGTGTAGTGGGACGTATGGCGATGCACGCATGCCAAAGTGGCCCCTATGACACTACACGCCCGGTCCCGGAAATTACCATTTCAAGTATCGCATCGGTGACCAGAGGGACGCCTTGGGGCCAGGCCCGAGCCCCCATTTCTCCTTGCAGCAACGGTGCGCGCGTCCTACCAGGGCCACCATGGGGTTTCCTACTGATCGAGGTCCGCACTCCCTGAGCGCTCGCCTGGAATTCAGGTCCCTCACGGCCAGACGCGCTGCCTCTTCACTCACCCCTCACCTCCTCGTCTTGGTCCGTGTGTCGACGCAGGCAGGTGGTGACGACGGGTAAGCCCTGCCGGTGGGTTCGCAACGCAGCTGCAGCAGCTCTCCTAGGATGGTACAGAGTTCTCCTCCTGTTCGATGGTATGGGCCGAGCTTGGTAAATCGCCAGCCCTCCGTCTCGACCACTCCGTCTGCATATTCTTCTTCCAATGGCCGAGACGAAGGCCGACACAGTGGCTAACAGTATTCAAGCTCGTATCTAGTCGGTAAGAAAACTAGTGGCCACTATTTTACGTCACGTAGTCATGCCCGAAAATACGTCTTATCAAAAACGCATTCTCACAAATGTCGCTAGAGATTGATTTTTAGTTCCCGGGCTTTCCCGTTTTTGACTCGGAATGCTGACGTCAGTTCTTAACGGAACTTTTTCACTGCATCTACGTTCCTTTAATTTGAACCTTGCTCCTTGCGCAGCAAAAAAAGACCACATTCGGGATGTGTTACAATTCTCAGATCTCGAAGCGAGATCTGGTTAATTTCAGATGTTTAATAGCGGCTGCTGAGTACCTCCTACGCCGTCTACTTACGTTCGCTGAAAATACGAGTTCGCGAACGTGAAATCCAATTTCTGCGGGTATTTCGGCGGCTGAATACGAAAGTGAATCCGAGTAAGATTGTCGGCATCGGTCGTCTCGTATTTTAAGAGTCGATGTGTGGAACAGAGGCGAAGAAAAAGCATGGAGGGCAATACGAGTGTACACGCCGCAGAGAGAAAAGAAAAAGCGTAATAGGCTGCGTACGGTGTACGGGTCTCGCTCTGCTGGGAGTAGTGCTGGGGTTACCCTCTTCGCACCGGGTACATAGTTAAATTGGAACGTGATCTGGGAGCTGAAACGAATGTTTCGAAAAATGAACCTTATAGCGCAAATTGAAGGTAATCGGAAGCTTTTTTCTGTATATCGTCTTCCACCCCCGACCTTCGTTTAAAAAGATAGACTCTCTTTTTCGCCCGCCCCGTCGCGTCTTGCCGTCTCTCTTCTCGCTCCCGCAAATTATAAAACGTGCCAAAAACTAATAATTCGAGCTTTATTACTTTTGTTTCTCCATATAATGTACACGTACGCCGGGTTTCGAAAGAGCGTGTCGCCGTCGGCTTCGTTTATTTTTAATCGTGATTTTAAAACTCGGCTAACTCGTTTATCAGCTAGTCGAAGTTACACTGCTCGCTGCAGCGCCCTCTGTTATCTTTTATTTCGAAAGGTAAACGAAATCATTTGCTTATTAAACATTTTAATTGCTTTTCCGGATTTATGTATTAAAGTTGGTGTAGGAGCGCGGTGTGGCACGGCACGGCACGCAGCGCACGGCTGTCCTCGCTGAAATTACGAATATTTTGCCGAGACTCTTGCCCCAGTGCTACCCCCCCCCCCCAGTCGCCGTTTGCCAACGGTCCTCCGGTTCCCGTATAAGCCAATAATAACCCGGTTTAACTATCAATAGTACGTATTTAACATTTTCGAAATGAACGCCGCTTTAATTTACGACGCGGTCGCCATTTTTACCGGATCTGTTTTATTTCGGCTTTGGGCTGAGCAAAGCTCCCTCCCTACCTCGCCCGGTCACATCGCCGTACACGTCCAGTTTTGTTTATAGTCTGGTGCGGCACGAATTTTGAATTTTCTTGTTGACTCGCGCTCGTGTAACGCGGCGAGTGGAGCGACCTTTTCTGATTTTTACTCGGTTTTATCAAAGAGAGCCGGAAAATGGTCCGATAATTTACGGGCCGAAGTCCCGCCGAAAGAATTCGCGAAAAGAGGCCGTATAGCGGTTTTCTATAGCGTCCGCTAGCAATGAAAGGCCAACGCTTTTCCAACTTCGTTCAGCGGTTTGCCCCTTAAAATGGTTGTGCATGAGGGATGTAGTTGAGCGGTTATAAACGGTGTAAATATTTCATAATTGCTGTGCTCTAAGGAATGAAAAAGTAAAGTTTATCCGTGGAGAAGGGAAAACCAGCGGTCACGAATGAATACTAGATACTAGCTTACATTCAGTGCAACAAGATTCTTGCATTGCTTTAAAATGAAGTGAAATAACTTGAACATGTTGCTGTCAGAGGTGCTCCAGCTATTTCCATTTACTACTTATTTATTTCAAAACCAAAAAAAGGGGGTATGGAGAGGGAATAAGAAAATAGACATCCGCGAGGAGGTGTCTGTACATTAGATTATTTTTAACTAATTCAAAACAATTCGAAATACTAACGTCTCAACTTACTGACATTAGCGTTTGTAGTGGAAAATCTGTTGATCTGCCTGTGTGTCACTTAGATGGACGTTTGAAGTTGAAATTGCTCTCTCAACTGATTACTTGACTCATTCGTGCTCCACCGAACTCTAAATCGAGGAAAATAAACTGCGATTTGCAGACTGCGCAAAGGACATGCTCACGTAACCTGCAGTTTTATTATAATCCATCATTTCCAACCTGTGATACCTGTAATATCGCTTTATGCTTGTAAACCATCTACTCATACTCACAACTCCATCGATCAATAGACCTTTCTCTCACCTTATCTCAAATCCTCCAAGAGAATATTTGAACTCTAAACAAAGTCATCTATCTCCTCGCCTCCCAGACGTCCAGAGTTTCTATCCTCGGTTTAAACTTGTGCTCCTAAATTTACCGTATCCTTGGCCTATGCAGTGGTATGCGGGATGTAAAAACTACGAGTATATTGTTTGGTGGAGCCTATATGGCGATGCACGCATGCCAAAGTGGCTCCCCAGACACCGCACCCCTGGCCCCGGAAACTACCCTTTCGAGTATCGCATCGGTGACCATAGAGGCACATTGAAGCTAAACCGTGTCCTCACTTCGCCTCTCCGCTTCGGACTGGCGCTGTCCTGCCAGGGCCACTATGGGAAACCCTACTAATCGAGGCAACGCTCACCCAGCATTAACCTGTAATTCGGATGCACCATAGCCGGATTACGCCTTCTTTCTTCGCCCCTCACTTCCTCGTCTTAGTACGTGTGGCTACGCAGGAAGGTGGTGACGGCGGGATGAGCCCTGTCGGGAGGTCCGCAGCAGCTGCAGCAGCCCTAGGATGGTACAGAGTCTTTGTGTTCGGTGTGAGCCGAGCTTCGTTCGTCGGCCCTTTGCCTCGACCACTCTGTCTGCAGCTTCTTCTTCATGATGGTCCGTCCCATCCGCGTCCACTTTTTAACATTTCCAGAGCCAAGGTGTCTGACGCAAGACGGATCTTTCGTGTTGCCGCGGGGATCGATTGCTGTTGCCGTCCCGCGCCTCTCCTGTTCCCAGGCCTCACACTCGAAAGGAGTGTGCCAGGGGTTGTCTTCCGCCCTTCGATCACAGTGTGTGCTCACGGGGCTCGATGTAAGTACGTGCCGAAGCACCCGTGGCCGTTCAGAACTTGAGTCAGGTGGGAGTTTAGTTCCCCATGGGACGAGGTTGCGTATCAGTGCTCGGTTCCACTCGCCCTTGGATATTAATAAATAAAATGTACCTAGATTTTCTTTTTTTTCCCTTTTGTAATGAACTGGAGGTTGGTGAACTTGAGAATTGAGCCAAAAAATTAGTACCGAAATACGAAATCCCAGTGGGGATTTCAATTAATTCGAAAAAGAAGAAATTCCAAAATGATTAGGCCTGGGAAAATATTCGGGGAAAAATGAAAAAATCCAAATTCAAAAAATTTGAATCTGAAAAAAATGGAAGAAGAACTAATAAAGAAGTACATAAAATCCAAACTCAAGTTAAAAAAACTGAGAGAAAATCGCCATCCGAATTCGAATGCGGATTCAAACAGAAAAATACTAGATTGCAGTAACGCTCATTAAAAAGCTGTTTGTTTGTGATATGAATCGAAAACCTTATTGATTCATCAATTTCATCAATCGATTATTGTTCTTCCAGTCATTCTGTTGCTTCCCTTCGAAAATTACTGTACTCATAATGGAACTTTATTTCCAGTGGTTTTATTCATGTGAAAATGAATACAACTGGGGTGAGTGTACCTTTTCTTCCTCTCTCACCCCACCTGAATAAATAGATGATACCTTATTGAAGTAGTATAATTGTTGTACTGCCAAGGAGAGATCTAGAACCACCTGATTTTAGGTCTAATGTGCTGGACATTTCCTTTTTCACACTTCACGCTTCCGTATCTCTCCACTACTGCCACTCATACCTGAAAATTGAAAATAACAAAAACTTCTTTCAAACATTTTTTTTTCTAATGGCGTTTAGTTCTAATCGTGATCTGCAGATCACGAAGATCTCGTTCTTCCCTTCAAAATGATTTTTGATATGAATCCGTGTTCTTTTAAAATTTTCTAATGGTATGCAGGTGACGATCTTCAGTCATCTGATATCAGTATACCATTATACTGGTGGTTGTACAATATATGAAAGTCAAAACGATCAAAAAGAACGTGGTCCAAGATTACCTGACGATCAGGATCTGAGATCACCTTAAAATCATTTTGGATTCATAATCTGAATGATTATGATCTTTTTCAGATTTCTCAGCTGATCTAAGATAAAAAAAATGGCAAAAATCGGGCAAAACTGTAATTTAAGATTAGTCTCAGATCTGTTTGCTTAAAAGTGGTCTTCTAATCTGAATACGTGATCTTTTTCAGTTTCATAAATTATCAGATTATAACCTTCGATCACGGGACTTCATCATGCCCTTCCTAATTACGAGTATACTATTACTAGTAAATTATCAGCTCCCCTCCGTCCGCAGTCATATTTGCTATTTTATCACAAAGACAGTCGTCATGTTGATAATTGAGGCGGTTTTTAGCCCTAACACTGTAATTAAAAACGAAGAATATAACATTTGCCGTTTCCCCAAGGAAAGTGGGTGATCGCCATCTTTACAGCGCGTAAAATAATGTCTGGTATTACTCATACACTATGCTAATGATGGTGACAATAATTCGGAAAATTCTGTAGTAAAATGATAACAGAAGATTCAAACCCGTCCTATTCTGTTTCTACTAGCGGAATAGTGGCGCCACATTCGCGACACTTTCATGACCCTACGTAATGCCTAATTCAGGCAAAATAATTCTATTTTTCTATTGAAGTTACGATGGAGAACGAGAGCTCAGATTGCCCGTACAAGCCTGTGAAGTACTGAAACGACCCTCTCTTTTTCCTCATATTCAAAATTTTACACGTTGAGGTGAAAGTACCTTTGAAGCGAAAAATCACTTAAATTTCTACAAGCCCATAACCGAGAAGAATCTCATTACCTGTTGATTTTATGAAGAAGAAAAAATTAGTACCGAATTTGTAGATCTCAAGAAAATAATGTTACTCTTAGACATCAGAAGTTCGATAGGAATTAAGAGTTGGCGAAACAATTATTTTTTAAAGTAAACTAACTTTACTTGATTCAAGTACCCTTGGCTTCGGACTCAATGCACTGATTAAGCTCATCTTCAAATTCGAACTAAATTAGGCGCGTGAATACTCACCGTAAAAAGTTTAGCTCGGTAGGAGGGTTCCCTGAAAATTTTTCGCACGAAAATCGTTCGCAGCGAAAAATTGATCGTAAAATTGTTCGCACCAGAAAAATTTATTTTCAATATTCATATATATAGTTTTTGTTTGAATTTACCACTGTAGACTAATATTATGAGCTACCCCCCCCCCTTCAAGTACTTTAAGATACTGTTCCCCTTCCTTCCCTCATCATCCCCGTCGCTGTCATCACTCTCCTCCCAGTCAGTGGGGCCCAGACAGCGTTCCACGAGCCTTTGCAGTCTGGCCGCACAGTCCGTATGTACTTCTTTCTCATCGGGAGAAGGTTACCCGCTACTATGTGCTCTACGTTAGCCTCCGCCAAAGATTGCTCCCGGTGGATGCTTTCTATAAATTTGAAGATGTTATAGTGCACGGCATTGAGCGTGGCCTCGAAACCGGTGTGCCATCCTTCCACTAAGTTATTGGTTGTAGGCATGGAATTTAAAGCAACGTGGTAACAATTCCACATTTCCCACGGAAACTGAGGTGCTCGTCATCTTCTACGATGAGGGTGGCCAATCCAGATGTCCCATAATAAATGTACGACGTTTGACGTTATAATAGCGTACAAAATACACCGCAATTCACTCTCTACAAGTCACTCACACAGCCATTCCTCGTGCAAATAATTTTCGTGACCAAAAACTTTTTTAATATCTCTCTTTTCTAATTGTACTCTCAACCCCAGCCCTGGAATCCGCCCTTTCGAGCATTACCTCAGAATCGTCGGGGAGGCTGTTAGGGCTGTCTTAGCCCTTTTCTATGCTTGCCGAAAAACCGGCCTAGGTCGAAATGTAGCGAGTTGCTACGTAGGCTCGAACCCGGGACCTCCAGATTCCGAGACCAGCGCGCTATCCACTCTGCCAACCAGACTCCTACTTTTTGGCATCTGACTTACTTCCTAATCGTTTGATTGGATCCATTATCGATCTTGAACCTCGTTTGATCATCGCAGATAATATCAAACCAGTTTTCTAACTCAGTTACAACTCCCACTACTTTCACTATCTTCGGATATAATTCTGTTCAATCGGGCAAAAAAAAAGATGAATGAATCAACACGGCGACAGTTACCTAAGACTACAGTTTGTGTGACTAATTACCTCGTTAGTTTACGCAGCCGTGGCTTGATGATGTACTGCTGATTTATGAACTTTCAAGTAGCCAATTCAGTTTGGGAACTAGAAACAAGAAAAAAACGATTCTTAAGTCTTGCCACTTCTTGGACACCGCGCATCACTAAATTGAGCGCCATAACTGCAATTTTTGGATTTGCTGGAGTTATGCGAGTATGAAGTTCCTCAAGAAGCTCGTCTGCCAACATACTTAACGTAAAATGATGTTCTAGTCACGATGGATGCTTCGGCTGAACATTTTGCTCAGAGCTGTGTTAGTTTTATGATGAATCCGAAGTATCGACCGACTAAAGGGGCTAGCGGAAGGTCTAAGGACTGACTGGGGTCACCTATGCCCAACACCGTCTCTGTGCTCTAGCCCAATTCCACAACCGTCTCGTGGCGACCCTGTTAAGCCGAGCGACATAGTCGGGGCGACATATGTGGATGGACGCAGAAGAAGGAAAACTCCGAGAGAAAACCGTATTGAGAGAAGGAAAACTCTGATTAATAAACCCGGTCAGAACCTACGTCCCTCGCTTGTAAATGCGGGTACTTAAAAGCGGAAGAGCGGAGGTATAATAATGGGGGTAGTAGGTCACGTACCAGGGAAGGTCACCCTGACAGAACACCAAGTCGTTTCCTTGCAGTTCAGGGACACCCCTCAAAGGATAAGAGAGATAAAATCCCGAGAAAAAATTCTCGCTGACTAAACAGCGTGGATGGCATTCCACCTTGAGTATATCCGTAACAAATGGTAACTAATAAAGACGAATCATACATTACTCACATTTAACAACGTTGTTAGTTTTCTTAAGCCCAATTTTCAAACAGAGTAACGATCGTTCGAGGATAACACTCTGGTTGGCCCACATCGGAACTTACATAATTTTACGAGGCAGCTGGGATCCCGACGAATCAATTGCCTCAGTTCTGATCCTCGTGTAATCCCGGAAGCCATGTGTGTTGTCGGTAGGCTCTCATTCATCATCCACGGATATCGTGTCGAATGTAGTTTACCCAAATAAATGTGCAGAACGATATTCTCTTCGCGATTATAACGCGGCAGTCGGCTTTCTTTTTGCCCGTTATAGAAAAGGCCGACGGAACTCTGTTGGAAGATACAACGTGTCATCAAACGGTTATTGCAAATCGGAAATGAATTCGCCGCCTTTCGGTTTTCACCACCGCAGCGAGAAAATCGAAACGAGAACGTGTTATCCCCCCCCCCCTCCGGGAGGGAGGTAATATGTACTGCCTAGCTCGTTTTAAATGAGTTTTCGTCTATAACAAATCACAAGCAACCACCGAGGGAGAAAGTGAAGGAAAGAGGAACCAAAGAGAGAAAGAGAGTAAGCGTGAGTGAGTGAGCGATGGTAAGGGAGATGCTGTCGGGTGGATTCTCATTCGGGATACTCGTACATCGCCTACGAATCTTCGATAGCGTGTGTCCCGCGAACTCCCGATGCTGTGAAAGTTCATTTGTACATCTCGTTTGTGTTGCTACTTCGACTTTTGGAATAGGCTTTAATCTGTTAAGGGAGAGCGGGTGCTTGCAAAGTAAATGCCGTTTCTACATTCGACGAGTTGCCTGGTGTGCCACCTGTAGCGGTTATAACTGAAACTTGGCCTAGGTACACAGGTGGATTGTAGGGAGGAACTGGCAGGCAAGTGTGCTCTGTACGAATCTTTCAAGCAGTTTAGAAGAATACATGTACCAGATCGTTGGAAAACTCAGTGCCAAGAGTATTCAAAAAGCATTTTCATTTAGCTTAGTCTGTCACTGTCGTGAAGCGAAATTCACCTTCCTTGACTTTCGAAGGTTTCTTTCTCTCACGCCATGAAATTCACCTTCCTTGACTTTCGAAGGTTTCTTTCTCTCACGCCATCCGACTAACGTCGTGTTATCGTCTACCCGACTATCTTGTTAAAAACAAAGCATTATTCGAATTAGCTAAATTTCTTCCGGTCCGAAACCTAACAATATTTTCCAAATTCGCGGGCCGCATGCCCTCAAATGAGGACTGTGTACGAGCATTACGTATATCTCCCACCGACGTTTTCAGCACCTATGAGACTCATCCTGCCTCCCGCGTCATACAACCGATGGCCATACCAGCACTCCAAAAATACACTCGGTGCCCAGTTACCAAATTACTTATTAATTACGACAACAAGTCCGTTTCCCAGCTTCACTCCCCCGCGGCGATCCATCGTCGGGATCACCAGACCGTCGCATACGGTTCTATCCAAGAAACATTCATCTGGGGAAACCTTTATCGGGAGTGGGCCGAACCACGACAGTCAAAATTCTGACTTTATAATCTGATCTCACTGCTCGAAAACTTGGTCTGTATCTCACCGAAAAGTTAAGTAGAGACTCTGTCTACGGCGCTCTCGTCCATACCTGGGACTTGAAAAATTAACGTACGATTTTTCGTGTGCACTCTCGTTAGCCTAGAGGCTCTTACACTTTATTTATTTCAATGACGTAAAATTAACGTGTTATCAAGAGTATTAATGAGAACTTATTCAAGTTCAACCGATTCGGCCAAGTTATTGTCAGCCGAGAACCTCAAGTCAGGGGCTACTACGTCTGCCTCGTGGGCCCACGCTATGGACCTCCGATCGACGCTATCCCACAGCACCTGATTTACAACACTCATCGCAAAAAGCAATACCACATCACAACAGAGTCACGCCATCTTGGTGAAAAATCATGGTAACAATAATAATAATATGTAATAGATTTTATTTTGAAAAAGTTACATTTTATTTCTTTTACCGTTAAATAAACCCAAGTTTGAGCATAAACTTCAGTTGACCTTTTCCAGGTGTTTCTGTTTTGTACTACAGAATGTCAATGTACTTATACTTTGTCATGTTGTCCCTCCATATCTCAAGGGAGGTCTACCCCATTTTCCCGTATAGTTCGGCGGTTCCTTTGTCCGTCACCCCTGTTGCCCAATTCTCGTCTAATGTTCTCACTAAATGTCCACAGCATGCACACATTTAATTTTTTGGCACAGCAGTATTTTTTTTTAATACGAAAGTGGAGGACAATCCCAGACTTGCCTGGGGTATTGACGGAATATGTTTAATAATCGTACATATTACATTACATGTGTTTAGTGGGGTTCCCTGCTTGCCCGTCTCTTACCCGTGGGTTTCTTACCGGATATCGCAGGGAACCCTTAACCAAAATCTTAGCATGTGTGCTTGTACGACGACGAACTCGCCAGTGATGAGGGGTAAGGCTGCCACCCGTCCGTGAACCTAATCTACACTGGACTGATTATGGTTCTACCTTCTCGGGGAATTCGCAACCTCGCCCACTCGTGATCGGCGGCTTACTTTTACTTCTCTGCAGCTCCTGGTGACAACGTGGGTGACGTTGGGGGGTGACCTCTTCTGGCCCCTTTGGAAGCTGCCCTCACTCTTTTCTGGTTTTTTCGTCATCGATGTAACCGTTGGGAGTAGCCTTTTCCAGCTTCTTCGGAAGTCGTCTTCATCCTCTTCCGGGTTCTTCGGCCTGCATCCGGTCCTACTCAGCTGCGGGATATGCCGGGTTCTCGAGCCGCCACAGGCTCTTGACGACGCCGCGCATATACGGCAGGTGTTCGTTGATAGTCCTTGTCCGTATGTCCGGCCTCCCGTCAGCCCACTGAGCACGCTCTCGGAAAATTTGCCGAGATTTCTTTGTATTCAACTGATGTTAGAATCCCTGCACCCAAGTGGTCCCTCGCCGCGATTGGGACCTCCCAAAACAGGAGCACGTTTGTTTTCGCCGCGTTCAACTCCAGCCCGATCTCGGCCAGCAGCGCCTCGACTGCGGCAATGGCGTTCACTATTTTCTTGTTGACCTCCGGATCGGAGTTGCTGTCAAAACCACCAGGAGGGTGTTGTCTGTGTAGCACACCGCCTCCCCCGGTAGTCGACGGATGGCTCAGCAGGCTGTGCTTCTAGTACCCGCCCTTTTCATGACAGCAAAGTTATCTACTTTGTCAGTCCAACGAATGTCAAGAATGTTTCTTAGTAAACTCCTTTTTGTTAATTGAACTCTTTCTAGCTATTTTTTGGATAGGGCCCGTATAATGAAACTGGATGCACACTACACACACAGCTTTCTAAAATTTTAATTCTTGTTCAAATTTCCATTTTGCTTTTGAATATTGTTTTCAGAGACTAAAAACTTTTCCAGTTGTTTTGAGTTCGCGTAGAAAGCTCCCAATCTACTTTGCTTGTGGACGATAAAATTTGCCCCATGTATTTGTAACTGATTTAAATCAGTTTTTTTACTTTTAGTATATAATTCGGTTGCCAATTTTCTGTAATTCTTCAATGTCATTACTGACTAAAACAATGTCATCGGCGAGTCGAAGGTTATTTAGCCACTTGCCATTAATTTTGATTCCCTTCCCTTCCCAATTAATGTTATTGAATACATCTTCCAAACGGCATTGTATAAGTGGTGTGATAAGGGACCCCCTTGCCTTATCCCTAGTTTTATTAGGAACCTAACCTTTTCCCGTTCCAAATAAATAAATGCCTCAGCTTTGCCATACATATTTTTAAGAGCTGTTATAATTTTGTGGGGAACTCCTTGGATCTGTAGGGCGTTCCAAAGTTTGTCGTGGTAAATAATACCAAAGACTTTATTATAGTTGATGAAGAGTAAATGAAGATCCAAGATATATTCTCGTGTCTTTGCTAAAATCTCGTTCAGTACGTGTATTATGGTCTATGGTAAATTTTTTCTTTCTGAAGCCAGCTTGCTCTTCAGGTATATTAAAATCGAGAATGAAGGTACATTCTGTTCTTTATAATTTTAAGAAATACTTTGCTAAGTTGACCGGGAATATTGCCTGACTGCTTCACGCACGGAGCCCTCCTGTCTTTCCAACAAGGATACAAAAACGAGCTAATATTTGCGTGTTATGTACCTGGGCACAGAGGGAAAAAACATATTCGCTAGCAAATTAGATTACTTAGCCGTTTAATAAAATGCCGTCGAGCCTCGGCATTTCCGCCATCATTTATCAATTTCCTTTTACCAGAGACCACACAGTTTCATAAATACCGGATAAGAAGAATATATTTATCACCAGTCGGTCGAGACGCGCGATAAGGTGATAAATCATTGTTCGTACGCGGCGTGGCAAGAAAAAAAAAAGACGAAGAGCGAGAGACCTGGAGCGAAACTCCTGCTGCAAAAAGAGCGGAAGAGGAGATGACGAAGAAGAAGAAGGGGAAAAAAAAGGTGAAAGTCGGCCTTTGGGAAACAACTACTGTAGGTAAGTGTATAGGTTTAAAGCATGTCTTTCTCTCGTCTGAAGGCAGAACGAACAAAAAAGTGCTGCCTTTCAGGATGGGGGATACCTTCTGTGCGGAAGTGGAAAAGCAGCGACGCCGACGACGGTGATGGTGCTGCAGGCACGGCAGTATTACCTTTTTGCTGTTAGCGGGAAAAGGCCGATAAAACGCTTCCGCAAATGTGAAGGAAAATAGAAGAAGGAAAATGGAAAGGAAAGACATTATAACTAATCATGGCGCTGCGAAAGAGCACCGACTTTTTTCGGGGTCGTCTTGACAACTGATAATGACTGACGAGGAGAGCAGAGATGATGATAATGATCCCGATGGTTATTACAGCAAGATAATCAACTTTTTTTATATCTTCTCTCCGTAACGTGTCTCGATTGCATCGCTCTTTTCTTAATACATTATGTATTCACTTATGTACTCGCTACCAACTGCAAATGTCGCCATTCAGTCGGCCATTTTGTCCCTTCCAGCGCTACCAATCAGACAGGTGGAGAAAAGATCTGCTTCACTGCGTGTAACGATATCTACTTTCAGAAAGTACGAACTCATCTTTAATAAACCTTGTAAATTGTAATTCAGTCTACCGTTGGTCGTTAACATGTAATTTAAACTTCTACACGCGAAAAGTGGAAATTCTCGCAGCCAAACTTCGTACTAATTATTCATTAAAAACTTTCCTTTTACGAAGAAAAATTTAATCTGGTATTTCGCGATTTCCGAGTGTAAATTGCCAAATCTCAGCTCACCTTCTGTCGGCGTATTAAAAAGAAGTATTTGTTCAGAATCGGGACAGAAGAACTCCAACTTCAGTCATTCATTGGAATTGGTACCTTCGAGCTTCCTTCGTGATTCGTGGGTTCCAAACTGTTGCTGCTGGAACCGCGCTGCCTGATTTTATCTTCCCGGTGGTTATATCCAGTTAATATCCGCTGAAGGGGCCTTTGCCCTTTGAAAGCTTCGCAGTTTGAGCTCTTGAATTGCCAGCAAGTCTTCAGTGAGAGCGTATACAAAGTGATAAGTTTTGAGAAGTCATTTATGTACCTAGTCATAAACGACGTATCTTCAAAAAGCTTGAGAGACTTTTACATAAACACGAGAAAGCAAACGATTTTGTGATGAGTATTGAAGGATTTTCGCTAGTCTTAGGGACTGTTTTCCTTTCCTCCCTTGAGAAAAAATAATGTTGCCACGTCGAGACTGAAGTGGGTTTAAGTAATCTGATCGCAGTTTCTTTTTGTCATTTTCAACATTAGTTGGAAAATAGTATACAGCATAAGTCGTTCTAACTTCAAGTGTTTCTTACTTAGTCACTCTCTTAATTCGTATCACAGTCACGGGAAAGGGAGGGAGTTGTTGTGCCTCTAAAAATGCAATTTTCTGTTTATTTTTCTTTTTTCCTTTTCGGCTCAGAAAGTCGGAAGACAGGAACGCTCACAAATTCTGCATCATGGGACCACCAAATTTTGAACCCGATCTTACTCTTAATCATCGTCTAACAGCCATGATAACAATTCCAATACTCGATTTAATTTTCACGTATTCTTACACATTCTGATTTGTTTCTCCCGGGAGGGTTCACGCATTCACATTTTGGATCTCGGGCCCATCTTGTTCTGCGTATAGATAGTGGTTCTCACGTCATGTTGACCCCAACCTTCATCCTCCATTGTCATGATTTGCAACTTAAGATAAAATCGGTATCAAAACTGCTTTCAGTGACCCTGAAAATGTAGTATGTGTTATGGCATTTTGTGACTCATTTAACTTTGAACCCCGTTCCCCTTAGTGTTGTGCTGAATGATATTTTTCGAAATGTTCTGCCTTCACAGATTACATTTGTTCTAGTTTGTGTAAGAATTCACAATCCTAAATGTTCTAATATAAAATATTTAGTGATCGCGCAAGGAGGTGAGCCTTAACATAGGTTTTCTCAATAGAAAATCTGAAGTTTTTGATATAACTTTGAAGATCAAGTTTAGTCGAAATGCTGATTCGAGCCTAAAATTTTGTTCTCGCAGCCGTAACTGTCGATTGGCTACCTAAAATCTTCTAAAAACGTTATCTAGGTCAATGAACTTTGTTTCATTTTTTGAAAAAAGTAACTTCATACATGTTTCGAGCTCACGGCAGCAAGACAAAAGTGTAAAATAATATGCTAAGATTATCTTTTGGTACGATAAATTCAATTTTGAAGCCAAAAGCTCCAGTAGGGAGAAGTGGGGAAGTGGGAATTATAAATGGTTCTTCCAGGTATACCAAAATGTAGTCATTGAATTCTTCCGTTAACTTTTTTCATCAGTAACCCGCACCTGTAATGCTCCACAGTAGCTGAGACCCAAAATATTCAAAATACGTAATCTAGCTTGGATGACATCTCTAATGGACGGGTTTATTGAAACGCTGAATTTATTGTTGAGACTATTTTTCCAGTAACCCCCACTCATAGTGAACCTAAAGGGGCTGAGAATCAACAACTTGAGTTACCTGCGCTAGTATTTTAAAAAATGACATCAGCATACATTTTTGTATATCGATTTTACTTTTCAGCTTTTATGTCGTTTATTTTGGTTCAGCCTCGCTATAGAGTTGGCCATAAAGTCAAAGTTCTATGAAATTAAATAAGGATAACTTGGAAGCAAACCCGCATATTAAGAAAGTCATACTTATAGACTACCAATGAATAATAGATAGATATTTCGACACAAAAAGGATGGAAAAAATATTGGCAATTGAAAGAAATATTTAAAGGGAAAACACCGCAAAAAACAAAATCGCTAATCTGAGAAAGCTGCGTCCATTCAGTACTTACATATGGTGCTCAGACATGGTCTCTAACCAAAAAATATGTACAAAAACTATAGAGCACACAAAGCACAACGGAACGGAGATGTTAGGAATTTGGAAACAAGAATTAGTAACGAACAAAACAACTAGACAAAAAACTAGGTTAAAGGGCGTAGGATATTCGATAAAAAGACTAAAATGGAAGTATGGAGGATATATGGCTAGATAAAAAACCGAGAGATGGGAGAAGAAAGTCGAAGAATGGGTACCATATGGGGCAAAAAGAAAACGAGGGAGACCATTAATAAGGTAGAGGGACAAGTTCACAAAGCACCTAAGACCATTCTGGAGGAGAATGGCTGCGGATCAACAGACCTGAGCAATTAAAGGAGAGGCATATGCCCAATCCTGGGCTTAGCCAATACGGGTAAAGGAGTCCCCCCTTCTTTTACCGCAGAATTAAATTAAGGAAATTACGAGTATGTACTGGCCCGCTAATAAACAAATGAATATTTCGACACAAAAGGAACCTGAACATTTTCTGTATTTGAATCGGTCATTAGCAAAGCCATTTGAGTCACATTTTTATGAAAATTGTTTCTTTACACCAATCAGCTTTACTACCTAGACGCATCTACAATCGCAAAATGGTTCGAATCAGCGCTAGAAGGGGTTAAGATAGACTACATTTTAAAGCTATACCAAAAACTGTACCTTTATAAAGAAAACCGTGAAAGTTTTTTCGTGTCTTCTTCAAAAAGTGACTTACGTGGTTGTACCATTGACCTATTCATTTGCTGATAACTTGTAAGGTAATGTGCCATATCGAATGTTGATTCTTTTCTCAGGGCCTAATGAATCTTCGTTGGAGCACTAATATTTTTTCTTGTGGTGAATCATACAGGGTGAACCTTCGCCTGCCGTTGTTTCAGCTGTGAAAATGTGATTTGTGTTGCCGCGTGATAATTCTAGAGTTCCTGTGTTAAAAAATGTGCTAAAATTCAACAATTTTCGGTGTTAGGAAAAAACAATTTGGAAATATCAAAATGGTAAATACTTTAACTCAGTTTTCGACATAATACCTTTGGAATATTTGGCAATTTTTACTTCAAACGAGCTATTAGCGAATCACGTGAAGCCGAGTAAAAAATTGATGATAATAATAATAATAAAAAGTGTTCTAATTTGATGTTCTTTAAAAATTTGTAGTTTTTATGAGTTAACTTACCACTTTTATTGATATAATTCATATTTTCGGTGTCATCAAAGCTCAAGATATGCTTATAAGTGTCAAATGTTCATCTATGTATATTGCACGTTGACCAGGTTAACATTTGATATTTAAAAATGTGTCTGAAAAGGAAACTAGTGTTACATTTTACTATCCGGAGCGAAATGTATAAAATGTTTCAGTATTTATGTAAATGTAATGGGATTGAGATTGAAATCCGTCTAGGGATCAATATTTGACATCACTGAATATCAGTTATGTATTGTTTTCTTTACCTTTTTTTTAAATCCCTGTGGATCAACACTGGCTGAATTTTGAAAAAGTTTAACTGAGAAAAATGAGAGTAGAAGGTTGAAATTTATTATTAATCGTGATTTCTGGGTTCAATACTGATATGGGGGGGGGGGGGTGGCAGGAGCCATTTGAAAAAATTAGACCGACATTTGGTACTTTACTATAATATTTTTTAATAAACTGGTATAAAATGATCAATATAAAATTGTTATGCAAAACTTGAAAATATCTTCGTTTCGAATATAGTTATACTTTGTGTTTCGTCACAACCTGCAAAAGATAGTTTCTGGTTTTCTTAAGTGGTTGCTACTGAGTGTATTCTATGATGAGTGCGATGCTTCTCTCAGCTATACCATTTATTACTTTAGTCTCACTTGGTGGAGTGTATAGCGATGCACACATGCCAAAGTGGCTCCCCAAGCTCCTCACCACTGGCCCCGGCAATACCCTTCCGAGTATCGCATCAGTGATCAGAGGGACGCGTCGGGGCCCGACCCCCCTTGCCTTTCCGCCTTTCCGCTTCGGATTCACGCTGTCCTACCAGGGCCATCATGGGACACCCTACTCGCCCAGCATTAACCTGGAATTTATCTACCTTACGAACTTGTTGAGCTATTGAAAAATTATCACTCTCGTTCCATACTGAACTTAGTGACGCCAACCCCCCCCCCCCCCATTTCAATATATTTAAAAGAACTATCTATATTTTGTAGGTTGCCCTCCCTCCCAATGAGGCTTTTCGGCGGGAGGTTATAACAAAAATTGGTTTGAAATTAAATTACATGTTTGTAGACAATTTTTTCAAAACATTTTCATCTTATTTCCGGGGCCTGTAATGTATGACGTTCTTTTTTTTTCAAGAATAAAATAGAGTGCGTTTGACAACTAAAAAGATTATTTCAGAGAAATTTGTGCAAATACTTGACTGTTACGTTTATGAGAGCCAAGTTTGTGACTCGAATCATTTTTCTCGGGAAAACTCGAGTTTTGGGGGTTTTACGTAAAAAATCAGATTTTTTATTGGAACTCGTGTAAAATGTTACCCTCTTGTGGGCCCCTAAATACCTTTTTAGAAAAAAAAAAAAAAAAAAAAAGGCCTTTCAGTTTACACATAAACTGAAACAAATTTAGTTTATGGGAGCCAAACATTTCGATTTTTCTTTTTTAACACTCTACTTCTGTATGTTTTCTTTTCGCTACCAAGTCCTTCACCATCTTCAGTTGCTAGTGAAACGCGCTTTGAACTTACGTGGTAATCATTCTAATACGTCCCCTTGTATTTATGTTTCAGGTGAGTTTGACGAAATTGCTATGTTATTAGCACCATGATTACTGTGCCAGAACGTGAGTAATTTCGTAATTTCCGAAACTAGTGTGTTTGAGGCCAATGTAGTGAACCGCCGAGAAACTCGATTGTTGTAAAGTAAACAGAGTTGTGAAGTCCGGACAGAATAAAGTTTCGCCACTTATCGAGCTGACTCCATTCGCCATTGCTCTTGCAACTTCAATAACTGAAGGTCAGGCCATAAATTTCGTTCTCAAGCTTCGCTTTCCACCATTACAGAGCTGAACAGTAACTAAGGCCTGTGTACAAGAATTCAATCAGTAAACGTTTTTTCCGAGCTCGTTGAGATCACGTATACGTAAGTCCGTATATTACTCGACTCAACTGCCAAAAGTCCTCCAATTGTTTTTTTTTTTTTTGAGCGGTGGGTTGTTTTTTACTATGAAGTTTCGCAGTCACGCTTAATAGCCGTCTAGTCGAAGACAATTTTAATGGTTATCTTGCACGTCGTTCCTCTATTTGCTGTCCACTCTGTTACCTACGGTGTCACACCCTGGTAGAAAACAATTTCGAACGTGTTTTTCTCCTCGTGTGTACTTCACACGAAGTCGTCGCACTCGGCGTGTGTAACATTTGGCTCCAACAAAATGCGATTTTCGTGAGAGGAAAAAAGAGAGAGAAAAAAAGGAGGCCTCGCAGTAGCAGCCGCGCGCGTTTTAATTAACTAGGAGAGTAAATAATTGCGAAACGAGCGATTGTAAAAATTTTTTTCTACACCGATGGGTTTCTCTCCATTAATGTACGCTCCCGGAAATCTTAATCAGCGGCGTGTTTCTTTAAATACGGCTCGCCGTATTACTTCCTCGTCGTTGTACACAACTTGTACAAGCACTAAGAAGTTTTGTTTCTCGTCTGCCTTAATTATAGTTGTGCCTAGGCTGAAACTTACATAGTAAGCATTCGACGAAGTTGTGTTGGTTTTCTGTTAACTTGTAGATTGCCTCATAAACGCGACGACGATGACGGGTACGCTGGCTGACGCCGGGGGAGCGTACCATCGTACGCAGTCAACGATTCTCGAATAACGTTTTTCGGTACCTATTTCGAAGCAAATGCGAAAGGGGAATCGATATACATACGTATCCAAAACATTACACCGGGGTACAGTAATAGGTCTGCATTCCATCGCATTTTGATTTCGTAGATGAGTACATTTGTGCCACCGAGCGAACAAGCGCTAGGAACGGGTACCGGAGTAGGTACACAGATGTGTACGTATGGAAAATCGAAATTCCGAGACTCCTTGAATGTAAACTGTCTTGGCTTAGCTCTCGAGTATGTTCAACTACCTGTTTTCAGAACGATTCTATCCGAGTACCAGATCCTATAATTTATTTTTGTAAAGAAAACTACAGTCCCCCTTTCACAGCCGAAACTGGGCAATACCGAAAGGGGACTAATTACAACATTAGGATCAAAAAGAGCATCAGAATATTGAGCTGCGCTGAAGGAAGAGGTGTCCCACCGCGCTATTTTGCGGATTCGTTACCCTGCCCCCCCCCAAATTTGATTTTAGACCCGATTTTGGGTTAGGGGAAATGTACCCGAAGTGTACCCAAATGTACCGCTATTATTACAAAATGTACCTCCTCCCCTTGCGAAGGGAGAACTAAAGTACTTTGGTGGGGCCAGGGTAACGGGAGCCCCCAATTTGTCTGATTTCGTGTACCCAAAATGTACCGAAATGTACCACCAATTATCTGAAATGTACCCCGTTTATAGCCGCGGGGGGGGGGAGAGGATCAAATATGGTGGGGCTGTACACTAACGTTAGCCCCCCCCCCATTCGTTCCACCATCACCGAATTTGTTCAGAATGAAATGTACCCGATATGTACCGGAATGTACCATCAATTATATAAAATGTACCCCTCCCTTCCCATGTAATGACCAAAAGTATAGGGGGGGGGGGGGTCGAAATGAATCAGAGCTCCCAACTTAGCTGATTTCGTCAAATTTGGTTCGAATGAAATGTACCCGAAATGTACCACCAATTATCTGAAATGTACCTCCCTTATCGCCGCAGGGGGGAGCATCAAATATGGTGGGGCTGTGGTAATGTTAGCCCCCCCCATTTGTTCCACTTTCACCGAATTTGTGCAGAATGAAATGTACCCGAAATGTACCATCATTTATATAAAATGTACCCCCTCCCTTCCCATGTAATGACCAATTGCTAGGATTTCTACGTTCGTTACAAAATCAGTCCACGATATTTTCAGCAGTCTTTGATAGCACCACATCTCGAATGCGTTCAGCCTCTTTTCGCTTTTCGCATTCATTGTCCAGGTTTCACACGAGTATTATAGCACAGTCCACACGTAACATCTCATTATCCTTTTCCTCAAGACTGATGCTCGGAGTTTGATTTTTCAAAACGCTACCGAGGTTATTGAAGGCCTGCTTCGCCATGCCAATTCTGCTTTTAATTTCTTTTAGGTCTCTACCATCCTCATTTGTAAGAGCACCTAGATATCTGAATTCTGTGACGTTCTCAATTTCCTCATTGTCTATCTTAATTTTTGCTTTGGTGTCTCTTGTTCTTAAGAATTTCATCACCTTCGTCTTTTTGGCATTTATCTTCATTTCGTATTTTGTTCCAACACAATTTATTTTATCAACCATTTTCTGTAGTGGCGCTTCTGATTCTGCTATTTTCACTTCATCGTCCGCATAGCTAATTTCTGATATTCTTTTACCGTTGATCATCAGGCCCATGTTTCCGATTTTTGCCTCTCGCATTATCTCTGCAGCGTAGATGTTGAAAAGTCTGGTAGCGAAACATCATCTCGGGGGGGGGGGGGAATGAGAGAACTTACTCGACAGAATTGAGGTTCATGAGAAGAAAGGCTGGGTGCGGTCTATTCGACGATAAAGTCCAAAATAATTTTAGAAGAATCGAAGCATCGTCGATCATTGAAAGATAACTGGAAAGACCGTATAGGCCGAATGCCCGAAGATAGATGACCAAAAAGAATCTTGCTATGCGAACCAACCGGGAAAAGGAGCAGAGGACATCCCACGAAATGCTGGTCCGACGGCTTCTCGTGTTAAGCGGGACAGGCCAGGGGCCGAACCTTAAAGTTTGATGATGGTGAATAACATTATGTAAGGAAATGACCAGTAAAAGGAAATCATTCCTGCGTTTGGTTCTAGTTCTCCCTCCATTCTGTGAAAATGGGATTGTGTCCGTGTCAAATACAGTCTTCTCCCGCCCACCTTCGTCTTAAAAGGTGTGGAGTTGCAGCCCCGAAGTACCTAGGGCTGTGGTTCGACGGGAAGTTGCTGTTCCGAGAGCATTTTAGGCGGGCAGCCGAGAAGGATCATTTCCATCATCAAATTGTCACACCCCCTCTGCCACAGCTTCGTAAGCACACGGTAGTAAAAAACAGTTTGTGATGTGAATGACGATATTCGTCGCTCACGATGTTCGAAAAAATTTGACCCCCCCCCCCCCCTTGCACGTGTAACTTGTATTTGAAAAGTTTGAAAAACTGGGAAAATTGGCCTGGAAAACCTGGAAAAGTCAGGGAAAATCAATTCCGAACAAGAATGGACACCCTGCTTTAGCTTTTCCGTCACAAGTCTGGCCAATGCATGACATGGGTACTCGGAAAACAGAACCGAGAGTCGTACAGTTCGTTGATCATTCCGCAGGGTATCCAGTCCATTATATGATTTTCAGGGATGCGCGCATTTCGTATTCACAAATAGCCAGCCAGTTGACCCGTTAAAATAATTTAAATAGATTTCTTTGTTTCTATTTTGCGACTGTACATATGTATGTATAATATGTGGATGTAGTTTTTCGTCGACGTGAGTTGATGGAAAATTTAAATTCGAATTAAAACTGTCGAGGGTACTTATAAGGTCTAACAAGTAGCGAGGAACTAACAAGAAGCGAGGAAATGTTGGCGGGTTTTTTGCGACCGCGGCGTTTATAACGTGAAATGTAAATTCGGAAAGCAGCTCGGAGATTTTGAGCGCGAATCTTTTTCATCGCGTTATCCAGCCGCACGCGGCGCGGCGGCCAAATTACACGACACCGCTCTCCGGGTGCTTCATCGAACTCGCATGTTTTTCATTACTACACCACATTTTTTAGAGACGGTGCTTCCTGCACCCGCCTAATATACTCGGGGTCAGATGTTTCAGCAAATTAATTATACACTTTTTACGTCTGTGAGTACGATTTTTTTTTGTTTTGTTTTTACGTATTACGCGATTTTATTCTCCATTCTGGAATTTTTCATTTTATACTGGCTGGCGAACACCGCGCAACGGCGTTATTTTTCTCTCGAAAAAATATTTCCAAGTCACCGGCAATACGTTTTCCAGATTTGGCCGTTGTAAAATAGGAAAATAAACGCCTACAACGAAGACGTAATTTAATGATCAATCTTCGAGTTAGTTTTCGCCGTTGCGAGTGGAGAGCGGAAGAGGGAAAACAAAAAACAAGAATTAAATTAAAAGTATTTTTTCCGCTCTCATTTTCGGTTCACACCTTCGCACGGCTTAGGCGATTAAATGTAAAAATGAATTCGGTTACCCGGCTTTCTTTTCGTGTACACTTCACCGTGGCCCTGTGGAGAGCTTTTTTATGTTTCAGTGTTTGAATCAGCGCCATGCAACATTGGATGCTGGTGCTTTTCAGCAGCCTCTTCTACGCTCAGCCATTTCGTATGAGTGTAGTGCAGATGTTGCTGAATGCGACCATCGGATGTTGATCTCCGAATTTTGACTCTGAATGAAAAATTTAGCAAACTATCCCGCCATCCTGTGTTTTTATTTCTATTCTGCAAATTGAAATCTATCAACGTCTTGGGAATTGAATAAGTACATAAATAAATTGTTCGAAAAGTGAAGTAAGTCCTTAATGATGCTTCGTTCTGCCCAATGCGATCGCTTGTACAGTCCTAAACCGGCCAGCTAGAGTGGTCTTTATTCTGGAAAGGTTCGATTTTTTTACTACACCCCTAAGATTGCGCTATACCACGGGAAGAAATTCGTGCCAAGTTTCAACGTTATTGAACAGTTTTAATCCGAACTCCAAGAGCGGTGAAATTCAACGTCCAGATGAGTATAAATGAACAGAAAAAATGGACAGAAATACCAATGCGTAGTGAATGAAACATCCGCGAACCCTCGCATTCTTCATTATGTGGCCCCAAGAGGGGGGGGGGGGTAAAAGTGAAATTTCAAACGGGAGTCAATGATAAAATTTCGAGTTTACTGAATTTGATTTTGATGGCAATTTTTCGATCTGATCCCTTAGAGGATGCCACCAGAGGTTCGATTCTAGGAATATAGTTAAGTGCAAAATGTTTATCTATTTTCTTTTTTGCAAATGGCTCCTGCTGCTCCCCATATCAGCATTGAACCTCAAAATCACGATTAATAATAAATTTGAACCTTCTTCTTTGATTTTTCTCAGTTGAACTTTTTCAAAGTTCAGGAATTTTAAAAAATGTCCAAAAAACAACATTTAACTCCCGGTGTCAAATGTTGATCCCTAGACGGATTCCAATCTCAAGTCCATTATGTTTACTTACGCACTGAAACATTTCATACATTTCGATCCGGATAGTAACATGTGCTATAGTTTCCTTTTCAGACACATTTTTTTTTTAAATATCAAATGTTGATCTGGTCAACATTCGATACTTAGATCAACATTTGACACTTATCTCGAGTATGAACACTTTTTGCCATACGTTGATCGGTGTGTCAAATGTTGATCCTTTTTCAAACACCAAAATCTTGAACCTTGACACCGGAAATATATCAATAACGCAGGTAAATTCGCCCATAAAAACTCCAAATTGGAACTTTCACTTTTTTTTTTTTTTTTTTGCCACTCTGATTCATGTGAGCCGCAAATAGCTTGTTCGAAGTAAAAATTTCAAAATCTTCCAAATGTATTTTGTAGATCAACGTTTAGCGTCTTAATTTCTTGTAAGTTCGAGATAGTATCCAATTAACAGGTATGGAAGGTCACTAATTAATATCTAAGAGTCGTATTTGAAATGAGTCTTCGCCACATTCCTCCCCTTTGTGGTGTTTCTGAGGGTGGGTGAAGCCGAAGAACTAAGCTCAGGTTGCCATCGAAGAGGGTTGAACTTCAGGAATGCTATTGTTATTTCGAAATAATATCCAATTTATAGATACAGAAAGTTGCTAAATCATATCTGAGAGTCATATTAGAAGTTTGTCTTTCCCTTGTGGTGCTTCTGAGGGGGATTGAAGTCGAAGAACTAAGCTTAGGATGCCACCGAAGAAAGTTCAATTCCAGGAATACTTGTTATTTCGTGATAGTATTCAATTTATAGGTACGGAAGATCGCTTATTCATATCTAAGAGTCATATTCGAAATCGGTCTTCTCCACATTCCTCCACCATGAGGTGCTGCTGATGGGGATTGAAGCCGAAGAACTAAGCCGCAGTCAACTTTCTGAGAGTCGGCTTGATTTGTGCAGTAATTTACCCAGGCGCGTAGTCTCGGAGGAATGAGACTGAGTAATAGAGGCATTGCGCCTATCAAAACGGTGAAATGATCAAGACTTTGTTTTGGCTTTTTTGGATGTGAACTGTGATGTCTTTGTCAAGTTGTCCAGAAGAAATTTACTCATTTCGAACATGGATTACAAGGAATAATGCCATGTGCATTGAAACATATAATAACTAGTCGAGACAGCGGCAGCTAATGGGTAAGAAAACCTGTGTTGAATACTCTACGCTGCTGAAATACTTCTTTGGCTTGAGTCGGGGTCCCTGTCGGTATAGAGGTTGAAAATGGGTCAAAAATGCTATCTCGGAGTAAAAATTTTCTCTGTAAGTAAAAAAAAAAATAGCACCTCTCTTTATTTTACTAACCGATGTTGATAAAGCTGAGTTAGGACTTGATAATACAAAAGTTGTTCATCCGAGAAAAGGGGAAAAGAAGAAAGGGGTTTCCTGCTTATTATTGGTCCCAAATGCACACTAAAGCGTCTCGGTCTCGAATTTGCCGAAAAATGTGGACTCAAAAGATTCGGTGGGGGTGCCACACCTTCCACCTCCCTCGCAGCACTACTGACTGTACCGTAGGATCTGTATAACCAATCTAACATTTAAAAAAAAGTCGATCAGATCAAAGGAAACTGGCAGTATAGGAAAAGACATATCGAATGGTCAATTCGGAGCAGTTTAATTTTAGAGATGTGAAATCTGTGTTTAAAATGGACTGTGGTTTGGCTCTTTGGCTTCAAACCTTTTCAGCAACATCTGAAAGCGGGGGAATGGAGGGGAAGACAACGGAGACAATATGACTCGAAAATAACACTCAGTATTTAATTTAGTAGCCTTAAAAAGATATAGGTAAATTGGATACAATCACGACGAATAACAAGTATCTTTGAGCCTATCCTCCCTTTTAGTATTACAAGGAGTCCTCAAAGCCGAAGTGATTGATCTCTAGAACATCATTTTTTCATCCTTTTTCTTTGATTTGGGAGCACACTGTGAAGAGGGAATGGTATGTCATGTACTGCAGCAACAAGTAGAGTCGTTGGAAGTAATTTTGAAAAACGTGTTTCTAGTTGTTTTTTTCAGCGTTCAATGTTTGCTGATCTGACCTAAAACCTGTACGTAAATTACATGTTAACTTTACCCCTCCTGAGGGTTGGGTTTGAATTGTTTGATAATCTTTAAACTTGACAAACTATTTTGTTTGGGCACAGCACAATTCTAGAAGGTGCCGAGAAAGGCTACCCTAGTGGCTTCTGAAGTTTCCATTATGAGTACATATAGTCTGGATATGTTTAATATGGCTACATTCGATTCTAATATGGTCATCTCAGTTTTCACTATGTACATTTAACCATCAGTTTCTTACCATATTGTACACAAATATGTAATTTTTTGTACAGTATCAGTAGTTATAGAACAGCGTATAAATATTGAAATTTTTCACAAAAGCCGCAGATGGCTTAATGAGAAATCAAATGTGGCTACAACTGTAACAATTACGAAAAACAGTAAATTTCAGTCCCTTACTTGGCCATATTGGTAGTAAGAACTTAAATAGGTTATTATTCTTGAAGCCAGTTTACTTCTATGTCTCCACTGACTAAATCAATTTTTCACTGAAAATTATATCGTCTACACCCAACATTGTATCTTTAATTTAACAATATTCTCTCGGTAAAAAAATAGAAAAAGTAATTTTCTAGAACTATCGCCCTTAGTTTATTATTTTTTATTATTTATTTATTTATTTATTTTCAGACTGGTTGAAAATATTTTACCGTTAGGAATTGGAACTAGGATATTGTAGCCAATCACATACATTTTCATCGCTTATTCTCTTTTGTCCCGCAATTTCCACGGTGTACTCGTCTTAATTTTAGTGGCCACACCGTGCCTTGTGTCGGTCCCATTTGGCACATCTGCTCTTCGCAAGTGATGGATCGCGCCATTAATTTAAAAATCAAGCCTCAAATCTCCCGAGCCGATGTGAAAAGTAAAAATTAGAAGGGAAAATTTTTTTTTCGGGGAGGCTTGGTAAAAGATAATTATTTTCTGAAGGCGACGAAAAAATGTAGAGTGGTCATTATTTTTCTTCGAATTTCATTTCTTGGTTCTATCACCGATTTCAATAAGCTCTTTACCAAAGCGGAGGTTGCTGATGTGCTTTACTCTGCCAACAGGTGGGAATCATCGAATTTGAAAATAGAGAGGCCAGCGAAATTGAAACACGGTAGCTGTATCGAGGGAGTTAATTTTTTTCTTTATTTCAATAATGCGAGGCTGTGCGAAAAACAGTTCTCCATTCAATATGCAATTAGACGAGGGATTCTTAGTCAGCGACGCGCGAGGACTTGAAATGAAGTTCGTGAAAACAATCAATTAAAAGTGAATTTCATCCTGAATAAATGATGCGGGAAATAAGATGACGTCAAACGGAACTTTATTTTTTACTGCTTATATTGTATAGTTAGATCCAAAATACGCCTGAAAATATTTTTGGATAACAGCTGAATTTTGTATAAACTTATCGAAGAGAGAGGGGTCAAACGGAAAAGGAAATTTGCTGGATTTTGATTGCGGACCTCAGTAGAAATAAAAATAACGTTCGCCCAATTTCATTGAAACGTATTTATATCTAGATTTATCTACGATCCGAAAGTTTGGAAAAATCTGAATACGTGTACTCGTCAGCTTGATTAAAAATTTTCAACTCTTTCATACTTGTTCCAGATTATTCGAGAATTTTTCAAGATTCGTGCAGCTTCTCAAGACCCTAATCTAGACACTTTCAAGACTACAATACTTTTCCGAACCTATATTCATCCCCGGATCCGTAGGCCCCCTCTCTCGGTATCATCTTAAAGGTATTCTTCTGGCTCCAAGACCAAATCAAACTCCGTAAGACTTTTCTAGTTATTTTGTTTTCGAGACTTGCCAAGTTGTTATTCATACTCGAAACAATGAGAGACCGTTTTATAATTGTTTAGGACTCATCCAGGCAGGTTATGGCTCTTATGTGACTCCTCAAAGTTTTTGTATTTTCATTGATGTTTCTTCGACCTTGAAATCTTCTTGAGACCCTTGTAGACATATTCCCCTCTCTCAAAGTCGGAAAAAAGGAACTGTTGAGTAGAGATATGCCCACAAAAATCGTTGTCTGAAAGCTCTTTGCGATTATACATAAATTATTATGATGTATTTGTACAAAGAAATTGAAATACGAAATCACCGGATTGACATACTTGATGTGTTGGATGAGGTATCGGAATTCCGGCGGAGCATCTCGACGCGATTGCGTAAATGGTGCTGTTTGACTGCTGCATGGTCACTCGGCAAGCTTAATTTTGAGGGCTTGGAGGGGAGAGTCTATCTTTTTAAGGTTTTTTTCTCTAATTTTTTCCCTTTTCTCGTTTTTTTTTTATTTTTGCTTTCAGCCTTTAATTGAAAGTAATTAATGTTGTAATTATAGTCCTCCATCGTTATTGGCCGGGTTCTGCTGCAATAGGGGTTTCTAATTTTCTTTAAAATAAAATAAAATACTTTCTATCTGACTTATGACGACTCCTCCAGATGTAAGACTTTCAGAATCTTTCAGGCTTGTTCAAAACTCTTCTGCGTACGTTTTGGACTACTTTTAAGACAGTCAGATTCATCTGAGATCTCTCCAGGCTTAAACGAAATGTTGCGGGTACATTATTCTAGGGTGAATTGAAAATTCCTAAGGCTTTTTTAGACTTGTTCGAGACCTTTCAAGACTTACCAAGATGAGCTCTAGACTAATTGAGACACTGCAAGACCTTTCCGTACTACTTTGGAACTCTTCAAGCGGTCCTTAAAACCCTTGCGGACATGTTTTCCATTTTGCGAGTATTGGAAAGCCCTAAATATGTAGTGTAGAAATTTCGTAAAGGAATGTTAGCAAGTTTTGAAGAATCTTGAACCAGTCTGGTCGATTTTCAAAATGTATCAGTTAAGCCTGGGATCATCTTGAACGAGACCAGAAGAGCTCTGAGATAGAGTCTTCAGTGGTTAGAACAAGTCTAGGATAGTCTTGAGGAGTCTGAAACTCTGAAGTGTATCTTTAAAAAATTTCAGACAAGTCTTGTGAAATCTGAAACATGTCTGGAAGAGCTTTGAAGAGATTCCTCAATCCGTTTAAACGAATCTAAACAAATCTGAAAAAGTATTAAATTGATTTGAAGTAATTTTAAAAGTGTCTAGTGAGTTTTAAAGAAATGTAATGAGGCCTGGAATAGTCCTGAATTAATTCGAAAGAGTGTAAAAATGTTACACATCTTAAGCATGTCCGAGAGAATCTTGAAGTCTGTAACATTGCTACAAGAATCGTCGAAGAGTGTTAGATGGTCTGAAATAAGTCTAGAAAAGTCTTGAAAAGTTCTAATCAAGTCTAAATGATCTTTAAAAACTGTAGTGCTCCATAATGTTATGTCAGATTTCGAAAAGGTTTGGACTGTAAGCTTATTGCTACAAGAATCGTCGAAGAATCTTTGAAGGTCTGAAATAAGTCTAGATAAGTCTTGAAAAGTTTTAATCAAGTCTAAATGATCTTTGAAAACTGTAGTGCTCTGTAATGTTATGTCAAATTTCCAAAAGATTTGGACTGTAAGCTCGTCGAGCAATTATCGAAGACAACCTCCCTGAATTCCATCGAAATCTGTGAATTTTGTAATGTTTCGCAATTAGTTCTTCTCAGAGCCCATTTCGTACAGAAAACTTCCACTTCGGCCTCTTTGCATGGGCTTTAATATCACCCAATCAAACTTAGACTTCTTCGAGATTCTTATTCATTTTGTTGTGTTTACGTGTTACCTTAAGTGACTTTTGAGAAATTATCACCTTTTATGAAATACGTATTGTACAGTTGGGAACTGAAAGCGACCTAAAATGGAGTAGTCTATGAGCTGAAAACTGATGGTGAAATATATCTGAATTCATCTCGGGTGGTAAAGGGCAATAATCATTATCTTTATAGTCGCAAAAAATACCACCTTTTATCAGCTTGCGGTCTCAGCATTATTAATTCCTATCATCTCTTTCCAACGTAATCGCCGTATGATCTCATCGGCAGGTTGTGGTGACAATAATGCTGTATTGCTCACCGAATTTGAAATAAGGACTTCATTGAACTGTGCATTCATTGTCGGTGCTTTGCAAGCTCGACGTAATTGGGTAAGAGGTTAGTTCAGTGGACAATGGACGCACGTAGTGGCGGTCGCGAATATCGAAATTAGTCGTACCGATTTCCTGAATTGCCTCGGCGGTTCACGGTTTGAGTAGCAGAGAATCCGTCGCGTGTCCGACCTACACGTAACAGCCTCAGATTTTCTGCTTACATTGTTAGCCTGAAGCAACGAAAGAAACCACGAACTGCGAGATGTTTCGAAGCCAAAGTATGATTCAGTCATTATAAACTGACTCAAAACGTGCCTTTGTGATTTTGTCTTGGCGGATTCGCTGCTCTCAACAGTGCTCTGCTTGGAGAGTGGCCGGATTTACTAGTAGGTGTCCATTATCGTCGTGACCGCTCTGACCAGAATCCTGTGTTGCAGGGTCATCTGAATGGTGATGACTGATCAGTCAGCTTGAATACTAGTGGTCTCAAATAAAGGTCATTTTTCATATCGATATTTATCGATATTTTGATATTTTTTAAAAGGCTGTACAATTTTTAAAAATGAGTTATAAAGCTAAAAATTGTGAATCTAAGTTCGCCTAATCTTCTATTATATAAATTGATAGCCCGCAACGAATATTAAGACAAAATTAGATTATAGAAGGATACAAGAACGAACAATGAAAACCGCAGTATTTTTCATTTTCCCCTCGTGCCGCGTGCTCGCGTCCTTTTCGTTTCTCGTTTCTTTCTTTTAAAGCAAACTGATAACATTATCAAAAATATCGATACATTAGAAAACCTATCGATATTTTCGATAATTTTTTATATCGATATTTTATCGATAGTGTCGATACACTTGAGACCACTATTGAATACAAGTGGTATACGATGAGCCTGTTTCTCTTCTCACTGTTTCTGTCAACCCGCGCGGTTCAGTCATCATTTAAATTACTGGACCATCCGTGCTTGAATACTCGATACAGGATTGTGACTACGAATGCTCCTCCACTGACCGAATAATTCGGAAAATTGATTGGCCAGATCTGCTATCTTGAGCTTAGGCCAGAGAAACTGCCAGTAAGTCAACCGGTCTGCGAGATAGGCTGACCAAGAAATACAGTCAGGAATTCAGATAGGCCATTCGATAGACAGGACCAACCCTCCCCGCTAGAGAAGACGGTACCAGAAATCAAGATATTTCCTGTGCTCCGCATCCGAATTTAGTTCAAGGAGCATCCGGATTCCTGTTATCCAATAGGCCTATGCTGGAATCTTGTATTTTTTGTTTCAAATTCATCTATTCTCAGCAAACCAAATGAAACCAAAAACTCATACTAGTAGGAACCACATAGCATCCTATTATATCCAGCTTCGCGATTGCAATTTTGGGGTTCAGTTGCTCCAACAAACGCTCAGATCGACGTGTAATGTGAAAAATGTCCGTTGCACTACGACGAACGCTTTTTTTTTTTTTTTCTTTCTTTCTTTTTTCCATCTAAAATTTCGCGTCGACTATATAAAATGCTGCAAACTACTTGTCATCCCCTTGTTAAAAAAAGATTCCACCCGGGTCAGAATATATTACATGTGTTCTTCGTTATCTTAATCAACACGTCTCTCGCATTCATCGCTTTTTCCAACCCGAAGGATACTCCAAAGCCGAAATGGCTTTAGATCGGCGATTTGCAGCGACGGTTTTTAAATAAATCGCGCGAGAGCTCGAGAACAGAGAGAACGCGACGAGCGTTCGAAATTTCGCGCGGCCCGGGTTCGAGTTTAAAATTTCCAAACAGTTCCGCCGAAGTTGGATGGGCGACCGCGGGCAGAGGGTGTGGAGTGGAAAAAATGATAGTTCATACGGAATTTAAATTGTCGTTCGTCGTTAAACGCATCCCTCGAAATACCAAGTTTTAGAAAACTTTCGAATGCCGAGTCCATAAAACGTGAACTATCACAACGCGTGCCGTAATATATAGTAAAAGCTTCGAAAGTTTGTTAAAGCCGACTTTAAAATAATTTAGCGGAACGAACTGATCTACGCTCATTCGGAATGCGGTTGCCGATTGTTCGAGAATGAAAAAAGTAAACAAAAAAAAATCAAACTTATGAAAAAATAACCCAAAATTCGTGTAGCAAAAAAAAAAGGTGGGAGCCTACAGAGAAAAAGCAGAAAACGGTCGAACATTTTATGCTAGATTGTGTAAATATTTCCGACTTATTCGCTCCGATTCTTATCCTTAATTAAATTTCTTATTCCTTTTTAACAAATTAAGCGCGGCAAAAAGTTTTTCTAATTTACAATCGTAGCGTAAGAGTGTAGTTTTTGCAGATTCGTATACGAACCCGGTGGCATCGGCATATAACGGCACCAGAGAGCTTCGACTATGCAGCGCAGGGCGGCGAAATTGCGACCAAAATTAATTGAACGCGAAATCGGCAAACGGCAATTTATGTTTGCGAGTGTCTTATTAATTATAACCTTTTTACTTCCTGCTTCCGCGAAAAGAATACTTTTGTTTTATTTTACCCACAGTTGCGACTGGATTAGTTTTTTTGCCCGATTAGATTCTTGTTCTTAGTCTTATTTTGAATGGGGGTGGGGAGGGCAGAAATATTAGCACTAAATCATGCTCGATTCGTTCAAAGATGCTACTAAAATCTTAGAATTTGTTTTCTCCCCTCTCGCTCTCTCCGATGTGGTCGACTAGTAATTCATTAATCAATCATCTGGACCTTCCAGACTCAGAATTATTGTAATTTGTTGCGTCAGTGTCCGAATTCGTTGTCGCCTCTTTCCGCAATTTGTCAGGTCTAATCAGTAAAATTGATCGAATGTTTTCGAATGAAGGGCACTGGTTAACTTATGGCCATTTATTGATTTTAGTTGTTCTATTGAGTATGAATCCTCTTTTACAACCCCACTAAATATAATTACAATCTAATGATTATTTACTGGGCTACGATCCAAAAATCGAGGTCAGTTTTGTAACGCTGAAGAGCTCCTGAGCAACTGCGGTGACGAAATGTGGTAAGGCGAAACATTAATAATGGAGGCTTTCTTTTGTAGTCAACGTAAACTGTCATCCGGTGGGAAGAGGGTAGAGGCCAAATTCTTCTAAACGACTCAGTTTTCCCCCTCCATGGAAGATAGGTTCAAACAGCGGAAAATTTATGGTTGGCGAGACAGAACCAGGAAAACCAGAGAGATTCGTTCGCCCTTAAAATATTTTTCTCCTTACTCTCTTTTATGCTGGACTCTAAAGTAGTTGTTTTGTCTTTGTCGTTCATTCACTCGAGATCGGTAACCTGAAGAACTTTCGTTTATCTGATTGTATAACTTAGCTCCGCTTTCCCTCCTACTTTTAATGATGGAATGTTGATTTTAGATGATGATGATGATAATGATGATGCAATATTCAAAATTTTAGTATTTGGTTCAGGAAAAAATCCTTATCATAATAATTATATCGAAAGACAAAATTTTTCAGGAGAGTAAAAGTAGAAAAAAACTTCGTTATAAACGACTATGCCAAAGTAAATCATCAGGTCGGTTTTTCATGACAGAAAAATGGCTGAATCTTGGATTGGATAATGTAAACATTTGCGTAATGTTACTTTTCTTCGATAAAGCACAAATTTTTTCCCGGCCTTTTTTTTGTGCTGCACATTACGTGCCAGAGTACCCTTATTTCGATAATTCATTCAGGTTTGTAAATCAAATTAATTCTACCTGTTTCACACTCAGAAGTTTCGAATTAGGTCAAAGATGTAGTGGACAATCAAAATCAGAGCCCTCGAAATTCCCCAGCGTTGAGCATTTGTTTAATTTACCTAAGTCAAATCAGTTTTATTAAATTTGAATTTTGGAGCTTGAATCGGAGTTGCATCGAATTTCTGATACGCAGTGCGAAGTCAGCGACCCAAAAAGTCTTTATTTTGCTGTTTTGCTTAATGATGTCTCATTTGAAATGGAGGTCTTCGTACGCTCGAGCCGCCTTTGAAAAGGAAGGAGAATACGTTAACTCCTGAAAAGAAAAATAGATCTAGCTTCTTGAAGTCACACATTGGTCCCACCACGTCAATCGAAACTAGTATGCACTTTGACATGTGTTTCCTGTGTTTTTCAGCATCAGAAATCTTTCAAAACTTCAATTAGCGCGAATCGTCGAATCGGGAAACCCCCTGGGGGAGTAGTTTCAAGGTCACAGAATTGATTTTAGAGAGTCATGATGGTACTTTCAGTTGTTGATCGGAAGAGTGGAAGACATTTTTCGGTGGTCGCGATGAGATGATAAAGTCTAAATTTTGATCCTAGTTTGGCACCTTCGAGATGGGGGTTCTCCCAGATGAGATGATCCTTGGTTGTGGTATATGACCGTATGTGGCGGTCTGGGGACAGAGCTAATGTGCGTACTTCATTGTCAAAATTAATGGTCTAGTAATTAGTTATCATGCGTATTCTGGAGTGTGGTTATGGTCAATGTTTAGGACGCGGAAGGCGGGATGTATCTAATTGGCGCTAAAACGTCGATAGGAGATATGGGTGATATTCTTTCATTGTCTTTGTTGTATGCATGCGACCCTCGAGTTCTAAGAATTTAGAAATCATCAACAAGGAATAAGGCGCATGTGTATGAGTCATCGATGTCGAAAGTACAATCGGTTGATGTTCAATTGTTGTTCAAGATTTTGTGCGACCGATAGTTTTCGGAACGAATGAGATATAATTGATTCAAATGATTCTTTGTTCTAACGAAAATAGTCAGACAGGCGGCAATATGACGCCAATCGGGTGGCGTGAAAGAAAGAGACCTTCGGGAATCGAAGAAGGTGAGAATTTCGCTTCACAACAACGCCTCAATTCCTCATCTTGGTAACTATGACGTCGCGAACCCTGCCGGGGGGTCTGCAGCAGCTCTAGGAAAGTACAGAGTCGCTGTATCCAGAGTGGGTCGAGTTTTATTCGATGTACCTCTGCCTCGGCCATTCTGTCTGCATCCTCTTCTTCATGATGGTCGAGACAAATACCAACGTCCGGTTCCATCCGCTTCCACTTGTCAGCATTTCCGGAACCAAGATCTCCAGCTCAAGACGGCCGATCACGCCGTCGCTATCACTCGTGTTGCCGCCGGAATCGATCAGTATTGCCGTCTCGTGCCTCTTCTGTCCTCAGGTCTCACACTCGAACAGAATGTGCCAGGGGTTGTCCTTCGCCTCTCGACCACAGTGGGTGCTCATGGGCGCAGCGCTATCACCATCCGATGTACGTAGGTGCCAAAGTATCCGTGGCCGCTCAGGACCTGGGTCAGGTGAAAGTTCAGTTCCCCTTGAGACCTGCCTGTCCACTGATCGAGGTCCCGTATTAGCGCTCGGTGTCCAGCTTGACTGGAAGGGTGTCTTCGCTTTCTTCTTTGCACTGTAAACCTCTGCTATTTCCCCGAACTTATGTTCGATCAGTGGTATACAGGCTTACAGGCTAACACGCCTACTGCCTCCGAAGAAACAGTGTGGTACGCGCTGACACGCTTCATCGCGGCTCTTCGCTGGATCTTCTCCATCGCCACTCTCCTATGTGGTTTCTTAATGGCATCAGCAAACGCTGGCGTTTTATGTACACCCCCTCCTCCCAGCGCTGATGTTGGTAAATATGTTGTGTCCCTCAAGTGTTCACTTACGAAAAACGGATTTGTACAGCGAACAAACGAGATACCTCCGCCGCGCCCCGCGTCTCGTAACATCGAAATTTTCCTTATCTGAGGACGGAGGAGAGACTGAGTCGAAACTTTGTTAAAATTGGGCTGACCCGCGTAAATAAGAATTATCGGCTGTATTGCCGTCCGGAGTCCACTTTAGGGCATCGAATTATCGCTCGTAAAAGGACAGCGGAGCTGCGAATACGGCGCACACGCTGTTACCGACACCATATCGCCCGGCAACCTTATTAAATGCCAAAATTTAACATCCAAGCTGTCGGGACACTAAATAAGGTATTAATAACTTTTTCGCACCGCCGTCGGTCGTCGGCGCGTAACAAAGAAAAACACGAATTGGCTTTCCGGCTATTTGTATCTGTAGTATCGTTGATGCTGTGCAGCGCAGTTCAAAAATGAAACCGTACGACGAAACCCTAACGCGGCGAGATGAGGGCTCGACATTATGCTAGAGACCGGTGTTGAGTGACCAAATCCTTCGGAGGTACATCGTTGGATACTTACACCAGAGACGAAATTAAACCGCACCAAAGTAAAAGTCCGCGTGTTTTCGTCTCTAATATCGTTGGCATTCTACCGACTCAAGCAAAAATAATATCTTATATTGATTGGAAGAACTCGAGTCGAGGCGAGTTGAGCCGTCGAGTGCGTCACCGGGGCACGAAAATTTCGTCTGCAACTTCGGACGACGGTGTACAAAGTTTATATTATAGCCTTTTCTCGGTTACTTTGAACTTGGAGGAATCCTCGTTAAGTCGTGCGCGAGTACAGCGCCAGCGCCGCGACGACGAGAAATACATTAGTGTGACCGGAATTTGAATTTTGCGGTCGCCGGATATTTGCATAAAGCGAATCAAATACATGTTACCGGGGCGAAGAAGTTGGATAATTTCGAGCCGGAGTCGCTTTTGGATGAGAGGTGTCGTAGAATCAAGTATACGCAGCTGCCGCATTCCACATGCGATCGTGTTTCGCGCCACAATTGCGGCGGGAGCCGAGGACACGTGCTCCGCGCTCCTTGTCTGTTTGATGTGGTTTGCTCGAAAGAAACAGTGCGACTAGTATTGGAACCGTGTGAAATGGCGGCGGTGTTCTTCACTTTAGAACCACTGTTGGTAAATAGCTGCAATTGTTTGCTATTAACACTTGGTGCCCTTGGCCCCTAGCCTCTTCTTGGCCTAATCCCCTCGTCGTTCATGTCATCGCCTTTCATTTTCGTGCTCGGCGCTCCGTGTACTGCTTTCGACCAGGCCCCCTTCTTGCCTACCATGTTATCAATTGTGTTCAGTTTGCGATTTTTAAACGCTTATTCTTCCTGGTGGTGTACCTCCCTAATCGGGATATCAATGCATGTTTCCTTCTCAACCCTCCCCCGACAACTGGAATTTGTTGGTACTAATGATTTTAGGAAATTATTCACAATTTGTTATTTTTTCTGTATTGTACACAGAATTCCCGGAGTGGTGTACATATATGTACCTTCTTTCGCCTAGAACTGTGGTTATGTTTGGCTTACGATTTGCTGTTCCAATTCATCTGGACAAATTTATGAGATTTTCAACAAGTTCGTATAGAAAGCATATTAATCACAGTTACTGGCCTGAATTAGACTTTTTATCAGGAAGCAGCTACCATTTGTTTCAGTGAAGCCCTATTCTTAAGCTAAAAAGATTTTTCATTGTTAACTTCAGTCGACCATTTTGCAAAGAAAAGTTGTCTACTATACGAATATGTAGGAAATTCTGCTTGCTATTTACAGGGTGTTCCAGCTGAGGTGTATTCCAAACTGGTAGAAAGTAAGAGCACTCTGCGAGATAGAAAGCATTATATACATGTATAACCTGTGCTCAGAATTCAAGAAGCTACAACAACAGTCTTCAAAGCTTGAAAAATAGCGAAATTTCATTGAGAGCGTGGTTACTAATATTAATTGAGACCGGGTTGCCACTCGCTGGAAAACCTGGAAAAGTCATGGAATTTGGATTGTCAGGGAAAAGTTATGGAAAAGTTAGGGAATTTTCATCCGAATCATGGAATTTTAATTCTCTGGATGACAGATTAGATTTATGGCTGATACGTATTCTATCAAAATTTATTGTCAGTGAATAATCTAGCTTAAAAATGAACAATTTTTCCCTTTTATTCATATACAATTGAAAGTATGGCTATGTGTCCATCATTCGAATTGCTTTTGTGTGTAAATGTGCTGATTGCTATCTACGAAACACGGCGCAAGATAGACGTAATGCAGTACTTTTTTCTTGCTGGCGTTATGATCGGGATCGTGTGAAAAAAGAAAGTCTTGCCAAAATCCATAACTTCTTCCCCACTCCAAAGAAAAAGTCATGGAAAAATAGAAAAATAGACCTGGAAACCTTGTGGAAGAGTCATGAAAAATCATTCTCGAAAAAAGTGGCAACTGTTCAGAATTTCTTGTTGAAGATAATCAGTAGGTAGATCCTCGAAAGGGTTACAAATATTTACCGAAATGAATTGCCTACTTTTGACATTGAAGGAGCTGCACCAGTTCAATGTTCGGGGGTGTCCGTTCTCTGGAAAACCTGGACAAGTCAGGGAATTTTGTCCGTCTGGAAAAGTCAGGGAATTTTGGAATTTTCAGCATTTTTCACCTAAAAGTCAGGGAATTTTGTATAAAAAATCGACTGCGAAATTCTATAGTATTTCAAACAAATTTTACCCTATTTGTTATTCAAAAAAAAATTCCTTCGCTTCGCTCAAGCAATTTTCTTACCTTTTTCGTTTCAAAGGAGAAGGGCGTGGGTAATACAACCCCCTCTCCAACGGAGTATTAGATACAGAGTGTGTTGGTGTGATGAAATCGTTTTCATGGTATTCGTTTCGCGTCTAAATCTTTCTATTAAGGGTGCTATACACTTAACGTGTTTCGTATTTCGTGACTTTTCACGAACCAATTTCACAAAAAATATGACCAGGGAAAATTATTTTATGTTTCGACATATTTTTCCTATTGATTCATATAGGGAACATCCATCATATCCTTATGATTCATGTAATATGCAGTCAATTGGACCCAACTTGATTGGACATATTTTGACATATTTTGCTATTAAAAGCATATAAATGCATATTTGCATTATTTTCCTCGGTTTTTGGGCATATTTTGGGCATATTTGGCCATTTTGGATACCTTTTCAGGAATATTTCTACTTTTCTGCTGGAAAACAATAAAAACATCTGAAAATTCGATGAGAAATGAAATGACAAAAACTGATTGGTTGTACATTAGCGCTCCTACATTTTTTCATGGTTCAAATCCGGATGCGAATGTGAAGTTGTACTTCTGAATAATGTTATCTGTGGCATGCGTTGATTTCTTTATCTATGATGGACCAAGTTTTTGTGTTTGTGATTTTTAACCATAGACATGGTGTCACAATTCTTCAGCTTGGAAAGTCCTGCATTTTGATACCTATACTGTGTTACGGAATATTTTGACATATTTTGGCCTTTTTTGGAGAATATTATATGCGCATATTTCACTGTTCTTAGGACATGAAATAATTTTCCCTGAATATGACGAAACGCGTCTCCCAATATCAGCTGTTTCATGTTTTCATCTCATCCTGTTCGCGAGAATTTGAAAATCGGCGCGAAAAGACGCGAATATGAAAAACTATTCGGTCTAGCTTCTCTCCCCAGTGTAAAAATTTTTTTGAGGAAGTCGTAATGGAACGAAAATGTGAAAATCAATGATTTCACCTTCTGGGACATCCTGCCATCGGGTTTTGCTTTGGTTCCCCTCTCCTTCGCAAATGTAGATAAGAGTGAATGAAAGGGACTTCCTAGCTTTTGGGGGAAGAGCAGTGGCCAGCTAGGATTTTCTCAAAAAGGGGGGGGGGGCAAAATAAGATTCTCAAGGGAGAAAAAGTCGAAAACTGAGGTATTTTGTACAAATCGCCAATATCAGAAAACTATGTAAAAATATTGGGGGCACGTGCCCCCCCCCCCCGACGCTACATCACTGGGGGAAGAGTAATTAATCTACAAAATTTGAAAAAAATCTAAAGACCGCATAGTAATGATTATCGCGTTAATTTGATTCAACTTGAAAATTGAGGCGGCACTTTGATTAGGGAGAAGTGAAGCTCAAGTTCGAAAAAGTTGAAATATTGGATGTCATTTTTGGGTTCTCTAGTTCGCTAAGCTTATTGTTGACATCTTATTGATCCTAATTTGCGGATTATAGTATCATAAGAGGGATCTGACGATCAAAATACCTTGAAATACAATATGGGTACCAAAACGCCCAACTTTTCGGGGTCTCTGGTCTTTACTTTAACATCCATATAAATACTCCAACACCCAACTGCGTTAATTCTCAAACGTGAGTCCTAAATGTCATGACTGAATTTCGCAACTGGTATACACTCGTTGAAAAAAGGGGGATGTCGAAAATTTCTCAAATTTTACAAATTTTCGACTTCAACTCCGTTCACGTTTCCTTCACTTCGTTGAAGAATACGTCAGGTTGACGGTGATGATAAAAACGTTTGGCTGGTATCGATTTGAGGGTGGAAAAAATAATTGGCTGTGCTTAGCAAGGGACAGTAACGTCTTCGTTTAAGCATACATCGAGCCTCTCCGGTCAGTTTACTCTCTTGAGTTACATAGTAAATAGTACGCGGATTCCGTGCCGAACGTTGGAAGTTATGACCGACGAGCAGGTGGATATTATGGATGTACAGGTCAGTAGATAGTAAATGTATTGACATCTAAGAAATCTAGAACGTGTAGTTCTCGTATTTACGTAATTTTCGTAATTCGTTTCGAACAAGTTTTGCCAAAGTCATCATCACCAGTCAACAAAATTTGAGTTGAAATTATCGATGCAAATTCGTGTCGATCGTAATAATTTGAATTCCGCGTGGAATTCCGTTCGATTTCCTTGAACATTCGCCCTTTGGGGCCTTTAAAATTCAAGCTAGAATTCCGTTCGAATTTCTCGAACGTTCGCCCAATGGGGCCGAATCCTTTTCTCCTTTTTGTTATTGAAGTTGAGGTACACACGTATGAGAAAAATTTATTTTGAAAGAACTATGGTCAAATGTTTGGAACAAAAATATGAGTTCGTGTTTATAAAAGCCGAAATATTTGTTAGGAGCAGAGTAATTGACTTTGAAATTTGAAGACCCAAATCCAGGCTGAATTGTTGATAATGTTCGAAAATACATGTAGTAATTAAAACTTATTTCGTTTTTGTCCGCTCAATATTCCCCATTCCAACTCCATTTTTACTCACCTGAGTTCCTCCTTATGCTGTAGAAGAAAATAAATTTTTAGAGGAAATTTTTTGCAATTTTCAAATTTATACCGATTAGAAAAATCTTATATTTTGGTTTATAACGTTGGAAGGCTTCATTATTTTAAGACGGTAAAATGGGCGGGTACAAGATACAAATGACTCGTTATTAATTTTGTTTTTACTGTTTTACCTCGCCTCGAGAAAACTATATCACATGGTCGTAAACTTTCCGACAGTGAATAATGTATTAGGTACTTCTGCAAATCCAGCACACATTTAAAAATTGATATTTAGAGGTTGGAGGGGAATCCAACAAATACTGTGCCCCGATCCCGGATTCTCTCTCCGTGGCCCTGATTCTGAATGAAGGATCCAATGTGTTGTGCCTAATCTCGATGAATACGTACATTTCTTATTATTATTTACAAATTACATGCTTCGAAGACCGTGTACCGAAGTATCTGTACCAGTGGCAGATCTAACCTCAGCAGAGGAAGCGGTGGTACATTTGTCATTCCTTGATTTGTCTTTTGAGCCGGATCGAGTTTATTGACAAGCGAAAGACCTCGTTCGCTACAAACATCGAACATGTTGAACTGGCTTCAAAAACAATATTGTCAATTTCGGGGCAATTTTACTCTTTATCATATCAACAGACAAGACATTCGTCCTCTTGTGGTCTTAGGATCGAGCCATCCTCGCCGGGTTGCGAATCGTCTTCATACGGGTTAAAATGTACTCAATTGGTACCTTGCAGCTGCCGCGTCTTGGCTCCAGTCTGAGAAGCTGCGGTCGACCTGCCTAGCCATCTTGCCTTGAGGTTCCATTGAACTTCCAAAGGTGGTACCATGCCATCAAACCCGGACTCAAGTCCCGTGGCGTAGGTCAACACTCTTTAGGTCACGTTCCATACTCGTGTTTGCATAGTTCAGAATTCATTTCTGGAATCAGTCACGCTGGTAATTTACTGAACCCCTGCAAGGGAACTCGAAGCTTCGAAGGGTCAGTAATGTGGAATATCGGTATGAAATGGGTAGTTTCGAAGGTCGGTGTTGAAAGCAGGCACCCTAGTAGTAAAATGAAAATTCGATTACACGGATGCTTTAATTTCGACGAGGAAAACTGGAGTAAGAAATGTTGATGAGTGGGACGAAGCTCTATTACGTATTCTCGTGGTGACCGTTCTAAAAATGTCTTAGCAAAATGGAATTCGATAAGCACCTTGACTTTTATTCAGAATATTCGATAGAAGATATTGCCTATATTACATTATCAAATTGAGAACCACTTAATTCGTGATAAATCCTTCGAAAGGATTGAAGGAAATTCGTTTAAGGAAATGTCGCAGATATACATACGTATATGTATAGTCGAAGGAAAGAAGCTTTTTTCTTTGAATTTGCGACGCGTGTACAAAAGTACGCTGGAATTGGCATACACGATTCGCCTTTTTGTACAGTATAAAACGCAGAAATAGGTAGGAGTATAAAAAGTCGAGGAGAACTGCGTAGCCCAGAAATACATGAAAATGAAAGAATGTTCTGTGAATACGACGATAGAGACTGGGAAAGAAAGAAACAGAAAAAAATGAGGAAAGAAATTAGGTAATTTCGATCGTATACAGGTATAAGTATATTCTCTGATGAAATTGTCTGAGAATATCGTATCGAGTGGGTATCTGAACGTATTCGAGTTACCTCTGCGAAATAAATATTATACGAAAAAGAAAAGTCGTTCGCTGCACAGTAAATACCCTATATATGTACTTGCATTGTATGGAGTATTTATGACAACAGCTGATTAAATTGAAAACTCTACCAGTTCCTTATTCTATTATGTACGAGTAGTTGCATTCGAATATCGAACTTTAAAAATAATATCGCGCCCAACTAATTTAAGTAAAACGTTTCCTCTTTTTTTTTTCTCTCCTCCCGCCTTTCTTTACGTCTGCTATACACTTGTTCTACATCAGACGTAAATAAATAACAAAAGAAAGAAACTAGAGAAAAAAAAAGGAGCGAACTGTTATTTATGTTCTTTGCTAAGTATCAGCTTTCAACAGAGCGCGTTTCGAAGCGGAGGAGAAGAATTAAAGAATACAACTTTTGAAGCGTAAAAAATGACTAAAGTTCGTATAACTCTTGGGTACATAAAGAAAATGAATACAGTGCGAACGAGCTGTATATAGTTTATAGAGTGTGTGTAGTAACATCTCTTTCCGAAGTGATTATGAAGTGTGCGTTATCAGAAAACGAAATAAGTTTCGTAAATTCAGTCTGTAGATCTAAAAGTTCAAAGGTGAGTCGAGAGAGAAAAAGAAAAGCGAACAAGAGAAAAAAAATTGCGTGGAATAAATACTCGAAACGGCTGCGGAGATTTTGTTCCTTATTGGCTTTCAGCGACGAATCTATTCCAGACGTATTATCTGTCGGCAGAACCGAATACGGAGGGGGAGAGGAGGCATCACACGTTTAAATGAAATGAACCAAGTATCATTGATGTATTGGAAAGCAAAGAATACGTTTTCCTGGAAAATTGGAGAGCTTTCAACTCGGATTTTTAAAATAATAATAATTAAAAAGAAAAAAAAAAAAAATAGATAGTTGAACCCATCTCCGTATCAAGCTCTTAGGCGGACTATGCTACGTAGGGTGACTCTTAATTTGATCTATGGTCTGTAATTGGGTGTTGAAAAAGTAAGAAGGTATGCTCAAAATTGAACCAGTTAAAAACTGAAAAAGTTAGGCATTTAGGGTTGCTAAGCCCGTTTTGAACAGTTCATAATTCAGATCGAACGTGATATCAAAACTTAATTCAGTAACGTTGGGCACGTACTATTTAATATTTAATTTGCATTTTACATCATTTAGTTGTTTGAATCCTCGACCCCTTTCCTCTGGCTGTCGTGGATCATATTTTAACGTAATTCGCACCGAAAAATGCACGAAAACACGTACTAAGAACTTTTAATGTCACACTAATACAAACGCACGAAAACAGTAGCTAGATCGCTTTGAAGACGCACAGTTTATCGCATATAAAACTAGACTATACGGCGTCAGCCAGCGGCCTTTATATTATATCCCGGTATTATCGGCGAAACGCATTATCGCTCTCGTTATCAAACTTCTATTCTGATGCTCGAAACGTGTCGATCTTTCTTCGCTTATCTCGAACGTTCGGGAGCGTTCTTCGCCACAATATGGAGGGCAATCAGTAATTTTCGCTAATTTTACTTTCAACCCGAGCCCTGGAATCCGCCCTTTCGAGCATTACCTCAGCGACGTCGGAGAGGCTGTTAGGGCTGTCTTAGCCCTCTTCTCTGCTTACCGAAAACCCGGTCTAGAGTCGAAATGTAGCGAGTTGCTACGTGGGCTCGAACCCGGGATCTCCGGATTCCGAAACCCGTGCGCTATCCACTCGGCCAACCAGACCCAATTTTCGTTAGTATTAAAAAGAAAGTTGAAAGCTTCCATTAAACAATCGTAATAAGTCTGATTGAGTCTTGAAGAGTCGTAATCAAGCGTGAGAGTTATATAGAGTCGTAAATGAGTTCAGAATAGCATTGGCGAACATTAAGAAAGTTTGAGACAGCCTTGGAGAGTTCTGAACTAGTATGGAAAAGTTTTGGAGGTTCTTAAACGAGCCTTGAAGAGCTTTAGCTAGTCTTTAGAACTGTATGCCTTTTAAAATTACGTGAATTACTTCGTCCCAGGATTGCTTTCAGGATCCGCCTTCTGCCAACGTCCTCTAGTGCCACCATTTTCAGTTTACGGTGCATTGGTATCAAAACTAAGCTCAGCGATCCGGAAAATCTTACATTTTGTATCAGTGCTACAGCATTATTCGACTGATAATTTTGAGCCCCTTCCTTTTTCTTTAGTCTCCGATTATCTTTATTCGGCAGTGAAATGCTTTGCAAGTGTGTTGAAATCATTTTAATCCTTTATGTGTTACTTATGTTGCAGGTGAGTTCGATGAAATGGTGATGTTATTTACTCAATGTGTAGAACACGAATGATTTCATACTTTTTTACGTTTTGCTCAACTCCACTGAAAAGGGCGATGGTGAGTACTACGAGATGCCTGATACGTGAATATAAGGTTTTATAATTTTATGGAGAGAATCGAATCGCTGAGTCAGTTGATAAGTGAACAGAAGAATAATGCAGTTTGTCACAAAAATTATGTTTCTCAGCGGTTTTCTCGATTAGGACAGGGAGGGGGCAAATGTTAAGGTTGGCAACATAAGTAGGTACAACTGATTCAAAATGATAATAGTTATTAATTAAACGAAGTGGTTGTTCGACGGTACAGTAAGAAACTAAAACCTTAGTGATGGAGTGAATTTATTCGAGTCTTCTTAAATAAAATAAGTAAAATTTTATCCCGTACATAAAATATGTAGGATACAGCATAATTAAGTATGCTGCACAGGCTGGGCACATATTCGTATCATTTATTTCAGAAGTACAGTCTTTGTGAATTTGCTGCAAACAACAATCTGTAAAAGTAACAGTTTCGTTATTTCCGAGTACGTCTCCACACACAGGACAAGAATTACCTACTACCTTCTACACATCCATTTACTTTCCTCTTCTTTTTTTGAGAGGTCACCGACTCCTTCGTCTTGCGCTTTTGTTGCCTTGTCTTTTGAGTCGTTGCTTCTCTATCTGTAACAACTTTATTGAAGGAGCACAACTGCCTGACAGGTCTTTTAGGTCTTCCTCGGCCCTTAATGTTGGATGCAAACTTCAGACCTTCAAATCTGCTGCTCAGCTATGCGAGGTGCCAGGCAAAGGGCTGAGAGGAGGAGGCGGAAGGGGAAGAGCCGTATTCATGGGGGATTGTGGTGTAACTTCTGCTGTTTTCTCACCTTCTTCTTCTTGAACATATTCTGTTGGTATATTGGAACCTGCTCTGATGGTCTTTTCAATTGTTTACCGAGAGAATGACGAATCAAGTGGATATAAGTTTGCATACAGTATGTGCTAATAACTTCGTTTATTTGCAGTGTACCGCCGAATAACTTTTTATTTGGAGGTACTGTACCGCCAAATAACCTCAACCTATAAGTTAAAAACATTGAAACATACAAATGAATAATTCAATATTAGGAACAATCAAGAGAACGGTCAGGTTTGTTGGGCAGGATTTAATTGGAGGAGTCTTGTATAGATATACTGAGTACAAAATATAATTTTTTTAAAACAAGAAGTTATGGATTCTCAAGGAAGAAATTTTGGAAACGGCAGTTCAAAATGTGTTCCGCCCCCTCAGTACTTTGGTAATCTTTTATTGGGTGATACCGTCCAATTTTTTCATCGAGGAGAAAGGAAAAGTAATTCTTCAGTTTAAATAAAACACTTCCCAATCTTGGATGCTCTTCTAAGAATCCCTTTTAGTTCCCAACTTATTAATTAAAAATTTACTAAAACTGTTCAGGACTCGTTTGTGACTCTTTACAGGTTTTCCAAACCTCATTCTAGTTTTTATATATTTTTTTAAATTCATTTATTCATTGATGTATATTTTACATTATGTTCTACGGACTATACTGACCTGGGAACCACTTTTGCTTTCTGAGCTTATCGGCGCTCTACGGGTCATTACAATTTTATATTATTGACAACTCACAGTCGAGACTCTTTAGAACTATTGTAATCTTGCACCAGATGCGTCTTCATCGCGTAGCTGAGCTTCGGTTCCCTACGAACCATTTCAAAGCGCCCTCGATTATTGGTTGGGGTAGGTTTCTTCCAGAAGGTGATGCAATACGTTACAATGTCGACCGGAACCACAGGATATCGTTGAATTTATCCTGGCAAAAGTGTGGCTCATTGGTTGGGGTAAGTATCTTCCAGAAGGTGATGCAATACGTTATAATGTCGACCGGAACCACGGGGTATCGTTGAATTTATCCTGGCAAAAGTGTGGCTATGTGGTCAGCTCTCTCCGCTGGTGATTCAAGCTAAAGTGTGGCCATCCCCGTTACTTTGTCGGCCCTCTCTACTGATGATCCTATAAATTCTATCGCGGTGACCAGAGATTCTCCAGTTACAGGAGAGCCTCCTCTCCCTAACGACACGGCCTCTTATAACTTTCTACATATGAATCGTATAAGACTCGAAAACTCTTTGAAATTGAGATGCTCGTTTAAAATTCTTCCAGACGTGTGGATGGATCTGTAAGACTCTCGTTGAAGACTCGGTTAATACTGTTTATGACTCTTCCAAGCTTTGTGAGGACGTTTCAAAACTAGGTCAAAACTAATGAATATTTTCACGTACTTGTTTAAAATAAGTAACAGCTCTTTGAAAAACTCTTCTGCACTTTTCTGAAATTCTCTAGGACTTTTTAAGACTTGTTCGAAATTCTTTTTGACTCTTCTAGACTTATTAAGATTCTTTTAAACTCTTCAAGACTTGATTGCGGCTTCATAAAACTTCTCTAGACTCACATAAGACTTTTGGAACCTTGTTTAAGATTCTGTAACTCTTCTAGACGTGTTCACAACACGCTGCGACTCTTGGATGCTTGTTTACTACTTTTGATGTTCATTCACGTTTATTTAGGATTTCTTCAACGTTTTTAGGATTCTAGTAGGCTCGTTCATGACTCTGTAGGGCTTTTCCATTCGTGAAGTGTTTTATTTGAATTTCAAGATTTGAAAAAGATCAGCTCTTACTTCCTCTCTACTGGGCAAGGGAGTCGGGGCGGAAGTAAATATTCTCAACCATGAGTGATGCGCGAGTGAATTAACAGCTTTAAAGTTTGTGTAGGGGAGATTACAATTTTTCATGGTTTGTATCTGCCACACACATGATCCAATAGCAAGATGTGTGAGGACTATTTTTCAAGGTGCAACTAATTTTTACAATTCATGTCGAGTACATTTTTCGTTTGTGAGACAGTATAAGGGTGATACAGAAGACTGAAGTTTTACGTGAAAAGAGTCTAGCATTGTGTACCTAAAGGTTGGGTACCTTATGTCTCTTTTTTCAGCTTCTGTTTTTGTGTACTAATGCTGTCGTAGCCGTGAGTGTTGATCTACCCACAGGGAAAGAAAGTGAATATTCAGTAGAGCCTGCAATCTTATCGATGTATCAATATTATTGTGATTATCACTACATTGATGATTTCACTTGTCAGTGTACCTATTGATTACTTATTTTCAAAGAATCAGCTGTTCCAGCGCGATGAGCTGCGGTAGATATTTTTGATTTTCGTGTTTCTCTCTTAAAGGGGCAGTCACTCTCGTTCCCTTCCCCCGTGTATCCGCACGTGGGTAAGGCACGTTCACCTTATTTCAGAAGTCGATTGAGAACCGATCTCTTTCATTGCACATACGTATACATGGAGTCATTTATTACGCTTTCGAACTTATGTAAAGTTCGGCGATGTCCGTGGTCTGGCGTCATTCGGCTTCCAACTAGCTCGATGGGTTCTTCACCTGTATCCGAAGAAGGAAAAAATGGCTGAGTGTGCAATTTCCTAGTTGACCATGTACTACTAGCTTCAGGGTGAGACTAAGCCTTGTTCTTCTGTCCTCGGCCCAGCCTGCACCAGCCGGAAAGGCGGGAGCCCTGAACCCTAGAACTATGCTATCAGAGGCCCAGCCCTACATAAACAATCTCTATCACCAGTTCACACCTGGGTAGAACTTCAGGCCGCGACACTCCAGCAAGAGAGTACATTATCACCAGATCCCGGTTAACTACCAGCAGTTCTGCATAGGAGCTCCTCCTGGGTACCCTATTCACCTAGTGCGTTGAAACGCTGTATTTGCAATACCGGGTCGCGAGACAGTTGTGCCGATCGAGCACTGGCCTGTGGGGTTCTTCGTATTTATTTCTAGAGTGTCTACTGTATCATTAATAATTCACTTACTGGAAGCGTATACGCAGTAAAAGACCCACACTAGAGTGTGTGTACGTACCACAGGGGTACAGTCAGCCTGATCTACCAAAAAAAAAAAAAAATGAAAACGTGAAAAATAGAGCAACAATCAGTTCATAAATCGAAGTGAAACCAAATATTCGCCCAGAAAAATTAGACTGACCGTCAGACGATCTCTAGTATTCGTGAGGGTAGTGAGCGAGCTATCTAAAAGCCGGCTACACACATGTGGCATTTGCCGAACTTCGAATCACGAATGTTCGTCATATGCTGAATATCTAGTGGTGTGTATGAGCAATATTCGACATTTGGCGAGTGTGAGAGGCACGTTCGCCGAATGCCGAAAGGAAACAATCCCAAAACATTCGACGTTTGCCGAATTTACGCATAGTGTGTAGAGGTGCATTGCGAACATTCGGGAAGTATGCCGAACTATCGTCATTTGGCGAATGCCGCATGTGTGTAGCCGGCTTAATATGCAACCCCTATTATTCACATCTCACATCCTCGCTTCAAAAAACCAGTTGTTATTCAATCCGACTTTCTGCATCTTCGGTGCATCCACGAAGTCGAAGTCAGCTGTAGTTTTTGCGTTTGTATTGTCAACATGACCAGCTTGTGAGGAAACGAGAAAGTCGAGGAGTGCCTGAAATACTAAAACACGGGTGTTACCAAAATACATATTTCTTACAAACACTTTGAATTTTAAATTATGGATCCCAGCGCACGCTTCAGTCGCGTGAAAAATTCTCAGCACGTGTTCGTCATCGCTCGATCGCTCTGTGCGTCTCAGAACAACCCGAAAGAACCGAGTCAAGAACACTTCCTGCTCGTCGCCAACAGTTTTGAAGAATGGGATACTCAATTTTCAACGAAATGGCTCGTCACCCTTCTCTGTTCTCTGTCCCACTCAAATTCCAGACTACGTCCGCCTTTTATACGTGAGTGAAGTTTCGCCTCATTCGTGCTGCATCGTGCTTACATAGTCTGCGCACTTATCCGGATTTCCAGATGTTTTCTCCCGTTTCTCGAAGCAGTTACCGAATCTCTAAGGACGAAGAAGGGAGGGCGTTCGTGAAAACTCAACCATATACATTTTTTCTCTCCAATTCGCAGTTCGTCGAGCATCGAGTTACTCCGCAAGTGCATTTTTTTTCTCTCTTTCTTTCTCCGTACTAGCCACTGCGACGGGGAAAATGTCGACGAAAATACGAGGGCACTCTTTTCGACACGGAGGTCGTCGCCATTTCGTAATTGGAACGAATTCACGAATGATTGTGTTAGAATTGGACAAGAGAGGTCGACGGTTGAGACACGCGAAGTGTGCCGAGGAAAACGAAGGAGCAGACAGGTACAGAGGACGAGAGCTTGGGACATTCGCTTACTGAAAAAGCTGTTTTCACCGTTTGCCGGCATGATTACGGGAACATGGAAACTGGTGTATGTATTTTTTGCTAAGTGGGCGAAAAAGAAAGAAAAAGAACCCTAAAAAAGAGAGAAAAAGGCGAACAGGATCGAGAACGTTTATCGGGATGACGTCATCGTTAACAACTCCTATACGACGTTCTTCAACATGATTTACAGAGAAAAATAATAAGGACCGTTGACGTTTGTTTGGTGGGGCACTCGTATCTCAAGGATTTGTCACGAACTGTATGCTATCTCGGAGTTGTCGTCCTTTTTAAAAAATTTTTTCTCTCTTTTTTCGCTGTCTCTGCTTGTGTGCGTGTTTTGTTGCGAAAATCTGCGATACGGTTAGATGAACGAATAGGAAGACGAACTCCTCGGCGGCATACAAATTAATGGCGACTAGGCCACGCGGCAAAGGGTGAACCCATTAGTAGCAACTGAGAAATGGAAATTTGACTAATTTCTTTCTTTCTCCCTCGGCGTCTCCCTTTCGTACTTTTTTCTTTCTTTTTACCCCGGTTCATCTCAGCCACTCAAATCACGATACACTGTTTGGGGTTTGTACAAAGAAGCCGACCACGTTCGTTTTTTTTCTTGTTCTATTCAGACCTTTTTCTTTCTTTTTTCTCCTTCTGGTATTGTAGCTGCTGTACCAATCTCGAAATAATATTTTATAAAAATTGTATTTAGCGGATGAAAACAACCGACATTTTCTTAATTAAAAAACAGCGAGTGCAAGTGTAATAATTCAGACGAATTTAATTGAATTCCATTAATTTATTGCGAGAACGTATTTATCTACAAGTATATTATTTATGCCTCCGTTTTTAGCAGATGTAAGCGAATAAATTTGTGGCCTGCGCGTTTTCTGCATCGTGGACTGCTTCATCGTCGGATGTAAGCTGAACTTGCATTTTATGCGAAACTTTCAAAAGAAAATATCAATATTTCGTTACTAGGGTTGTTAAACTTGGCACTGAATACGTTTGTTGTATCCGCACTTATTCTGAACTTGTCAAGAACTACGTTTGATGTTCGAGCTCAAATGATCCGGCACGTTAATGCATAACGTATGGGTATTAGCCTCTGGTGTTCCAATGGCCGAGTGATTGAATCTCCTCCCGCTCCGTATTTAGGCTTAATGAGGCTCGAAAAAGAATTAACGAGTTTTTCATACTCGTATACTAGAGGTAGTGATATCTGGGATCAGGGCAGCTGGCCGGAAGACTGGAGGAGATCTGTTTTTATTCCTCTGCACAAGAAGGGAAGAACAACCTGCTGTGGAAACCATCGAACTATTTCGCTTATATCTCACGGCAGTAAAGTTAGGCTAAATGTGTTACATGAGAGGTTACCCTACTACATAGACAGACAAATACCGCAGGAGCAGGCCGGCTTTGTTCGAGGCAAAGGCACAAGAGAACAGATTTTAAACATACGTCAACTCACTGAGAAGAACCGCGAAATTGGTAGTCCAGTGATACTCTGTTTTATCGACTACAACAAGGCGTTCGACTGCGTTAAATGGAAAGAACTATGGATAGCCCTGGACTCGATGGGTGTTCCCCCTCACCTAACAGCAATTATGAGGAACCTGTATACAGATAGTATGGTTCTAGTAAGACTTCAGGACAGCGAATCTGGTCTGTTCGAACCATCGAAGGGGGTGCGTCAGGGATGCATCCTCTCGCCGACTCTATTCAATATCTACAGTGAATGCATTTTCCAGAAGTGTCTCGAGGGCTGGAATGGCGGAGTTAATATAGGCGGTCAGCGGATCAGTAACATCTGCGGATGACACGACGTTATGCGCGAAATCCATGGAGGAAATGGCAGAGCTGGTGAAACATGTGGAGGACGAAAGCTCCAAGTTTCGGATTAACGACCAATAAAGAAAAAAACAGATAATAGTCGTCGATAGAAAGTGCATGTTGCCTCAAAGCACCCTCTTGTAAGAGTACGAGAGAGTAGACACATTTGTGTACTTGGGATCTCTTATAAACAAAGATGGACGCTCAGCAAAGAAATACGCCGAAGAATAATACTTGCGAAAGCTGTTGTCTCAAAGCTCACCGTTGTCTGGAAGGTTGCCGCAATCACCCGCCGAACCAAGTTGAGACTGCTACGCACGCTCGTGTTCTCGGTGTTGTTATATGGAGCTGAAACGTGGACAAAAAAAAATGGCCACAGGCGAAGCATTGATGCTTGTGAGATGTGGGCATACCGACGTCTTTTGAGGATCCCGTGGACAGCGAAACGGACGAACATATCCATTATCAGCGAACTGAATACACGCACTAGACTGTCCACTATCTGTGACCAATGAATCCTGAAATACTTTGGCCACATCATCCGCAGACCCTCTGGTAACCTGGAGAAACTGGTGGTCCAGGAGAAAGTCGAGGGTAAAAGACTAAGAGATCGCTCGCCAAAGCGATGGATAGACCAGGTCAAGGAGATCTCAAACCAGTTATTGGAACGGGCTTTGCGGAGAGCAGAGGATCGGACAGACTGGGAAACAGTGGTGGAGGAAATTGGTTGATGGATCGCCGAGGCTTCAATCATGAAGCATAAGGACCGATGATGATGATATTAGAGGTTGGGTCGATTTCGTCGCTACCCTATCGCTACCCCCACAAATAAGATCCTGAACAGACAGAACCGCAAACAAACGAACAAACAGATACAGAGACAGCCAAGCTAGCTATTCAGATGGACAGACAGGCAGACTCAACCGATTAGCAAGCAAATTGTTAAGCAAATAGATAGATAGACAGAAGGAAATGAAGATCCTGTTGGCTTATGTATAACCTTCTGCCCCCACACACCCACTAAAAGAAAAGGAGCCAGGAGTTGAGTTCACTAGATCAGAGTCTCACTGAACTTCAAATTTCTCGCTAAGAACAAGCCTCTACCCTGGCGACAAAGGAAACGGGAGGACTGGTTGTCAGCATGTAAAAATTTATTCGTCTCCTTTCTTCCCCTCCGACAATATCACTTTACAGTATTCCTTAGCATTGGGTGGGGAAGGGAGGAGTTGACTATCTCAAAAATATGAAAAATTGTGAGAGCAGAATTCCAGGTTGACGAAAAAGAGCCTCGACACGCAAAAAGGCCAGATAAGAGATTTGAAGCTACAAAAATGTCTGTTTTTCAACCATAAAGAATGCAGAATACAAAGCAGACTCAAAGACTCCATGCTGATTAAAACATTTTGTGACTTTCAAGAGGGCAAAGCGCACGCAAACCATTGCCTCAGATCCCGGATGCAGTTCAGTTGTGTCCTCGAAACACTGTTTCAAGTAAGGCCTTTGATTATCAGCCTACTTACACCCAAACATTTCGTTTGTGGACAGACCCTTTCCAAGTTATGGGAAGGGAGGAGGTGATTGATGGTTATTCTACCAATTTCCAATATTTTGATCCTAAAATGATTGTATTTGCTTGTATACTTGTATATTAAATAATTTGGATGTACACAACCCCTTCCACATTACGGATGGGGAGTGATATTATACCTAAAGATGATTGTATTTCTTTGTATACTCTTATATTTTTCGACGTTGATACAAACGTAGTAAAAGCGATTACGTTTTCAAACCCGAAATTAGATATGGGTAATCATGAGTCACCCTTCCCTAACTCGTGGTGGGGGGGGGTTGTATTTTTATTTATTTATTTTGACTTTGGCATTGAGTAGGTGTTTCTATGTAGCTTACAATCTTATATTCTAACTTTCTTTCTGTCATGTCTGTGAGTCACCACCTACTCCGCCCAACATTGGGCAAATTTCTCTGTCACCCTCTTCTAAGCCTTCCTGTTTGTTGCTGTCTGTTTCCAGTAGGGCCGTAGCAGTTTTAAAATTTCATTTATTCAGCGCAGGGCTGGTCGGCCTTTGCCTCTACTATGGTCCAATGGGATCCAAAGAGTACATTGCGGGCTCCATTTCTCAGGATTCCCTCTCGCCATGTGACCAGCATATTTAAATTTTAGTTTTTTGATTTTATATTCGATATTTTTGTCCCCAGTTGTTTTATAATGGATTTTGTTTTTTTCTTATCTTTTAGGTGCACGCCCAGTGTACTCCTTAGCACAGAGTTTTGAGTTTTGGAAGGTTGTATACAAGTGAAATAATGGTACATACAAACGTAAATTAATGAATACAATCGTTTTTAAACTCGAATTCGGAAGTGAGTGGTCTGCCAGCGGTTAGACACCCTCCTCTCTAATTGGGAGTGGCTGGATGTAAACGACATAATACCATGCACGAATTTATGCAAATAAAATACGAACGAATCCAATCGTTTAGAAGCCCAAAAGTGAAAGTGGATGGTGTCCCCATTAGAGACCTACCCTCTTGAAAGTTAGAAAAAAGTTATTAGATTGTTTATCATTCCCGACTTTTTCTCAGGTTCTGCGGGACTGCATGAAAATTGTTTTTGATGAGTCGGATGAGGGGAACATGTGCTACAAGCCCTCGCCTCCTTTTATGGAAAATAACATGAAGTTGTAAGACTTCATGAACTAATTATTTTTTCAATGCTGAAAACATTTAAACTCGGGGTTTGTATAAGGGTTTGGATCGATTTTATGTATAACCTCGAATTTCATTTTGTGTCTTTTCTTTTCAATATTTAAAAGCCATCAACCCAGATCGTAGGTCTAACAATACTCGTATTATATTAAATGTACATGCAAGCCCCAATCGGAAACTATTGTCCGAATATTTTTAACATTATTACAAGCTAAAAAAATAATTAGTTGAAAAAGTCAAAACAACGTTTTAGTTCCTTTTAAAAGAGAGGAGATGGCCCGTGGCACGTGTTCCTTCACCCAATCGAGCTAATATTTTTATTGGGAGGGGGAGGGGGTTCGAATTTTTTAGCATCAATATTGATGCATTCTCAGGGGATCTCAGGAAATTAAAAAATTAAGGGATACTCTAATGGCTATACAGATACAATAATGACATACACAAAGTCTACAAACGAAATGCGAACGGATACAATAATTTTCAAACCTGAAGCTGAAAGTGGGTTTTATGCCTGTAGTTCCCCCCGCCCCCTCCCGGTAAGTTGCTTGGTGGATGTATACAGACGAAGCAATAGTGTATACAAACATATGTAGGTTCATAGAAAATAACGAAGATGTGTAGTTCGATCAAAAAATTTAGTCGTGAGTGATCCAGCGAAACGTATATTAACCCTCTTATTTTGGGCTCCATAGTTTGTTGAGGGGGTAATTTTAAAGTGCAATAAGTTTCAGGTTGATACAAAACCAGTCAGTGAGTCAGCTGTACAAAGCGGTTCAGAGCATTACTAGAATGGACTTCATTAATAAGTACCATTGGATCAGTTGTGAATTTACCACTTCTGCTCTTTCATTGGTTCGGTACTAAATCATTGGGGATTATTTCAGAAACCACATCAGTTCGAATTTCGCTATCCAACGTGCAATATTATATACTCTTCAAAATCAAATGTTGAATGTAGAATATACGTCATATACTGGGGTAAATCCGTTCGATGCTAGCTTGACGTCATTATGGTGATGTAATTCGGTAATTAACATTACTTAAATAGTAGGGCGTCCGATCTTTTTGTCGTTTAGAGAATTAAAGTGCGTAAAATCCGTTCTGATTTTGTTTTCGCATAATATCAAGTAGACCTGCGCTACCGGGCGTTAAAGTATAAATAGACAGCTGAGCTTGACAAGCTCGAGGAGCTGGAACAATTTAGGAACTCCGCTTTCGCGCTCGCCACTATGCGAACAATTTATGGGGATTTATCCGCGGAACTAATTAGGTTGATTTGTCTGAAAAAAGGTTTCGAACAGATGTAGCAGATAGGCAACGAGTTTCCCCTTTAATGCGATTACGCAACCGTTTTCGGGTGGGCGCATTTCTAAGTACGAAAAAGGAGCTTCGAAAATAGTTTGAGAATTCAGCGAAGCATTAATCCGTCGCCCGATGTACTATAAAAGAAAAATATTTCCACATGCCCGCGAGGTGCTTATTATAACGAGTTTTCAACGACCTGGTTTCTGCCATCCATCGACGGCGGAATGACAAGGATAACGCTATTGACGCGCTAACTGTACATCCACAGACTGACAGCTAGCTCGATTAATATCCCCGAAACGATAATTCGGCTTTTCTGTGCTCGTTACCCGCAAGGTAGGTTGCAAAATATTATGCGAAAAAAGTAAAAACCATATTCGAGAAAGAACAAGTCGTAGATCGTGCCAGAGAGCGTACAACTTAGTGAAGTACGAGTACCGATGAGAGCGTTCCGTGAAAGAAATTCAAAAGATTTGCAAAGGCATGGACTTTTGATTCCAATAACAGATGGTATTCGAAATATCCTCCGAATATGAAATTGCGGCCAATTCAATACTGATATCCGATAGATTTTACCGCTTTCTTTTCAGCGCTGGAGTTGCGGCCCTCTACGATTATAAAGGGTGAACAGCATTGGGGAATTTTTCCCAGCAAAAAAGTCCGATTTCTAACCTACTAAGTGCCACTTTTGGAAAAATTGTTTTTTTGGTGGATTCGAGATGACATAGATATCTACTTACTGACCACAGGAATTCACCCTGGTGCCTTCCCCGATCTGTAATTGCATTCGACCGTCGAGAAATATTTCCGTTTTTTTTTATCTCGTGAACCATTCCATTTTTGGTACTCACAGGGTTTTAGAGTTAGGGGGATGATTTGGTAGGTTACGACGCTCAGTACATCATCTGAGTAGGCCATGGGAACAGATCATCTGAAATTATCACTCTTAGTAGACCATCGTGGTAGATCACGGGTCTCGGTAGATCGTTTCAATAAATTATTTCAATTGATGGTCTGAGTTAATTGGCTTGGTAGATTATCTTTGTCGTTTGTAGCTCATGACTCTCGATCGATCATCTTGGTAGATCAACATGATGAAGATAGTAACGTGAATCATAATGTGCCAATATGATCTACCGACAGTAGAGTGGTCCAAAATTTTTAATTTCCGAAATATTTTGCTTCCAGTGGCTTAACTTGTTTCTCTTATTCTAAACATAATGCAGTATTTTTTTTTGTAATGGAATGATTTTAGGAGTGGGAGGGGGGGGGGGTCAAGTTTAGTATTGGATTCCTCTTAAGAAAAGCTGTGAGTTTGCTTTGAAAATTCCAAATAATCTCGTTTGTTCGAAATACTTGGATCAGCCATAAAAAAGCTTGTCCTCATTAGTACACTAATTTTGTACGTGTCGAAAATTTTACGAAAAATTAATTTTTAAGGTCAGTGGCCAGTGTTGTATTTCCCGAAAAAATTACGCGTTTTGCGTATTGTTCATTAAGGCCCCCAGGAAGGGTACAGTAGCATAAGAATGACTATCTACTCAGTTTTGAAATACTGATAAGGATTACTAAAGACATAATCTCCAAAAAAATCAGCTTTGAAAATCCCATTTTCTATATGCTTGACAGTATTATCCCCGTGGTGAAGCCCGGAGGAGATGGAACTAAAGTTTATAAATGAGTTCCATCATCGCTCCAGGCATCGTGGCTGATGCCTGATATTTCCCCTTTACTCCGCTCAGGCAATTTTTTATTTATTTTTATTTCACAAGAGAAGTACGTGGGTTATACAACCCCCACTCCTCCTATCGCAGTAGTACAGAGTGTGTTGGTGTGATGAAATCGTTTTCATGGTATTCCTTTCGCGTCTACATCTTTCAATTAAGGCGGCTATACACTTGACGTATTTCGTGACTTTTCACGGACCATTTCACGAAAAATGTGATGAAACGCGAACCAATCCCTATACATCTCCCAATATCAGCTGTTTCGTGTTTTCATCTCATCCTGTTCGCGAGAATCTGGAAATTGCCGCGAACAGACGCGAAAATGAGAAAGTATTCAGTCTAGTTCCTTTTCCCAGTGTAAAAATTTTTTGAGAAAGTAATAAAACGAAAATTTGAGAACCAATGAATTCACCTTCTGGGATATCCTGCCATCGGGTTTTTCTTCGGTTCCCCTCTCCTTCGCAAATGTGGATAAGGGTAAATGATAGGGACTTCCGAGAGTTTGAGGGAAGAGTAACAAATCCACAAAATTTGAAAAAAAATATAAAAACCGTATAATAATTATTATCACTTTATGAAAGAGTCCATTGTTTTCAAATATGTGACCTTATATTGTTATCTATCGATACTCTTAAATTGAAGCCTCTTCCGGCTCTCCTGGTGCCATAATTTTCCAGATCCTAACCACCTTTTTACTTTCATAGCATTTGTCGTTAGATATCCTGCAGCTTTTTCACCTGGGTTCCAGAATTCATTGTAATACATAGTTATTTTCCTCGTCCCACCACACCATATAAATCATTCAAACTCCACAAGGGAGGGGCTAATTTAAGTTAATCTAGTTTTCCTCAAGTTCCAATTTCTTTACGAGATTCTAAAGTCAATTTTTTGGACAGGATAGCCAACCAAGCTCTGACTCGCTGATTTCGAGTATCGCCTCAGATTTTTATCCGACCCCTTTCAGAGCACTGTCGTTTTACGAAATCAGCTTCTCCGGCGAAAAATTGCGCGAAGTATCGAAATTGGGGTGTTTTTGTGTCGCTGATTTCGAATATCACTTCCGATTTTTAATCTGGACCCAATTTAGGCTCTGTGCTGTTTCAGTTGAAAAATATTTACGAAATTATTTTCTATTAGCAACACTTTGAATAAATAAAACTGTATTTTTACCCCATTCGGTGGCTTTTATTAGAAAAGGTGAGTTCTGAGTCAACCGTTGCTTGCCCTACGCTCTTGCTACCTCATTGATCGCACCAGAAAGGATGGGATCCAAAAATTACCCCGAAAATCGAATACAGCGACCTCGAAAACCTATAAACCAATGTTTGAATTTTATTCTTTCACCCCCCCCCCTTCACGGTCGGCATTAAGTCATACGAAAAAAAAATCACACCACGCTGCATCCCATAGAGCGCGTTTTCATTTCCATCATCAAATTGTCACACTCCCTCTGCCACAGCTTCATAAGCACACGGTAGTAAAAAAAAAGTTTGTGAAGTGATTGACGATATTCGCCGGTCTATTAATATTGAGTAAAAATCAGAAATGATGAATTTATTTTAAATATTCGATTTTCTAACATGCAATATAGATGCGGAAGTATTTTGTTGCTCTATTTATTGACAAAAACATTTCTGTGACTATGAACTAACTTCTCCGACGTTTTAACAGGGATAGGTAAGATTACAATAATATAAACTTTTCGGTATAATTAAAATAAAAAAAAGAGTGATGTATGCAATTTGAATAATAATAAATTAATTTTAGATGCATACGAAAATTTATAAAGTAATTTACTAATAGATACTATTATTATTCAATCCCAAAATGGATTTATATTATTACTGACATTGTACTAATTTGAATTACAATAAATTACCCTAGTAAACAAGAAATCTAATATTAATTCACGTATTCTCAAATTTATTTACCTAAATCTTAGAATTAAAATTATTATTATAATCAAAATGAATAAATTGGACCCTGAAATCAGAATACGTAGAACTCAAATTGACCAAATATTTAAAAAAAATCATGATATAAGAAACCAGAAGATCATTAGATTCGTGATCTGAATTATCATGATTTCTTTTTCTAATTTCTGAAATAGTTAGGTCATGGTCTATGATAAAAGAATCGTAAAATCATGATACTTTTCGTGATTTGAGTATTTTTTAAATCTGGATTCTTGATTTTTCCCCATGTTTCTCGAATGATCTGCAGATCATGATTTTGGGTCACTGGATTCATAATATCTTGCCTATCCTTGCGTATAGATTTAGTACCTACTCATTAACCGTCCGTTACAAGCCAAAAACCTGGTTTTGGTTGGAGCTCAAGTTATATTTTAGAATACTTACTATGAGTGGCGTAGCTAGAGGTTTCCCAAAGAGGGGGCACAATAAGATTTTCAATGGAGAAAAAGTCGAAAATTGCGGTATTTTTTAAAAATCGCCGATATTAGAGGACTATGTAAAAATATTGGGAGGCACATGCTCCCTTGTGCCCCCGAAGGTACACCACTGCTTACTATTGTAATTAGTTTGAGCCCGTATAATTAATATTGATTTACGCTGTAATGGTTGTCGTGCAAGCTTCCTTCTTTGGTCTCACATACAGTTCGAGCTTCATATGATAAAAAAGAAGACACAGCCCATGTGTAATTAGTTAGAATTTCATTTCCACAGAGCTGCAAAACGATCAAATTTAAATTATAAAAGGAGTCCATTATTTCGCAGCAAAATTTCATCTTCATTGTTTTTCTCATACATGGAGACTCGATATCCAATATCTTCATGACTTCGAAATCTACGCGCGACCAATGAAATACCAGAACTACAAAACGAAAAGTACATCGAGAGAAAGCTGAAAATTAAAATTGCGAAAAATTTTCGTATTTTTCGATGTACAAATTCCCGAGCATTAATAATTTCGCCGTTTTCACGCTCAAAATGCAGATTTATCTTCGGAAATATTCTCGTTTGTATTTCGCTCGTTTGAATATCAAATTCGTCAGTAATTGTTATTTCCGCTAAAATTTATCGTCTTCGCGGTTGCGATTGAACGCTCGGTTATTTATTATTTTCATTTCGCCGGCTCGTTCGATCCGGTTATCGCTCAACCAGAGGACGGAAGAATAGGAGGCCTCGTTTGCACCTCCCCGCGCTCCCCCCGCTCCACACTCGCTCACAACGTGGGAATAATTAATCGAAAACAATTTGTATGTTTCGACCTGGACTGTATTACAGCGAAACCACTCAGCGAAGTCTTCCTTATTTTTGAGTTTCACCACTCAGCGGCCGGAGGGCTCGAGTCTCGCGGTATCGTAAGCGAGGGAAGCAATTGCGCGGCAGTTTGAATATACCAACAGTTAGCCACAGAATGCGAAACAGACAGTAACGCAAATAGGGAGCTGTTCTAGGGGAGGGGGCGGAAAGCGATTATTTCCCGACGAAAATTGCGGGATTTGTGCAATTTTTGAACCATTCAGGTCGTAGTAGTTGTGGTCATTTTCAATGTTTTTTCCCGTCTGTGTACCCTACTTATTCATACTTCGGCCGTTTGATTGATTTTCGATAAGCACCGCAGGGTCAACTGATTTAGCCAAGACGGCGAAAAATCCGGAAATAGTCGTTGTCGTGCCGAAAACTCGCGTCGAGATAAGACGAGGGTGCTCGAAGAATGGCGCAGATGATGTCTTTGCAAACTTGTATTCGCTTTTCCTTCTTCCATTATGTGTGTAGCTCTTCGTTTGACCCCACGTTCAGCCACCGCACCAACCCGTGTAAGAGAAAACCAAAAAGCAAATCCAAGAAGCCGTATTCGTCGGTTGTTGTAAAACAGCTTGTAGACTTCGCGGTTCGCCTGAAAATGAATTATAAACAAACCGGGGCGTGTGATTTGGTTACGAAGGCGAAGCTGTTTAAAAAGACAAAACTAATCCGGTGGGAATTTCCATCTCTATCTGTACACGTGGTTTAAGTCGAAACCTAAACGATTTAACGTGGAAACAAAAACAACCAGAAGCATCCCGACGCGTCCATTTTTTCACGTTAATATGTGTTCGCCAGGTCTTATAGTGTAATTGCCGATGAAGACCCATGTGCGTGAGAAGATTGAGTAGATAGTATTTTGCTTATAAATTCTTGGTAAATAATCTAAAATAACCGTGAGTTTAACCAACCTTTAATTTTGCGCTTCGTAGACTATAATAAAGCCTTTGACTGTGTGCTGTGGAGGAAACTCTGGAGCATATTACAAAAAATGGGAGTGCCAGAACATCTGATCTGCTTGATCAAGAATCTGTGTGCGGACTCCAGAGCTACTGTAACAGCCCAAGAATCAATATCGAACCAGTTCTAGCCCACAACAGGAGTTAAACAGGGATGCATCCTCTCTCCAGTCCTCTTTAACATACACAGTGAGGCAGTACTGAGAAAAGCTGTATGTGTGACTGGAGGGGTGGTGTATCAGTTGGAGAAGGACGTAAACAAAGCTTGCGCTTTGCAGGTGACCGGAGAGCGAAATAAGCCTACTTGATCGAGTGGAGAGGAAAAGTGAAAGTATGGGTTGTCTGTTAACAAGAGCAAAACCGAAAAGATCAAATTATACCAACCACAGATGTATTGGCGGGCTTTAAAAAAGTCAATAAATTTATTTAGTTGTAATCTCTTCTGTAACCTGATGGTGGCTCCTCAAGAGACATCCGACGCCGCATAATCCGCGGAAGGAATGCAGTCAGTAGCCTTATTCCAAACTGGAAGGATCGCCATGGCCACATATCTCACAAGACCAAATTAAGATTGATCAAAACGCTAACATTCTCGTTAATGTTATATGGAACTGGAAAATGGGCACTCGAAGCAGCGGACGTAAAATGGATAGATGCTATCGAAATGTGGGCCTGTAGAGACATGCTGAGGCTCATGGATGGATAAGAAAAAAACCCAACACTTCAGTTCGTAGTTTGCTAAACATAAACATACGATTGTTTGCTAACAGAAAATCCTGAGATTTTTTGACCATATCAGAAGAAATGGAAACTGCCTTGAGATATCCATTATTCAGAAAAAGTGAAAGGAATGAGAAGCCATGGGAGAACGCCCAAAAGATATATAGATCCAGCTAAAATTTTCACCGACATGAGCTTGGAAGAAGCAATGCGGGCTGCAGAGGACTGAGAGGAATGGAGGAGCATTGTAGAGAACATCTGAAAACGGGTCACTTAACTTCTGTATTTGGGAGAACAAGATCAAAGAAGAGAGGAGACTTACCAGTTTATTTCAGATGTCGCATACTGAAGGGTTTTTTTGAGGGGGGGGGGATAGGAAAAGAGACAAGACTCATCAAGATTTGTTTAGATTCATTGCCTCTTCAAGATACACTGAGACTTGAGTCGAGTCTCATTTGTCGGATTATTCGTCTTTCTGTTCGTCTGTTTCAGTCGCAGGCACTGGATGTCAGTAGTGGGGTGGAATTAATGAAGTGTTTCCTTCGAACAAGAAAAAAGCTCTTACACGCATATTTTAATAATTTTAAAGGTTTTCTCATAAATTTTTCATGCTAAAAGCAAAAACAAAAAGTTTACAAATGTCTTACAGTAAGAAACCCATATTTCATAATTGAAAAAGTATAGAAGTACCATACCTATTTTTCTTTCCAATTCGAAATTTGAACGTGCATACGTAAAGTTACAAGTAAACCTTCTTCACAATTTAAGAAAGATGTTTTAATGACCAAAAATTGTAACGATTAAAAGACCGTTTATTGGCAGAGAAAATACCTCAGTTCCAAGCACAGATTCCAAATCGGCATGCAAATTAGCTGAAAAATATCTAATGGTTTAGGTAGACAATTCGTAAATTCAATCGCCGATGGAATTAAATGTATAGTGGTGATAAAGAAGCTCATAATTTCTATTTTTAATAATAACTTTTAAGTTACGAGTCTTCGAATGGCCCTATGTATTTCAAAAATTTAAAAACTTGCAGCCAAGCCCATGCGCGACGGGTTAGAATCAATTATCGAACTTTTTTGTGGGCCACTTATTCTGAATGTGGTATCAGATTTTTGATGTGGCCCTAATTTGAATCGCAAATTCTACATGTTCCCCATCAGAGCAGGAAATGAATTTGGATTGTAAAATCAAACAATGCATCGATTTTTTATTTATTTATTTATTTATTTTTTTTTTTTGGGGGGGGGGGGTTACTGATTACGAATATCATATCAGATTTTTATCAGACTCCAATTTTACTTTCAAAATTAAACTCTGAATCGATACAGAGGATTTTAGGGCCGTTAATTTGCATAATTGCATTCGCCTTTTCCATTTGAAATGATATGGAATCATGGTCAAAATCAATTACGGATTTCAAATGTCTGAAATCTACTTATGTAGCTTGAAAAATTGAGCAGAGTATCTCAATAGAGGTTTTTTGGAACTTTTTTTTTTTTTTTTTAATTATGTAATCTGATTTTTTATCGGCACCGATTTAAGCACCAAATTTGTGTATTTTTATCCACAATGTACATAGGTGAATCGGGGGAATGGAAAGAGGCTTTGAAAATTCGGGAAGAAGGAGAACTAATCTGTAAAATTTGAAACAAATTGGCGACCTGTGTAAGTTTCAAAGCTTCAGAAGTAGGAGGATTTGATATAGAATGCCTTTGCTTATTATTTCTTGTGAATCTATAAGACCATCATAGGCTTGTTAGAGACTCTTCAAGACTTTCCCACTGGTCATTCATTTTGCAAGCATTTTCAATTACTCAAAAATATTCTCTCAGCCTCACGTATGTAGCATTCCTATCTTTAGTTTATAAAATTCAAAATAGTTTACTCCTAAGTTATAATATTTCACTCACACCTCAACCAAATATGGGGTCTTACAGAACTTTGAATAAAGGCGTTTTAAACTAATCTTGAAAAATTCTGAGTGGTCTTCAGGCGTCTTGAAAATTTGGTCACATCTTGAAGAGTCTTATGGATTCTTTGAAAAAAAAAGTTGTCAAATCTTGAAGAGTCCTAAAAAAACTTTATCACATTCTGAAGAGTCTTGATCGAATCTGAAAGAATTTCCAAGAGCTTTAAGCAAGTTAATAAGAATCAGACACAATTTTGAGAAATCACGGACTTCTAGCAATGTTGGAGTCTTAAACAAGTTTGAAGTAGCCTTGAAGAGTCTGAAACGAGTCTCAAGCTTTCTCAAACAAAGAAAAATCGTCAGAATTCTCGATCAAGTCTTGAAGAATCTTGATAAAGTCAGACAAAGTCATAAGAAGTCTTAAAAGAGTTTCAAGAAGTCTTCGCGAAACTTGAACTAGCATATAAGAGTCTTGAAAGATCTTTACAAGTCTGAGAGCATATACAGATCCAGTAGCAAGCATTGAAAAATCTTAGCTGGACTTAATGACTAATCGCCACTGATTGAAAAAAAAAATTGAATGGTATTTCAATGGCTGTCTGTACCCTTTCAACATCGTTGTCCTGTCAGTATTTCATGAGTGAGTTCGGTAACTTCGATAAGACAAGCTGTCCGATGAACCAACTGTAATATAATCCATAATCGCTCATAGATTGAACGTATTTTATCGACGTCAAATTGACTAGCTAATTGTCAAGTTTTGACCATTTTGTCGCCTAAAAATCGACGTCGATTTTACGTTAAAGAATATCCGCCCTTTCCGACCTCTGATTTCGATTTTATTTCTAATCGATTACGAAAAGATCGACTTGAAAATTTCTATAAGAGACGTGGAACCAACGGCGATGTGTAGTCAATTTGAAGTAGAATTCTTATATGAAACGTGTTTTTGACCCATATTCGACGTCTACATTTTCTGACAAGTCGTCGAACCGATAAGAAAATGATATCAGTGACGGTTTGAAGTATGGTTATTAGAAGCGAAGGATTTTCAGCCTGTTTTCGAAATCTACATTTCGCTGTGAGTCGTGCAAAAAACGTGAAATTGACGTCAAGATACAGACGTAAAATATTGAAATACATTGGGGAAAATGTTCATTGTTCAATCAAAAGTATACATATGTAAATTTTTTCTTAACATATGTAATTAAAAGTTTGGAAACTCGCTATCGAGAGGTCAGACCACAGCAGCCGCAGAATTCAACTGACTGCATACTTGCATTGAATCTTGAAATTAGTATTTCAGCTTAAAACAAAGGATAACTCCAATATGAAAGTATCCTATCTTTGTCTTCAGAAAATATTTTTGTAGGAGTACATAGATAATTTCAAATCTTGATTCAGTACACTTAAATTCGATCTGAAAACAACAGTCTCAAGTCCGTCAGTTGAGACCTAAAATTAACGTAACATTGACCATTGACCTAAGATTGATGTACTGAATTGTAAATTATTATCTACAAACTACAAATTTACATGCGTATTCGATCTGAAATAGAAATCGAAATTCAGTCAGTTGGGCGGCAAGATCGACCAAAAGACTGCTGAAATAATTTTAAGTAAGTCGATCTGACGTCGAATCCGATCGCGTATTGGTCGATTTTATGTACATTTATGTATGTATGTACGAGTATATTGGCCAAAAATCTACGTCCAACTGACGGTCAGTTTTATTTCTACTATTATGATGAGAAATAGTTCGCCACGCAGTTCGTTGAAACTCCCAAATATTTATTCTTTATCCTCCCAGTTTCCATCTTGAAGGCACAGGAATGAGACAAAAAATACTCAAGGTGAAGGGGACAAATTCTTATGTATACATTCTAGATTCAGTATGACTCTCTATGTGTTCGCCGCTTAGACGGAGAGGAGGACTCAAAATAGAACAAGTAGACACTGCAATTGTAGCATCCTTGCTGCAAACTCTGAAAAGTCCCAAGAAGTGGACTTGAATGAGTGTGCTCCAGGAATAGATGTTTTTTTATGCGTCATGCGATAACGCTAGCCTCGTGAAAGGCCGGTTGCATTGTATGTGCTGGATGACTCAGAGTGCAGGTCTGAAGTCTGAACTTGCTCTTACACTACTACCCATTAGATTTGGTTGGACCGCATTAGTGAATGACTCAAGGAAGTCTCGCTTCTCAGGTTTTAAAGGTTAACTTCATTACAGGTGTACATAAATGCCGCATAATATTTACGAGTGGATATTGGCTCGAAGAATGATAATTCAATTATTTCGTTAACCGTGAATACGAGGAGTGTGTCGAGTTCAACGAGTCGTATTAGTAAACACATCACGAAACCGAACTCATTTCCCACTGCCTTGTTTACATTCGACAATAGCAGCGGCGGGATATTTATTTTCTTCAATGGGGTTTATTTTTCTTTTCCGCCCGCCGAGTCGGGAAGAAAACTTTTTCGAAAATTGCGAACAACGAGCTGTCGGCACAACTTTCAAAATTCTCAGACTTACCGCTGCTAGAATTTTTCTTCGTCTCTACCGCAGGCTTGCGTTCTGCGTACTCATTGGTTCGGTGACGAAGAGGGGTGTGCAAAAACGAAAAGCTAACTCGCCTCGCGCCCCTTAATGCATTTGTAGTGTTCACGTGCTTATGGAATACCGATTGTATTCCTTCTCGATTCCGATTCAAGCGAAAGTATTCTTCACAGATCCTTCGCAACTTTCGCGAAATCATTTTACATCGAATTAAAAGGATGCGTCCCGCGTAATTCGCCTCTTGAAAAGAAGCACGGACCAAGTTGAGATTAAAATCGCACAAAAGGCAATACCTCAGAGAGTTTCCAACCTACTTGAAAGGGTTCGTCTCTTCTTTTTTTTTTCTCCTTCAGTAATTCACAAAAAAGATTCAGCATCGGAATTTTCTGAAATTTTTTCGTAATTCGTTGCGGTCGAAAAGTAATTAACCATTCGGAGCCGTAGATCAGCGAAATAATAACAAAAGATTAAACGATTCAAATTTCTAATTGCGTTTCTTTCATCGGGAAATATGGTTTATCAATTATGTCTTCGTTCTGCGTATTTTTTTTTGAGAGGGTATCCGAAATCAGACGGTTAAAGGAGACAGAATTATACAAAATTTGAAAAATTATGATGCCAGGTGCTTGGAATGCAAGAAAAATATGAGACGTTCCTATATTTTTTTTCTTTATTACGACCTCTCATCGATGTGCGACAAATGTGGATCTTTAAGCAGCAAAACCTGCATTGTTTCTTTTTTCAAGTAAAAAAATGTTCCCTTCCAACTGAAAGGAGCCCGCACATACCCTCAGCTTTGTAATATTTAATGAAGAAGTCAACAAACGTATATTGCATTCGATTTGTGGTCAGCTCTGGTTTGGGTTTGACAAGTCAAATTTTGTACCATAAACTGGGTAGCCACTTTCTGGAAAACAGGAAAAAGTCAGGGAATTCTGTCAGTCTGGAAAATTCAGGAAATTACTATAATTTTGATCAGAATCAGGGAACTTTTTGAGAATAGTGAGAATTCAAGAATATACCCAATTTTCATCTTAGTCAATAAAATTTGATCCCAATAGTAAGTATTCCCGAAGCTGTGTACAATACTACCTGAAAAAATGTCAGGGAAAATAATTCTAAAAAGTGGCTACCCTGATGAATGGTGAAAATGATTTGGTTGCTTGGTATGAAAAATTGATCAATATATATCGAAATTATACCCCCCCCCCCTCCTCAGAAAAGAAGGTAAAAAAGTCAGACATATTCAGTAAATTGATGAAAAAGCGTATTGAGAAATTACAGAAATGAAATTGGCGACATTTCTGACTTCTGTTTTTACTCAAGTTTTCAGGACTAAAAACTGTTTTACTTTTGCTTTATAATTAAGAGTTTTAGTTTTCATAACATCCTCCATACTTCCCTCCAAAAAATAACCTTGCGATGCCGTTATCGAAATGGGTGTTCTTTTCAGTCGCCGGTTACGATTATGTGTAAATATAACATTAGATTTCGGATCAGACCTCGTTGTGGTGTCAGAAATGAAGATTTTACCCCTTCCCTCAAGTGAACAAACTTATCGTAGTCTGAGAAATTGACTGACCTATCTAAGTAGGAATTTTCCCTGTGTTGCTGATTACGTTGGATTTGGCCACGTATGGGGTTCGGAAATTAGAACCTCTCCCTTCAAATGAACAAAATCGACTCACTAGCAGCTTGTACAATCAGATAATGAGTATGGACTGTTTGTGTCGCTGAGGCCGAATGCTCTATCAGACTTCTGTGTAAATGGGTTATCAGGACTCGGAGAACTAAAAGGACTGTCGAAATGTTGTTTTTTGTTTTTTAAATTGTTGATTCAAAATCAGAATACCCGCGCCCGATTAGATTTTTTATTTAGCTCTGATTTGAATCCTCGGAATTGAAAATTGAACACCGGAAGGCGTAGACATATTTTCATTCGGGAAAGGAGAAAACAATGTTTTCCTTTTTACGAAAAAAAAAATGTTTTACTTAGTAACGAAAGGAGGAAGATCCCTGTTTTCCTCTCCTCAAAAACAAGGAAACCGAACAAGTTTCGCCTTCCTCACGAGAAACGAGAAAGTAATTTCTTTTCCTCCTTAGATGAACGAAGTTCTTCTCATTTACAAAAGGAAAGAGATGATTTTCTTCTGTTGTCTCAAACAATGAAACGAAGTTATTCTTTCAGGAAGAGGAAGACTGAATTTTTTCTCTTTCATCAAAGAGAGGAACTTGTTTCTGATAAGTAGCGATGAAGAAGTTCGTTATGGGTGGTAATAAAAGTAGACGTAATAAATAACGAATTAAATGACGCAAATCGGACTTTCTTACGAGCCTTCTAATTTTCAAATATTTCAAAAATGAAAAATTTCGACCTATCTGTTCTATGTAGCACAAATTTAGGTAAGTTAGGATAAATGGAAGGGGCTTCCAAGGTATAGAAGTGTATTTTGAAGGTTATGGAAAAAGGGTAGCTGACCCATAAAATTTGAAACAATTTGGCGACATTCAAGTTGTTCTCATTCAGGCTGGTGACAGTGCGATTTTCTTCTTAATTCTTTCATTTTGGAAACTGGAAGGGTTGATGCACTTCTATGTCAGTTTTGCCCATTTTAGATTTAAAATTGATTGTTTAAGCCTAAAATTGGAGCTGGATAGAAAATCTGATGCCTATTCATGATCAGCGTTTTACAAAACACCCATCTCGACACTTCGTTCCATTTTTAAGGCCAAGTTAGTTTGCCCATATCACGTCTGAAATACATATCTATTTTTAGGTACGAACCTTGGATGACCCATTAAATCTGACTTGATGTTCGTAACCAGATACGGCGTACGATACCTTTTCGTTTGAAATTCCAAAGCTGAAGGTACGTGTAGGCTCCTGTCCGCGAGGAGGAATTTTTTACCTGAAAAGAAACTGAACCTTGCTACTTGCAGATCCTCATTTGACTTGTATTTATCCGATTTCTTAATATATGTATTAGGAAAAAAAGGGGGGAGAGGCATTTTGTAACGCTTCCGGTGTATAAATTATTTGGAAAGCTTGACATATCTCCACGCGTGATTATTCGACACTATTCAGGAATGAGTGCAAAAATTGCCAAGTCCCATTGGTGTTGGCCTAGAAACCTAGACGGACAGACTATTTCTGTTAGAATGTATCGTAGCGTCCTAGTTGCTTCTTGCACTCAGTCCTCCATTCGAATCAAAGTCGTTATAATTACTCGATAATCAGGCGTAAGTTAGGAGGGAGAAGGGACAGGCGACACACCGTCCTCATTTAGCATCCAAAAAGGTTTCCAGTGTCCATTTTTGGGCTCTATGCAAGAGAAAATACCTGATGAGAATTACTTCGTCTTCAACCATACTTGTTTGTTTATCGAGAAGCCTAAAGGTATTTAATATTCGATGAGCATTATGGGATTTAGGGACCTATTTATTTTGCTCAGAAATCGCTTTTCCTGATGATGAATGTTAATTTTTTGTACTGGCTTTCAAAAGAGGTCCATGAAACTTTATTGGACCATTTCTGCCTTATCAAGAAAATTGACTCTTTGAGATGTCAGTTGCCAGTGAAATCTGATGTAACGTCATCAAGCCAGAGACGTTTGTTTTGAAATCTTATTTTGTTCAGTAAACTATTGGTAACTTATTGGATATGGGCTATTGACTGTAGACCAAATCAGGGATGACGTTATCATGCCAAACTGATGTTCAAGAACTCGCCTAAAATGAATTTCATCCCTTATCAAATAGCCTTATTATACTTAAAGACAGAAAGACAGACAGGCGAACTTTAAACTGATTTAGATCCCGTGACGGTTCATTGAGGCTGACTGTCATCAAGACCAGTGGCGTAGGGGCATAAGGGGTTTTGGGGTGTAAACCTCTCCCAAGGCTTAAAAAAAAAGAAAAAAACTTTGGATATTATGAAAATAAACCTATGAAATTAATTTTTTAAACGCAATTTTTCATTCTGTATTGAGTATTGGAGTAATTACCTCCATCTTCCTAAAATTTCTAACTACTAGCAACGTTCATCAGCGGTGCCAAAAATTTCCCAAAAATGCCCCCCCCCCCCACAAAAAGAAAAAAAAAGAAAACTAAGACCTAGGTACGCCACTGATCAAGACCCCGCTGTAAGTATCCTTAGGAATCATTAAGACTCATGAAGATTAGTTATGTATCCCATCATGATTCTTTGAGATTGTATAAGTACAGTTTCAATCTGTGTATGTGTAGTCTCATTATATAAAAAATTATACTAAACGACGTGATGATGTATTTTAATTTTTATTAATCACCTTGTTCGCTACTGTTACCTATTACACGCCCTGTCAATTTGATGTTCGATTAGCACAAGCTAAGGCAAGCCTTGTACACTAAGCATACATCTCCGAGCGTGTTTGTCGTGTTTTTCTTGAATTTCAAATGAGTTATGATCTTATGATTTATGTTTCTTTAGCTACCCCCCCCCCTCCTCTTCCATAGAATTTTCCAAGCATGTCAGTGCTGGTAAAGGCGTTCCCCAATTGAACCAAAGCTGAAGGAGAGCTTTGCCCCCCCCCAGTCATTTTGAAGCCGATTTAGTCACTGACACTCAGCTTGTATGAGCCTCCAGGTCGAGCTTACTGTCTGTTTATCCTTCTTATCTGTTTAACTGACTCACGGACTAACTGGTCGTCTCTTATTTTCATTGGCTCTCTGACTTTTTTTGTTGCTCTTTATCTATCTGCTCTCACAATATGTAGGGCAGCTCATTCAGCGCTTTTTCTTCGCCTGAATGGAGTTGAGGCAGTTCCCCGCCCATTCTGATCGATTCCGTGTCTTCCTACCCCTCTTGTTTGAGGGGTCTGGTTGGCCGAGTCGATAGCGCGTTGATCTCGAAATCTGGAGGTCCCAAGTTCAAGCCCACGTAGCAACTCGTCAGATTTCGACGACAGAGGGCCAAGACAGCCCTAATAGCTTTCCCGATGTCTCTTAGGTAATGCTCGAAAGGGCGGATTCCAGTGCTCGGGTTGAAAGCAAATTAGAAAAGAAGAGCCCTTCTTGTCTATATGAGCTCAGATTTGGTTCCTCTGCGGTCAAGTTCGGTGAACGCTGGGTGTCAATAATCGTCATATTTTTCAAATTTTCATCATAGTGTTCTCCACTATGTTATCAGCCAATGGACTTCGTACGCTATCAATTTAATATCTGCCGTGAAAAGACACATACAGGGTTGTCACGTCGTCATGTCCTCGTGAGAGCAGATTCCACTTTCCGAACGAAATTACGGTAGTAACTCAAATCTCGATCTTTTTTCTCTCGCGTTCACACCCTCAGGTCGCCTGTCTCTGAGACGAGAAAGATCGCGGTCGGAATTGAACCAGTCATATAAATTCCGAAATAACATCGTCGATAATTCGATTCCCCTATATTCATAAATGCACGCCAGTTTTTGATTTTTCAATCGAGTTCACGCGACGGCGTTCACAGCGCGGGAGATTTATCACCTTCGAATATTTTTATTTTCCATTCCACGTAACCCTTTCGTTTTTTTTATTCTTCTTTCTTTTCCAGTCCTTAATTCAATTTCGTAAGTCAGAAAGTGACTTGGCAATATTTTTTATCGCCATCTTTTCACTTTCTCCGGTGGCCTCGTGGGTGCCGAATTCAATTTATGGCATTACGGTAGAAAAAGTTAGTTTTAAAAATGAAGAAGAACAAGTAGGGGGAAACCGAGTTCTGGTGAATGACGAATTTGATTTACTCGAATCGTGTTTCCGGAAGATTATTAAATCTTAAGGTCGTTTTCGAGTCGGATTTGGAGTGCGAAGAGCTACGACAGTGGCAAATCCTATGGCCTGTGTACTTCTTTCACAAATAGAATGTCTTCTCGTTGGTTGGTTGACCGAGAATGCTGGAGGGAATACTGGAACGCGTGGTTTGTTGTTTCACTTCTGTAGGCGCATTTTCTGTCTGTGAATTACGTGATGTTGAGAGATGCAAGAACGGCGTCTGTAATTGTCATCTTAGAAGTGACATTGATCCTAGTTACTGTTGGCTTATGCGGACTTTCGTCGGAAGTTTGCGAATTGAAGAGACCTCGTGATATCGCTGGATTTCTGTTTGATTAAATTTGTTCACGTTTTGTGCTTCGTCTACCCGTTCGATAAGCTTCGTATTTCCATCTGCTCGTACTCGAAAGTAATTTCTTAATCGTTGATTGTATCGTTTTTTGAGGAACTTCATACTTTCCATTTCCATTGTCTTCCCAGTATTCCTCCTATTCTTCTCCGTCAAGATGAGAGGTGCATGGCGTACATTAATTTTTCTGCACAAAAATTCAACTCTGAACATATTTTATGCTCTTACATCATGATGAAAATCACATGTGTGGTGTCCGTGTGTTAATCATCGAAGGTCTCATGCACATTCCGAAATAACATTTTGACGAAAATTGAGTGAAGCACATAGAACTGTTACTGGGGCTATAATCTCTATCGAAGTCTGCCTATGAGAGCAGATGACGTTTGATTTGAGTGCCAAACACACGTTTGCTTTCGTGCTCAGTTATCCTAAGTGAATCAGTTGTGTACTCTATGGCACATTCATCGTACTTGTGAAAGCAAAATTGGAGCTCAGTTGAATGGAGAGCTGTACGTTTCTGTTCCGGCACACAAAACCTACAAAAATCTTTCAATAAGCAAGTAAAAAAAAAAAGAAAGAAAGAAAGAAAGAAAGATTTGTTAAAAATGTTAAAGAAACAAATTATTCCGGCAGATTATAAACATTATTACGAAACTTTGTCAAGTACATACCCTCTTGAAGGGTGACCAATATAGGGTGGCATCTATTACCTCTAGAAATCCTTTTTTATCTTAGCATTTTCTTGAATGTTTGTAGATTTCATCCACTCCTCCCCCCATCATTAGTCGACTGAACCGTATATTTTGTGTGAAAAAAAAGCCTTGAAAATTGCAAAATTTATAAAATGTTCTCCTGAAAAATAATACTTTTGCGGTGTAGGTCAAGTGTATATGAGACCCTAGACATGTTTTTAAAGTCGACATTCGTTGCTCTAATAGAGTGACATGAATTATACTCTTCTATCTCAATGAGGGACGGCAAGCAAGGGAGAGACCAGGCACGTATCGATAGGGGGCAGGGTGCAACTCCCCCCCCCCGTATGAATTTTCTACTCAGCAGTTGGGAAAATTTACCATTTCAGTCACGTGAATTGGGAAAATCCAACAAGTTGAAGGTTTTTTTTTTTTTTTTTTTTGCTTTGATGCTTGGGAATTGAGTTGAGAAGTTGGAAAAATCGAACAAGACAAAAGGTTTCTCTTCTTTTGTTTGATACTTGGGAATTCTGAGTTCAGTCAGTTGGGACTTTCACAATAATTTTGACCCCCAGCCCACCCTAGGAAAAACTCTTCTGTACGTCCCTGGGAGAGACCCATACAGTGTGACATTGTGAATAAATGCGTTAATAATAGCAATCTTAGAGGAGATGTACAAATGTACATTCAATGTTCTCACACTATATAATGTGATTACTGTTAAATATACTTGCCTCTTTCGAAACTAATTAAAAATAGGTGTTTTTGGAAACAAAACTGTGTCCTAAATCTTTTCAGTGTTTTTTTATGGGAACTTTTCTATCAGTGATAGAAATGTGAGATTGATACCTAAAGGAATTCTACGTTCTACCTTCGAATTGAAGTGGGAAATTATTCGATGGAAGCCTTCATTGTGGAGTAATAAATTATCAGCGTGGTAGTGAAGTATCCAACATCGAGACAGTCTTATCATTACTGTACGTCATACCGAAGCAATTCATGTAATGTAATCATTATTAAGAGCAAAATAATGCTATCTACATTTTATTGATATTAGCAAAAGAGGGAGAAGAAATTTTCAATAGCGTATCACTCCTGTGTTACGAAATCCTGACGTCATGCTTAGGTGAAGTTGATATTTTGCCAGCATCAACATGCAGTGTTGCTTATGATAGAGCGTGAAATTTCGTTTCCAATGATACCAATAACTCATTTCCCCCAAAAATGTAGATAACACTATTTTGCTGTAAGGGGTCGGTTTGGCGTTGAATTATCTCGGTTTCAAACGTTGAATTGGGTTAATCTGAAGATGGCAACTCGATCGGTAGGTTACTCGTAGATGAAGAAAATATATGCGAAAAGCTGTAAAAAATATTATAAAAGAATAATTGACAGTACGAAAATCGGCCAAGTTCAATGTCAAGTTTTGAACATTAGCCAGCAATGTACTCCTATTGGTAAGCGCATACTATCTTGTGATTTAAATTGACCTTATTCATTTTCTTCGTGTGTTGAAATGAGGTACTCTGCCCTGTTACCGCCACCCTTAATTTGATCTAGTGTCACGTCGACTCTAACTAACTAGCGGAACGATTGTGAGAATTTAGTTTTGTATCATCCCAAGGGGTAAGAATTTTGAAAATCGTTGTTCAAAAACATTTATAATGTTTCTAGTAATGGTCACCCGTTGGCGGAATTAGTACACTAGGGCTCCTAATAACACCAATAGATAATTTTTCAAAAAGTGCCATTTTATACCTACTGTAGGTATTATTTTGTGAATTTTTATGCCTTCGGGTGAAAACGCATCAATTTCTCTTTGTGTAATCGTTTGTACAGTATTAAAAAGTGGTAAAAAATCTTTACTACATAGAGGTATTTTCTAACCAAAAAAAAAATTCTTTGTTTTTATTTGAATTTTGATTCAACATGCTTGTAAAATCTTCCTTTTTATTCAAAATTTTAATTCAAGGTACAAAAGTTATCATTTGTTTCTGCCATCTAAAACACAAATTTAGGAACAAAAATGAAATTTCACGAATTAGCGATAATAGAACACCTCGTCTCAAAATAGTTTTTGGATCATTGAAGTGTAGATATCTAGCGAGTATCAGTTCGAAATAAAAGTGATTCGTGTAGTAGATAAAGAGCGGCATCTAACGATATATTGTACTTACCTCTATTTTGATTAAAAATAATCAATTTTTATCTTTGAAAAAAAAAAAAAAAAAATCGAAAACACATGTTACAAAACTCTTGTTCTCAGAAAATGTTTTCATATATCTTATCATCGCTTTGCTTCAGCGACAAAGAAACTATACTAGATAGTGTTATTTTCATTCTTGAACACGAATGTGACGTCACTTTCATGACCAGATGAATAGTTTCGGAGATATTGATAACATGATAAGTGACTCCTGGCCAGGGTTGGAAAAAATCTTTTTTTTTTTTTTTTTTTTTTAAGAACAAAATAACTGTTCTTTTTGTTTTAAAACGTTTAAAAATATTGTTTTAAAACGTGTGTTTTTTTATATTTCCGACCTTTTGTCTTACCTTTTTGTTCCGTTATCTGACCTTCAACTCTGACGTCACAAAGTGAGTTACTGTTAGCAAGAATACCCGTCGTTGGGCCAACAAATCAACAAATGTATTGATAACTATCACTGATATCAAATCATTCTGTAAATTTTTGTGTGAAATTTTGAAATTTATTCGTTCTTAACAAATTATTTTGATTCCTGTAAGGTCTGAGTGAGAAAATCTCAAAGAAAATGAAAGAAAAGAAAAAAAAACATGGTTAAAAAACGTTTTAAAACACGTATTTGTATTAAAACAATGATTGTTATTTTTTCATTGTTTTAAAACATGTTTAAAATGTGTTTTAAAACATGCCAACACTGCTCCTGGCGGTATTACAGCACAGCACCTTTTAATACTGTCTCACTGTTGGAGGTTTGAGTTTAAAAAGTGGGGCATTTTGATAAGTGTGGTCAGAGACGAAACCCAACGTTCAATTTGGAAGAACGGAGAAGGAAAATTTGACGACAAATATTTTTTGAAAACTATGAAAATTTGCCGATCTTTTAATCAAATATTTTTTAATGGAAAAAATAAACAAACAAACAAACGTTCTTAGATAATGAAAAATTCAAATTGATGGTTTCAAAATTTGCCGAGTGCCAAAGTATATTGGTGGTGTTTCACCTCCTATAGTTTCGACCCTGCAAATGCAGATTGGAACTTTATCTCCCAAGCACTCACATTTGCGCACATGAGCATACCTAGTCTGGGAGGGTAAGTTGGAAGGATTTTAGGAATACTTTTGAGAGGAACAGATAACTTCCTTTACATATTAAGGTGATTGTTATTTACTCTTGGTGATATCTTTTTCTAAATTTCCTCTGATTCGTCTCCTAAATTAGTTTAATTAAATAAATAAAAAAAACTACCAAGTTTCAGGTCGATTGGATTAAGGGAATCCGTGCCACAAAGCTCCCTTTCGTTCTTATGGGAAAAACATATGGAGTTTTGACTTTTTTTTCAGACTAAATTTCCCTCCTATATTCACCAGGACCAAAGCCCGTAAATTAAACAACAGAACAGAACATTTACTATCGAATTCAGCTTGTGACATTGGAAAAGTTGGAAAATATGTCTTTTGCTTTCAACTTTTAGATTTTAATAAAATGTTGAAAATTTTCAAATTTCAAGCTCTAGGTCAAACAGAAAATCTAGTACAAACTGAATAGTCATTGAAATTCGAAATTTAACATTTGCTACTGACTTTCAGATTTTCGAAATGTCTTCCACATTTCAGCTTTGTTTCAACCTTTCAGATAACGTTTGATACTCAGCTTAAACCCTTCGGCTTTTGACTGACTAGTCTCTAACAGGAGTCCAGGGTCCATTCTCAGAAACGAAATTTGACTTTTAGTTTGGGGAAGTGGAGAAGAAAAATTTGCCGATCAATATTTTTCAAAAACCAAAAATTCGCTGACAAAATTTTTAAAAAATTAAAAATTTGCCGATTTTTTAATCGAAATATTTTTTAATTGAAAAAAATAAATATACAAACATTCATAAAAAATTCGAATGAACATGTTCAAAATTAGCCGACTGCCAAATTATTGGCGGCGGGGGGTATTTCAACCCCTCCCCCCTATTGTCTCGCCCCTGAGTGTGGTCTCAGACTTCTAGCAATGGCTCCTCCAGTGCAATTTAAACGCTTCATCCCTTGAATTGAAACTGAATATGTGAGCTTCCTATTGCGTCAAAATTTTGAAAAACCCGTTTGCCGAAAATTCGAAAATGTGTCTCTTAGTATGGGCCTCTCCCCTATGTTCAAGAATTTTTCATTGCAGAAAAGAGTATGTTTTTCATCATTTAGATTGTAGCAACAGTGATGAATAAGGCGATGTATAATTCCATGCACATATTTAAGCCACTTTGAGCTCACCATTTTCGTCTCATACAGATGAAGTGAACGCATTTCGACATTATCAATACATTCGTGGAATGATTTTGCCTTGCTGACGTAAACGTGTAAGTTCCTACCATTATACTACACAACAGCATTGAAAACAATGGGATGAGATTATATGATTTTAGCTATATTTTGAATGCTGAATATGGCATTAACCATATTTTTCTCAAGGACCTCTCATTTTCCATTTCCAAAATTAAAATTTTATCAATTTTTTCACTTTTTATTCTTTTGTGTCGTCCATGAATAATTACACTGATTCTAATTACAATAGTGAGCGCGCATAGTGGTTGGATTGGTGGTATATCATCTTGACAATGCTAAAATTCACATTCAAGATAGGGGATAGGGGAAAAAATGAACAATAATCAAAAAAATTAACATCGGCATGGAATTCTTCGCTGAAAATGCATATAGAATCATATATATTCTCATGTGATTGTTCTTCAAGAAATCTCAAATAATTGTTGTGTAGTGTTATGGATAAAAAGGTAACATAATATGTTAGTTCCACATAGGAGTGGTTGCTACTATGGAGCATCGATGGTAGCGGATAGGTGCATATACAACCATTAGAGAATACCATACTTACACCTAGGAGTGCGCCTACAAGGGTATAGTATTTTGTGGTACTATACGATAGTGGCAGAATAGGAGCGTTTACTACTAGGAGCAAAGATGGTTGCTGATGGGTGTATGCGCAACTATTACTGATACCATGTTTACACCTAGGAGCACACCTACTAGTGAATAGTATTTTGTGGTACTATAAGATGGAAGTGCGATAGGTGCGTTTGGAACTGGGAGCAAAGATAGTTACAGATGGGTTCATACGCAACTATTACTGACTCCGTGCTTATACCAGGAGCGCTCCTAGTAGTGTATATAGTATTTTATGAATACACCCATTCCACTGATTTCTTCTTCCTCATCTAACTCAACTTACTGTTTCGCCGAGCTAATAATCGCTGTAATTTTAAAGCTCGTAAATAACATTAAAAAAAACTTTTATTCTTCCTAATTCTTTGATTGAGGCTATTGGAAGGTTAGTAAGTAAGATGAAAAAAGTAAGACCTTCCAGATTTCTGAAGTCGGTCCGTATTCAGTGTTTTTCTAGTGTTAAACCGAATGTCGCTACTAATCTCCGTTAACCTTGAAAGAGATGTTATATTCCTTTGATACAGTCTTACCCCCTTACCCATCCAAGTACATTAGTACTATATATTTAATTAGTCCACCGGACGAAGTAGTGCTTTTGTTATTTTATTTTGTGATTGATGTTCAAATTTTTAAAATTCCGCGTGGTGTGCTGTCGACATCATTGAAAAATGAAGCCATGATCAGGATTACAGAAACCTACAATTAAGATCACAGTTAAGTACTCTAAATGAAAGTAAGTAATTTCAGAATAGAATTATCCTAATGAGTTACTTAGATTTTTCCAATTTTTCAATTTTGAAGCGCTAATTGTGTTTTCCAAGTAATGTACGCGGTTTGTAAATTAAAATAGTTGGAATAAGTAATCTATTGAGAAGTGTCGTCGTAATATTTCGGAGTGTATTACTATGATATGGCGAATTACTTACTTATTCCTTTCTTATACAGCTATCCTAATACGAAGTTTTGGGAAATTGAGGTTCTGGCTTCCGGTGTTATGTGTATCTTTCGGCCATAGTTCAAAACCAAACCAAAGATCGAACATTTACGATCGTTTGGAAGAAAGTGATAGGTGAACAAAGGACGAAAAAGACGCTTCAAAAGCAAACCAGAGAAGATTTGTTAGTGCTCGTATATCTAGAGAGAGTTGAACTGCTCCAATTTTATTTGTCTCAGAAATATGCCACTTTGAATTTGTAATTTTTCGTTTTTTTAAACCCCTTTTTAAATTGCATTATTCTCAGAATCAGACGGAAGGCGAAATGGGGGCTCGAGCCAGCCTCAAAGTGTCCACACTAGTCTCTGACGCGATACTCGAAAGGGTAGTTTTCGGGGGCCAGGAAAGGGGCGGTGTCTGGGGAGCCAATCTGGCATGCATGCATCGCCATACGCTCCACCAAACATACTCAGAATCAGGTTTTTTGAAATGTCAACTTTAAACAACCATATCTCGACGAATTTTGAAGCCAGAGAGCTCCGCAAGATCTCATTTTGTCAGCAATTTTTCCTAGCATATGTCGGTACTCATAACTCTATATCGACAAAGTGGGACCTTATTATCAATACGCCAATATCTGGGGCAAAATCTTACCGCGCGCAATCAAAGAACTCCGATTATTTTTACTCGCAAACATCTGGAGACGAGAATGAGTTTGTTGACTTCGATTCATTCCGAAAGACGTTCACTGATCTACTTGTTCGTCAGTGGTCGCATATGGTCACTACGAAATACGACTCGACGTGCTATTTCGACCTTTTTTAATCATTAATCATTTTAACAATGCCTATGTACAGAATAATACTGGTTTGGTTTTCAGCACCGGCGGATGTCGGTGGAGGTTCAGCTCGAAACTAATATTGAAAATCAGCCTGAACGAAAACAATTTAAGACAGACAAAGAGTGACCCTTTTTATGCGTTTTTGATACACTCAGAAAAGTGCCGATGTTGTAGAAATAGTTTCAATTCTCGTCGTTTTCATTAGTAAAAGTGTAGGTTTATAAGGCAATCACTGTCCATAGCTCGGTATTGTCCCGAGATGTATAGAAAAAAAAAAAGAAGAAAAAAAACTTGAATTTGAATGCACAAAAAAGCCTACGGTTTGGTTTTGGAAGAGCGAAGATAGCTTCACAGCCCAGACTGTTACACTTGTCCATATGTTTTCAGCAGTTCATAGGGATACAGTGCGTTTGATGCGTTTGTTTGGTTTTTCTGCGGTAATTGTGTAATACCCGTGCGTTCGTACATTGTACTAATTACTCATTGAGACCAGTGTGTAACAGAACATCTAAAACTCGCGATAACCGATTTTTGTTTGAGAATCAACTATAGGTGAGTGATCACGGGTTCCTTTCTTTCGTAATGCTGTCGCGGAGACTTATACATAGTAGTTACCCGTTAGCGTTTATTTTGGTTAATTTTTGGAAGAATGCGAGCAATAAGGCAGAAACGGTATATACCAATTAGCATTTGTTTGGATTAATAACCTCGCTACCTATACATACTGAAAGTGGCCAAGTATATGCCTTTTACTTTGGCACTTATTTTCTTAATTATTTTTGGTGTGCAAAATTCAATTAAGTTTTAAATCGCTATAATATATTGTTAAGTGCTCACCGAGTTACGAGAGAGAATAACGACACGATTCAAACTTAACCCTTTTAATTGATTAACTAGATCGACACATGTATCGTAAGGTGCCTCCTGGCATCAAGAAAGAATATGAATGCACTTAATCTAGGCTTATTTCATAGTTTATATAGTTATGAGAGGAGAGATCAGTAGTATTATTCCCAGATCAAAGTTTGATTGAAGTTCGAAAACGTACGCGTATTTCGTCTATTTACTTTTGGATGGTTCGAAAGAGTTATCTAAGTACTTTGCTGTTTACTTTGGTTATCCGTTAATACTGTATGCCTGAATATCGTACTTAGATAGACGTTAGGTATATTTCCGTAACAATATACGTAGAAGTATTATTTTTCCTGTATCATCTGTGTCATGTGAGGACTCATTTTACGTAAAAAGGCTCATTTTAGGTAAAAAAAGTCATCAGTTTTCCGGTCGTAAGGTTCTACACGTTTTACCACTGATGCGATGAAGCATATTAAAATCTTACTACATACATAAAATTATAAGTTATTGCTCAAAAACAGCATAACTGACGATAATATTGTAAAAGGAAGATTTGTACGAAATATTATGTATTTTCCCCCTTTTTGTAATCTCATTCTCTGCGCCAACGCGGCTTCACCTTTAACACATCCAGATGGTGGCAAAAAAAATGCTCGGTTGCTAACCACGAGTTTGTACGTAGGGAAAGACGACGAATCACCCATGCGTCAATTCACATATTATGCACAGGGCCGCACCGACGGGAGGGTCATTAGCCCCCTTCCAAACCAAAAAAAGGAAAAATCTCTGGGAGAGGGGCAGCAAAAAATTGTCTGGATCCGCGCCTGGGGCAGTTGAATAAATTTGGGGTATTCGTAGCGCCTCCCACCCCCCACCGAGAAAAAAGTTATCTAAATCGCAAAACACCCCCTTTATTTAAATCCTAGGTACGGCCCTGCATATATATATATATGTATATATTATACAGACAGCGTATACAAGCCTTGTAGCGAGAAAATATGACTGGCTAAAAAGTCGTTAAATAAGATCGACATGGAACCTGACGAAGTGTCATAGGCAAAATATTTACACAACATAGATTCATCGTATAATCAGTGCTTCTACAGTGATCAGATAGTGCGAGTCGTCCGTCGTCGTAAGGTTTCGAACCGTACTCTGAGTGTTGAGGCTGACTTCTCGCGAGTGCTGGTGAATGTGAGGTTGTGCCACCTACATCTCGTCTGAATCCAAATTGATTGAATAAACTATAGATTGATAGTCGAGTAGCCCTCTGCAATGGCATGCAGATAGGTACATGGGTCGCACGTCGGCTCATTAGTCGTAAGTTAGAATGGAATATCTGATAGTTATTATGTTAAGGTAGATCGACACCCCATCTCACAATATCATTTGTGTTATGCCCACTTGACTTTCGAATTTGAAGAAATTCAAAAACTGATATGCACAGAAACACGTAACCCTGAACAAAGGAAAGAATTGATGACTAATGTTTTCATAATCCGAAGGAAGTTTTCAAATTAAGTCTTCAGCATGATCTGGATTTTTCTCGTTTTTGTTTCACAAAAGCCTGTCGTGTGGCAATGCTGCGAAAACAGGTTGATTATAAATGTGCAATCATCAGGAATACATCGCAATATATGTGTATAGGTATGTTGGCTTTTAAAACAGCTCTTAATGTCTTTTACCAATCTGAGGCTTACGTCATACTTAGCAAGTATTTTTCGAAGTCACCGAAGGTAATTTTATTCGTGTAATAATAAATTGTACGCCAAAGAAGAAGGAGAAAAGAGAGACAGATTTGCAGTGTTTAAAATAACGGCACTGAATAGGAAAATGCATGTTGAGTAAGTTTTGGCGTGCAGTTAAAAATCATACACCTCTCCATTCTACGAGTATATACCAAGAATCAATGAAAGCAAGAAGGAGAAAGTCAAGAAAGTCATGAAACCTTACATGATCACAATTTTGTACAATAGAATCGTTTTCATCGACGGAAATGTGGGTTTAGGTAATTATCTAAGAGGGATCGCGCGCCGCTACGTACAATTTTTTGCGTTTTTTTTTTTTTTTGAGTTGCCATTTGGGGCTCAACAGGACAAAAACGTAGCGTGAAGAAGTTTGACGGTGCGATTACATTGAACTAACCGATATCCGATGAGCAACTTTTTCATTCATTCTTCCCTTAAAATTTCATCGTATAATACTCGAGCGTTTTTAATCCCCTTCCATTTTAAATTTCAAATTCTTTTTAAATTTCAAATTATAACCGAGCACTGGCTCCATAAGGTTATTGACTCGTGGTTAGGGAGTGAGAATTAAATTATCAGTAGAAGTTTGCTTAGGAGAGGGGTCTCACAAGGAATTCGACAAGCAGGAGTCTGAATTTGTTAAGTCTACGTAAAATTTCGCTTCGTGCAAGAGCCTGTAGCACAATAGTACGTGATGTGTTTTTGCTTCATCCATGGGTAACTTGTAAAAATACCTAATATGTTTCGGCAGTCCAGCTGTCAAATATTAATATTTTAAAATTGAACTTCACCAAGAAACTTCAATTCCTACTTGCGTTTGTATTTTGTAGATAAAGTGAAAATTGGATTTTTTGAGGAACTGGCACTAAGAAATGATTTTCAGTAATCTGCTTGATAATCTAAAAGACAAAGAGAGAATAATTTAATAGGAAAAATGTCAGTGGGTTTTATTTCACATCCCTTACAGTACATACCATTATGATCTACATAGGCAACCCTATTTGGTTTGATCGGAAAATATTCAAAAATTAAAATGTACTCTGTTCCTAAGGACAGCTGGGAGGTACTTTTACGTGACATAATATATTGTGCTTGGAATTCACATTGTCTTACTTCTTTTCTGTATGTTACAGCCGCTGTAAAAAACGTGTTTTTTGAGTGCGATCTGGACGAAAAAGGAGCCAAGAGAGCAGTTGCGGCTTAAAGTCCGATTAAACATCAGGACGCCAATTAAGAGTAAATCTCTTGTTGCAGAAACCACTCTAGAAAAACGTGACTGATAATTGCTTTTTTTTTTGTAGATAATTTATAATTTTTTTATTTTTTTATTCTATATAAATATTCTGTCATCCCCCATAATTATTTCATAATTTCTGTAAATACCTATACCTACCTATGTTATTTTCCCTAAAAGTAATATATATTATTTTCATATAAACAAACCGCCTATTAATTTTATTTATATTCTTACAGGTTAGGATGAAATTGCAATCATTGTTGAAAGCAAGGGTGCGGACTAAATTCCCTTTTCTTAGGGTGGCTGGTGGGGAAAATTAATGCTCGCGTGAATGCACTACTGTGAACGCCGATATCATTGCGCCCATTTGCACTACTATAAATACTACTATCTCTACTCCCAGGAGTACTACTATGAGTACAACTATACACGTTTAGTGAAATGCAACCTTGAATGCTCCTAGGTACGCTACTATCATTGCTCCTATGTGCGCTACTATCATTGCTCCTATATGCGCTACTAGCATTGCTTCTATGTGCGCTACTATCATTGCTCCTATGTGCGCAACCATCACTGCACCCATATGCGCTACCATAAAGATAACTACTCGCCTGAGTCTCATCGAAATTGGCGCACATTCTGATTTCTTGCGATTTCTCTTTTTTCGGGATTCATTTTGATTGAAAAAGCTCAACCTACACCCCTGTTATCCTGAAGTTTATATTATCCAGTGGAGCTCAGACTTGTGTCAGTATTTGTTTCTTCAATCATGTTGAATGTTTTCCGGCTGCAGGAGCGCTTATCGGAGATGATTTCGGAAAGCCCTTACAGATATTTAGATTTCAACCCTATCACGAATCTGCTGAACCTGGTTTCAGAAATAGCCAACCGAGACCACCGACAATTTTGCCATTTGCGTTCACGTGCCACGATAATAGACGACACGAGGTTAATTACACGAAAACGTCTCTTAACCTTCCACTTCTTAATATCCAATTTAACCCTTCCAGGAAGGGCGAAAAAGTAACACTTCAGATTCAACCCTAACGCGAAACGTTCGCCAGGATTTTATACTCGACGTCTCATTCACGAACTCGAAAAAAAAAAACACTTCCTCGCGTTACACGATTTTTTTATCTGATTTTCGAATCAATTAGACACCCTGTGCGCAATTACCCCGGCTGTAATGGCTTCTATTATCTTCGCGAAGCTTGTTAGAGGGTTTTTATCGAGTAAAAAGCAACTCGATTATTGAATTTCGCGCTTCGAGGGCTCTAATCGTTCGTTTATTAATACCTCGAAACGGTTTTTCGAAACTCGATGTTCACTTTCGCGACATCGATTTCGCCGCAAACAAAGCAGGTGTGAGTGGTGTGAGGGGAGGGGGGAGTCGGCCGTTTTTCAGATAATGGGTGTTTGGCTTGTTAACGAATTAACGAAGAACAAAAGTCGGTCGACGATGTACAAAACGTTATACGATTTTTCGCGCATAATATTCTTCTACAGCGTGTAAGGTCGTTCGAGTACGGTCGTCCATTTTATTACAGAACTCGCTTTATGCGAGGCCATTTGAGCCGGGCGATTACTGTACTCGTTCTGGACTCGCGATGAAAATGACGCGAATTTCGACACACGCTCGACTTTCAAACGGGGGTGACGAAGGCCCCCCGAAGAGATGCACCAACGGAGTTTTCGAAAGTTCTCTCGTATCGCCGGCTCGTAAAGATTGTTAATAATTATTTATTTCGTTTGCAGTAGAACGTGTGGTGTAAATCAACGTTCGAACGAAATAAGAAAATAAAAACCGGTAATTAAAAGTTGGCTGGGCCGGCTGTAGTGTGGCAGCGGGACGGAGAGGGAAAATTCGACGTCCAAAGTTTCATAATAAACAAGCACTTAAACTTATATACCGTAAGCTCGGCGAAAAACGGTTTACGAGAAAAAACATTGCGAAAACATTTTACAGTTGTACCCCACACACGGCGCGCCAGATGATCGTCATTTTGCGCTGTCCTCGCCCTCGAAATTTCTAGACGATCTTAGTTTTTCGTCGATCGTTGATTACAAAATAATGGTTCTCATTGCGCAAACACTTACGAAAGGAACACGTATGTAAAGTTTACACTGTAAAACTGAACTTTTTGTTCTAAGTAAAAATGAACCCGGGGTGAATAGGGGGTATAATATAAAATACTTTAATAATTTCGAGTATGGTGTAGAAGAGAAACCGACCTAACACTCACTTTGACAAGTCCTGAAGAAATGATGTGGTGGGACGTATGTCGATGCACACGTGCTAAAGTGGCCCCTATGACACCGCACCCCCGGAAGAAATGACACTAAGAGTAAGAAAACGATGTATATTGAAATAATTCTGCATGATACCTAATCTAGGATGGTCACGCTGCGATGTAGGTGGACCCTGGCTCGACGTGGCGGACGCTATTTACCTGTAATTCAGAAGAATAAGACACGGCTAAGTATTTAGTCCCTAACTGTACAACTAACATAATTTATAGAGAGGTTGGACGAATCCAGGATTTCCTGTCTCCGATGCAGCCTACCGCCAGACCAACGGTGGGGGTCTGCGCTCACCCTCCACACCGTGCAGACCCTGCAGAGCTGAGTCGTCCTGACGATCCTGCTCCATAAAGAAAACACTCAGTATCCACTTTCAGCGTACACCTGAGAGAGCTTCAAGATCGGGAGATCAGTAGAGAAAGCACATCGTCGCCTGAGCCTGGCTACCCCCTCTGCATAGTACTCCCCCTCAGTACTATCTTCTGGAGTACTGTTGGGTCCACAAGACAGTAGTGTCGATTGATTACTGACTAAAGTTAAAACTCTACGTAACCTATCGAAGGTGAATACTCAATAAGTGACCCTCATTAGAAGTGAGCACACTAAACTAAAGTTCTAGAAATGTAATGCACAAATCGCGATACGAAAATACACTGTCCAAGAGCACGAGCGTGCGAAGACACCCAAAAATCACACTGCCCATTCAGTTCTATAGCCTCTGTAGTCGTGGCGGAAAAGAAGATGGTGCCTATGTGTCAGTGGGCTCTGTCTATCGCTACATAATCCCTATTTATTGTACATGGGGCATATGTATTATACTTTGTTTAGGAAAAAAAGTGACTTTTGGTAAATTATTTCTGGAAATATGCGGTAATCACCTGTTGCTTCAGAGTTGAAATTCTCTTCAGAGCTGCAAAATTTCGCCATTTCTTCAAGATTGCAATATCCATGGACTCAGCAGAATTTTGCTGTTCTACGAATTTCAGACTGGTTTCAAGTGCATCGAAGGCTTCTCCAAACGATATGGTTTCATCGATTTTTTCTTCCTTCAGGCCCATCTTCACCATCTTTTTTGTCTGAATTTCTCAAAACTAATTCAGCCACTTCGTCATCTGTCATAGTAAAATCAGGGTCATCGGACAGCATCCACTCCTCTATACCCTGCGCGGACAAGTCTGGACCACCTGGAACGTTGTGTATTAAGTCCAGAATGTCAGTGTTTAAATTGGGTTCAACATCTCCAACTGATTCTCCGTAAACTCCATCCTCTAAATCGAGTAACTTTGACCATGATCGCCTCAATGTTGATTCTGGCATAGAATGCCACGCTTCGGCAAGCCAGAATATCGCATATCCTTAATAGTTATCTCACGAACACGGGTTTTCAGATTTTCATCCACATATTTCAGCAACAGTTCTCGAAGTAAATTTTTCCTATAAAGCTTTTTTAACGATTCAAGGACACCCTAGTCCCCTCGAAAGAAATATGCGGCCGAGTTTGCAGCTTCGAGGTATCGGCTAGTGCCTAGGGGTGCCTAGAATACGGATTTTACGAAAAATAGGTTCTTACATTTTGGCACGTTTTTTATTGTTCCAATTAGCTCTAGGTTTGCCCGGACGTTGTAGATGAAAATTATTCGCCGGCTAGGCCAAATACATCGGAAATGAGTTAGCTGTGCGAATGTTTCAGAACTCAATTTTTCGATGTTGCGAGGTGTTGTCGGTTTGTTCCAGCTGTTCTAGACCGAATTTCCCCTCTGTTCCTATTTCCAGATCCGCTATGGCTCTACTACTACGTTCGTTCTAATTGGAATAGCGGAGAGTGTCATCGTCTCTTCAAAGTTCGCGACTGTTCTGAGTTCTTGTAGGTTTGTCTTGTCTCAATTCACTGGTTGTGTTGACCCCAGCTTCCCTTTGGCTGAATTCACTGATATTTTCACCCCGACTTCCCTTTATCTGAATTCACTGATGTTTTCACCCAGACTTCCCTTCATCTGAATTCACTGGTATGTTCACCCCTGCTTCCCTTGGACTGAAATATAGAACACAATGTTCCTTGAACTGCAAAATCACGTGCCACTTCTGACAACAGTACCACTGTGGTACATTTTTGTTGCCAACATGATTTGATGCTTGAAGAATCCACCATTAACGCTTTCTTCAGTCATGAAAAAGCACTCGGAAGGAAACCGAATGCTTTGGGGGAAAAATTTAACTACTGCACACCCTCCAAACACAAAAATGATACCAAATTGCGGAATATGTCCCCAGTCTATAGTTAGCCACAAAAAAAGCGGTCTGAATATTGTAGCTGATGTTTAAGAAATTTTCGAAGCAGTAGTGATTTCCATTTTTCCCGTTTCCTCGAAAATTTCATTTTTGGTCTTTAGGTAATTTTGTAGTTTGAGGAACGATGAACTAGCTCACTCCTAATGTTTCTATGGAAGTGATTTCTCTTATTGTTGCGAGCTGAGTCCAGTATGTTCGACTTGTTCTGGGTCAAATTTTCTTTTCGATCTGAAAACGTTCTAATCGGTTATCAAACTCGAAGTTCGTGACTGTTCCACTCGAGGCAGATCCAGCGCTGTCACGAAGAACAAGTTGAGGGAGGAAGAGTTGACGAGAGTGGAATGAAAAGAACTTCTTTCCAAATTTTTTGACGGGTAGGAAAATTTGGCTGTTGCCTTTCCACCTAAAAACAATGTGTGCAAAATTTTAGCCGAAAATACTGAAATTTTAGATAAAGTTGAAATTTGAGGTCAAAAATTTAAGCAAAGAAAAATACGGTGGTTCTTATTCCTGCTTAGTGAATTTATTTAATCGGGGAAACCTCTCTACATCCCTCACCCCTCGTTCGATTCCTATAAGATGAAAGAAAATTCCTGCGAAGTCCGAGATCGATCACGAAATACATGCGCCTGCCTCCTCAAATTTGAAAAATTCTATAAGTTAGGTTCCTATGCGCTTCAAAAATTCAAATTCTTCAATTTCCATGTACTCTATATCTATTTATGATGTGGATCATAATGGTTCTGCAATCTGCATCGATTCACCCTCTGGGGAGAGGATTGGAACGAAAATACGTATAGAAGATAGAAGTAGATTTATTGGTTTTTGATTTTGCTTAATTCGATTTCGAAAGTATTTTTTGAATCTGACCCTTCTGGGTGACAGCACGACATTGAAAATCTGTAAATCAACTCATCTTCAATTTTTCATTTCACCTATTCCTTCCCCTCCTATTTTCCTCCTGAAGCCTTTCTGGTGGGAACATCGATGTAGATCGCATAGCCATTATGACTCACGTCATTAGCAAATACAGAGCATACCGAAATTGAAGAATTTCAATTTTTGAAGCTTGTAGGAATCGAGAAAAAGATTGATTCTTTAGAATCATCAAATTTGAGGAAGAGGGGCCTGTATCTCGTGCTCCTTTGACCCGGTCGATATTAGAGGTCATGTTTCCCATTTGAAGTTATCTAAGGTCATTTTTGGTCATTTTTTCCTAAAATGGTCATTCAAGTAAATTTTGAGGAAGTTTCTCCTTCGAATTCTGGAAATTCTGCTGATTATGATGTGAACAAACATTATTTTGCTTCCGCTGTGCTGTGTAAATAAAATTGAAATTCAGTTTTTCGGCAGTTTACAGCAGAAAGCTAGTTAGTTGTGTCTGAAAAGGGCAATGACTGAATATTGTAAAATAATTAAGTGCGCGGGTATAATCGGCAAAGCGAGAAGAAAATCAAATGTTGTGTTACTCCTTATTTATCTCCATATTTATTTAAAAATTCAAGTTTTGTAGTGAGAGCGGTTGAAAATACATATTATGATGACGAGTAGTGTGTAAAGAGGAAAGTCCAAAAAGGAAACAAAATTCCAGTGGTATCCAATTCTGGTCATTTTTCAAATTCGATATCTTCTTTTATCTCCTGGGCTTTTCCAATTGTATTTTCTTGTTTCTTGTTGTTTAAAGTGAGTGTCTCCAATAACTAATTTATATTTTTCACAAAATTCTATGAGCCTTGACCTCCTTTCATTTCTCTCCCCTAAACCATGTCCTCCGCATACCCCTTCTTTTCTTCCTCTAGTCTCTCTTCTTTTTTTTTAAATTTTGAGTGGGTACCTTGTTTTTTATCTTTTTTTTATTTTTTACTAACGAGACATTTAATGCCTAACGGCTATGGTCCTCGGTACGGGATTACAATAATTACAGAGTTTGAATTTTAAGGTTAAAGGTAAGCTGGAACTAAAATTCCGACTTAGTATATCCATCGAGAGAAAATAAGAGCTGCCGCATTTTTTTTTGATTAAAATTTTTACCTCAGATTTCAATTTGGACCTTGGTTGAATATTTGAATTTTGCGGACGTCAAAATGCAACAAAGTTTTCCTGCCCGTCGAAGAAATTCGAAAAAAAAGTTTTTTTAACACTCCACCCTTGAATGGACATGAAAAATTATGAATGAAAGTTTACTTACTTGAGTTAACAAGTTAAAAAAATCACCTTATTTTTTAGTTTTTCGGACTAAGTCCCCCAATTTCCTGAATTTCAAGTGCATACCCACTGAAATATTAAAAATTTCCTATGACAAGCAAAGAAAAGTAGAAATGGAAAAGTAATCCGCCTGTCTAATTTTTTGAAATGGGTATCGGAATTTTTTGACTTCTGGATGAAATTTCTCAGATTCCCTAACTTCCGTCCTCCCTCTTCCGCCATCCCAGAGTGGTCCTCATTTTCGATTCTTTATTTTTCGAAATAACCCTTCCCCGCACTGTTTCATATATTGAGAATTCTTTTGTGAACTTCAGTTAAGATCTCATAAGAGTAAACCGTACCTCAAGTGGGGGTTGAAGTTCTTATAAAATTTGTGGCGGAATTTTACTCTGAAGAGAGATAAAAAGTTCTCGACTATCCCAGTAATTATACTGAACGAAGCAATAGTGCTTTTGAAGTGAGGCAGTGCAGTGAGAGTGGAGGAGAAATCCAGCTTAAGAATCTGTAACAACTTGGAACCGTTGGAAAGTCTAGTACGAAATCATTTCCTAAGCTAGCTCACGCTATCATTTCTTAGTGAGGCAAAGGTGAGCATAGGTGGTGAAGTTAGTCCAGAACATTTGAACATACTTAGAACCATTTGGAACAATCGTGAAATTTGACTTGAGAATGACGTTCTCGGTTACTCCCCGGAGCAGCAGTGCAGTGGTGAATCTTGTATTAAAGGAGGATTTTGACTTAGAATCCATAACAACTCGGTACAGTTGAAAAATACAGTTGAGAATCATTTGTAAAGTGAGCTCGTTTTCGATTTCTCCTAGAACTGTTTTTTCACCAAAAACAATCAAAACTAATTTTTATTTATTTTATTTTATCATTATCGAGCCACGGAGCTACACTCTCGGGCTATGGGCTCGGGAAAGGTTGTTGTCTATATGTTACAGAGGTATCCAACAGCGGGAAAGTAGGTGAGGGTGCCGTTTATGTGCTCGTGGGTGTTGGAGAGGACCAAAATTCGACTATAGGAGACGTGGTGAGAGTTAATAACTTCAAACTATAGAAAGCATACCGAAATTCCACATGTGCGTTACTCAGATTCATTCGCATATACAAAGTCATAAATGAATCGTATTCAATACTGCGTCTGTAACGCCTGTCAATCAGCAGCTCGATATGCGGGGCAGAAAAATACGCCTCAAACTCTGTCACACGCAATGTGAGCTGGAAAACAAATCTCCTACCTTCGAACTGATTGTCACATCCCATTTTCATTTGCGAGGGTAAAAGGCGAAAGCTGTTCTTAACTCGCGATTCTTTGAAAATCGTCACTCACGCAAACGGCTCTTCGCTGTGCATCGCTTCCTGAAGAAAATAAATTTAAATACATTTCTAACGAAAGAAGAAAAAAAAAAAACAGAAAAAAAAGAAGAATAAACTGAAATGAAACAGTGTATATAATAGACGTTTAAAAGCGGCCCGTAAATGAATCCCAATTTCAAAACGATATCTTCGTCGCATTGAAGAGACAGTCAAAGAGCGAAAAACGCGAAACGAGAGCCAAATTCGCATTTCTGTTTGTACCCTGCCTTGCCTCTCTCTCTCCCTTCACCGTCGCCGACGTCCCTTCGCTTCCGGCGAACAGTCTTCGTAACTAACAGCGCTACTTAATCCGGTCGAGGCTCGAAATTCAAAACTGAAAAAGAAATCAGTCGGAATTGCTGCGATATTCGAGATGGGCCGGGAAGTGAGCGACCTGCGACCTGCTAGTCGGAATGAAAACCCGCCGTCGTTAAATATCAAAAAGGACGTCGTAGTCGCGTCCTTTGCATTCACTTTTTGTCGCAGCCACCAAATCTTTGCTGATGAGAAAACGAATACTCGTGCCCATCCGTATGCGTTTTGGAAACGTGACAAGCAGGGACATATTGAAGCGACCTGGTTGGGGGTTGCAATTTCTCAGGCCAGAAAATATGAACTTTGCTACCTGGAAACAAATTGAACTCGTTGAGCCGAAGGAAACGACAAATTGTTAATGTTTTTCAAATTTTTTCTGCTATAATGAGTCGATTTTCCATGAGGGCAACACGTGGAAATTTTCTTAATCAGCAATCGAAGGAGATCGAAGGTCAAGGCGGTCTCGATTTTGCCAACTGTCATTCCTTGAACTCGAAGTCCTTGAACTCATTGTTAGGAAAATGTCTCGCGCGTTTCCTCTGAGGGACTCAGCGAAACAGAGGAGTGGTCCCGTTTACAGTTTGGCGCATTGAAATGAAAGCGCCCAAGTGAAATTTTTTCCAGCAAATGTAAATAAGGACTTTCAATGTCGCCAGTTTCGTAGAATGAAATTCGATTCTGCGTCTGCGAAACACGGGGCAATAAATTAAAATAAGATCGTTATTTTATTCTTCATTTTAAATTCTCGTTTGAAATTTATATGTAATGCGAGCGAACCCGAAAAAGAGAAACGAAGGAAAAAGTCTTAAGTTCTCAATAAACGTTGAATGTGCAAAATACAGAATTAAATGGAAACTGAGTTTTTTTCTCTTCTGTGTAATTTACGTTCGAGCAATATTTCTTGTATATTTTTGAGAGACGCGGCAGAAGCACGTTCCTTAAATTACGCAAATTTCGCTTTTAATGCTATAGAGTCGCGCTTAGACCACTCGACTTCGACGTCCCGAGTGAACTATCGAAGCGAATTAAAAATTTCAACTCCCGCGGCTCGAGTTAGTTTCACAGAAAGTTTCCACTCGAAAATGCTTCGTCCGGTGGTGTACAACAGAAACAGGTGACACTCGTAGTACTTCTGGACACGAGCGTGGCTTTAGAATTGGTAATGAGGAGCATGGGCAGTAAATCCGGCCGAAGTGCTGACACGAAATCCAGCTAGACTCGTCTTTGAAAATTTGCATTCTAATTATCTCGAATAAAAACAAATTACTGGTAAGAACGTGCTAAGTTGTAGAGGGAGGGATACCAGATCATCTCCCAGTTTTTGTTGCAAGCCCTCGGCAAAACCTTACAAACGTATTGCAATGGTAAAAAGAGTTGATCAAATATTATCGAAAGCGATGTTTTATTTACTAGGAGCACTGCACCATATGTGACATGCAGGATATTTTGACCCCAAACTATCTATTTTTTTGCTTTAACAGCCCCCCTGATCTTCATTGTAGGGTCGAATTAATGTAAGAAAACGATTTCATCGACCTTCGATGTATAGAAAATGGTATCCGTTGTTGCATTGTATTCTTAAACTTTCTTAATTTTGAGTCTCATGCTTCACCCGGGAGCAACAAATTTCGAATAATGGTGCGAATGTCATTGGAAACGAATGAAGCTACCCGACTATCTGAGAAATAACTGTCTTAATTTTAATTTATAAAAAACGTGAGTCTTGCCTCTTCCTCTTCCTCCTCTCCTGCATTCACTTTCATCCTAATTTTCAACTTCAGGTTAAACTGACACGGAACATGATTTTAGCAGCCTTCGGGACCTCAGAAATGACGTCAATACTGCGTTCTTTAATTTTCGAATACTGAGCTTCGCCTCACCACAATTATCGCAATTTTTGAATAAAGGTCAATTTCAAGAACCTCATCCAGTATTCTCCCTTAGTATTCACGAAACATTTTGTATACGAGTACTGCGTATATTCTCAAGCTGTCAAACTACCTAAATAAGTAAATTTTTCAACTCAGTTGAATTATGAGGTACGAAAAAAAAGGAGGGGGGGGGGAGAGATAAGAAAAAAGAAAAAGAAAGAAAGAAAGAAAGAAAGTTTTTCCAAAAAATTGAACTAAACATTTTTTTAGAGGATGGACTCCTTAACTGCACCTGGTCGAACTACTTTTTCGGTTGTTTTTAGTTTCTAGTGAATTTTAGACAAGATAGGCTATTTTTAGACGGGTTTATTTTAGGTTAATTTTCTAGGCCAGATTTGTTCGAGAATTGATCCATTCTTGGTCGCTTTTTGCGTCACTTAGTTGTGATGCTCCTTAATTTTGGTCAGATTTCATCGTTCCAGATCAGATTTCGTAATGGATTGTTTTGGGATAAATTTAATCGAATCTTCTCATGTTTTTTTGATTTTTAATTTTCTGAATCAGATTGAATTTGGAATTCTTTTTGGTCAACATTTGATAAAATATGGTCGTTCTTGTTCGGATTTAATCGTTTTTGGATAAATTTGGTAATTTTCGATCATTCTTGGCCAGATTCAGTCATATTCAAGAGTTGACCATACTGAGTTCAGGCGTTTTTTTTTTTAATTCTTTTGGCGAATTTCGGTCTGATTTTGTGTTTCATATTGATATGTTAAATTTGGATTTGTTTTAGTCCTTTCGGGTTAATTTTGATCACGATTTATTGTTTCTTTTTGTAAAAATTAATCACATTTAGTAGAATTTAGTTGTTTTATCAGTTTGTGTGTTCGATTCAGTTTTTTTTTTCCATTCATTCTTCTTGATTATTTTTGATAGTAGGTATTCTGTAGCAGTAGCGTAGACGAAGGAGGGAGGCGAAGGAGGCGAATGCCCCCCCCCAAGGCACCTGAGATTGAATGTAAAATATGCAAAAATGAGCTATTTTTTGTCTTTAAAACACATTTTTTCAACAAATTTTTGCTCGAGCAATAATTTTACCTTCATTTTTGTAAAATAGTCCTCTAATATCGGCGATTTTTAAAAATACCTCAATTTTCTACTTTTTCCCTTTGAAAATTTTACCCCCCCCCCCTCCCTCACCTTGGGAAAATCCTGGCTACGCCACTGTTCTGCAGTATTTAGTCAATTTTAGTAATTTTTGATAATACATAATATGTCTTGTATTCGGTTCGTTTTCATATCAATTTTGGTCAAGTTTATTATTTTTGGAAAGACTTGATAGAATCTACTCATATTTGGTTGTATTCACCCACTTTCATTCATTTATGCTATTTTCAGATTTGGTCGACTTCAGTCATTTTAGTCGATTTTGCTGGTTAATGATCCTGTTTAGGTTAGGAAGTGAAGAACTCATTTAAGAACGAAAGAAAAGAATAGCATATAAGACCAAAAGCAAGGTTATCGATCAAGAGATATTTCATTTGTTCCTCACCCACTTACGTGATACTTTTACGTCCCCTCTACGAAATGTTTCAATTCTGATGGTGCGCCTAGAATAAATAGTTTCTGCTTTTGCTTTGATGTTTGCTACTTCTTTTAGTCCATTGATAACGAATTTGAGTTCAATGCAATTATAGGGCAGTTACGGGAGGAAAGAAGAAGGGGATGGTGTTGTAAATAAAAGTAAGAAGACAATGTCACGTTCAAAATTATGCGTCACTTTTAGGTATGGATGACCTCAAAAACTATGACGAGCTCACGAGTATGCAACCCCCTCAGTAGGATATGTTTCAAAACAAAAACTTTCATTTTTTTTAAAGTTTGTACCTGCCCACGAAACTGGTTCTCCGTTGGACTAAAATAGGGAGGGTTCATCAGGGGTTTCAGAATCTTTCATGAGACAGTGCATCTAGAATACACGATTTTATGCTACATCTTAGAATAGTGTTTTCTACATCCGGGAAGTGCCTTGCCCCATCCCATTTTCCATTCACTTCCCCTCCTCCTTATTCTGCTTCCTTTCTAAATTAAAAATATCAGTGAGTTAGGCATTATAAAGGTAATTATAATTTTGTTGTAAGTTGTCCAACTCTTTGATACTTTTGATAGAGACTGGGTTGGGAAGATAAGGGGGTGGGGTGAATTGAAACAGAAAAGGGATAAGGTACTTCCAGTTGGTAGAAAGAGCTGCTTAAAAAATAAGAAATCACTTTTCATGCGTTTTTTGTAAATATGAATGCATTTTTAGATGCATATATATGATTCCCCCGATGAGAGGAGGCACAGAAAAGGTAGAGGAAAAGATACAGAATAATACGAAACTAATTCCAAGAGAAATAAACTTTTCTTTCTTGTAAGTATGTATGTATTTTTAAAAAATCAAGCGGTTTGAAATAGAAAGGGTGAGTAGATGGAAAGGGGAAAATGTAAGGTATTTTCAAGAGGTAGCAAGATTTATGTCAAGTAGAAGAAATCGTTTTTCATGTGTTCTCTGTAAATATTTATTTTTTTTTTGTGTGAATCCGTGGAGGTGAGATAGTTTATCTGTCCTGTTTCCCTTTCCGGCTTCATGGGATATATTTAGTAAATTCAATTAATTTCTGCTAAGAAACACTTTACTTGTATATGATTTTCTGAATTTCACGAAACATAATACGGCATAAAATCATGAATCTCTTATGTACATTTTCTGTAAAAAACTTCGGAGCCCCTGAACCACTTTTTAACCTTTTTTTCTGCAAAATTCGTTAAAACTTATTGTTTTATCCTGCAGAGGACTAGAAGGAAGGGGTAGGAAAGATGATGAGATCTAGAAAGTGGTTGACTTTTTTCTTCAGATGTTCGAGATTTACTCTGCCCTCAATCTTAACCAGCACAGTATTAATTTATGAGCGTCGAAAACAGACATATTTTTTAAAATATCGGTAATATAAACCGAAATATTCTGAAAGCTCCGTGAGAGGAAAGCTTTCCTTTCGAGAGAAGTCAGAGATGGCGGTTTCGAAGGAATGAGCAGAACTATGAAAGAGAACGGCTCTACCGGAGTTCAATATTGTAATCGATGTGAGTCGCTGATTTGTGTGGACTAATATTCACCATCCTCCCAACAGTGTATTGCTGTTTCAAGACTCGACTATTCTTACTGTCGCACCGAAGCAGGGGGCAGCTGGGATACTTGTCCCCGCGCTTATTCTGGTTCGGGAGCGGCAGAACCATTTTACCTCCACCCTCTACTTTTCACTTACGAAGCCAGCACGAGAAAAAGAACCCATTCCAACGAAGTTTCATACACCATTCTTTTTGCCGGGCTTTTCAGTAGCGCTTTAGCATCATTGCCGAGCTTTATTTCTATACTCCCTCGCCTTGTTCAGTTTCGACGCCTCTGTTCCTACATGACTGCTCACAACTCTCTAGCAAGATCTTCTGTATTGTACGATTCAATTTCTGGGATTTTCATTGATGTTGCTAACTTTCAGCCAGTGTAGTTTCGGCAGCGGGGATGCCGCGAAAATAATGATTTCGAAATAAGACGCGTGCGATTCGTAGCCCTAGTCGCGGAGGTCAAGAAATAAAATTGGCTCTTGATAATCCCGGGATCTGCGACGAGTTTCAATCGGGTGTAACAGCTGAACGCGGTATTTGAAAAATGCCTGGACTAAATTGGTCGTCGTAAACGGCATTAGGTGCGGTTTCGATTTTGATTTTCGACTCTGCAAATAACCTCGACGCTAGCGGAAGCCGGCTGAGAGTACATTTCGACGTCTCGAATCTAACCCGTCATCACCGCGCCACCGGATTACAAAAGCAACAATAAAAAGCGTATCCTTTTTTCCAGCCGGTCTCTTTCACCTTCCAATTTTGGAAACGTGCAAAACGGAAAAAATTGAATTACCTTTTTTCCACAATATTCGCTGATTGCGAATCGAGCTAATTTCGCTTCCGGGTGTTTCGAAAAGCTGCACGATGAAAAGAAAAGGGAGATCAGTTCTTCGATTACTTGAATTCCTGCGGCTCATTGCCTCTTTCTCTCCCGACCCCCGCCCCCGGAATCCGCGTTGAATGGTTTACGTGCTGCAGTGGTTGTGTGGTGCATTTGAATTCTCGCCGCTATTTCGGAAATTCGCTGTCGAAAGACAATCCGCCTTGGGCCGTAAGATGATTATCCCGGCCGTCTCTACCGTACGTTCCAGCGACGAGATTTGAATTTTATGAATTTGAAAACGACCTAATAAATTGGATTCCAACTGCAAAAGCGAAACCGAGTTGTTAATAAAAGATCATTTGGGATGCTGTGAATACGTGCATCACCTCTAGTGGCACCGGAGCTGGGGGCAGGATCAATTCTTATCATTTGTGAATCGGGGGCAGGGGCAGTAGTATCATTTTGCCCCAGTTTGAACCGAGGGAATCGTAAGAACGAGAGCTTGATTATACGAAATAGTTGCTGGCGGGGGGGGGGGAGTAAGCTGGACGCCCATTTCCCTTCAAACCTGAGAAAAAGAAATGACTTATATTCTTCTGAAAAAACTTCAGTTGACATCATTATTGAAACAGTTAGTGATAGACGAATACTAGTAACAAGACTGCAGCATTGAGAGAATTGAGCTTAAATTTTTGCAAAAAAATGTTGTTTTACGTATATGGATATAAATTTAGCATATAATACTCATTTGTATAACTCTATTGTCTTGACCTTGAGCTGCGACCCATTACTGTTTCTCTGGTTCAGGTGTCAGTAGCAATATTAATATCCAAGATGCACTTGTACTTCCTTGTTTCTGAACATTTCTTCCGACTGAGTCATTCCATTGTATAAAGTTTACTCAACCGTTAATTTCATAAGATTCTCACCAGGATAGAACCGAGAAGGATTTGAATTTTGAAGTGTTTCAGTCTACTTCCTGAAAGGGTTAAGGAATTCTTCTCCTCGTCGACGGACAACCAGAAAAAAATCCATCGGCATACAAATTTTTAATATATGAGAAAACATTGGACACCTATTGAAATAGAGGTTTCTTGGGTCCTTGCCTGTGAATGTTTTGTCAAATTTTCGATCCAGCTCGGATTTGGCCATCAGAACAAAATTTTACTGAGTATCAATGTGCATCAGTGATAAGTTTGTGTTAAGTAATATACAAATATTTTCAGAAAATCTGAACCTTCTCCACCTCCCCTCTTTGTCAGACACTAGGTCAAAAGAGAAATTGTAATGGGCAGAATCGTCTCTGCCAAAAAAAATTGGAACGCTGCGGAAATAATTTGCATCAAATTTCTGATATGGCCTCAAATTAAGCGCCAAAAATTCAAATTTCATGATGAAAGTAACGATTTTACAATTTTTACTCGAGTTATCTTCATAAACGTCGTCATAAAGTTTGTATGAAGTGGAATCACAAAATCGTTGTGGGAAAATCAAAATTCCTTATCCTTAATCGAACAGAAGGCCGAATGCAACTTGAAATGACAAATTGAAATTAACTTAAAAACTGAAACACTTTGGAAAAATTGATTATTTTAATCCTTTTATATTTTGATATTATCGTAGTAAGCATTTGACCTGACTTCGATTTGAGTTTCCAAATTCAAATTTCACGTAAGAAGCGCAGAATTTAATTTGATTTTGGTTCTTAAAATTCTGGTGAAAAATATGAATACAATTTCAAAATCTGCAGCACTGGAAGTACCTTGTTACTTTTTATTTTTTTTTAACTCCTTAAATTTGAAATTTCGAATCTCCTGGTTTGCTATCGCGCAACCAATTGCCCTTTTGGAAATTTTTTTTAAGTTTTTTTTTTTTTTTTTTAGATTTTAATTCACATTCACGCCAATTATTTCAAATGCTTATGTGACAATGCTATGTGGAGTAAAAATATCAATCTCAATTTATTATTATCCTCCAGATATGAGCAAATTTCACGTTCACGAACGTCATGTTCACAAACAAATTCAATTCATTCGGTGTGAACATGAGTTAATGAGTTCACTTCTTTAGGCTAATGAACTTGAACTAAACGAGTCCGTTATTCTTAGAAATGTCAAACTATCGATTAGGTATCGATATACATATATCGATATCTGTATTCGAAAATCAATTGTGTAGATAATTATAATATCAGTCATTGAGACACCAAAATTAAAGGTTAAACGTCATTGTGGCACCAAGAATTAGTGCCTCAACCTTTTTTCAACGAGAGTGATCGCAAACAACTAGGAACGCTCTCCAAGATTAAAATACGAAAAATAGCTCTGGTGCCTGAATGTCGGTATTTTCAATACTCATATATATCGATATGTTATCCGTCTTATTGATGGCTTTAATGATAGCGTTAAACGCATGTTAAATTCTGATAGACTATGCTAAATTACACATGTTTGATATAGTAGACTATGCTAAGCAACATACACAAATGACCGACTACAAAGTAATCAATAGTTATCGATATGCTAAGAAAGGTTATCAATAATTATAGATAGGTACTGATTTTTTTCACAATTTGACATCCTGAGATTTTTTTTGTGAACTCATCTATGTCTACTGATCACTAGATAATAAGAACTGAGTTTCGATGTATTTGATGTTTGAGTATTAAATTAGATATTAACATTGAAAATTCAAATGCCAAATACTCGTATCTCAAAAACAAGATCTGTATTGCATGAATATCTTATTACTATTTCTATCATCTCTACCTAATAAGATGTTCGGATTCAACAAAGCAAAGAATAACCAATTTTGAAAGATTGTTCTCGATATCTTTTCTCTATAAAGAGAAAACTTGTTGGGATAGAACGGATTTTGTTATCATCCAAGAAACAGGATTTTAGCATCACAAGATTCTGCTTGGTTCCTTTCTCAACTGCTTACATTAGAAAAATACAGCGTGTATCGTTTCAGAATAACATTGTCTCTGCTTGTTTTTGAAATTTCGATTCCGTACTCATTTCCTAATTCTCATCCCCTACCCCCGAATGTAAACATTATCCTTAAAATCGAATTCCGGAACCTCAAAAGCTTATTAACCAAATCTGATTTCGTGATTTATTTTCTTTCCTCTCCTTCTCATATTTTAGAGCCTTCGAGGCCACTAACTTCGGAGCCGAATTACATTATACTAGATTAACATTACAAAGCCTAATTTTTGACATAAGGGTCAAGGAAGATAATTTTTGGTTGCAATAGTCAAAATGTTAAAATTTTATTTATTCCTCGTGAGAAGGGGGAGGGGCATGTGGCATTTATTCCCCTCATGTGATCAAGCCGAAACGTTGTAAGAGTTTCTGTCAATTTTGTTGAAACTCGGCAGTAAATTTAAGGCAAAAAGTGCAGTCGGCAAACTTTCTAAGAGGTCCACAATTTCTAGTATAAAAAGAGAAGAAATCGAACCGACTCAAGTTGCCCCCTCATCCACCCATACAAACATCCAAAGAAAGACAAATTTTGTTCATCCTTATGTGCAAAAAGAAGATGCTACGAACTTACGATGCTGGCAGGAGACCCAAAAGAAAAGTTCAGACGATTGATGAAAAAGATCAACAATTTTATTTAGGGGCTCCGGCCTCTTGTGCGCAAAGAAAAATCGCACGATTCTGGTAAAAGGCCCCTGACAAAAAGTCTGATCATTCAAGAAAAGCTCAGATGATTTTACTGGAGCTTTCTTGTGTTCGGAAAAGGATCTAACAATTTTACTGGAACCTCTTGGGTGCAGAATAGTCGTCTGATTCTTGCAAGTATACACAACAAAATGGTTAAGTAATTCAATAAAATACCTGACGTCTTTGTTGAGAGCTCATTCTTTTAATTTATTATTATTTGTCGGAAAGGTAGGGGTCTGGCTGGCCGAGTGAATAACGCGCTGGTCTCGGAATCCGGAGGTCCCGGATTCGAGCCCACGTAGCAACTCGCCAGATTTTGACCTTGGCTAATTTTTCGGCCAGAAGGGAAGAAGGCTAAGACAGTCCTAACAGCCTCCCCGACGTTTTTTAGGTAATGCTCGAAAGGGCGGATTTCAGGGCTCAGATTGAGAGCAAATTAGAAAAAGAGGTATTTGTCGGAAAGGAGGGCTTAGTAATCCCAGAGAGACTTTTCTATAGGGAGGTCTATTTGGCGAATATCAACCTGTCGTCCTGTTGAGTTCGCCGCGGTTGAAATCAATGGAAGGAGGGAGTGGTGTCCTAATGGAAATGCTGGGGCTTGAGAAAACCGATCATTTCAACGGACATACGAGTAAGTATCTACATTTAAAAAAATACGTGTACTGACCACTAAAATCAGTCTTTGCAAGTAATGCCTCCCTCCGTTTATATGCCATAATTTGAATTGAACTTCCAACAGAAAACAAGCATTGAAAAAGAAGTCAGTCACCAGAAGTTTGAACCATGTCCCCTCCCCCCTCGTGATTCTCTCTTGGCACCTATGACATCACCTCTAGGTGTGCACAAGTGTACATGTACTTTCGTACGAAATATATAATTGATTGACATTCCACTCAGCTTTTTTGGGAGTGGTACGGTGCGGTCGCGGTTTATCCTCGCGAATGAATTTTCAATAACTCGTAGAACGAACGAGTATAAGTGTATTCTTCGAGCCCTCGTGCTGTTTGAAACGAATGACGAGAAGCGTGCGGAGTGTGTGTATGCGAAGTGCAGGTACCCAGTTCGAGAGAGAGAGAGAGAGAGAGAGAGAGAAAAAGACGCGCCAGTCGTCAAAGGCATTTCTTTGCACGTCAAACTCACGAGAGGAGAACCCGTTCCTCTGTACCCCGTTTATCGGCTGTCAAATGTTATTACTTTATGTATAGGCCTACGTGTCAGTCAACCTCGATATACGTGCGAGTTCGCTTTCCTCGGCCATTGTTCGTCGCTGTGCCCAACGTAATCTGGAAAGCCGGAAAAAGGACGAGACCAACAAACCCCTAACCCTTTTCTTCATCTTGCAATGAAACCGCCGCCAATGCTGTGCACCCGATCGACAATGTCGAAGGGCAGATATAAGCTTTGGTGCTGTTTTTCACCATCATCATTTTCGAGAATGCTTTAGCTATTGTAGCGCGGCGCACTGGTGGAAAATGGCATATTTTGTCCTGCAAGCATGAAAGTTGATATATTGACGCTGCAGGACATATGAAATTAATTAATTTGAGTCCATCTGTCAGAGACTCTTAGGTGAGGGTGTCTACCAGTTCAATAAGCTCAAGAAATCCAATAAAAGTCCTATATTTGAATAGTAGTACAATAAGTCAACCAAAGTCATATTGGTCCACTAAGAAAAATTGAAAAATGAGGAAATTAGTATAATTGTGGCGTCTCTCTCAAACTCACATATGATGTCGGACGCAGATGCGAATATAGTATGTATATCGCATCGGCATGATGTTATGTTACCACCAGTTTTGCGAAAGATTGAATATACGTAATCGTGCTTTATGTCTGGAGTTAGATCTTGTGGTACCTTCCCCGTGCTGTCGCTGGTGACATAAGGGTCAGAGCGCTAGCAACAATTTTTACCTTGTCGGACGCGGCCTGGACTCTGGAATAATTGGTCTGGTATCCAGTTGCGTTCCAGCGTGAACGGAAGAGCAGATTTGGGCAGAATAATGAATAATGAATAACGCAACCATTATTCGTTATTCATGAATAATTAATAATTAATTCGTTATTCATAAGCGCATAAATAACGAATAATTTATTCGTTAGTCGTTAGTATGAATAACGAGTAATAATTCATTATTCAGTAATCAGTATTCAATAACATCAATCACGCGAATCATGAAATCAAACCCGTAGCCAAAGTGGGGCCAAGGGGGTGTTGCCCTCCCCTGGCGCAGTCATTTGCCTCCCCTCCGAGAAAATCGGAAAAACTTTTATGTACTTTCTAACTACCCCAGTAAGATTAGGGAGAAAAATATCCCCTACCAAAAATATTTTAACCCCCCCCCAAAAAAAAAAAAAATTCCCAAACATATTTTTGCACCCTCCCCTTCCCAACAAAAAATATTTTACCCCTCCAAAAAATTTTCTATCAAGGAAAATACTCCCTCTCCCACCCCAAAAATATTTTTACCCTCCCCCCTCGCACACACAAAAATCTCCCCCTCCCAATATTTTTACATACTCCTCTAATATTGGCAATTTTTAAAAAAATAGTTCAATTTTCGACTTTTTCTCCATTGAAAATCTTATTTTGCCCCCGGCCCTCTTTGAAAAAATCCTGGCTACGCCACTGACCTCGTTAAATTTTTTGTTTTGTTACTGCGTCCGCAGTGAATAACGAATAACGATGATTGACGAATATTATTCGCATCTTCATTTTACTGAATAATGATTGATGAATAATTTTACGTGTTGACGAATAATGAATAACGAATAACGAATAATAATTGATCTGTTATTCATGATTATTATTCGAATAACGCCCAACTCTGCGGAAGAGATATCTCTATTGCGTCCGGCTCAAACTAGACGGACATGTTCGGGTTCCGTCCCGAATACAATGACCGATAAGGTATGAGATCATCTACTGCGTATGCAGTGTAACGTGTTGCAGCATGCAAAACACAGAGTGTAGCCTCTACTGTTACAAGTTCCGTCACTCAATTTCAGTTTTAATTCCAATATTAGTTTGAATTCGTAATACGGAGTCGTAACACCTGTGAAACTACATAATGTATGTATGTATGTATGTTTATTGAGAAAGGATAAAATTTGTTAGTGCGGTGTGAATTCAAATTTCATTTTTACAAACGTTTGGCGGCTGATGTGCAACGATGTGTCTGCACGGATAAGAAGTGTAAAGCCTTCATCAAAAAGTATCAGAGCGGAGTTATCATATATGATTCAAACGCAGATATGTATACGCCTACTGATGAGCACTTGAACCATCTTCTCAGGTCTGATTACCATGATAATTTTCTTTTATAATACTCATGCATCGAAAGTACATATACATCATCCTAAAAAAGAACTAAAGAGCGGAAGTGTATTTTTTCAATCCAAATTTAAAAAAAAAAAGAGTGAAAACGTGGAAAGAAAGCTGAAAGTGCTTCCCAGTCCTACTTTTACTTCCCGTCCTAGGAACTGGAAGTGATAGTTGCTTCACTGTTACTTCCAGTTCCTTTTTTGATTCGGATTGAAAAAATACCTTCGGTTCTTTTACAGACTGATACGAAAATAATATACAATTATCAAGCTCAAGTTATTATACATGATTCCAATTTAAAACAAAATATTTCTGCAAGAGTTGTACATTCGATGCATTAGTAATGAAATTGTAGATTACTATACAAGAAGGTAAAGTGAGCTTTTGACAATGAGTGCAGATAGTTTGCGAAACGAACCGAAGGAGAGTTGAGCAATGGCACGAGTATGTCAAAGGGAACGTACGCTCTTGTATTTAAGTTATTTTTTTAAATACCTCGCGTTGTATAAAAACAAAAATAAAGCTGCTGAATTGATTTTCTACGCATAGGTATATACATAAAAAATGCGTTTTAAGTATGACTGTGTTAGTAAATACTGATGAGAGCAGTTCCTTGATTTTGGTTGCAAATATTTCAAAATTTCGATGAAAAAATGTTATACTACATTTTAGAAATACGCACAAGTTTTAGTTGGACCAATAAATAAGAACACTCATCCTATCGCCATTAAATTCACGAATTTTTTTTTGGTGGAGACCGGCGATCTTTTCTCCCCGTGTTAATGGATAAAATATCGATTTCGATAAGGCAACGGTTTTTACATATGTTTTTGTTAGTGCGTGTGCGCGTGTGTATGTGCATATAGACTGTATTGTATCACGAGCGCTTTCTACATTTTATTCTACATTCCATTACTGTTACGTTTCATCTGTCAGCTCTCATGTTAAGAAAAAAAGGACTTTAAACTAATAACGGATAGGTCTTTTTTCCTGACATTATTTCCGAGACCGCGTATAAGAAAAAGCTACTTGACTCTGCGCCATCTTTAACACAATACATGCTGTTGAAACGCAACTTTACCCACAGTTTTGCGTAGGTAAAGGAGCACTTTAACAGGAGCAGAGTTGGGCGTTATTCGAATAATAATCATGAATAACAGATCAATCATTATTCGTTGGGAGAAAAAGTTTTTTTTTAATCGCCAATATTAGAGGACTCTGTAAAAATATTGGGAGGGGGTATTTTCTTTGATAGAAAAATATTCTTTTTTTTTGGGGGGGGTATAAAATTTTTCTGTTGGGAGAAGAGGGGATGTAAAAAAATATTTTTGGGGAATTTTTTGGCGTGGGGGTAAAATATTTTATGTTGGGAGGGGGAAGGGTGTAAAAATATTTTTGGGGGTAAAATATTTTTGTTGGGAGGGGGAGGGTGTAAAAATATTTTTTGGGGTGGGGTCAAAATATTTTTTGATGGGGTATTTTTTCTCTCTAATTTTACTGGGGTAATTAGAAAGTAAATAAAGTTTTTCCTGTTTTCTCGGAAGGAGGGAGCAAATGACTACGCCAGGGAAGGGCACCGCCCCCGGCCCCACTTTGACTACGGGTCTGATTTCATTATTCGCGTGATTGATGTTATTTAATACTGATTACTGAATAATGAATGACTACTCGTTATTCATACGTACACTAACAAATTAATTATTCGTTATTGATGCGCTTATGAATAACGAATAAATTATTCATTATTCATGAATAACGAATAACGGTTGCGTTATTCATTATGAACAGAAGGTATTTAGAAAAATATCTTGCTTCCATCGCTCCGCAATCTGTGGCGCTTGTTATGCAAATGCTTACTTCCAATCCTTGGCATATAATGTACTATTTCACTTTTGCCGACTACTTTTCCTCGCAGAGTAAGTTAGAAGACGCCATACATGACCGTGTATCCATTGATGTGGCCTTAATATTCGAGCTTTCTTTCACCAGTTATCTGGAGCTATTCTTTCTCCGACATTTTCCGCAGAACTTCGATGTTTATGACCCGATCAAGGTATGAAATTCTCAACATGCGCCGATGTATACACATTTCAGGAGGTGAATTCTTCGCCCATATGTATACTGGATGCTCAAATTTCTGTCTGTGGACCAAGCACTAATAATCCCGATGCGCAGTCAGTTACCCTTTAGTTACTCTCGGAAAAATTACCCATTTGCAACCCTTGTTACCCTCCGATTGTCCTCAGATTAGCCAGAAACCCATCAGTTACCCTGGGTTCGCCTTTAATTACCCGAGTAACTGGCGGAATTTTGCACATCCCGATACGCAATCAGTTACCCTCTAGTTACCCACGGAAAAGTCACCCATTTGTAACCCTAGGTTACCCTCAGATTACCCAGAAACCCGTCAGTTACTCTTGGTTCCCCTTTAGTTACCTGGGTAACTGCAGTGCCGGGTTTAGGTCAGGCTGCCGCTGTGTGCAAAATTTCTCTTGCCGCCCTTGGCCCAAACTGGAGGAAACGAGCTTTCAGCTCTCTATAGTCAATTATAGAATCCTCTTTCGTACTCTGAATCTCAGTACCGTCAAATCATTTCCCAGTCGCATCAGGCGCTATTCTGCTATATTTATCTCGATTATTACTGGGTACAATTGTTTTCTTCTTTTTCAAATTTGCCACCCTGTGCACGTGCACAGTCTGCACATACGGTAAATCCCCCGCTAGGTAACTGGGGGGGGGGGATTTGCGCATCGGGATTGTTAGACCCATCTGGATCTAGAGAAACGTGGACACCCTGCGGAGTTGTCGGTGTGATTAAGAATATGCCGGTGGTGCATGCTTCGGAAAATTCCCTGGTTATTGAAAATTATCAGAAACGTGTCCACCTATGAGGTGTCTTCATGATTAGAAATTTGAGGCAATTTACGACGTTGAAATATGATGTTGTACGCGTAGATAGTGAAAATTGGTAGAATAATGCAGGACTTACAAAAGAGCTGTCTACGGAATTAGAAAGCAGTCTCATCGACGAAGCATTCTTCGAATTGAGGTAGAATTGGCAAAGAATTTTCAAATGTGAATACATTTTTTGGTGAGGGTTTTTTTGAGCGAAGAACTGAACAGACGAAAAATTTACGTCGAAGAATTTACGTATAATCTTTTTTTAGTGCCATCACGTTTTCACTCGCCACCCTACATCCCTACTTATCCATCACTGGGCATTTTTGTCTCCACTACCGGGTGTCAATTTGATGGTAAGTTTAAAATTGGGGCCCGGTGGGGAGGCAGAGGACAACATTTTAAAGAAATACAATATGTACCTCAGATAGTAGGTCTTCAGATGGTTGCTGATTATATTTTTAACTTTACCCACACTCCCTCTGTACATCACAATGAGCTACTCTCTTCCATTTCAGAACGGACGGTATCAGTGAACCATTGTAGACAGTTTCTAAATATTATAATTTATTTTTGTACAATTGCAGTTTTCTTTTAACCAGGAAGAGGAAGACAAGTCTGAATATCAACCCCTTGTTGTTGTTTTTTTTTTGCCCTTTCCATTCTATACTGTAGTTAACATCGTCGTTCTTCGTTATCCTGAATTTATCTGAATAATTTTTTCCGTTGAGTAAAATAAATGTTTTTATAATTAACTGGAATTCTCTACCTGTTACAGATGGCGATGAAGTGAGAAAGTATCCGGTGTTGGTTTTCATACACGGCGAATCGTACGAATGGAATTCAGGGAACCCATACGATGGTACTGTTCTCGCAACCTTTGCCGGATTAGTGGTGGTCACCATCAACTATCGACTGGGTGTTCTCGGTAAGTGCTAAATTCTCTCATTTTGCTGTGCAAGTGCCAGATGATGTCAGTTGCTGTACTAGTTCGTTCAGTCAGGATATCTTGGGTATAGCACGATCATCTTCGTCAATTTTTGAGCTCTTCAGAAGTATATACCAAAACTCTGACAACATTGTACTCTAAAGCCCCAGCTAAATATGTAGTTATTAGTTACTCCAAGAAGTTAGAGTTTAATCCATCAATTTAGGAGAATACTGAAGTTTGAAAGAATGAATGAACGTATCTACTTACACTTTTCTTTTATAACGAATGCCAGTTTTAGTCATCATTCAGCCAGTCTCGTGCTAATAATATTGGGTGAGTTGGTACAGTCCGCTAGTGGTGCTTGCTTTAGATGAGTTTTTAAGGATTGTTGATTGATGGTACGTAAGCGATGCAAATTTTTCACAAACCGGAAACAGTACATCTTGTCGACTAATACTGCGCAATTTTCACAGTATATGGTAGCTAACTGATAACTAACCGGAGTTACTCATGTGCATATACAATTGCCTGTAATACGATTTTAAGGGACACATTTTTTTTTTTACAAAATTTGTTTTATCAATTTTACTCTGATGATTTAGGACAAAAAACCATCGCATATGTTTCTTTCCAGTAAGATTTCATATCCTCTTCCACTCCTCTCGGTCACAGTAGCAAAATTCCACCTCCTGATTGTAGAACAGTAGGTACATATGTATAAACAATGCAATGTTGTACTTAGAATACACGAATTATGAGTACAAATTTAAATGAGTTGGAATGTTACATCCGGGTGTAAAATGCAAATCTGAACCAGTTCATCTGTGAAAATTACAAGTTATATTTACTGAAATCACCATCATTATCTCCAGTACATTTATTTGTGCCTACAGTAATTTATCACAAATTTTGTATCTCTTCAGAACTCACAATTTATAATGGATGAAAATTCGAATTACGTATGTATAGAATTCTCTGCTCTGTGAATTGTTCTTATCACTTCAACTCATGCAGAATATACACGACATCAGCCGAATATCAGAAAGCCAGTCTAGAAGGAGAAAAGGCAGGTGGTGGAGGCACTTGTCCTCACTTGTCTGCTTCCGCCTGTGTTTTCGTTCACGACTATCTCTGGCCTCTCATGACATCGCTTTTGTATGCGTTCATTCTATACAAAATCTCACTGGGCATGCTTTCTCAGTGCTGCTAGATTAATAGATTTGTGTATAAAAGTAATACGGTAGTGTACAGGCACTTACAGTGCGCAATTCAAAGGTTTTTGGTTGTCTTTCAGTACAGTTTTCTGTCCAGCATTTTGTGTACTCATTTCCTGGACAAAAGGAAAATAAGGTTACACTATTCGACCCGATCATTAAAACTTGACCATTGGTAGGATCTTGAGACTTAATCGCCAATGGAGGAAGGCGTACATATTGCATTACAATTTCCAACCTAAAACTCATTCTATTCATCTGCTATGGTTCTGTGAAAAATGCTTCAATCTACTCGATTCTTCCTGAGGAACCAGGTATAATGTCTGAAAATCCATGCAACATTGCTCTCTGTTTTCTCTGAATTTTATTCATTATTGATCACAACCTTCGAGTACCAGAATCTCACTTTGTTTAAACAAACCGATTTCCAGATTTCATTAGTTCCATGTAAAGTGCCAGAATTGGCACTTAATACCGAACTATAGGCGTTTTTGTAGGATGAGGGGGGGGGGATGTATGCATTTTGAACGTCAGTCGGTGTGAGCAAAATAAGAAAGCTTTTTTTTTTCCTATATGAAAAAATTTTCTATTATTGTTAGCATTTTCAGCGCCAGTCAAAAATGGCTAAGCTATAAGTTTTTTTTTTTTTTTTTTGTTTGTTTGTTTGAGTGGAAATATTTTGCACCAAGTCGGCATTTTCGACATACCCCTCCCCACTTTCCTCCATCATCTGCCGAATGGGTTTAGGTTGCGCCCCGATAACCCTAACTTTTCATATACCTTAGTAAGCCTGAAGTACTGCACTAGAAAACTCGTACACAAGATGCATTATGGAAATTTTGCAACAGCACCTCAACGGACGGACAGACAGCAAGAAAGTGAACGCGCCAGACTATATTTACGTTCATTGTGTCGTGTTTTTTGCCCGACTCGACTCAACTCAACTCAACTCGACTCGAGTACACTTCAAGTGACATATATCTGACGTGAGATCCGCTGTAACGTTTTGGAGGAAGCCCAGGCGCCATCGCCTCGCATCGGTTTGAAGATTGGATTATGTATATTCAGGCTCACGAATACGAATATTAGACCGCATCGTGTAACCGCCGGAATAATATTCGTATACGTGCTCCGTCGATCCTCCACCCCCTGCCCCCGATATCGTCGTCGAAAGCAGTTTCGCTGCGTTGTTTTTAATTATACGGGATCTCGAAAAAAAATTTCGCAAATTATAATTCTTCGCGGCGGACTAAAGCTCTGAGCTTTGTACAGCAGACGGGTTACGTGCCAGTGTGCGTCGCATTTAACACGAGACTTCTGGCGCTAATTGAAACGTTATTCCAGTTGTCGGATGCGGTTTCGGTGGAGGGGGGTAGCGCTATGTGGCACCGTGACGGGGGCGTCTTAAGGTACAGAATAGGTTGTATATTTCGGTTTCGAGATTGGTTATGTGATTCGCGTGTTAAACGCGACTGTACTGAGACGACTCGAGTGTCACGTCTGCTCGAAGCACGTGCCGTACGAAATTCCGAAAATTAAGTTGTAACTTTGTGAAAGTTGGAAAACTGGCACGTGGAGGGATAGGAAAATTGAAAAATTGAAGGAGTCTGGCGCGAGATCTGCTTGCCAGTGTGGTAGGTTATTCAGAATTCAAAATGGATCATTCGAAAAAAATTTCATATAGCAAATTTTAAATTTCGGAGTTGAAAAATCCAAAGTTTACTCGAAAAATTGCTTCAAGGTACTCTACGAACTCCTTATTTACTACATTCATCGGGCAGGTATAAAAAGTTTGGATTCGACTCTTGTCTTGAATAATCCGGACCTCGCTGATCAAATTCATATACAAAATTCAGTTTTCTGCCGGAGGAGAGGCTAATGTCTTGAAGATGGTACCTGTGCAACTTGATCAAGATTCTAAGGGAGAAATGTTCGAACACGACTATCACTTTGATTGAGTGGTAAAACTTGATTAGGAGTGTAGGTACGTGTACATTATGTATGTTCTTTTTTCTTACCTCGATTGTTCAGTCTGCAGCAGTCATATGATTCGAATTTTAATCTCACTTCCGTCATTCGCCGGACCATTTTGTGTAAGTGATTCAAAGAGTGGCGGCATCAAGCCTCTCAGCACAACAAGTTCGCAAAATTTGTAATTTTGTTTCTCAAAAAATTGAAAATTGACAAAATAGTATCGAAAATTGTATGTCTACCTGAAATGGTTCCAAGAAGTCTCTAAAACCGTCAATTTTAGGCGAAAATGTCATTGTTATTGGAAAACTGTACAAAAAAGGCCATATCAAAGGTAGCTTATTGGTTGCAGAATCTCGATTCTCGAATAAAAAGAGGCTAAAAAAAAAAAATAGAGTTTTTACTAAAACGGGCTTGCGCAGATATGACATTCATGTCTGTTTATTGTTTAAACTGTCTTAATTTTTCAGTGAAAGCGAATCTATGCTGCCTTATTGTTGTTCAGTATTAGGAAAGCGAAGTAGCTATTTGCCTTGCAAATTTTGATTTTTGCAGGTAGAGACCGACCTTGTTATTTACGGAGCGGATTCATTTTTTTATTTAGATTGAGTCAGGACTGTCTTAATTGTATTCATCAGTGAGAGCGCATCTTCTTTTTTCTGAGTGTCTCAAGTTGTAAATTGTTAAGGACGGACAAGAATGAGTTTTTTCCTGTGTTAAACGTACATTATGATTTAGTAAGATAGGTCACTGGAGAATTCGAAAATCGAAATTTCGGCAAAAAGCTCGTTCTGCCAGAAAGGTTCTCATTGTGATTTTGTTTGTGAATTCAATAAGTCAAAGAAATTAAACTCTGATTTATTTTGTGATTAACATGATTGCATTTATATTAGCTTTTTTTAAAATCATTTTCGGAATTGTTTACATTTATCTACTTTTGACAACTTTCTACACATTGTCTACGTTTCGTTACACCAAAGTGAAGGCACGTAGTATTGTCTACGTGTAAACAAACATGCCTAATTACAAGTCTAAGAAGTCCGATAACCATCAGATTGCTTTGCAGGAATAGGTCCGGGATTATTAACGGCGAACTGAGTATGCAATTTTACTCGCATCGGTGAATGCATGTTGCTGCTCATTGATATTTCGCCAGTTTGGATGTTTGGATGCTAACCAGCGTTGCCAATCCAAGTGATGCAGCATTAATTAAGTCTAGTGTTTTTCCTAGATTTTAAAAAGTTTAGTGATTTTTTGGGTGATTTTATTGTGTTTTGTAGTTGTCTGCCTCAATTTTTCAATTTTCTTGGTTTTTATGAGTATTTAAGGTCGGATAAAACGGGTACGGATTCTTATTGAAGAAAATGCGCATTTTTAGCGTTTTCGATGTGGCAGCACTGGTTATGTCGTTATCAGCAGTATTCCCAACACTCCCATTCCTATTAAAAACTGGCTGGCTAGGCTGGCTGGCAACGGAAATATCTGCCTCTGTATTTCCTTGCGAGCATCATTTTCCTTGTACCAGCCTGCGAGCACTACGCTCTGCTGGTGCATCATCTTGCAGACGAGTCTGCAACCTTGTGAGAGCATTTTCATGTCTGCTTCGCGGGCTGCGCCGGCATGAGAATGTCGTCATCCCATGGGCACGTTGCGCCCCATATTTTTGACGTGCTCAATTTTTTGGACGCTATATTTGCTGGACGATGGCATTCTCATGTCGGCGCAGTCCGCGAAGCAAATATGAAAATACTCTCCCGTGGTCGCAGACTCGTTTGCAAGATGGTGCACTAACAGAGCGTAGTGCTCGCAGGCTGGTACAAGGAACGTGATGCTCATAAGGGAATACAGGCTGATATAAGGAGTGTGGTACTCGCAGGCGAATGAATTGTTGAGTCAGTCAGTCCAGTCAGTCAGTCATTTCCGTTTCCAGCCAGCCTAGCGAGCGCGTAAAACGCGTAATGCGTAAAAGTAACGTTTTTCCGGGTTATGTGCCAAAGAAAAGACATGAAAATGACAGAATTTATTTTAATTTCTTCCATTTCTTCCAACCATTGTTTCATTGAATCAATTGCAGAGTGCGTTCCTGTTATTGATTGAAATTTCTACGGATTTTTTTTTTTAATTAGGGTAAGATCAGGTCGATAACTATTTATTAATTATTTTTCCAAGAACTTTTTTTACTTTTATTATTCCTTGTCGAGAGTCAAGATGCGTGCTTTTTTGCCGACCCTTTTCGAGTAGCGAGGTTACTGGCACTGTCTTATTATGTCGGTTATGTCTTGAGACTTGAGATTTCGAAATCCAAGGTAACTGATTTGTCTTAGCAAGTTTTCGGAGTTGTGAGGTAGGCAACCCGCCTGGTATTTTTTCTTCGCGGGTAGAGGAATGTAGGTTTTTGGTATATAGAGAGATTTGAAATCTCGGAGTCCAAGAGGTAACTGGTCTGCTCCTGCATATTATTTATATCTTATTATGAGTGATGGTGAAGACATCGAGGAGGAGAGGGGCAAGGTGCGAGCCTTCGACCCCTTGCTTGAAACTCTGTTGAAAGAAACCAGCTCCGGTTAACTGAACCTCGTGTATTAACAGTAATAGGTTGAACATCTTATCTTCGTAGCGTCGTACATATCGTGTGAGTAAGCGTCGTCTATCAATCACCGAATTCGTTACGCAAGTGGGAGAGAGGGCACCGACTCAGTCGTAAGTCAGACTAGGCGGTAGGCTAGGCAGCAGTGCAGACAACCTTAGAGCAGCAACCCGCATAACAGTGTAGCCGCCTCAACAGATGATGTCATTATTAACTTTTATTATGTCTTCTCACTCTTGTGGCAGAACAGATTATGTCCTTGAAGATAGCTCCTGTCGCTGTAGGCTCTCGCCTGGCGTGTTTTTCTCCGAATGCGGAGCTGAAGCGGAGGAGGATAAAGTTTTAGTACACAGAGAAAAGAAGTGTTTGTGGCCCTAATATGCAGCACTGTATTATGTATGTCATTTCTCAATATAAGGCTAAATTATTATTCTCATCGTCTTTCAAACTGATGCTCACCTTTTTCTCGATCATGTATACTTTACTGTTGAATAGACTGAACGGTACTTCAGTATTTCTGTTTTTAGTATTTTATAATCCAGAATGTTATACTCGTACGTTACCGGAGTTGCCTTGTATTGACCGGGTTACAAGTAGTTCTTAACGGATACGAAAAATCAACTTTCAAAGCCGAGCAGCTTCTCGTTAAATTCGTTAAATTTTAGAGAATCGTGATCTTTTAATCCTGTGCACAAGTACAGTCGGATTCGATTTAGCCTTTAGAATGTCCCAGGCATTCCGGCCATCATTTTCTCGTATACATTCTCGAGTTAGGTATCGGCTGTCAACGTGACAATTCGGTGCACTCCGTTTTTCGCTGTCCCTTTTCCATGCATCGATGATTCTCTTCTTCTTTTTTTTTAATAACGGCGGCAATGAAAAAACTTATCTATTCTCGCCACCTTTTCCACTTTAAGTTCATCCGTTTCCGCACCCTCGACCTGAACTTCACTAGCCATTCTTTCGGTTTTCAGCGTCCATTCATTCATGATGTGCTAGCTAGTTCATGTTTTTTTAGCAGAAATCGCCCGTCTAACGTACTCAATAAACTTCCTGCAGTAAAATACGATGCGAATGACCATCACTTCCTATCGCACCCTGCGGTTGTGTAGCGAAATAGAGAAAGAAAATATGACCGACGGGAAATTGTATCATTACTCTCTGTTCTGGGTTATTGTTTCTTGTGACACTTGAGAATTTCAAATGTAACCCCACCCCAGTGGCTGATAATGAGACCGCCTGTACATATACCGTAAGCCAAAATTCAGTGAGTGCTATTTCTGTAGTATGGTTTGTCCGGTAGTGCGCGTATCTCATTATTTGAGGATAATACTCATCTGTGTGTGAGTATGTAACCTAGTATTTACCTCCGACCTAACTTGACTTTCTGTTTTTACCCCCCGAGAACAGATCTTTTATTATCTAGTCTGTCGTAAGTTACATCAAGTTAATTTTGGTCAGATTTAGTTGTTTTTGAACTTTTTGTTCAATTTTGGTTGAATTTAGTCGGTTTTGGTGGCAATACCTGTTCCAGTTTATGACCAGAGAAGTACTCTCATGGCTGTGGCTAGAACATCAGAAAGATTCTGACTGTAAGACTCGACGGAATGTGACTCAAATGAGTTTGTCAGTGAATTAGTTTCATGAATGCCCGTGGAGCTTCGATTTCACTTCGAGATGAAGCATTTGTTACACTTTTAAAATGTTTTCATTTTGGACCATTATGTATGTCGACTTCAGAGCCTGATAAGGGCCACATCTAGATACTCAGAAGAGTATGTTTGATAAATAATTCTTTGTTAGAATTTGTTATTTCTCTAGCGATTCGATCAAAAGACGATTGTCGGTAGGGTTCGTCTCATTTCCTTACTACTCTTGGTCTTTCTTACGATTTTCAAACCGATTGATTACCTTATTTTTCGATTTGCAATGGTTTTGATGATAGATATACTTGGATGGCGCCGTTTTGCGCACGGGAAACTCGTAGATAATGTGCGATGCAAATATGTCTCGACGTTAATATGTTCCCCTTTATCCCGTTTAATTGGTTTTCGATTTATGTCATAACTAATGGACGCGGGAAGGGAAATTCTCTAGATGAAACTTGTGTTGGCGTTGGATGTATGGCAGACCGTTGCCAGAAGAGCTTAGGTTGGCAGAAAAAATCCGTATTTTCTTAAAACGTGAATAAAACTCCTCTCCATGTTCTCGGAAATCATGAGTGCCACCAAAGATGAGATAATCGTGGGGACAAGAACCGAAACTAGAACCATTACCGAATGATCGTCAGGCGTTATTATCTCTTCCCCCTTTTCTTTTTTCTTTCCTTTTTTCGTGTCAACTCGTAAAACGTGTACGCGTGTAATAGGGTGTCACTTTCCTTGGGCTCGAATTTTGTAAGTTTTTTAAAACGTTTTTCTCGCTATAAATTCGGCAGGCTCGGCTTATGTTGTCGACCGTGTGCCTAACGGGTCGTCTCGTCGGCAATCGGCGATAATTGGAGTGCAAAAATGCAAAAACGAGCTTAGCTGGTCGTGTCTGCTGGAATGTACACGTCCGCTGTACGTGTACTGTGCGAACCATCTCCAGAACTAATTAAACTTCTGGTAAATCGGCATCGTCTTTTTTAGGGTCGTGTCGCCGTCCAAACGCCGACACGAATTCGAGGCGTCTGTTAACAATAATGTAAATGCGCCAGATCATTTCGTCTTTTCGTCGTGAATATCGTATAAAAGTCGTATCTTGTGTTTTCGGAGTGCGATTTCGCTTTCGATATGAAGTCCACATTGTATAAAATGCTTTTGACGGCCCTTCTTGATGGAGAGTGTCTATGCGCGTCCAAGTCCAAACAGCATGTAAGAGTAAATAACGAGCGCATAGAAATCAGTTTCGGGATTCCAGGTGGACAAAATTATTTTTTCGTCGAAATCTACTGAGAAGTGGACGCTAAATCCGAGAAAATAGTTGAAAAAATTTTAACTCTAGTATTTCATTTCACACAGTGGTCCAAAATCAACTTCTAACGACTTTTGTATCAATTGGCGAATATCGAAACGGGCAGTGATATGGGGCCAAATCCGAGGAAAATTGTTGAAAAATTTTAACTCGAATGTTTTATTCCATACAGTGGTTCGAAATCAGATTTTAATTTCAATTGGCTGATAATGTTATCAAAAGTAGCTGAAAAATGGGTGCTGAGTTTGGAAAAAATTGTAAAAAATTCGAAAGTCGATATTGAACTTGCACAGGTGATCCGAAATGAAGATATAACGACTTTTATTTCGATTGGTGGATGAGTTTCATCAAAAAGAGCTGGAAAATGGGTATCGAATCTGAGAAAGGTAGTTAAAACATTCAAAATCGAATATTTCACTCCGCAAAGTGATCCAAACTGACAACTTTCATTTCAGTTGACCGATAATTTAGTCGAGATTGGCCGGGAAACGGGCGCTAAATTCGAAAAAATAGTTTGAAAAGTCCAGTGTCAATACTAATATCGCATGGTGGTCCAAAATCAAGTTCTAACGATTTTTGTGGCATGTGGTGGATAAAGTTTGCTGAAAAATTGACGCCGAATTCGAAAAAAATAGTTCAAAAATGAATTATTTTGAAAAATTAAATAAGCTATGGAAGTAGGGATTTTCTTGGTAGCCGGAGTTCGGTATATTTCATTAAATTATTGATGTTCTTAGCGTTTCACTAATTACAGTTTTCGAAAAGTTCTTGAAAAAAATCGACACGTCTTTACGAGAGCTTGAACACGTATATAATTGTTACATGTTATACAAGATAACGATATACTTAACGACGAGGTAGGGCTGAACTCTAATCTTCAACTAGATCATCGCCGATTGTATTCGTATTTGAATCTAACGCTAACATTACTGGGGGGGCTGAGGCTCCTTAGGGACCTCTGAACTAAACAATTTAACTATCTTTGCAACATTTCGATATACAATACCAGAACTTAATTTGACGTTACAGTTTCGCACGAGACCGTCAGAATCGGCAAAGACTTTAACAATACGCCCAAGAGGCCATTCCAATACATGCATATTATCCTCTTTTACAATTACGACATCATCGATTCGTAAGTTTGGTTCGTTCGATTTCCACTTATTCCGGCGTTGTAGTTCATTTAAGTACGACGATTGCCATTGCGACCAGAATGAATTAATAATTATACGGACACGAGTAAGACGATCGCAGACCTTCAAATCGACATCATCTAAGTTTTCGGCCGAATTTAACAAATTATCGCCAATCAGGAAATGTCCTGGCGTAATTATTTCGAACGAAGTATCCGGTTTGACGTTATAGCACAGTGGACGGGAATTCAAGATACATTCGACACGGCATACAATGGTTAACAACTCTTCAAAAGTCAGTATCGAGTTACGAGTAGCGCGGATAAGCAACGATTTACCAGACTTGATCGCTGACTCCCATAATCCATCTTGATGTGGCGTACGTGGAACTATAAACTTCCAATCGATCGACTCAGATGAAGACCAACTTTGCAATTTATCACGTTGGCTTTTGAACAAATTATTCGCACCCACAAAGTTTCGACCATTGTCCGAATAAAGACATGCAGGGCGACCACGACGAGATATAAACCGTTGTAAGGACTCGATGAAATTCTCGGACGTTAGATTTGACACCAATTCAATATGTACACAGCGAGTCGCAAAACAGACAAAGAATACAGCGTAAACTTTCAAAGTTTTAGGTGATCGATGATTGAGACATTTTATGGTGAAATGCCCCGTTAGGTCCACCCCAACATGCGTGAAGGGGCGAGACACAGTAGTGCGTGGAGCAGGTAAGTGACCCATCATTTGTTGGCTCAGGACGGCTCGTAACCTGCAACAGAATACACATTCTCGCACGATTTTCTTTGCCAGGTTAGAACATCCACCGACAATCCAAAATTCGTTGACAACTTTCGCTAGAATAATCCCTTTGTTACAATGAAAATACCTTTCGTGGATATGAGTTAAGTAAAGACGTACGAATTTACAACGACTGGACAAAATGATTGGATGTTTCTTCTTGAACGGCAAGTTGCTGTTTTTTAATCGACCGCCCACACGAATTATGTCATGTTCGTCGATAAAGGGATTTAGCGAGTGCAGTGAACTCGATTTTTTCACTTCGCGGTTTTCTATCAAACGACTTAATTCTTGTTCAAACGAGTTACATTGCGAAATTCTTACAATTACTCGAAAGACGAAGTTACGTTCATTGACAGTGACGACAGTCGAATCAGGATTAGGCGCAAGTTTACGTGTGCAATTTACAAATCGGTACATATAGGAAACAACATTCAACAATTTGTTGTACGACGAAAATCGAGATAGAATGGAACTATCATAAGTTATCAAAAAAATATTTGCAGTGGGACTCTTTAATTCCGGTATCACATCTACCGAACTAAACTTACTATTAATAATGGCATTAAAGTCCGTTTCAAGGACAGTAGGTCCTTTTAACCAAATTACGTTACTTTTCAACTGACTGGCAGTAAGGCCTCGAGTGGCCAGGTCAGCTGGATTAATTTTTGTTGAAATATAATTCCACGTAACATTGTTAGTCAATTCATTAATGACATTAACACGATTAGCTACAAATTGTTTAAGTTGAACTGGCGGTACTTTTAGCCAGCTAAGTACAATAGTTGAGTCTGAAAATAAGAAAACACAGTCATGGGAGATGTTCAGATTTGATGAAATTCGCGACGACACTTTAGCTAACAAAACGGCGGCGAGTAATTCTAAACGCGGTACTGTTATCACCTTTAGTGGAGCCACACGAGTTTTCGCGCACACAAAATTAACACTAATTGCTCCAGAAAAATCGACTGACCTTTGATACAACACTGCACAGTACGCATTCATAGATGCATCACAAAACCCAATTAATTGGCGCGTTTTTAATTTATCAATTTTCGAATACCGACGACCGACCGAATAGTCTTTCAACACTTGTAAATCATTTCGATAGTTCAAGAATTCTTCTGCTAGTCTTTCCCCGACTGGTTCATCCCATTGAAGTTGCATTCGCCACAAATTCTGCAGTAATATCTTTCCACGAATAGTTACTGGACTGAGGATTCCCAAAATATCAAAAACTTTGGAAATATCTGACAGTATAACTCTTTTCGTTATGACATCAGAGAGTTTATTTTGAGGTAACGATATTTGAAATTTATCTGAATCCGTGTTCCACATTAACCCGAGAACGAATGTGAAGGATTCGGTGCCCAGTAGTCTCGAGTTGACTTTTTCAATTAAGGCGCTTTCGATAGAATTCAAAAAGGTCAAAGAGTTACTTTGATATTTTCGAAGATTGAAATGGACTCGACTCAACGCACTGTGGATTCCTTGCTGGAGCCTCACAGCTTTTTCCACACTTTCATGACCTGTCATGAGATCATCCATATAAAAGTGGTTGCTTAAAGCGGTAGCAACTTCTGGGTCGACACTCTCTATTTCTTTGGCCACCATCGACAAACATTTGGTAGCGAGGTAAGGCGCAGAACGGCAGAACTGGTCCCATAGGTCACGGTGTTTAGTTCATAGTGACTTACGTCATTTTGAGGGTCAGAGCGCCATAAAATCCTCTGAAATTTCCGTTGCTCCGGTTTGATCAGGATTTGTCTGAACATTTTTTCGACGTCTGCCACGAACGCGACGTTGTGTTTTCGAAACTGTATGATTGTATCAAACAATTCCGGTTGGATCGTAGGCCCGACATATAAAAAGTCATTTAGCGAGAACCCAGAATGGTCAGAAGCTGAAGCATTAAATACGACTCGATATTTTGTTGTAGTCGACATTGGACGACAGATGATGAGATGAGGAATGTAATACGATAAAATGGAGGATATTTCTGCCTTTTCTAGTTTTCGCATATGACCAAGTTCTAGATATTCTGTCATAAAGTCCGAATAGGCTTGGCGAATTTCGACAGACATACGACGTTCGCTTTTTCTAAGTGCCTGAAAAGCTTTATCGAACGATCCATTCAAACATTCGATGCCTGGTTTTGTCAATAAATCAACAACAAACCGATCAGTTTCATCTCTACTACAGGTATCTTCAAACCTACTTTCAATCAATTTCATTTCATCCGTTAGTTCAGGGGAGGAACCTAACTCCTCAATTTCCCAGAATTTAGTCAATTGAAGATTAATATCATCACAAGTTGGTTTGGTGTCATTGTGATTTATCAAAAACGAAGCATTATTTTGAGATCCCGATACGACATATCCGAATTTGGTCTCTCGAACAACTACCCCTTCAATGAAATAGCGGCGATTTTCAATAACGAACTCGAAGAATTCAGCACCAAGAATAATGTCGACTTCATTGTACACGAGCGACATTTCAGCGTAGTTTAAGTTCGGAATAATGTTGGTTAGTTCTTGCGTTGAAGACTGAATAGAATAAGGGATTCTATCGATGACTTCCCCAGTGATAGCGAGTTGATAATTGGAGAATCGCGATTTCAAAATTAAATCGACGAGCGAATCAAGAACAATAGAATTATTCGTTATACCCGAAAGTGACGTAATAGTCTTGTTGGGATAAGTCTTGACACCAACGCGTCTAACAAACGAACGAGATACGAGAGTTAATTCCGATCCTGGATCAAGTAAAATACGAGCAGGCACTAAACGATTTTTCACCATCACATGAACTACAGCTGTGGCTAAAATTACGGTTTTTCGTGGACTTGTTGCCATCAGCACATTAGCCGCGATCTTGGATGTAGTTGACCGAACTGCAGTTTCTACTGTCCCAGAATCCTCTGCTTTTGAAGGCTCTGGGGTAGATGATTGTTGGGTTGAAGGTGAGGTGGTAGGTTGGATAGTTGTGAAATGTAACATCGAGTGATGATTACCTTCACATTTTGAACAATTCGGCCGAGTGCAATTGGTTACTGAGTGAAATGGCGCGAAACATTTCAGGCATAATTTATTTTGCTTTACCGCATTGAAACGCTCATTTACCGACAGGGCTCTGAATTTCTGACACTGGTTGAGAAAATGGGATTCTTTGCAGATAATGCACTCGATGCGAGTTGGTTTAGATTGTTTGCTTTCAATCGAATTTTGTTTCGTGGCGACTAATGTTTTCTTATCGCTTTTTTCATTCGGTTTTGTAGGTTTCGTTTCATCAGCGATAAATGCACGATTTTGCAGGAATGTCGACAATGATTCGTAAGATGGAAATTCAGTGAATGAGGTTAATGAATTTTCCCAGTCTGAGCATGTACGAGTATCTAATTTGGTAGAAACGAAAAAACAAACAAATCTTGAAAACGTTTCGTCAATGGTTTCACCATTTGCTCACAACCCACGTGAAATTACGTCTACTTGATCGAGTAGGCTACGAATTTGAGAGGAGTTTTTAATCGACTCAATACTCATCAGTTTCTTGAATAAGGTTCGAATAATTAGGCGCTTATTATCATAACGAGTAATAAAGTAATCCCAGGCTTCGACATAGGCAGCATCTTCCAACGGGAAATCTCGAATAATATCTTTTGCTGTGCCTGATACAGCTTGTTTTAGGTAGTATAATTTTTGCGTATTTGTGAAGTCGGGATTCGAGTGGACTAAATTTTCGAACAACGACCGAAAATTACGAAAATCAAGAATGTTTCCATCGAATGTAGGTATGGCGATTTTTTGAAGTTTGGGAACCACCGGGCGATCCGATTGGTAGAAAGTATTATTCAACCCGGGCGAAGAGGGTAATAGCGAATTTCGACTTTGTTCGTTGGTCAATTTTTGTCGGTGTGTGCGGTACTTAGCGTCTGCCGAATGATAGAATTCAGCAAATCTAGTTTCTTCGTTTTCTAATGCTTTAGCCTCTTCTTCTTTGTCAGTTTCTTCGACCAATTCGGAGACTACATTCCGATATTCCTCAAACTTTTTCTTAAATTCGACTATAATGGATTCTAACTTACTCATTTGTTCTAGGTTTAAAGTTGTTTTCGACATGAGTTGTTCCGAGAGCGATATCATTTGTTTAAGTTGACGCCTAACGGCCCGATATTTTCTTTCAGTCACTGCTTCCATCCTTGCTCTTAAGAATGACGGCGGTGATTTTCCGACGATACAAATTATGACGACACACTAATTTTTTACCCGGTTAGCGCGTATCCGGCTGCCACGGAGGACCATAATGTTCTTAGCGTTTCACTAATTACAGTTTTCGAAAAGTTCTTGAAAAAAATCGACACGTCTTTACGAGAGCTTGAACACGTATATAATTGTTACATGTTATACAAGATAACGATATACTTAACGACGAGGTAGGGCTGAACTCTAATCTTCAACTAGATCATCGCCGATTGTATTCGTATTTGAATCTAACGCTAACAATTGAGTTGACCCCTGCCCGAGTCTAAGAACTCAGCTGTCACTTTTAAAAAAGACAAATTTCTAAGGTCTCTGTTTCGAAATTTAGTGCTACCATCTTTAAATCTTTCGGTAGAAGGCGAATTTACATTAGAAATCAAAATTCGAATTAACTGGAATCTTATCACTCTGTATTGTATTCATTCATATTCATATATTGATACGTGCTAACACTTGGCTAATTTTTTATTTTGATGAAATTGTAAAATATAGATATCAAAAATACGCTATTCAGATGTGTCTATGCTAAGTATGTACTTCTTCATCAGGTAGTTCTTCAGTGGCGCAACAAGAAATTTGCCACCTCCGGGGCTAACCCCCTCCGCCTCCCGTAATTAAAAATGCAGTTTTGTAATTTTGTAAATTTTTGAATAAAAGTTCACTATTTTGAAATTGGAAAAAAAAAAAATCATTTTTTGCTCATTTTCCTGGTTGAATAAAAAACAAATTTCAGTTCTGAAAATTTGCCGCCTTTTGGAAGAAGTGCTGTCTGGAGACAAGTCACCTTCCCCCCCCCCGCCCAACTATTTGCGCCACTGTAAGTTCTTCCTTTGTGAACGGATCTATTTCGCATAAATCTAGAGCCTTTTTGCTGAATTTTTTTCTCAGTTTCGAAGAATGTTGTCTGTCAGTAGCTTGAAATCTGCCGATTTGGTAACAGGAGAATCGCCGAGAATGTGATATTGCTTAACGTAACATAAAAGCCAATAATTTACCAGACCCACAATAAGTCATGACAAATTTTAACCTACATGTCCTCAATGTACATGAAAAATCATCATTTTCCAACACATTTTCAACATTTTAAGTGAAGAAAATCATTTCATCGCGAACAGCCGCAGATCGAATTTCTACTGTTAGTACGTAGTGAACACAAACACTTCAAGGAATACGTAAACATTCATGATTCACTTCTTCTCGACCCTTCTTTTTTTCCGGCTCCAGAAAAAGTAAATAGCACTGGAAATTTATATTTACACTAGCTGAACGGTAGTGTCGCATTCATGGCATTTTGATCTGCTGTGCGGTTCCGTGTGGTACCCGTTTTGGGCAGCTCAGCGTGTCTACTATTCTTAATAGCAATGAAGGAACTACGATGTAACACTACGTTCCCTGTCACATGCCGCATCTTTGCAGACGATTTCAGAATCAGCCTAGCCTCTCGCATTCCAAACCGCACCCACCGTATACTACAATATACTCTCATTAAATTACAGGAATCGGCTACTACCCATGGATTTCGCTTCCCCTCCCCCACCCCCAAAAAACTGTAGTCATTAGATTACAAAAGCAAAAACAATCCCTTCCCTTCTTCCCACTAAAACTGTACAAAAACACCATCTCACAAACCACCACTATCAAATATTAAGATTGCTTTTCGGTCAATCAGTAAACTGGAACACTTATATAAAACGCACCAGAGCTAAATGCTTTCGCAGCATGAACATTCTAAAATATCTAGCAAACCCTGACACGGGCTGCAACCGACAAACATTTATCAACCTTTACCAAACTCTTATCCGATCACAGATATACTATAGAGCTCAAGTTTACCGACTAGCCCCGCCAAAAACCCTCAAAATGCTCAACACAATCCAAAACTCAACCCTCGAATAGTATCAGGAGCCTTCCGCACTAGGCCATCCATCAGTCTTTGTGCAGAAATGACTGAACCTTCCCTACCCTACCGCAGAATGATCCTCTACTCCAAATACTCGTTCAAAATATCCCAAGTTCCCAACTCACCACTTTCCAAAGACGTGGTCAATGATCCACTTCAATCAAAGTCCCCCTACATTCGATCAATTATAGAACAAACCATGAACACTCGTTTATCTCTCTCACCCCTACTATCCATATACACAGACTCACCACCGTGGAAACTCACACCAGAAACTTTCTATCTGGACCTATTCTTACATCCCAAAAGATCAACATTCCCCCAATTTCAAATTCCTCCTTGGCAAATTCCTCCAACAATACCCCGAGTACCTATTATGCTACACAGACGGTTCAAAAAAAACTTAAAAAAAAAAACAATCACACAGGTTGTTCATATTCCCTCGGGTCAAGAATCCAAGCTCGCAGACTACCCAATTCAGCATCTATTCACATCGCCGAACTCGCTTCAGTTTTCTACTGCATTCAAAATATACCTTATATAACCAATAAAGCAATTCTTGCCACTCCAATCAATCAGCACAATGTTCTCCACTAGTAGAACGCATACAACTCATACTCCACGTACTTAACACTTTACGAAAGCAGGTAGTATTCATCTGGATCCCAGGCCATATCGGCATTGCACAAACTGACTTAGTCGACGAAACCGCTCGAACAGCAACATCCCGCCCTAAAGTAGAAAAACCAACAATTAAAACATCCGAAAACCTTGCAATCACTTACCGATCAAAAATCCTTTCCTCTGGCATAAAGAATCCAACAACAAACAACGTGTAATAAAGCAGGAACCGACACCCTGGATCACCTCCTACCGAAAATCACGACGCGAAAACTTAGAATTGGACATACCCACCTCACTCACCTGCACCTCCTCAGTCCATACATTTCCCCCTGCTATGCGCTAAATACTCCTCAAATGAACTCACTGTCGAATATATACTTCACTGCCCTTCACTTAACTTTCACCACCAAAAACATCAACTACCACCAACAATGAAAAGCATGCTCTAAAACAACCCAGAGATAAACTCATCTCCTTTTCCTTCACGATACAGACCTCTTTTCACTAAGTTAACCATCCCCACCAGCCGAGCCGGATAGCCCTTGGTGCAGCTAGTGGCCTGTAAACAAACAAATAAAAAGAAATCAAAATTAATTTAAGACATACTAGAAACTTGAGCAAACTCAACAAGCGAAGGTCTTAGTCTTTGCGGGGGGGGGAGGGGAGGTATAGTTGCTACAGCACAATATCCCGATGAATGCGCTAAATTACGTTCTGAAATGCTCTATTTGATAGCGTGGAGGGGGGGCAGGTTAAGTTCTAACTCCAAAACCAACAACTCCCCGTTCATACACCGGTGTTGTGATGGTGGGAGGGATGGCTGATGTATCGCCCCGGGAAAGCTCCTCTGTCTACAACTTCCATATGTGTTTGATTTCTTCTGTTTCTGTTATCTGGTTTTTTGTGTTCATTTCGTAAAAATGCTGCGTTACATCTGCGGGGTTTTTCGGGAATTGTGCGAGAAAAAGAAGTGTTTAGTCTGGACCGCAGCGAAGGGATTCGAAATTGAAAAACGAGCATGAATAGAAACAGCGTGTGTATAGATAGAGCTCTATAACTTCGTGTGAGTACGATCGTCCACCATTTTGATGTCAACCTTACGCGTGGATGTCGAATTGACTACGCGGTACGCTCCGCATAGTCAGATTCGGCATCCACGGGCGTGGTTGGAGTCAAAATGGCGGACGATCGTACTCATACGAAGTTATATAGAGCTCTAGTATAGATCGATGGAAAAAACAGATCTTGAGAGTGCGAAAAGATGTATACTGTGACTAAACTGTAACTCAGTTGAATTAACTCAACCAGATGTCCTGTCTGTGCCGATCTAGGGAGAAATGAAACTAAGAAGGAGAAAAAGAAGAAGGAAGTGATTGTGAAAAGGTCGTACTGGATGTATAGGAATGCAGGAGACAAAAAACGTTTTGTGAGACGTTCGCAGCGTGATACGCAGAAACTGACTGGACAGGACGATTAGACGATTTTTACAAAAATGTAAATTTGGGAGGAGAGGATCGTCGCATATCTCGGGTATACTCGAGCAGCTTCTTTCATTTTTCTATAAAGTAGAAATAGATTTCCTTTTCCCTGGAGATCCTCTATCCCACTGCCTCTAGATTCCATCCACTTTTCTTTGGTTCGGCGGATTTTCGAGCGTATCAGTTTTTGCTAATCTCTGTACTCCAGTTGCTTTTGTGCGATTTTTAGTTGGCTTCTCTTTTCCATCAACTGGCGACGAAGAACTAACCTGTACGAAGTGTCAAACTTTTTCACGTACCTTCGGCGATGATTCGCCGATGGCAAGAAGTGCAAGATGAAGAGACCATGTCTTATTTCGAACAATGGTCGAGCTGGTTTCGAGCCGAGCGAGATGTATGTGCTTTTGGTACATACGTTGTGACGGAGCCAACCGCGCGAGCATCAGATGTACAAGAATACGCGAGTGAGTCTAATTTGTCTCTGTCACTTTTCCTCTCGACAACTCGACCCCCATTCAAATTTGTCGAAGTAAAATGGCACACTTCACCGCACCGGACCGATTATCGACCGCGGAAAACAGCTTCGATGTGTGTTTTCTGCATCCATTCGAGCGTTCATTACGAACCGCATGCTGCGAGGTAAACTGGTACGGACTTTGGCGGAAAAGGGGGTCTCTCCGTTATGAAGTTTCTCGCTCTTCCCGGGAAGAAAGGCCCGCAAACTGTGTAACAAAGTGAGAGTTTTTCGCGATCATTAGCCCGTTCTCGTTTTCGATTAGAGCGCGGTCGCCGCGAAAGTGGCGGCCGCAAGTTTCGTCAAACTAATTAACGCCAATCTATCAGGTCATCCGCCATTACTCGTGGCGTCGTTCGGCTTGGCCGGCCGGCCTGTATTTCGCTCACTGCCGCCCCGAAACTGATTTCAATTTAATTAGGGCGAACACGCTAAACGTGATAACTTTCGGCCGAAAATGTCGACTGTTGCCGGCTCCAGGGTTGGCCGGGCACTGCGTTTTGTTGCACCGCACCAAGTCCAGCCGACATTAGCGTTTTCATGCTAATTAATTAAATATAACGTGAAGAACGGTTTCGACTTTCCATGTTCGGGGTGGATTGGCGGCGGCATGTCCGAACCGATATGCTGGAAAACCATTCGGTGTATTCGATCTCTGTCTGTCTGTTCGTTCGTCTCTTTCTGAATCTATTTCTCCCTCATGACGAACTCCAGCGTGCTGATAACGGCTGAATGCACATTTGAGTTCGAGCACTACGTATTGGACAGGCGAACGTTGGGCTAAGCGATTGGTAAACGATTAGCGTTAATAAAATTAAAAGCTTTTTTCGTGTACGTATATACGCGCATATGTACGCGAGAGAGTCCAATTAACGGACTGTACAGCGTATAGCCAAGTGGCCTGCGTCGACAGCGATCAAAGAAAAACCCGAATTTCAGTTTTATTGACCGGCATAACGTCCAGTACAAAGCGTGTACTCCATTCGTCCGAATAAAAATGTTATGCAGTGTGTGTGCTCGTACATGTTTCCACCTTGTACGCTGATGACGAGTATTGCACTCGGCACTCTCTGTACACAGCTCAACAGAGGTGACACACAGTCTGACTAAACGGACTCAAGGTTAATGTGCATCTTGACCGGTCAAAATCCCGGGAGTCACTCCGCCAGCATGTTGAAGGATCTCATTTATCCTGTCGCCTTAGTTAACGCTCACGGATACCTTTGTCTTGCTTTCTACGACTGATTTCAATATTACGCGTTAGGTATTGCTCGGTGGATTCGACTCTTGGTTATTGCATAGCCCAAATATCTCGTATCAGCCTATCACTTGTTACACCGGGGGAAGTTCGCATGGAAGCCATTGTTACGTTGGGGGAGGTTGCAATGATCGCGTTAGGCAAACTTACTGGTATTACGTTTGATTTCCTCGAGTGAAGGTTGTAAGACATTGAAGTTGGGGTGTGAGGTTCGTCAGCGCTGGAGGAATGATAACGCAAGGGTTGAAGTCGCAATCTGTATTAAGACTTTCATTTAACATAGTATGTACACGAACTACAGTACTTGGACTTTCACTTAACGTAGTATGTACAAAGAATAACAGGGACACGGGGACGACTTTACAATGATGCTTAGTTTGCTCATGTTAGGTCAAAGGTCGTAGGCGTCACGACGGTTCTGTCCCGGAGCACCAGACACCTACTGGATGCTGCGACGGGAGAGTATCGGAGATCCCCAGCTAGAATATCCGTGACGGTGCACCGGGCACAAATGGAATTTCCACAATAGGGGTGAGGGCACGATACTTCAAATTAATGTTAGTTTGATTTTTTTCAATTAAAAAATATTTGGATTGAAAAATCGGCAAATTTCCGATTTTTTACGAATTTTGTCAGCAAATTTTCAGTTTAAAAAAAATATTTCTCGGCAATCGGCAAATTTTTCTCCCCCTAAACTGAAATTTGAGTTTCGTTTCTGGTCTCGGGTTCGATTACCACCAACGCCAGAAAGCTAGTGGTATTTGAATACCCCCACTAACATCCTAGCGAACACAGCGACTACAGTGTCAATCAAGGCGGAAACATAGCGTGTCCTATAATCCCCACCTCATACATGAACAAGGCATTACAATGGCAGGGCGTGTTACCTCCAGATCAGAAAGATTGGTACTGTGCGTGAGCACACTGTGGATAGCGTTCTCAGTGTCGTGAAACACGTGGCTAATAAGTGAACTGCGGCCGCACACTCTTTGGCCCAGAGAAGGAAAACTGTAACGCGGCAAAACTGTGGGGAAAGCAACGACAAACTACCCCGACTATTCTGCCCAGGAGAGTCACGTGTCAGAAACCTCGACCACCAACATCCGTCATCGGATATGGCGCCTGAAGAAGAAAGAAAAAACAGAATCCGTAGGAATCCATACGCCTGAATTTTGTCTTTGGCATGGTTTCTCGCTTACTATTTGGCATTTAACATAGTCCATATAATGACACTATGATAATAGCTCTATTTCTATAATACTTTACTGTACATGGATTGTATGGTCCGTAATACTGAGGAGCATAAGCCTCCCTCAGACTTGTCCATTCTGTCCTGCCATATGATATTCGGTGGTATAGCTTATTGCTAAGGAACTTCTCTATGTCGTCCCCCCATCTTGTTCTTTTTCTACCCTGCTTTCTTCCCTCTTTTATAAACCAGTTGCTTCTTTTTAAGTCCAGCGTTTGTCTGCTATAGTAAACATTAAATATGCCCATCCGAAATTGTGAAGGCCAAGTCCACCTATTCCAATGATGTATTATTTGGTATAATTATTTTTTATTACCTGTGTGCATCTAGGTAATCTGCTGATAATTTTTATAATTATCAATGACCTTTTGTGTTTTATTCACACGACTTTCCTGGGCAGGGTTAGTCGGGGTAGTTTGCCATTTAACTTTCCCCATTGTTGCGTTAGAGGTTTCCTTCTCTGTGCCGAAGAATATGCAGCCGCAGTTCGCTTACTTGTCTTGTGTTTTCACAGTGTTAGTAAGCTATCTACGACTTGCACACGAAAAGTACCGGATATTCTCTAATCTGGTGGTAGCACACCCAGCGAGTATAAAGCCTTGTTCAGTCGAACTGGCGGGGTTACAGGGTGCGTTATCTTTCCACCCCGATTGATACTGCAGTGGCTCTGTTCGATAGGATGTTAGTGGAGCTGTAGATATTTGAATATCATAAGCTTTCCAGGGCTGGTGGGACTCGAACCCAAGACGCAAGGATTGCGAAGTGGACCACAGAGCAATGTACGTTAACCAAGGACCCGGAGCTGGCATTAAAACTGGAACTGCTCCGGCCGGCTTTGGTTTTCCGGAGCAAGTGCGAATTTTACTCCGGCTCCGATTCCAGTAAAATTGTGAAATTTTCTCCGGCTACGGCTGAAACACATAATTTATCCCGAGATCCGGCTTTGGAAATTTTATCCCTCTGTACGAATTTTTGTTCTCTTGTATAGTTGACAAACTGCAACCGCAGGCTCAATTCGAATATGTAAATGAAAATTACACGCGGCGAATGTTAGCGTAAGAATCTTAGGCCAACTATTTACTCGACTCAACGGGCAATTACTTATTTATTTTAAAATTTTATTATTCATCGGATTAGCCTTTAGAAGGTGATGATTTTCAGCTGCATCCAAGTCATACTGTTAAGCAATGATATAGGGAGAGCAAGTGTTATTTCCTTCCCTAGGGAATAATAAAAGAGCTTTTTACTTTCCCAGGGAAGAAAATTATTACTCTTTTCACGATTTATTGGGAAACAAGTAACTGATGCCAGTGATATTTCTTGATATAAATTTGGTAATTTTTTGAAAGAAGAATATCGTACCCAAAGAGACTGAAAAGGAAGCGATTTCAGGAGTGCAAAGTTGGCACTCTAGAAATTCTTTCTCTCCTCCCTCGTTGTGTAATACATAGAAAATCTGTTCGAAAAAGGTCAACATAAACTTGTGTAGAAAGCGAGTTACAAATCGAATCGAAAATAAACGTTTCGGCGTCACATATAGCATTTTTGTCATATATGTGTGATTTTTATTTCGAACCTTGCCAATTTTTACTGATAAATGAGGCACACTTTTAACTTGGAGAAGCTTGGAACTGCAGGTTTTCGAGGCTTATGAATTTTGTATACAGTTTTGTAAGTGGACTAGACAGACAATGGCAGTACCTCGTCTGTCAAAGCGCGAGCTACCAACCCTAGTTTTAGTCAATTAATCTTTCAGTCGCCTAATACGTCGAGCCAATATCTCGGAATGCATGTAACTTTTCTCCAATTTCAAATGTCCAATTTCTTTCTCTGCGTGCTTCTGTGGCACCTCTGAAACTACTCGTTCTTGTACTGTCACGTTACGTTGCCGCCGATCGCAGACGTTTTTTTCCCTGCGAACGCGAACGAGCACTTTATACATGTATACGTAAATAGGAAAAGCTGTGAAACGTATCCGAATGTATTATGTTTGTTGTATATCCGAAAAATGTACGAGTACGTTTTCTTATTCGCAACAAGGCGAACCATCAGAGCCGCAGGGTTAGCAGCACAGACGGATCCATCCATCAACGAAGTGTCGGTATATTCGACACGAGGCCGATTCGAACCCGGCCATTTTAACGCAGACACATCTAGCATTCAAATTCCACTCTCGTAATGAACCCCCGCAAGAAAAGCCCACGAGTACACGTCGTCGAGGGAGAAATCGTTTCGTTTGCAGAATATTTTCGGCGTGTATGTCGCCGTACACTTGATATTCCAGCACGTGTTCCCGGATATCTGATAGCTACGTCCGCCCGCGGTCGGTTTTGCTGGCTCACGTCAAAGTTGAGCTTTTTTTCATAATCGTTTTAGAAGGTATATGTATACCTCTTGATGCTTCTTTATTCTCGCGATCTCCTGCGTCTCGTAGAACATCCTTTCCTTTTTACTTTCTCAAATATAGTCTCTAGATGAAAGGCACTCCAGGTGGACACCGTATAACAATGCGGCACCGTTTCGCCTCGTTCGGAGGTAAGAAAACAGAACGTACGGAAAAATTATAAGATGTGCTTCCTTGAAATGTCAAGTCTTCTTACGGAGCTTTTGTAACCTGTCGTGACTCCGCTTTTGATACGGTATCAACTCGAAACAGATAATTTCTGAGTTGTGTCGCTTTTTTCTGTACATTCGATGCGGTAAGATTATCTTGTCGAACGTCGTTTCACGTTCATTCGATTGCTGAAATCAATTTTCAAATCCGCTCTCTCGAACTCGGCTGTATACGTTTTAACAAATTGTTCGGAATTTTCACTCGTCGTTCGAATTAATTCCGAGACGTCAACGTGGTGCAGGAAAAACTTCGCTTTACCAAGGAACTAAATGACTGGAAGAAAAGACGAATTACAACGTCTACGCTATTTATTGAATCTTACACGTTGAGCGTTTTGCAAGGATTTTCAATCTCTCTTCCGTGTTCGAATCGCTTCGTTCATCTGTTGAGGAAATCTTGAGACTTCGATAAGTACCTCGAATACACCTATTTATGCCAATCTGCACTGATGAGACGGTGGCGGTTCTGAAAGTTTCTTACCATCGCTGTATTATGAGATCATGGCATTGATTCGAATTGCGAATACCTGTAGTGCCTCACTTTTTAGACATACGAAAGGTGTAGCCTTATACGCTGATTGCTCCCTCCGGTCACTAATGCGATACTCGAAAGGGTAATTCCCGGGGCCGGGGTTGCGGTGTCTTAGGGGATACTTTGGCATGCGTGCATCACCATATATCCCGCCACACCATTACACGCCGATGGCAAAGTTATTTTTAGGCAAACATTTTGTAGACTGATGCAATTGTCGCGATGTAATTTTTCATTTTGTTTGTTCAATCTAAACTATGTCCGACTATAGCGAGAGCTGTAATTGAGTTATTCTCCAGGTGAGCTGTATCCGATGCCGGATGTTCGCGGCCGCGGTATCTAACACGCGAGTTTCCTGGACAGGGCTAGTCAGGGTAGTTTCCTGTTACTTCCCCATGGTTTGTTGCGTTCGAGTTTTCCTCCTCTATGCCGAAGAGTGTGCAGTCGCAGTTCGCTTACTAGCCGCGGGTTTCGCAACAGTGAGTAAGCTGTCCATGACTGCACACGCACAGGACCAATCTTTCTGATCTGGTGGTAACACGCCCTGCAGTTGTGATGCCTCGTTCGTTTGAACTGACGAGGTTACAGGACATGTTATTTTTCCACCTCGATTGATGCTGTAGTTGCTATGTTCACTGAGATGTTAAAGGGGCTATTTGGATACCACTAACTTCTCGGCATTGGTGGGACTCGAACCCGAGACGCAAGGATTTGCGAAGCAGGCATGTGACCACTCGACCACGCAGCGAATAGTAATTGAGTTCGGCAGCTGAAATTGTGATATCTCGTTCACCAAAGGGAAAAGAAGGTCGAATTCATAGATGGCCCGGGTGGATCATTCAGGGGAGGACTAAATTTGTGTTTAAGGAAGAAATGGCGCTGCCCGATGATCTAAGCGTTTATTATTGACCTAGTAAATTAACATTCTTATAATGAACTTTCACAACAGTAAAATGTGGTTCGAGTTCGAATATGAGCCCGATCTACCCGTTGGGTTGGAAGCCAGGGATACCCAAAGTGCACAAGGTCGACTTTCTTTGAAAACTGCTATCTCGCGAATTATAAGTCCATAGTTGCGATTTTTTCGTAGGATCAGCGGTTGATAAGATTTTTGGTGTTTGTTCGATGAAATGTTTCAGTATGTACGGCGATATCCTGCCATACGTATGTTCCCTTCCAATAGTTACACCATGCGATGCCCATTCTTCATTCTTATGGCGGATACGGGGAGCAGGGACAGTTTTATTAAAAATTAGTCCATTCATTTTCAGTTATCCAAATGTATTAGTACTATGTGTATAGTAGGGTGGTCAAAAATTTGGTGATTTTGGACATGTTTAATTTGGTCTAAAGCTCTAAACCCAGCAACCAAAATTTCTTTAGAACAGACCAAGTTTCAGGGGTCCGCCGCCAGAAGCATCAAGTTTAACATTTTAACATGGGATTTTTCCATAAAGTAATCTGTAATTTTGCTTTACAACTTCCGAAACGTCGAGTTCGATCGAAAAATCAGTTTGAGCCTAGAACATCTTATTAGTGTTAGGATGGAGTACCTGGCAAGAATTTTGAATAGTTAATTCAGAGGTCAATAGCATCGGTTAGATGTGGGCAAAGAAGTAGGAGAGGCTATTCTAAGAGGCGCTTTTGTTTTTTTGAATGCCGATTTCTCCAAATGGATGAGACCATAATGTATCAAAATTTGAAGGAAGGGTTGCAGTGCGCCATCTTAAGACGCACTCCCCAACATGTTTTTGAATTTTGAGCATTGCAGATTACCGAAACCAAATAAAAACATGAAAATAATTGTCTACTCAGATTTCAGAGACGTTAAATCCATGTAGATATGCTTTTTTTTTGGTCCCAACCTCTATTAGTAATAAATTTGGAGGGTGTAGCCAAGAAATTAAAGATAATATGTTGTCAAGTACATGAAAAATGGGGGTTTTGGAATCGCTAAATTCGGTATCGAGGTTATTCTGACTATAGTGGTTATCAATAATGGTCTGCAGGGAGCAGTGACGAGAAAACTTTGAAATTATTCGACATACATCTCCAAGTATAATGATAATAAGGTTTCTGTAGTCGCCGAATTCAGTTTTGAATTTGTTTTTCATGTCCCAGTCTCCGGAGACAATTACCGGTGGAAGATCCAGTAGGAGAAGCTTAATATACTTGAAACTGTATAGGAATCGGTGCATGAAAAAACGGGTTAAGTCACCGATTTTGCCAAAATCAGTTTTCTGCCCGCGCAACACTGTCATACCAAGGCCGACACATAGGAAAAATACTGGCTCGATTCGTCGAACCATTGTGCCAAAAAAATGTATTTGAAATTTTCATTGCGGAGAAACAGGTTAAGTCAAATTTTTTTTTTTCATGCAAGACTAGGTCAGTTCTTATCAAGCCTCATGTCGATGGTCGTGCGTGGCTATAGTTTTCGTAATATTTCGCTTGTGCCTGATTGTACCTTTGACTAATTAACTTCGTTTCATTATGGAGGAAAATCCTCTAGAACCTATTTCTGCCAAACAGGCAAAACACAGTCCGGTTAAAAAAAAGTTAAAGTATGATAGAATTTTCAATAAAGAAAAGAAAGTGAAATGTTTGCCGTAATGAATTTCGATTAGGTATTTTGTAAGATTTGAAAGAAAGTTTTGAAGAAAATGAAAATTTTAATTTGTAATTTCGGTTATTTTATAAGATGTATAATAAAGCATGCAATTATCGTATATTATGTTGTAAAAGGTGAGTTTTCCTCTAAATAAAAATAATCCTGAAGGTTTTTCCAAAAATTTTCCATAGACAGGATTTTTTAGAACTTCGCGCGTGAAAATAGGTCAAGTCCATTTTTCTTTTTGCAATATCTCGTTAGCGCTAACAGATACACGAAAATCGAGACCGGCAACATTCTTGTCATCAAAAATACCGTATTTGGATCTAGTCATACCGAGCGTCAGTGTTACCACTTTGCCGTAAAACGTATTTTTACCTTCCTGTAAAATTTCAAAAATGTTACTTAACCTGTTTTTGCATGCACCGATTCATATAGTATGTTGAATAATTTCCAATTTTTCACATATTTGTTCTTTTGACAAATATTTCTGTTAAAATAATCGAAAAAACAAATTTAGCGACTCCAGAAACCCCTTTTTCGAATCTGTAATTTTTATGGTTTGCTCCCTGAGCGGAGCCTTTAAAACGGGAGTTCCGACCCTATAAATTTCATTAATAGATTTAGAGTAGGGAATCGTTGTCATGCTTTTACTCGGTTTCTGTGGCCTATAATGTTCGAAGATCAAAACAAGACGAATTTATTACGAGCTATTGACCTTTGAACAAACTTTTTCTCAAAATTGTTAGCAGACACTCTATCCCTGCACTACTGAGAACAATTTGTTATGGTAATACAACTTCTTTAACCGAACTCGATGTTTTGGAAGCTTCAAAACAACATTGCAGACTTCCTTACAAGAAATCTTAAGAGAAGGTGACTTCCAAACTGGCCTCAGTTCACTTTTCTCAAAAATAAGTGTTTAGCACCATCTAACAGTAGATGACGAAAGCTATATTCCAGTGTTGGTTTTGTTTTTTTCATCGCAGTTCTGACTCGAGTTATACATATATGTTCGAAGTACTCAGTGTTACAATGTTTTTTCATCATTTTGGTTTTCGAACTAAGTACCTATATGAGCGTAGGTCGATAGTGATTTTAACTGACTACAGAAACTATCGATAAGTCGCATCACTACAAATGTGAATTGTAAAATCCAGAGCCGAAAAGCCATGTGAACTAAGAAAATCGTTGATCGTGCTTCGTGCAAACTCACTAATTTGGAACTTTTCCCCGCTGTGTCTTTAAACATCCTGTTGAAGTGAATTTTGCACCTCGAAACCTCAGGTGGGACTCAGTTTGCAGCTTATAATAAGTATACATGTACTTTCTGGTCAAGAACTTCGGACCGACAAAATAAGCTCTTTTAAGACATACCCGTAATATGTCCAGTTTTTCTTCCTAGCCCCGCAACAAGAAAAATCAAATCTAAAAATACGAGCAGTATCTACACACGCAAAAAGGGTTCATCCCAGACCCTGGAACAACTACAGATATATCAGCGAGATGAACTAAACCTCGATGCGAAATAGAAGAAATACTTCCCATTCCTTTTTCATACCGATTTACGAATAAATTTTTCGTTGATACCCGCGCAAATTCCGACCTGACCATTTTAATTCGCAAAAAATTCAACTTCGAATCATCCAGCAGTTCTTTTATTTCCTTCTGAAGTGAATATTTATTTACACGCCGTTGGCTTCCGGATGCTTATTGTGTTTTTTAATGAAATATGCGTTCGGGAATCGTCGATAACAAAGAAGTATCTGCATATCTATGTGGTGGGACGGAGGGGTGAAAGAGAAAGGGGATGCTGCTGAACGACCTCAGATCGTTTATACCCATGTGTCTGATTGCTCGGCAAGGTATTTTCACATTTGCAGAGACCTAAACTACTATACCTGTATCGTTTTGTTCACAGGAGTTTGTTCAGAATAAAACAGAAAAAAAAAAGATATGAAAACGATTTATTTTGGCTTTTCGTGTTGGAGGTATGGAAAGGTAACTTTTTTAACGTTTCGAAAAATCTTTATCTCGAAGCTGTTACTAGGGTGAGGTGGTACAAGAAGATTCTAGAAGTTTCTGGTTCAATTAACCCGGAGTGAGTCGAGCTTTTCGAATTCGTTATTATTCGCATTCCTTCGGGAACCCAATGAAGCAAATTTGAGAAGATTTTTCCAGGGTGATTTGGGAAGCCAGCAGATTAGTTAATTTTCGTGGAAAGATTGGGTCCCGGTATAAAGAAAATATTTCTTGCGAAATTTCAGTGATCGGTCACCTCGAAAAATCTATGGAATGTCACGAAAAGTGAAATAAATGTATTTTTAATTCTATTGGCTTTATCAACTGCTGTCTACAATCCGTTACTATTACGATTATGTAGTATAGATAGGAAAATTGTTGGGAAGTTGAATTTTGGTGCTGGTGGTGAGAGGACAGATACCCATCAACATACTCAATCATTGAGTAAATTCGTGCGCTTCTGAACACTGTGCGAGGAAAAATGGTTCCACGAAATTAGTTTTCCCACTTTTTCTCAAGAACTACGTATTAGAGGGGGAAAATACCGTGGTAAAAAATGTGCGTAAAATTCTACCTAAAAATACTCTGCGTTTTTTCCGTATTTACTTAAACCCTCATTAAGGAATGGTTCAAAATGATCTGCTCCTTTTTACTGCTAGTAATTAACGCAGGCTTTATGGGCTAAAAATTAAAATTTTGATCAATTTTCTAAATTTCTCCGAGCTTAAAGATAGAGAAGAGTGTCAATCAGTGAGCCTTTTTCTGTACTCTTGTACTGTCCTGCCTAGGAAGTTTTCTTCCCCTGTGCCTCCATCATGTGTGAAATTGTGTTGTTTATGTTTCACTGACTTCAAAGATGAGATTTTTTGACATGTCACTAATAGGAAAAAATTAAATCGATGTATCAAATACTAGGTTTTTAAAGTCATTAAATTTAATTTAGACATCGATCAGATCCTAAAATAAAAATTCTGGCACGAAATAGGAAGTTGGGATTCGCAAAATTCATAAAGTACAATATGAATATGGATCCCTAGGTTTAAGGATTGCTAAATTCGTCCATTCAAACCTCTTACGTAAACTGAGGTACGTTCGTGGGAGTAAGAGCTAGAATTCAAATATTATATAAGTACAATGTGGGCATCGTTAATCTAGTTCTGGGGGTCCTAGAATTTATTTTTTCACGCCAATTTACCCCCCCCCCCATGCAAATTGAGGTTTGTATGGTGGGAGAAGGTCCCTTAATTTGAAGATATCTACGAAAACAGTCATCAGTGGCGGATCCAGTAAGTAATCCTGGGAGAGGAAATTCAGAATGTGAACAAATTTATTATGTAGTTTGTATCCCCTTTCTCTCCTGATTAATTTTGAATCATTGGAATTTCTTATGGGCGTTAAAAATGAAAATATCTTCCAAAATGTGCTGTCATTTGAATTCATTGGATTATTATCAACCGGACAAGCAACAATTTCTGAGAACTTTTCAACTTTTATTTAAATACCTTCCAATTTCTCGCTCGAAGAGGGAGGGGAAGTAGTACTTAAGACTAGCACGCTTCAATTCTTCAGTGCTCGTATGAAAATCTCGTAGCCTTTCCCAAACTGATTTAATGTTCTTTAAGCCTTTTCCAAATTTATTCAGTGTGCACTATGACTGTTCACAGGCTTGCTGATGTCGAAAATCTCTTGAAGCTTTTTAAAATTCGTATATGACTAAGATTCCTGAAAACAAATTACGTAAGGCTCCTCAGTGCTCATTCGAGACTACCCCAACTTTCTTTAAGGGGTCTGGCTGGCCGAGTGGATAGCACGCTGGTTTCGGAATTCGGAGGTCCTGGGTTCGAGCCCACGTAGCAACTCGCTACATTTCGACCTATGCCGGTTTTTCGGCAAGGAGAGAAGAGAGCTAAGACAGCCCTAACAGTTTCCCCGACGTCTCTGAGGCAATGCTTGAAAGGGCGGATTCCAGGGCTCGGGTTGAATGCAAAATGAAAAAGAGATCCCAACTTTACTTCTACTCTAAGGCTTTTGCTTGAGACTCATGAGTCATGTCTGTTTAAGCCATTTTACGATACTACCAGGCATTATTAAGACGCTTCAATACTTAATCAACTTATATAAACGTTCTTGTTCAAGACTAGGAAACTATCTTTAAGGCTCTGCTATAGACTTTTTAAAGATTCGATAAGACTGTTCAAGATTCGTTCGAAGCTCGTATGACTTTTATACTTGTTAAGGGTCCTTTAGGATTTTTGAAGGCTTGTGAAGACTTTTCAAGAATTAATAAGGCTTCCTTGGACTTTTCAAGGCTATTTAAGATTCTATAAGACTCTTTTAGATTTGTTTGAATCACGCCATAACTTTTTAAGACTCACTTATGACTTTCAAGACGCTTTCATACATGTTGGGATTCCTCGAGATTCTTCAGCAAGCTTATTTGAAACCTGCCATTGAGGCGTAACCAATTTCAGTTTTACTACCTAGAAGAGACAATTGTCTCTATTACCTCTCCATGTATTCGTGCTTGAGCACAATTTGGGTATCATTCCTTAAGCTTCGAAGGTCGCTGAATTAATTGTTATCGTTAATTTCAACCTCCTATGAAAATTGAGGTACTTACCTTGGGAAGGAGGCCTAAATTTGAATATTCCTGTCTGCACAATGCAAGTATCATTTTTGGTGTTTCAGGGGCCCGAATTCATTTTAGACCTCAGTTTCGACCTCTTTTGAGAATTACGTTGCCTAGGGGCTCTGAGGAGGTGCTAAAAATTGAAAATTCTACCGAGAATAACTTGAAAATCATTCCACGGGTTGTAGGTTTTTCATCTATTCGACTTGCATATTTTTAGACTAGTTGTGGAAATCATGACTTCGTGATTGAGGAGAAGGAGTACCTCAAATTTTTTCATCCGTAGACAATGATGGCAAAATTATCCCTTGGGGGGGGGGGGCTAACTGTGAATTGAATCCGCCGTGTGCAAAATCTAAAAATTGTTGATTTTTTTTCTTAGCAAAATATTAGTCTGTTTGTCAGTTGGCGAATTCTTAGATTGACATTGTGAGTTTCTCAAGTTATGCGAGAAGTATCTAGTCCGGACCAAAGCGAAGGCTTTCGAAATTAAGAGAAACGAGAGCGTATAGAGAAAGCGTGTGTATATTGATCGATCCATAGGATATACAGATCTCACCGATGTGCTAAAGAAATGAATTACATAACTACTAAACTTGCAACTTAACTGATGTCCTGCCTGACCAATCGAAGGAGAAAAAATAAGAGTGAGTCATGAGAATAAGAAAAAGAAGAATATGGTGCTAAAAAAATCACGTACCGGATGTATAGGAATGCAGGAGACAAAATATACGTTTCTAAGACGCTTGCATTGTGCTACGCAGGAAGTAGCAACACACTGAATATTAGTATGTAACATAGTATATACAGCAAAAATGAGGTACAAAAAGATCAGCAGTGTTAAAAGGTCAATCGCGGTGGAGAGCACCGCAACATTTTCACTTGTAAAAGTTGATATTTCTCCTCCCTCCTTGCAAAAAAATTCATTTAGGTACATCTCTATCTCCCTATGTCTACATTTTTCCATCCCCCCCCCCCGAGGTTCTTCGATCCGCAAATATATCTGATTTCTTTGAAGCTGTTCCTACCGCTGTGTGCAAGTGCCGGTGGATGGTTGGACCACGAAGCTGCTAAGGAGTGAAGGCCCCTAGTTGAGTAATTACTTCGTAAACGTACGAAACTTTCTAGAATCGAGACTCACACGATTAATTCTTAGGTATACGAGTTCAGGATTTCTATCTACGTGCGGCACCCGCGTACATACATACACTTTGTAATCATTAGCCTTGCAATTCAATCTGGGCTTACGTTTAATCGAGATTTAAATACCGGCCGTAGGAATTAAAATGTTTTAGTTGACTATAAAATTGGAATCCGAAGTCGCCCGGAATACAGTTAATTATGAGTTTATTCGTGGTTGAAATACGATTAAATGCGGCGGACCGGAGTGAAAGAGAGCGGCAGGGAGCAGTTAAAACTCTCGACTAAATCTCATACGCTAATCGCAGGACACTAGCGTGTTTAATTTTCGAATAATACGAAACTACCTGAAACGGGAGCTCTGGCATGGTGTACGAATTATATCGTCTGCGCTGGCACTTTATTCTACATTCTATACCGTATATTACCCACCTATCGTGTAATTTCGAATAGGTTAACGAAGAAGAAAAACGACTCCCTACTCGATTGGATGTAGGGGTCGGGAGTCGAGCACACGCGAAAGTACGCGCTCAATGACGGAGCTTAAAAAATTGCGAAAACGTGCCTGTCTTTGCAGTACCAAAGAGAGAAAGAAATTGGGCACAAAATGGAAAAATTAGCGTACAGTCGATGATTATTACGATTTTCAGTATACGGAGAGCCCATTAGGGAGAATGTACTCTTTCATTTGCAACCTTTTCAACCTCCTTTTGAAAAAAAAAAGGCCGAATTGGGTTTAAAATGGTTGAGCTAATTGGGTAAGATATTAGTCTACGCATTTTAGATGTTACTCTTTTGCTTTCGTTTTGATGGATTTCGTACTTGACACAAGTGTCGCTCCTCCAGCCTTCCGCTCCTTTCTCCTCTCCTTCCACAAATAATCAGATATATTAACAGTTGCTAGCGATTAAGGATGAATACAAACCGCAAATGGGCTAAAGCGTTTTTGAAAATCACCTGCGTTCATCACCTGCCTGCGTCGACACAAGGACTAAGACGAGGAGGTGAGGGGTGAGTGAAGAGAGGCAGCGCGTCCGGCCGTGGGGGACCTGAAATTTCCAGGCGAGCGCTCAGGGAGTGCGGACCTCGGTCAGTAGGGAACCCCATGGTGGCCCTGGTAGGACGCGCGCACCATTCCGGCACGTAGAAATGGGGGCTCGGACCCGGCCCCAAGGCGTTCCTCCAGTCACTGACGCGATACTCGAAAGGGTAGTTCCTGTGGCCGGGGGTGCGGTGTCTCAGGGGCCACTTTGGCATGCGTGCATCGCCGTACGTCCCACCACACCATTGCTAATTACTCGCATTCTACTGTGTACAATTGCTGTAGAAACATTTTTGTATAAAGAAATGAAAAGATTTCAGCTGAAGAAAAGTGCTTATGTCGGTTTCTTTGTGTTGTTTCGAAGAAATGGTGATAAGCGGTAGTAGGCCTCCTTTATAGCCTATATGTAAGGTTCAAATTCGAACTAATTCAAGACTTCTTTTAGCTTTTCAAGACTTCCCGGTTTTTTTAGATTCAGGAACGTACCGAAAAGTTTTTCGGGGGGGGGGGGGGGGTAAAAATTGTGAAAGTCCCAACTGACTCACTGACTCAACTCAAAATTTCCAAGTATCAAAGAAAAAAAACCTTTTTACTTGTTGGATTTTTCCAACTCTCCTGACTGGAATGATGAATTTTCCTAACTGTTGAGTGAAAGTTCCTACAGGAGGGGGGAGTTGCCCCCTCCTCGGTACGTCCCTGTGCAGATTTGTCAAGACTCAGAATTTTGACTATATTTAACGCTTTTCATGACTCCTTTGAAACTGCTGAAGAGCTTCACTGAGTTTTTTAAGCTCTTTCAAATTCGTTGCAGATTCTTTTTAAAACTCTTTAAGACTTTTGTAAAATTCGCACAAACTTTATTAAGATTTTTTGACCTTTGTTTGAGACTCGTAAAAATGTGTCACGACGATAAAAAATGTCAGGAAATTTTGGGAAGCTGTGGAGGAGTCTTAACGAATCCTAAATCCATATAGATGCGTCTCAGATAGGCCTAAATTACTTTTAAACAGACCCGGAATAGTCGTGAAGATGCCTTAGTGAATTCGACAAAAATATTGGAAAGCCTAGGAGAACCGCAAACCAGTGTTGAAAAGTCAGTCATGTCCAAAAAATCGTAAACAAGTCCGGAAGAATGTTAGAGAGTCCTAAGCTAGATGCACATTACGCTGACGTTTTTCGTGTGAACACGTCATACGACGTGTTAACACGACATAATATGACGAAAACAAAACCATCTAGTTCAATTGGACCGTTCACACTACACTGATGTGTCGTCAGATGACGCATTATGATGACACATCAGTGTAGTGTGAACAGTCCAATTGAACTAGATGATTTGGTTTTCGTCGTGTGTCGTGTTAACACGAAACGTCAGCGTAATGTGCAGCCGGCTTTAAACATGTCTGGAAGCGATTTATAGAATCTAAAATATGTTTGCGAGAGTTGAAGAAGTTTGGAAGACAATGGTGGCAATCATAGGAGTAAGAGAATGGAATGCTCTCCCGGGAAAATTGCACGATTTCCTTCATTCGGTAATTCTATAAATACCGGTGGTATCGGAACAAGGGGTAAGGGGCATAAAGTATTATTTGTGCCCTCTCTCCCTCGACACCTAACTTCAGTGACAGCGGACTTTTTTTTGCTTCACGAAAAATGTTGCGGGATAATGTCCTCGAAAATGTCTGCCCTTTCGTTCTCCCCGGGAAAAGTACAAATCGCCATCAAGAAAGTCTTGAAGAAGCTAGGAACTCTGCAAGTTTTTGTTTAATGAATCCTGGAAGAGTCTTAGATAGTATTTAAATACTTGAAAATTGTTAGTTCCGAAGAAAATGTAAATATTACTTTTCAATGAAACTTTTCTTACCTTGTTTTTTTCATAAGGTGCAATTGTCTACTTGGGTCCAGCTTCAGCATTCAAAAAATTTCTCTTTTTATTCCACCCGAATCTATAACAGTTAAAAGTCTTTATCGTACTGTTTCATATGTTGTGCTTCTTAATGTTTCGAACATGATGTTGGATTGTGGCGAAACGAAGCATGGTCTTCAAGTGATCAAGTTTCGATCTTAAGGGTATTAATAAATTCCCTCATTTCTGGAAAGTTGGCCTATGAGAATCAGCTAAGTTCGAAATTTTCCAAGTGGCTTTGCCATATGCTTATGAATGGCAAGCTTGAGTCAATCATTACATAAATCCGCCGTGGTAAGATCTGGCTCTTATCCCACCAATATGTCGACAATGAGTTGACAGCGACGTACATTTCAGCCCATTTCTCTCCGCAGAGAACAATGGAGAAACCCTAGTTCTCAGTATTGTTCTCCTTCCAGTGAAATTTCTGAAATTTTGCTCCTGCAAATCTGTGAGAAAATCGACGCGGGCTGTGAGATGTTTCTCTTATCCCTCATCCCCATGCGATAGGGGTATAATTTTTCTGTTTGTTTTATTCATTTTTGTACTTTTACAAGTACCTGTTGTGTACCAGTGTATTTTTTAAACTCTCTTCCCACTCGTGTACCTCGGTGAACGTTACGAGTAAACTATTTTGCATAAAATGCAAATAGCAGGCGCTTTTTTCGTTCTTTTGATCCTCATTCGATGCTGTGCCCTCGGTTTCAACTTGCTTTTTATCGTTAATTTTAGGTTGCTTATGTGTTTCTCATCCAACATCTTCCTGCCCGTCATTATTTAATGTATGCACGTTTGAATTTTCTCTGGAGTGAGTGTTTATAGTATTCTCTTTGTTTGGGTCATTTTACGTATACTCTTTTTTTTCCTAATTTGCTCTCCACCCAAGTCCTGGAATCTGCCCTGCATTACTTCAGAGACGTCGGGGAGGCCGTTTGGGCTGTCTTAGCCCTCTTCCCTTCTGGTCGAAAAACCGCCTAGTTCGAAAATTCTGGCGAGTTGCTATGTGGGCTCGAACTCAGGACCTCCGGATTCTAAGACCAACGCGCTATCCGCTCGGCCAACCAGACCTCAGAGTCATTTTATGTACTAATCAAGCAGCTGTATCCAGTGATAAGGTGGAGCTTGCGACTCCTCTCTCCGGGGCGCACACCGACTGTCATGCTTGGTGGTTTCTTTGAGTCTTCTAAATTCGAGAAAATTTCCACGCTACACGTATTTCTTGGTAAATTTCTCATCGGCCGAGAGGGTGGAGCGGTGCGATGCGATCAGTTTCCTCTTCCCCCTTGCTCAGTCTTGACGATTTTCTGTGGTCTGAAGTCTGAACGAGTTCTTCTCTCTTGTGCTAAAAACTTCACTTCTGTTTGCCGCTGAACGACCATATACGAATCATAAAATCATGGGCAGACAAGGATGCAGCTGGTCGTTCAGCCAGACCGATAGATAGTGAGACAGTCAGCCACGGAGTTATACAGATAGACAGACAGATGAATAGAGGGACAGACGGAAAGCGAGGCGCGATGTATCGAGTAGGAGACTGATGTGAGCGAAATTTGTGTCGGCCGAAGGATGAAGCCTCAAGGGTTGATCGTATTCGATACTAGCGTCGACAACGGCAAAGGTCAGTTTCCCTTTATTTTACCGAATCGAGTCGTTGAAAAAAGCAGCTGTTTGTTTTCGCATCCAGATATATCCAGATTTATGGAGGAAGTACAGAACGACCGCAAAATAAATACCGGCTGCGAAAAGGGCACGTTCCAGCGAATGATACACAGTAGGCGTGTGTTGTATGTATGGCGATGGCGGTCAACTTCGTTAAGAACACCACGAAAGAACGAAGCGAATTTTGAGGGGGCACACCCGCAATGATTACACGAGTGGCAAAAACGGATAACATGGTTTTTACTTACACACCGCGGCGTTCAAATTTATCCGACAAGTTTGTGTCGAGTGAGACCGCATCGACAACTCAATTCATGTACGAAGTGTGAACGCGGTATATTTCATGACTTAATGGTCGGTATTAGCGAATAAAATGCAACTGGGTTTGAAAGCTTCATCATTCGGCATTCAAATTTATGAAAAGAGATCGAAGTTACGTGCAGTGGTCCACTTGATTGAACTGGCGACACTGAATTCAGTTCGAGGCTGGGAAACCCACGTTGCTGTATCGCCGATTCTGGATTCCAGCTGTACCTCTTCAAATCTTAGTCCACTTTCTCTCTCTCTCTCCTTAGGTTCTACAATTTGCTAATTGGTCAAATGGTTATCAAAAATGAGCTCTGCGGTCCTGCAAACTCACAAAACTGTGTACATATGTGCGTATTTTTTGAACGTGTTGAGCCCCCCCCCCCCCCGTACAGCCGAACTATCGTTAAAATTGAATTCTGTGATCTCTCTCTCTCTCTCTCTCTCTCTCTCATCACGATTCAATAATTTCAGGTAATGAATGTTTTAACGGTTGTAGTAATTGCTATCATTGATGATATACAGAAAACTCAATTTCAAAGGGTAGTATCTAACTTTCCCAGGGAGAAGGAGCAAACATTCCAGGATAGGAAGGTTACCGGCATTCCTTTTGTTCGCCGAAGTCGGTGAGACTGAAAAAAATGTTAATTTTCTGCTCTCTCCTCCATATAAGGCCTGTGTTAATGTATGGTAATATGAAGGTTACTTTCAACCCCTGATTTTTGGCATTTTGAAGGTTGCGACGAAAAAATTGTAAGAATTCTCTTTCGTGTAGAATTTGAGCCTGACTGAATTTTTATTTGAAGTTTCCTCCTTGAGTTGATATTTTTCGAGATACTGGAGGAAAACTAATTTTTAGGAGACCATAAGCCACCTTGGGGGATGAAACTCGCAGGGCTTGCAGGAATTTTGAGTTTAAAGAGCCAGTTTCAACAACTTAGAAAAGGAAATCTTTTGTGATGAACTCCTTTCTTAACGTTGTAAAACTCCTGGCGGGATGAAACTCCGGCGGGGCTTGCAGGAATTTTGAGTACGTCGTTTAAAGAACCAGTTTCAACAACTTAAAAAAAAAGAAATCTTCCGTGATAAACTCTTTTCTTTACGTCTAGTTCTAGTGTAGAAATTAATAGTCTAATCTGTTGTCTGTCCTAGGTAGATAAATGCAGGTCGGATGTATGACTAATGCAGGGCAAACCTGAGGTCGGATCACTTACTTTGCATCCTATCGCTGGACTTTAATAGCAATCTAATCTAATTTAACTTTATTAAATTTAACAAAACTTAATTCACATGGGAACTGGCTGGGTTTCTCCTAAGGGCGAGGCTCACAAGTGGCAGGATCATGGGTAGGGTTTATTCAGGCTACGAATTATAGGTTTCTTTTGTTAGTTTCGTTTTGTTTTTTTTGTCTGTATGATTTTGTATTTATATTTTCTACAATGTCCTCTGTCATTAGCCTGCCAAGGCTGTTAAGGGGGCTCGGATATATTATTATTATAATTATTATTATTATTACTGATCTGGATGGAATTTTACATCATATGCACATTTGCTACATACTTTTAGAAAAATGCACATTAGAACATTCGAACATTATCATTAGTGCTAGTATTTTTATGCACTAAAAAACCGAAAATATGCGCAATAAATATACGCTAAAAATGTCAAAATATGCAAAAATATGCGCTATAAAACCGCACCCTCATGGGTATCGAAATGTAGGGCTTTCGAAGCATTACAATAAGAGCCATTCGTTTTAACGTTTATTTCATTAAATCATCAAAGATTTTTTCATTTCCAAATAATTGCAATTGCAGTTTACAGCTTCGCAGTTTAAAGCCTTGAATAAGCTTTTATGTAGAAAAAAAAAAGACCTTAAACGTGACTACCGATACGTTTTTTTTTTCTTGTCTAATTTTCTAGTCTTCAGCCGACCTTCTTCCAGCAGCTTACAGCCAAGAGCAAACATCCTGTTACTTGTTTTTTTTTTTTGTTTTTTTTTAATCGTGAAAATTGTGGAAATTTTGTCAATAGAAGTGATTTTTGACCAGTTTTTGGAAAAATATGCGCTAACAACCTCAAATATGCGGTATTCGGCTATTTTTCAGCGAAAATATGCATTTTTATGCATTTATGGCCTAAATATGCAAAAATATGCGCTATAAACTTTTGCATACGGATTCAGAATTTCATGATTCGTAAAGATAATGTGGATATGCACTATATCTAGTATTACGAGAACAAATATGCATTTACATAAAAATCCTAGCCTTAATTATCATTGTCTTTAGTTTTTTAATATATGTCTGTTATATATCCTGGGTTTGTAAAAAACATGGGTTTCTTTTTGTCTTTGATGAGTCTGAATAGTCTATACAGTCGAAACGAGGACATCCCCATAGTTATAGCTTGTTCATTGTATGTCTGCTCTGGAGTGACATTTGTTTTACCCTTTTTTTTCCAATTTTCATTCTTACAAGCAATGGCGTCAGAACGGGAGTGCAGAGTACATTATAGCCCCCCCCCCCCGAAAATGTATGTGGGAACACGAAGTATTATTTGCACCCCCCTCCTCTTAAAACATCTGCAAGTTTGATGGAGACAACATGTACAAGAGTTTTCTCGTCTTGACTCAGCTTTTAAACTCGAGTACTTTTATTTTGATTTTATATTATTTACTATGATATTTGTTTTTTGCTTGTTGGTTCAGATTTTTGTACTTTTTGTACGCTTGTACCCGCTTAACAAAAACCGTGCAATTTCACTGCCCACGAAAGAAAGTGTTGTGTTTTGGAGGTAGAACCTCAATAGCCAGCATTTTTTATTTATTTTAAGCCAGGACGCAAGATGGTTGGAATTTAATGGGGGGGAGGGGGTCATCGTAAGAAAAAGTGTTATTTTCTTTCAAAATATCGTGAAGTATAGTTTTTCAGAAAACGTGATCCGACTTGAAGAATATTTCCTTTTTTTTCTTTTTTCTTATGGAACTTTAAACTCTACATTTTGGAAACAGCGCCCGAACAGTTTTGTGGAGCTACCGTGTTAACTAGATAAAAACCTCCATAACTCGAACCTCCATACTTCCTCAATATTTTTTCTTGATGAAGTTTGGGCTCCACAAAGAAATTATGGAAGCTCCACAGAATCGACCGAACGGTTTTGTGGAAGTTTCACGTTCCAAAAAGCCAAAATATGCAACTGTGGAGGTTACCCGAACAAACTTTTTATTAGGTCCAGAATTTGTCTGCATGATGGCGTCATAAATGAACGTCTGTGATATGTCCATAAGAAGTCCTTCAAAAGTCTTTTGACTGTCTACAGACCACTTGTGTTCGATTTTTATTTGCTGGGGTAGTAAGGTAATGTGAGGCCTAGTTTCAAGCGGTTAGAAACATGTACCTCTTGAAATCTTTTCAATTCTGTTTTTCAGTCCCAGAATCCGGCTGGCTCTATTTCACTTTTTCGACCACTACAGCTTTGATATCTCGCGTTAAAAAAAAATAATGTATACATTTATAGACTCTTCGTCGTGTACGTATGTACAATTTTCATCGAAAAACTTCTTTTAACATTCTGCGAATCACAGAACACCCAATTCCCTGCCACTAAGTTCATAAACGGCTACTTTTCTCATTCGTTTTAAGACCATAATTCTGCGTGCTTTTATCCATAAAAAACCAACTATAAGTTTTAACGGCTTTTACGAGTTACAATAACGTATCCCTTTCTTCTTTTTTCGCTTTTTTCTCCCTTTTTCGCCTTGTTTCTTTTCTTACTTAACAGTATATATTACGACAACCATTCCGAATCACAGATGTAGAAAAGAAAGAAGAAGCGAAGGAGGGAGGTCGGAAATACGAGAACCAGCTCGCAAAAATGACGGTTCTTTAAGAACCGAACGCCGCTCGTAATACATTTCATGTACACAGTTTACGGTTTTTGGATACACGCGAAATCTTATCCACGGCGGACACTCGCTTTCGGGCATTTCTGAAACCGAGATAGCGAGGGAGAAGCGAGCTGAGGTGAAAAGCTGTCGGTAAGGTCGAAAACATTATTTCTTCGCGCGAGGACACTATACGGATGCCAATTTGAAATCAATAATTTGCTATACAGCGAGCGTCGATGTTTCGTCATCGCTCATCGTCGGATACGAGCAAAGCCGTCTGTAAACATTACTCAAAAAAAAAAAAAAAAAAAATGGTAGGCCGAATCGAGCTTGAACTCGGAACACTTTTTCCGGCTAAGTTATGTGGCGACGTGGAAAAAAGTATTATACGAAACGGAAGCCGCAACATTTTTCACAGAATTAAACGTACGTGCGACGTGTCCGCTGTGCTGGCTCTTCGAAGAAAAATATGAAAGCGTATAGAGGTTGCGAGCGAGCAAATAGAAACGTGAATAATCGCGCGATTTGTCGACTTCTCGGCGTTCTACGTTCGACGTAATCCTTCAACCCCCTTTCCACGGTCTTTACCAATGTAGCCACGTTAAATGGGGCTCGTATTTATGTTGTCGCTGTACCTCCAGAAGCGAAAAGATTGATGCATATCTGAGTATTTGTGTACAACCCAGTAAGCCGATTCGACTCTTGCGGCTACTGAAGCAAAATGCACAGATCTTCTTCTTCATCCGCCCTCTCCGCCTCGGAGGTTGGCGATCCACCTTGCAACCATTATCCTCGATCAGCCGGCCGGAACAACTCAACAGACGAGCAGTCGAACCACAGTCTTAGATCCTTTGTCCGTGAATTCTGTCGGTGGCCGATTCATCTTTTTCCTTCCAGTTTCCCTCCCATGATGACCCGGAGAATTTCATATCTCGGTCCTCTTAGGATGTGACATAGGTATTGGATTTTCCTCTCTTTCACGGTGTTAAGTAGTTCGCGATCTTTTCCCATTCTAGTGAGGACTGATTCATATTTCACTTTTCGTATCCATGGGATCTTTAGCATTCTTCTGTAGGTATACATTACAAAGGCCTCTATTTGCTTTTCCATTGCGGCATCCAGCGTCCAACATTCACATCCGTACTAAGCACGTTTTTCATCCTCACAAACGCCGATCTCGCTATCTCAATTCGTGTTCGAACTTCCTTCTTTGATGTGCAGCTGTCGTCGAGAAAAGTTCCAAGTAGTGATGGCATAACGTTACGTTCTAGAACGTTATATGTATAACGTTATTATTTTGTAACGTTACAAATTCTTGTTTCATTACGTTATGAACAACGTTCTGATAACGTTTATATAAAGGAATAAAAAATGAAGGGTTTTTGAAAGAAATTATGAATAATTTTATTTTAATTTTGCCTCCCTGGCTCCTCCAGTAGTTGAGCCTTCAAACGTATTTAGAAAACTATGAAAATTTATGATGAAATTTCCAACGAAAAATTTATAGCGTTATGACCATAACGTTATAACGCTATATCATTACTTTACTGTGTATAACGTAACCTTATTTTCTCGTATAACGTTATTTTAAGATTTTAACATTACGAATAACTTTATTTATAACGGAATGCCATTGCTGGTTCCAAGATATTTAATGGAGGACACCTGCTCCAGTTATTTTCCTTTCACCGTAATTGAGCATTTAGTCGGTTTTAGCCGTTTTTTTCGAGAATACTATGACTTTGGTCCTCGAGATATTCCTCCCGATTTCAGGGAACCTGTGTTGGGCTATCGGACTTCACTGAGTCCTAGAATATCTAAATTCGGTCTTTTCATTTCTCTTATTGTGTTAGCTAATTTGCCCGCTTGCAATAAACTTCTTTCGTTCCAAGTTGCTGCTCATGTCTGATTCTTGAAAACCTGTAGTACCATTGTTGCCATTATCTATTGCATTTGTGGGATCTTAGTTGATTGTTTTAAAATAAAAAAGCAGCTATTACTCTTGGTTTGGTGGGGGGGGGCAAACTTTTCTTGACATGTTTCATGACAAAAGAAAGCGAATAGCACTAATTTCCTGTTTTCAGAAGCTTCTTTACGCAGGTTCAGGATGGGTAGTTGATGTAAAAAAAGAGGAACGAACGCGAGAACATGCAATGGAAGTGACGTAGTAACGCTCCACCCACATTTAATGAGTCAGAAAGCGGAAGAGAGCGAGCCAGAGAGAGAGATAGAGAGAGAGAGAGAGAGAGAGAGAGAGAAAAAGCGCGCGTTTGTGAAACCAGACTGCTTCCCCTCAACGCCTCTGTTAACAGTTTTCTGTCAGATATTCAGTACACGCAACTACCGACTGATGCAGCAACTCGCACAGTGCGAAAGAAGCACCGCTTCTGTCAGGTGTCTTGACACAAGGGCGTAGCCACGGGGGTGGGAGGTCTGACCCCTTTCTTCCCCCATTTTTTGGTATCAGCCGAAAATGTGAAAAAATTGAAATTTATTCTGGTAGTAATAAGTATTACACCTGTAATGTAAAAGTGAAACGGACCCCTCCGCCCCTCTTCATACAAAGTCTGGCTACGCCACTGTCCCGACACCTCACGAATTTTTTTTTAGTGCCCAATGTGTCGAGTGTCTCACGCACACTTGACCTGAGTGACAAAAACCTTTTTTTTTTTTTTTTTTTTTCTTCAGGAGAGCGAGTTGAAAATTATAAATAACGTTGTGTTGTATGCGTGGCTCACATGGTTTACGCTATCTAGCGGGGTAAAAAAGGAAGTAATTCGTCATTTGCGAGTGTGGCCCGACAGAGGGCATCGAGATCTATAAGAATATGTGTCTAACTCATTTTTCGTCTAAATGTCACTTAGGTCAAGTGTGCATGAGACACACGATGTACTGAAATTTATTCAAAAGATAACCCGAAAAGGAATGAAGTTACGTGAAGAATTTTTATGTGAATCAGTAGAGCATGGCTTCGAATAGAACTCTAAATTAATTTGCAGCAAAATCGGTCCAGTAGGAAACAATATGGTTTTCCAATCCGAGTTTCCCTGTTTCCGACGAGCTTCGAATTCACCGGCGGTGCCGAGCGCGGCGTGGAGTAATGGTAGCGGGCTTCTGGGACCCCGACGAGTCACAAACTCGTCGGCGGACGTGACGCGGTGTTGAGACCCCGATGAGTCACACACTCGTCAACCGACGTGAAGAGATGTGAAACGCGATTATTCCAAAGATTCACGGATATTTTTTACGGGAAGCCCTAGTATCTGAAAGCAGTGATAGCCAGCGAGGAAATGCTCAACATTTTGGGAGAAATTCTGAGCAAATACTTCGAGAAGAAATGCTCAATTTTAGGAAAGCTTACTCTGTGACATTTGCTCGGGTTTTTGGAACATGCACGTTAAGATATCGCTTACTTTATCTTTTTTCGAGCTGACACTAAATAGAATTGAAAATGTAGGGAAGAGTTTTAAAAAAAAAAATCGTATCTCCGCACGTCACTTATTTATGCATTCAATCGATGTCTTGCAAGTTTGGCCCACTTCTTCTCTCTGAGCACATTTTCTGCCTAAATCAGTAAAAAAAAAAGTGAACGTGCCCGCGAGAAAAGAGCTGGATTGTTTTAAAATGCTTTTTCTACAAAGTCTGTCGACTCCTATGTCTTTTTCTTTGTAACTTCAACGGCAATCATGATGTATCTACTGTACAGGTAGATACAGATATATCCACTACCGACGAACAAGAAATACAAAAATCAGTTTCTGTGACTTAGTAATATCAGGTTTTGTAGTATATCTGAAGCGAGCTATAGAAACTGATTTTTTGCATTTGTAGTTCATCGACAATATTTTGACTGCGCCATCAGTGTACATTTATTACGTTTCAATATTTGCGCACCAAAACCATCCTAAAATTGATTCCGCAGACTACGAATATAACACCTGCAGTAAAAACAATCTCATGACCATGAACTTCTGTTGAAAAGTTTTTAAGGAGAATATAGATTATATTGGGGAGAGGGGCAAAAATATAATATAATCTATACTAAACAACCTAAAAGCACTGAACCCAAATCAGTTCAAATCAAAATTGAAAAGAATTCTTTTCTTTAGATAAGTTCCTCGGACAATCAGTCATCCACAACCCTACTCACTCTCCAGCTTTCTAATCCCTACCAGTTCAACTATCTATGTTATTACCAAATTATAATATTAAGTATTCTATTAAATAATAGTAATTATAAAGCTAGCGATGTAGGACATTGACAATCGTCGTTCAGTTGGAAGAAAAGAAAAAAACAATTGCTGGGAAGATGTCAGTATGGGAATGTGGCATTCCATACATAGCCTATACTATTTACCATTCGAGTTTTTAAAATCGAAAACTAAAGTTCAGAATTACTCGACAAGGGAGCGAAGGAAACATTTTCATGAGTGTGATGCATGAAAAGGCTTCTTTCCCTTCCTAGTCGTACCTATACGGAATTTTTAGGCAAAAACAAAGTGTGAAGAAGTGAGAGAAACTGTAACTTTATATAATGGTCTCGATGTTTATTTTATCTTTTGTCCGTACAAAAATGAATTTAAAGTCGAGTTTGTAGAGTTAAGCGAACATTCAGGAGCAGGGGGCTAAAATAGATTATATCCGACGCTCCAGGCGTCTGTTATTGACCTATTGAGCTGAAATTTGTATAATGAACTTGCACAACCCTAATATGGTTATGAGTTCAATCGGTTCACTGGGTCGGGAGCCAAAGATACTCAAAATGAAGTCGATTTTTTTCAAACTTTTCATCGTGCGATGTCCATTCTTCGTTAAGTCGACTCATACTGATGAAGGAAGTGTAATTATTATACCAAATCAATTTTTCTTTCAGTTTATCAAATGCACTGGTGTGTATTGAATATATTATACAGAAGGAGTTGCTGTTTTGTGGTGATAGCTGTGTCAAAGTTTGGTGTTCAAATTTTGTCGGGGGCCACGTTTTTCTCTCTTCCTCGTTTTTCTTGACTTTTTTGAAAAACTTCTTCGATTTATCAACGGTTTTATTAATTGCACTATTATTTATTGCTTCAAATTATGTAAGCCCGGGATTACAAACTTAAAAGTCCAGGAATAAATCTGTCTGCAGATTTGAAGTCAGCAAACAAGCCCAGATATCGGTTCGTCCCTGGGGACATTTTTGGTATTTATTTGTCTGATTCAAACTGTAGACTTGATTCTTTGACTTGCTGGTATAGGAAATAAAAAAAGAGAGAACACGGTGTTGCCTCTCAGGTTTGACTACGAAACAAAATGTGAGAAGTGATTTAAAGGAAAAGCGTCCATCCGTTTGTAGATTTCAACTAAAATGTCAACTGAACAGAAAAGAAAATCTTCATGAGGTCGCGAGTCAGAGTTTTTCTACTTGTTGCATGTTTTCATGTAATACTCAAAGGGCTCTTGGAAGAAAAAGTATTTCCGCTCTTGTTCAGTCCAGTTATCAGTCGTAACAACACCAGTGCTATGCGAGAATAACTATTTTCGTGTGTAACTAAATAAGACTAATCTATCTGTTTTCAGGCTTTCTGAACACGAACACCGACTCGAACCAAAAACTGCCTTCCAATTACGGTCTGATGGACCAAATCGCAGCCCTACACTGGCTACAAGAGAATGTCGTTTACTTCGGAGGAGATCCAACGAACGTTACTTTGGTCGGCCATGGCACTGGGGCATCGTGTGTCAACTTTCTCATGTCTTCCACTGCTGTTCCAGAAGGTACGCTCGAGTCGAGCCTGCATTTTTGCGCTCATTCTCTATATTCATTTTTTCTACTACAGTCGAGACGGCCATAACTGAAGAGTGACTACAGATGTTTTTTCTATGCCCGTTTTAGCCCTAATGTCCAGAGTCTGGACAGAACACTTTTCAGGCTCTTTCCATGAGTTTTCGTGTGCTTAGAAACTGTTTCACAAAAATGTGAACTTCATGCAGTTCCTGCCAGTGGCTTCGCAACAGATCTCATGTTCCCGTGTTCGTTTTTGTATAACTATGAAGTCATCGTTACAAAAACCATTGTGCTCGTTTAAGTAGTGTCTGTGAAAAAGTCTAAAATGGTTTCTTAATTTTGTAAAACCATTCGATAATGGTTTCCGACGAATGGGAACCGTTTCTCCTAGGCTGTGTCAATGAAGAATGCTGTTGAACGAAAGCGTTTACATTTTTATGTCTAGTCAGTTTATTTAGACTTATGTGCGACGGTTTCTAAGTACACGAAGATCTCTGAAAAATTGTCTGAGACTGATTTTGTATAGATTCTGATTTTTGGAGATAAGAGGAACGAACCTTGTACACCGTCAGCGACTCGGTTTTGTTGTCAGTAGCAACGAGGGAGGGGGTATATGATGTTTTGAGAATCTTTGTAGTCACATGCTAGTTTATTGCATTGCTGTCCCTGGACAGAGTTCTGCACGAGCACACACTCGAGACTTGAGTTTCTGTCGAGCGAATGGTGTTGATACGAGTAATAGAGAGGCAGGATATTTCGGACAGTCATCAGATTTTTCAATTCGAGTAAACTGAAAATCCCGGAGAATGATATAGACACTGCCAAGTACTGTGAAGGCTGATAATATTGTCTGTTGTGTGAGCAAGGAAATCACTACTCCTGTGAGTTGAGTACTCGAGTTCCCCATGTATTCATGTTGAGTGCGCTCGACCAGTACGTTCACACTATAGACTATAGCGTGCTACTCGACTGTACAATGAGTGATTACTGATTTTACTCGAGTTTTCCAGTGCTTGTGCAGGACTCTGGCTTCCGTCTTCTCCCTTTTCTTCTTCAAGTGTCGGGTATAGACGATCGCAGTTTTTTCATCCGTGATTTTCTTGAGCATGGTTAGTCTGAGTAGTTTGCCATTCCTTTTCCCACGGTTTGTTGCGTTAAAGTTTTCGTTCTCCATACCGAAGAGTGTGCATGAGTCACTTGTCTACAACGTGCCCGTACCTATTACCGAATCTCTCTGATAGTGATAACACGCCTTGATTGTAATCCCTTATTCAGTTGAACTGGCTGAGTTACGGGGCGTCTTATCTCTCCATATCGATTGATACTGTAGTCACGCTGTTGGATAGGTTGTTAGTGGGGATAGTCAGAAGATATCACTAGCTTTCCAGCGCTGGTGGCACTCGAACCCGTGACGCATGACGCAAGGATTGCGAAGCAGGCACGTTACAACTCGGCCACGCAGCCACTATAGCGCTCTATTGTTATGAAATTAGTGCTCAAGAACGTACAAGACCGATAACGTCAAGCACTCTGTAAAAGAAGTTTGATTGTTGATTGTGTTGTGTTTTATTTTTGCGTACCTTCAGGCTTACTGTTCCACCGTGTGATCCTAATGAGCGGTTCCTCTCTCAGTCCGTGGGCGCTTGTTCGTGAGCCTTCGATTTACGCCCGGCAGATTGCAGAAGCAGCCAACTGTTCGTTCCAATTGCCGCATCATGTGCTGCTCAAGTGTTTGCGAGATAGACCGCTCGAGCTGTTGGTCAACGTGTCGATTCAGGTGGCGGATTTCAACACCGCGTTTGGGCCGAACGTCGACGGCGTCATCATCGATATCGTGCTGTCTGACAACAGAAAAGCAATATTACCAGGTAAACGATGCTTAAACATTATTAAAGCTCCATACAGTTTCTATAGTATGTAGGTATGTAAACTATGACGTATTTCGAATCTGTAAACAAAGAGCAGAGCTTACTCCACAAGCAAGGGCGGAATGCTAATTTCTCCGAGACATCATATTGTGACTGGGGTATAACAAACCTGGTGCATTTCCACTGAAGAACCCAGTCAAAATCGGTTACGATCATTCTGCTTAACTATTTAACTATGCCTGCCTCTCTAAACTACGCAGTTTAGAGATGATGAAAAGTGATAATTCTTGGGAGAGAAGGGCTTGAGTCCTAGCATTCTAACTGTATTTCGAAATAATTAGTAAAAAAGTCGATAACGTGCGCTCGCTCTTCTAGAAGATAAATGAAATTCGCGAAACAAGCTTATACAGGGAGATCCACATGGTGTGTTCATCTGAAGATCACGAAGGCGAATGAAATTCGTTGAAAGACGAGTGTAATGTTTTTAGTTGAAATTTAATTTTTATTGAAAAAATTCGCCTCCCTGATGGAGGGAAGGGGGTTGAACATGTCACCAACATTGAAATTGCAAATGGAAATAATCGAATGAAACATCAGTTCTCGAATATCATCACAGATTCTGGATCCTAATTCGTGTAAAGCTTCCAAATTCGAAAAAAAAGGCACAATTTACTCGTAATAGAAAATCGAATAAGCAGTCGAAACAAAAATTTTGGGTCACTGATTTCGAATATCACATCGGATTTTGTATCCGGCCGCTCTGAGGCCACAGAAACCATTTCAGTACTTTGTTTGATTCCCTAAAGTGGGTCAGTTTGAAAAAGACGATCTTTACCAGAGAATAAATTCAAGTTCTTATTGTTCTCATTTTGGAAATGGAAAAGGTTTCGTTTCGTGAAAAAATGAGAAAAATCTTTTGTGACCCTACTTAGAAGTCAAACTAACTCAGCGTGGAAAATTGAACAAACCATTGATATTAGATTTTGTGAGCCATTGATTTTGGAAAACTGTTAGTATAGGTTTTCGACTCATCCAAATTTCTCTCCTGACAAGAGCAATATGTTGTAAGCTAAACGAATTATTTAATTTAGAAAATGAAGAAGATTAATTGTTCTGTTTCTAGAGGCAGAAAACTTCGTCATTTTCTGTGTGGGAGGAGACACAAATCGACCTTTCCCTCTCGGAATGTTAGCCGTGTGAGGAAAGAGAAAATGTTATTTTTTTGATAAGAGAAGAAAGTGTCTTGCTTGTGTTGAAAGAGCACTTTTCCAAAACGACAAAATTTCCAACAAAATTAATCATTTTTTTGATCACTTGATCCAAAAACGACGACATTTTAACCAAAAACAAACATTTTTAACCATTTCCAATTGTAAAACAAGATTTTGACCAAGAACGACAATATTTCGACCAAACACAATCATTCTCGACCATTTTTGATTGAAAAACGACGATGTTTGAACTAAAACAAACGTTATTATTTTTAACCATTTTCGGCCATAAAACGACGAGATTTTAACAAATAATAACAAAATTTCGACGAAAAACAATCATTCTCGACCATTTTTAGTCAAACAACGACGATGTTTCAGCTGAACACAAACATTTATAACAATTTTCAATCTTAAAACAATGAGATTTCGACCAAATACAATCAGCTCTGACCATTTTTAGTTAAAAATGATGATGTTTCGACTGAAACAGAGGAGATTTCGACCATTTTAATCAGAAAATGACCAGATTTCGATCAAAAACCATAATTTTTGACCATTTTTAATTTTTAAAAAATGACGGAATTTTGAATTGAACATTTCTGACCCTTTTCAATTATAAGACGACGATACTTTTTCCAAAACCAAACATTTTCGATCGTTCTCAATCATAAAACGAGATTTAGATGACAACGATGACATATCGGCCATACACAATGAAATTTAGACCAAAAATATTATTTTTTGTCCATTTTAATGAAATGAAAAAAAAAGAAGATGTTTCGACCAAAAAAGAAACATTTCTAACCATTTTGAATCATAAAACGAGGGTTTGAACAAAGGAGAGGAAACGATAGAGGGAACCACAAATGACAAAAGTTTAACAACACCAATAATTTTTGTCCATTCTTAACCATAAAACGATAAAATCTCGACCAAAAACGATACAGTGTTAACCAAAATGACTAAATACAATTATTTTTAATTATTTTCAATCAAAAAACGAAGCATTTTCTGACCAAAAATGACAATTTTTGATTAAAAACAAACATTCTGGACCGTTTTTAATTGCAAAGTAATTAAATTTCAACCAACAACAACAAAATTTTAATTAGAAATTATCAAATTTGGACCATAAACAATTATTTTTGGCTAGTTTTCATCAGAAAACAAACGAAATTTTGATCAAAAATAATCATTCTTGACCAGTTTTAATTATAAAACTATGAAATTTTGACCAAGAACGAATCATGTTTGACTGACAAATTTGAATTTTGATTAAATATAACAAAATCTTGACCAAAAATAAACATTCTTGACCATTTCAATCATGAAACGATAAAATTTCGACCAACAGCGACAAAATTTTAACAAAAAAAGTTTGACAAAAACGACTATTTTTGACAGTTTTTAATTTTAAAAACGACCCCATTTCGACCTAGAAGAACGCAATTTGGACCCCGTATCATGAAATTTTGACCAAAAACAATCATTTTTGTCAATTTTTAAGTAGGACGTAATTTTGACTACAAAAGACGAAATTTCGGCTGACTTACGCAAAATGGTCTGGCAAATGGCGGAAGTGAGATCTGTTGAGATAGGGAGTTGACGAGTGATATGTGGTAGCTGTTTAGCTTGCTGTGCTGTTTGATCAACTGCCTCATTTCCTGGGATACCAATATGGCTGGGGATCCAGATGAGTGAAATTCTCTTGGTGGTGAAGGGAATGAGATGGAGAATGAAATGGATGCGTTGGACGAGAGCGTGCATTGAAAGAAGATCGGAAATGCACCTTCAGGAGGAAAGTGAATCTGAGAGGACCAGATAGTGGGTGGAGATGGGTGGATCTTCGAGCGAGGAAATCGTGACTATGCACTGTAGGATAGCATGGATTCGGCTGTGTAGATGGAAGCTGTATTTTTAAGTTGGAAGTAGTGTAGTAGATTATGTATGAAGTAGGGGTAAGCGGTGGGTCGATTGTACTTTGAACCATCAGTTGAGCATATAGGATACGGTCGGGAAAGCGGTCAAGAATTTCTTGCAAATATGTCCGATAAACTTGTGGGGGTGGATTTTTTAGAGAATTCTGTGAGTTCAAAATTGCATGGGGGAAGGTGTGAGGGTGATGTATGGATTGTTGATATAATGACTTTTGATCTAAAACAGTCTCTCTTAATGTTGAACTAAAAAAACATTAGACTCATCTCTTGTCGGATTTCAGTCTGACTTGGCGATCTCCAGGTATTCAGATAGGCCCATCTCGTGAAACGGCATGTTTTTATAGTTTTCTCACGTCCCCGAATGTCGGCTTGTCCATATCTGTCCAGTGTCCTATCAGCGGTCATTATTATCCGCGCCTAGATTAGAGATTTAAGTACTTGCCGGATTAATAATAGACTGAGACCCTTCGTATGGTGGGCAAATTTCGATTAAACGCGTCTAATAGGCACTCTCATTCGTAATTGAGTTATATCCGACGAGGTTGTCGCCTGCGAAGATTATACTCTTGCGTCTGGCGACTTTGATGACGAGAGAGCAAAATGGCAGCAACGGACGGAAGTGTAACGAATCATGAAGAACTGGAGTGAGAAACACGATTTTGCGAGATGACAAAAAAAAAGCAACAGAAGTGGTCCGGGGCACAAATAAGGCGCTCAACTTTATGAGCGAAGTGGAAGTATCGGTTCTCGAGGTATATTAGTGCCGCTAAATGGTATAAGACTACAAAGAAAAGGGGTGAAATATGAAATGCCGAAAAAAAAGAGTTCAGGAGTAAGTGCCAAACGCCAGGAAAAAAATAATAAAAATGCGATACGGCGCTTAAATAACTAGCTTGAAAAAGTGAATAGTGCGAAAAAGTACGAAGCGGATTCGGTTCATTTTTTGTTCTTTTCATATTTTCTAAATGACTATACGTACATGGTCCACTGCAAAATGCTCGGAACTACTTTTTCTTCTCACTGTACAGGGTGTCTCGCAGTGAATGATCTTTTTCCAACTGGGTAAGCAGGAAGCGCTGTCTGAACAGTATTTAAGTGTGTTTACTTACTCTTTCTTATGAACGAGTTGCGATGTAGCTAATGTAAAAGTTATTTACTTCATGATTGGGAATAGATAACAAGGTGAAACCTGCAGGCAGCAGTTAACGGTGGTCTCAGTAGAAACTGATTAGAGTATGCATATGCACGAACCGTGTTCGTCTCGAAGATTAAACTTCGTTTCATTGATGAATAATTTTTCAAACTAAATTTAAAATCAGACCCACGGGATCCCAATCAGTGAAATCCCCTCCCCCCGCCAGTGCCGAGAAAGATTTAATAATAATTACCCTCTGGTCAATCGATGGTCTGAAATAACTATAGTTCACTAATCCGTATCCTTGACATATTTTTCCAGGAAAAGATAGGTATAAATTTATGATTGGTTGATTTTTTGTTCTCTTTAAAGGTGGAAAATAGGGGCCTCTACAAATTCTGAGTCCGAGATTCTCAAATCCTAAATACGCCTTAGTTCCTAACAAATAGGACAAATAAGAAAATGAAAAGTGTGCGTGAGAGAATTGTTTTCCACGAGAAATTACGGGAGCTGAAAGACAATTTTCGTGAAAGATTGGAAAATATGTAAAGTTGTCAAGGACATAGCGGGGGTGGGGGGCTCTACTAATCTTCGTAGATTGTATTTTCCGGCAAACTCGACTACGTAGTAATACTGGACCATTAGTCGGCAAAAAAAAAGAAAATTGTCGAATTTTTTCCTCCTTTCATGATAAAGTTTTGTACGGAGTTGAAAGTTCTCGGCCCTTTTTCATTGGCATTTCGAACATTAGTTGGTAAAGTAGAGAAGCTGCCCACGAAAAAGTTTTCTATATCCATAAAAAATGTTTGCGTCGCTCTTCGTATTCTACATTTGACATACATTGTACTTATTCCACACATTCTACTGGTAAAACGTAGAATGCTCTATTTTACAGGTAGAATTCTATTCCTGCCTGCAATGCAGAACGAATCCTTCAGATTCTGGTGGAAATATTCGTATTTTGCGAGCATAATGTCTTGATTTTGAGAACTGGCGGGGGAACTCTTTTTCATTTTGCTGTCAACCCCAGCCTTGGAATTCGCCCTTTCGAGCATTGCCTCAAAGACATCTTGGAGACTGTAAGGGCCCTTTTAGCCCTCTTCTCTACTTGCCGAAAAACCGGCTCAAATCGACATGTAATGAGTTGCTACGTGGGCTCAAACCCGGGACCTCCGGATTGCGAGACCAACGCGCTATCCACTCGGCTAACCAGACCCCTGGTGGAGGAACTGCAGAGAACGCTATTCTATCCATTTCGATTTTGATATGATGTGGCTAGGAGTTCGGCATTAGCAGGGCTGCGAAGCGGGCACGATACCACCCGGCCGTAGGGCGACGTGATTCTACAACTGTTTTCAATTTCTACCTGGAAAATCCAGTGTTATATCTATTTTCAATCATGAAATGAATGGAAAAAGTAAAACAAGGAAGAATTTCTTCTAATAACCAAATCTTGATTCTTCAAAAGTAGGTGCAAGAAACATATGCAAGATATCAGGATGAGTTGTTTGAGTATTCAATGGACCAGGTCCGCCCTCACAGAAACTCTTTATTACATGTAGTTTTCAATTCTTTTTATGATTACCTAATATTATGATGGTCTTATCTTGACAGTATTGAGAAGTCTTAAAATAGTCTTAAGCAGTGGCGTAAATGGGTGGGGTATCGGAGTACCACCCCCTTCGAGGCAAAACGGTTTAAAATAACATTTTCTCTAGTTAAATTGTTAGAAAACCTAAAAAATTTTCGCTCACTCTGCCCGTCCTTACTGTTCATACCAAATCTATTTAACCCCCACCCCCTCCTTCTTGGACCAACTTTCTATTTACGCTAATGGTCGTAGGAAGTCGAGGAGTTGTTCTACCAACTATTACTCATACCTAGCTGAAAGAATTCATAATAAGTCGTTACGAGCTGAGTATATACATATGTCTGGACTGTGTCTGGACGATACAGTATGAGTCTTTTAGGATGGACATAACCGGTTCTAATGATTCTTGAAAGATTCTTAATGAGCCCTAACCTTGTTTCATGTCTCGAAACGAGTCTCAGCTGAGTCCAAATCAATCCGAACGAGTGCTATAATCATATAGTAAACTCTTCATTAGAATGTTGGCGAATTTCATACCAAGGCCCATAGCGTGGTAACTTCTTTAGGGGAAGGATAACCACTTTTTCGGGAGGGGGGAATTTAAGGTTAAATTGCAAGTCTTACGCTCGAAAAGCAAAACGTCAAAAAATCTGACCGTTTTGCTGGGGAGTGCGGCATCGGCTCGCGAGGTCCCCCAGCCCACATCCCCTTCTCCGAGCACTTTAGCCTGTTCATACCAAAAGTCTTATTATAGTTACAGATACGCCCTCTGAGTTTTTTTCATTCATTTTTTCTTCAAGATTACCTTGCGGGGTTGAATTAAAGCGCCGTAGAATGGTCCACGTCTCCACGACCTCGAAAATGCAAGCATGCTTGAAAACATTCGGGGATGATATTGGAAAATGTTGAGCTTGTGGGTTCGCACCCGATCTCGCCCTCAGTTTTACCGAGTTATTCCAATGTCAAATCGCCCTACTTAATGACGACTAAACATGGGGGCCAGCGGGAGTGCATCACTTCGACGCCTACGTAATTCCGCGAAATGATAGTTCTAGGAACGAAAAACGAGAAAAACATAAAGCCGTTTAATCGCACCGCCTACTCGTCTGTTTCTTATTGAAAATTATCATTTTCGTTTCGCCTAAGTATCCGAGAAAATTGAGATTGAGAAAAACATATCGACGATTTTCTCCAAAGCTGTATCTCTCTGCTCTGTCGCTCTTCGTTGTTCTTGAACTTCAATCCTGTTGCGCCTGTATCAGATACGAGTAGATAAATAATTATTAGGCACTCTGATAGATATGGTCTCCGCTCCGTGAGCCTTCTCGGGAGCGTTATTGCGAAGAAAGTCTGATGTATTCAATTTCAATGACACAGCCTTTGATACAAAGACGACGTCATTTCACTTCCACCTATCCTGTTCGAGAGTAGAGATGATTTTCTGAAATTAAATTTCGACGACGCGATTCGATACCGGAGATGAATCCTGGCTGGTTTCAAATCTAAAATATTATATAAATTTTCCGTATCCACGTGGCTGTTAAATTCGTTTACAGGATGTCTCGTCTCGTGATCGTACAAAGCTAGTCGGTCGTTCAGCGCTTCCCAAAATATTCGCGTAAACACGAAAAAAGAAAAGCGTACGTACTCGACTTAGTACATTAGAATTAGAATGCGAAATAGATAAATCTGTTACCACGTTTAATAGATTAGTTCATACGGAATTGTTGGAATTAAGCTTTCTAAACAACGTGCTAAAAGTGCGTAAGAATTCCAGCGGAGTTTCACTTCCGGGAGGTGTGGTAGGTGAAGCAACCTCTCACAAATTTGAATTTTTAACGATAAATCTATGAAATTTCTTTTATTTTCGAACGAAAGTATTCTTGACGTGATTTTCCGCGGAAAAGGCTCTTTATAACTTTTTCATAACGGGCCCCAACAGACCCTAATTAGGGGGTTGAAAATGAAGCTTTGCCATCCATTAACACAGGCTATATGTATTGGCTCACCGACTTTCGCCATCAAAAAGGATGGACCCATTTCTCTACATCACCGTTGATTTTTCCATGTAATTTTTTGGTATTTCTTCCCCCTATCCTCAGGTGCTACATTTTAAAATTTGTATTTTTTCGTTGTGTGTGTGGTGCTTTTTTTCAGTAAGGTGATGGCAATAATTGTTAATTACGTATAATGCCCCAATAGTTAGTCATTGATCATGATAAGTAGTGACCGGATTCCTCGGCATTTCTTTATTTTGCTTGACGATAGAGAAGTGCTGATGATGTACAAGTACGTTTTAGTGCGAGGAGAGGTGGGTTGTAGAAAGAATTTTATTTTGCCAAAAACAGTTAAAAACACCGAAAATAACTGAGAGCTCTATTTCAAGCCAAATAGGGAGAAAAAACTAGAAATGTTCGTATGACGGTCACACTTTTTTCAGCAGCTTGTATGAATGTACTAGCATAGAATGGCACGTCATAATGTATCATAATGCTAAATTCTAGGATGCCTAAATAGAAGGAACAGTTTTCCTCTCCTTCTCGATTTTTCTTTGAATTTATGGGACATTTGTGCGTTTTTTTTTTGTTTTTTTTTTTCGAATAATGCCGAAAGTACTACTTTAAGCCCCGAATTATCAGTTGTCTTGAATGATAAGGAAGAGGTAACATTACATTTTCCCATGATACAAGGTTGGCAACACTGAAATGACGAGGATGTTGCAGCGCATGTATCAGCACAAAGCATCAAGGATAAGTTCCGACTCAGAGGTTTTCAAGGTCGCAATATTTAATTTTAATATTGATTTAATGAATTCAAATTGTGGTCCTGGGGAGAGATCGAGGCCCTCGTAATTTCATGTAATACAATATAAACATAATTTAATGAGTCTAGAGGGGGTCGCTGAACTCATTTCTGATAACCATTAGCACTTAATTTCAAGATTGCAGCACCTGGTGCGGAGAGAAGGGCTTTAATTTGAAGGTATCAATAAATGCGATGTGGGTATTGTTTTACGGATTTCGATGGTCGCTGAACTCCTTTCCGATAATGATTTGCTCCTAATCTGAAATTTATAGCATCTTGGCAGTGGGGGAGGAGGGGGCTTCAACTTGAGGTTATAGATACGCGTAAATACAATATTGGTATCGTTTTATAGATTTCGATAGTCACTGAATTCATGTCTGATATTTATTTACCCTCAACTTGCAAATAGTGAAACCTGATGAAGAGACGAAGAGACTCTGTCCTAAATATAACAATAAATGCAGTAAGGTATCACTCCTGAATTATACCGTTATTCTTAGAGTGCGGTGGTGGTAAGAGAATTGATATTCTCGTACCTTTCTGCAAACGTATTTTGGCGAACCTATTGGAAGTACTTATGTTAGTTTTTAAATTATGAAATTTCAGTCAGGTACTAACTTATTCAATATGCTCTGGAAATGACACAAGCAGCACTATGGCTGCAGCTAGCCATTGGGAGTCTTCGACGTTTTGAGATCAAATGAAAAATGTTTCATGATTAGAAGCATTCGGTTTACTTACACTACTAAAGGTGACGAATCGCGTTTGCACTAACTTATTGAGTGCAGATTTCCTCCACTCTTCTCCATTGGTCACTGTCCCGTACACCCCTTACCTAAAGCCTTCCCCCTCTATATGTTTTAGCTCGTCGTGCCATCTAGTCAGAGATCTCCTTGATGATCTCCAACCTTCCCCAGGATACCAATCCAACGCCCTTCTTCCCCGTCTTTCCTTCCTTCCCTGGCAACATGTCCCGCATACTCGAACTTCAATTTTTTGGCGATGTATCTGCAATATTTTGCTCCTGTTCTCCTTTTCACTTCGATGGGTCTCAGTCTATCCTTTTTTTTTCTTTGTGCCTAGAATCGACCTTTCCATAGCGATCTATGTTCTCGCTATTTTCAAGTTGTGCGCTTCGGTGGTTGTCCACATCTACGCCCCCACATTAAGACCGGTAATGTACATCCTTCCAAAATTCTTACTTCTGTTTTTAGCGGCATTTTGCTCTTGTACACCTGTTTGAACACCCAAAAATTCATATCCAAGCCTGTACTCTCCTTCTGCTTAGTTCATTATCCATACTACCTACAAATGGTATTGTCTGCCCCAAATATACATTATACCCTGCTGTCTTCAACTCTTGATTTCCTCTGTTCCCAAATTGATGTTCGGGGCTTTTTTCCTGACTTATAATCAACACCGTTTTATTTGCGTTGATTTTCAACCTTACGTTCCGTCCCTCTTGTTCCAGTTCTTTGGCTATTTATTAGAGTTCCCATTTATTTGAGTTCCTCTCCGCGTCCTGTGCTATTTAAGGCGACGTCGTTCGCGAACCTTAAGTTGTTGAGTCAGGCCCCGTTTATTTTCAACCTCCTCCTCTCCTGGGTTATGGAAGATTTCCTCCAGTAGCAGTTGAAAAGACTTGGGGATAGAGGGTCTCCCTGTTTTACACCTCTTTTGATTTCGAAGTATTGTCCCATTTTATCCATAACCGTTTGCACTTAATTTGAAACTTGTAGCGCCTGATGCGGGGGAAGGGCTTTAATTTGAAGGTATCAATTAATGCAATATGGATATTTTACAGATTTAGGTGGTCGCTGAACTTACTTCTGATAATGATTTTCTTTAAATTTGAAAATTGTTGCATCTTAGCAGTTGAAGAGGAGGGAGCTTTCACTTGAGGTTATAGATAAATACAATATTGATATCGTTTTATAGCTTTCAATGGTCGCTGAATTCATGTCTGATGTTTATTTTCTCTCAACTGGCAAGTAATGGAACTTGATGAAGAGGTTCTGTCCTAAATATGACAATACATGCAGTAAGGTATCCTTTCCGAAAACGTAGTTTGGCGAATCAATTGAAAGTATGTTAGTTTTTGAAATTATGAAATTTCAGTCTATGGTATTAACTTATTCAGTATGCTCTGGAAATAATACTTTGTTCAAGCTGTACTGTGGCTGCAGCTAGCCATTGGCAGTCTTTGACGTTTCAAGATCAAAGGCATTGATGTTTCATGATTAGAAGCATTCCAAAAGTGTGCATTTCCAGTGTGTACAGTTCGTTGTGTGTTACATAGTTTATACAGTTAAGCATCTCATGATTTGATTATCTAATCGTGTTTTAATTATAAAATAAGTACCTATTTTGGATTCATTGGTATCTTTAGGTGGGGACTTCCTCCCGAGGTTCGACTAGTTGCTAATTTAGGGTGAACCGTTAGCAAAAACTAGTTCAGCGAGCACAAAACTCTGTAAAACGATACCAATATTGCATTTATCGGTATCTTCAAGTTGCCGCCCCCTCTCCAAATTCCATTATTTGTAAATTGAACGCAAATCATCATCGTTAATGAGTTCAGTGACTATCGAAATCTGTAAAACGATACCAGTATTGCATTTATCAATATCCTTGAGTTAGAGCTCTTCCCCCTTCCACATTCTCCCATTTGCGAATTGAAGGCAACTCATCAGTATGACCTGAGCGGCTACCGAAACCTGTAAAATGATACCCGTATTGCATTTATCGATATCTTGAAGTTGGACGCCACTCCTCTCTCCTAGCTGAGATACCACAATTTTCAAACAGCGGCAAATATCGTCATCAGAAATGGGTCAAGTGATCATCTCTATACTTGTACAACGCTACCCATATTGCATTTATAGATATCCTCAAGTGAAGGCCTCTTCCTCTCCCACTGCTAGGGCGCCACAATTTAATTTAGGGTCAATCATTATCAGAAATCAGTTGAGAGGCTACTCTGTAAAACGTCATTCATGTTGTCTTGATACCCTCAAATTAGGACACCTTCTTTGCTCCAAGTACCACAGTTTTGAAATTAAAGGCAAATAGCTGTCGGAACTGAGTTCAGCGACCGCTTAAATCTATGAAATGACATTCATGTAGCATTACATGACGTTTTGAGGTCTCCGTCCCCTCCACAGGACCACTATTTTCAATTTACCGTATCAAGATCAAAATCGAATCATTCTATAACCTCAAAGCCCTCTCTGTCGGAATCTCGAGTCGATGATTTAGGCTAATGAAACTTCTAAAAGGGCAAAAATTCAATTTTAAGGAGCTTTTTCAACCCCTGGGGACGAAGCTTCATTGGCATTCTTGAGTACATTTAGTATATTGTTTAGGGAGCTAGCTAGTCCTAACAGCTTTATGGAAAAAATATTTAATAACATTCGTCCATTTTTACTTTTTCAAACATCTAGTTCGACTGTACTAATTCGTATTCGCCATTCGTTTGGCTCAATTTTCCCTTTTTATAGACTGCTAATCTAACGACCCATCGTCGTTACGTTAATATAGCCTGCGAACCCTCGACCCTTCGCTAACGTTTAATTTTTATCTCGGGAGTTGATTTCGATGCTTAAAATTAACGTAGTTGAACTTTGTGCGAGGATAAGTCCCTCCCTCTCTTTTCAGTTTGAAGGTCACATGGTCCACTAGAGACCTAGACCATTCGACGAGAGTGCAGCCGAACCAACTGAAACCTGTGGCAATACGGTATAGCCTATGTGAGTGGATATAAAGGTAGTTTCGAGATAAGCTAACTCTCAAACCAGACCGCATCAAGTCGTTTGCGTTTTACTGCTCACAGTTTGCCGTCGGCCGTCGAGCGACGATTGCTTCGAAATTCGCAAAAAAGGCTCGGGCGTGTCGTTAATTTGCATACGGCGGGACTTGAATTCGACCCACGCACGAAGTACAGTTGGAAAGGTCGTGAGTAATTCTACGTCGACGGATCACAGTATACGCCTTTTTATAAACCATACGTTTTGATCATTTTTGAGGCGACCAGCAGCAAATTTGTAAATTTCAAGCATAAACAATTGAGGAGCGATTTTCCAAAACGGACTCTGTCCATTTTTTTCGAATCTCGTTTTTTGGCGCCATCTGGTGGAGGATTCTGTCAGGCACATACGTACATCATCAAACTACCTATTTGCAGCGTTTAAACCTCTGTAGAAAACCAAAAGAATTTCACCAAAAAAAAGTTGTTCCAAAACGGCCTTAATCCAAAATTACGGGACAAGTGAGAAAAAGAGCGTTAACGCAAGTTTGATGTAAAACGAGGCGAAGCCGAGTTCTGCAATCGAACAAGCGTAAACTCGGTGGGGCGAAGCCACCGGGGGGGGGGGTGTCTGACCCCCTGGAATCTGGCATCAGCCGAAAATGTGAAAAAAATAAAATTTATTGTGGTAATAGTAAGTATTACACACGTAATGTTGCAAAAGTAAAACGAACTCCCCCCCCCCCCATACCAAGTCGGGCTACGCTACTGTAAACGCGTTTTTGGCCCACTTGTACCGTGCAATATTTTTTTATATAAGTGCACGGAGACGAATTTTTTCCCTGGAGATTTCTTTAAAAATATTAATAATGTCTCTTTTCTCGTAAATATCAACTGATTGAACGTTAACGAAAACAAAGCAGACGATACTCTATTCGCAAATACATAGAAAGGGTAAATGTACGGAACTCGCAGTATCCGCAGTGTGCGATGAGCCACGGGATAAGCATATAGAAACGTACATAGCTACACACGTCTTGAAAGAAAATCTTGCGGAAAATTCCTGTGATCAAGTTACCGGCTCAGTATCACGAGATATATGAAAAGTTCGGAACAGTATTCGTGTATGGTGATGACTGGCAGGTATTCGATTTCAAAACTCTGTCACGAACATTTCTCAAGTCTGTGAACCATTTGGAAATGTAAAAAAAAAATCGTAGATGGTTATTCACACGTCGTCAGCAAGGAACTGTACATGTTAGTAACTTGTTCTCCGGAAATAGTACTTCCCATAATTCGTTGAAACCAAAAATTCCAAAGTTCGTAACCAGAAAACCGAAACTATTGCCATCACAAACATCCGTTTCAAGAGGAAGAAAAAAAATATGTACTCAAATTAATTGGACTGATGGATTTAACCAAAGCGGGGAAAAACTGAATTGAATAAACCATCTGCGAAGAAAGACGATCTGACACACGGTATCGATTTAAAACCATCATCATCTAAAAAAACCAAACTCGTTAAACCCAAGGATTCTCCTAAAAAATGTACTGCACCAAAGCTTTTAGAAAAACCAACGTCACAACAAAACCGAAAGTTGCTGTAGAACCTGAACTTACTGAAACACCAGCAGCAAAGAAGGCATCCGTTAAAAGACAAAATGTTGAAAAGCCTGAAGCTACCTCGAAAAAACGACGTCTCGTGTAATTTCTTTTATTTTTGCCTGTACTTTGATACTTTTTTAAACATAAAATTTAAATTTTACTGATGAATAAATTTTTTGATACTTAATAAAACGTCAATTTAGTGGATTTTTGCTTCGATTTTGCTGAATAATCAATTTTACAGCTTGCCATTGTGTTCGAGGCTCTTTTCAGAAGGATACATGCCGTTTTGGAATGATTTTTAAACATTCACTTAACATTCTGCTTCCGAATTCAGCATAAAAAATCATTGCAAAACGGCCTCTGTCCAGGTACCCAACTTCGTGACGCATTCACGAACACATGGCGCAACAGAAACGAAATATTTAAACGAGAGGTGTTCCAGTAAGTGTTATACTAGGCAACCAGTCCATCACCCAAGATTTTTAAATCACATAACTCCGTGTACCAAGTTTTTATCGCCTCCTGTAAAAAATGCAAAAGTGGACAGAGTCCGTTTTGGAAAATCGCTCCTCAATTCTTAAAAACCATGAAAAGGAAAAAGGGTGGACCTTTGTACTGAGGAGGAGGGCAGCCTGTAGACATTCATACACACATTCATCATGCACGCGCCTTCACACACGAGCACTGATTCATGCATGTGTAACCAATCATACACAAATATAAACAAACATTCACACTTTGGCTATTCCAACTACACCATTTACCCACTTACTACCGTAGTCCTGCAGCAGGTTTTTTTTTGCAACGAGTCTCTTTTCTTCAGATCTAATATTTCTTAAGTTTGGGTATACTTCTTGAGGAGTTGGTTAAGATAAGTAGAGCTGTCAAAAGTATGCTATGGCATATTTTTCCTCTATAAAGCAAGGAACATTTTGAAGATATCTTTGCGAAACATAAGATTCTGAATAAAATAAGCTCTATTTAAAATTGCATATTTTTGCATATTTCAACATATGTAATTACATATTTGGAGGTGTTTTTTTTTGGCATATTTGGAGTGTATTTTTATCCAATTTTCTAAATTTTAGCATTTTTGGAGATCCTGAACAACCATGACCACACTGTGTCGCATTTATTAAATTTTTTTCCACATTACTGCAAACAGCACTGACAAGTCATGAATGTTGGAGAAAATGAAATTTATCGGTTTTGGCAACATTGTTTGGTTCAATGTTGTTTGTCGCGACAGTAGGAAAAACTTTCTGAAACAATGTTACCATTGTAATCTGCTCATTTCTCCCTCCATAATGATACCTATATTAGAACTATAGAGCAGCATATTTTGGAATATTTCGACTTTTTAGAGAATATTTTTGGCATATTTAGCGACGAAAAAAGCATAAAATATGCGCATATTTCACTTGTTTTTGGGCATTATTTTGGCAGCCTTAATGATAAGTCAATCCTTTCAAAACTGGGGAGTTATTATAAATTGCTGTTCTAGAAGGCGAGAGAGAAAAAGCATCAGATGAAAGTCTCCTTGGCCGTGGAACATGAATCTGAATTTCGCCTAGTGAGCGTGAATCAGAGATATGTGAAATCAGGATGCCATTTATAAACAAAAAAATCGATTTTCATGCTGGAACATCGATTACCGTGCCCGCTTGTTTTAGAAAAAATAATAAATATTTTAGAATCGATGATAAATGCGTGCAAACAGTGCTAGCAGCTCCCGCCATTCTTAAAATCTGTTCCACGAGTAGGTGTGGCTACTTCTCGTCAAACTTCCTATAATTAAAATTGATAGCCATCAAGTACCTCTTTATATATAAGGTCATTTGGATAATATTGAATTTGTTTTTAATATAAATATTGTAAAAATGTTTCTTAAATGTATCATTTTTAGAAAAGAAATGGGAATTTCTTTAAAGGAAGCGAACCAAAGATCTAGCCAATGTTATTATGTGGTTAAAATGAGGGGTTAATGATACTTTTGAATCGAGGATCACACTTAGGTCCCCAATTTCTACTTTATTTTCTAGGAAAAGTCCTTTTAAAGTGTATTGTGAAACTGTAGGTTGTTGCATTTTAGTATAAGTTATTCAGCAACATTTTTAAAAATTTAAACGTATGTAATAGGGTGTCTGCATGCCGGTCATCTAAGTCATTTATTTTGAAAAGAAGTCATCTAAAGTCATATTTTTTTTCGCTGTAGGTCTTCTAAAAAATTTGTATTTCATTAAATAGTTTTTAAAAAAAGGCCAAAATAACATAAGGTTGTTGTACAGACCAGCTCATAAGTAACTGGTCTGTGAGTATGGATGAAATAGAAAGAAAGGATGAGAGCGATGTTTTAAATGCAACATAAAGTCGGAAACAACAGAAAAGTAAGCGATCGGAGCGAGCAAAATTTTTTGAGGCTACTAAAAAATTGGATAAAGGTCATCTAAAGTCATCTTTTATTTATCAGTTCGAGTAAACACCCTGAAATAGGTTGAGTGCACCAAGTAGGTAGGATATTGAGATCATCTTGAAGCTTTATTGGATCAGAACTGTTCTTAATTTATTTATAATGTATAGCTTTACGCGGTCAGCATAAAGAAGAACATTGCAATTAATTAATGGGGGGGGGGCAGATCATTAATAAATGGGACAAAAAGGAGTGGACCAAGATCTGTATAAGTAAGGGGAAACGTGTTGAGAACAAAACTTGTATCGCAGATTTGCCACACAAATTTGGGAACTAGATGTACAAAAAAAAAAAAAAAAAAAACACCGCAAAATCAACACAATTTTTTGATAAAATTTCCATTTTAATTCCATTTGTGGAAGAAACATTTCCCCAGTCTGTTTTTTCCCAACTAATATTAGGAAAGAGGATATGGCCCAAATGCAGGGAATACGTGCCCAAAATAGCACAGGTGCGTGCAATTTTTGCATTTTCTCTCAAATGCATTCGTAGGGTAGGATGGGGTCTAAGATAATCAGTTACTCAAGTAAAGATAGTATAAATGTAAAATTCTGATCGTGGTAGTTCGAGACCAGATCAAAAATCTAAATACTTATGCTGAGAAAAATGTTATGACTAAAAGTATTGCATTCATGTAAGTTTCTTACGTCCAGAGATTTCACGCTATTTTTACTCGTACCTACAAATTGTCATTTCGATCAGTCGTGGTAGTTAATCAAATACATACAAAAATTGAATTTTCCTTCAAAATCTGGCCTGGAAATAAATGGATCTGCACTAGTAACTAGCAGTGACGAAAATAAGGGTTAAAGATAGGGATACATCTCCTCTCCCCCTCGAAACTGAAAGGTGAAGTAAACTTGTAAAATTTCTCAACTAACGTTTTAAATCTGAGAACTATTTTTTTTTCTTGCTTTTCAAGTGGAAATTCGAGCGAAAAGTAAAATTCAAATTTTAGAGCGGCCACTTGTATCTTAGACCTGAGACTTTTCCCCTTTCTTTCTTGTCAAGTCAAAATTCGGACGAAAATTCGATTCCTCCTTCCCCTCTCTGGGAGGTTTTATTTAGGCTACTGGTATTTAGATGCTTGAAAATGATGATACGAGGGCATCAGAACTGTTAACTACTTCGCTTGCAGGAAATCTCGCCTACTCGTTATAGAAAGTTCAGTAGCCTACCTACTATTTTACTTTTGGATAAAACAATTTTTATTGAAAAATAATTTTTTCTGACCTGTAACCACGAACTGTCGTCCAGCATTACTGTTAATCTGAAATTTTGGATGTGTGAGAAGTCTAGTCAGCTTTCCTCAAAACATTGTTAGTTGTACAAATATCGTTGTCTACTCTGCTCCTAATGCCGGATTTTCAGAAGGAATGAAATCCCACCTAATATAGAGAGTTCAATACCTACTGTTTTATTTTTGGATAAAACAATTTTCAATGAAAATGTTTTTTTTCTTCCCCCCCCCCCCTAAACCTATAACTACAAAGTGATGTCCATAATTACGGTCAACTGAATTCTGGACATGAGAGGTCTGTTAACTTTCCCTCAAAATAGTGTTAGTTGTACGAATCTCACTTTTACTCTGCCTCTAATGCCAGGTTTTCAAAATGGATGAAAAAAGTTGAGGGAATCACGACACGAGGTGAGGATATAAATTCCTGGAACAGTTGCTTGCAATAACTTTTTTATTACTCTATTATGACATGGTAACCCGAGCTTTAGTATAGTTTTTTCGCATGTTTATCTCACTAATGGCTGAAATTCTGACCTATTTGGCCTCGACAATAACTACGAAATAAAATAAAAACTCTAGAACTTCACAGACTGATGGATTATTTATGTTTTATTATTTTATTTTTAAATGTTCGCAAAGTAAATTCCAATAATTATAGCCGAATTCCATCTCGTCGAGGAGTCGCTCGTTACAAAACTATAACGAGGACGTCTTTTGAAAATAATTCTCTGTCGCAATTACATCACATTATACGAACCCAGCTGGAGGCTTCTAACTCTGCTGTGTGTCTCCGCAAGTGTCAAGAAAGCGATCTGAAAAAGGTAAAGTTCGAAGCTTCTTCTTTTTCAAGCCAGAAGGGTGGCGCACGGTGGCAGAGAGACGGAAGAAAGCGGAGAATAAAAATAAAACTTTTGAACTTCCAAAACAAAAAAACTTCTTTCGACAGAGTTTCCTCGAAAAAAAGGAACGAACGAATTGATATAATTTTGAGCAAATAATTTGACTAAAGGCACAAAATGTAATCTAATATAAAAATCAGAAACTTAACTGAGGCGGTAGCACTTTGAAAATACTTCTAATTGTATGAACTTTCAGTTGATAATGAAGAAGTCGTGGTTGAGTTGCCGGATTTTTCGGGGAGGAGGACGCAGCTGGACCTTTTTAAAAATGAAAAGCGAGATGGGCGAGCAAACGCTTTCTCGAATCAAGATTTTAATGAGAATCGCTAAGTTCAACTCGATAACGTTTCAGCAGTTGTTAGGAACACTGAAAATGTGAGTTCGCCCGAAAGGATAGAAATAGAAAGTGATATTGCAGAAAAGCCAAACGTGGAGTGGTGGTTTGAATTTTTCAATACGCAAACCTTTCGGTTTTTGACTTAATTTTACTGAAGGAGAGGAGAGATGAACAGCGAGGAACTTATGCATCGAATTTGTTAGCGCAAATAAGGGAGCGGTGCTTGGGGACTTAGCGCTCATTAAATTTGAAAATTACACGTTGTGTATAGGGATCAAAGCCATACTACATTATTTACGAGGGAACCAAATTTTAGCTTTCCAGTCTTGAAACTCGGTATTTCCCTGAGTTGCCACCTGGACCCAAGTTGTTTGCAAACTGTTGCATGATCTTTCACCCGTTGTGAAAACTTCTTGAGGTCAACTTGAGACTCATCTAAGATCTCTAAATCATGTTCAAAACTCATGTACAACTTATTAGGACTTGTTAATACTTACTATAACTAAGTATGATAAGTGCGTGTTACCCTTATCTTAAAGCTAAAGTTGTATTGATTCCTTAAGTTCGTTAAGATGGTTAAACTATCCCCCGGCTGGCAAAGAGTTCTTATAGATTCCAGCTCAGGCTCCTGCTTTACCAAAAATTCGTATCTTGCTTCAGATCCGGTTATTTTTAGAGCGTTGGAGGAGCTCGGGGGAAGTCAAGGGGGGAAAGGGAGGAAGAAAGTGGGACCTGAGCCAAAGTCGGAGTCGGAGTTGGAAATTAGCTCCTGCTCTAGTTGAATTCTAAAATTGACTACTGGTTTTGCTTCGGTCCCAGTCAATGATTTTTTTCCGGCCCCTGGCTCCAGAAAACGATTTTTTCGAGCACCAGCTCCTCAGAAAACTAATCGTCCTCGGAGCTTCGGGTTCGGGTTTGGTATTTCCAGAACTCTGTTACAGTGATGGTTATCTGTACTTTTCAGAGGGGGAAGCGAAACATTTCCGGCGATACCCCCCTCCCCTCTCCAAAAAGATTCCATTGAGCAGAAAAAAAGAGAAGAAAAAGTTTGTTGTTACTGAAATTAGGCATGGAGGGGACCTATGAATGATAGGTACTTGGTACCCCTTGTATCATATTTCCTGTTCTGACACCTTTAGTATTTTATTACTGGCAAATTTGTTCGAAGTTCAATTTTACCAAGAGGGAGGACTTTTCTCCTCCCCTCTCCTCCCCCAAGGATCAGCACCACTGATTTGTTATGTGATTGAGGGAACGCACTGAAGACATATCGGTAGTCGACCATTTTGCTCGACAGATGGTATCCTTAATTAAAAATCTGCGATTCTTGACTTGTGTTTCGGAAAGATATCTATCAGTTTAGTTTCCAGGCTGTTTTCTAGCCAAGTATGCGGTCAAAGAGAAGCTATGAAGGCTTAGTTCTCTGGCTACTTCGTTAGCTCCCTTACATGAATCAAAAGGTTGAATTTTATTATGTATAATCCTTAATCATCAGGGACACAAATTACAAAATTCCATTTCTGACTGACAAAGTATGGAGAACTTGTGTAGCTGTCATCATAATTATACTGTTTAATAGTTCTTCCTCTTTCAAAAAAAATCTAGCTGTGAACTTGCTTTAGGAAAATTCTAATCCGAATACCAGGTAAATTCTGTTAGTCGACTAACTAGGTTATGGGAAAGGTTCCAGATAATTTATAAGAAATTCCGATAATTTCACTAGATTTTGAACAAGGTTTCAGGTAGGTTAATAACACTGCACAGCAATCTGAGATTTTTATAAAAACAATGACGTGAGAATATATGATTCTATAGTGTATTTTCAACGAGGAATTCATTACCGATGTTAATTTTTTGATTATAGTTCATTTTTTCTCCCATCTTTCATCTTAAATGCTAATTTTAGTAGCATCAAAATGATACCACTGATCAACAACTATGCGCGTTCAGTATGGTTATCATTATCAGTGTAGCTATTCATGGACGACAAAATAGAATAAAATCTGAAAAATTTGATAAAATTTTAATTTCAAGTATGAAAAATGAGAGGTCCTTAGAAAAAATGGTTAACACCATCATATTCTGCATTCAAAATATAGCTAAACTCGCATAATCTCATCCCATTGTTTTTATGCTGTTGTTTCGACCTAGACCGGGTTTTGGGCAAGATGAGAAGAGGGCTAAAACAACCCTAATAGCCTCCCCGACGTCTCTGAGGTAATGCTCGAAAGGACAGATTCTAGGGCTCTCGGGTTGAGAGTAAAATTAGAAAAGAGCGTGTAATAAGGTAAGGTTGCCTAATATCGCCTATCACCGTATTTCGCCCTATGACGCGATCTGGCGGAATTTTTTTTTTTTTTTCATGTATGGTATCACAAAACAGTTGTACATGTGTAAAGTTAGGGTCCGGAAGCCAAAAACCGAAGAGTGACCGCTGGGAGAAGAAATTGAGGACTTGAAAACTTTTTTAGATTTGTCTTTGGATGGCGCTTGTGAGCGATAGGATGCAGGCAGGATGTTGAATCGAATATTTTTCTCATTAGAAACGTTCAAATTGTAAGTTCCAATAAAAAGTTGGAGGATTTATGAAAACGTAGTATGGCGTCGATGGAAGTAAGTACCGTTTTCACTAATATCACTCACTTGCGAATTTGAGGTCTGCGACGCTGCCTTTGGTGAAGTCGCGAACAAGAAAAAATACATTTATTCGCTGTGCTTGAATGGATAAATTAAAAATATTATAAGTGACGGGAAGATTTCAATTTTTTCAATTTTTTAGGTAGGCGATTTTAGGCTTATGGACTTTAACATGTAATTGGTGGGCGATATTAGGAGCTCAAAAATAAATTTTACGATTTTGACTACTCTGCTCTAAAAATTCATGTAAAATCAACAAACTCCTTTCCCTCCATTTTAGCGTGGTACTTTTGTAGCGGAAAGATGTACGAATATTTTGAGCCATTTTCGAGGTCAATAGTTCAGATAGGTGAAATTTTACATATATGTAGTCGTTTTGAAAAAAGTAGGCGATATTAGGCAGCCTTACCTTAGACTTAACGATAATATATTTGTCACTCTCTCGACTAGTAGGTTGCGTCTCTCCACCTTTCTCTCTCCTATGCTAATCTTTTCATTTCCAAGAAAAATTTACTCTTTGTATCCTTCATTATCTGCTCTTCATAGCTCATCCTTTGCCATGCTTTCCAGTTCTTTCCCGCAACCACGCTCTCTAGTAGTAGTAACAATATCCGTGTATGTCGTACATTATGACCTATCATTTTAACTCTTCCCTTTACTTTTATTTTCCAAATTTCTTTTTCCCTTCCTGATTGCCTAAATACTTCCTCATTTCTAATCTTTTCTATCCATTTGATTTTCAACATTCTACAATAACACCCCATTTCGAAAGCTTCTATCCTTCTTCCTTCTTGTGTTCCTGCTGTCCAGGTTTCACATATTCATACAATGCTACACAGGGTTAGTCGGTTTTCTTTTCACCATAAGAAAATTAGTTTTTCCCGAAACTAGGTGTCCGTTTTGTTTCGTCCGGCGAGCGGTCTCTTTGACAAGAATTTCATGGGAAATATTCGGGGAAAACTTCGATGGCGTTTGAAGAATTTTATCAAGAATCTTCAGGTAAAATTTTCTAAATCTCCGGAGAATTTCATCGAAAATCTTCGAGAAATCTCCTATTCAGGAAAATTTACGACAATCTTCGAAGAATTTCATTGGACATCATTGAGAAATATCTCCAATGATTTCAGGCGAATTTTGTCAGAAATTTTTAGAAAAATCTCCGATGATCCCAAACAATTTTATCAAGAATCATCGAGAAGTATTTATGATGATTTTAGAAAGATATCCTTAGAAAAAATTTTGATGCTTTTCAGAGATTTTCGTCAAAGATGTTCGGGGAAATCTACAATGATTTCTAAGGAATTAATCAAAAATCTTGGAGACAAAATGTGATGATTTCCGGAGAATTTCATCGGAAATATTCAGAAAAAAGTCCAGTGTGCTCCAAAGAATTCCCTCGAAAAGCTTCGGGAAAATTCTCCGATAGTTAAAGAATTGCATTGGAAATTTTCGGAAAACAACTCTGATAATTTCCGAAGAATCTCATCGAAAATCTTTAAAAAGAATTTCCAATTTTTTCCAAAAAAGTTCTTTCTAAAGAAAACCTTCAAGAATCATCGAAGGTACTTCTCAATGATTTCCGATAAAATTCTTTGGAATAATTGCAGAGTTTTCCTAAAATTTCCCACAAATTTCTCCTAAAATCATCGGATAATGTTTTTCAACGATATCCGATAAAATTCATAGAAACTGATCTGAAATCTACCCTTAATATTTTCGATAAAGTTCGTCAGAAATAAGCTTTGAAAATCAAAAGAATCGTCCCGAATATTTTTCATGAGATTCCTTGGAAATAATCGAAGGTTTTTTCTGAAGATTTTCGATACAATTTTTCAAAACTCTTATGGTGATATTCCCCGAGTGCTTTTAATAAAATTCTCCAAAAATTATCAGAAAATTTTCTCGAAGAATTTTTATGAAATTTTTTGGAAAACAGTGAAGATATTTTCTAAAAGTTTCCGAAATTATTAGAAATTTTCCCGAACATTTACAATGAAATTGCTTGAAAATAATCCCAGATTTTTTCCAAACATTTACGATGAAATTCTTCGGAGATTATGGAACATGTTTCCAGAGGATTTTCAATGAAATTCATCAGAAACCATCGGAGTTTTTCTCCAAATATTTCCTTAGAAGTTCTTCAAAAATTGTCGAAAATTTTCTCGAAGAATGCTGTTGAACTTTCTTGGAAACATTGATAATCTTTTCGAAACGTTTTCGATGAGATTCTTCGGAAATTATCGGAGTTGTTTTCCGAAAATTTCCGATGCAATTCTTTAAAGACTATCGGAAAATTTCCCGAAGATTTTCGAGGAAATTCTTCGGAGATTTGAAAAATTTTTCCTGAAAATTCTTGATAAAATTCTTCAAAAGCCATCGGAGTTTTCCTCGAATATTTCCCATGAAATTTTTGTCGAAGAGACGGCTCGCCTGGCGAAACAACGTGCACCTGGATTCGCGAAAAACTAGTTTTCTCGTGGCGGAAGGGAAACCGACTAACCCTGTATCTTCCAAGTATACGTTCGTATAATCTCAGTCTTATTTCCTAATCCATATTTTCTCTAAATAAGTATATCTTTTTTTTGGGGAAAAAAATTATTTTAGATTGTTCTATTCTGCTCTTTATTTCTGTTTTACTTCTTTCATCTTGCGTTATCAGGCTACCTAAGTATTTCCATTTCTTTGCCTCCTTTATTTTTTCACCGCCTATTTTCATATTTATTTGATTTTGTTTCGTCTACTGACTATTATCTGTTTCGTTTTATTTTTATTCATCTTCATTTTACATTCTATTTTCCAATTTTTTCAACGTTTTCTTTAGTTTTTCTTTACTTGTTTCCACTATTCCAATGTTATCTACAAACGTTTTCATTCTAACCCCGTTTTCCTTTGTATTTTTACGCCTGATTGCCTTTCATTCACTTTTCAATTAATTTTTCTATAAATAGGTTGAGCAATACTGGTGACAAACAGCAACCTTGTCTCACTCTTTTTTTAAATTTGCACTTCTCCCACTTTATCCCCTATTTGTATTTGAGCCCTTTGATCCTGATAGAAGTTCTATATTATCTCCTTCAGTATTTGAAACATTTTTGACCGTTCATCATTGTCAAAATCTTTTTCTAAAGCTGCAAGTGTTACGTATGTACCTATCCAAACTTTTTCATTTTTCCCCCTCATAATGACAGCCTTTCACATAAAATTGCGTCCCTAGTTTATTTACCTTTTTTAAATGCAAACTGATCTTCTCCCACCCTTTCTTCCATTTTATGTTGTATTCTCTTATTTATTTTATCCCGGCTGGACTCTTTGATGTATGCGAAAGTAAACTTATAGTATGATAATCTTCACAAATAGACTTACGACTACCGGAAACGCGGAAACCGAATGCCGGAACTGGTCATCCAAGAACTGCATAGAATTATAGCGTCATTTTATCAAGCTACAATGATACATCGAGCTTGATTTTTTTTATTTTCATCCATTTATCATTGCATTTTCATTTGATTACGTGGCTCGCCATTAGATATAAAGATAGTACATTTAGACATCAAAAAGCATTTTTTAAATACAGAATCCAACGGCTGCTAATGCTCTGCGGATGCTAACGATTTGTATGAAATCCCCGTGCGATATAATCGGTCCTCCCGAACGTGAAAAGAGAGAAAAAAATTAGAAAACTGTGGGAAAACGTTCTGCTGTTGCTTTTTTTTTCATCTTTTTTTTTTTTTTTTTTTTTCATCTATATGTGCCAAACGAAAATGATTTATCTGTTTGCACGAGGAGCTCTCGCTCACCTAGGTTATTTCTAATATATGTGTATTCCAGAACTAGAACTGTTTTTGATTTGCCGGTGTACCTCTCTCGTTTCCGCTTGCATAGCCGCAGATATTCAATTTTTTTTTTCAATCCCCGCGTAATTGAATCGCATATTTCCTCGGAATACTCTCTCACGCTAACGAAAAAACGAAGAAAAAAAGAAAGAGAGAGAGAGAGAAAAAAAAGAGATTCAAAAAAAGAAGTTTTGAAAGAGAAGGTGGGGAAAATCGAAAATGCTTTTTAACGGTTAACGCTCAAACGCTTTTTTTTTTTACCCCCCCGAGACTCGGCATATAATTGAAAAATCAAATATATGGAAATGTTTACGTAATTTTTATCTCTGGAATGTTTTCCTCTTCTAATTTTTTCTTCTTTTTCATTTTTTTCCCACTCTGTTTGTTTCGCAGATACCATGCACACAGCTGATATTGACGCGAACGTCGACTCGAAAAACACGAAATGGCCTTTTTCCAATATCCCCGTAGGCGATTACGCTTCGACAATTCTGAATAACCCGGCTACGAAGCAGAAATTAATTTCGAAATACTCGCGCTACGATATGATGACGGGCATCGTGTCGGCCGAATCGTTTTTCATATTCACCAACGACGACGTTCAATACGGAATCGAACCCGACAGACGATCGAAAATTTTGAAAACGTTCGTGAAAAACACATACAGGTAATTATATTGAAAATCAGCGTTAGTAAAATGTTCTCAGCCATCGGTCGATCGCCTATATCTCGAATAGAACTGGCACACATCGCTCTCACCCCGAGTGCCCCCCCCGGACCGCCGCAGCTGCAGCACTGGCAAAAAATGTCGAACAATTTTTCAGTATAGCGAAAAATGTTTTTATACTAATTATTGTGTCATGGTGAAAAGAGAGAGAGAGAGAGGATAAATGAAAGAGACAGAGGTGGGGCTTTCAAAAGCTAAAATGTAAACGATAAAAGAACCCCTTTACGTTCTAATTTACGTCATTGAGTTTCGTTCAACCGAGCCCGATGATGGAAAATGAAATTCTATTCAAAGGTATAAAACGGACGGGGCGACGATGGTGCCGGGTACAGCGGCGCGCAGCAGCCTCACTTAAAACTCGCCGAAATAACCTAAAAAGTTACCAGTTTAAAAATTAAAGGTAATTTAATTCGTGCGCCTTTTCTTTCCTCGCTTTTGCCGGTGTAAGGTCTCGTCACCGGCACGGGGCGTGCTTTCAAAGATGTATTAAGTGTACAACTTCTTCTCTGATACCGCGACCGGGCGCGCGGTTCTGCCGCCCTCTGCCCCCGATGCCAAATTATCGTATACGATAATTATACGGTCATTAAACTTTTTTTTTTTTTCTCCTCGGTATAAACTCGCTTTTGTATATAAGAGCTTCTTATTTTCGTTTTGATAAGCCGGCGTACATAAATACGTTTTGAGAGGCTTTCTAGAGCTCGCGCTCTCTCGATTAAAGGCGGCTGGCTGGGCTGCGAAAACGAAATTTGTGGATGGAATGGTATATGGAATGTGAAAAGAAAGTGAAGTGCGTCGAGAATAGGCGGCGCGGCGTCGGTAACACACGTTGCGTTACGTCGCGTCGGCTTGCTTTTCAGGGTTTCAGGGTTGTTGTTTTTTTTTTTTTTTTTGTCTTTCTTTAGCCTCTTCTTTGAACCTCCAAAGCAGCTCGAATTTGCACGCGCGTTTTCGGTTTCCCGCGAGATTTGTCCGGACGCCGTGCTTATTTTCGTTTCACAGCACTCGGCGGTGGTAATACGTATGTCGCCGGGCATCTACAGTTAGAGGGAATGTCAGTACTAACGAAGTCGACGGCTGTATTTCTACGGCCCCCCCAAAATGAGGTAGGGGGTTGGAATTAGCGGCACAAATTCTATTGTAATTTGTGCTAATTGTGCTCCGAAGTCCCAGAATTTGTGCCGCATTTTCTGGGCTCACAGTCCAGTGCTCAATTTGGGGGGCTGGAAAAATTATGATATTTTAAAAAAACGATCTTCAAAAGGAGAGATTAACTGGTTTCTGCTGTCACCGAATTAATTTTTCAGGTTCTTTTCACGGTATCTCATATCCTACCCCAATTTTGGGAGATGCACCCATTCTATCCAAAGTTTTGTTGTCTTTGTTCATACTTTTTTTAAACTCATGAGGCGAAAGTGCGATAGTTTCAGGCAACGACACTTCTGTTTTTGCGCATTGGATTTGGCAACAATGATAACGAAGAAACCAGTGGTGAAAGTAAAAAAAGTGTGGATATGGGCCACAACCCCCCCCCCCAAGAAAGGGGTGGGAGCTCGGGTGTGATGGCACGAATTTTTACCTAATTTGTGCTAAATGTGCTCGAGGTTCCCACAATTTGTGCCCCCTTCCTTGGACCTACAGCCCAAAAATAAAATGGAGGGCGGTGAAATGTTAGCCCACCCTCGAAACAAAGGTGGGGTCTCAAAAATAGTGGCACAAACTTGTATTTTATTTGTTCTGATTGTGCTCAAGGGTCCCACATTTTGTGCCTCCTTCTTTGAACGTTGGAATTGGTTGTTATCTCATCTATTTGGAATTTGGAAAATTTGAAAAATTTTTCCATACTTACATCAGGAATTTTTTTGGGCGAGAAAATTTTCCGAGAATTTCGGGGCCCGATTCCGGCGAAATAGGATCGAATTGCCGAGACGAATTCAGAACCGTCGTCAAAATTGATTCACAGGCTATTTCTGACCCCGTATAGCCCGGCCCCCAGTTTACCCACTTTTTTGACTGTATCTCGGCAACGGAGGGTCAGCGCCTGAATTGGTCGACGAATTCGAACTCAGCGCGAAAAATTGAGTAATAATTTGTTTTTATCTCATCTTTATGGAATTTCGGTAATTTTGAAAACTTCTCCATACGTACATCAGACATTTTTAAGGGCGGACAAATTTTCCGAGAGTCTCGGTGCCCGGATCCGGCGAAATAGAATCGAAATGCCGAGACGAATTCAGAACAATCGTCAAAATTGATTTACAGGCTCTTTCTGAGCCAGTATACCCCTCGCTCCCATTATAACCACATTTTTGACTGTATCTCTGCAACGGAGGTTCAGCGCCTGATTTGGTCGATGAATTCGAACTCAGCGCGAAAACTTGAGTAGGAATTTGTTGTTAACCCATTTTTTAGAAATTTCGAAAATTTTGATAATTTCTCCACGCGTACATCCGGCATTTTTTTGGGCGAAAAAATTTTGCGAGAGTTTCGGGGCCCGTACCCGGTGAAATATATTCGAAATGCCGAGACGAATACTAAACCGTCGTCAAAATTGATTCACAGGCCAATTCTGACCCCGTATAGTCCCCGCCCCCAGTATAACCTTATTTCTGACTGTATCTCGGCCACGGAGGGTCAGCGCCTGATTTGGTCGACGAATTCGAACTCAGCGCGAAAAACTGAGTAGGAGTTTGTTGTTATCTTATCTATTTGGAATTTCTAAAATTATGAAAAAATTTCTCAATACCATATCTTCAAAATTGATTCACATGCTCTTTCCGAGCCTCTATAGCCCTCGCCCTCATTATAACCACATTTTTGACTGTATCTCGGCAACGGAGGGTCAGCGTCTCATTAGGTCGACGAAATCGAACTGAGCGGGAAAAATTGTGTAGGAATTTGTTGTTATCTCATCTATTTGGAATTTCGAAAATTTTGAAAATTGTTCCATACCGTATGTATACGTCAGGCATTCTTTTGGGCGAGAAAATTTTCCGAGAGCTTCGTGGCCTGGATCCGGTGAAATAGAATCGAAATGCCGAGATGAATTCAGAACCGACGTCAAAATTGATTCAGAGGCTATTTCTGACCCAGAATAGCCCCCGCCCCAGTATAACCATATTTTTGACTGTATCTCGCTAACGGAGGGTCAACGCCTGCTTTGGTCGATGAATTCGAACTCAGCGCGAAGAATTGTGTAGGAATTTGTTGTTATCTCATCCATTTGGAATTTCGAAAATTTTGAAAATTTCTCCATTCTTACATCAGGCATTTTTTTTTGCGAGAAAATTTTCCGAGAATTTCGGGGCCCGAATCCGGCGAAATAGGATCGAATTGCCGAGACAAATTCAGAACCGTCGTCAAAATTGATTCACAAGCTATTTCTGACCCCGTATAGCCCCGGCCCCTAGTTTACCCACTTTTTTGACTGTATCTCGGCAACGGAGGGTCAGCGCCTGAATTGGTCGACGAATTCGAACTCAGCGCGAAAAATTGAGTAATAATTTGTTGTTATCGCATCTTTATGGAATTTCGATAATTTTGAAAACTTCTCCATACGTACATCAGGCATTTCTAAGGGCGAAAAAATTTTCCGAGAGTTTCGGTGCCCGGATCCGGCGAAATAGAATCGAAACGCCGAGATGAATTCAGAACCGTGATCCAAATTGATTCACAGGCTATTTGAGATCCAGTATAGCCCTCGCCCCCATTATAACCACATTTTTGACCGTATCTCGGCAACGGAGGGTCAGCGTCTGATTTGGTCGACGAATTCGAACTCAACGTGAAAAACTGAGTAGCAATTTGTTGTTATCTTATCTATTTGGAATTTCTAAAATTATGAAAATTTCTCAATACCATACATACATCAGGCAATTTTTTGGGCGAAAAAGTTTTCCGAGAGCTTCGGGCCCGGACCCGGTGAAATCGATTGGAAATGCCGAGACGAATTCAGAACCGTCATCAAAATTGATTCACAGGCTCTTTCTGACCCAGTATAGACCCAGCCCCCAGTATAACCACTTGTTGACTGTATCTCGTCAACGGTGAGTCAGCGCCTGATTTGGTCGAGAAAATCGAACTCAGCGCGAAAAATTGAGTAAGAATTGGTGGTTATCTCTGTTTTTTTGAATTTCGAAAATTTTGAAAATTGACGAATTCGAACTCAACGTGAAAAACTGAGTAGCAATTTGTTGTTATCTTATCTATTTGGAATTTCTAAAATTATGAAAATTTCTCAATACCATACATACATCAGGCAATTTTTTGGGCGAAAAATTTTCTGAGGGCTTTGGGGGCCGAACCCGGCGAAATAGAATCGAAATGCCGAGACGAATTCAAAACCCTCGTCAAAATTGATTCACAGGCATTTTCTGACCCAGTAAATTCCTCGCCCCTATCGTAACAACATTTTTTACTATATCTCGGCAACAGACGATCAGCGCGTCGTTTGGTCGAAGAATTTGAACTCAGCGCGAAACATTTAGTAGGAATTGGTGGTTATCTCAATATTTTTGAATTTCGAAAATTTTGAAAATTTCTCCATCTTATACATCAGGCATTCTTTTGGGCGAAAAAATATTCCGATAGCTTCGGGGCCCGGACCCGGCGAAATAGATTCGAAAGCACGAGACGAATCTAGAACCATCGTCATAACTGATTCACAGGCTATTTCTTACCCAGTATAGCCCCCGCTCCCAGATACAGTCAAAAATGTGGATATACTGGGGGCTAGGGCTATACACTGGGTCAGAAATAGCCAGTGAATCAATTCTGACGAGGGTTTTGAATTCGTCTCGGCATTTCGAATCTATTTCGCCGGGTCCGGTCCCCGAAGCTCCCGGAACTTTTTTCGACCAAAAAAATGCTTCATGTGTGGTAGGAGAAATTTTCAAAATTTTCGAAATTCAAAAATACAAAGATAACCACCAATTCCTACTCAATTTTTCGCGCTGAGTTCGAATTCGTCGACCAAATTAGGCGCCGACCCACCGTTGACGTGATACAGTCAAAAAGGGGTTAAACTGGGTGCGGAGTCTATACTAGGTCAGAGAGAGCCTGTGAATCAATTTTTACGACAGCTCTGAATTCTCCTTGGCATTTCGAATCTATTCCGCCAGGCCCGGGACCCGAGAAGCACGCGAAAAATTTTTTTGCCCAGTAAAAATGCCTGATATTATAGTATGGAGAAATTTTCAAAATTTTCAAAATTCCAAAAAGGTGAGATAACCGCAAACTCTTACTCAATTTTTTGCGCTGAGTTCAAATTCGTCGACCAAATCAGGCGCTGACCCCGTTGCCGAGATACAGTCAAAAATGCGGGTACACTTGGGGCAGGGCCTATACCGGGTCAGAAAGGGCCTGTGAAACAATTTTGACGACTGTTCTGAATTCTCCTCGGCATTTCGAATCTATGTCGCCGGGTCCGGGCTCCGAAGCGCTCGGAAAATTTATCCGCCCAAAAAAAAGCCTGATGTATGGAGAAACTTTTGAAATTTTCAAAATTCCATAAAGATGAGATAACCACAAACTCCTACTAAATGATTCGCGCCGAGTTCGAATTCGTCAACTAAATCAGGCGCTGACCCTCCTTTGCCGAGATACAGTCAAAAATGTGGTTATACTGAAGGCGAGGGCTATACTGGGTCAGAAATAGCGTATGAATCAACTTTGACGAGGGTTTTGAATTTGTCTCAGCATCTCGAATCTATTTCGCCGGGTCCGGTCCCCGATGCTCTCGGAAAAATTTTCCGCACAAAAGAATGCCTGATGTTAGTATGGAGAAATTTTCAAAACTTTCGAAATTCCAAAAAGATGAGATAACCACAAACACCTACTCAATTTTTCACGCTGAGTTCGAATTCGTCGACCAAATCAGGCGCTGACCCTCCGTGGCCGAGATACAGTCAGAAATGAGGTTATACTGGGGGCGGGGACTATACGGGGTCAGAAATGGCCTGTGAATCAATTTTGACGACGGTTTAGTATTCGTCTCGGCATCTCGAATATATTTCACCGGGTCCGGGGCCCGAAACTCTCGCAAAATTTTTTCGCCCAAAAAAATGCCGGATGTACGCGTGGAGAAATTATCAAAATTTTCGAATTTTCTAAAAAAACAAAATCAGAACCGTCGTCCAAATTGATTCACAGGCTATCTGGGATCCAGTATAGCCCTCGCCTCCATTATAACCACATTTTTGACTGTATCTCTGCAACGGAGGTTCAGCGCCTGATTTGGTCGATGAATTCGAACTCAGCGCGAAAACTTGAGTAGGAATTTGTTGTTATCCCATTTTTTAGAAAATTTGAAAACTTTGATAATTTCTCCACGCGTACATCCGGCATTTTTTGGGCGAAAAAATTTTGCGAGAGTTTCGGGGCCCGTACCCGGTGAAATATATTCAAAATGCCGAGACGAATTCAAAACCCTCGTCAGAATTGATTCACTGGCTATTTCTGACCCAGTGTATAGCCCTAGCCCCCGGTATATCCACATTTTTGACTGTATCTGGGGGCGGGGGCTATACTGGGTAAGAAATAGCCTGTGAATCAGTTTTGACGATGGTTCTGAATTCGTCTCGGGCTTTTGAATCTATTTCGCCGTTTTCGGGCCCCGAAGCTCTCGGATAATTTTTTTGCCCCAAAAAATATCTGACGTATAGTATGGAGAAATTTTCAAAATTTTCGAAATTTCAAATTAATGAGGTGACTACCAATTCCTACTCAATTTTTCGCGCTGAGTTCGAATTCGTCGACCAAAGCAGGTGCTGACCCTGTGTTGCCGAGATGCAGTCAAAAATGTGGTTATACTGGGGACTGGGCTATACTGGGTCAGGAATAGACTGTGATCAATTTTGACGACGGTTTAGAAATCGCCGGGTACGGGCTCCGAAGCTCCCGGAATATGTTTTCGCCTAAAAGAATGCCTGATGTATAGTATGGAGATATTTTACAAATTTTCAAAATTTGAAATAGATGAGATAACCACCAATTCCTACTTAATTTTTCGAGCTGAGTTCGAATTCGTCGGCCAAATCAGGCGCTGACACTCCGTTTCCAAGAGACAGTCAAAAATGTGGTTATACGGGGGGCGGAGGCTATAGTGGGTCAAAAATAGCCTTTCAATCAATTTGGACGACGGTTCTAAATTCGTCTCGTGCTTTCGAATCTATTTCGCCGGGTCCGGGCCCCGAAGCTATCGGAATATTTTTTCGCCCAAAAGAATGCCTGATGTATAAGGTGGAGAAATTTTCAAAATTTTCGAAATTCAAAAATATTGAGATAACCACCAATTCCTACTAAATGTTTCGCGCTGAGTTCAAATTCTTCGACCAAACGACGCGCTGATCGTCTGTTGCCGAGATATAGTAAAAAATGTTGTTACGATAGGGGCGAGGGATTTACTGGGTCAGAAAATGCCTGTGAATCAATTTTGACGAGGGTTTTGAATTCGTCTCGGCATTTCGATTCTATTTCGCCGGGTTCGGTCCCCGAAGCCCTCGGAAAATTTTTCGCCCAAAAAATTGCCTGATGTATGTATGGTATTGAGAAATTTTCATAATTTTAGAAATTCCAAATAGATAAGATAACAACAAATTGCTACTCAGTTTTTCACGTTGAGTTCGAATTCGTCAATTTTCAAAATTTTCGAAATTCAAAAAAACAGAGATAACCACCAATTCTTACTCAATTTTTCGCGCTGAGTTCGATTTTCTCGACCAAATCAGGCGCTGACTCACCGTTGACGAGATACAGTCAACAAGTGGTTATACTGGGGGCTGTGTCTATACTGGGTCAGAAAGAGCCTGTGAATCAATTTTGATGACGGTTCTGAATTCGTCTCGGCATTTCCAATCGATTTCACCGGGTCCGGGCCCGAAGCTCTCGGAAAACTTTTTCGCCCAAAAAATTGCCTGATGTATGTATGGAATTGAGAAATTTTCATAATTTTAGAAATTCCAAATAGATAAGATAACAACAAATTGCTACTCAGTTTTTCACGTTGAGTTCGAATTCGTCGACCAAATCAGACGCTGACCCTTCGTTGCCGAGATACGGTCAAAAATGTGGTTATAATGGGGGCGAGGGCTATACTGGATCTCAAATAGCCTGTGAATCAATTTGGATCACGGTTCTGAATTCATCTCGGCGTTTCGATTCTATTTCGCCGGATCCGGGCACCGAAACTCTCGGAAAATTTTTTCGCCTTTAGAAATGCCTGATGTACGTATGGAGAAGTTTTCAAAATTATCGAAATTCCATAAAGATGCGATAACAACAAATTATTACTCAATTTTTCGCGCTGAGTTCGAATTCGTCGACCAATTCAGGCGCTGACCCTCCGTTGCCGAGATACAGTCAAAAAAGTGGGTAAACTAGGGGCCGGTGCTATACGGGGTCAGAATCGGAAAATTTTCTCGCCCAAAAAAATTCCTGATGTAAGTATGGAAAAATTTTTCAAATTTTCCAAATTCCAAGTAGATGAGATAACAACCAATTCCAACGTTCAAAGAAGGAGGCACAAAATGTGGGACCCTTGAGCACAATCAGAACAAATAAAATACAAGTTTGTGCCACTATTTTTGAGACCCCACCTTTGTTTCGGGGGTGGGCTAACATTTCACCGCCCTCCATTTTATTTTTGGGCTGTAGGTCCAAGGAAGGGGGCACAAATTGTGGGAACCTCGAGCACATTTAGCACAAATTAGGTAAAAATTCGTGCCATCACACCCGAGCCCCCACCCCTTTCTTGGGGGGGGGGGTTGTGGCCCATATCCACACTTTTTTTACTTTCACCACTGGTTTCTTCGTTATCATTGTTGCCAAATCCAATGCGCAAAAACAGAAGTGTCGTTGCCTGAAACTATCGCACTTTCGCCTCATGAGTTTAAAAAAAGTATGAACAAAGACAACAAAACTTTGGATAGAATGGGTGCATCTCCCAAAATTGGGGTAGGATATGAGATACCGTGAAAAGAACCTGAAAAATTAATTCGGTGACAGCAGAAACCAGTTAATCTCTCCTTTTGAAGATCGTTTTTTTAAATATATCATAATTTTTCCAGCCCCCCCCCCCAAATTGAGCACTGGACTGTGAGCCCAGAAAATGCGGCACAAATTCTGAGACCTCGGAGCACAATTAGCACAAATTACGATAAAATTTGTGCCGCTAATTCCAACCCCCTATCTTCATTTGGGGGGGCCAACATTTCCCTGCCCCCCAAACTTTTTATTAAAATGTAGACCCACGGGAGGCGGCACAAATTCTGGGACTTCGGAGCACAATTAGCACAAATTACAATAGAATTTGTGCCGCTAATTCCAACCCCCTACCTCATTTTGGGGGGGCCGTAGAAATACAGCCGAAGTCGACCAAGTTAGCGCCCGTCACTTTTGAAATTTCGAATTTTCTTCGTCACTGATTTGCATCAGTCTGACGTTGTCGGATCGGGCCATCCAGTGGGCGAGAAATCAGATGCGAGCCGATGGATCGCTGGTGAAGCTAGACTTTTTGAACTGGTTCCGAGGGGTCGGGTACAGTCAGTGGCGGATTATCGTTGTAGGGTTCAATCAAAATACAGGGTGTTTCACGAACTGGTCACTCCTTTTTAGTTTTGATCACGAAGTCGGTTCTTCACGAGAGTAAAATGGATCTTCAGGCTGACGAAGTCCAGTTTCTTTTCAGGTAAAAGATTTTCTCTCTCCCGAAAGGGAAGGAGGAGGACATATCATTAACTTTGGAACTTTAGGTGGAAAATCGAACAACATATCGAATTAGATTGTTGGGTAATACTTTCCTAACATCAGTCTTTTTTGCACTTCGAACAACCCGACTCGAAATTAAACTCTCTTCGCCACTGCAAATTGTGTACGATGTATTTTTATTCAACAAGTTAACAGACTACAAGCTAGAGCTATCATCTACAATCAGATAAGAGCATCTAAAACCCATCAAGTTCAAACCGGTGAGGTTGGTGCCGTACATAGATGTTCTTGTGGTCGTTAATTTCGAATATCGTAACAGATTTTTCATTCAATCCCGATTTCGGCCCGAAAATTCAAATTTTGGACCCAAAATTGGCGACATTTAACTAGATTAAAAATTTGAACAAAGTATCGTAATAGGTGTTCTTTTGGTCGTTGACTTGGAATTTCGTAAACAGATTTTTCATTCAATCCCGATTTCGGCCCGAAAATTCAAAATTGGCGACATTCAACTAGCTTGAAGATTTGAACGAAGTATCGAAATAGGTGTTCTTTTGGTCGCTGATTTCAAATATCGCAACAGATTTTTCCCAATTCCGATTTGAACCGGAAATCCAAATTCTTGACCCGAAATGTGCATTATTAAATTGGTCTAAAAATTTGGACAAAGTATCGATATACGATCGCTGATTCACAATATATTGCATTAAACTTTTTACCGGCTCTCAATTTTGACCCAAAAATCAAATTTTGGGTCAAAAAGAATCAAAATTACATTGGCTTGGGTTATTAAATAGAGTTTGGAAGTAGTTTCGGTAGGTCGCTGATTTCAAATCAGTTTTTGAATTTGGTCAAGATTTGGACTGTAAAATCCAAATTGTGGACCCCCAAAAATTAAACTGGCTTAAAAACTGAATAAATTGTCGAAATTGTTTATTTTCTTTTTGGGTAGGGGTGGGGGTCGCTGATTTTTAGTATCGCATTAGATTTTTGATTTGGCCCCGATCGAGATGACAGATTCAACATTTTCCCCCATCAAATGGAACAAAATTGACTTGTATGGGGGAATTGAATAACATAATATCGAAATTGGTTCTTCTTTGTAGTTAATTTCAAATGTCGCATCAGATTTTGAATCCGACCCCGATTTGGTTTTCAAAAATTAAGCCATATATCGAAATCGAGAGTTTTTCGGGTCGCTTATTTCGATAATTGAATTAGAATTTTCCCTTCAGACACAATATAAGCTTCAATGTTAGAATCAATTACTCTTTTCGGATGGCGGAAATCAACTTAGCTTAAAAAATTGAGCAGAGTATCAAAATATGGTTTTGATTTTTTTTTTTTGTAATAATCTTGTTAAGGTTTTTCTTGGGCCCCGATTTTTGCATCAGATTTAATATTTTATTGTGAAAAGGAGAGGAATATTCCCTCTTCGGTTTAAAAAAGTGAAAAAGTACCGAAATAAGTTTTTCCTTGACGGGGGGGGGGGGGTTAATTATGAATATTGAATTAGGTTTTCCATTTGGCTCCGAGTTGGGCTCTGAAATCATATTATATCCTTCAGTTAATGTCCTAAATTGCGTTGGTTTGTTATCGAAGTACGGATCGAATTGGGTGTTTGTGTGTGTGCGTATGTGGGGGGGTTGTTTATTCCGGATATTTAGTCATGTTTTCCATTTGGCCCCGATTTCAGCTCCGAAATCAACATTTTACTTTTCAGTGAATGGCGAATATTGAGTTGATCTAGAAAGATATCGAAGTACGGCTTTTGGACACCACAATTCAAGTATCTCATGACTAGGGAATTTTTTTAAAAATGAATTTGCATATTTTTCCTAATGATTATTTCTGCGTGTGCCCAACTTGATTGCGCATCTTTCTGCATATTTAAAGAAATATGCATGTTTTTGCCATTTTTCTTATTTTTACCACATACTGACTGAAATACTTACATGCAGATGCTGCATGCTTGAAGCAAGTTTGATTTATGGATCCTAGTACTGTGAAGTGCCCGAGCATTGCTATTAGCTCCAACTTGCACAGTTCTAACTTTTTTTTTTTTTCAGTTTTATTTAGTTATTCATATTTTTCGTCAGGCGTACGTTTCATTCGATTTAGCTGAAAAAATCATGTTGTCTTATTTCGGAAAGGAATATTTTTGCATATTTTGAAAATTGTAGGAATATTTTTAAGGTTCTTAGCGCATATCTTATTCGCGGATTCTACAATTTTTACCACATGAAAAAACTTGCCCTAGTCGTGACATTCAGCATTTGGCCTCTTTTAAGGCCCGGAGTCGCAATTCACAATTAAAATTGGCAAAGTTTAAAGCATTATTCGGTGGCCTTTTCGTAGGTCGTCGAGTCAATGCGATTTGGAGCTAAATCCAACTTTTCTCGAAAATGAGTTACGATTTGGTATCATTTAAAAGTTAGTATCAAGGAAATTGAAAGTCATTGTAAAAAAATTGCATTTTCTAGTCTCCTCTGCCTCATTAGTGGGTTAGATAGGGCCGTCCCCAGGATTTAAGTAAAGGGAGGATTGCGATTAAGATGAATTTTTTCTTGGGGGGGGGGGGTCGTCAGTCAGAGATTCGCCCTCCTCTCCGCCTCAACCCACTGTTTTTTCGTGTTTTTTTGGCCATTAGGGGGAGGTGTTTGAAACCCCCGTCGGTACGGTCCTGGGGTCAGATGAAAACTTCTGAGGAGCATAGTTGAATAACTTGAGAAATTGAAAGAAATGGCATGGTACAGCATTTTGGTCATCATTGGTTCTGGATACTGAATTCGATTTTTGATCCGGCCCAAATTCGAGCCTTTACAATCCAAATTTCAAATTCCCTTCGTATTGTGCCGATTTTATTGAACTATGAAATAAATAGTGCGTTTCAAGGTTCCTCCTTCTCAAAATTACATTTACACGTGTTTCGATATTTTCGGAACTTAATTTCTTGAGGTGATTTTAGTTGATGGTTCTTTTTGGAAGTGGTTTTAAAAATATTTAATGCGTTCGATATCGGATTTGATTCATAAGTGTGTGAGATAATTGATTCCTCATTTTGAGTGAATAGTGAATTTCAATCTCTCGGAAGGTCACTGCAGGAGGATGAGACTAAAGAGTATACCCAGAGACTTCACTAATTTATAATTCATAATGTGCAGGTATCATCTATCGGAAATTCTGGCCACCATCGTGAACGAATATACCGAATGGGAACGTCCTGTCCAGCACCCGGTGGGCACTAGAGATGAAACGTTGGAAGCGATTTCGGACGCGCAGTATGTCGGACCAGTTACGCAAACCGCCGATCTGCATTCCTTCGCCAGACGAAATTCCTATTTCTACGTGTTCGAGTACCAGAGCAAATTCAGCTACTATCAGCAGGTAACAGACTTTTTTGTAATCCATATTCCTTCGAACGATTACCTTCGATATGGCACATGTTGAAAGCTTGTCGTCTTGCATGTACTGGTATCCGGTCATCGGTGACTGGAACTGGACAGCTGCGCACTTGAAATGCCGTACGAATAGCTAATCACGAGTCGCAGTAACGGATCTAAAACAAAATGCTTACACAACTCTTATACGAAAGTGGTTGGTCTCTCTCTTTCTTTTCTTTATCTAAAAAGTGGAGCGGTTTGCTGCGCCCCTTTTTTGGATTTCCCGCAACATCGTTCACTTGCCCCATTGTGAGGTAAAAGAGCGGCAAAATAGCATCAACTGAAAGTCTCGAACAAAGAGCGAAATCTGTCGGCTTTGTGTCCATTTGGCATTTCAAGCGCTGATTTTTCTTTCTGAATGCTCCTCTATTGGATAGTCTCGCGAGATTGCTTCTTATAAGGCTTCGCACAAGTTTGTTTCACCGCTGATGTTATAGCTATGTTGACTAAACAATTGAATGGACAACGGATAAATGACATGAATGTTCGAATTATACTTCAAATTGGTACCTACTTCATTTTCTCTTGACTGTAATCGGTCTGGGTCGATACATTGAGTATCAGGAGAAATGCTTGGCAGAAATAGAAGTGTATAAATGACAAGACAGATACGACGAACAGAGCCAACGCGGAGAACATGTTTTTGGGGAAAAAGGGGTGGAAACATGAAAAATTCTGATTAAAATTTTCAAATTTGGTTCACTGGCCGAAAAAAAATTCTTTGTCTTACTGATTTTCTCCTCTCAGTCCCGGAAATTTCTGCTTTCTTGAGCTGGTATGGTAAATAACGACTTGACATGTTACAAAATACAGTCATCGTTTACCTAATTTTCCCGACTGCCCGTCGAAATTTCTCGAATTGGGGCTACGCAGGCTATGCAAAAGAGCATCCGTAAATGTTCAACCAAAACGTGTTACCGTGGTGTGGTGGGACGTACGGCGATGTACGCATGCCAAAATGGCCCCTGAGACACCACACCCCCGGCCCCGGAAACTACTCTTTTGAGTATCGCATCAGTGACCAGAGGAACACTTTGAGGCCGGTTTGAGCCCCTATTTCGCCGTTTCACTTCCAGTGCGCCTGTTCTGCAAGGGCCACCATGGGGCTTTCTACTGACCGAAGTCAACGCTCCCAGTACTAACCTGGAATTTAGGTGCCCCACAGCCGGATGCTCTTTCTCTTCACTCACCCCACACTTCCTCGTCTTTGTACGAGTAGTGACGCAGGAAGGTTGTGACGGCGGGTGAGCCCTGCCGGTGGGTCCGCAATAGCTCCTGGAGCTCTTCTAGGATGGTACAGAGTTGTTCTGTTCGATGGTGTGGGCCGAGTTTTGTCCGTCGGTCCCCTGCCTCGACCACTCTGTCTGCATCTTCTTCTTCATAGAGGTCAAGACAAAGGCCGACAACCGGTTCCATCCGCTTCTGCTCTTCAACATTTCTAGAACCAGGGGGTTCGGCACGAAACGGCTGATCCACGCGGTCGCGGTCGCTCGTGTTTTCGCTGTCGGGATCGATCGCTGTTGCCCTCCCGTGCCTCACATTCGGACAGGGGATTGTTGGCATATTCCCTTCAGATCTCTGACACGGTATTCTAGAGGGTGGGTTTCAGGGCCTGAGTCGCGGGGTCGGAAGGGTCAATTTGGCATGTGTGCGTCGTCATACATCCTAACAAGAAAACTTGTTCATGTGCTGTACAAAGGTGTACATTATTTTCCATGTATTCAAAATACGGATGGGATGTTCCCTGATATTATGCTATATCATAGAAAGAAAATTCTTGAATTCTTTTCGATTTTTCAAGGAACAATTATCCGTGCTGCTGATGGTCTGGAGTTAGATACAGGATTCAGAGAAGAGGTGTGTCTGTAGAACAAAGTGACTGTATAAAATTATGTTTCAAACTCCTGGAGAGTTGTTACCGCTATCATGGTTTATCAAGAAAAGTAATTCTAACATGTTGAGGAAAAATTCCGTCGGGAACATGTCGAATTGTTGAAAAATTTTCGAAAACCTGTTTTGAGGAATTTGAATTGCTCTAATTATTTTTCATCCAAAATTATAATACTAGGTATTTGAGAATATAATTATAGTTATATTTTCCTATATTAATTTTCTTGCCGATTCGGAATATTCGCTTCAAGTTTTCCTCTCGTTTACAGTTAACCAATAAATGACGTATAAAGTCACAAAAAGTTAGCGAAAAAACCGCATGCATTAAAATTCCAAAACTGAATACATCAGCACCGATAATCTAATCATCTGTCCAGGAACATAAATTTTGTTTTGGATCTGAATTATTCAAGTTCTGACAATTTTCCTTGTTTCAAACTACTATCAGGACGACAAAATTTACATAAAAATTTTGGGGGGAAATTGGTAAAACCCCAAGTACAGATTTAGAATCAGCCGGAAGAGTTTTTACTCTGTTGTAAACTGCGATGTACGTGTGATTCAGGGTGACGAATAGTCAGAGGCAGAAGCTGCTCTAGGCAATATAAAAGCTGCCGTCCCATTTGATTAAAAATACATCGTAAGAGCACATTGAATCATAAGTGCGCCTAATTTATAAAGGCCAGGTGACTATGAACTGGGCTGCTAAAGTGCTAATACCCTTTAGACAAAATTTCGGACTTTAATTCACTTTGGTGTCAAGAAAATAATCCTTAGTTTAATTTTACTTGTATTGATTGATAATATATAATGCTGAATAAAGAGTAGGCATACATCATGAAAAAATTCTGTGTAACAAACTATGGCGTTGTTACTTCTATTTTATTCTTTCTCCATTTTTCTACTTTTTTCATTCCTTTTTCCTTCATTTTTTTTGGTCTGAAAATTCAAAATTTTGCCGACCTAGGCAGCTGCCTAGGTTTTCCAACGGTAAAAACGCCTCTGCGAATAGTGCCATGTTATATTATGGTTTGTACACAAGCAACTATTTGAAGTTATTAAAAAAATTATTATTGTTTTTTGTAAGAGGGATGCGGAGGGAGAAAACTGCCTTTGTTAAGAAGCTGTCATTGGTGAGAAAACCAATTATTCTGTATTCGTTGACATTAGTTAGTGAATAATCTCCTTCCAATCCTTGAATTTTCATCGCTTCATTTTAAATGTTGGTTTAGATGTTGAGAAGAAACCTGTAAAAAATAGTGCATGGTTTTGAAACTACTCTCAAACAGAAATCTTCAAGTTGTAGGTCCAAAGATTCCAAGATGTACTGTTGTCAAACATATTACGTATAACACATGAAATACTCTGAATATACGAGTATGTTTCATAGTTAATTTTAATGTATCTTATGATTTTATGCAATTACATTTTTGAGACATACGTTCAGCATAGGCAATAAATTGTAAACTAGGAATTTTAACCACATTTATTTAAAACGAATGAAAAAATTAATGAAGTACAAATGAATATAGTTGGTTTACTGTTCAGTAAAAATCCATTTTTCGACTAGCATAGAAGGTATAATATTCTATCATAATGTAAACGTACAATAGCTTTTGTAAAAATTTTAACGAAGAACATGTATTCATAATGCATGTTATTACAATAGATTTAAAAAAGAAACTCATCTGGCATGGGTGATTCCTTTCAAATACTCGACTACTTTTGATTCACCTGCCTTAACAGCTACATCTAAAGCCGTTCTACCAAATCTGTCTTTCGCATTCACTTCAGTGTTCGATTTTTCGGCCAGGTATTTTACAATATCCAGATGACCTCGTTTGGCGGCGTTATGTAGAGCCGTCATTTTATCCGTCCCCCTCAAATTCAAGTCAGTATTTTTTTCTTCAATGAGGTATTTGACGATATTTAGATGACCAAAATATGCTGCCAAATGTAAAGCTGCATCATCGTTGTCATCTTGCGAATTGATGTTCGCCTTCTTGTCCTCTATGAGGAATTTAACCACGTCTAAATGACCAAGGCGTGCTGCCATAAGTAAAGGTGTCCGTCCTGATATTCCCTTCACATTTATATTGGTACCTGTTTCATCAATAAAATATTTAACCACATTTACGTGGCCTTCAGATGCAGCCAAGTGAAGGGCTAAATCATCTTCATTGTCTTTCAGGTTGATGTTGGCCTTCTTCTGGACCAAATATTTTACCACTTCTAAATAACCATTCCGTGCTGCCATATGTAGAGGTGTCCGCCCATTGTTCCCTTGCCTATTCAGATCGGCACCTATTTCCTCAATAAGATACTGAAGTACGTTTAGATGTCCATTCATTGCAGCCAAATGAGTTGCTCCATCATTTTCCTCATCTGTCGCGCTGATGTCCGCCTTTTTCTCTATCAAGTATTTAATCGTTCCTAAATGACCACTTCGCGCTGCCATGAGGAGAGCCGTCCGTCCGTAAAATCCATTTATATTCGCATCGACTCCTTGTTCATCTATTAGGTATTTAACCACACTTAAGTAGCCTTCAAATGCAGCCAAATGTGAGGGTAAATCGTTTTCGTTGTCTTTCAAATTGACGTTTGCCTTTTTCTCTGTCAGGTACTTTACCGCATCCAAGTGGCCGTTGTGCGCTGCCTTGTGTAAAGGTGTCCGTCCATAATATCCTTTGATATTCACGTCAACACCTTTTTCTTCAATAAGGTATTGAAGTATATCTTTGTAGTTGTTAGATGCAGCCAAGTGTAATGCAGTGTCGTCGTGTTCATCTTTCGAATTGATGTTCATTTTCTTGTTATCGACAAAAAATTTTATCACATCTAAGTGACCGCCGCGCGCCGCCATAAGTAAAGGTGTTCGTCCTGTTAATCCTTTTATATTTATATCGGCGCGAAGTTCCTCTACAAGGTACTTAACTACATTTATGTGGCCTTCAAATGCAGCCAAATGTAAGGCTAAATCATTTTCATCGTCTTTCAGGTTGGCGTTGGCCCCTTTCTGTATCAAGTATTTGACCTCGTCTAAATGACCACTCCGCGCTGCCATAGTTACAGGTGTCCGTCCGTAGTACCCTCTCGAATTTATATTGAAATCTTTTTCTTCGATGAGGTATTTAACTACATTTAGGCGGCCAAAATGGGCAGCCAAGTGTAAGATTGTATCGTTTCCATCATCCTTTAAATTGGTATTGGCATTTTTTGCTATCAGATATTTTACCGCCTCTAAATAACCCTTCTCCGCTGCCAGATGTAAAGGTGTACGTCCATTGAATCCCCTTGCGTTTAGATTCGCCCCTCCTTCATCAATGAGGTACTTGAGTATATTTAGGTGATTATTTAAAGCAGCCAAATGTAAAGCGGTGTTGCTGAAGCTGTTTCTCGAATTGATATCTTCATTTTCTTTCCATATCAAATATTTGATTTTATTTAATTGGCCTTTCGCAGCCACCTGGAGTAAAGATATTTCTTCGCTATTCGATATTTCTTTGTGAACACGAGTCAGCCAGTCAATGTGATACGTTATGTCGGTAAAGGCAGCTACTGATGTATTAGAGTATCTACATCGCGTACTCACTATACCTCGTAGGTAATATCGATCGTCTTCACTTTTGAATAGCAAGCCTCCTCCACTATCACCTTGACTCGCACCAACACCTAAAAGAATATTCGATGGATAAAATTATTTTTTTAAAATAACAAGATCTCTGAGCGGTCATTTAATTTTTTTCACTTGTTTTCTCTAGTGTAGCCTACACTGGAGGCATATCCCAGGGCCGGCAACTTCTGTATAGCGTGTGTAGCGAATGGTAATATGTGAAATTTCATGTGTAGCGATGCTACACTTGGCAACACCGTGGGAATTATTGGTACAATGAGAGGTATGCATGAAGAGAAGTTTCAGCTTTCACTTCACAAAAGTGAAGTGCATACTGCAGAGTGTGTGCATAAAAAGAGTGAAGAGAGGAAGCTTGTGCTCAGGAGTGAGAGCCTGTGCTTCTGGAAAAAGGTATCCCTTTGAGTTGTGTGCATAATGAGAAATGTTAACTTCAAAAGTGAAGCTTTCGCTTGCGAAAAAATGCATCTAGTCCCGAGTAGGATTCTCTTCGAAAAACACGTGCAGTTATCATTCATCTTCGAGAAGATTCCTTTGATTTCCGAAGATAATTTCCGAGGAATTTGATCGAAAATGTTAAAGAAAAATTTTCGCAGAATTTCATCGGAGATCACTGAGAAAGATCTCCGATAACTTCAGAAGGATTTTGTTGAAAATTTATAGGAAAATTTCCAACGATACCAAAGGATTTTATTGGACATCATCGAGAAATATCTCTGATGATTTTTGAAGCATTTCTTTAGGAGAAAGGTCCGATGATTTCCAGAGATTTTTATCGGAAATTTTTGGGATAAATTACCTATGATTTCCGAAGAATTTCATCAGAAATGTTCAGAGAAAATCTTCGATGATTTCCAAGATGTTTTATCAGAAATCATTGTGAACCTTCTCTGATAATTTCCGGAGATTTTCATCGGAAATCTTCAGAGAAAATTTCCGATGTTTTCCGAAAAATATCTTCAAAAATCTTCCAATTTTTTTAAAAGAATTTTATCAGAAATATTTTTGGAAAAATCTAATTATTTTTGAAGAATTTTATCGTAAATCATCAGGGAAAATTCCTGATGATTTCCAAAGAGTAATTTCATTAGAAATCAAGAATAATCTCCGATGATTTTTAAGGAATTTCATCGGGAAGTTTTGGAAAAAAATTCCGGTTCCTGAAGAATTGAGACTATGTCCCACTCATGCGATGGAATCAGAGATTTTCCTCGACGATTTTTCGGAAATCGTTGGAAATTTTTTCTGAAGACTTTCGATCAAATTCTTCGAAAATTAGTGGAGATTTTTTTCGAAGACTCCCAACGACATTTTTTTGAAATTATCGGAGATTTTTCTTAAATTACTTTCGAAAAAAGTCTTCAGAAATTGTGTGCTGATTTCCGAAGAATTTCATCAAAAATCTTCGGGAAATATCTCTGATCCCACCGCATGATTGGAAAATAGTCTCAATTCTTCGGAAAATGTCGGATTTTTTCCCCCTAAAAATTTTCAATGTAATTCCTTAAAAATCGTCGGCGATTTTTTTCGAAGATTTCCAATGAAATTTTTCTCTGGAAATCTTCGTAGATTTTTCCTGAAAATTTTTGATAAAATTCTTCCAAAACCATCGGAATTTGTCCCGCGAAATATTTCCGATGAGTGAAGTCTTGTTGGCCGAGCGGATAGCGAGTTGGTCTCGGAATTCGGAGGTCGCTAGTTCGAGCCCACGTAGCAAATCGCAGATTTCGACCTAGGCCGGTTTTTCGGCCAGAATGACGGGATTATGAAATGTTGCCAGCCCTGGCATGTCCAACTACAGCTATAAGGCTGGGAAATATCTAATGTATTTCCTCTTATCATTTTCAAAAGACAAAATTTTAAACATATTTTTGGACTTTGTGTGGATTTGAGGAAAGCCCACCCCTTTGTTTGCCCATAGGACCAAGAAGCAACCTTCCAGGCTTAGCCTGTATAGAAATTAAACAAAGAACTTTAGTTACTCCACCCAGTACCGTGCGTATGTGTGCGTGATTGAAGCTTGTCAGTGCGGAACTGAAATCTCCTTGGGTTTTCTATCCAATATGTGCCCCAGAGACAGCCTTCTCCACCGCCAGCGAAATACAGAGCCGTGATCCAATATGCAGGGTATGACTAACAAGTTCTTTCCTGCTCTCTAACTCTAATACATAATATAAATCCCCTTCGTTCCATCTATTTTTCTGTCCATATCAGATATCAGTACTTAACCTGCACATTCAATGGAATAAACATCGCTCGAGTCCAGATTCAGGATCCGAATGTTAAGCTCTTTCCAGTTGTAAATTCCCTGTGTCTGGCTGCGTGAGTGCTTGATGTTTACGTACTTCTCTCCCGAGTTCAAGAGCTAAAAGATCTCGGATCTGAGAACCTTAAAGCAGCACTGATTTCCACTTTTCGTTGTTCCGTTGGTAACCTAAGAGTGCTTAACAAACCACCACACCGTGCCCTGGCACCCTGAAAACGTAAGCATTGCCGGAGAAATAAGAGGCGAATATTAGTGGGTGCTCAAGCGTCACAACATGTTCACTCCGATTTTTTCCAGCAGTGCCCATATTTTCAAAGTCTTAAACATCCATGTAGCACTTCACTTCATTTTTAAGAGAAATATGAATAAAAATAGTTATCATTCATGTTGGTGAGGGGTCTAGGTGGCGAAAATCTTTGAAATATGAACATCATCCTCTCTTCTTTCTTGGTATACCTGGAACCGCCTTTCGTTTTAGGGTTTTCAAGATAAGATACAACACGGTCAACAGAACTTTTTCATTCTGGGAGAAGGAAGCGAACTGATCTGGTTAAGGTCAATGAACGAAAAAGGGGTTCTTCATTTTTTTAATTTGCCATTTTGCATGTTGAGGATCCCGAGTTTGGGAAATAATTATTGTTTATTTTCGAAAGGACCAAGAAGGGAGAAGTCCGATAATGCGACGTTGGAACGGAAGGGGGATCTTTTGGATCGATTTTGAGGACAGTCGTCTCTATTGCAACATATATTACAAAGTCTTGGAAACATGTAAAGTCCTACCTTTATCGGTGCCGGCGCAGAATTTGTCGAAATCCAGCACATTTAGCTGGTCGTGGCAGTCATGGTAACTGATGAATGGTAATTCAGCAGCTCGTAGCATGTCACTTTCGATCAGCGATCCTTTTTCGTATATTCCCCAGCCAACTAGCTTCAGTAATGAAACGAATAATGAATTAGATCAACTGAAGGTAATGTATTTTCTGAGCATTCCAACAGGTAGTTTTAGATATTATTTTCAGAATGACTCATGAAGCAATTTGGGTGTGAATGTAAAACCTGTTGCGAAAGAATGAGAAAATTGAATTTCTATACAGGAATCTGTGTCTTAAAGAAGCCTAAGAAGATTCTTCATTTTCTTATTAATGTCATATATTTATGAGTTACATCATAAATTCCAGCTCATGGTAACTTCCATATAGGAGCTTGTTTCTTGTGGAAGCTCAGAAGTACTTCTTTCTTCAAGTTCATTTTATTTCCCTATTGATCAGGATCATACTTTCCAAGTCATTTCAATGGCAATCGAAAATCTTACCATTTCTCACCCCAGGCATAGTGAAATATTGAATGCGAATATTCTAAAGAATATAAACTCAGTGTCCGTGTCATACCTTTCCAGCATTTGCTTTTTTTGATGGAAAAAAAGGAAGTCGGCGTGTCCAGTCAATGCAGGCTGGAAGGATCATTCCATCGAATAATATCGGTTCTGCAAGTACTAAAACTGCAATATCTGAAGCGTGATAGTCTCCACGAGGCTTATACGGCTTTTCAGATGAAAAACGAATTTCCCTCACCTGTCAAAACAATGTTTTAGTTATTTTATATAAAATAATGTAGGTATACATGGAAGATTCATATATGTGGCAACTCTAAAAAAGGCGGTTTGTAACTATTTCGGGTTGTTGTTTGTTTCTAATAATAATAATAATAATTATTATTATTATTATTATTATTTATTTATTTATTTATTTAGAACAAGTTCAGAACTTCAACAATCGTTCCTTACACGATAGACAATGTTACCAACGACAGTAGAGCTCTTTAACCCGGGTGTACCATTAATTCCTACCGCGCCCGTGGATGCCAACCGACTATGCGGAGCGTCCCGGATAATCGATTTGGCATCCACGGGTATGGAGGAATCCAAATGGTGTGTGATAAAACTCGGGTTATGCATCAACGACACTCCAGTGTTGCCCGCCTAACCTATGCAATCACGACGATGGCATGTAGTGCAGACAGTAGTGTTGCCCTTCCAGTATATTATGCTGCCGCGAAACTAGCGTGTAGTTCAGACAGTTTTGCTGGAATCCGAACTCGTCCTCAGCAAAACGAAGTAATCATTAACCGCCTGTTTTGGAGCTGCTTATATATGCTCTGAAATGAGTTCAGTGGATAGATGTCGGAGGTGCGATCTCCCTCACCCTTTGAAATTTGAAAATCTGTCTTTTCCCTGTCCGTAGAAAAGTGTTTACCGTTGTCCTCTTTGTAAATAGGTCGATATCGCGTAGACTCATGAACGCAGAAAAGAAGGCTGAACTGTGGGATTTAGGAAACAAAGTTTATTTGTACGAAATTTATTGTCGTTGTGATCGCAACAAAATTATTAATGTGATCAGGTGGTTGGTGTTTTAGTTTATAACCTTCGCCAGTTTATCTAATAACTGACGAGTTTAGGTGACACATGACAGCTGACAACTACGAGGTCTGTTGAGCGGTTAAGGGAACATCCCTCAGCAGCATGCTTTTGAGCTTTTTTCATTTGTGCTAAATTCAGCAGTCATATGGCAAGATTTGCATTTCCACCCATTCTCTTTGAGCACTTAAGTCACGCGAGGTCCCTCTTATATAAGCAAACCTATGTATCAATATCAGAGATGAGAAACATGGCCCCTTCATTTTGATGGTCCATACGCTGCTCATACTCGTCACTCTACCGCTTTTGAATTCAAAGAATATTTCTGTGATACCTGGTAGAACTTCAGAGATACATACTAGTTTGAGTCTGCAAGTTGTTACAATAAAATGAATGATTGTAAATTTGTAAATTGTATGTACTTTGAACGCTTTCTGCACAGTGCTGTCAATTGTACTGTACTCGCGGTTGATTTTTCCTGTGACAACTTCATAAGTGTCCGCTTCATTCTTCCGCTCTCCAATGGCGTCGTAAAAACAGTGGGCCGCTGGAAAAATATGTTTCGAAAGTTCGTGAAAAAATCGTGAAGTATTCTATACGACGCGTACTCGGTTAATAACGTATATTGGAATGATATGGCTGCAATCAAGGAGGCCCAACGCGGGCACTGCCGTGCCGAAGAAAATTTGACCATCCTTAAAAAAATTATGGTGATTCCTTCTCTCGCACCAGTTTTCCTCTTCGAGAACTGTGTTTGCCTTTTGTGTTATAAGAGGCTTCGAAGCTCTTTTCGGAATGTAGACATAACTTTCACCTTATTAATTCTACGAAGTAATTGTTACTTACATTTGGCATGAAATTTTACCTGAGACAACTAAATGTGGAGATATGATGGTACCGCCGCAGATAAGCAGAAAGTTCGAGAAAGTTTTCACATCGTATATTGCGACGTGCCATGGTGAGTTCTCGAGTATAGTCTGCGTTCCGTCAAATATTCTTACTATGCTATTGGATTGGCCTTTTTCACCACAGGCTGAAATTTCAGTAACAGAATTAGGTTGATAAGCTGAGAGGCTAGGAGCTGGAAGATTATGAATATCCATAATATACATATAACAAATGAACAACCGTCTAGATTACGTAGAAAATCTTTCGGAAAATACTGGACTTGTGAGGTGTTCTGGGGTACACTACAATTTTTTGTTCTTATCGCTTTTCCCCTGTGAACCACTAAATAAGAGAAATAGAAGTTGAACGTTGTACAGACACAGGTTCCACCAGAAAGGATCTGACGATTGGAAGGTTGTAGGAGCCTTTGATCAGCCATAATGAAAATGTTGCATTGTACCGTATGGCAGTACAGGCGGGAAGACTTATAAGCGGCTAGTCTGAGTATTCATTTTCTTTCCCTGTGGATGCTTTGATATGAAGTCAGCATTTTAATGGTGTAGAAGTCGTGTAGACAGGCAGATTTGAGGTACTCTGACTTGAAACTTACAGTCTTGAATTGGATTTTATTCTAACGGTATTATAATAGTGCGTGGATCGGTTGTAAATTTGTTCGTATCAATTCAAATTAATTTTTCGATGGGACAAATCAATTTAAAATCGAATCATATCACTTAGCACAGTTTATTATCAATGGGTAAGAATATATGTCAATGTCCTTTGTCATAGTCTGTCATGTAAACGCTGAATCTAATTTTCCATAATCGATTCGCGGTTTCTGAATGAAAAAATAAATTTAAATGGATTCGAATCGGGTTTTCCCAAGTGAGGTTCATTCCTAGTAGTATAATACTGGCTGTTGCTCTAGTAACCCCTTCTCTCCATTAGCTTTTCCAGCCAAATATTCACGAATAGAAATGCGGTTATCTGGGCAACCTTGCGTGAGAGTTTTATCTTATGAGATTTTCTTCTGAAGCCAAACCCAAAAACGAACCTTCACGGATTCGGCTTTTTTCTCCATAGTCGGCAGCTCGCTGGTTTGTGATCGAGTGATGAGGAAGTGAATGGATTTCTGTACTTCTGCCCATCTTTCGACATCTGTCTCGATTAAAGTGACTCCTGCATACGAACACGCTGGTTCCGGCCAAAAGGAGCAGAACTCCTGCGTACGAGTAGCTACGACACCTTTCCCCTTGGCTAGCTCCAAAAACCGCGTTCACGTGGAAACAAAAGAAGTACTACATCAATTTATGCGAATCTCAGGGACTTTGTTATCGTATTTCCAAATTTCTTTCAACCACCGGCCGAAGGTTGGACTTGTGGTTGATAGGTTCTCTTTCAGACATTCAATGCAATTCAAAAACGTTCATTTACCTTTGAACGGAATTTAGTAAACATTGTAAGTGTAATCAAAAAAGGCATTTATTTAGAAAAGGCTCTTGATGTTGCTACCTCGCGGAAGTTTTTGTGTAGTCGAACTAAAAAAAAGAAAGTAGTCAACTTTGTGACATTTTGCCTAGTTGCCTGATATGATTTTGCCGATCAATGGTCGATTCTGCCTAATTTGCCAACTGCAGAAAGTGAGGGAGGTTTTCCCTTTTGATAAACACTGATATTAACACTTTGCGTGGCGATAATGTTCTATCCCTAGGGCTAAGGGAATGTGTATTTTCATTGATTATGATAACAACTACTGTTCCGACAGACATGATGCATAAATTGCCTAACTAATTCCTGAATTCTATTAGGAAATGGGGAAAGAAAATTTCAAATTTCCTGCTTCAGTTTTGAAAGGAATTGATTGGGACATGCACTTATCATCATAGAACAGAGGAGATTCATATGAAAACTTTTTTGGTGGAAAAAATGAAGAAATTGGAGAGAGAAGAATTTCTACTTTTGATTGAATAAATAAAACTTCACTGCTCGGCATTCAAACCACGCGAACTGTTTCACCGTTGCGACCATCAGATTTTCATAAATTAATAATTGATACAAAAGAAACTGGCGCTCCAAATCTTGGCTTTCACGATTCCTTGAGTACTGTAGTAGGAAGACTGTGTTTTGTATGACGATGACAGAATAACTCAATGCCGAGGAATGATTTTCAAAACTATGAATTATTCCTCCTCACGATCTTAAAATTTCTGGAAAATTTCTTCATTGACATAATTGTCAGGTGCTCTACATTGAAATAATTGCACGCTGGTCTAAAAGCTAAGTGACGAACTTGTACGTTCTTGAGAAAATTTTTCAAAGATTCTTTTGTTATAAAGTTGGAAGTAAGACTACACTGCATCAGAATTCTATTAAAAGATACGAGTGTACATGCCGCGAGGATTCCAACCACAAAACTCAAGTGGAGGAAACAGTTTTCTGCTTATCTCCCGATACGTAATCAGTTACTCTCTTGTTACCCTGTTACCCACGGAAAAGTTACCATTTGTTACCTTCGAGTTACCCTCAGATTACTCTTGTTATCATAATCAATGAAAATAAACATTCTCCTATGGATGGAACATTCTAGCCACTGAACGGGTTAATAAGATTTATAGTGGATCTCCCGTCAAAACCTTATCAACTCTAATGGCTAGATTGACCCAGAATTGCCTCAGTATCTTAGTCATAAACCTTGTATTGTTGAAATAGACACCACTTCGCTCATGCGTTTACATCTTATCAGTTGGGCCGATACTGTATTTCGATTCTCCTATTTGGAAGTTCTTGGCAGACTAACTGCGTAATTAGAGCAGCCCATATAATTATTTTGCGCAATATCTGTTTACGGCTCTTATCAGTTAACCTATAATCAAAAACACGTCTTTGAGGTTGCCAACTGATTTTGTCAGAAACAACAACTTTTCCTCTTAAAAACGCAAATTTCCTTATAGAAATACAAAATCTTCATACAAGGTCGGAACTCGCTTCGCTGTTGTTTTTTTTTTGTTTTTTTTAGTAGAACATAGAAAAGAAGAAAACGTTAAAATTGATGATCAACTTTGAAGGAAACTTGCGGAATTTAGAGTGAACAACTATAACGATGGAAATCTGCAAGCAATTGGGAATCTTTTGTGAACGTGAGCAAAGAGCAAATGTCACATGAGAAGAGCAAACATATTTGTGGAAACGCAAACAGTTGGTAACCCTATCGTCTAGAACCTGAGTAAATGGGGCTTCTGATATTGTTTACTACGCTACTAATGAGCATTTTGATTCTGAATCGTTGGTACATAATATTGGTGGCATTTAGTATGGGGTATCCCACAAAGAGAAAATGTGAAAATCACATGTTAAATGTTGTTGACACAGCTTAGGACACGAATTAACCCATAATTTTGAGAAAATCCAAGTGTTCAGGTATACTTACAGTCAATACTTGAACTGATATCGAACACCGAGCATAAAACTGCTACACTAATTAGTAGGTGTGAAAATTTGATTCTAAAATTTGTACACATTATCGTGTGCGAGTGTAATCGGCGAAAAACGACTGAACTATCGAACAAACAACAAATATAGTAAAATGATAATTTTTGAACTTGATTTCATAACTACTATTTTTCGATTATGGCAATTTTCACGGACGATATGAAATGATTTGAGCGGAGGGGTAAACAGGTGCGATTCTCCTATTTGGAAGTTCTTGGCATACTAATTGCGTAATTAGAGCAGCTCATATAATTCTTTTGCGCAATATCTGCTTACGGCTCTTATCAGTTAACGGCATTCACGTGTATATTAATACCTTAAAGTGTACGATCTTATCAGGTGGAAGTATGCTCGTATACGCCTTTGAAGTTACATAAAATTAGCTAGGTTCTATGATCAAAAACACATCTTTAAGGTTACCAACTGATTTTTTTCAGAACACAAACTTTTAAAAATGCAAATTTCATTATGGAAACCCAAAATCTTCATACAAGGTCGAAACTCGATTCGCTGATTTTTTTTTTATTAGAACATTTCAGGTAAAAAGAAAAGAAAAAAAGTTGAAATTGATGGTCAACCTTGAAGGAAACTTTTGGAGTTTGAGTGAAAGACTAGAACGATCGAAGTCTGCAAGCAGTTGAGAATTTTTTGTGAACACGTGCAAAGAGCAAATGTCACATGAGTAGAGCAAACATGTTTGTGGAAACGCAAACAGTTGGTAACCCTACCGTCTAGAACCTGAGTAAATGGGACTTCTCTGATATTGTTTCCTACGCTACTAATGAGCAATTTGATTCTGAATCGTTGGCACATAATATTGGTGGGAGTGGCTTGGTGGCCGAGTGGATTCAAACGCTGCCTTCTAAACCACGGAACGCAGGTTCGAATCCCAGTACGGACGACGAATTTTAAAGATTAAAAAATATGATAAGAAAATAATGGAATACACGAATGTATGAACAACTTTAACATCCGACCAGGCCACACCAATTGTAGCAAGAGGTGGAGTTCAATTTCATCGTTCCGACGGAATTCAGAAAGACTACAATCGGGTTAGACACACCTATAGACTACTAACACCTGACTAGTCTGGTGTGCCATGCAGGATGCATACCCCTTATAGAGAAGGAAATATCTTTCTTAACCATTCCCCAGTAATGGCTTGTCACCAAGGGAAATTAGTCTATAAACCTTGTATCAGAAATAATTGATCAAGGAGGCCTATGTCCCAGTGGGTGGACCGAAACATCTGTTTCAAGGCTGTATTTAATTTAATTTAAATATTGGTGGCATTTAGTATGGGGTATCCCACAAAGAGAAAATGTGAAAATCACATGTTAAATGTTGTTGACACAGCTTAGGACACGAATTAACCCATAATTTTGAGAAAATCCAAGTGTTCACATATACTTACAGTCAATACTTGAACTGACATCGAACACCGAGTATAAAACTGCTACACTAATTAGTAGGTGTGAAAATTTGATTCTAAAATTTTTACACATTATCGTGGGCGAGTGTATTCGACGAAAAACGATTGAACTATCGAACAAACAACGAATATTGTAAAATTATAATTTTTGAACTTGATTTCATAACTACTATTTTTCGATTATGGCAGTTTTCACGGACGATATGAAATGAGTATGAGCGGAGGCGTATACAGGTGATATACAAACAGTTATGGCGAACACAGTTTTGAATAATACGTAATATACCGGACGGCACTTATGTAAATGTAGACGTGTGGTGCTCCAGGCTTACAGTTCTCCTGTTGAGATTTTTGGAAACCGGTCGTAGCATATTTTTATTATTTTTCGAGTTTTGTCTGATATTTTCTGCCGACTTATGACGTCGTTTCATTTATATCAAGACGTGCTGGATTACTCTGAATGAAGCGAAATAAAGTTTTTCCGTTTTACAATCATGAATGTGTACACTTAGATACCAACTTTCTTCGTGTGCGATGAAAAACCAACAGCGTATGAAGATAATTCCGAATCAGATAACCTTTCTAATTCAAACAGTTTTCTATTGAGTAACTTGATAATTCATAATACATGTTTTTTTTTTCTTCGATTAAACGCCTAATATCTACTGTTGAATATCTGTGAGTAAGATTCTATAGCTTCACACGGGTAAAATCGATCCGCCATTTTGATTGCAGAATGTCTGTTCCATAATATGTATCTTAAGAACTTCCCACTTCTTCGAAATTTTTGGATTTTATATGAAAATAGATGTCACGTATCTCATGACAATAATGCAAAGTAACTAAAAGAATAAGATGAAGATGTTTTCAGAAGACGGAAGATGAGATGATAGATAATTTATCAGAAGTCTTATCCAAAAAGAATTCTAGAACATATCAGAAGAATTATCTATATAACATAGGAGTCAGAATGAGGAGAAGGGGGAATGCAGATTAATCAGTTGTGCCTCTCCCACAGTTGAAAAGAAAAATTGAAAAATTATTCAGCAGGTTAATTTAATGAAAAGATGCCTTAAGATATTTCAGAGACAAAATTTTTTAAGATTTTTCGTTTCTTATCTTTCTTTTGAGAGATAAGCGAACGTTTTTTTGCTAGTTAATTTACAAACTCTAGGTAATTAATTCTCGTGCAATTCTTGGAGGGGGGGGGGGCAACGGATAATTGTCTTAAGAGATTTTCCAGACAAAATCGGTAAATATCATTATTTTTCATTGTCAAAATGGACCTTATATCGGATTGTATGAGTGAGTGTAACGATTTTTTTCTATTTCACGGGCCTCTGAAAGTCTCTGCCAAGCTAGCCATACCCAGTGCAACGTGCACAGTGTAACAAACGGGAGTTTGCTGAAAATCGTTGTAGAGGTGATTTCCCAGTTTACATATTAAAAGTGCTCACTCGTAGCCCTTCTGCTTATTTCTTAGGATGGTTGGGACCCTAAAAAGGAGGAAATCAAGGAAGAGAAGAGATCCCAGTGTGGAAGATGAATGAGGCTAGAACTGCGATGCTAGAAAGTATGAGGGAAATACAAGCTACTTGGGACGAGGTAAGCATGCTGGAATTATACGATAAACTTGAAAATGCAATAAAAGGAATAAGTGGGAAATTTTGCAAAGTAAGCTCCAAAGTTCTTACAAATGACAAATTAAAGGCGGAAACGGAAATGTTGTTGGAGACGAGAAATATGCTGGAAAAAAAGGAATTAAGAACGTTGAGAGAAAATATTGAGCTACTACTCCTAAGAAAAAAAGTAAGAGCGGAAATCAGGAAGGATGTGCGTGACTATGCCGCCAAAAAATTAAGGAAATCTTAGCGGAGAGCGGCTCAATCAAAAAAGTCAAGAAGAAGCTATATCCCCACAAAAAACTAATTCCTGCATGCTAAACGAAGCCTGAAAGAGAGTGTACGAGCGTAAGGAAATTGTAGAGGTAGCAACACGCTTCTACGAGGACTTGTACAAAGATCAGGAAGAAGAGGAGGATAGGCCAGAATTAAAGGATGTGGACGAAGACTTCCCAGAAATATTGTGTTGCGAGGTGGAAAAGGCAATCAAGTCGTTGAAGGTGAGCAAGGCAGTGAGCCCGGATGGTGTTGAAAATCGTACACTCAAGCTCTTTGGGGATGAAATATCACCAACGATGACAAAATTGTTCAACAAGATTTTGGCCACAGAAACCATCCCAAATCAGGGAAACAAAGCAGAAATAATAATTTTATTTAAAAAAAGTAGTAAAGAGGATATTCGAAATTACAGACCGATAAGCCTTACTTCTAACATGGGGAAAATCTTTATGAAAATTATCAAGGAAAGGCTGTACTCTCAGTTGGACTATAACCAGGCAGGGGAACAGGCTGGGTTCAGAAAGAACCACTCAACTATAGATCAAATCTTTATCATGAACCAAATAATTGAAAAAGCTATAGAATATAAAATCCCGATGTACGTGCTCCTAATAGACTTTTCAAAAGCATTTGATTCTACAAATATAAAACATAAGTACCTCTGGCAGGCACTCTTGGCTCAAGGCATAAATAAGAAAGCAATCAAAGTTATTAAAAATATTTATGAAGGAGCAACAGCTTATGTCAAAACTGATGTGAAAGGTAGAGAGTTCAGAGTGGAAAGAGGAGTTCGCCAGGGTGATCCCCTCTCTCCAAATCTATTTAACTGTGCGTTGGAAGATGCCATGAGACGGCTCGAGTGGTATAATAAGGGACTAAAAATTGACGGCGAATTCCTGAGCAACTTGAGATTCGCGGATTATGTTTCCCTAATAGCAGACAATCCGAAAGACCTGATAGTGATGGCAGAAGAATTTATAGTTGCATGTAAGATGGCCGGTCTTGAGGTCAACACAAAAAAGACCGTCCTACTCTCAAACGCCCAAGAGGAACCTATCATGATAGCAAACGAAAACACCACGTGGGAGTGCGAAACAAGATATCTCGGCCAAACAATATCCTTTCGAAACGCTAGGGACAAAGTGCTGTCTAGCAGGATCAAGAGCGAGTGGAGCAATTACAGGAAGTTAAAAGAAGTCTTCAAAAGTAAACTTTTCCAGTGAAGACTAAGGCGGAGGCCTGGCAGAGCTGTATACAACCAGTGTTAGTATACGGGGCCCAAACTTGGGCGCTGACCAAGGGTAGTGTAAACAGGCTGCATACTACACAAACCGCTATGGAACGCATTTATTTCATATTGGTACCTACTTCATTGAGAACATGTTTTTGGGAGGAAGGGGCTGGAAACATGAAAAATTCTGATTAAAATTTACAAATTTGGTTCACTGACCGAAAAAAAAACTCTTTGTCTTCCTGATTTTCTCCACTCAGTCCCGGAAATTTCCGCTTTCTCGAGCTGATATAGTAAATAACGACTTGATATGTTACCAAATAAGATCATCGTTTAGGTACCTAATTTTACCGACTGCCCGTCGAAATTTCTCGAATTGAGGAAGTGCCTCTCCACGGCTCTAATAACGAACACATTCTTCAATATACTGAAACTACACAGGCTATGCAAAAAAGAGCATCCGTAAGTGTTCAACCAAAACGTGTTATTTCCTGAAACCGTGATGTGATGGGACGTATGGCGATGTACGCATACCAAAATGGCCCCTGAGACACCGCACCCCAGGCCCCGAAAACTACCCTTTTGAGTATCGCATCAGTGACTGGAGGGACACTTTGAGGCCGGCCCGAGCCCCTATTTCCCCGTTTCACTTCCGGTGCGCCTGTTCTGCAAGGGCCACCATGGCGCCCTCTACTAACCGAAGTGAACGCTCCCAGTACTAACCTGGAATTTGAGTGCCCCACAGCCGGATGCGCTTCCTCTTCACTCACCCCTCACCTCCTCGTCTTGGTACGTGTGGTGACGCAGAAAGGTGGTGACGGCGGGTGAGCCCCACCGGTGGGTCGGCAATAGCTCCTGCCGCTCTTCTAGGATGGTACAGAGTTGTTCTGTTCGATGGTGTGGGCCGAGCTTTGTCCGTCGGTTAACATTTCCGGAACCAGGTTGTCCGGCGCGAAACGGATGATCCACACCGTCGCTGTCGCTCGTGTTTTCGCTGTCGGGATGGATCGCTGTTGCCCTCCCGTGCCTCTCCTGCTTTCAGGCCTCACATTCGGACAGGGGATTGTTGGCATATTGCCTTCAGGTCTCTGACACGGTACCCTAGAGAGCGGGTTCCAGGGCCTGAGGCGCGGGGTCGCAAGGGTCAATTTGGCACGTGTTCGTCGTCATACACCCTAACAAGAAAACTTGTTCATGTGCTGTACGAAGGTGTACATTATTTTCCATGTATTCAAAAGACGGATAGGATGCTCCCTGATATTATGCTATATCATAGAAAGGAAATTCTAGAATTCTTTTCGATTTTTCAACGAACAATTATCCGTGCTGCTGATGGCCTGGAGTTAGATACAGGATTCAGAGAAGAGGTGTGTCTGTAGAACAAAGTGACTGTATAAAATTATGTTTCAAATTCCTGGGGAGCTGCTGCCGCTATCATGGCTTATTAAGAAAAGTAATTCTAACCTGATGAGGAAAAAATTTGTGGGGTAAACGTCGAATTGTTGAAAAATTTTCGAAAACCTGTTTTCAGGAATTTGAATTGCTCTAATTATTTTTCATCAAAATTATAATACTAGGTATTTGAGAATATAATTATTATAGTTCTAGTTTTCTATATTGATTTTATTACCAATTCAGAATATTCACTTGAAGTTTTCCTCTCGCTTCTCGCTTACAGTGTACCAATACATGGCGTATGATGTCACAAAAAGTTAACGAAAAAGCCGCATGCATCAAAATTCCAAAGCTGGATAAGCACCGATAATCTGTTTAGGAATATAAGTTTTGCATTTGGATCTGAAATATTCAAGTTCTGATATTTGTCCTCGTTTCAAACTGTTATCAGGACGACAAAATTTACATAAAAATTTTAGGCGGAATTGGTAAAACCCAAGTACAGATTTAGAATCAGCCTGAAGTGTTCTTATTCTGTTGTAAAACGCGATAAACGTGGGATTTAGGGTGACGAATAGTGCCATACTATATTATGTGCTGTACACAAGCAACTATTTCAAGCAATTTATAAAAATAAATTGGGAGGGGAGGGAGAAAATCGCCTTTGCTAAAAAGCTCTCACTGGTGAGAAAACCAATTATATTCTGTATTCGTTGACATTAGTTACTTGAACCATCTCTTTCCAACCCGTTAATTCCCATCGCTTCGATTGAAATGTTGGTTGAGAAGAAACCTGTAAAAAATAGTGCATCTATATTTGAAACGACTTTCAAACAAAAATCTTCAAGTTGTCGGTCTAGAGATTCTAAGATGTACCGTTGTTATAATCAGGGGCGAAACAAACGGGGTGGGGGTGTTACACCCCCCCCCCCAGGGTCGTCAGTGCAGTTGGAAAATTTGGCAAATCGGCAGTTGGAGAACCATATATGTAATAAAGTTTACTGGCCACTCGGCAAAATATTCATTTTCAATCCATTTTATTCGGCAAATTTTCAGTTGTCACCTCCCTAGAAAAAACAGCTAGTTTCGCTACTGGTCATAATTATTACGTATAAATACATAAATAATACTCTGAATATGTTTCAAAGGTAATTTTGTTGTATCTTATGATTTGAAACAATTACATTTTTGAGACATGCGTTCAACAGGCAGTAAATTATAAATTAGGAATTTAGGATACATTTATTTAAAACTAATGGAAAAATTAATGAAGTACAAATAAATAAATATAGTTGGTTTACTGTTCAGTAAAAATCCATTTTTCGACTAGCATAGAAGGTATAATATTCTATCATAATGTAAACGTACAATAGCTTTTGTAACAATATAAACGAAGAACATGTATTCATAATGCATGTTATTACCATAAATTATAAAAAAAGAAACTCATCTGGCATGGGTGATTCCTTTCAAATACTCGACTACTTTTGATTCACCTGCCTTAACAGCTACATCTAAAGCCGTTCTACCAAATCTGTCTTTCGCATTCACTTCAGCGTTCGATTTTTCGGCCAGGTATTTTACAATATCCAGATGACCTCGTTTGGCGGCGTTATGTAGAGCCGTCATTTCATCCGTCCCCCTCGAATTCAAGTCAGTATTTTTTTCTTCAATGAGGTATTTGACAATGTTTAGACGACCAAAATATGCTGCCAAATGTAAAGCTGCATCATTTCCGTCATCCCTCAGATTGATGTCTGCCTTGTGCTCTACCAAGTATTTTAACGTATCGAAATTACCCTTCTCAACTGCTATAAGGAAAGCGGTCCGTCCAAAAAATCCTCTCATATTCACATCAGTCTTCCCTTCTTCGATGACGTACCTGATTATAGATATGTACCCTTGTATTGCAGCCAAATGTAAGACTGCATTATTATCATTGTCTTTCGAACTGATGCTCGCCTTCTTGTTCTCGATCATGTACTTCACTATGTTCAAATGACCGTTCCGCGCTGCCATAAGCAATGGCGTTCTTCCTGATAATCCCTTCGTATTCATGTCGACACCTTTTTCATCGATAAAGTATTTCACTTCATCTATGTAGCCTTCAGATGCAGCCAGATGCAAAGGTAAATTATCTTCATTGTCTTTCAGATTGATGTTCGCCTTTTTCTGAATCAAGTATTTTACCGTATCTAAATGACCATTCTGCGCTGCCTTATGCAAAGGTGTCCGTCCGTAATATCCCTTGATATTCACATCGACACCCTTCTCATCTATAAGGTACTGAAGTATATTTCTATAGCTATAAGATGCCGCCAAATGCAAGGTAGTATCATCGTTGTCATCTTGCGAATTGATGTCCGCCTTCTTGTCCTCTATGAGATATTTTATCACGTCTAAATGACCAAGGCGCGCTGCCATAAGTAAAGGCGTCCGCCCTGATATTCCCTTCGCATTTATATTAGTACCGGTTTCATCAATAAAATATTTAACCACATTTACATGGCCTTCAGATGCAGCCAAGTGAACGGCTAAATCATCTTCATTGTCTTTCAGGTTGATGTTGGCCTTCTTCTGGACCAAATATTTTACCACTTCTAAATAACCATTCCGTGCTGCCATATGTAGAGGTGTTCGCCCATTGTATCCTTGCCTATTCAGATCGGCACCTTTTTCATCAATAAGATATTGAAGTACGTTTAGATGTCCATTCGTTGCAGCCAAATGAGTTGCTCCATCATTTTCCTTATCTGTCGCGCTGATGTCCGCCTTTTTCTCTATCAAGTATTTAATCATTCCTAAATGACCACTTCGCGCTGCCATGAGGAGAGCCGTCCGTCCGTAAAATCCCTTCATATTCGCATCGACCCCTTGTTCATCTATTAGGTATTTAACCACACTTATGTAGCCTTCAAATGCAGCCAAATGTGAGGGTAAATCGTCTTCGTTATCTTTCAAATTGACGTTTGCCTTTTTCTCTGTCAGGTACTTTACCGCATCTAAGTGGCCGTTGTGCGCTGCCTTGTGTAAAGGTGTCCGGCCATAATATCCCTTGATATTCACATCAACACCTTTTTCTTCAATAAGGTACTGAAGTATATCTTTGTAGTTGTTAGATGCAGCCAAGTGTAATGCAGTGTCGTCGTTTTCATCTTTCGAATTGATGTTCATTTTCTTGTTATCGACAAAAAATTTTATCACATCTAAGTGACCGCCGCGCGCCGCCATAAGTAAAGGTGTTCGTCCTGTTAATCCTTTTATATTTATATCGGCGCGAAGTTCCTCTACAAGGTACTTAACTACATTTAAGTGGCCTTCAAATGCAGCCAAATGTAAGGGTAAATCATTTTCATCGTCTTTCAGGTTGGCGTTGGCCCCTTTCTGTACCAAGTATTTGACCTCGTCTAAATGACCACTCCGCGCTGCCATAGTTACAGGTGTCCGTCCGTAGTACCCTTTCGAATTTATATTGAAACCTTTTTCTTCAATAAGGTATTTAACTACATTTAGGCGGCCAAAATGGGCAGCCAAATGTAAGATTGTATCGTTTCCATCATCCTTTAAATTTGTATTGGCATTTTTTGCTATCAGATATTTTACCGCCTCTAAATAACCCTTCTCCGCTGCCAGATGTAAAGATGTACGTCCATTGAATCCCTTTGCGTTTAGATTAGCCCCTCCTTCATCAATGAGGTACTCGAGTATATTAAGGTGATTATTCAAAGCAGCCAAATGTAAAGCGGTATTGCTGAAGCTGTTTCTCGAATTGATATCTTCTTTTTTTTTCCATATCAAATATTTGATTTTATTTAATTGGCCTTTCTCAGCCGCCTGGAGTAAAGATATTTCTTCGCTATTCGATATTTCTTCGTGAACACGAGCCAGCCAGTCAATGTGATACGTTATGTCGGTAAAGGCAGCTACTGATGTATTAGAGTATCTATCTCGCGTACTCACTATACCTCGTAGGTAATATCGATCGTCTTCACTTTTGAATAGCAAGCCTCCTCCACTATCACCTTGACTCGCACCAACACCTAAAAGAATATTCAATTGATAAAATTATTAAAAAAAAAAGAGGGTCTCTGAGCGGCCATTTAATTTTTTCACTTGTTTTCTCTAGTGCAGCCTACACTGGAGACATGTCCCTAGGCCGGCAACTTCTGTATAGCGTGTGTAGCGTATGCTAATATGTGAAATTTCATGTGTAGTGATGCTACACTTGGCAACACCGGAGAAATTATTGGTACAATGAAAGGTATGCATAAAGAGAAGCTTCAGCTTTTACTTCGCAAAAGTGAAGTGCATACTGCAGAGTGTGTGCATAAAAAGAGTGAAGAGAGGAAGCTTGTGCTCAGGAGTGAGAGCGTTTGCTTCGGGAAAAAGGTATCCCTTCGAGTTGTATGCATAAAGAGGAGTGTTAACTTCAGAAGTGAACCTTTCGCTCGCGAAAAAAATGCATCTAGTCCCGAGTAGACCGCTTTTCGAAAAACACATGTATTTATCATTCATCTTCGAGAAGATTCCTTTAATTTCCGAAGGTAATTTCCAAGGAATTTGATAGAAAATGTTGGAGAAAAATTTCCGATAATTTTCGAAGAATTTCATCGGACCTCACTGAGAAAGATCTCCGATAACTTCAGAAGGATTTTGTTGAAAATTTATAGGAAAATTTTCAACGATACCAAAGGATTTTATCGGACATCATCGAGAAATATTTCTGATGATTTTTGAAGCATTTCTTTAGGAGAAAGCTCCGATGATTTCCAGAGATTTTTATCGGAAATTTTGGGGATTAATTACCTATGATTTCCGAAGAATTTCATCAGAATTGTTCAGAGAAAATCTTCGATGATTTCCAAGATGTTTTATCAGAAATCATTGTGAACCATCTCTGATAATTTCCGGAGATTTTCATCGGAAATCTTCAGAGAAAATTTTCGATGTTTTCTGAAAAATATCTTCAAAAATCTTCCAATTTTTTTTAAAGAATTTTATCAAAAATATTTTTGGAAAAATCTAATTATTTTTGAAGAAATTTATCGTAAATCATCAGGAAAAATTCCTGATGATTTCCAAAGAGTAATTTCATTAGAAATCAAGAATAATCTCCGATGATTTTTAAAAGGAATTTCATCGGAAAGTTTTGGAAAAAAATTCCGGTTCCCGAAGAATTGAGACTATGTTCCACTCATGCGATGGAATCAGAGATTTTCCTCGACGATTTTTCGGAAGATTTTTCGGAAATCGTTGGAAATTTTTTCTGAAAATTTTCGATCAAATTCTCCGAAAATTAGTGGAGATTATTTTCGAAGACTTCCAATGACATTTTTTTGAAATTATCGGAGATTTTTCTTCAATTATTTTCGATTAAATTCTTCAGAAATTGTGTGCTGATTTCCGAAGAATTTCATCAAAAATGTTCGGGAAATATCTCTGATCCCACCGCATGATCCGGAAAATATCGGATTTTTTCCCCCTAAAAGTTTTCAATGAAATTCCTTAAAAATCGTCGGCGATTTTTTTCGAAGATTTCCAATGAAATTTTTCTCTGGAAATCTTCGTAGATTTTTCCTGAAAATTTTTGATAAAATTCTTCCAAAACCATTGGAGTTTCTCCCACCAAATATTTCCGATGAGTGGAGTCTGGTTGGCCGAGCGGATAGCGAGTTGGTCTCGGAATTCGGAGGTCGCTGGTTCGAGCCCACGTAGCAAATCGCCAGATTTCGACCTAGGCCGGTTTTTCGGCCGGGAGGGAAGAGGGCTAAGACAGCCCTAACAGCCTCCCAGACGTCTCTGAGGTAATGCTCGAAAGGGCCGATTCCAGGGCTCGGGTTGAGAGCAAATTAGAATAGTATTACTATCGTAAATATTTCCGATGCGGAAAATTTTCCTGAAGATTTTTGAAGAGATTCTTTGGAAAACATTGGAAATTTTTCTGAAGAGTTCCGAAAAAATTCTCCTGTAATCATCGGAGATTTTCCTCAGTGATGTCCGATGAAATTCTTCGAAAATGATCGGAAATTGGTCCCTAATATTTTCGATAAAATTCTTCGGAAATCAAAGGACTCTTCTCGAAGAATTCTGATCAAATTTTTTGAAATGATCGGAGATTTTCCGCGAAAATTACTTCACCGTTTTGTATGTGTGGTGCTTTTTCCACCTGTACACCACCACCACCACCTTTGTCTTCGCTTCTTTGAATGATTTTCGATTTAGAAGTTCCTTGAACACATAACGTCGGCTGGTAACAACTTGAACAAACGTTGTTGTCTTTGAAGCACTTGTTTTATTTTGTGGAGCGTTCGCTTTGAAGTGAAAGAGAAATCTTATGCATACGGATTGAAGCAAGATCTTGACCTTTAACCTTCTATTTTTCCCTTGGGAGCGAAGGCGCTCACTCCGCTCTTTTGCTGCGACGTTCAAGCTTAATTTTTAGGCATACAGCCTAATGATACGATAATAAAACGTTCTTGTGTAAAATCAGTGTGGTTTTTTCAGTAGCATAACTACTGATTCATTCGGTGGGGGGGGGGGGCGGATTAAAACGAGTCGTGAGCCAATATCCAGGGAACGACTAACAAGTTCTTTCCTGCTCTCTAACTCTAATAATCCCCTTCGTTCCGTCTATTTTTTTGAACATTCATGCAGCACTTCATTTCGTTCCTTCACTTCATTTTTAAAAGAAATATGAATAAAAATAGATATCATTCATGTTGGTGAGTGGTCTAGGTAGCGAGAATCTTCGAAATATGAACCACTTCCTCTCTTCTTTCTTGTTATACTTGGAACCGCCTTTCGTTTTACGGTTTTCAAGATAAGATACAACCCGGTCAACAGAACTTTTTCGTTCTGGGAGAAGGAAGTAAGATCACCTGGTCAAGGGCAATGAACAAAAAAGGGGTTCTTTATTTTTTTAGTTAGCCATTTTGCATGTTGAGGATCATGAGTTTGGGAAATAATTATTGTTTATTTTCGAAAGAAACAAGAAGAGAGAAGTCAGATAGATAACGCGACGTTGGAAGGGAAGGGGATCTTCTGAATCGATTTCGAGGACAGTTATCTCTATTGCGCAACGTATATTAGAAGGTCTTGAAAACATGTAAAGTCCTACCTTTATCAGTGCCGGCGCAGAATTTGTCAAAATCCAGCACATTTAGCTTTTCTTGGCAGTCATGGTAACTGATGAATGGTAAATCAGCAGCTCGCAGCATGTCACTTCCGATCAGCGATCCTTTTTCGTATATTCCCCAGCCAACTAGCTTCAGTAATGAAACGAATAATGAATTAGATCAACTGGAGGTAATATATTTTCTGAGCATTCCAACAGGTAGTTTTAGATATTATTTTCAGAATGACTCATGAAGCAATTTGGGTGTGAATGTAAAACCTGTTGCGAAAGAATGAGAAAATTGAATTTCTATACAGGAATCTGTGTCTTAAAGAAGCCTAAAAAGATTCTTCATTTTCTTATTCATGTCATGTATTTCTGAGTTACATCATAAATTCTAGCTCATGGTGACTTCCATAGGAGCTTGTTTCTTGTGGAAGCTCAGAAGTACTTCTTTCTTTAACTTCATTTTATTTCCTTATTAATCAGGATCATACTTTCAAGTCATTTCAATGGCAATCGAAAATCTCACCATTTCTCACCCCACGCATTCCATTAAATTTTTATTTAAAATGAGTGAATTATTGAATGCGAATATTCTAAAGAATGTGAACTCAGTGTCCGTGTCATACCTTCCCAGTATTTGCTTTTTTTGATGGAGAAAAAGGAAGTCGGCGTGTCCAGTCAATGCAGGCTGGAAGGACCATTCCATCGAATAATATCGGCTCTGCAAGTACTAAAACTGCAATATCTGAAGCGTGATAGTCTCCACGAGGCTTATACGGCTTTTCAGATGAAAAACGAATTTCCTTCACCTGTCAAAACAATGTTTTAGTTACTTCACATGAACTAATATAGGTATACATGGAAGATTCATATGTATGCAACTCTAAAAAAGGCGGTTTGTAACTATTTCGGGTTGTTGTTTGTTTCTAATACTAATCAGATCTTCAACAATCGCTCCTTACACGATAGACGGTATTACCAACACCAGTAGATCTCTTTAACCCGATTGTACCACTAATTCCTATCGCAACCGTGGATGCCAACTCGACTATGCGGAGCGTCCCGGATAATCGATTCGGCATCCAAGGGTACGGTGGAATCCAATTGGTGTGTGATAAAACTCGCGGTATGCATCAACGAGACTCCAGTGTTACCCGCCTAACGTATGCAGTCACGACGATGGCATGTAGTGCAGACAGTTTTGCTGGAATCCGAACTCGTTCTTAGCAAAACGAAGTAATCGTTAACCGCCTATTTTTGGAGCTGCTTATATATGCTCTGAAATGAGTTCAGTGGATAGATGTCGGAGGTGCGATCTCCCTCACCCTTTGAAACTTGAAAATCTGTCTTTTCCCTGTCCGTAGAAAAGTGTTTACCCCAGTATATGCTGTCGCGAAACTAGCGTGTAGTTCACACAGTGTTGCTGGAGTTCGAACTCGTTCTCAGCAAAACGAAGTAATCATTAACCGCTTTTTTTTGGAGCCGCTTACACAGTATGCTCTGAAAGTTGTTGGTATTTAGTTTATAACCTTCGCCTGTTTATCTAATAACTGACGAGTTTAGGAGACACATGACAGCTGATAACTAAGAGGTCTGTTGAGCGGTTAAGGGAATCCCCTCAGCAGCATGCTTTTGGGCTGTTTTCATTTGCGCCAAATTCAGCAGTCATTTGGCAAGATTTGCATTCCCACCCATTCTCTTTGAGCACTTAAGTCTCGCGAGGTCCCTCTAATATCAGCAAACCTATGTATCGATGTCAGAGATGAGAAACATGGCCCCTTCATTTTGATGGTCCAGGCGCTGCTCATACTCGTCACTTTACCGCTTTTGAATTTAAAGAATATTTCTGTAATACCTGGTAGAACTTCCGAGGTACATACTAGTTTGAGTCTGCAAGTTGTTACAATAAAATGAATAATTTTAAATTTGTAAATCGTATGTACTTTGAACACTTTCTGCACGGTGCTATCAGATGTATTGTACTCGCGGTTGATTTTTCCTGTAACAACTTCGTAAGTGTCCGCTTCATTCTTCCGCTTTCCAATGGCGTCGTAAAAACAGTGGGCCGCTGGAAAAATATATTTCGAAAGTTCGTGAAAAAATCGTGAAGTATTCTACCCGTTGTGTACTCGGTTGATAACGTATATTGGAATGATATGGCTGCAATCAAGGAGGCCCAATGGAGGCACTGCCATGCCGAAGAAAATTTGACCATCCTTAAAAAAAATATGGTGATTCCTTCTCTCGCCCCAGTTTTCCTCTTCGAGAATTATCTTAGCCAGTTGTGTTACAAGAGGCTTGTTGCGGTCTTGGGACGAAGCATGGGAGGGACCCAGCGCATTTAAACACTATGAATGAAATTTTGTTGCTACCTATCGAGTATATACTATGTTCGAAGCTCTTTTCGGAATGCAACCTTATTAATTCTACGAAGTAATTGTTACTTAAATTTTGCATGAAATTTTACCTGAGACAACTAAATGCGGAGATATGATGGTACCGCCGCAGATGAGCAGAAAGTTTGAGAACGTTTTCACATCGTATATTGCGACGTGCCATGGTGAGTCCTCGAGTATGGCCTGCGTTCCGTCAAATATTCTTACTATGATATTGGATAGGCCTTTTTCACCACAGGCTGAAATTTCAGTAACAGAATTAGGTTGGTAAGCTGAGAGGCTAGGAGCTGGAAGATTATGAATATCCATAATATATAACAAATGAACACCCGTCTAGGTTACGTAGAAAATCCTTCGGAAAATACTGGACGTGTGAGGTGTTCTGTGGTACACTACAATTTTTTGTTCTTATTGCTTTTCCCCTGTGAACCACTAAATAAGAGAAAGAGGAGTTGAATGTTGTACAGACACAGGTTCCACCAGAAAGGATCTGACGAATGGAAAGTTATTAAAGTAACTCCTCCATACGAGCACGCTTGTTCTGGCCGAAAGGAGCCGAACTCCTGCGTACGAGTAGCTACGACACCCTTCTCCTTGGCTAGCTCCAAAAACCACGTTCACGTGGAAACAAAAAAAGTACTGCATCAATTTATGCGAATCTCAGGGACTTTGTTATCGTATTTCCAAATTTCTTTCAACCACCGGCCGAAGGTTGAACTTGTGGTTGATAGGTTCTCTTTCAGACATTCAATTCAATTCAAAAACGTTCATTTACATTTGCACGGAAATTAGTAAAAATTGTAAGTGTAATCAAAAAAGGCATTTATTTGGAAAAGGCTCTTGATGTTGCTACCTGACGGAAGTTTTGGTAGTCGAACAAAAAAAAAAAGAAACTAGTCAACTTTGTGACATTTTGCCTAGTTGCCTGATCTGATTTTGCCGATCAATGGTCGATTCTGCCTAAGTTGCCAACTGCCGAAAGTGAGGGAGGTTTTCCCTTTTGATACACACTGATATTAACACTTTGAGTGGCGAGAATGTTCAATCCATAGGGGAATGTGTATTTTCATTGATTATGATAACAACTACTGTTCCGACAGACATGATGCATAAATTGCCTAACTAACTCCTGAATTCTAGTAGGAGATGGGGAAAGAAAATTTCAAATTTCCTGCTTCAGTTTGAAGGGAATTGAGTGGGACATGCACTGATTATCATAGAACAGAGGAGATTCATGAAAGTACTTTTTGGTGGGAAAAATGGAGACATTGTAGAGAGAAGAATTTTTACTTGATTAAATATAAAACTTCACCGCTCGGCACTCAAACCACGAACTGTTTCACCGTTACGACCATCGGATTTTTATAAATTAATAATTGATACAAAAGAAACTAGCGCACCAAATCGTGGCTTTCATGATTCCTTGAGTACTGTAGTAGGAAAACTGTGTTTTGTATGACGATGACAGAATAACTCAATGCTGAGGTATGATTTTCAAAACTATGAATTATTCCTCCTCATAATCTTGAAATTTCTGGAAAATGTTTTCATTGACATAATTGTCAGGTGCTTTACATTGAATTAATTTAGGCTGGTCTCAAAGCTAATTGACGATCTTGTACGTTCTTGAGAAAATTTTTCAAAGATTCTTTGTTGTGGAGTAGGAAGTAAGACTACTGCAACAGTATTCTATTAAAAGATACGAGTGTACATGCCGCGAGGATTCCAACAACAAAACTCAAGTGGAGGAAACCATTTTCTGCATATCTCCCGATACGTAATCAATTACGCTCTTGATACCCAGTTACCCGCGGAAAAGGTGCCCATTGGTTACCCTCGAGTGACCCTCAGATTACCCTTGTTCCACTTTAGTTACCTGGGTAACTGGCGGGATACTACGCAATTCGTTACCCTCTAGTTACCCGCGGTGGAAAAATTACCCATTTTGTTACCCTCGGGTACCGTCAGATGGCCCTTGTTCCCCTGTAGTTACCCGGTTTACTTGTGGGATTTTGCGCATCGGGCTTGAGGCTGAGTGACGATCCTGTACATTCTTGAGGAAAATTTTTCTATATTCCAAAATGTGTAGAAGAAAGTAAGACCCCCCCCCCCTAAGATATGTTTATGAATGTCGGAAGTAAGCCTATACTATACAGAACTCATCTGAAGGAAATAATTTTATTCAAATCCTAAAGCTGAGTAACTAGCAGGTACGTCCTTGGAAAAATTTATTCGGTTCACTGTGTATTGTATAGTAGGAAGTGGGTTTTCTCCAATCTGATGCATTTCAAAGATGTAAGTGTATATGTCCCTAAGACATGTTAGAGGAGTCAAGTTGAGGAAATAATTTTATGCTGATCTCATAGCTGAGTGGTGAACTTGTACGTTCTCGATAAGATATTTCTAAAATTCTGTTGTAGTAGGAAATAAAACTTCTCCAATAGTAATCTTTTAGTAGACATGAGTGTACATTATTCAAGGGTTTCTACTACAAGTCTCAAGTTGAGGAATTAATTTTCATAATAATCTCACAACTGAGTGTCTATCATATACGGTCCTTGCAAACATTTTTCCGGAACCAAGTACATTCTAGAAGGAAGTGGGTGATCTCCACAAACAATTTTTTCTAAAATTCTATAGTGCGTTGTGGGAAGTGGAATTTCGGTGTCAGAATGTTTTTCCAAGATGTAAGTAGGCACCTCTCTCTCTCAATCTTATTACAAAACTGAGGTTGAGCGGATACTTTTGTCGTGATTCTAATGCAGTGCTTCTCTCATGTATGTCTATAAGGAAATACTTTCCGAATTTCGTAAATTATAGGAAGAAATGGGAGTGCTCTAAAACAATGCTTCTTAGAAATAAAATATATCAAATTCTGAGTTTCCTACTACAAAATTCGCTTTCACAGAATACTTTTCTAATTATTTCAATGTAGAGCACAATTATGTTAATGAAGAAATTTTCCAGAAATTTCAAGATCATGAGGAGGAATAATTCGTAGGTTTGAAAATCATTCTTCGGCATTGAGTTATTCCTTGATCGTCATACAAAGCACAGTTTTCCTACTACAGTACTCAGGAAATCGTAGAAGCCAAGATTTGGCGCGCTAGTTTCTTTTGTGTCAATTATTAATTTATGAAAATTCGATCGTGGTAACAGTGAAACAGTTCGTTGGTTTGAGTGCCGAACGGTAAAGTTTTATTTTCAATCAAAAATTGTAATTCTTCCCTCTCCAATTTCTTTTTCAAAAAATTTTCATATTTTCTTGAATCTTCTCATGTTATACGATAATAAGTCCATGTTCCAATCGATTCCTTTCAAAATTGAAGTAGGAAAGTTGAAATTTCCTTTTCCGATTTCCCACTAGAATTCAGGAGTTAGGTAGGCAATTTATGCATCATATCTGTTAGAATAGTAGTTGTTATCATAATCAATGAAAATAAACCTTCCCCTATGGATGGAACATTCTCGCCACCGAACGGGTTAATAAGATTTATAGTGAATCTCCCGCCAAAACCTTATCAACTATAAGGGCTAGGTTGACCCAGAATTTCCTCAGTATCTTAGCCATAAACCTTGTATTGTTGAAATAGACACCACTTCGCTCATGCGTTTACATCTTATCAGTTGGGCCGATACAGTATTCGATTCTCCTATTTGGAAGTTCTTGGCATACTAACTGCGTAATTAGAGCAGTCCATATAATTCTTTTGCGCAATATCTGTTTACGGCTCTTATCAGTTAACCTATAATCAAAAACACGTCTTTGAGGTTGCCAACTGATTTTGTCAGAAACAAACTTTTCCTCTTCGCAAATTTCCTTATAGAAATATAGAAATACAAAATCTTCATACAAGGTCGGAACTCGCTTTTTTTTTTTTTTTTTTTTTTTTCAATAGAACATAGAAAAGAAAAAACGTTAAAATTGATGAACAACTTTGAAAGAAACTTGCGGAGTTTAGAGTGAACAACTATAACGATGGAAATCTGCAAGCAATTGGGAATCTTTTGTGAACGTGAGCAAAGAGCAAATGTCACATGAGAAGAGCAAACATATTTGTGGAAACGCAAACAGTTGGTAACCCTATCGTCTAGAACCTGAGTAAATGGGGCTTCTGATATTGTTTACTACGCTACTAATGAGCATTTTGATTCTGAATCGTTGGTACATAATATTGGTGGCATTTAGTATGGGGTATCCCACAAAGAGAAAATGTGAAAATCACACGATAAATGTTGTTGACACAGCTTAGGACACGAATTAACCCATAATTTTGAGAAAATCCAAGTGTTCAGGTATACTTACAGTCAATACTTGAACTGATATCGAACACCGAGCATAAAACTGCTACACTAATTAGTAGGTGTGAAAATTTGATTCTAAAATTTATACACATTATCGTGTGCGAGTGTATTCGGCGAAAAACGACTGAACTATCGAACAAACAACGAATATAGTAAAATGATAATTTTTGAACTTGATTTCATAACTACTATTTTTCGATTATGGCAATTTTCACGGACGATATGAAATGATTTGAGCGGAGGGGTAAACTGGTGATATGCAAACATCTATGGCGAACACAGTTTTGAATAATAATATACCGGACGTCACTTATGTAAATGTAGACGTGTGGTGCTCGAGGCTTGCAGTTCTCCTGTTGAGATTTTTGGAAACCGGTCGTAGCATATTTTTATTATTTTTCGAGTTTATCTGATATTTTCTGTCGAGTTATGACGTCGTTTCATTTATATCAAGACGTGCTGGATTACTCTGGATGAAGCGAAATAAAGTTTTTTCGTTTTAGAATCATGAATCTGTACACTTAGATACCAACTTTCTTCGTGTGCGATGAAAAACCAACAGCGTATGAAGATAAGTCGACGTTCGAATACCTTGAAATGGTGTTTGTAGGAAATGAAGACAGGGGTCAAGAGAACAAAACTGTTAACCGAAATTTACAATTCCGAATTGGCGGATAACCTTTCTAATTCAAACGGTTTCCTATTGAGTAACTTGATAATTCATAATACACGTTTTTTTCTTCAATTAAATGCCTAATATCTACCTTTGAATATCTGTGAGTAGGGTTCTGTAGTTTCACACAGGTAAAATCGATCCACCATTTTGATTGCAGAATGTCAGTTCAAAAATATGTATCTTAAGAACTTCCAACTTCTTCGAAATTTTTGGATATACATAATATGAAAATAGATGCCAGGTATCTCACGAAAATAATATGCTAAGTTACTAACAGAATAATATTTTGAATTTACAAGTTTTGCAAATTGCAAATTGGTGGTTTACAGGAAATTTTTAGCATAAATAATCAGAATGAATAAAAATTTTTGCCATATGATTCAAAGGCAGACCTAAGCCAAAAAATGTAGAAAATAATCTGGATAAGATGAAGATAGTTTTGTGTTTTCAGAAGATGGAAGATGAGATGATAGACAATTTATCCGAAATCTTATCTAAAAATAATTCTAGAACATGCTACAAGAATCATCCATATAACATATAGGAGTCAGAATGGGGAGGAGGGGGGATACAGATTATTCAGTTCGTTGGGTTATAGTGTTTAAAGGTGCTATCTGAAATTTTTTCACAAAGTGACTTTTTGATATCGTTGTATTGGGTATTTTATTATCTACAAGATACCACACAGTATTGCCTCAGTTCAACAGAAAACGCTAAAAACAAAATGGGTTCAAAATACACTACTGACAAAATTTATCATATGAAAAGGTTTAAGAAAAGAAAAGTTGCATGTTTTCATCTCTGAGGTGTATTCCTAGTTGAATGTTGAAGCATTGTTATACTATTTTTAGTTGAACCCATTTTAAATAGCTTCGTCGTGGTTGCTTCAAAATCTTTAAACCTCTCTCCGGTAAAATTTGTTTTTTTTTTGCAGATAGCACCTTTTCATACTAACCCAGCAAGTTGTGCCTCTCCCGCAGTTGAAATGAAAAATTGAAAAATTATTCAGCAGGTTAACTTAATAAAAAGATGCCTTAAGATATTTTAGGGACAAAATTTACAAAATTTTTAAAGATTTATCATTTCTTAACATTCGTTTGAGAAATATGAAAACATAATTTTTGCTAGTTGATTTACTAGTTCTAGGTAATTAATTCTTGTGCTACCCTTGGGGGAGGGAGATCCAACGAATAATTGTCTAAGAGATTTTCCACACAAATTCGGTAAATAATATCATTATTTTTTATCGTCAAAAAGGACCTTGTATCGGACTGTATGAGTGAATATAACGTTTCTTTTCTATTTTAAGGGCCGGCAGGTCTCTGCCGAGCTACCCCTACCCAGTGCAACGTGCGCGGTGTAACAAACGAGAGTTTGCTGAAAATTGTTGTAGGTGATTTCCCAGTTTACATATTAAAAGTGCTCACTAGTAGCCCTTCTGCTTATTTCTTAGGATGGTTGGGACCCTAACCTTGTTTTTCCCCCTTAAATATTGAGTACTGTGGGGATCATAAGAAAAATTTTTAATAAAAAATTGTTCTGTACTAGATTCTCTATAAAACTTGCCTCTAGTACTATCCCGGAAACTTTAAAAAAGGGGAGGGGCGTTCAGTATGACCCTCTTAAGGAGCACAGCTTAACATAGACCTTACGTAGATAAAAACCGATTTTAAGTTTTTTTATAATTTCATGAGATTCTGAGGATAGGAGTTTTAGTTTTATGAGTATATGCACAAGACGTCCTTGCATCCCTCGGAATTTTTTGTTCCCCTCTCGTCCTCATCCCTCGGATATCACAGTGGTTTGGACAGGCAGTTTTTAGGGGGAGTTTTCGATAAATTTTACAAAAATTCCGTTTAAATGTCGACAGGAACGGGCTGAGGCTTATCGTTGTGGGGTGAGGGAAGGAAATAAAGTTAAAAATGTCGATAATTACGATTCAATTCTACAAAACTTTTCATCTAAGCAAAATAATAATGATAATAAAACTCAACCTTCTTCACATTTCACCGACTCATTTGAAAATGCCAGCTCAATTATACTAAGACAATTTTTCCGGCCCCGCTGGGACAATGCAATTCTCATCAGAATTGGGCCGATGTATCTGCTGGTTTATGACCGTGGTAATGGCTGGAGCACGGAAAAAGGGAGAGAAGAGACGATGAAGTCATGAAATTGAAATGTTGAGTTGGCGCGAAAGCTTTTCTCGGTTATTATCGGTGTTAGCCGGATCCTGCCGACACGCATTTCCGCGTTACGCCAAAACTCAAACTGTGGATAGCCGAGGCTGGGCACAGGCCATGCTCGAGTGCAGCAGCAGCTGGGCTGGGGTCACTTAACAACGGGGCTGTAACGTGTTCGCTGTTGCGAGCCGATGTGAAGCCCGATGGTGGTGCGTCACGAAAGGCATTGACAGCATGCGATCATCGTCAGTGTCACACTCAGCGCCGGAGGGTATTTAATTTCACGGCGAAAGGATTACTTTAATTTCGTTTCGCAACCGAAATTCGCCGGCGGTGGCTATTTCGACGTACACGGTATAACAATATTAAGAAAAGATTTTCTCCAGTTCGTGTATGTACGAAGAATCTACGAGAGTGTGTGCGTATGTCTCTGTATACGAAATGGCAGAGCTGCGAAGCGATATACGTCTGTATCCTTTTTCCATGATGTGGTTATCGCATACGCCGCCTTATATATACTTTATACATGTACAGGCTTCGAGCGAAAGACGTTTTCCTCGTTTTTACAGCAGGGCCGAGTCAGACATTTTTTCCCTCTTTCTCTTTTTTTTTTCTTTTTTTCTTCTGTCTCGTAATCTATAGCTTCTGTTGTACATGAATGTATCTCTCTCGCACGAGTTGCATTTCTCGGCTTCTCCATACTTTTTTTTTGCTGTTTATTTATAGCGAACATTATTTTTAATATTTTTCGGATGATTTTATAAAGGCTCGCCCGCGCTTCGTATTGGTCTGAGAAGTTATTTCTCGATACTACACAAACACGTATAAATATCGCCGGATAGATACGGCAGAGTACACGATAGTTTCGCTGGAAACAAATAAACCGCGATAATGTCAATCGGAAATAGGAACAAATGCGCCAGTACGACTGTTCGACGGATTTATACTCCAAGTTTCGGAAATAAGGCGGTTTACGAGCGCCGGAGCTCCGCCGGTAACCGAGCTACCGTATATGTGGCAAACTCATTTATGATTGAGCGCGAAGAAATTTGACACGAAACGGATAAATCGTCCCCCGTTGACCTGTAAAATACTTCATTACGACGCGCGCTCGAACCTACCAGCCATATACATCGCTCCGGAGCGATCTCCAGCTTCAGTCGCAGAGGTAATTCGAATGAGCGAATATGTCGGGATCTCGGGAATGTGTGAATCGCAGATCGCTCATTGAATTCGTCCGTTTGCTAGGCCCTCATTACAGTGGTAAAACCACGAGGAGAAACTTCACCACTACAGAAAAAAAACCTATCAGTGGTAGAAATCATGAGAAGCTGTGGGGGCAAGTGTGCCCATGAAAAATTCTCAGGAATAACATCTGTTGGAAGAATTGCTACTGGAGACGATTTCCTCCGTATTCTTCTTCGTCAGGTGCCATATCCATTGCCGAACATAGTTCATCGCGGTTTCTCACGCGTGACTTTCCTGGGCAGGGTTAGTCGGAGTAGTTCGCTGTAGCTTTCCACGCGGTTTGTTGCGTTAGAGTTTTCCTTCTCTATGCCGAATAGTGTGCAGACGTAGCTCGCTTACTAGCCACGTGTTTCCATAACGTTGAGTAAGTTGTCCACGATGGGTACATGCACAGTACTAATCTTTCTGATCTGGTGGTAACACGCCCTACAGGGCGCGCTATCTTTCCACCTAGATTGATATTGTTGTCGCTCTGTTCGCTAGGATGTTAGCGAGGGTATTCCAATATCATTAGCTTTCGATGGGACTCGAACCCGAGATACAAAGATTGCGAAGCGGACACGTTACCACTCAGCCACAGAGCGACCAAGTTGGCGGTTCAGTTTTTGTGAGACATATTGCCGTGCGCCCGACCACATGTGAGATTCAATCCCTCGGATGGAATGGCCCAAACTGAAGCAGAACATGACGCAGCCGAACTTATTAATAGGAATGAGCGAAAAGACGTTGGACAGATCCCGCCAGTGGCATAGCTGACGTGCCTTAAACTGTAGCAAAGCACGGCACAGCCAGACTCATTTGTGAGGAAAAGACGTTGGCCCGGGTAGACAGATCCAGTCAATTGCGTAGCAGACTTCTCTTTAAACTGAAACGGAGCACGACACAGCCGAACTCTAATTTATGGGGAATGGTCAGAAAGAACGTTGGACAGACCCAGTCAGTGGTGTTGCAGATTTGTGTGAAGTAATCTCGTAGGGCGTTCCAACAGTGCTAATAATCCTTGAATGTAAGAGGGAAACCGTCTTCTGGAGCAATCCATAGCCGAGGACATAGTTTGAGACAATAAACTTCCTCCTTAAAAATAACAATTTTTAATTTTAAAAAAAGTCGAAGTAATCTCAATTCTTATAGTAGTCAATTAATATCAAATTTGATCTTAAGTAATAAGTATTCTCAAGGCTGCATACAATACTAGCTGAAAAAGTGTCAGGAAAAATTTGGAAAATTAATCTGGAAAACCGGGAAAGGTCAGGGAACATCATTTTGAAAAAAAGTGGCTACCCTTGTGCTGCTAATATCAGGTACCTATTGTTCCCTTATCTTTTGGTGATATGTTTTCATCGCCCTGGAGATAATTGTTGGATGAGTCTAGGATCAATAATAATTGAATTAGTTTGAAACATTGAAGTCAGTTATGCTTTGGTGCTTCTTTATCTCTAAGTGTTAGGACAAGATCGATCCATGTTTTGAGCTGATCTAGGTCCATCTCCTAATCTTTTGATAGAACCCATGTTTTGAGCTCTAGTTCTTGGTAGAAATGGATAAGTTTCCTGTCTCGTGCATTGCATTTGCCATAATTGTATGATCCTGTTTTTCATTGCTTCCATTTTTATTTTTTCAATTTGACTATTGAAATCCCCTATTATTGTAATTTTTCACTTTCTTCCATTCCCTTGAATAATTGGCCTTAAGTTTTATAGAGTTTTCCATTTTCTCATCCGAAGATGCGGCTGTGGGAGCATGTATCAGCGCCAGCTCAGTGTTCTGTATTATTGATTTTAAAATGACTTTGTGTTCAGTTATACCTTTAATATTTGTTTATTAATTCAGGGTTATCAAAAAACCAACCCCCTTCTGACCAAGATTATTGCCAATGTGAAAACATTGTTATCTATTATTTTTTGTTTAGTACTGTTTTGTTCATTCTTTCTGATTTTGGGATCCTGGCAATTAGGCGCGGACGATTGGGTGCGGCCGATTGGCCGCAGAGAATGAGGCGCGAACCAACTGGACGCGATGGACATTCAGGCGCGGGAGAGACGACTGGGCACGAAATCTGGTTTCATTATTGAGTTTCTTTTTTGAATTCTTATCTGCATTTCCCACAACATCTATTGGTGGTTGTCTGTTCCATTTTCGCAGAGTGTGATGAAAGATTGCGTTCATGTCACGAAAATGATCCTCGCATCAATTTACGCGAGCGATTCATGCAAAACATCCTAACTCCAAAATGGTAGAAAGCGTTTGATAAGAATCTGTTAGGACGTTTTTCTTTGTCTTTCCCATGGACTCGGGATGTGTGCAAGGTCAACCTTAGGTATGACTGAGCCCCAAAATTTGTGCATGGACATGTGTATGAAGCTTCAGACAGTTGGTAGAGCACCTATTTCGCCAAACCCACCCCCTTCGCCTCAGCTGAAACAGTTTCTTGCTTCTCCTGTAAACTTTTGACATTGCTACATGGGATATTTTGAACTTCACACCTTCAAGTGATCATGAAAGAACAACGTATCCGTACTATTGTGCAGGAATATGATTCACGTACCACACTCGAATTTCGTCGTGCCATTGCTCATAACATATGATATACTGAATTACGTTCTACATGCCTCATTTGTCCGTTTTTGTTCATTTTGTATTCTACATTTATTCGTCTTTTACTCATTTCATATTTCATATCACCGATTACTTCGTTTTTTGTGTTAGGCGCCTAATTTTGTTACGGCGCCCAATCATCTTCTCGCCTACTTGACACCCTTTCTCTTTTCGTCCAATTGCCTGCGCCTAATCGGCCGCGTCTAATTCACACTAACCCTTGATTTTAGATACTCCCAAAATATGTAATTTAGAATCTGCCGTCGCCTCATCTAACGCCACCTGCTTTTCTGGGCTTTTAAGTGTTCTAACGTTCAGAGTACCCATTGTAAAGTCGTAGTATTTATTTTCCTTTTCTGTTACTCGCAAATTTTTGAAAGTTTACGTCGTAAGTGATGCTGGGATTTTTAATTATTAGATTTTGGTGTTAGCTGTACGTCGTTTTACTTCGAAGTCACGTTATTTTACGAAAATGACGCACTGACGTAGAACACGCCGCTACTTCTCACCGCAGAATGCGGAGTCAGACGTCACTGAAGTTACGGGGGAAAACTTCGAGTCCGAAAAATTAAGGGGTCTGTCGAAAAGTTAACAAAATTGAATAACCTTTTATATGTACACCAGTTGAATACGAGCGGGGTACCTCACTCAGCCGCGTCCAAACAAATACAGAATCAAACAAATAATTTCACGCGGATAAAGATGAAGTTTCCTATATAAGTCTACCTCTTATAGCAAAGTTTTTCATGCCGTTTCCGGGGTCTACCATACGCCTTTACAACGGGTTTCGCTCAGCTACCTTTTATCTCCATTCAAAGTTCTTTTTCCTCGGCCCTTAATTCGCCACTCCTCTCGTATATCATTTTTAAAGTAATGTCCCATCTCTTCACCCCCCCCCTCGTACATCCGATGTTCTTTTTTCTCTTTTTGAAGTCTTATACATAAAAACAAACTTAGTTTTTCGGATGTCAACGCGTCGAAAAGCGGAGAACAGAAATCGCAGCTGGGGCCGGAGTCGAGGACAGAAACATGCAGCGGCGCGGCCGCCAAATCTCATTGCCAACTTTTCGATTCCCTCTTCTCGGCATCGGCACGTAAAGCGAATCAAAATAAAAATCTGCATACGCCGCAAGTAAAGCTGCATTCCGTTGCTTGCTTTTTTTTTTTTTTTTGCAAACAAGTCGAAAGTTTCTATCTATTGCGCCCGACTACAGTAATAATGTAAACTTTCTTTTATTCGTAAAAATGAACTAACGAAATTTAAGAGCCTCGGAGGTGCCGCTACTTTTCTGCGAGGATGAGGATGAGGCGCGCACGCACTATACGTTGTCCGTATTCGCTGAACGTGCTTATCGTGCGTGCCGCGTTACATTAGAAAAAAGATTTCGGTTGCGTGTGCACACATATGTGTGTATACAGGGTGGTCTACGACTTGCTCCCCCCTTTTTTTGAACGCAAAGTCGGATCTTCACGGGACCAAAATGGATATCTTCAAGGGATAAGATATAGTTTCTTTTTGGGTAGAAAAAAATTATTACTTTTGTCTCTCGGAAGGGGAGCTCGAACGTGCCACCAACGTGGGAATCTTACATGGAAAAGTACCGAATAAATTATCTTACTAGGGGTTCCTTGGATCACTGATTCGAATATTGTATCCGATTTTTGATCCGGCCCCGATTTAGGCACAGAAATCCGAAGTTTTACCCCAAATGGGCCAAATTAAATAGGTTTGAAAATTCGAATAAAATATCGATGTATGGTTTTTTGAGTTTACGAGTCCGATTTGCGAACTGATTCTATATTTCATCCCAATTTTTGCCCAGAAATCCAAATCTATAGCCAGAAATAGGTAAAACTGAATTGGCTCGAATATTTAAACAACGTATCAAAATAGGGTTTTTCGAGGTCGTTGATTTCAATTATCGGATTGGATTTTTGATTCAGTTCAGATTTGGGAATAAAAATTCAAATTTTGGACCCAAAATAGGAAAAATTGAATTGGTTTCAATATTTAAATGAAATAACAGACCATAGGTCGCTAATTCCAATTATCGCATTAGATTTTTGATTTTGCCTCGATTTGAGCACAAAGATTCAAATTATTGGATTGAATATTTAAACAGAGTATCGAAGTAGGGGTTTTCTAGGTCAGTAGTTCCGATTCGGTATCGCATTCGATTTTTGATTAGCCTCCGATTTAAGGCTCATAAATCCAAATTTTGAAGCTATGTTGGGTCAAATTAAATTGGCTTAAAGAATTGAAAAATATTAAAAAAATTTTTGTGTGGGGAGATGCTAATTGGCATTTAGTATTTTCCTATCAAGCGAGAATAATTGACTTACATTATCTAGTTTTCTGAACCGCCGATTCCAAGTGTGGCATCCAATTTTTGATTTTCATGCAGCTTTGGCTAACTTTTCAAAATCGATGTGATGCGGAAAGATTCACTACAATCGCCCATGGGTGCGCTAGTGTCTACGTTGAGTAATTTTTTCTCTAGAGTGAAAATGGACATTACTTATTGAAGCACCTTTGTGTATGTATTCATGCCAAAAAGGATGTTCTAGTATGTTAGTTAGGACACCACCCTCAACAATGTTCGCAAACTCCCGCGTGTTAACCCTTTTCTCCTTTGAATTTCCTTATCTGTCTAGAGTCTAGACTATATTAGTCTACCCGCAAGTAAACAATGGTTCCGGCCCCGCTGGGACAATGCAATTCTCATCAGAATTGGGCCGATGTATCTGCTGGTTTATGACCGTGGTAATGGCTGGAGCACGGAAAAAGGGAGAGAAGAGACGATGAAGTCATGAAATTGAAATGTTGAGTTGGCGCGAAAGCTTTTCTCGGTTATTATCGGTGTTAGCCGGATCCTGCCGACACGCATTTCCGCGTTACGCCAAAACTCAAACTGTGGATAGCCGAGGCTGGGCACAGGCCATGCTCGAGTGCAGCAGCAGCTGGGCTGGGGTCACTTAACAACGGGGCTGTAACGTGTTCGCTGTTGCGAGCCGATGTGAAGCCCGATGGTGGTGCGTCACGAAAGGCATTGACAGCATGCGATCATCGTCAGTGTCACACTCAGCGCCGGAGGGTATTTAATTTCACGGCGAAAGGATTACTTTAATTTCGTTTCGCAACCGAAATTCGCCGGCGGTGGCTATTTCGACGTACACGGTATAACAATATTAAGAAAAGATTTTCTCCAGTTCGTGTATGTACGAAGAATCTACGAGAGTGTGTGCGTATGTCTCTGTATACGAAATGGCAGAGCTGCGAAGCGATATACGTCTGTATCCTTTTTCCATGATGTGGTTATCGCATACGCCGCCTTATATATACTTTATACATGTACAGGCTTCGAGCGAAAGACGTTTTCCTCGTTTTTACAGCAGGGCCGAGTCAGACATTTTTTCCCTCTTTCTCTTTTTTTTTTCTTTTTTTCTTCTGTCTCGTAATCTATAGCTTCTGTTGTACATGAATGTATCTCTCTCGCACGAGTTGCATTTCTCGGCTTCTCCATACTTTTTTTTTGCTGTTTATTTATAGCGAACATTATTTTTAATATTTTTCGGATGATTTTATAAAGGCTCGCCCGCGCTTCGTATTGGTCTGAGAAGTTATTTCTCGATACTACACAAACACGTATAAATATCGCCGGATAGATACGGCAGAGTACACGATAGTTTCGCTGGAAACAAATAAACCGCGATAATGTCAATCGGAAATAGGAACAAATGCGCCAGTACGACTGTTCGACGGATTTATACTCCAAGTTTCGGAAATAAGGCGGTTTACGAGCGCCGGAGCTCCGCCGGTAACCGAGCTACCGTATATGTGGCAAACTCATTTATGATTGAGCGCGAAGAAATTTGACACGAAACGGATAAATCGTCCCCCGTTGACCTGTAAAATACTTCATTACGACGCGCGCTCGAACCTACCAGCCATATACATCGCTCCGGAGCGATCTCCAGCTTCAGTCGCAGAGGTAATTCGAATGAGCGAATATGTCGGGATCTCGGGAATGTGTGAATCGCAGATCGCTCATTGAATTCGTCCGTTTGCTAGGCCCTCATTACAGTGGTAAAACCACGAGGAGAAACTTCACCACTACAGAAAAAAAACCTATCAGTGGTAGAAATCATGAGAAGCTGTGGGGGCAAGTGTGCCCATGAAAAATTCTCAGGAATAACATCTGTTGGAAGAATTGCTACTGGAGACGATTTCCTCCGTATTCTTCTTCGTCAGGTGCCATATCCATTGCCGAACATAGTTCATCGCGGTTTCTCACGCGTGACTTTCCTGGGCAGGGTTAGTCGGAGTAGTTCGCTGTAGCTTTCCACGCGGTTTGTTGCGTTAGAGTTTTCCTTCTCTATGCCGAATAGTGTGCAGACGTAGCTCGCTTACTAGCCACGTGTTTCCATAACGTTGAGTAAGTTGTCCACGATGGGTACATGCACAGTACTAATCTTTCTGATCTGGTGGTAACACGCCCTACAGGGCGCGCTATCTTTCCACCTAGATTGATATTGTTGTCGCTCTGTTCGCTAGGATGTTAGCGAGGGTATTCCAATATCATTAGCTTTCGATGGGACTCGAACCCGAGATACAAAGATTGCGAAGCGGACACGTTACCACTCAGCCACAGAGCGACCAAGTTGGCGGTTCAGTTTTTGTGAGACATATTGCCGTGCGCCCGACCACATGTGAGATTCAATCCCTCGGATGGAATGGCCCAAACTGAAGCAGAACATGACGCAGCCGAACTTATTAATAGGAATGAGCGAAAAGACGTTGGACAGATCCCGCCAGTGGCATAGCTGACGTGCCTTAAACTGTAGCAAAGCACGGCACAGCCAGACTCATTTGTGAGGAAAAGACGTTGGCCCGGGTAGACAGATCCAGTCAATTGCGTAGCAGACTTCTCTTTAAACTGAAACGGAGCACGACACAGCCGAACTCTAATTTATGGGGAATGGTCAGAAAGAACGTTGGACAGACCCAGTCAGTGGTGTTGCAGATTTGTGTGAAGTAATCTCGTAGGGCGTTCCAACAGTGCTAATAATCCTTGAATGTAAGAGGGAAACCGTCTTCTGGAGCAATCCATAGCCGAGGACATAGTTTGAGACAATAAACTTCCTCCTTAAAAATAACAATTTTTAATTTTAAAAAAAGTCGAAGTAATCTCAATTCTTATAGTAGTCAATTAATATCAAATTTGATCTTAAGTAATAAGTATTCTCAAGGCTGCATACAATACTAGCTGAAAAAGTGTCAGGAAAAATTTGGAAAATTAATCTGGAAAACCGGGAAAGGTCAGGGAACATCATTTTGAAAAAAAGTGGCTACCCTTGTGCTGCTAATATCAGGTACCTATTGTTCCCTTATCTTTTGGTGATATGTTTTCATCGCCCTGGAGATAATTGTTGGATGAGTCTAGGATCAATAATAATTGAATTAGTTTGAAACATTGAAGTCAGTTATGCTTTGGTGCTTCTTTATCTCTAAGTGTTAGGACAAGATCGATCCATGTTTTGAGCTGATCTAGGTCCATCTCCTAATCTTTTGATAGAACCCATGTTTTGAGCTCTAGTTCTTGGTAGAAATGGATAAGTTTCCTGTCTCGTGCATTGCATTTGCCATAATTGTATGATCCTGTTTTTCATTGCTTCCATTTTTATTTTTTCAATTTGACTATTGAAATCCCCTATTATTGTAATTTTTCACTTTCTTCCATTCCCTTGAATAATTGGCCTTAAGTTTTATAGAGTTTTCCATTTTCTCATCCGAAGATGCGGCTGTGGGAGCATGTATCAGCGCCAGCTCAGTGTTCTGTATTATTGATTTTAAAATGACTTTGTGTTCAGTTATACCTTTAATATTTGTTTATTAATTCAGGGTTATCAAAAAACCAACCCCCTTCTGACCAAGATTATTGCCAATGTGAAAACATTGTTATCTATTATTTTTTGTTTAGTACTGTTTTGTTCATTCTTTCTGATTTTGGGATCCTGGCAATTAGGCGCGGACGATTGGGTGCGGCCGATTGGCCGCAGAGAATGAGGCGCGAACCAACTGGACGCGATGGACATTCAGGCGCGGGAGAGACGACTGGGCACGAAATCTGGTTTCATTATTGAGTTTCTTTTTTGAATTCTTATCTGCATTTCCCACAACATCTATTGGTGGTTGTCTGTTCCATTTTCGCAGAGTGTGATGAAAGATTGCGTTCATGTCACGAAAATGATCCTCGCATCAATTTACGCGAGCGATTCATGCAAAACATCCTAACTCCAAAATGGTAGAAAGCGTTTGATAAGAATCTGTTAGGACGTTTTTCTTTGTCTTTCCCATGGACTCGGGATGTGTGCAAGGTCAACCTTAGGTATGACTGAGCCCCAAAATTTGTGCATGGACATGTGTATGAAGCTTCAGACAGTTGGTAGAGCACCTATTTCGCCAAACCCACCCCCTTCGCCTCAGCTGAAACAGTTTCTTGCTTCTCCTGTAAACTTTTGACATTGCTACATGGGATATTTTGAACTTCACACCTTCAAGTGATCATGAAAGAACAACGTATCCGTACTATTGTGCAGGAATATGATTCACGTACCACACTCGAATTTCGTCGTGCCATTGCTCATAACATATGATATACTGAATTACGTTCTACATGCCTCATTTGTCCGTTTTTGTTCATTTTGTATTCTACATTTATTCGTCTTTTACTCATTTCATATTTCATATCACCGATTACTTCGTTTTTTGTGTTAGGCGCCTAATTTTGTTACGGCGCCCAATCATCTTCTCGCCTACTTGACACCCTTTCTCTTTTCGTCCAATTGCCTGCGCCTAATCGGCCGCGTCTAATTCACACTAACCCTTGATTTTAGATACTCCCAAAATATGTAATTTAGAATCTGCCGTCGCCTCATCTAACGCCACCTGCTTTTCTGGGCTTTTAAGTGTTCTAACGTTCAGAGTACCCATTGTAAAGTCGTAGTATTTATTTTCCTTTTCTGTTACTCGCAAATTTTTGAAAGTTTACGTCGTAAGTGATGCTGGGATTTTTAATTATTAGATTTTGGTGTTAGCTGTACGTCGTTTTACTTCGAAGTCACGTTATTTTACGAAAATGACGCACTGACGTAGAACACGCCGCTACTTCTCACCGCAGAATGCGGAGTCAGACGTCACTGAAGTTACGGGGAAAACTTCGAGTCCGAAAAATTAAGGGGTCTGTCGAAAAGTTAACAAAATTGAATAACCTTTTATATGTACACCAGTTGAATACGAGCGGGGTACCTCACTCAGCCGCGTCCAAACAAATACAGAATCAAACAAATAATTTCACGCGGATAAAGATGAAGTTTCCTATATAAGTCTACCTCTTATAGCAAAGTTTTTCATGCCGTTTCCGGGGTCTACCATACGCCTTTACAACGGGTTTCGCTCAGCTACCTTTTATCTCCATTCAAAGTTCTTTTTCCTCGGCCCTTAATTCGCCACTCCTCTCGTATATCATTTTTAAAGTAATGTCCCATCTCTTCACCCCCCCCCTCGTACATCCGATGTTCTTTTTTCTCTTTTTGAAGTCTTATACATAAAAACAAACTTAGTTTTTCGGATGTCAACGCGTCGAAAAGCGGAGAACAGAAATCGCAGCTGGGGCCGGAGTCGAGGACAGAAACATGCAGCGGCGCGGCCGCCAAATCTCATTGCCAACTTTTCGATTCCCTCTTCTCGGCATCGGCACGTAAAGCGAATCAAAATAAAAATCTGCATACGCCGCAAGTAAAGCTGCATTCCGTTGCTTGCTTTTTTTTTTTTTTTTTGCAAACAAGTCGAAAGTTTCTATCTATTGCGCCCGACTACAGTAATAATGTAAACTTTCTTTTATTCGTAAAAATGAACTAACGAAATTTAAGAGCCTCGGAGGTGCCGCTACTTTTCTGCGAGGATGAGGATGAGGCGCGCACGCACTATACGTTGTCCGTATTCGCTGAACGTGCTTATCGTGCGTGCCGCGTTACATTAGAAAAAAGATTTCGGTTGCGTGTGCACACATATGTGTGTATACAGGGTGGTCTACGACTTGCTCCCCCCTTTTTTTGAACGCAAAGTCGGATCTTCACGGGACCAAAATGGATATCTTCAAGGGATAAGATATAGTTTCTTTTTGGGTAGAAAAAAATTATTACTTTTGTCTCTCGGAAGGGGAGCTCGAACGTGCCACCAACGTGGGAATCTTACATGGAAAAGTACCGAATAAATTATCTTACTAGGGGTTCCTTGGATCACTGATTCGAATATTGTATCCGATTTTTGATCTGGACCCGATTTAGGCACAGAAATCCGAAGTTTTACCCCAAATGGGCCAAATTAAATAGGTTTGAAAATTCGAATAAAATATCGATGTATGGTTTTTTGAGTTTACGAGTCCGATTTGCGAACTGATTCTAGATTTCATCCCAATTTTTGCCCAGAAATCCAAATCTATAGCCAGAAATAGGTAAAACTGAATTGGCTCGAATATTTAAACAACGTATCAAAATAGGGTTTTTCGAGGTCGTTGATTTCAATTATCGGATTGGATTTTTGATTCAGTTCAGATTTGGGAATAAAAATTCAAATTTTGGACCCAAAATAGGAAAAATTGATCGATTTCATATTAAATAAACTTTTTTTATTTGAGCACAAAGATTCAAATTATTGGATTGAATATTTAAACAGAGTATCGAAGTAGGGGTTTTCTAGGTCAGTAGTTCCGATTCGGTATCGCATTCGATTTTTGATTAGCCTCCGATTTAAGGCTCATAAATCCAAATTTTGAAGCTATGTTGGGTCAAATTAAATTGGCTTAAAGAATTGAAAAAATTATTAAAAAAAATTTTTGTGTGGGGAGGATGCTAATTTGGCATTTAGTATTTTCCCTATCAAGCGAGAATAATTGACTTACATTATCTAGTTTTCCTGAACCGCCGATTCCAAGTGTGGCATCCAATTTTTGATTTTTTCATGCAGCTTTGGCTAGACTTTTCAAAAATCGAGCCATGTACGGAAATAGTGGTCTTTCGGGTTTCTTATCTCGATAGATTTATTAGTCTTGATTTGCACCTAATAGGGTTTCGATGTCAGCATCGATTATTCTTTTGAAAGGGCTGAAATCAGTTTTTTACGAAGTTGAGTAAACCATCGAAATTGAGATTTTTGAATTAAATTTATTTTGGTCTTGGAATAATGTAATCAGATGTTTCGTTGAGAACCAATTTAAAAAAATTAGCTCAAAATTCGATCTTCTACCAGAAAAAGGAGCGAAATAAAACTTGAACGGTGCATCGATGTGCGGTTTTTCTGTAGGGGAGGGAGTTATTCCGAATATCGCGTTAGATTTCCCACATTCTCCTCATGTAATGATCTTACTCAAAAAATTGACAGAGGTTGAAGAAAAGAAAATTTTCAGTAGATGTTCATCTTCTCGTCCTTTTTCTTGTAATACCAAATAATTTTCTAAAAACACGCGCTTAAAAATACGAACATTGTATTGCACTTTTTTTAGACCAGTAAATAGTTACCCTTCATAATATTACTCTTGTGCCTACCTGCAGCTTACACTGTTGTCGCATGTGATCGTCGGAGAAGTATCCTAGGCTGCCCAGATATTTTTTAATAGAAAATTTAGTATAAAAGAATACTACAGGTCGTTCAAAAAATTTTTCTAGCAAATTCGCATCTCGCTTCGCTTAATTCTCGCTCCGCGAGTCTTTTTAGACTATGTCAGGACTGTACCCAGGATTTAAGTAAGGGGTTTTGCGATTTAGGGGGAGCTCTAAATACCCAAATTTATCCAACTGCCCACATGTATATGAAGAAAATTTGGCCAATGGGGGGGGAGGTTGACACCCCCCCCCCGGTCAGCAGGGGCCTGGCCTACATTATAAATTATTCTCGCCTCTCTTTCCCATTTCCTTTTTCCTCTCCCAGGATCTAGTCAAGTGTTGTTTGTTTTAAAAAAAATGGACTGGAAAAATGTCCATGCTTAAATGTTTTCTCATTTGCTTCAATCCTTTTTGCGATAATCTTGATATAGATATTTGAATGCCTTTTGTATGTTTTCCATCTTTGTACATATCACACGTAATAATTTTTTCATTATGTTTGGTCCCGTGGTAGCTCAGTGTGCTTTTGAGAAACTTGAAAAATAAAATCACAGTACCACAACTTGGAGTGAAACAGACATGTCACAAGAAAAGAGCCTTAGTGGTAACTGGACACTGACGTCCTTTTCTTATGACACGTCACATTTTGATTTTGTTGACTGTAGAGTGTAGAACAAATGTCTCAACCTCAAGCGAATTTTGGCTTTTGCTATCACACTATCACTCATCATTTATATTATGTATAATTATCTTTTATCATCAACTTCAGCATTCAGCATAACAAAAGAGTATTTCTTGACATTTTTGAGGAAAGTATAGAGTTCTCTTTTTTTAATATTTTCCTCTGAAAAGAGTATGATCTGGGCAGCCTGGTATCCCCTCATTTAGAAGGAACAGACAACAAGAAGTACTGCTATTTAGGCGCTCGGATACATCAAAGTTCAGGTTGACTACATTTTTGACTAAAATATGTTAATTTCTAGAAGAACGAGCTTCCTAAAAAAACATATAATTAGTAAAAAATTTGAGCTCATCTTGGTAGGAGATAGACCCTCCCCATCTACACACCTGCTGCTACTACTACTACTGCACAACTGCTGCTATACTATTGCTACTACTGCCTGCTACTTACTACACTACCTACTACTACACCTACTCCTCCTCCTATTCCTTCTTTTATTTATTACACTACCCAACAGCCAAAAAACCGCAAGAACGAGAGTAGCCGATTCTAGAAGTATTTTTCACGCTGAATTCAATGCCGCTTTTTGTTTTTCTTAATTAGCTCTCCTTTTCTCGTAAATTCATTCTGAATTATTTCCCGTAATTTCCCTCTCGTGTTAGAAATATTAGTGAATGTGGCCACACTGCATGTATCACAAAACAAACTCGCCAACACAGTGACGCGTGTGAACGTGTTTTGACGTTATGATATCGAAACGATCTAAACAGTTTCAACTGATTCTAAGATTTTATCATTAACGATGAAGTGATGGAACAACAATTTTGAGGAAGGCGATCTCTTCAGTGAAAAAGTAACTCCTTTTCATTCCGGTATTACAGTTTATTGTTTCTTTTACGAAATGTAAGTGAACTAGATAAATGTTTTCCGACAATAAATTTGATGAATATGTGTTCACTGTTCAATGCCCGAGTATTCATGATAATCACAACGCTCGTTGTTCAATTGGAATAATACTTATGGAACACACAGGGACTGAGAACAACACGGAAGTTTTCTATTCAGTACCGTCAAAGACGAAGCTTATCGCTAATATCAGTTTAATACAACCATCAGTGTCGCCACATAAAATAGAACAATTTCTCATAATACACTATTAAATTTCCCAGCAAACGTAAAAAATGATTAGCTAACTCAGCATTTTTAATATCATATTTGAATTCAGCGTGAAAAATACCTTAAGAATCATCTATTTTCCTTCATGCGGTTTCCAAAAAATCTCAGATTGTTGTGTAGTGTTATTATTACTTAAATTAGCTGAGTGGGAAGCAGCTTTACGGAACATAGACCTTGAAAAACGTGGATCGCGCAGTTTACAAAATGGAAGCATATCATGTACAATAATGTTTGTATCTTTAAATACGTATTCCTCAAAAAATGTAGGTGTTATAAGGAAGTGAAGGGAACATAAATTATCGAAAATTTTATTTTCTTCAACTTTTGTTAAACAATGTTTGATGTAAGATCAGTATATTATGAGAAGTTATTCATGAAAATCGGTCGCCATTTCGGCGGTCGATGCCGATATCGGATTCCATAGGACTTTTAGTATGCTCGTTAGGGTGGCCTAGTAGACAACTGTCAAATTTCAACCTCCCCCGCTAATTTTTTGTATTAGTATCCTCGTTTTTACTCTAGTTTGTCAGGACTAATGAATCAATCCTGCACTTCTTAAAATATAACGAAAGGATGCAATTTCGCGGTTTTTTTCTCAGAAATAATGTTTGTTGGGAGAAATGGTTTACGGGAGACATTCGTGATGGAGGAGAAGTATTAGAATAGAACGTTTTCAGGTGAATTTTTCTTTTTTAGTTGGGGAGGGGAATATTTTTTTAAACAAAGTATTTTTTGTTAAATTATTTTGGTCTACTCCTAAACTAAGGGCTTTGAAGGAAGGTTGAAGCAGTTGGCAAGGCGCAAATAAGACGTCAGTGACGTCACTGTTGACCCAGTCGCACAGGCCGCTTATGTGAATACAGCTTTTTTCGATCTTTACTCATAATTTGTGCCCTCAACATATTTTACTGTCTTTTCGAAGGAAAGGAAGGTATTATTTCTATTATTTTTGAAACGTACATACAACATTCAGTTGGCAACCGTTTAAAAAACGAAAAAGCCCTCTACAACAAAAGGCGAAAAATTAATTTGAAATTTGACTATTGTTCCGTGTTAACATGGAAAAGCTTGCACGTCGGAGTCTTGTCCTGGAGCGAATCATCTTGGTGAGCTATTACCTGTCAAGGGTCCAAGACTTCGCTTGTGGATAATTTTCACTTCAAATTCACCGCCCTTTTCATGATTGGAATTCGAAGAAGGATAATTTCTGTGAGTTGGCAAAATTTATGAAGGTCAAAAGAAAGTCAAATTTTCTTTTCTGAGCTGTATTATTAGTTCCGTAATTTAGCTCAGTTGTAGCTTTTGCCTGAACACGATAGTGCACTTATCTCGTCTCCGTTATCTGTGCATTCGTTATCTACTCGTGCTGATTCATTCGCCTATCGGTAAAGTAGTGAATTCTCACCTTAATTCGTGTTATTTCGTGTTCGTGCACTTGTAATTCTCGATCTAACATAAAGGCCAGTACAGACTAGCGCGCATCAGCTGCAATGCAACAGGTAATGTAAAGGCCGTTACAGACTAGCGCGCATCAACTGCAATGCAACATGTAATGTAACATGTAACGAACAAAATTCGGGCGAATGCGCGCATGTATGGACGTCCATACATGCGCGCATTCGCCCGAATTTTGTTCGTTACATGTTACATTACATGTTGCATTGCAGCTGATGCGTGCTAGTCAGTACCGGCCTTAACAAGTTACATCGTGCGCCCGGGGTTCGGGGTTCGGCCCCATGGCTGCTCAAGAGTAGGTGTTGAAAGCTCTTAAGTAATTAAAGGAGGAGGGTAAATCGCTCCGAACGCAAAATAACAAACTGAAGAGGAAATTGAATGTTCGCGTTTTTTTACAATGAACATTGTGAAATCTCGGAGCTCCGAGACAAACATAGAACCTCTTTGTCAAGGATACTCAACCTTTAAACTCCAAAGAACGTCGAAAAATCTTCACCATTCTTTCTTAATGAATTAAGTTGACGTCCAACTTTAATAAATAGTTGGACAACACCCACATCGCTCCATTTGAACTGAAAGCCCTCTCAAATGTATTCATCAAAATCTCTCTCTCCTGTTCAGATGACTATCGTAAGTGTTATTTTCCATTCAGTAATGCACACACTCTGTTTGAAAAGCAGACAAAAATGCAATCGGAGTCATTAATTTCACACTTTTCGTTATTTGGCGATAAGCTTGCTAGAGTATGTGTTATTGTAGGGGAAGTTTGGTTTCTACCTCAGAACAAGTCATACCGTTGATTCTGCTTCTGCTCGATACAAAGAAACCATTTTATTGTTCCGAACAGTCGCATCCAACGTTGCGGCTGAGGGACGAATACCCTCCCTTTTTTTCTCGTATATTTGAATTGTGAGTGACACCTTTCCAACAATATGCACGAAGGCATGATACACTTTCTTACTTGGTATCCACACGTAGTTGGAAGGGAAAAAATCATTCCAACTCCTGTTCTGTAGAAACTATAGACCTTTCCAGTTGTAGATTCTCGGCAGCCATGCGCTAATCCGACCACGTGGCTAAAAAAGTGCTGGGGCCGCGAGAGCATTAATTTTACACCTTTTGTACTATACGCCGAAATTTTCGACGTATTTATTGAAATTCTATGATCTATTTTTTTCCAATTAAGAAATTCTTGCGGTAACACGGTAATTTATTCACGGGTCATGCGAACCGCGCCGCGCTACTCGCATTCCACACGCGCCCGCGAGGTCCTTCGACATCGACCCTTCCGCGTCGCCGGAGTCGCTGCGCCGCTTGTGTCACTGTGCGTCCGATTTTCAAAAAATAAAATAAAAAAAAATACATACTCGCACCCTTACGCACTAATTTATGATCTTCTGTGCAGAGGCAAGGATGCGTTCACGGTGAGGAGCTGCCCTACTTGTTCGGCGCGCCGCTCGTAAACGGCCTGGAACACTTTCCGAAGAATTACACCAAAGCTGAGGTCTCTCTGTCCGAAGCCTTCATGCTGTACGTCAGTAATTTCGCCAGAACCGGGTAAGTTACGGTATTTTCACCGGCGCGTTTTCTCTCATCGGCGTTTTCCTGCGTCGGTGGAGAAGACTGCGTCACTTTGATAATTTATGAACGTTCACCTTTAAACGCGTATCCGATGTCTTGCGGAAGCAGCAGCTCGATTTCCGAATCTTTCACAGGTCTCTGTGTTCGTTCGTTCCTTACTCTTCCCTCAAAGCGGTGATTCGGTTGGGTACTCGAATAAGTGTGCCTGGGCTCGTTATGGAGCACAGGATTTTGTGTGCCAGTGCGGATGGCAACTGCCACAAAGCACCCTCCGCAGAATGGTCACAAATTTAAAAATGTATTGACGCAAGCCTTCCTCCTGTCGCTAAACTATAACTGAACTGTGACTCAGCTGACGATGTCTTGCCTGAAGATAACGTACCGGATGTACAGGAATGCAGGAGACAAAAGACATTTCTAAAACGTTGGCATCATGCTGCGTAGGATTAGTATATAACATTATGTGTACGTCTCTATCGAAAGGGCCCACTTTGTCGATCACAGTTTTGGCTGTACAGCTGTTTAACTAAATTTCGACCCAAAAATCGAATTTGGTTTGTCGATTCCCGGTTTTTTCTCTAAGGAAGTTTTCACTCTTGATCTTTTTGCGAACCTTCAAACACGTTTTCTCAAAATACAGCTTTTTCGTACTTCAACTTTAAAAATCCGGACAAAAATATCTTTCTGTAATGCTACTAAGCTAGTTAAGGCTTCATTCGAAAGTTAATTTTGCCTAGTATAACTTCCTCCTCTTAACTTCATACCGACCAAGTGGGCCCTATCCAGGGGCGCAACCAGAACTTTCTTTATGTGGGTGCTAGAATTTAGAAAAAGAACTTGGACAGGGGTGAAAGCTCAATTTGGTACCCACTACCTACGTATTTTCATGAGCTGTAAATTTGTACTAGCCTACGACGCAACATAACCGCATCAGGCTATCGGCATCAATCTTTTTCGTTTCAATATTGATTTTGAAAACATTTCGAAGAATTTTGGGAAGCTGGAGCCCCCTAGCCTCCTCCTTGGTTGCGCCCTTGGCCCTATCGATAAAGACATACACATATACAACAAAAACTATGTACAAAAAAAAATCAACGACGCTAAAAAGTCAATTAATACGGAGAACAGCGCACAGCAGTTGCAAATTTTGAAACTCGCCCACTCTCCTCAGCGAAGGTCAGTTAGTGTGTTGAGAATTTTTATGCCGGATAAAGCTACAATTTGTATCTTTCGCTAATTAAGATTTTTTTTTCTTTGATTTGGAATGCGGAGTGTTGATGATAATTGAAGAATATGGGTCGGAAATCGGAATACTCGAGGCCACACTAGTGCTTCAGGAAATAGAAATGGAATTTAAACTACATTCCAGTAACTGACTTTATTTTTTAGATATGCTAGGTCGTTGGGGAAGGAGGAGCTTAAAGTTTGGAAATAATAATAGAAATATGAAGAAAACTGATTTGAATGGGAAGTAAATTTCGAAAAAATTACATTCAAGATTTTATAAATACTTTTTCGTTCATGGTGATGTTTTTGTTACTTAACGGTTCTCTTGTCGATCCTCTTAACGGTTCTCTTGTCGATCCTCTTTTTGAACACCTAATAGCTTTTTTCCCGCTGTACCCTACATTATTTGCGTCAACACCCTGCCTTTTTTTCTTAAAGTATGCTGTACCCTAGACGAAAAAACCGTAACTTGATAAATGTTCCTCCCATCTTGCATAGTTTTGCAATAAAAAATTATACATACGGATTTTAATTAATTTTTCTTTAGTGACGTACTGTCTATTTTGGGCGAAATAATTTTCGGAGAACTTTAGCATAAGGGCCTGCATGGTGGAAATGACTCAGTTTTTCGAGGCATGATCAAATCCGTCGTTAGTAATTTTTTGAAAGATTTCACCACATTTTTGAACGTATCTCGGAAACGGAGCGACGCCTCCAAATTTGAATGACGAATCTGAACTCAGCAGAAAAAATTGAGCAGAAATAAGTCGTTAACTCAATTTTCTTAATTTTTGAACTGTTAAAACTTTCTCCGTCGGTACATCATGCCTTTTTTTTTTCGGGCGAAAAAATTGTTGGAAAGCTTTGGCATCGGAACCTGATGGAAATGGCTCAACTTTTCTAAACAAATTTAAATTCATCGTCAGAAGTGAGCTATAATCATTTTCTGACAAATTTCTCCAACATTTTTGAGTAAAATCAACGATGCGTCGGATCATGCTGACATTGATACATTTTGTGGCTCATATTGTTGAGCAACTTACCTGGATATGTTCTAGTAGCACATCTCTTTGTGGTCTCATAGATTTTTAAGAAATTTTTGAACGGCAAAAAATGAACCCTTAAGTTGTTAATTCAAGTAAGGAAAAAAGTGCGTCAAATTAGGTAGAGATCAGTAGATATGTAAAATGTAAAACGATCCATATTTTGTTCTTGTAATCCCGCATGTTTTAAGTTTCTACCTGGTTGAATTAATGCTTAATTAATTTTAGGTTACTGATAATAAATCAAGAGAAGATTTCTTTTGGCCGAAAATGACTTTTTCCCCCATAAGACCTGTGTTAAAAACTGGTCAGTTTCAACCCCAGCTGAGACAGGTTAGTGGGTAGATACAAAAAGAAAAGTACCTCCGACTGTTTTTATATAAAATTCGGTGTAGAACAAATTTTGTTTGAAGCCTATTTCATTATTGACTGTAGTTCTTGAAATTTTTCAAAAAAAAAGTTGAGAAACCTTGACCTTTTTGGAATCGGTTAAGATTCAGTTATAAATACGGCCGAAGGGTTCGACGATATAGCTTGGACAAACATTCATTAATTTGGAAATCACTTCAATGCATGTCCAAGTATCACCCCACGATAGAACAGACACGTTTACTTTTCTAAAATATTAATGACAAATTCGAAAATATGTATCACGAATGAATAAAATCATGTTTACTTGTCATTCAAGAACCAGTTATTACAACTTACAGATTTTTAAGAGAATCTTGATTGTTTTACTTCAGAAAAGTTCAGCGCTCTGGGTAATTGTTTGTTGGATGCAATTTCGTATCGTAATTTGACGGGCGATATTACGAAACGTCAAGTCCATTTTTTTTTATAAATCTGGATATAGTGAAATTATAAAGGAAAAAATGCATTACATCCATTTTCCCAACAAAAGACAAATTTTACCATTCTGAACAAATAGTATAGGCGTATGGGGGAATTTTACACCACTCGTGTTAAATTCTTTCCGAGTAGACAAACGTTTTTGTACTTTATTCGGTTTCTGTGGTTGGCAATATTCAAAGTTCTGTCGAAACAATGCACTTTTTACCCTAAATTCAATCCAGGTCATTGACTTTTGAATTGACTTTTTCTCAAAATTCTCGATAGTTATTCCATTTTTACACCAATTTAATGGTCAAAGCAATTTTTTCGGTCGAAGTCGATGTTTTGGAAAATTTAAAGCAAAGTTATTGATTTTTTCGGGAACTCCTACGTTAAACTCGACCCTTAGGCAAAATTCCTCAATTTTTTCCCTACGACAACTCCATTTTTATGATCTTCAGAGATGTTATTGGGGAAAAAATTGCATAAAATCAACCCCGAGTTCGATCACACTTTAAAATGGGTACATGATGTGACTTTTATTATGTGAATGTTATGTTCTAAGTGTTGTGTGTCTCTTTCTGGCCTGACAGATTTTTAATAGTTTTTGATTGAGGAAATTCAAAAAGTTTTTCCCTTGAATTTCTCGTTATACCGCAAAAAAAAATTGAAAATTAAATGCAGATTATAAAGAAAATTGTCCGCCGCTTGTCCATATATTCTAGCAAGTTCACGACCTTGTACTTGGGTAATTTGATTTTCGTTTTATTTCATTTTTGTATTATTATTTTTTCTTTTTTAATTGTAGAAATTTTTTTTTCTTCTCTTGAATTGTCAAAAATTAATTGAAAATGAATTCAACCGGCTAGAGATTTGCATGTGCTAATGCAGCATGCGCAAAATGTGGACAATTTCTCATATTAATTTCCAGATGCTCTGACCCACAATCCACAAATGATTTTTAATCAATTTTCTTGCGTTTAAAATGACAAATTTGGGAGTCAGTTTTTGTTTATGTCCTAGCTGTTGTTTTTTCGTAAACGAAAAATTTGTTAAAAATCTATCGGCCATAACATTTGCACAATAAAAGCTACTATATATGCCAATAATTATAATTTTAATGGACTCAGCGTTGATTTTATTTAATTCTTTGTCATTGAAATTTTCAAAAGCACATGGAAATAGAGTTCTCATAAGAAAAAATGTTTTTCCGAGACACTGTAAAATAAATTCAAGTACAAAATGAATTTGGCGCTGTATCGAGAGTATCCGAGTAGTCACAATTCCAGTTTGTCCAGTCATTCTTACCTTAATTTTTACATTTGTAAAGAGAGTATAACGTCAAGAGTTGGAAAACAAAAATGAAAAAAAAAAAGAGAAGTAAAACTTGAATTTTTTGAAGTCAGTATACTCATAGGTGGGCCGTTCTATACAAGCCGAAATTGAAAATTTTAGATTTTAAAACGCGATATGGGAAAGAAGAGCATTGTTTTGCATCAAGTAAAAACACTCATATTTTAGTGTATTTTATATGTCAAGTCTTAAGCCCTTTACTGGATCATAAATTTAAAAAAAAAATAGTACTCAATTTCTCTAAAATTCAAAGTTCTGCTTTGAAAACGCAGTAGGGAAGGAAAACTGGTATAGTATCAAGTAATAACACCCACATTTCATTTCATTTTGTCATTGATGCTTGGGTCTTCAATTTTCTTTTTAAAATGCTATAATTTTGAAAAATTTGAGTGTATGGTAAAGGGCCCAGAACTTGGTATTCATAATATGATAAAATATGGTTTGTATAATTCAGTGCAACACCTTTATTGTCCCAATCATGTGCACTGTAATGTAGGTTAGTTACGTTCTCTTTCCTCTCGTTTTGATTCCTCTCATTGTTAATTTCATCTTTCACTTTTTTTCCCCTCTCAATTTCGAGAAGACGTGGTCACTTCAGCAATCAGTACACTGCTGCATATGGTCATGATAAGGTCTCGCTGGGGAAATGCTCTCCATTACCATGAAAGTTAAGGAAGCAATTGCAAAATGCTGAGTCTGCGGGACAAGCTGCCACCCACACATTATGATTTTAGACTTAAGCTACCGAGTTACCTCCAAAGCCTACACTCGTAAGAAGACGTGGACTGTGAAACGATTGTGGAACAGTACGATAAAATTACTCGACTCGTATCTCATGTGTTATTTTAAAGCTGTAAGTTCGAAAATCGTTACTTTGCGTTTGAATAGACAACTGTAACAATCTAGTAAATCTCTACTTGAGGCCGTAAGATGACGCATGACGCGCTGAACTTTCTGTACAATATTTCAATGGCGATTATACGTAGACTTTTGTATTTATGCCTTACAGAAACCCGAACGACCCCGGGCCGAATCAAGGACTCCATCAGAAGAGCTCGCAGACAGATCGAAGTCGACTGAAGAACATCGAGTGGACGCCTTACGAAACCGTTCACAAAAAGTACCTCAGTCTAGGTAAGTTTCGGAAGTCATTCTTAGAATGATGAAGTATTCACTGCTTACTTCGGTTTTATTAATTAGTCGAATGATCAGCTATGGCTGATTGGTAAAGGCTGATTGTTGAAACCATTTAGGTACTTTATCATGAAAACGGGAGATTTTTTGTATGCGAGTTCAAAAGATTCAAGGGTAAATTTTATGACCGGCGTCGTGCCATCAAATTGCAGTGGAAGAGGAAAAGGGTGCTTAAGTTCTCTTTTTCTTTGGGGTGGAGAGGGGTCTCTCCTGCTTCATCTAGTAGTTTCTGGTTGTTCAAATCCATCAGGTCGGTGTCGTAAATAATATTCTTTAAGGACACACGCGTTAGTCAGATTAACGATAAAACAATGGCAACCCCTTCCTACCATGAATCTGCGGAGTCGGTATTTTTTGGCAAATTCTACCATTTAGTTGGCATTTTGGCCCATCTGTCAACCGAACAAAAAAATCGTTAATTTTTTCTTTGATCATCGAATAAGCATTTTTCGGTAAGTCTTCATTCGGTGTCAGTAATTTAGTCGGTATTTTCAGTCTAAATTATTTGAAATAAATAATCAGTAAAAGAGTTGATAATTAATAATTTAATATTTATTCAGTCGAATGTCGATTATCCGGGCTAATTGGGACCAGAGGCTTTCCGGATAACCGAAACATGTGCATAGTTCATAGAGGAAAACACATTTCGAAGGAAAATAGCCCAAAAAATTAGCTCATTGGTTTCAGAATTTCCTGATTTATCCAGGATAATAGACTGAATAAGCTAGACTAGAAAGAAAAAAAAGAGGAGGTGGCCCTGATTATTATTACATTTTTTTTTTATTATTTATTTCTTTTTCGGCGTTCCGAAAGTTGGCGTCCGGTTAGTCAGCGTTTTAAGGGTAAGGTGTCCGAATATCGACCACCTTTTTAAAAACCGTCACCAAATTCGAACTGTTTGGGTTAGAAACTTCCAAAATGGCTTGAAAAATCCCTTCAAGTTTTTAGTTTAAGTACCCAAATGATTGGGGCCCAAAGTTAATTTTTTATGATTTTTTTAGCGAAGGAACCCAAAATTTGAATTTCAAAATTTGGGTCCCTAATTTCGACCACCTGTACAATTGAGAAAAAAACAATCACCCTATTACCTCATAGAAATAATATTTTTATTTTAGACATTTAGACAGTAAGTACACCCCAAACAATTTGGATGCTTTTAAAAACCCTGCTTCTTTTTTCAGCACGCATCGAACCGCAACAAGCATCTCTTCTTGGCTCCATGTCGATCTTTTTGGCTCAGGTCTCGGCATTTCTAGAAGAAATCCTCATAAAAATCATCAATAATATCATAACAGCAGGTGGTCGGATTTAGAGCACCCTGCAACAAAAACTTTGGTCCAAAATTCTTTGTACTTACTGGGATAAATTTGTAGAACCGACTATATCATTTTATAGAGAATTATTTCCTCTTTTGAAAGACGTAATTAAAAAAATTTTAAATCAAACACATTCCTTCCAAGATCACTAAACACCAAGGGCGCTGATAAGGTTGGCGACTTCAATTTTCAACTTTTTTTATTTGCTCGAGTTTCGGCTTTAGGGATGTCGGGTTGGTCTCATTATGTTTCTCTGTGGAAAAGGAATATGACATTTTTTTCCGGTAGATCGCGCCATTAGCCGACGAAATTGGTGGGTGGTCGGATTTACAGCACTGGTCGATATTCGGTCACCTTACCCTTACTGTATTTAATAAATCCATAATTTTATTTGAACAGTAATGGAAAAATTGATCAAAAAACTGACGGCGAGATTTTATTGAGTTTTTTTAGTAAGCCCAACATTTAAAAAAAAAATAGGAAATTTAACAAGCTGATTGAAATGCAGTGATTATCAAATATTTTTTGAATTTCTTAATTCGAAGCTTTTGCGGTTATTTCTTAGTATACTTTTGTAAACACTAAAACATCCAATATATCGATAATCGATAACTATTGATGACTATCGACTATTGATACAAAATATTTTTATTAAAATATCGCCAAAATAACAAAAATGAGAAAAAGTTGAACAATTTTCGTAAAAAGTAAAAACGCCCAAAATATGCCGTTTTGTGCTTCTATATAGCCGAATATGCGAAAATAGGTATGTCCTATCAGGTTGGGCTCAAAATTCTGGAAAGTTTATGAGTTCCTCAAAAATATCAATAGGATAAATATTTAAAGATGTATTTCTACTTACCTTGATGATCAGTAACCTATTTAAAGTTTGAAACATCTAGTTCTATAATGCTTTATCTCAATCTTTAGATGTTAGGACGAAAGCGGTCTGTGTTTTATATTCTTCATTGGGGTTGATCCCGGTCCATATTCTACTCTTTTTAGAGAACCCATTCATTATTTTAAGGTCTAGTTCTCGGCAGAATTGGATGTTTCCAGCCTCTTGTATTACGTTTGCCATGGGTATATGATCCTATTTTGTTTTTCACCACTTTCATCTTTTCCGATTTGACTGTTAAAATCCTCCATTATTATAATTTTATTCATTTGTTTCTTTTTCCCTGGGATAATTGGTCTAAAGTTTTGTATACGTTTTCCATTTCTTCATTCGAGGATGTGGATGTGGGAGCATAAAATTGGATAAGAACCAGCTTAGTGCTCTGTATTATTAATTTTGAAATAGCTATACGGTTATGTATATATGTATACATTTTATTTCTTTGATTTTCTTTTTTTAATTTAAGGTTAATCAGAAAACCTAGCCCCCTTTTGACAGTGTAAAAGTGTGTTGTTTTTTGTTGTTTTTTTTTTGATATGGGGTTTCTTCATTCCTTCTGATTTCAGAAATTCCCAAAATATCTACTTTAGAATCTACAATCGCTTCTTTCAACGTCACTAGATTTTCTGGGCTTTTAAGTACTCTAGGGTAATCCTCCAAACATACCAATTTTCGTAGTGGACAATTCAGGATTTTTACAATATCATTTTTGAAAATTTTTCTCCATTAAGATTTTAGTATACATGGAGTACTACACATAGATACCTGGTGTTTATCCAACATGAGAACTCTTGAGGGGACTGGAGAGCATAACCTGTCCACTACCAAGGAAATGTTGAGCACTACAATTAAATTATAAGTAATTTCAACAATAATGTTGACTGAAAGCTACAGGCCTGCAGATTCATGTGCTTAAGATCATCAATGTGCAGGTTGGCACTGCGAGGGGGAAAAACATGGCCACTACGGAAGAAAAAGTTTACACGTACGTAGATTGATTACAATGAGAGAGAGATTCCCTAAAACATCATTAGCAGTGTCGATTAGTTTGCCTAATGGCATCCAATGAGAGAGACGTACTTGGAAGCGCCATTAGCAGTGTTAACTACTAGAATTTTAGGGGTCTGGTTGGCCGAGTGGATAGCACGTTGGTCTCGGAATCCGGAGTTTCTGGGTTGGAGACCACGTAGCAACTCGCTACATTTCGACCTAGGTCGGGTTTTCGGCAAGAAGAGAAAAGGGCTAAGCCGGCACTAGCAATCTCCTCGACATCTCTGAGGTAATGCAAGAAAGGGCGGATTCCAGGGCTCGCGTTGAGAGCAAAAACGAAAAAAAGGAGCTACTAGAATTGTATAAATTGCCTTCCCTCGAGTGATAGAATTTCCTCCACGGGTGTTCATTACGATGGGACTACGTGATTGTGAAATGTGAAATACAACTTTTCTAAATAAATTTGTATTTTGGCCGCGATGGAAACATTGCATTACCAGAATTTTACTGAAACATTATTCTGCACGTAAAAACAAGTACATAATATAGTCACTTACCATAAAAGAAACCTTTATTGCATGAATCTTAGCGGAGCGTTGTCTGAAAATTGACTAATACAAAGAACAAACTGTTGGTTACAGAATGCTGAGGCAGTCTCAGACTGGAAGGCAGTGGTGTAAATATTTATTACCCAGACAATTTCTTTTATTAACTTACCTTAATCAAATTTATGTTATAGTTTTTTCTCTTTTGTTGAATAAGCAGTTGATTTGAACCATTTACAGAATGAAACAAGAGGGTGGTTACATTCACTACCAAAGAAAAAAGTTTGACTATTTTTAAAATTATTTTGCCTGGAAAATATTAACCAATGAGCAAATACTTAGAGATAGTTATTGAACCAACAAAAAAATTTTAATTTTGGAAATAGTTTCCAGTATTCAAGGTATGTGCATGTTTGGAATCACCCTCTAACGTTTAGAGTACCAATTGTATGATCATTGTTTTTGTTTTTTTTCTTTTAATCTGCAGATTTTTGAAAGTTCATATCGTAATTGCTATTGGGATTTTCAACTATGGGGTTAGATTTAGCTGTTAAAGTTGGTGTGGTATTATGGTGATGCACCCCGTGTGAAAACTATTAACGATTCTTATGTATTTTGAACTGTCCCTCGTGGCATAGCTTCATCCTGAATGCGACCCACTGATAACGTCAGTTTAGAAACTGCTTGTCCTATTCAGAACAGATGTACCAAATGTGTACTCATGATAGAAGGCACGATTCTTTTACGAAATTTTCCATCAGTTAGTCGTAGTCGTACAAATGCAAACAAATCGAAGGGAACCGCAGGATTTGACATGATTTCCAGCTATCGGCTATATCGATTCGAATAATGCGAAATTCTCCCGACGACTTATAAGGATCCTCGAGTAGCTCGTCTAAAACTTAAAAGTGTCTAAATATATGGGAAAAAGATTTTCACCGGAAACCGTTACGCCGTAGCGGAAAAAGTTTCAACTGTTTTTTCTCGCTTTCTTCGCAACATTTCCCAAGGAGCGGTGCCGATGTGCTTTTTGAGAAGTGAAAAGGCAATCGAGAAAAACTTCGATCGACAGATTCGCACACCGAAAAACTTTATTTTAAAGTCTATACGTATATATACGGGTAGACTCTCTATCTGAAACGTTAAATTATTACAGCTCAAGAGGTCTACCGGCGTATTTTTTCTTTTGTTTCTCGTTATTTGCCTTCTTCTTCTGCGCTCGCCGAGACGAGCAGAATGAACTTCTTGGCAAGCGAGTGATAAGCCGGTACAGTATCGGGCTGGAAAATTTTGCGCTTTATAACTTTATCGAACCGAGACAGTGTAATTATAAAACGCCATTCAAACTAAAAATTAGAACTGCGCGGCTCGACTCGACTCTCGACGATTAAATGAAGTAAATGCCGGAAAAGGCGAAAAGGCGAAAAGGCAACTTCCGTAGGGATTGGAAAATTTTTGCAACTGTCGTCGGCTCGTCGCTAACGCGGTCGTCTCATCTGTTATTGTTGCAGATATGAAATTAAAACTGAAGAATCACTACCGGGCACACAAGCTATCATTTTGGCTGTATTTGATACCGGAGCTGCACAAGCCGGGCTCGGACGAGGTGCCCCCCTCGCATCATCAGTTTCCACCGGAGGAGGTAAGTCCCTTTAAAGTGTATTTTCGTCTGCGTCTATTCGTGTTCTTTATACAGGGCGTTTCACAGATTTTCCCCACACTTTTTTCTTATTACGAAGTCGGAACAAGATGGGACAGACGGCCAGCTTCAAGGATGAAGGTCTAGAGTTCATTACAATGTGAAAACATTTTCCCTCCTCTCAAGAAAGGCTTGGATATGCCACCAATTTAACTTTTAATGAAAATATCGAAATTGGATTTCATTCGTCGCTGAACTCGAGAATTTTATCGAACTTTTGATCAGACCCCGATTCAGACCTCGGAATTCAAGTATGAGTCCTCAAATGGACCTGTTAGACTTGGCTGAAAGGTACCAAGGAGGGTTTTTGGGGTCGCCGATTTCGAGAATTCAATTAAGATTTTCATTCCGATTTTGATTCGGGCTCCACAATCGAAATTTGTCTTCTTCAAATGGGCAGAAGTAATCCAACTTGAAAAATCGAATATGATTTATTTGCGTTGCCGAGTTCGAATATTCAATCAGGTTTCCGATTCGATCCAGACTCGTGCCTCCATAGTTGACTGTTTTCTTGTCGAAGGGGTCACATTGACTGTAACGAAAGTAATTGACTGAAATACCCCAGAAGAAGGATCTTGTAAATCGCTGATTTCAAAAATGTAATCAGATTTTGTATCCGACCCCAATTTAAAAGTTAAAACGAATGATTGAAGTATATTTATTCTTTGCGTTGCTGAGCTCGAAAATTCAATCAAATTTTTGATCTGGCCGCGGTTTGGGCCTCAAATTTGTCCTCCTACTCCCTCATTTAAAGTATCTAATTTGTTTTATGTTGCGTCGACACTAAGACGAATCAAGAGCGAATGGAGTCGACTGAGTGTGAACGCGTCATTAAATCCAACAGAGTTAATCGACTCTGTTGTGAACATACCGTTACAGGTCGCTCTGTGGTCGAGTGGTAACGTGCCTGCTTTTCAATCCTTGCATCTTGGGTTTGAGTCCCACTAACGTCGGAAAGTTAGTAATTTTCAAATACTACCACTAACATCCTAGCGAACAAGGCGACTACAGTATCAATCGAGGAGGGAAGACAGCGCGCCCTGTAACCCCACCAATTCGAACAAACAAGGCATTACAATCGCAGAGCGCGTTACCACCAGATCAGAAAGATGTGGTACTGTGCATGTATTCGTCATGGACAGCTTATTTGCGACGTTGAGGAAAAATTAATGTGGGTACTGTATCGCAGCAACATTAGGAGACGAATTATCATTACCGTTTTCTCTTGGTAGTCAATCTAGAGGTAAAATAATGTTTGAAATGAATTTGACAACCTACAGTTTCAAAATGTTGAGAAAATGATTCGATAAAGGTACTACGAATGTGAAGGTAGACGATTCTACTTCTAAGCCAGCACAATAGTGAAATAAAAAGATTCGAAGAGTAACAACATGTAAGAGAATGGCCAGCATAGATACTGACGCCTAAGAAATTTTAAATCCAAGCTTACTTGTGTAATTAGCATGCGCGTCGCTGGGGGGGGGGGGTGAAGACGGGTAATACTTACTTCCCCAAATGTTTCATTGTGGTACAGAAATGATCAAAATTACCCCTCCTCCAAATTCAAATGCCAATTATATTTATACTCGATGTCATAAAAAATTTGTAAACGAATTAGTACGTATACTATGTGATACAGCAATTAGTAGTCTAGCACCATACACTTAACTTGCAATATACATTCAACATACTACCCCCCTCTTCCAAAAAAAATCCACCGACACCGATGGTAATTGGTAACATCTGGTGCTTACTGGGATAATTATTAACTCAGTACCCTTAAAACTTATCTGATATGATGCCTTGTTTAAAATGGCATTCTATCTTTTCCCTCTGCACAATAGGGTGGCCCTTCCTAACATGGGAAATTTTATTTGTTTTATTTTTCAAATTGCTACCCTCTAGAATGGTTCTCTATAATGTAAAAATGATTCCCTGAAAATGTTGACCCAATTGATTAATATTAACCCGTGCCGCAAACATGTTGAAGTTTCTTGAAAACAGTAGCGTGTGTCCCGTGTCATTGCTATCTCGAGTGAACCACCCAGTATAATCAGCAGAGCCCCGTGTCATTTTATCTTGGGCAAGCCACAGAATGTGATTGATATAACAGTGTTGTTTGGAATAAAATATAAATTTTACTTGAATTATGTATAATAGGCACCCACAAAATATGTATAATTTATCAAAGTTATAAGAACAAAATTGAACTTTATTAAGTAAATAATTTTTTGCAATCTTCTAACTCTACTTCGTGCGTTTTTTTATTTTTTATTTTAACGATTAGGTAACTCATTGCGATAATCGGACACCACATGTAAAATGAAAATGAACTATGTTTTTGATCTTCATTCGAGCTCAGTTTGTTGTTGTATTCTTCAAGTAAACGCACGCCCTTCTCTGCTGCGTCGGATATTACTCTGATATTTTCTAGCATTTTCTTGGCCTTTCGATATTCTTCATCTGTACTCCATTCAATTGCAACTTTGTCCAAAAAAGAATTATTTATAACAAACCGAGAAAAAAAGTTTTTGTTTCCAAACAGATGAAATGGCTCATTTTTTTTTTTTTTTTTTTTTTTTAATATTTCTTGAAGTTCTGAATTTTTGAACGTAAGTCTTTTAGATGGAACGAGCATTTCCTCTCCTGATACATCAAACTTCACATAATTTAATGCATTTTTTCTTTTATTTCAAGCGATACATCGTCATCAAAAAAAGAAAATGCCACAGCTACCACAAATGATCCGAAAATGTGGACAAAACGGTTCGATATGTAGTTTCATTAATGTTCCGATAAGCATACAAGCCTTCAATTAGATCAAAGTCTGTCTGCGGTGCTTTTGCTGAAAGATGACATATTGAAAATATTTCACATGAATTTTGATGATGAAAATAGAAATTTCACGAAGTGCGTTTTTTGTAGCAAGATTCATTTTGAATTCACTCCGGATTAAGTAAATTTTTAATGAATAAATGGTCTTTGACCAGCCCCGTAGAGAGAAAAAGAGGACCCGGGAGAATTTCCACCGGCCCCTTCTTTCAGTTCAATTTATTCTTTTGTTAGATGGGGAAAAATTAGAAGCTGCGGGATAAGAGGTTTCTTTCATGGTGTAAGGAGTAATTGCTGATTTGTTGTGCAGTATGAGTGAAATTCAGGCCTTTTAAAAATATCGAGCCCCCTTGAAAGTCCGGGCCCAGGGTATTTCCCCCCTTTCTCCCGCTCTCTCTCGACAGGGTTGCCTTTGGCATCCATCGAGCGTGATATACCGCCTCTGGATAATGAAATTTTACATTTTTGTTTGGCAGTTCACCCAAGAAAATCATGCATAATTCTGCGAACTCTTTGTAGTCATTTCGTGAATACTTTTTTAAAAAAGTTTTCAAAAATTCGATAATTGACACTCGATCTCCTCGAAAAATTTGAGCTGTATTTTATCAACAGATTAGAACCGATCATAAACTCTCATCGGATACAATAAATCTCATAGCCAGGCGCACTAAATTATATCAAAAAATTAACCTAAGTAAACTGGTATTGACAGAATTAGCAGAAATCAAAAAACTCATCAAGAAGAAAATTAAAAACGATGTGCACTCATTTGACCAAGAACTTATTAAGGAAATAATGGAATCTACCTGGTCAACAAGACAAGCAAGGAAAGCACTCTCTAAAGGAAAGTGGCTATTGCCAAAAATTATATCAGAGGAGGGAGTAATAATCTGGAATAGAGAGGCGATCGCTAGCACTGCTACAAAGTTTTTCGTAAAACTTTACGATGATGATAGATCGGATGAAGCCACCCAAAATGTTCAATTCGATCATTGGTTAGAGGCTGGCCACCGAGATGACCAATTCTATACCCCGAATATCCAAGAAAAATAAGTATACGAAACACTCAGGGCCCTTAAGGCCAACTGCGCGCCGGGGTCGGATGGGGTAGACAACACAACATTGAAAACATTTGCAAAAATTCTGTCAAGGCCACTTGCTTCAATATTTAACTGCGTGCTCTCCTCGTGTCTGTCCCCAGAGCAGTGGCATCTCTCCGAGATTATTCTTCTCCATAAAAAGGGTGATAGAGCGGTGATTAACAATTACCGTCCTATCAGCTTGTCCTCTAATGTTTGTAAGGCATTTATGAAAATCCTAAAACAAAAGATTTACCCTGTGCTGGATGCACAACAACCAAACGAGCAGGCCGGCTTTAGAAAAAACTTTAGTACTATTGACCATATTCACACTTTAGGGCAAATTTTCGAAAAAACTACCGAATTTCAATCAAAAATAGCAGTGATGTTCATTGACTTTCATAAAGCTTTCGATTCTTTATATCATGATAAAATTTGGGTTAGTCTTATGAGACAAGGAATACACTTCAAAATTGTTAGGTTACTGAAAGAAACTATATGCTAAATCGGAAGCCATAATCAAACTAGAAGGGAATGAGGAGAAGTTTAAAATCAGGAGAGGGGTCAAACAGGGGGACCCACTATCACCCAATATCTTCAATGCGGTTCTGGAGGAAATTTTTAGAAAAGTTGATTGGAAAGGGAAGGGACTAGTAATGGGGCAAAATAGCACTTTCGGCGAATATAAATACCTAAACAATCTAAGATTTGCAGATGATATTGTCCTAATTGGGAAAAATAGTGGGGAACTCGAAGCAATGGCGGAGGACTTGAGGAGAGAAAGCAAGGAGATGGGTCTTTCAATCAATTATGACAAAACCAAAATTATAACAAATATTAATCAATTTAGGGATATCTTCGTAGATGGTAACAAAATCGAGGTAGTCGAGGAATATAAATATTTGGGTCAGATAATGTCACTAGAAAACAGAATAAAAAAGGAACTAAAAATCCGAAGAGCCAATGCCTGGAAGGCTTTCTGGGCTCAAAGACCCATCTTCAAAGGGAAGCTCAATCTGAGCTCAAAAATAAAAATCCTCGAGAGTACTGTCTACTCTGTTCTGACTTACGGGGCGCAAACTTGGGCCTGCACTACAAAACAAGTCCGAAAAATGGAGACCACGCAACATGCCATGCTTAGGAGTATTTTGGGTATAAAACTCAAGGATAAAGTCCACATTCCGGAAATTTTCAAAAGATCAAAAACAAAAAACATAGTCTCGGCCATTAGAAAACTAAAACTGAACTATGCAGGGCATGTTGCGAGGGAATCCAGAAATAAATGGAATAGGGTCGCCACCTTCTGGACTCCAGTGAATGGTAAAAGAAAAGTCGGGAGGCCACGGAAAAGGTGGAGCGATGAGGTGGTCGAGGTGGCGGGCCCTAACTGGGCGAACAAAGCTGCCAACAGGACGATGTGGGTTGATCTGACCTACGCTTATACCCAGAAATGGGTGGCTGGGTGAGGGACGTGAACAAGGTACATCACTTACCTAAAATATATGTATGTAGTAATAGTATGCCTGACTGAGCCTATGAGCACAAAATAAAATAAAATAAATTTCTTCTTCGATTCCTGGTACGATTTTTTTCCATCTATTTTTGGCCAATTATCTTGAAATATTTTGAATAATGGAACATTAGGACTGTCACAAGCTTACATTCAAACGCTGCTCTTGAAAGAGTAGTTCACTAATATGGTGTCTGCAGGGCAAATATAGGAGATTTTTCCCCCAAAAGTCTTTCTAGAAGAATACAAGCGCCATTATGTGCTCCAGTATTTGTAGCAGTATTGTCGAAGCAACAAGCTTTCACCTTATCTTCTAGGCCCCAGAGTTACAAAAAATATCGAGTATAGCTTCGGCCTGCATTTTCCCTGTACCTTTTTTTGTAGCTGGAACGTGAAGAATCTGTTCTTTAAATGATCGAAAGTCTATCAACTGATTCATGGTCTGGTAATCCTGATAAAAGCTTACCACCTTAACGCTCAACTACCGCATTTAAATCGATATTACGCTTTTTAAACCATGCGCCGTGGGAACTAGGCAAATCACGCCGCCTGGTTCAATCGAGACCCGAGATAGCCATGAGACGCGACGTGCTTCTGTTGTTTCAAAACTTTAACACGTTTGCGGCACGGGTTAAAACTAATCAATTGAGTCAAAATTTTGAGGGAATTATTTTTTCATAGAAGGTAACCGTTTTAGGGTGTAGCACTTGAAAATTTCGGATTTTCAATTTTAAGGGCCACTCTACTACATAATTTCCATTTGAGCATCAAATTGATACTGTAACTGATTTCAGTGACCTTAAACTTCCAATATTATATTCATAAATATATTTCTCAAAAATGTTATCCAGTCCTTTTCCCAGGGCCTTAGTTTTCAACGTAGGATCATACTGATATCACAAGTGAATTCAGCGGCCTTGAGAACATTATTTGATATGAATATTGTTCATTTCAAAAATATTGACTTCATTCTCTCCCCTGTGTCGCCATTGAGTGACTTAAAAAACCTACTGTTTGATGTGAATATTGTACATCTCAAAAATTTTGTCCTCTCCCGCCCTTCGTCCTTCGTTCCACGGTTTCCAACTTGTTGTGTAGTTGATATTAAAAACAAATTCAGTGACCATCGAACCTTCTAAGTGGGTATGTGAATCGTATTGGTTGTCTTTATGAAAGCTGACGAAGTTTTACTTAAAATTGTTTTCAAAGCCACAAAAAAAGAAAAGAAGTAAATTTCAGTGTATGGTGTCTCAGAGAGGTGGAGATAGTGGGGATTAAAAAAACTTTCAGGGATGGATAAGTAGGGACGTAGGAGAATGGATCAAAAAGTAATTAATATTTTGAGTTTTTGTCGGTCTAATTTGGCCAACTGAGGATCGACTTTGCCAACTGATGATTTTTTTTTTTTGGACTTCCTATGGCACATCCTTGATCTTGATTATTACCGAGGTCTTGAAGAGTCTTAACAAGTTTTAATAAGTTCTAGGCCATTTTGGGTGTCCGGGAAACTCAGTGCCACTGAAAGAATGTCGAAAATCGTGTGTTTCTGCCCATGACGCCTGTATTATTGCAGTATTGTCATTTTGAACTTCCACCATAGCATTTCTCGGGTAGGTATGAAAAAATTGCAAAAAATATTTTTATGATAAATACAAGGAGCTTCAATTTTTACTTTCCCCATTTTACTCTAGAAAACCGGGAAAAGTCACAGAGTTTTGTAAATCTGGAACAGTCGAGGAATCGCTATAATTTTGATCAAAATCAGGGAACTTTTTGAGCATAATGATTTAAAACATACATATTATTTTTGAAGAAAAATGTCAGTGTAAAGCGTAATGACCTAATGACTTATTTCTTTTACATATTCTCAAAGCTGTGTACAATACTAGATAAGAAAATGTGAGGGAATATTTGGAAAACTGGGAAAAATCAGGGAAAATCATTTTACTAAAAGAGGTTATTCTACGTTTCTACCCACATGGTTTGTGTTAATGGATTGCAGTATACGGGGTTCTTTTGAACTCTCTCCTCACGCACACATCACATTTCTCGGGGAGATGCGAAAAAATTGCAAGAGATATTTTTTGTGGAAAATACAAAAGGAGCTTCAATTTTTGCGTTTCTCATTTTACTCTGGAAAACCGGGAAATTTCAGTGAGTTTTATAAGTCCGAAAAAGTCAGGGAATTATTGCTATGATTTTGATCAAAATCAGGGAACTTTTTGAGAATGATGAATCAAAAGATTTTCTATTTTTGAAGAAAAATATCAGCGTAAAGCATAATGACTTATTTTTTTGTACAATGTATTCTCAAATCTGTGTACAATTCTGGCTAAAAAATGTCAGGAAAATTATTCTGAAAAAGTGGTTACCCTGCTGTACTGTACTCTAGACTAGTTATGGGATGAATTCCGATTTTAACTCTCTTATTTTCCACAGCTGCAAAGCCAAGGAAGTCTGACACGCGAACTTCTATCTATTGGTGCCTACGTTTCTCAGCACCAGCATACAAAATTTCACGCTTTTATGACCAAATGCACAATTTTGATGGAATAATCAGGGCTACTATCGGAACAATTTGGGTTAACACACTTTTTTTCGTACTTTTTGGTGATTCTCGTCGGAATTTCGGAGGAAATTCATTTTCGAGGTACGTTTAGCCCTCGGGAGAAAGAAATTTCGCCGGTATCACTGAAGACTTTCAGTATGTTGATTCGGGAGCGAATCTGGGAAAGTTTGTAGGAAAAATCTTGACTGGAAAATTTGTCCAACTCGAACTCCAATTTTCGTGGCCTATACGTACACATACGTATACACTCGAGAACGATGTCCGAAAACTCGACCCGTAACGCAGGCCTAACGATCTCGAAACGGTCGAAAAATACGTCGTAACTTGAAGAGCGGCGACTAGTCGAAAGGTTTTTTTTTTTTTTTTTCTAAATTTTACGTCTCATTTGATTTTCATTTTATTTGGAATGCGGATAAAACGAGCCGGAAAATCGACTGAAATTCGATAAACTTGGAATAAGAGTTGTAGTTTACGCTGTATATATATGGGAAGAAGAAGAAGAAGAAGAAGAAGACAAGAAAAGATAAAAACACACACACACACACGCACTCCGAGATCTGCTCCGTGTATATTATATGCGAAAGAATGAATCCAGTTATTCGGATATCCGTTTTAAAGCCTGCGGCGGTCTTGTAAAATACAAATAGAATATAAAATGTCGGTTACGACGCGTCTGTCGAGTTGTTGGGAATTTCCCCTTGCCTTCCGATAACATCCGAGATCGACCGAAATTGGTGTTTTTATGTGCGGCGGAAAACCTTTCTGCTACGGCCGCCAGGCAAAGCCCGAAAAAATTTCGCCGAGTACCTCGACTATTTGAAAAATTTTACAACCACTCGTTTAGCGTGCGTTAGTCTGGACAAGATGTTCGGCGTATTTTATATACGAGTAAACCAGCCGGGTCAGCTGTAGGTCACCCGAATTCCGGGTTAACGGTGGGTGAGCGTTGTCTTGAGGGTGTCCGTGGTGACTCGGGCAAGATAGTGCGAATTCGAATCAAGGAGAAGTGAAATGGGGGCTCGGGTAGCCTCAAAGTGTCCCCTTTGGTTGCCGGCGCGATACTCGAATGGGTATAGTTTCCCGGGCCAGAGGTGCAGTGTCTGGGATGCCTCTGTGGCATGCGTGCATCATTATACGCTCCACCAAGTGACGTCAGCCGGGCGCGAGGAGTGACTGGAACCACAATTAAGAGTAACCACCAAGTGAACCGCACTCGTGCGTGCATAAGTTAAAGGTTTGCAGGTCAAAATTTTGGTCCAACTTACGCTCTTGCAGTACTCCTGAACACGTTTAGTTTCTAAAATGATGATATACTCCTAAGTCTCTCGACTAGTAGGTTGCGTTAGTGCAGAGTCAAATTGTTTATTACAGAGTAAGCTCTCCTTGGTATTTGTTACGGGAATTCCTTCGTGTGACGTCACAACACTAGTAAAGTTCCGGTTCACCTGCAAACTTTGAGTATGCAATTCGTGTACTATATAACTCGATCAAAATCTCGTTTCTGGAAGTAAAAGGTTTACTAGTTGTGTTGTTTACCGTGTGGAGCTTTTCTGTTTTGATAAGTTCTCTCGCCCTCCCCCCGTTTCTGTCATCAGCATTGTAAATAAAGATAGTGCGGATAAATACAAAGGCTGTCTAGATATAGTGAGACCAATCTTGGTGTGGGTCGGAAACACTGCGTATGGCTTGGGCAGCTATCGAGGATGAAAATTTGATCTGAACTACACCCTGTATTTTTTCAACTCATTTGGTTTTTTAGTTTGCCCCCTGCGCCCCCTGTAAAAAGTACCATGTAGTACGCATCCAGATCTTTTAGTGCTTAATTAACAGTGAAAGAAATTCAAATTTTGAAAATTTTTATTCATAAGCTAGCTAACGAACATCTTTTTCGAAATACGAACCATAAAACTCAAAACAATTATCCATTTGCGCTTGCCATTTCTCGAAAGTCTTCGTGTAAGTACCGAATTGAAGAACGTCTGCGCAGTTGTGACCACCTTTTGATTCGATGTACAATGATTACCTCCTAGGGCGGTCTTGGGAAGAGCTAGAAATCACATGGAGCAAGATCTGGTGAATTGGTGGGGGTAACTATCTCTTAATTCTATGTGAAGTGCTTACCTCCTACGGCGGCTTTGAGAGTCCGGAAGAGCCAGAAATCACATGAAGCAAGATCTACTGAAAAGGGAGAAGGCGTGGACAAATTTCGATTTGATCCCGTGATGTAATTCGTCTTGAATACTTACTCATCGGTTTACGAACAACGCGCTGAACAAAACATAAAAACCTGGAAGAGGGTCACGCGAAGTGTTTTATGCAATCGTGTGTCACGCAGCAATGAGATGACCTAGAGAGACGAGGATGGTTGCTATGAAAACAGAAAACTCCTCTCTACAAAATGTGGTAGTTGCCCAAGCCATCCGCAGTGTTGGCAACCCACACTGAGCTTGATCTCACTTTCAACGGGACAGCCTACGTATGTGCACCCTCCCCCCATGCCTGAAAAAAATGGAAAATAGATTTGCTCTGTTCAGCTAAACCATTCTCCCTCGTCCGTATTCGAAAATAACACGATTTTGTTCAAAATTCAAAAATTTTCAACCTATCACCCCCTACCCCCAAGAGGTACTCCATACTTACGCTGCTCGATAGCTTTTTTCTTCTCTGTCTCTGTGTCATTGTAGTCAATTCTCTTTCGTTTCTATCTAGAAATGACAACCCTGACTAACTTTTTATTGGGTTCAGGTTCAGGATTTCCCTCTTCTGTACTAGGGCTTTGAATTTTTGTACAGGCTGAATTTCGGGGTCTGTTTGGATTAACTTTAAGTTTTGGTTCGGATTTCCAAAGTTTAGGGGCTGTATCTGATTTGGAGTTGGGTTTGAGTTTGGGCAGGGACCTCAAAAATGAACCCAAAAACACAATTATAGTTTTAAATAAAATTATGTACGCATGAGAATAGGGAAAATAAGAACCTGCAAATCCAAGTTTGATACAATACAACTCAGTTTCGAACCCAAATAGGTATGGAACATGAAAATAACCCGAACACAAAAATCAAAACATGAAGAAACTCTAAAACTCAAGTTAGAGTCCTCAAATGCCCGAACAGAAAACCAAAACCAAAATATCAAAAAGCATATAAATCCTCTGAAACAGAACATGCTAAAATTTATCACGTGGAAAAGAAATAAAAACTGAATCCAAGGTAAGGTTGACATTCCCAGGCTTGGGTTTGGATCTAGGACGAGGCTTGGGTTTGAGTAAGAATTTAGGTATGAGTTTGAGTTTTGCAGGAATCTCGAATCTAAACCTGAAAAACTATTACAAATATTTTAAACTGATTTAAAATAAAATAAAAATAGGAAGAATAACTTTTACTACCATCAATTTCTTCGCGGTATCACAAATGCACCAGCTTATAAAATTGAGAGTGTCACCCACCACTGGGTGACAATGTTATAATACGGAAACGCCTTCTATTGGTGAAGGAGTACACCTTTTATTAACATCAGTTCTTCCTATCACATTTCTTTTGCAAGATATCACAAATTCACTAGCTTATAAACTTATGAGAGTGTCACCCACCATAATGCGAAAACGCCCTGAGTAACTTTTATTATCATCAGTCGGACGCTATTCAGCAAAAGGGAACCAACCAAGATTTGTAAACAAAATGAGTTATTAGTATCGTTGGGAAAAACTTAAAAGTAGAATTTTTCAAAATTGGGCCTCCGATTCAAAAATTGGTGCTGCTTTAGTATGCGATCTACCTGTGTGCAATGAAACACGAAAGGTTACGCAGAACTTGTAGATATCTTGTACTGCAATGTTATATAGTGAGCTAAGAAATCATGGCATGTACTTCAAAGTAACTATGTTATTATTTCAAAATGTTGATGAAAGAGTTGTACTTGACCGTTATTAGTTCTGAAAGATCCTCAGGAAGATGAGAGGCGTTCCTCTCAACATGTTGCAGTCGCATCTCGACGCATACTGTTGGAAGGTCTGGCACCAGATGGAGGATATTTTCCTCGCGTTTCTTGACAACATGAGAAGTACCTACATATGACGTATTTCTGAATTTTGAATTATGACGACTTCGTGTCGACTACTTTATTGGGATGCAAATCACTCCGCTTCCTTTTAGTTCATCCTCTGGGTAACGCTAAATGGAGTGAACTTCTTTGTATCCCGGTAGATCGCATACTAAAGCAGCACCCAAAAACGTGTACTCACGTTGAAGAAAGCTTATCAGTAAACGCTATGTCATATAGTTTCGACATGGCTCTTGAACTTCGAATCTCGTGTTCTCAAAAAAACAGATTTTGCTGGTTGGTTCCGTTTTGCTGAATAGCGTCCAGTTCTTCGTATCACGCTTCCTTCGCTAGATACCTATATCGCAAATACACCAGTTTATAATTTGAGAGTATCACCCATTGGTGGGTGATAATATTATAATGCGGAAACGCCCTCTGTTGGTGAAGAAGAAAAACTTTTATTATCATCAATTGAAGCGCTGCGTGGAAGAAGGGCCTTTGTCTCATAAGTAATACATTGATCAAAGGCCCTTCTTCCACTCAACGCTTTCATTTCTTTACACCGCGCTTCCTTCGCGAAATATCATAAATGCACCAGTTTATAAACTTGGGAGTGTCGCCCATCAGTGGGTGACAAAATATTATAATACAGAAACGCCCTCTATCAGTGCAGAACAACAATTTTTATTATCATCAGTTTCTTCCTATCACGCTTCCTTCGTGATATATCGCCAATGTACTAGAAACTTCAGAGTATCATCCACCAGTGGGTGACAATGTTATAATGCAGACACGCCCTCTATCAGTGCAGAACAACAACTTTTACTATCATCAGTTTCTTCCTATCACGCTGCCCTTATGAGATATCACAAATGCACCAGTTTTATAAACTGGAAAGTGTTACCCACCGATGGGTGACAAAATGTTACAATGTGGAAACGCCCTCTATTGGTGAAGAACAACTTATATTACTATCGATTCTTCTTCGCGAGGTATACAAATTCGCTAGTTTATAAATGTTACGGAAACGCCCTCTATTGGTGAAGAAGAACAATGTATACTATCATCAGTTCTTCCTATCACGCTTCTATGTAGTGGATCGAGTTTGAATTCATCTATACATACTCGTATGTAAAATTGAACATGAATAATCGGTAAGAAATCAGTTATTTACATGTATCTTATAGTGTCGTGAAGCGAAGTACCTGAATTAAATTAGGCACTAAGCAATACATTGAGAGTACAGAGTTGTGGTTTGTTTTTCCTCATTTATTTATTTATTTTGGTTCTTTTCGAATAACGTAAAAGTAAAGTTGAAGTTGTGTCAATTCTTGTGTTTTACTCGGGGAAGTCTCTTTACGTGGACAATACCAACATTCCACCGATGAAGCAGTTCCCAAACTTGATGTAGTGTGGTGACAGCAGCAGCATCTAGAACCTTCAACTCTCAGTGTATTCCAGCTGAAGACTCTAACTCGGATCCTGATCCGATGATCGTGAATACGGCTCAAGAAAAGAAAGTAGAAGAAAGATGGTGTAGTTTCAGTCCGCAGCTTCTTTAAAGGTACCTATTCAATTATTTTAAATCAATGAACGTATATTGAAATAAGATTTTAGAATATGATGTAACTCAAAGGGTTGTTCATCAGCAGTCATGTTACGTTTGAGCAAATCAATTTTTATTTTTTTCCCCCTCCAGCTTCTCAACTTCCATGTGTTCTTATCTCTCTATATATTAAAAGCCAAAACTCCTTCCCCCTCCCCCTCCTGGATAAAATGCACTGCGGGTTGCCTACCTAAAAATTAGAAAAATTGCAGGGCAGATCAGCTACTTTCAAGGACATAATCTGTTCTAACATAAAAGATCTCCAAGTATCAAGACATAACCGACATAATAAGACATAAAATGATATAATTACCCATAATCTTCAGGATCTCAAGTCGCTGCGGGTTGCCTACCCTCAGGAGGGGGTTCGTGGTGGAGAAGGGAGCTCTTGAAGGGGGAGGAGGGCACTTGTGGGGGCATGGACTGTGGACGGAGATGAAGGCCCTGGGTGGGCGGGAGTAAGAGGACCTGGTGGAGGAGAAAGTTTTTGGTAAGAGAGGGGATCAGGGAGAGAAATGGCCGTGGTGCGGGAGGGGCTGGTGGCGGGGTGGGATCTTGAGGGGTAAGGACTCTCGGGGGGAGGGGTGGTCATAGTTGTGAGAGCTCCTGGGTGGATGGCCAGGGATCTTCAAGCGGGTTGGAGGGCCATAGTGAGGACAGGGCTGTGAAGGGAGATAAAGCCCAGGGGTAGTGAGAGGTCCTCGTGGCGGAGGAAATCCTTGGTAGGAGAAGGTGGCCATTGAGGAAGGCGGAGGTAGTGGTAGGTGAGGGTCCTAGAGTGGCAGTAAAATTTTGGTAGATAAAGGCCCGGGGGTGTGAGAGGTACTAATGGTGGGGGAGGGAGTTCCTGAAGGGGAGGAAAACCACGGTAGTGGCGGGGACTATAGAGGGAGGTAAAGGCCCCGGGTGTGGGGGGTAATGGCGAGGAAGGGGTCATGGTGGAGGAAGAAGTCCTTGGTGAGAGAGGCGGGCGGGAAAGTGAATGAAGGCCATGGTGTGGAAGGTTCTGGTCCCGGGAGGGGGTCTTGAGGGGAAGGGTTCTTGTACGGGAGGGGTGGTCACGGTGGTGGGAGCTCCTGAGTAGAGAACCAGGGGATCTTCGTGGGAGTTGGGACAAGGAGGCCGTAGAGGAGGAGCAGTGGAAGAGGAAGGCTGTAGCGTAGGATTAAGGCCCTAATTGGGGAGGGCGTAGAAATGCGTGAAGAGGTCTTGGTGGGGATGTGGTACGTGAACAGAAATGAAGGCCATAGTGGTGTGGTGGTGGTCGGAGGGACGTGGTCCTAAAGGGGGGAGGACACTCTGAGTGGAAGAGGGTGATCGGGGGGGGAGACTAGGTGGAGGACTAGGGGATGATTGGAGGTATGAACGGAGGGTGCCATGTGGGGGAGAGGCTGTGGACGGAGAAAGTCACGGAGAGAAGAAGAGGGTAATGTGAAGTGATCAAGGCTCAGACGCTGGTTGTGGTGGTTGATGATTATTGAAGTGAGGAGGAATTCCAAGGGAGAGGGCCTATCCGGATGTGCAAAAGGAAAGGGTTCGCAGGGGGGATACTGCGGAGGTAAATGACCATGGGGTGGGCATTAAAGCCTCTGGTAGAAGATTATGGCCGTTGTGGGGGAGGAGTTTGTGGCTGAGGAGGGCTGCGACTGTTGAAGAGTGACCGTGGTGGCAGAGAGCGACCGTGGTGAATGAGGTGGTCGTGGTGAAAGAGGAGGCTCGTGATGAAGAAAGGATGAAACGGGGTTCATGGTGGAAGATTGAGGACCGCTGATAGAGGGGGAGCAAAAGAAGCGCAAAGCAAACCTCAACTCAGGAACAAAAATTTTAGACCAAACACTGAGGACTGTGATGGTCGAACGAGGCGCGAAGCGGCCAGGGGGCGAAGCCCCCTAGTACATTTGAATGAAGTTTGGTGACAGCAGCCGCATCCAGAACTGCGGACTCTCAATGTATTCCCAGCTATAAAGATTTCAACTTCGGTCCTGAAGTTTTGATCCAGTGATCATGTCTGTAGCGTGATTTCAGTCGGTGGCTTCTTTAAAGGTATACAGTTACCTTTAATCGTACCGTATATTGAATGTCAGTTTTAGAGGCTTTCTGAGTCAAACATAATGTTGGTCCGATTCTCTCTCTCTCTCTCTCTCTCTCTCTCTCTTTTTCTTAATTTATTTTTTATCGGACTATGAAAGCCTTTCGATTTTTAAAGAAATCGGTCTGATAGAAAAGACAGGTGATGGGGTAAAAATGTAAGCTTCGTTTCCCCATGATTATAGGCCAGTAAAAACTGATGCGGGTAAATAAAACGCGAATAGAAGAGACAGGGTAGAGGGCGAACTTTCCTGCCTCAAGAACTCCGCGGAGGAAGACTGTGGTGGCTACTTACCCTCTTAGTGCTGGGTCAGTGGCTTGTGTGTTCGCATTTTTCGTTTCGTCAGTCATAAATGCCAGCCATGTACCTTACCCCTTCGGAGAACAAGAAAATAATTTCTGAGTTTATTATGAAAAATCGGTCTCTGAAGTCCAAATTCCTTAAAGTTTTCCAGATGTTTGAATTCCTTAAAATCATATTGTATTGGCTGCAGGCGAGATGTTGGGGCCAGGCAGGTGCCCCTTGCACTCACCTGTAGTCCTTTCTTTGTAAGATCTTTTACTTATACTTACTCAAAATAAAATAAAATACGAATCTGTTCTTCTTCCATCTTTAGGGATTACATATTAAGGGTATCCTTTTCTTTTCTAGTGTTACAGTTGTGGAAAACCCTCAGCTTCGTGGCTACATCTTCTAGCAGTCATATCTGTATCCTGTGTGTAAAAACGCTTGACCATAATGCTTTCGCTTTGTTCGTGAAGATCAGTAAATCGGCCAATAATGAACTGTGTGGCTGAGCTGTCTTGATTATTGCCGGATCATAGTCTCAACAAGGAGCAATTAACTTATTCTGCAAGGTATGCATGTGTGTAGATCAAAGGTAGAGGACTTCAGTGTAGGTCTAGTCTCAGTAGGGCGATTGGAGGTATCATGTAAGACGGAATCTCGAGGACACAATGAAGGGTAAAGAATCAAAACTGACATTTGCCATTTCACTTCAAGGGCGAAAATAGGCAAAATACTGTACACGGGTGTAGGAATATCTTTGCTGGGCCTATGAATGTGCAGCATGTATAATATACTCCACGTTCACTGGCGTAACAAAGATATTACTGCACCCGTGTACAGTATTTTGCCTGTTTGCGCCATTGAAGTAAAATGGCAAATGTGAGTTCTGATTCTTTACCCTTCACATCTCCGCAGAAAGAATATCTGCACTTCAAGGTGCGGATCTACTCTATACTCATGGTGTTTCCTGTCAGCACTTTTGAGTAAATATATTGTTTTGTGTCTCGGTTGTGAAACGGTACTTCAAGATACTCGAATCAGTGCCTGCATGCCAACGAGATGAATAAAGAGTCACGGACTACAGCAACCGATTGTGGTTGCTCCAGCTTTGAAATCGCAGTCGATCATCTCGTTCTCGAAATCTCAAAGAACTTATGGAATCATCAGAACTAGGCGTATCAATCAATGTAACTGTATTAAACTTCGTTTTGTCGCCTGTATTAATCGTTTGATTCTGTCTGTGTTCTTTAGCTTTCGTTTTTTCATCACTTCCCCCCCTCCGGGGGGAGGGAGGAGAAAATGCAGCGTGAGTTATCGTATTACTTACTGAGATATTCTTGGTGCACGTACCGACAACTATGGAGACCACAGATCAGTGCGTTTTGTTCGCAAAAATAGAACATTCATGCCGGAAAAGGAGAAGATTAAAGGACTCAGTAAGTTTTTATTGATTATACCTGTGTGACCATGGGTAACTAAACGGACCCTAGGCATCAAAAACTATTTTCCAGGTTTTTTGAAATTTGAGTATTCGGAGACCAGTAGTTTCGCGTGAGCTCCTCAAAAAATGTTAAACCGAGAGAAACACCTCTGGACAACAGAAAGAACCTCAGGGGCCTGAGAGGATAATTTTATCAACTGGGATATAAACCTGCACTGGAGTGCGCTGCGAAATCATCTGTGTGGGTCTTAGCAGGAGAAAATGAAAAGGTGATCATGTGTACTTTCAAATAGGAACACTGCTATCTTCAGGAGGGGAACAGAAATTACTCTACCAATACTATAATTACCATTTTGCTAGGTTAGACTTGGTAGTTGGTAGCCAGTAGCCGAAAGTCAAAAGCCGTTAAAAATGGTACCCGGAAGGCGGAAAGATGGTAGCCGGAAGTTTTTTTAACTTTGGAAGGAAGTTGGAAGCTTTATAAATTTGGGGTAGCTGGAAGATAAGCTTTTTCAATCGGCTACTCATCCCTGGTTGATGTAAGCAAAGATGGAATTTTACATACAGAATTCAATATTCTACTTTCTCCTTGTAGAATGGTATATGCAAAATGTAAAATATATAGCAAATGAATTATATATGGAGGCAGTCAAGTGAGACAGAACCAAGCGACAAAATCTATTGTTTGAGAACACGTGATTCGAAGTTCAAGAGCTATGTAGAAACTATATGACATAGCGTTACTGACAAGCTTTTTCCAACGTGAGTATACACATTTTTGAATCGGGGGCCCAATTTTGAAAAATTCTACTTCCTCGCCCTTTTCAAGGATACTAATAACTCATTTTGTTTACAGATGTGGGTTGGTTCTCATATGCTTAACGGTGTCCAGATATCTTTGTTTTCAATAATCAAAAATAAAGTAATCTACGTAATTCAGTGTCCAATTTAAGATATTCTATGTTACTTGGAATATATTATGTAGAATTTATGTGTATATATCGTGTTCTATGTATGTGTATATTTTAATTTATGTTCTATGGGCCACATCAGGCCTTGAAGATAGTCACAATTTTCTTTCCAATTTGTGACATGAAATTAGAACTGGTGACCTATTATGAAGTTACTTGCTATTGGTGAAGTGAGCCTGGCCAAACAGACTCTGTTTGTTCATATTGTAAAGCACCTTATCTTAGTCACAGTTTTGAAAACATCCTTGATAGAGTATGTTAACAGCCATGTGAGCTCTGAAAGTTCCACAGTCCTCTAAAACTCCTAGTAATTGTTTAGCCTACTCTGTTACTTGATGTGGCAAAAGGGCCCCTTACTTCAGATGCCTTTTTGACAGCTAAATCATTTGAGAGCTGAAGATTCGAAAAATCTTCCAGTTGTCATTTAGCATAGCCTGTTATTTGATTTCCATGCAGTGCGCCTGGTAAAAGAGACTCTATTCTGGGTACAGTAAGGCCTCTTGTCTTGGTCACAGATTCAATAATTTCCATGACAGAGTATGTTAATCGCCATTTAAGAGCTAAAATGGGAAATACTCCTAATAGTCGCTTAGTGTAGTCTCTCATTCGATTTTGTGTAGTGCGCCAGGTAAAAGGTACTCTATTCCGAGTATAGTAACGTCCTTTTTCTTGTTCACAGATTCAATAATTCCCATGACAGAGTATGTTAACCGCCATTTAAGAGCTAAAATGGGAAATACTCCTGATAGTCGCTTAGTGTAATCTCTCATTTGATTTTTATGTAGTGCGCCAGGTAAAAGGTACTCTATTCGAGGTACAGTAAGGGCCTTTTTCTTGTTCACAGATCCGATAGTTCTCATGACAAAGTATGGTAACCGCCATTTAAGAGCTAAAATGGGAAATACTCCTATAGTCGCTTAGTGTAGTCTCTCATCCGATTTTTGTGTAGTGCGTCAGGTAAAAGGTACTCTATTCCGGGTACAGTAAGGCCTCTTGTCTTGGTCACAGATTCAATAATTTCCATGACAGAGTATGTTAATCGCCATTTAAGAGCTAAAATGGGAAATACTCCTAATAGTCGCTTAGTGTAATCTCTCATTTGATTTTTATGTAGTGCGCCAGGTAAAAGGTACTCTATTCCAGGTACAGTAAGGGCCTTTTTCTTGTTCACAGATCCGATAGTTCTCATGACAGAGTATGGTAACCGCCATTTAAGAGCTAAAATGGGAAATACTCCTATAGTCGCTTAGTGTAGTCTCTCATTCGATTTTTGTGTAGTGCGTCAGGTAAAAGGTACTCTATTCCGGGTACAGTAAGGCCTCTTGTCTTGGTCACAGATTCAATAATTTCCACGACAGAGTATGTTAATCGCCATTTAAGAGCTAAAATGGGAAATACTCCTAATAGTCGCTTAGTGTAGTCTCTCATTCGATTTTATGTCGTGCGCCAGGTAAAAGGTACTCTATTCCGGGTATAGTAAAGTCCTTTTTCTTGTTCACAGATCCGATAGTTCTCATGACAGAGTATGTTAACAGCCATCTTGAAAGTTATCTGGCAAAAGGGCCTCTTCCTTCAGGTGCCCTTTTGACAGATAACTCATTTGAGAGCTGAAAGTTCGAAAAATCTTCCAGTTGTCGTCCAGCCTAGCCTGTTATGCGATTTCATTGTAATGCGTCTGGTAAAAAGGACTCTATTCCAAGTACAGTAAGCCCCCTTATCGTGGTCACAGATTCAATTATTCCTATGACAGTGTGTTAACAGCCATTTTCAGAAGTTCTCTGGCAAAAGGGCCCCTGCAGGCGAGTGCCTTACAATAGAAGTTAACGAATGCAGACAATATCAAACGTTTAATACAAACGACAAAAACGAAGTCTAAATGTGTACAGTGATGGATCTAGTAATTTTGCATAGGTACCAATACAATTTGGAGTTAACTATAGTTGAGTGTCCAGATAACTGTGCCCGAGCGAACGATACGTTCATTGAGAGATGGTAATCCACTGCGGTTTTAAAGCTTGGTCGGCTACTGATGGTTGTTGTAGGCGCTGATTCATTATTCATCCCGCTGTCAAAATGATTTCCACTGCAGAGCTTGGACGGCTGCTGATGGTTGCTGTAGGCGCTGATTCGTTATATATCCTGCTGTCAAAATGATTTCCACTGCAGAGCTTGGACGGCTTTTGATGGTTACTGTAGGCGCTGGTCCAATATTCATCCCGCTGTCAAAATGATTTCCACTGCCAGCATGCCGGCATTGATTGGAGTATCCATTTAATTACCAAAAAAACAAAACAATAAATTTACTCAAAACTGCTTCTCGAAATTGAGTGTGTCAGAGCAAAAAGGACATAAGTGTAATATAATGTATATTATACTGGTCGTTTTTTCTCTGACACACTCAATCGCAATTTGAAGTGCAGAGATTCTCACATTCGATAAATCACCTCTAGATTCCTTTCCTGTGTTACAGTCTTAAGCCATCTGATCCGATGAGAACGCTATGGTTACAGTGTGTTTCGAATCGTCTTACTGAGATTGAAATAGTCTCAATGATTTAAAGAGAAGTCTTCTTTCTACTTTTAATAAGTACCTACATACATGTACCCCCTGCAGAAGAAGCTAACCGCCCCCTGTTGAATTTCATGATCCGGCAGTAATCAAGATAGCTCAACTGCACACGTACCATGACCGATTCACTGAAGGGCCATAACAGCCCCTGATTCCTCCCTCCCTAATCTTGCTTCTCGAAATTGCAATTTGAAGCACGGAGATTCTTACTATCAAAATATCACTTCGGGTTTTTTATCCTGTATTGCAATAATGAAGATCTAGCAATAAATGTTAAAAAGTCGATTGCAATTGTCCAACATGACCTAATTCTCCTGCAGACCAGCGGCCGCTGACCGACACTGACTGATAAGAGACTGAGTAATAAATAGACCTATGAAAGATTTAGGAGAATGCGATGGCCGTTTGCATTAACAGTTCGCAGGATGTCAAGCTCAGCTGAAGCGAACCCCTATCGCTCTAGACTGTAGCCGGCATCTATCACAATCGCTAAGTAGTCATTTCCAGTTTACGGGCCAGTTTGACAGGGCGGTAGGACTAGCCGAGAGACTGTCCCAGAACTGCAAGACTCATGCCGCAAGGACCAACATTGGCCAGCGTTCATGGACTTGGTCCACAATCCAGAAGCAAGAACACACAGCTACGTTACGTGAATGAGATTCCTCCCTTTAGGTTGCTGTCAGTATGTTAAGTAAGTTAGGGCCGCAACGTTGGGTTACAGCCAGACCATGTTATGTTGACCTGCAGTACTGATGTGTCTGCTAACAGGAAGTGATACGAACCAGAACTGGCGTTCCCGTTACCATTGCCACCGTGTCTGGACGACTGACCCTCAGGCCAGGAATACACCTTAACTCGCCTAATCAGATCTTGTGCCGGGTACGTACAGCTAGGTTAGGGCTGTCAGTGACCGCTGTAATTTTATTGAAATTAAAGCTACAATTTCACTTTAATCAGACTCTAAATCAGAACTTTGCTGTTTAAAGTGTTCTAGAGACTAAGACCTACAAGAGCCTAGAGAAATATCTCGTTACATTGTTAGTTGTAAGATCTATCAGACGATTTAGATAGATCTTGTTAGTTAATTATAGTGTCATAAGAGTTGATTTGCTGAGCAGTATCAGTGTTGCTCATATTAACCCCATAAATGTTGTTTTCTGTTATGTTGTAACGAGATGATGCACAGATCAGAAGTCTATCATAAACAAAACACAATACCTACAACAGACAATAGCAACCGACTTCATAACTAAAAGTAATCAAATTATTCAATCAAATTTGATAGAAGGATCCCTACTTACGAATGTTGGCAAGGACGACCGACATCAAGACGCTCATTAATGCGAATAATTTTATCGCTTAAATTTCTCCCAATAACAAACGGTGTGCTGGAGCGGGAGCCGTGGAGAAGAAAATAATATAAACCTGTAGAATCCCGATTCCGTATAATATGCGTGTAGGTATATGCATCCATCCCCCTGCAGCCCTCCAGCCCTCGATCTATGCGCGAAAAATGAAGTCTCTGATGAAAAAAAGGAAGTACGTCACCTTTAAAGACTGACAGTTCATCATCTTTTCTCTTCTTTCCCTTCTTATGCGGCAGGCATGATCACTGGATCAACACTTCAGGATCTAAGTTGAAATCTTCAGCTGAGTGCACATTAAGAAGCTAACTACTCCCTGTTGAATTTCATGGTCCGGCAATAATCAAAATAGCTCAACCGCACACGTACCATGACCGATTCACTGAAGGGCCATAACAGCCCAACCGCACACGGTTCATTAGGCCGATTCACTGAAGAGACTATCCCAAATAAAGGGAGAGCATAAAACTACCAGGGAGACTAACGTTCGTGCACTTCTACGCAGAAAATACATGCAACTCCTACTGCTTCTTCCCTCCTAATACTGCTTCTCGAAATTGCAATTTAAAGTGCAGCGATTCTTACTATCGAAATATCACATTTTGGGTTTCCTTCACCTTTAATAAGTACCTACATACATGTACCCTCTGCAGAAGAAGCTAACCGCCCCCTGTTGAATTTCATGATCCGGCAATAATTAAGATAGCTCAACCGCACACGTACCATGACCGATTCACTGAAGGGCCATAACAGCCCAACCGCACACGGTTCATTTAGCCGATTCACTGAAGAGACTATCCCAAATAAAGGGAGAGCATAAAACTACCAGGGAGGCTAACGTTCGTGCACTTCTACACAGAAGATACATGCAACTCCTGCTGCCTCCCTCCTAATACTGCTGCTCGAAATTGCAATTTGAAGGGCAGAGATTCTTACTATCGAAATATCACATTTTGGGTTTCCTTCACCTTAAAAAGTACCTACATACATGTACCCTCTGCAGAAGAAGCTAACCGCCCCCTGTTGAATTTCATGATCCGGCAATAGTTAAGATAGCTCAACCGCACACGTACCATGACCGATTCACTGAAGGGCCATAACAGCCCAACCGCACACGGTTCATTTAGCCGATTCACTGAAGAGACTATCCCAAATAAAGGGAGAGCATAAAACTACCAGGGAGGCTAACGTTCGTGCACTTCTACACAGAAGATACATGCAACTCCTGCTGCCTCCCTCCTAATACTGCTGCTCGAAATTGCAATTTGAAGGGCAGAGATTCTTACTATCGAAATATCACATTTTGGGTTTCCTTCACCTTAAAAAGTACCTACATACATGTACCCTCTGCAGAAGAAGCTAACCGCCCCCTGTTGAATTTCATGATCCGGCAATAGTTAAGATAGCTCAACCGCACACGTACCATGACCGATTCACTGAAGGCCATAACAGCCCAACCGCACACGGTTCATTTAGCCGATTCACTGAAGAGACTATCCCAAATAAAGGGAGAGCATAAAACTACCAGGGAGGCTAACGTTCGTGCACTTCTACACAGAAGATACATGCAACTCCTGCTGCCTCCCTCCTAATACTGCTGCTCGAAATTGCAATTTGAAGGGCAGAGATTCTTACTATCGAAATATCACATTTTGGGTTTCCTTCACCTTAAAAAGTACCTACATACATGTACCCTCTGCAGAAGAAGCTAACCGCCCCCTGTTGAATTTCATGATCCGGCAATAGTTAAGATAGCTCAACCGCACACGTACCATGACCGATTCACTGAAGGGCCATAACAGCCCAACCGCACACGGTTCATTTAGCCGATTCACTGAAGAGACTATCCCAAATAAAGGGAGAGCATAAAACTACCAGGGAGACTAACGTTCGTGCACTTCTACGCAGAAAATACATGCAACTCCTTGATTCCTCCGTCCCACCCCCATCGGAGTCCAGTTTTCAAATGGTTGAAGCTGAGTCAGTACGCACAAACTGGCCGAAAGTGGAGCGGCATACTATGTTCCACTTCAAGCAAACATAAAGTCATATACTGTTTCAAACCCTGGCTTATATTTTGAAGAAGCATACAAATACACCCCGCCTTGTCGAGGAAAGTACAGCTTTCTATAAGTTAATGATCCGTCAATGATCAAGACGTCTCAACCGCACACGATTCATTATTGGCCGATTCATTGAAAAGACTGTCTCGAACAAAGGGAGAGCAGATCTATTGGACAGTCTTATGGTCGAGCATTTCCACACAGAGGATACAGATATGAGTGTTAGGAGATATAAGCCCGTATTATATAATTGAAAAGCCACGAAGATGAAGATTTTCTAAGACTTTAACACAGGAAAAGAAAATCGAACATCCTTAACAGAGATCTAAAACCTGAAAAAATGCAGAAAGAATTGTTGGAAATTCGATTGCCGTTTTCTAACATGAGCTAATATTTCGACCAAACTCTTGATGACACTACCTAGTTGACAGCGACTAAATGATCATAAAATTTTCCTGGGTTAAATTGACGAACCTCTGGATTTACCACCCTCCTCTCCTTCCCTTCGCTAATAGAAGGATTCCGAGAAACAAACTGAAGTTACAGCCTCCCATCCATCTTCTCTACTATCAACTACTAACTATTAAGAAAAAAACTAGCTGAAAAAGAAAATTAGTAGCACATAAACAAAAATTAACACTAAGTAGAATAGCGATGAGGCATGCAGGACTGAAATTCTGGTGAGTGCATAAAATTTAATTGAAGAACTGTTCGGAAAAGATCCGAAAAACCACGTATTTCTCTCCCTCTCTAACCCTTTCAACATTAATAAATATTAATAGCTTACATGTGTTTCATTCAGACCAATACTTTGTAATTTAAAAAAAAAAATAATAAAAATCTAGCAATAAATGTTGAAAAGTCGATTGCAATTGTCTAACATGACCTAATTCTCCTGCAGACCAGCGGCCGCTGACCGACACTGACTGATAAGAGACTGAGTAATAAATAGACCTATGAAAGATTTAGGAGAATGCGATGGCCGTTTGCATTAACAGTTCGCAGGATGTCAAGCTCAGCTGAAGCGAACCCCTATCGCTCTAGACTGTAGCCGGCATCTATCACAATCGCTAAGTAGTCATTTCCAGTTTACGGGCCAGTTTGACAGGGCGGTAGGACTAGCCGAGAGACTGTCCCAGAACTGCAAGACTCATGCCGCAAGGACCAACATTGGCCAGCGTTCATGGACTTGGTCCACAATCCAGAAGCAAGAACACACAGCTACGTTACGTGAATGAGATTCCTCCCTTTAGGTTGCTGTCAGTATGTTAAGTAAGTTAGGGCTGCAACGTTGGGTTACAGCCAGACCATGTTATGTTGACCTGCAGTACTGATGTGTCTGCTAACAGGAAGTGATACGAACCAGAACTGGCGTTCCCGTTACCATTGCCACCGTGTCTGGACGACTGACCCTCAGGCCAGGAATACACCTTAACTCGCCTAATCAGATCTTGTGCCGGGTACGTACAGCTAGGTTAGGGCTGTCAGTGACCGCTGTAATTTTATTGAAATTAAAGCTACAATTTCACTTCAATCAGACTCTAAATCAGAACTTTGTTGTTTAAAGTGTTCTAGAGACTAAGACCTATAAGAGCCTAGAGAAATATCTCGTTACATTGTTAGTTGTAAGATCTATCAGACGATTTAGATAGATCTTTTGTTAGTTAATTATAGTGTCATAAGAGTTGATTTGCTGAGCAGTATCAGTGTTGCTCATATTAACCCCATAAATGTTGTTTTCTGTTATGTTGTAACGAGATGATGCACAGATCAGAAGTCTATCATAAACAAAACACAATACCTACAACAGACAATAGCAACCGACTTCATAAGTAAAAGTAATCAAATTATTCAATCAAATTTGATAGAAGGATCCCTACTTATGAATGTTGTCAAGGGCGACCGACATCGAGACGCTCATTAATGCGAGTCATTTTATCCCTTAAATTCCTCCCAATAACAAACGGTGTACTGGAGCGGGAGCCGAGGAGAAGAAAATAATATAAACCGGTAGAATACCGACTCCGTATGCGTGTAGGTATATGCATCCATCACCCTGCAGCCCTCCAGCCCTCGATCTATGCGCGAAAAATTAAGTCTGTGATGAAAAGGAAGTACATCACCTTTAGAGAAGCCATAGACTGACAGTCCATCATCTTTTCTCTTCTTTCTCTTCTTATGCGGCAGGTATGATCACTGGATTAAAACTTCAGGACTTAAGTTGAAATCTTCAGCTGAGCGCACATTGAGAGTCGCCAATATGGATGCTGCTGCTGTCGCCAAACATTACTCAAACGTACGAGAACGCGTGGAAGTTCAGGAGCTAGAAGGGAAAAAGAAATATGAATGTTGTTTTACTCGAGTATAATACTGCTGCTGATGATTGACCATCTGATGGGTTACTTTCATCCCGTTGTCAAAAGGTTTTCCACGGCAGAGCTTAGGCGGCTGTTGATGGTTGCTGTAGGCGCTGGTCCATCCTTCATCCGGCTGTCAAAATGATTTCCACTGCCGGCATGCTGGCATTGATTGGAGTATCTTGAAGTACCATTTCATTACCAAAAAACAAAACAATAAATTTACTCAAAACTGCTTCTCAAAATTGAGTGTGTCAGAGCAAAAAAGACATAAGTATAAAATAATTTATATTATACTTGTGCTTTTTGCTCTGACACACTTAATCGCAATTTGAAGTGCAGAGATTCTTCCCTATTGACCAAATCTACTGAAATTTCGCTTACTCAGTTGCGGAAATTTCAAATTTCCGCAAAAAATTCGAGGCAGATGCCGAATTCGGGAGCAGAACGTAGCGATTTTTCTGATTTTTCCGCTGCAGTATCTGCAGCGTCTCCAGAATTCCTGTCCATTACGTTGCGTTACGCCGCGATTATCTAACCCGCGGCGGGCGCGGATTTTACAATTACGCTGCATTCAGCAGCTTAAAATAAAGCCGCAACTGATGCGTAATTTAAATATTGAGGCGTTCAGCTGCGAATAATGAACGTGCCTCAGTAGCGGACATTGTGGAATTTCTGTTCTGCCGCGACTTTATCTGTTCCGCATCAATAGTGGCGGACGCAGAATAAAATGTTCTGCGGCGACTTTATTTGTTCCGCATCAGAAGTGACTGACGCAGAATAAAAGTTGAGGCGTTCTACCGCGACTATTCCACATTCCGCGGCAGTAACGATTAGTGCGAAATATGAAAGTCGACACGTTCTACTGCGATCCTAATAACTGCTGCTGATCCAGAATTTTTTGGCCAGTAGCGTTTAGAAGCTGCAAATACAAAGCAGTGGCTGATGCGGACTTCAATATTGGAAGTGCTCCATTGTGACTGTGTATTCAATCTGCTGCACAGAATTTTTCCTAATATAGGCTAAAGGTACCGCAAAATTCAATAATAAACAATAAAGGATCTGTAGTAATAATCCTCCCTTTAAACCTCCCTAAACCTCCCTTCCATCCTCATTGTCACCAAGAAAACATATCTGTAGAACAAATTTTTTTCTTGTGTTTCAAAAATTCAAATCGTTTTGAATATTTATTGACGCTCGGATCATTTTTATGGTCTCTGATCATTATAATGACGTTGTTCTGTGTACACGTTCTTTATTATTGACGCAGCGCTCGAAATGATTGACTATGTATAATTCGCGTAAGTTGCCTCCAGGAAAAACGGTACATGCCTGCATTTTCGGAGCCTTTCCAATAATACGACGAATATCCCGATGAACAGTTTCATTGTGGTTGCCTTGAAGTTGCGAAAGAGGAGATATTATATTAAACTACCCAAAACCACAAAAATAACGGAAAATCGATTTTTTGACAGACCACGTTTCACCAGTTTCACCTTTCATGTACGAATGTAAATGTAGCGCAGTGCGCGATGATTTGGTTTCCCTATGTAGTCCCCGTATGAATAATGCAGTTATAGGGGGGAGAATTCCGCAGCCCCATAAGTTGATGACAGACAGAAAAAATAGTAGGTAACAGTATAGCAAAAATTTTCCTAGCATTTCATGTAATTTTCCATCTGTGTCCTCTTCCCCCTAGTCCGTCCCTAAAAGTAGACATATTTGTCCGAGGCACCCTGTTGTCAAGAGCGGACATTAAAAATTTGAAAACCTGAGTATAAATACCTATTTTCACTAACTCGAGCACCGTAACCCATTCGATAATTTGAATGCGTATAAATTGGAACGAAATAACTGTCAAACGACCGTTCGCAATTCATTTTATTTTACTTATGGCAGTGAGGTGTCGTCAAATTGTCAAATATTTGATAACTGAACGGAAAAAGTCATCCAAGACCGATACAGTAAGACATTATGAAAATCGAAAATGTTGACAAAAATTAACGTCGGAATTGAAAGTGTATGTCTAACCTGGTGTGACCAGATCGAACAGAAATTCTTTTGAACTTAGAGAAAGGCCCTTAACATGGGAACGTTATATCCCTTTCTTTCTTTACTATTTTCCAATACTGCAGGCTGCGTAGCTGCTGGTCACTTAGCGTCGCCGAAGGCTAGTCGTCGTGTGCCGCTGTCCGGCTGTCCATTATTCGAAATAACGATAAACGAAAGTTTCGTGCAATTTCCGAATTATCAAATGTGGTGCAAACTTATGAAATTAAAGCGTTAAAATTGTTGCAATTACTGTCGTTCATGGGAAGATTTTTTCACAAGGTCGTTTCCTAATATCGGTTATTCGCTAATGAAGAGAGGAACAAGTGATCAATTTATTTGATGAACTTGGTAAGTATTTACATTACCGGTAGCTGGCAGTACTATCTGACATTGGTTTCATATTGCACTGACATTTGTGTATTTGCATGAACACAGATTTATGACGAATGTAATCGCAGTTCCAACGTGCCCATTGTCCACTATTCAGCGATCCAAGTTGTCAGTTCACTCGTAAGTACAGTATTCATGTTTCAATATGCACGTTCAAAGGCTCGAGCATGGTGCAGGAACTTTCTGCTTGACGACTATTTTGGCAAAATTGCACTCGTATGACGAGCGTGCACTAACGAATGTCACGCAACAAATTTCCTTAATGTATCCGCATTTAATCAATGTACAGTACCGTTGAATACGTTCATTCTGAACGTATGATCGTATTCAATGGTATTCAGAAATGAGATGTCGCTACTGCAAGATGCAGCATACCGTTTTGTCAAATTCAAATTAGATTCTCATTTCGGCATCGGTTTTGATTAACAAAAAAACTGAAGCCAGTCTCAAGTTCTGAAATCGAAATAAATCCGAAAATATCAGAACTCTAACCTCGCGAATCAAGTAATGTGAAACTGATACAAATGAAGTCGGTGGCTGAATGAAGGAACCTCTAGTATTTATCATTGGTAGCGCGAATAGTTTGTTGTTGATAGGATTTCGTTGAACTCATTGCGGTTTCTGAAGTCAGTGGGTGGGTGTTTTTTCCCTTCATGTGAAATTTCCCGTACAGTAACGTTAGAAAGAGTGAATTCCGAATTCGACATCGTGAAAATCAATCTGATCTTAAAGTTCCTGGTTCAGAGTATTTCTTTGGCTGCGCGTACATTTTCATAGAGGGAATCGATATGGTGATTATTAGGTCTGTTCAGGCAGTGTACAGAAATTAATCTTGATGATTTTTTCTGTAAGTTCTGTACAAACGTCTCTGTTTGTTTCTGTAAGTTTCTGTAGTGCTGTTGTGTAATTGTTTTAGCGTATGCTCAAACACTTTTTTTGTACTTTCTGTTGAAATTTCCGATCAACGTTCATTTTCATGGATAAATCTCCACATAAAATAAAATTGAACAATTGCAAATCACCTTCAACGTTCTCTCTTGAAATTATTTAATTGTTATCAAATTTTTTATAAGGATTTCATTGATAAATCTCCACATAAAATAAAATTGAACAATTGCAAATCACCTTCAACGTTCTCTTATGAAATTATTTAATTGTTAGCAAATTTTTTATAAGGAATAACCAAAAGTTTTTTCCGTTCCAACTGTTCACAAAAAAGTTACAGAAACTTACAGAAACTCCAGAAAGTCGGTGCTCGAACATTCTCTCTGCAGTTACAGAAAGTGCAGAAAAGTTGCCCAAACGCACTTTCTGTACATTTTGTCAACTTTGGTAGTTTCTGTATGCTGCCCAAACAGACCTATTTTGTTTCAACAGACACTAATATTTTTTCCTGACGTCTTGGCCGTATTATATGGGGTTAGCAGGGCGTCCATTTAGTCACTTTTTTCTACAAAGGTCACTTCTTGCCACTCATTCTGTATACATTTCACTTTTCAATAATCTGCTCTCATGCTGAAAATTAAATTTTCAGATTCCAGAAATGCAGCCACCCAGCACGCGAATGCGACGCGAAATGTATCTGAAAAACTTGCATAAATTGTTCGTTTATTTTCATATAAAAATTGTTTTCTTTCATACTAGCATCAGAAATTAATGAAAGTCGCCGTAGTATGCATTGAAGAATATTCTGCTTTGTACAGCAGTGAAATAATAGTCGCTCCTGAACGCTGCTGAATAAAATTTTCTGCGCAGTTCTGCTTCCAATATAGTCCGCTCCGAGACGCTCCAGAGAAATAATTATGTGGCAGAATATAATTGATGAAACGTAGTGGAACGCTGCGGAAAATTGATTTTGTTCGAAGCAGAACTATGCGGAAATAGATTTTGTTCGAGGCGGAACAATGCGGAAATATGATTTTTTCCGCGTCAGTAGAGGAATAGAATTCCGCAGCTGAACGTTGCGTGGTAGGAATACCGTACAGGATTGCGGAAACGGATTCAGTTTCTTCGCGACTGAAGTTGCGGAAATTATTTTCCGTTTCAGTAGCGAGAAAAAAGTGTCTCATTTTGCAGAATTTTTGAGACGCTGCGGAATTTTGCGGAATTTAAATGTGAAAATGGTCAATAGGGTTACTATCGAAATATCACCTCGAGATTCCTTTCCTGTTGTACAGTCTTAAAAGCCATCTGATCCGCTGAGAACACTATGGTTATATCTTACTGAGATTGAAATAGTCTCAATGATTTAAAGAGAAGTCTTCTTTCTACTTTTAATAAGTACCTACATACATGTACCCCCTGCAGAAGAAGCTAACCGCCCCCTGTTGAATTTCATGATCCGGCAGGAATCAAGATAGCTCAACTGCACACGTACCATGACCGATTCACCGAAGGGCCATAACAGCCCCTGATTCCTCCCTCCCTAATCTTGCTTCTCGAAATTGCAATTTGAAGCACGGAGATTCTTACTATCAAAATATCACTTCGGGTTTTTTATTCTGTATTGCAATAATGAAGATCTAGCAATAAATGTTGAAAAGTCGATTGCAATTGTCTAACATGACCTAATTCTCCTGCAGACCAGCGGCCGCTGACCGACACTGACTGATAAGAGACTGAGTAATAAATAGACCTATGAAAGATTTAGGAGAATGCGATGGCCGTTTGCATTAACAGTTCGCAGGATGTCAAGCTCAGCTGAAGCGAACCCCTATCGCTCTAGACTGTAGCCGGCATCTATCACAATCGCTAAGTAGTCATTTCCAGTTTACGGGCCAGTTTGACAGGGCGGTAGGACTAGCCGAGAGACTGTCCCAGAACTGCAAGACTCATGCCGCAAGGACCAACATTGGCCAGCGTTCATGGACTTGGTCCACAATCCAGAAGCAAGAACACACAGCTACGTTACGTGAATGAGATTCCTCCCTTTAGGTTGCTGTCAGTATGTTAAGTAAGTTAGGGCCGCAACGTTGGGTTACAGCCAGACCATGTTATGTTGACCTGCAGTACTGATGTGTCTGCTAACAGGAAGTGATACGAACCAGAACTGGCGTTCCCGTTACCATTGCCACCGTGTCTGGACGACTGACCCTCAGGCCAGGAATACACCTTAACTCGCCTAATCAGATCTTGTGCCGGGTACGTACAGCTAGGTTAGGGCTGTCAGTGACCGCTGTAATTTTATTGAAATTAAAGCTACAATTTCACTTCAATCAGACTCTAAATCAGAACTTTGTTATTTAAAGTGTTCTAGAGACTAAGACCTATAAGAGCCTAGAGAAATATCTCGTTACATTGTTAGTTGTAAGATCTATCAGACGATTTAGATAGATCTTTTGTTAGTTAATTATAGTGTCATAAGAGTTGATTTGCTGAGCAGTATCAGTGTTGCTCATATTAACCCCATAAATGTTGTTTTCTGTTATGTTTGTAACGAGATGATGCACAGATTAGAAGTCTATCATAAACAAAACACAGTACAACAGACAAAGCAACCGACTTCATAAGTAAAAGTAATCAAATTATTCAATCAAATTTGATAGAAGGATCCCTACTTATGAATGTTGGCAAGGGCGACCGACATCGAGACGCTCATTAATGCGAATAATTTTATCTGGAGCGGGAGCCGTGGAGAAGAAAATAATATAAACCGGTAGAATCCCGATTCCGTATAATATGCGTGTAGGTATATGCATCCATCCCCCTGCAGCCCTCCAGCCCTCGATCTATGCGCGAAAAATGAAGTCTCTGATGAAAAAAAGGAAGTACGTCACCTTTAAAGAAGCCACAGACTGACAGTTCATCATCTTTTCTCTTCTTTCTCTTCTTATGCGGCAGGCATGATCACTGGATCAAAACTTCAGGATCTAAGTTGAAATCTTCAGCTGAGCGCACATTGAGAGTCGCCAATCTGGATGCTGCTACTGTCGCCAAACATTACTCAAACGTACAAGAACGCGTGGAAGTTCAGGAGCTAGAAGGGAAAAAGAAATATGAATGTTGTTTTACTCGAGTGTAATATTGCTGCTGATGAATGACCATTTGATGGGTTACTTCATAAGGTACCGACGGGTAATATGGGCCACCCACTCATATCGAGAACTATGAAATATTTGGAGCAAATGGCTGCACTTGATTGATGTTGGGTATCATACCATAACACCGGACATCATTGCGGAAGTGCTCTATCCACATGAATTGAATGCTTCCATAGAAAAGGGACCCAAGTGAACTTAGGCTCTTCTTTCAATAAATGGTGTAGTCTGATTCGGCAGGTCAGGAACACTATAGAACACCTCACATTACATCGCTATCTGGCACCAAACGGCCGCAAAAAGGGATCAAACATAACTGCTCTGAAAAATAATAGGTTCTATGACTTCCTTATGAGATCCGTGATATTGGTGATTATAGTTCGGTGATTCTCCAGTAATTCTCTAAGTTAGGCATCGACTTCTTGATCGTGCGTTGCCGGTACTTTATATTATTTGAACCTTAAATGTAAAAAAAAAATGTTTCAAAAAGAACTGTCTTCGAATTTCGTGTCACTTTCTCGATTGGTTTTTGATAGATTTTCGACTATCTCAGAAGAAAGCCAGGATGCGTTCCTCAGCGGTAATATTTTCGAAGAAAAAGCAGTTCTAGTGAAAAAGAATCCGAAAGGCGGTAGGCAGTATTATTCGACCCAAGTACTCTTTGCAGACATGATGTTTATTTTTCGTGAATATTGACTTCCTTATCAGAGACGAAACCATAGGGGGTGAGGGAGGTTGAAACACCCCGCTCCCCAATAATTTGGTAGTTGGCAAACTTTGAAACTGTTCATTTAGAATTTTCATTTTTATGCATGTTTGTTTGTTTGTTTGTTTACTATTATTATTTATTATTATTATTTTTTTTTTCAATTGAAAAATTGGCGAATTTTTAGTTTTCAAAAAGTATTTGTCAGCAAATTTGTCTTATCCACTTCCCGAAATTGAAAGTCAAATTTAGTTTCCGAAAATGTAGTACCACTAGTCTGTTAAAAGCCGAAGGTTTCAAGCTGAATATCGAACGTTATCTGAAAGGTTGAAACAAAGCTGAAATGTGGAAGACATTTTGAAAATCTGAAAGTCGGTAGCAATTTCAATGACTATTCTGCTTTTACTAGATTCTCTGTTTGACCTAAAGCCTGAGATTTGAGTAAGTTGTATATTTTATTAAAATCTAAAAAGTTGAAAGCAAAATACTTATTTTCCAATGTTACAAGCTGAATCCGATAGCAAATGTTCCATTGTTTAATTTACGGGATTTGGGCCAGGTGAATGTAGGAGGGAAATTTAGTCTGGAGCAAAAGTCAAAACTCCGTGTGTTTTTCCCATAAGAACGAAAAGGAGCTTGTGGCACGGATTACCCTAATCCGATCGACCTGAAACTTTGTAGGTTTTTTTATTATTTATTTTTATTTTATTGGAACCAGTTTAAGAGACGAATCACAGAGGAAATTCAGAAAAAAATTTCACCAAGAGTAAATAACGACCGCCTTAATCTGTAAAGGAAATTGTGTGTTCCTCTCAAGTATTCCTAATACAACATCCTCCCAGCCTAACCTCATCCCAGACTAGGGTATGTTCATGTGCACAAATGTGAGCGCTTGGAGGGGGGGGGATAAGGTTCCAATCTGCATTTGCAGGAACAAAACTATGTGGGGTGGAAACCCCCCCCCCCCCCAATTATTTGGCAGTCGATATTGGTGGCGATTTGTGATTTTCCCAGGGGGGGGGGTACAAACTGATGATCTACTGATATTTTTCCATTGATGACGACAGAGGGGGGAGGGGTAATTTCGGTGAAATAACACTATAGCTTCGCTTGATTCATTAGAAGTGCAATTAAACTGCGTTCACTGTTACTGGAAATGAATTTTACAAATTTACAAATATCAATATGCAATAAATTACAATATTATGTTTAGGAAATTTCAAGTAAAAACACATTTGCATTCAAATAATGCAAATGTGTTTCGCCGCATTGAATTCTTCACAATAAATTCGTGAGTTGCTTTTTCTACATCATAAGCAAAATCGTTATATCGTTCACAAGGTGCGGGCTTCCGTATGCACTGTGCAGTCTACAAATTTGCTAGCACCAACCCTGTAATAATCAGTTCAGGCAGTGCTTCTTTTGTTTCATCTCTGTTTACGTTTGATGATATGTATAAGTATATATATTATGTGAGCACTTTCTTCATTAAACTCCAGATTATTCAGTTTTAAACTTTTTACTTTCAAGAGTTATAATTCATGTGCACCCCTTCAAAGAAAAACAATAATTTTACCAGAGGGGGCACATTCCCCTGATTTTTTCTAGGGGGCATGTGCCCCCGTGCCCTCCCCCAGGATCGCCACCACTGGCAGTCGGCAAATTTTGAAATTGTTCACTTGAATTTTTCATTTTCTAAGAGCGTTTGTCAGTTTATTATTATTTCCTTTTTTTAATTAAAAAATCTCTGTTCCTTGTGTCAATTTTTCATTAATAAAATTGACTTCAGAGTATGTATGTGTCTTGATCCTTTTTCAGCTTTCGTTTTCTATTGAAAAATAAGTAGAGAAAGTAATCCAAGTAAAAAGGGTCCAACTTCCGTCACACTTCTAAATCCATATCTCCGCCAACATTTGACCTCAGCTCGTCATTTTAGGATTGCAAAATGAGACGTCCATTTCATAACATAATAACAATTATTACCCAAATAATCACAGCTAGATTACTAGTCTCCAAACGTCATTTTTGTACTTAGGCCCCTTATCAATGGACGCATTCAGTTACATCTGTGGAACTTTGTTTGAAAAACGTGATAAGCAAAATCGTCGAAGTTGAGAAATCACCGGTTTTCAAAGTGCGCCAAATCTACTTCGAGAAAACCTAAGTACGAACTTTTTAATGATAATTAGGGAAATTTTACGAGCTTTCCGAATATATAAATGATGAAGGTCGTCGAACTCGTTTTATCCAGAGAAAGTAATTTTTATGGAAAAGTTCGTAAATGTGAATGGGCGGGTAATATGGGCATACCTATCTGAATGAATTTATTTATCCACAAATGAGCCGAGGAACGTAATTTATCATTCTTATGTACTTATATTATTATCTTCAATTATAGAAAAGCATTACGGGCGACATCGTAAGAAATTATGACTTTCATTAAATTGTCGTTTATTGAAGCCTGTTTACACTTTCATTTGTTTTCAGTGACTTCGAGTTTCTAGAGAAAAAGATTTATTATCAATTGTACCCTGAATCAACCATTGCTAAGACATTGCCCCCTTCCCTCTATGAGTTAATAATGTAGAAAAATAAATCACCCCCCCCCAAAAAAATAACGTATTTCCTGATTCTCCTTCCGTTTTTCAGCATTATCCAAAAAATTAAACACCCATGCTCATATTATGTGCCTTTTGGCTTTAATATGAGACACCCCAGCCTTTCTTCATTCGGCTTTGGACGGCTGTAAATTGACTTTCTGAAGTGTTTGTGCACATACATTCTGATGGCATATTAACCCCGCTACATGTTCCACTTTGTATATACATTGTCAAAAGAACAAAAACTTGGCTCACCAGAGCGATTCGCGCTTTGGGGGCTCATATCTCCCGTCGGTACCTTATTCTAAAATCGCATTTCAATACACAGGTTCACTGATCAATAATAATTGAATACCTACCTTCCAATGAACCGGCACAGATTGAAACTATGATTCTCTTCTGCTTTTTTCTTCTTGTACCGTAGACATGATCATCGTATCAGGACCCGAGTTAAAATCTTCAGTTGGGAATATACAGACACTCGGAAGTTCTAGATGCTGTTGCAATTATTACACTCCATTCACCGATAAAAGAATGCCCGGACGTTTTGGGATTAAGCTTCCTTGGTGTTTTGTTGGTCACTGTTCAACAGGGTATGGCTGCAGATGCACAACCCTCTGTTAAATCATACTCATGGATGTGCTCGATACACACTTCCTTTTTTCAATACACTGTATGAGGTTACGAACTCCAACAGCCTTTCTTGACCAATGATGCTTTTCTCTACACGGTGGGCAGTCGATTACTCCTCTGATGTTTGATTCTGATGCTTTGTGTTACTCTGTAGTCAAAAAAAAAAAAAATCCGAATTAAATTTCGCGACAAAACAGGAAGTATAGCTCACAAATACATTCTGCAATAAAGGCGCAACTATGAATTAATTCTGGGAGGGGCTGAACCAGAGAAAATTGGGGAGGGTATATTTTCTGAAACGAAAAGAACACGTTTAATTACTTCGCTCATTCACTAAGATTTTAAAAAATGCTTAGAGCTTGGAGAAAGGGGAGGTGGTTATAGCCCCATGGCCCCCTGGTTGCGCCTATATTCTGCAATATATTGATGTAGCGAGTGAAGTTAGGAAAGAAAAAAAAACAAAATCCATATTCCTCGAAACTTTCACACATTTTTATGCGTTTTAGAGAAAAGTTGTATGGGATCTTTTTTATGAGAAATTCAAAAAAAAAATTTATGTTATATGCATTTTGGTCCTAAAGTTAATCGTGTATTTTTGTAAAATCTCAATATTACACATAACTTCAAGGTCAAAACGACATGTGTTAACGACATCAGATTGAGCTCAAATTTTTTATTGCGAGTTTCTAAGTCTATTGGAACAAATTTCAGCGCGCCCTAATCAATTGGCGAAAACTTGTAAAATAAGGGACACCCTAATGTTTATAGAGAAATATGTTCCGAATTTCGTGAATGTTAGAAAGAAATAGGAGTGCCCTAAAATAATGCTTCTTAGAAATAGGAATAATACGAAGTTCTGGGTTTCCTACAAGAAAATTCGCTTTCACAGAATTCTTTTCTAATTATTTCAATGTAGAGCACCTGACAATTATTTCAATGAAAGAATTTTCCAAAGATTTCAAAATTGTGAGGAGAAATAATTCATAGTTTTGAAAATCATTCGTCGGTATTGGGTTATTCTGTCATCGTCATACAAAACACAGTTTTCCTACCACAGTACTCAGGGAATCGTAAAAGCCAAGATTTGGCGCGCCAGTTTCTTTTGTGTCAATCATTGATTGATAAAAATTCGATCGTCGTAATGGTGAAACAGTTTGTGGTTTGAGTACCGAGCGGTAAAGTTTTAATTTCAATCAAAAGTAGAAATTCTTCTCTCTCCAATTTCTCCATTTTTTTCCCTCAAAAAATTTTCAGATTTTCTTTAATCTCCTCTCTTCTACGATAATCAGTACATGTCCCAATCGATTCCTTTCAAAATTGAAGTAGGAAATTTGAAATTATCTTTTCCCATTTCCTACTGAAATTCAGGAGTTATAGTTAGGTAATGCATCATGTCTGTTGGAATAGTAGTCGTTATCATAATCAATGAAGATAAACATTCCCCTATGGATGGAACATTCTCGGTTAATGTGTAAAGGAAATTGTGTGTTCCCTCTCAAGTATTCCTAATAACATCCTCCCAGCTTACCCTCCCAGACTAAGGTATGTCCTTGTGCGCAAATGTGAGTGCTTGGGGATAAGGTTCCAATCTGCATTTGCAGGGACGAAACTATGTGGGAGTGCAACATTCCCCAATCATTTGGCAGTCGGCAAATTTTGAAACTGTTCATTTGAATTCATCATTTTCTAAGAACGTTCATTTGTTTATTATTATTTCTTTTATTTTTCTTCTTTTTTAATTAAATAATATTTTGATTGAAAAATTGGCAAATTTTCAATTTTTTTACAAACTTTGTCGACAAATTTTTGGTTTTCAAAAAATATTTGTCGGCAAATTTTTCTACTCCAGCCCCCCTCCCCCAAACTGAAAGTCAAGTTTCGTCTTTGTTCCTTATGTCTATTTTTCATTAATAATATTGACTGGACAGTATGTACATGTGTATTGATTCTTTTTCAGCTTTCGTTTTGTATTGAAAAAGAAGAAGAGAAAGTCATCCAAGAAAAAAGGGCCTAACTTCCGTCGCACTTCTCAATTCATATCTCCATCTACACTTGACCTCAGCTCTTCATACTTTAGGATTGCATAATGAGAATTCCAATTTCATCACAATAATCATTAGTAGATTACTAGTTATAAGCTCCCAAACTTTCAAACGCTTTTTTTCTCAAAACGTCATTTTTGTACTTTTAGGCCTTTTATCAATGAACGCACTCAATTGCATCTGTGGAAATTTGTTTGAAAAACGTGATAATCAAAATCGACGAAGTTGAGCAATCGTCGGTTTTCAAAGTGCACCAAATCTACTTTAAGTAAACCTAAGTACAAACTTTTTTAATTATAACTAGGGAAATTTTATGAGCTCTCCGAATATATAAATACCATGAGGAGTCATCGAGCTCGTTTTATCCAGGACAAGTAATTTTTATGAAAAAATTCGTAAATGTGAATGGGCGGGTAATACGGGGCATACCTATCTGAATGAATTTATTTATTCACAAACGAGCCAACAAACGTAATTTATCATTCTTATGTACTTACATTATCATTTTCAATTATAGAAATGCATCACGGGCGACGTCGTAAGAAATTATGACTTTCATTAAATTGTAGTTCATTGAAGCTTATTTACACTTTCATTTCTTTTCAGTGACTTCGAGTTTCGAGAGAAAAAGATTTATTATCAGTTGTACCCTGAATCAACTATTGCTAAAACACTACCCCCCTCCCGCTATGAGATGATAATGGAGAAAAAATTAATCACCGCGAAAAAAATTATGTATTTTCTGACTCCCCCTCCCCCGTTTTTCAGCATTACAGAGAAAATTAAACACCCATGCCCATATTATGTGCCTTTTGACTTTAATATGGGACTTTTTTCATTCGGCATTGGACGGCTGTAAATTGACTTTCTGAAGTGTTTATGCACATATTATGATAGCATATTAACCCCGCTACACTTTCCACTTGGTACATTTGTCAAAAGAACAAAAACTTGGCTCACCGGAGCGATTCCCGGTTAGGGGTCCATATTACCCATCGGTACCTTATTCTAAAATCGCATTTCAATACACAGGTTCACAGATCAATAACAATTGAATACCTACCTTTGAAGGAACCGGCACAGCTTGAAACTACAATCTCTTCTGCTTCTTTTTTCTGCTTGTGCCGTAGACATGATCATCGAATCAGGACCCGAGTTACAATCTTCAGCTACTCGGAAGTTCTAGATGCTGCTGCGGTTACCACACTGCATTCAAAGATACAAGAATGCCCGGACGTTTTGCGATTAAGCTTCCTTGGTGGATTGTTGGTCACTGTTCAACAGGGTATGGCTGCAGATGCACAACCCTCTGTTAAATCATACTCATGGATGTGCTCGATACACACTTCCTTTTCTCAATACACCGTATGAGGTTACGAATTCCAACAGCCTTTCTTGACCAATGATGCTTTTCTCTACACGGTGGGCAGTCGATTACTCCTCTGATGTTTGATTCTGATGCTTAGTGTCACTCTGCAGTCAAAAAAAAAAAATCCGGATTAAATTTCACGACAAAACAGGAAGTTTAGCTCACAAATATATACATTCTGCAATATAGGCGCAACTATGAATTAATTCTGGGAGGGGCTGAACCAGAGAAAATTGGGGAGGGTATATTTTCTGAAACGAAAAAAACACTTCCAATTACTTCGCTTATTCACTAAGATTTTTAAAATATGCTCAGGGCTTGGAGGGAGGGGGTGGTTATAGTCCAATAGCCTTCCTGGTTGTGCTTACGTTCTGCAATACATATCAGTGACATATTATACATATAGCTACTTGGTGAAATGCAATTACATGCAGTTTCATAAATTATACGTGACGGCGTATACAAAAAGGGACCAGTTGACCAATTTTTCGATTTTTACTTGCCTTGCAAAATTTATGTAAAACACCCTTAGAACAGGGGCGGAAATTGGAGGGGGCTAGGGTGCTAAGCCCCCACCCCGGTCTCAAAATAAGACCTCTAAATTTTATTTTTAAATTAAACTTAATACAGTAAGACTTTTCTTCATTTATTTTTTCTTACAAAGGATGTACCTATTACCGAGAAGAAAAAAAATCGATTTTTGATGTTTTTTTTGTTGGGGGGGGGCTATAATTTTTAGATTCTTATAAAGTTATTTTAAGCGCTTGAGCTTCAGCCCCCACCCTGCCACCAAGGTTTCCGCTCCATTACCACCCTTGCTTAGAAATCGAATAAAACCAACCCCAGACCTCTATCCCGAAAATGCAGCGAGATATAGCAGTTTTGAGTGAGGCAAGTCAAATTTTTTTATTTCAGAAATTTCAAAAAAATACAAAATGAAATAGCATGCTCTTATGCAAAATTAAAAGGTTCGACAACTATTTTCGATAGGTTTTACTTCACCATTCCCCCCCCCCCCTCTAAAGTGCATTTTGAAAAAGTAAATGGAGCAAAAAATTGGGTACAATTTGTATAACTTGTGTACACCGGTCCTAGAATTTGTGTACCTTCCTTGCCCTCGCTAGGAACGATCAAAGTTTGGGAGCTAGAGGAATGTTAGCCCCCCCCAACTTCAGATAGAGGTCTGGAGATGGGGCAAAAATTTGTGTACAATTTGCGTATTTTTTGTATCCACCTTCCTCAATTTGTGTACACTTCCCTTCCCCTCTGTGGACAACACACGATGGTAACTTGTTAGGTACTGCCCCCCTCCTCGAAGATGAGACAGAGGTCCGTAAATGGTGGCAAAAATTAGGATACAATTTGTGTAATTTATGTATCGATCTCTCCCAATTTTTGTACCCCGTCCATCTCCCACTATGGGCCATACAATATGAGTTACATGTTACATGTTAGGTGCTGACTTCTTCCCCCCCCCCTCTCCCTCCGGTGAGATAGAGGTCTGGAGATGGGAGCAAAAGTTTGTGTACAATTCGTGTATTTCGTGCATCCACCTCCCTCAATTTATGTACCTTTTCTTCCCCTCTATGGACGGCATAAGATAGGTAACCGGTTAGGTGCTGCCCCCCCCCCCCTCAAAGATGAGATAGACGTCTGGAAATTGGGGCAAAAATTTGTGTAATTTGTGTACACCGGTCCTAGAACTTGCATACGTTCCCCGTCCTCCCTACGAACAATCAAAGTTTGGAGGTTGCAGAAATGCCCCCCGCCCCCAAGTTGAGATAGAGACCTGGAATGGAGGGCAAAATTTGTGTACGATTTGTGTATTTTGTATATCCACCTCCCTCAATTTGTGTACCCTTCCCATCCCCTCTGCAGTTGGGAAAATTTACCATTTCAGTCAGGCGAATTGAAAATATCTCCAAGAAGTTAAATTTTTTTTTACTTTGATACTTAGGAATTTTGAGTTGAGTCAGTTGGAAAAATCCAACATGTGAAAAGGTTTTTTTTTCTTTCTTTTCTTCGATACTTGAGAATTCTGAGTTGAGTGTCAGTTGGGATTTTCACAATTTTTACCCCCCCCCCTCCCCCTGGAAAAACTCTTCGGTACGTCCTTGTTTACAAATCATGAAAATAGGTAGGTACCAAATCGAGCTTCCACCCCTGCTCAAGTTGTTTTTTTTTCTGAATTCTAGCCTCCGACAAGAAGTTCTGGTTGCGCCCCTGATCCCAGTCATCAACCACTGTTGGTTTATGACCGACCGATGTCGACGACTCAAAGGAGTCAAATCCAAACCCCTACTGAGGACCCTTAAATTCGTTTTCGATTCCATAAACATATGTTTACGACTTTAATAATTCTTGCGTGAATTTTCCGCAGATTGAATTTACTTTGAAACTGAAAGAAATACAGCCGCAAACCGTTATGAAGAAAATCGTAGAATTCCTCTTTACTGGGATTTTATAATTCAGCCAAAGGCCCAACTACCACAAAAGATGTGGGAATCAAAATGTCCTATGAAATGCCTCTTTCATATTTTCTTTTACCAAATTTTTCTCCGATTCACTCTCCGCATTTTATTCTGCACCATTTTAAACCAATGTTTTTTTCTACTGAATCTTTCAAATTGGTTGGAAAATTCGTCTCAAAATGTTTTCCTTTCAAAAGAGATCGAGCATCTCTGGAGCTCGGAGGAACGCGTAGGCTAAAAAATTCTTTCTCTGTGTTTCGCTGATCTATCCGAGAAGAATTTTCTTTTTTATTTATACTTGTTTGAAATTCTTTCGAGCTCGAGAGCGAATTCGACTCCTTTTATAAGTTATACCGGAAATCAAATATAGAATTTTTTTAATCGTATAGGCAGGGTTCTAAATTCACATTGCGACTTCCATTTTGTATATAATTGGAAAATCGGAACGGTCCTCACTTTCGGAAAACGGAACACCGATTTCTCCGAATTGAAAAGATTCAATTTTAACCTCAAATTCTTCCCGTTTTTTGTAACTTTTTCGTTACTCACTTTTTCGCAGATGTTCGTAACTTCTTTAAGATTAAATGAAGTTCATGTTTTTGATACGGTTCTCTTTCTCTAATTTTCTCTCAACCCGAGCCCTGGAATCCGCCCTTTCGAGCATTACTTCAGAGACGTCGGGGACGCTGTTAGGGCTGTCTTAGCCCTTTTCCCTTCCGGCTGGAAAACCGGCGTAAGTCGAAATATGGCCAGTTGCTACGTGGGCTCGAACCAGGGACTTCCGGATCCCGAGACCAACGCGCTATACAGACTCCTAAGATTTCATGGTTCAGGTACGGGGTTAACATGCTAAAACATAAACTGTAATCCGAATTAGAACCCAGTAGGCACGAGTATTTTCAGGTTTAGGTTTAGAGTTACGTTGTTGAAATTTTCATTTTTTTCTTTTTTCAATGTTTTTAAAATTGATTTTTAAGACGTTTTATTCATTTTTCCGTGCTTGCCCAAACCGAAGCCCCAATCCGACGAACCTTAATCTTGAACCTGAACACAAAATTAAACCTCCCACATGCGAAAACCTCAACCTTAAGATCTAAATTCAAGGATGTGTCAACCCTGTTTAGTTTCAATTTTTTTTTGTGTGTGATAAATTTTACCGGGTTCGCTTCCTTCCCTGTTTTAAATGGTTTGTTGGCATTCTAGTTTCGGATTCCTGTTCAGGTTCCCAAGTGTCGGTTCTGAAAATTCAAAACTGATAAAAATTGAAAAACTCAAACCCGAACCAAAACCAAAAAAATATAATCTCATGGGGTTTCAATTCAATTTTTAGTTCTAAGTCAAAGCTGAAAATAATCCTTACCCAAACCAAAAATACGAACTTGACCCTAAAAGCCGAACCGGAACGCATACGAACCCGGGAAGAAATTCAAAGTCGAAATGCAAAATTTTTTGCAAAAAGATAGGAAAAAATTGAACCCGAACAGTGTTGACATCTTCAAACCCGATGTTTCATTCCCTCTTTTTTTATTTGCTTATTTATTTAATTAATTTTTTAAAAATCTATTTACAATGTTTGTATTAGTTTTTTAGGTTTAGATTCGAGATTTCTACAGAAATCAAACACAAAACCAAACCCAAACCAATGCAAAATCCAAACTCAAACTCGAACATGAAGCTGAACCCTGATTCAGTTGAAATTGAAACCCGAACTCGAATCCAAAATCAAACCTAAACGCAAATTCAAACTCAAATCTGATCCTGGCCCGAAATTTGAACCTAAGCCAGAGAATATCGACCTCTGGGTTCTTTTTTTTTTCCATATGATAAATTTTAACGTGTGCTGTTTTCCCTCTGTTTTAGAGTGTTCGTGTTTTCTGACATTTTGATTTTGGGTTCGAGTACTTGAGGACTCTGGTTCGAATTTTAGGGTTTCGATTAGGTTCAAGCTTCAGGTTTGAGTCCGAAGCTGAGTTTTGTGTAATTTTATCAGACTTAGATTTGCAGGTTTTTATTTTTCCTATTCTTATTGATTTTGTTTTTAAAGTTTTAATTGTGTTTTTGGGTTTAGATTTGATTTCTCTGCCCAAAATCAGAATCAATTTCAAATCAGATGCTACCCCCAAACTTCGGAAATCCGAACCTGAACACAAAAGCTAGCCCAAACCGAGACCCAAAATTCAGCCTTTACAAAAATTCAAACTCAACCCAATAAAAATTGAGGGGGGGGGGTCATCATTCCTAAATAGAAATGACAGAAAAGGGAAAAAATGACCGCGTATCGTCAGTAATGAGTTCCTCTTGGGAGAAAGGGGAGATAGGTCAACATTTTCTGAGTAAAATCATGTTATTTTTAATCACAAATGGAGCGAAGCAAAAATGTATACATAGAAGAAATTCGTAAAAAATAAATGAGGAACTCAGAATCAAAATTCACATTTGACATTTTACTTCAAGGGCGCAAATAGGCACAATACTGTACACGATTGCAGGAATACCTATGCTGCGCCTGTCAATGTACGATATGTATAACATACTCCACGTTCACAGGCACAGCAAAGATATTCCTGCACCCATGTACAGTATTTTGCCTATTTGCGCCCTTGAAGTAAAATGGCAAATGTGAGTTTTGATTCTTTACCCTTCAATAATGGTAAGCGAAAGTGAATTGAGAGCACTATCTGAAATGGGAGGAGTAAAACTAAGAGGAGATAAGGGAATAGAAGATGATAAAAATCAATAGAAGCTTATGAGAAAGTGAGTAGAAAACTACTTAACGAAGTTACACATAGAGAAACAAATTCTGGAGACACAAAGAAATGACTATTTTTAGCGGAGGGGGGCAGAGGAGAAATAGTGGGAAAAAATGGAAATATTCTTCTCAGTGGTATAAAAAAAGGGGGGATGAAACGCTTTTATTTATATTTTTTTGCTGATGGTCGTCAAGATTTGGGCAAAATCTCTGAGAATTATAGAAATCAGATTTATTTATTTATTATTATTTTACTGGTCAAAACAACATTCGAGCGAAATTTCATAGATTTGTCGCTGTTATACCTACAAAACTTTACCTATTCCTCTCTGCGAAGAAAATTGAATACTCTAATGATTTTTCCTCATTTAAAGAATCAATTTAGCCAATTAGAAAAATTAGGAGATAGACGAGGGAAAGAGATTCGACCGTGCTTTGGTATCTCGTCATTTGGAGGCGCTGGGAACCCGTTTTAGGTGTGAGAACTACGACTTATATACATGCCAATTTCACAATAATTCACTCTCCGTTGCACCGAGCACTCAGACAACGCTTCCTATCGGAAAACGAATACTAGCAGCTGGATTGTATATGTATTTTAAATCTGGTAAGTGATTCAATCAGATCTGTTACCTCGAGATCTGGCCAAACGAAGCGGTTTTCAGCCAACCAGCCAGCCCCTGCAACAAATGGACATCAGTCAGATGGACAAACAGGTTGACAGTCTCAGGCTGATCGAAAATAAGGGTAGTCGGCGCCCTGCTTCGCTGTGTTGGCGGGGGTGGATTAACACTTCAAGTGCCATGTCGCCTACCAGTGGGTGACATTTGTAATAAGTTAATAAACTGGTACATTTGCGATATCTAGCGAAGAAAGCGTGATAGAAAGAATCGATGATAATAAAAGTTATTCTTTTTCACCAATAGAGGGCGTTTCCACATTATAACATTGTCACCCACCGGTGGTAGAGCACTATAAACACGAGTATACTGGACCGCCATTTTGATTTCTACTCCACCCGTTGATGCCGAATTGACTACGCGGCACGCTGTGCATAGTCGGATTCAACATCCACGGGCGGAGTGGAAATCAAAATGGCGGTCCAGTATACTCGTGTTTATAGTGCTCTACCGGTGGGTAACACTCTCATGTTTATAAACTAAAGAATTTGTGATATCTTGCAAAGGAAGCGAGATAGGAAAAACTGATGATAATAAAAGTTGTCCTTCTTCACCAATACAGGGCGTTTCCGTATTATAACATTGTTACCCACCGGAACACTCTCATTTTTATAAACTAGCGAATTTGTGATATATTGCAAAGGAAGCGTGATAGGGAAAACTGATGTTAATAAATTTGTCCTTCTTCACCAATAGAGAGCGTTTCCGCATTATAACATTGTCACCCACCGGTGGATGACACTCTCAAGTTTATAAACTGGTACATTTGCGATATATCATGAAGGTGGGAGACATTTCACTGTTTTGAACGCTGACACTATAAAAAATTGTTTGGCGTTTAGGGCAGTGTCACATGAGTAGCAAACTGGCGGCCAGCAAACTTGCAGTCAGCATAAGTTGCAGGTAGACATAATATGAGAACAGTCACATAGGTCGGCGTCTGTCGACAGTAAGAATATACGCTGCCACGTCATGAAAGGCTGCAGTTGAACTCTCATGATGCAGCAGCATGAAGTTCTATCGCGACAGCATGAAGAATACAAACAGACTTGTACGAAGGGATTTGCAATCACACGAGCAGAAGCAGCATTATAGGCACACATTGACACAACATCAGTAGAGTCCATCACTGTCGCTCTTGCGTTAAATTGCTGCTCATATTGCTGCTTGTGTGGTAGATCTATGATCAAGCAGCAACTTGTTGACTGTATGTGTGCTACCGCCAGCCCGCTGCTCATGTGAAATTGGCCTTCGTGTGTAAGGATAATTGCAAAGAGAAGCGATCAGGACGCCAGAAGTCCACCAGCATCCCGAGATAACAAATCCAAAATACAGTATCTGCCTCTGACCATCCCGATCTGCGTTTTGTTTCAGGTCATGTATCCGCAACAGTCTTTCAAAGTATCGAATACGACGTCGATGATCACGAAGCCGTCCACGCGCAACGACTCGTTCAACTCGACGCTGGATCTGCCGGTCGTGATGGTCGCGTCGTCGTCGTCCGACCGCAACGCGATGACGCAGAACGACGAGACGGTCGTGCGCGACGAGCAGCTCATTTTCAAGGAGAACGTTTTCTCCAGCTACTCGCTGGCGCTCATCATCACCATCGGCATCGGCTGCGTGCTGCTCACCTTCAACGTGCTCGTCTTCATCATCGTGTACCACAAGAAGGGCGGCGATCGCTCGGTCAGCGACAAGAACAGCGGCAGCATTCGCAGCGTCAGCAGCAGCAACAGCTTGATGCTGGGTATCGAAGGCGGACAAGGCTCGAAGAAGCTGACCGAGAACGGAGGACCGTCGCTCAACTTGAAGAATAACGCGGGTGAGAACTCTAAAATTGTTATATTCCTTCACCCCCCCCCTACGTGAACAATAGCAGATTAGGGTTGCAAAGGACATTGTGTGTAACAAGATGCTATCGAAGTAGAATTTCTGGGAAGATTACGTCACGTGTATGTCAGACAGAACTAAGCGACATTGCTGTCAAGCGACAGAATGTGCGGATTGACGAAACCCGAACTGTACTTTAACATATTCTGTCACCTGATGTCAGTAGCGCTTATAGTTACTGTCTTACCATAAAAGGTGTGGCATAACCCCCTACCAGTTTTTATTTTAACGCGAAGTCGGATCGAGGTGAAAGAAACAAATGGGTATTTTTGAGGGCTAAGGTCTAGTTCATGTTCGGGTGGAGAAATTTTCTTTCCTCAAAAAAGGGGATTGACATTCCACCAATTTTAGAATCTCAAACAGACACATATCGAACAAAGTATTGAAATAGGGTGCCTTTAAATCACTGATTACAAAAATGGAATCACTTTTTGATCTGACCCAGATTTGGGCCTTAAATTTGAGTTTTGCTCGTTCTGGTGGGCCAAATTAATTGTATCGTAGAAATTGAGCAAGCTATCGAAATAGGCGTTTGATGGGCCCGTGATATTGAAAATCTAATCAAATCTCGATTCGACCTCGATTTCGGCTCAAAACTCCAAATTTTACCCCTGCAAAACGGCCAAATCGACTTTGCCGGAAAGATAGAACAAGGTATTGGAATAGGAATCTTTTGGGTCCTGATTTCGAACACTGAATCAGATTTTCAATCCGATGCCGATATCGGCCTTAAAATCCAAATTTGAACCTTTTAAAGGGGCCAAATTGACTTTGTCAGAAAAATGGAGCACGGTATCAAAAATAAGGGTTTTCCAAGTCCCCCATTTCAAAAATCTAATGAGAATACCGATGTAGCTACGATTTTGGCCTTGGACTTCAAATTTGACCCCTTTAAATGGGTTGGCGACGTTGTCAAAAAGTTTAACTAAAGGGTGTCTACTGGGCGTGTAAACACGCAAAACCATAAAATATCATAAATTTTGCTCGAAGTAGCATGGAAGCATGAAAATAGCATGATTTTCTACAATTTCTTTGTAAAAGCTTGAATTTTTAACATTTTTACTGTAAAATTTTTTCAATTTAAAGGAAAAAAATGATCACACATTAATTTTTCGCATCAGAATGAAACCGCCAAAAAAGCGCATGAAGTTTCCTACAAAACAAGTACAATAGTACATATACACAAGAAGGGGGGAGGGCACTATTTAGAGAAAATTTGAAGCATGAAAAATGGCATGAAAAAACAAGAAAATAGCATGACTCTTCATTTTCTGATACTGGTAGACACCATGAACAAGGAATCAGGATCGAGCTGTTTTGAGTAGGTGATTTCTGAAATTTTATCAGATTTTTGATCCGACCCCAAATTGGGCTAAAATTTAAGTGTGACCCTTTCGAATGGGCCACTTTGATTTTGCCGAAAAAACTGAACGTGGTACCTGGTACCAGAGTATAGAGTTTCTGAGTCGTTGGTTTCAAAAATACAAATCTGATTTCTGATCCCTTTCCTATCTCGTTCGAAAATCCAAAATTTACCCCTGATAAAGGGGGAAATAAACTCGATTCCGAAAAACTCAAACTACAGAAATAACGAACTTTTGGGTCACTGATTTTGAATTATTAGCATTAGATTTTTGATCCGACCCCGATCTGGACTTCAAAATGCAAATTTTACCCTGTGATAAGGAGAGAAATCAATTCGGCTTCGATAAATTGAACAAACTATCAAAATTAGGAGTTTCTTGAGTCACTTTCACATTATCTGATCCGACCCGGATTAAGGCTGCGGCATCCAAATTTCTCGTTTGAAATAGACAAAACTGACTTGACTCAAAAGGATCTTGAACTAACTATCTATTTAGGATGGTTTGGGTCGTCGATTTGGATGTTCCATTAAATTCTGAATTTTGTCGCATTCTTACCCCCAGAATCTAAGATTCAGAATTGAAATGAGCAAAATTATAAAAGGGCGAACTAATCATCAAAATGAAAAGAAACTCGTTTAGTTCCTTGTGGAAAGAAAGGAAAAATTGTCCCCTCTCTTACCTCAGTAACAGTAACTTCCTTCCTTTTTTTAAGAAAACAAAATAATAAATTCATTCTTTTTGCAGAATGAGACTAACTTCAGTCTATTTTTTCAATTCAAACTTGCATTGGGTCTCAAAATCCAAATTTATTAAATATTGAACCGGAAGTGTTTTTTTTTTTTGTTTTTTTAAATCACTACTTTCGAAAATCTCAAATTCAATTCTCCACTGTCCTGGAGGGCCCGCTTGACTTTACCAAAAATACTGAACAAAGTATCAGAAATAGGCATTTTTGGGATCGCTGATTTCGAAAGTCTTAACCAATCTTGGCCCCAATGACTTTTCTCTTATTCAAAGGATCAATGCGTCAGGTGTTATACGATATGTAGTAGGAAAAATTAAAACATTTCCATTTCCAAAACGAGATCTTGGATCCTTTCCACAAGAAGGCGGATATGAATCATCCTCTTGACTTGACTTAGAACATTGTGCAAACTAAATACCGGGATAAGGGTTTTCTCTGTTGCCAAGTTCAAGAATTCAATTAGGTTTTCGACTCTACTTAAATTAGTGTTCATAATTCGACTTCCCACTTCACGGGAGTCAAAATCTGACTTGGTACAAAAATTGAATAAATCCGCGAAGAGAAGTTCAAACAACCACACCGACACCGGTATTATCGATATCCGAGCTCTCAGCATCCAGTCTGCTGGTATAGAAATCACTTTGAAATAAAAAACATGAATTATTCTTTTTTGTGAGATTTGATTTTAGAGACCGAATTGAGACTTATAGGCAGTTCGTCGAGATCCTTTGGAAGATTAATTCAGATTACTTTCTTGCTGCAAACAGGCTTTTTTAAGACTGAACCTAATTTGTGAAAATTTTGTTAACAATCTGTTTACTTCCTTGAGATTTTTTAACCAGCCAGGAATCTGTCAAAAATCTTTTTGGATTCCATCAAGATTTGGTTCAGTTAAAATTTTCCAGAAATCCGAGTACATAATTACAATCGAGTACAGTTAGTAAAAAACTGATCCTCCCCACCCGTCACCTCGAATCGGTCACTATAAATTCTGCTTTTCCTAATCTTATAAAATTAGGAAAAGAGGAATTTATAGTGACCGATTTGAGGTGACGGGCGGGGAGGATCAGTTTTTTACAAACTGTACTCGATTGTACTTATGTACTCGGATTTCTGGAAAATTTTAACTGAACCAAATCTTGATGGAATCCAAAAAGATTTTTGACAGATTCCTGGCTGGTTAAAAAATCTCAAGGAAGTAAACAGATTGTTAACAAAATTTTCACAAATTAGGTTCAGCCTTAAAAAAGCCTTTTTGTAGCAAGAAAGTAATCTAAATTAATCTTCCAAAGGATCTCGACGAACTGCCTATAAGTCTCATAGCCTCAAATTATTTTTTTGAAGACATTCAACCAATCTTAACAAACTTCCAACAAAATCTTGATAAAATTTTTAATAGTCCCACTGAGCTTCAACAAATTTTTGGTTGATCTGAAAAGTCCCTTCCAAGTGTCGAACAAATTTTTGATGAATTCTTCACACATTGTATAGTGTTCAAAGATTTTTTAAAACATAAACAGAGTCTTCATGAATTGTCCATAGAATCTTCGTGGAATGTTTACACGTTTTAGGCTGCCTGGTTATGATTTTTAAGAACCTTGAACACTGCCTTAACCAATTTTGAACTAAATCTGAATAGGGATTTTGCTGTCTTATTGAGTCTTGACAGATTTTTAGCTGATTCACAAACATCATAACGTACTTAACAAATGGTTAATGGAATCAATGCAAGTCTTGAAGGCTCAGAATATTATTTTACCAGAAATAAATCTAAAACACGTTTTCCACAGATTTTCAGTGGAGTGAAACTAGTCGTATAGTCCTAAATTATTCTCCTAAAACTTTGAACAAGTCTTAACAAGCTTCGAATCAAACTTAATGAGATGCTTACAAACCCTTCGTGTTTCGATCGATTCTCTGTTGATTTAAAAGTGCCTCTGTGAGATTGACAAATTACTGATGAAATCTTTTTGAAGCTTACAAATTAGCCTTTTTGAAGGAGTAAGACCGAAAACCTGATGAAATTCTCAGGATCACTGACCCAGAAATCTCTAATTCCGATTTTTGGTTCAATCTTGCTGGCAAAGTCAAACTGGCCATTGGTTTTCTGTCCCTGAAGAAAGTGAACGTTGCCCCTTTCATTTCGCGAATGTAAAAGACTTCCTTTCTCTCCCAGAAAGACAATCTGTTCATTTCTGAAGGAAAGTAAGGAAACTTGTCCCCTCCCATTTCTCAGTTAGAAGAACTGCATTTTTATTTATTTTTTTGGTTTTAAGGAAAGAAAGTTGTAACTTTTCTTTGAAGAAAACATAAAAAATTATTCTTCCTTTCTTCTGTTTTGAATAAGAAAACATAGCATCATTTCCTTATGGGAAAAAAAGACAGCTAATCATGTTTTTTTCACAAAAAATTTTTTCCCATTCCGGGAAGAAGAGAAACGATTGTTTTAATTAAAATTTTACCCTACTTTACCTGCGAAAATTTGAATTTTGTGGTCCCGAATGAATAAATTTCCCTTCAAGAAGTGAGAGAAGTCGAATTCAGGATTTTCGAAATTAGCGACTGAAAAACAAAACAGTTTCGATACTTTGTATAATACAGTTGAATTTTAGGACCCAAATCGGGGTCGATAGAGTACAGTCAAAATTTAAGACCCGAATGGGGGTCGATCGAAAATCTGATTAGATTTTCGAAATCAGCGGCTTAGAAGAACCCTACTCCGATATTTTGTTTAATTTTATGTTCAAGTCAAATTGACCTATTTAAATAGGTCAGTTCAGATTTTAGGGCTCAGATCGGAGTTCGATCTGATTCATCAGCATCAAAGATAGGAAGGAACACGGATCTCATGGAGCAAAGGAAAGATCATTTTTCTCCCCCTGGCAAGCGCTTTCTCTTCCCTTAAAGACAGGAATGAAGTTTTTCTAATTTATTTTACATCAACTTGCAAAATACAGTACCCCCCCCCCACTACCAAATATACGCTCTAGTTACGTCACTTTAAAGGACCCGTTATTTCTGATACTTGCTATGTGTACTCGTATTATCGACCAGACAGAGGAGTAGACAGACCTAGACAGGCCGACACAGCTTGGCGGTTAAATTCTTGGGGTACAAAACATTTTTTTAATGATGTTATGGATTATGACAAAAAGGGCCCACAAGGCCACAACAGGTCAAAAGGCCCGGGAAACATTTGTATCTCCGCACCCCAGCCAGGCCGTACGTGTAGACAGGCAATCATCAGACTAGTAGGAAGACAGGTAAACTGGACAGACACAAGCGAGTGGTTAGTAATAGAGTTCGACCCCAACGCAGCCGGGAGAATCATCATAGTTTCTTCCACTGGAATACTCAAGGGAGAAATTTCTGGGGGCTGTGTTGCGTTTCAAAGCCGTTGGCCTCGGCTCCGCGTCCAATCCGTCGTCACCTCTGCGTACTAATATAACGTGTGTTCTCTTCCGTAGACGTCATGGACCGGGTGCAGTTCGCCAAGGACACGAAAGTACAGCCCTCTATCGTCGACCAGTCGGTCATGTTCGTGCTGGAGCCGCTGAAGCACGTTGAGTACGAGTACAAGCGACGTAACGACGCCGCCGAACTGAACTACAGCCATTGCGCGACGCTACCCAAACTGCCTGGCCATTCGATGGGCAAACCAAATCAGCTGAGTCCGTCGTACTGGTCGTCCAAGCTGAACGAGCCGACGCCGGACGCTCGGTCGCGAGGCCCCTGCGAACTGGGCCTGGGCACGATGCCGCGACAGCCCAAATCCATACTCAAGAATCAGTCGGCCAATACGGATGCGGTATCCAAGTGCGCGGACGACTATAACCGAATACGAGTGTAGAATAGCGATGGAGGGGAGCAGGAGGGGCAGAGGACCGAAGCAAGAGTTCGGTTAAACTTTTATATCTGTGATTAATTAATTTTATCAGTTACGACGTAATATCCACTTTTTTATACGGTTGTACATAGTGAACGTTATCGTTGTTTTTCTGTATTTTAATACAATGTATTTATTTTTGCAGTCCGTGTTTTTGTGATAAATCGACTACATGTATATCGTATTGAATGTAATCCTCCCGGGATTTGAGGCAAAATTGGCGAAGTTTTCATCGCATTTCAGATGCGTGCGCCTTCAATCTTGTAAACAGCAACTTATTCGACAAGAATTAGAAAGGTGTGCACTGTGCAAATACAGCTTGATTTAACGCTTCGATATCAAAATACCTACGTGTTTTCGTCACGCGTGGATCCCACTACCCATTAGAAGCTATTAGCTTCCTAGTGCCTATTCTTTGGCGGCTTACAGCCTCAAAAGGTTCAGCATTAGCACCCTTTTCAAACAGATAAAGTCGAAAACAGTCGGAAACTAAAAGCCTTTAAAGGCTTTAAAGAACAGACAGTAGGAAGCTGAAAGACTCGAGTGGATGCATACCGAGAAGCCGAAAGTCTCTCAGGGATGTGTAGTAAGCTAAAAGCTTCTAAAACATGCGTAACTTAGGCGTGAAAAAAACACGCCTGGTACTAAAGACGCGTGACATGAACACGTGTTGCTCTCACGCTTTCCTAATAGACCAAGTTAAAAACCTTAGGAAGAGAAAAACCTTTACATGCTTTAACCTTTTCGCTTCCAACGGGACACAGTTTGTCCCACCGGTTTAAAAAAATGTCTACTGGGTCAAATATACGTTGAACTAGTTATATCCCACTGGTAGAGTACCTTCAGAAGCATATCTTAGCTCGCTCACGTCTCGGTAGATAGCGGGGTTGTTCCAGAAATAATTTTTTGGCCCTCAATTGAAGATACGGTTTCCAAACTGCCCTTAGTCCAAAAATTATTTTCTGGGAAATGTATAAAAACTGTGCTACACTGTACCAGCTCATTTAAAACTTTTATGAATGGTACAGCTGAGTAGCCTGAATCCTCTACCATACTACCAAAAACGCACAAAATGAGAATGCAGCCTATCTAGAATTATTGAAGGAGAAGTGTTCGAAAGTCGTGGACAAAAGGCAGTTGGGCAGTTCGGCACTGGACGTAGTACAAGAAGGTCCCTTTCTTCCTGTCAGCTCACCGCTGCTCTTTGAATGCGCGTAATTCGACCATCGAACGATGTATCGAGATTCTATAAAGTTACTTTTGTAGTGCTCGCATTGGCCACTAGGTAGCGCTGAAAACCGCACTTCGATTTTTTTTAGACTAAGGGCAGTTTGGAAACCGTATCTTCAAGAGAGACACACGCTTCTCAAGTCCACTGGGGGCCCAAGGTAGAACAAAAAATTCTCCGATATCGGATTTGTACTATGGGGAGTCGATTCAACAATTTCCATTAAAAAAAAAATCAAATTGAAAACAAAAATTGGGAGCGAAGGGGTTAAAAGACAGGCAGTAGGAAGCTAAAAGCCTCTACTAGATGTGTACTAAGGATCTAAAAGCCGCTAAGGGATGTATAGCCAGATCTACAAAATGAAAAACCATACCCTTGTTGCTGAAGACGCGACAAATAAACACGTGGCTTTTAAATACCTTTCAAACAGAAAAAGGAAACAACATCTGGAAGCTCAAATCCTGTAAAGGGCAAAGTGGGAAGTTAAAAACCTGCAATGGATGTACAATAGGGAGCGAAAGCCTCTAAGGTGTAACGTGACCTCTGGTGAAAGAAGAAGAAAAAAAGGGCCTGTTGCTGTAGGCGTATGAAATAAACACGCGGTATTTGCACATCTTTCAATTAGAAAAAGTTGAAATCCTCTGGAAGCTGAAAGCATTTGAAGTCACTGGGGGATTTATCGGACGTGCAGACTGTGCACTTGCACAGGGCGGAAAATTTGAAAAAGAAGGAAAAATATCGTATCTAATATAATCGAGACACAGCAAAATGGCGCCTGATGCGACTGGGAATAGATTTTCACTCGTAAAGTTACTAAGTATTATAAAAGTGGTATTATACTTAACATTTGACTATACTGAGACTGAGAGTACTAAAAAGGGGTTCTATAATTCACCACAGTGCGTTGAAAGCTCGCTTTCTACAGTTTGGGCCAAGGGCGGCAAGAAAAATTTTGCACACAACGGCAGCCTACCTAAACCGGGCACAGTTTGAAATCTTTAAAGAACAGACTGCCCCGTAGAGTGAAAGAGGACCTGGGGGAATTTCCACGAGCCCCCTATCCTTTCAATTCATTTCGTTCTTTCATGTGAGAAAATTATAAGCTACGGGATAAGAGATTTCTTTCATCGCGTAAGGAGTGATTGCTGATTTAATGTACAGCGTAGCCGTAGGCACCAAAAACTGTATGATGGAAAAAATAACACAAAAGGAACAGAGCCCCAACCAGAAAAGTGGGCACCTTGGGGCTGTTAGCCCACGAAGATCCGTCACCCAGACCACAAAACAGAAGAAATGGGGAAAACAAAAATAAAGACAGAAAATATGAGAATTTTTTTCTTTAATTGCCCGGGGTTAGCGAACGCGGGAAAAGTTTTGGAATAGGGAAATGCGTTGGAAGGGCTAAAGTGAGATATAATTAGGATATCAGAAACGAAAAGGAAAGGGGGAAATCTATCCAAAAGGAAAAATGGTAATTTATTTTATTATTTTAAGTCAACAGTAGGGTACAGGGGAGTAGGTTTCTACATCAAGGAGCAGTGAGTACCCCACCCACGTAAAATAAATAAAGGGTATAAGTGAACGCATTACAGTATTAAAAATTAAAATAAATAAAGTAACCAAACTTTCGATAATTCGAGTTTATGCTCATACCCTAGACTCTTCAGTAGTGGAAATCGAGAAGTTTTACGACCAGTTGAGTCAAATTTATGAAAATGAAAGCGAATAATATACAATGGGGGAACTTTAATGCCGAGCTGGATGAAAATAGAGGAAATAGAAGAAATGTTGGTAAATATACGAAAGAAGAAACAAACGAAAATGGGGAAAGGCTGATAGGATTAGCTTATAAATATAATTTAAAAATAGCTGTATCGTTTTTCAGAAAGAGGGGTAAATTGACACGGAAGTCACCTAATGGGAAGTCAAAAAAAGAAATAGATCATGCTTTGATCAATGAAATGAAATGAAAATTGTAACGGACGTGGATGTTATTTCAAATTTTTACTTCAGCTCAGATCACAGGATGGGAGGTGCAAATTAAAATTTCCAAATATAACGAACATTTTAGAGAAAGTATTGAGCTCATAGAGATCAACAAGCTAGTCAAAATAAAAATCAAAGATATGAAACTGAAATGATGTACTGGAGGGAACATGGTCAATAAAAGAAGGCAAAAAAAGTAATTTCAAAGGGTACTAATTTCGTACCCAAAATCAAAGGTAATAATGGTTTCATATTATGAGAGGGAACAAATAGTAAAAAGAGGAACGGAATTTTATGAAAAGCTGTAAAGGGTACAAGAGCGAGCAACAACTGGGCAAGACATGAAGAAATGGAAATTAAACTTGAGAAATCAGGATATGAAGCGGAGCCAGTTCTGGAAGATAAGGTTACAAAAGTTTTCAGGGAACTAAGATTGAATAAAGCACCAGGCCCAGATAAAATTGATAATAGTATTTTGAAGTCATTTTCGGAAAAGATCTCCCAATCTTCGACTGATATAATTTAACGAAATTCTAAATACTGAAAAGATCCCTAAACAATGGATGATAGCTGAAATAATCTTATTATTCAAAAACAGGTGATAGATCAGAAATAATAAATAATTATCGCCCTATCAGCCTCTCCTCCAATATTTGTAAATTATTTATGGAAATTTCGAAAGCTAGAATATATAAAATTTTGGATTCAGAGCAGACAATAAAACAAGCAGGTTTCCGAAAAAATTTCAGCACCATTGATCACATCCGTACACTAAGGCAAATAATGCAAAAATCGATCGAATATAACATAAGACGTCCACAGTGGCGGATCTATGGCGGGTTTTGGGGGTTCGGATACCCCCCTTCAGACCGAATAAGAAAAATAGTAGGTATGTTGCACGCCGAGGCTCCCAAGTGAGTCCTGCACACTCACTTTCGAGCCTGGCTGTGCAATATATTTTTTAATACAGATGTACGGAAAAAAGAAGACTTTATTTGTTTTTGGAGAATGGATCAGGTAATGGCGAATTAGAGATGCAAACTATCGGACATTTTCGTTATCGATAACTATCGATAATTTCGGAGAAAATATCGATAGTGACGGTAAAACAAAAGTCGAAACTCGAAACTATGTACATCAAGGTCTGAAGTCAAATGAAGCGCCGCGTAGAAAACGGGCTTTCGACTGATCAGAAAAAAGAAACTCATTGATCGAAGGCCCTTCTTCCACGCAGCACTTCATAATGAAATGAGTAGCACATAAGCGCTCGCGGCTGTGGTATGCGTAAGTTGATGCAGGAGAGGACTAATTTTTACTTTACAGAACAGTATTCTGTAACAGTAAATTACAGTCCTGCATTAAACTTGGAGCTACAAAGTACGACTTTCGGAACGGTAAATAAACCCACAAAGAAGCGTTTTCCGTGCATCTGTATTAAAAAAAAAAAAAAAAAAAACATTGCGAAAGCACACTGTTTATATAAAAATGCAGTGAACGTGTACGTTCATTTTGAAACGATTTAATCACATTATGAAACTTGTCTTCAGAAACCATTCAAAATGACATCCATCTCGGTTTTTTAGGGGGCGGAGGTAGAAAAAGTTTTATTTTCAAAACACCCTCCTTGGAAAATATCTAGATCCGTCACTGGACGTCCACTTTCTATTCATTGACTTCAATAAGGCGTTTGATTCAGTACACCATGATAAAGCATGGAATGCATTGACTATACAAGGAGTACATAAAAAATGATACAAGTTTTGACCAATCTATGTAAAAATTTAGAAGCATACATAAACATTCATTAAAAAGGAGAAAACTTTCAAATTTATAGAGGAGTCAAGCAAGGGGACCCCATATTTCCCAACATTTTCAATAGTATTCTCTAGCAAATATTTCGCCAATTAGACTGAAAAGGGAGGGGAATCAAAATGAATGGAAAATAGTGCAACAATCTCAGATTTACTGATGAAATAGTCTTGATAGGTGAAACTATGGAAGAGCTGGTGGAGATGGCAAGGGAATTGAAACGCGAATGCTAAAAATCAGGACTGGAACTGAATGCCCAAAAAACAAAAATAATATCAAAGAATAAAGAAACAAGTGGAGCATATTTAAATGAGGAGCTAATTTAAAACGTAAAAGACTTTAAATAGTTGAGAAAAATATCATCATTTGAAAATAAAATAGAAAAAGAAATCGAAACAAGGATCATAAATGTATGGAAAGCTTTTTGGACACAAAAAATAATATTCAAAGGCAAGTTCAGTAGTACTGCTGATTTTAACATATATGGGGCCCAAACATGGACTTACAAGAAAACAAATACAAAAATTTAAGGTAGTTCAAAATTCAATGGTAAGAAGTATTATGGGTATCCGGTAGAGAGATAAAATTAATGTAACAAAAATCAGGGAAAGAATATTATATAAATATAGGATGTAACATCAAAAAATTGAAATTCAAATTTGCTGGACATATGACCCGGGGGTAGGGGGAAAATGAAAGGGACGCACCAATAGGGGGCAGGGGGCGACTTAATTCCCCTGTAGGCATTTTTCACTCAGCAGTTAGGAAAATTTACCATTTCAGTCAGGCGAGTTGGAAAAATTGAAAATCCAACTAGTAATTGTTTTTTTTTGCTTCGATGCCTGGGAATTGAGTTGAGAAGTTGGGAAAATCCAACAAGGTAAAAATTTTTTCTTCTTTTGCTTGATACTTGAGAATTTTGAGTTGAGTCAGTTGGAAAAATCCAACAGGCCAAAAAGTTTGTTTTATTAAAATCCAACAGGTCAAAAGGTTTTTTTTTTTTTGCTTCGATACTTGGAAATTCTGAGTCCAGTCAGTTGGAACTTTCACAATTTTACCCCCTACCCTCCCTCCAGAAAAAACTCTTCGGTACGTCCCATAACAGCAACGGGTTGGGTACCATATTACAAAAAGAGACGCAAGGTTAGACCAGCTACAAGATGCCTGGACGAAATTATAAGATTTGTGGGTCCTCATTGGGTCAGTACAGCGCAAAAGTGGGAGAAATGGAAACAGGTGACGGACGCCTATGTCCGAAGATGGACGAATCAGTTGGGACGTACCTACTTAATTCACGGCTGTAATAAAATAAAATGATGTAGCCGTAAGCGTTGAAATTCAAGGCATTTAAAAATATCGGGCCTTCTTAAAGTCCGGGCCGGGGATATTTCCCCCCTTTGTCCCCCGTTCTCGTCAGGGTTGAGAACAGAGTAGAAAGCCAAAATCTTGTGAGAGATGTACAGTATAGAAAACTAAAAGTCTCTACGAGATGTGTACTAAACAGCTAAAAGCCTCTAAAGGATGTGTAGTAAGCTAAAAGTTTCTAAGGGATGTACAGCGAGACCTACGGGTGAAAAACCATTTTTTGGTTTGTTCTGACGTCATTGTATAGATCCGCGTAAAATCTCGTTGCAACTTCTAAAATTTCGTCCCTGTTATGGGTGGTTGAGTTGTCAATTCTTGATATTTTTGATAGGATTTTTGTGTTCCTAGTTAGGGCTTTCTTGGCTTTTTTCGTAGACCAGCTTTCTTCGATAATTTCACGGGCTACCTTAGACTCGTAGTTCTTATAATGTCCTCGCGGATCGCTTCTTTATCAGTTTATCAAGTTCCGTTAGTTCGATTTTGTTTCTGGGCGACTTTTGGCCTGATCTCTTCAAGTTTGCCCTTTTCGTTATTAGTTGTTTTGTGTTTGTTGTCAGTTTGTCGTCTGTAGGGACAATTGCTTTTATGACGCCTAGTTGTTGTACGGTCTTCTGTATTGCGTTTGTAATTATGGTATATAGTTTCTGTACATCGTCTGTTTCGTAGAAGTTTGTATTTGTTATCAGTTCCCTAATTTTTTCGTTGGCCGCTGTAACTTTGTGTTCTGATATCGTTAGTTTGCCCTTACTCTTATTTCGTAAGTAGTTTAGGTATTTGGCTCTCTTGAGGATATTTATGGAGCATCTGGTTATTCTATGGTCTGAGGGGAACCGGAAAGACGACAGGGTGTCCACGTTGGTAATGATACGCTGGTCATTTGCGAGAATATGGTCGATTTCGTTTTTGGTTCTACCGTCAGGAGATATCCAAGTCCATTTTTTGTTGGCACGCTTTTTGAAGAAGGATTCTGCAATTTTGAGGTTATTTTTCATTGCCAAATTTAGTAGTCTTAACCCGCAGTCATTTGTGTTACCAATCCTGTATTTGCCTATATTTGATAAGGGTGCTACGTCGGTACCGATTTTCGCGTTCCAGTCTCCCATTATGATAGTGTAGTATTCTTTTTCCTCTGTATACGTCTTATCAACTAGCTCATAGAACTCGTCTAAATCCTGCTCCTTGGCTGTAGTCGTCGGTGCGTATATCTGTATTATTGATAAGTTGATTGCTGTATCTATCTTAAGTTTCAGCACCGCAATACGTTCTGTTATGCCTTTTATTTCGATTATCCTATTCGTTATGCAATTTCTCACGTAAAACCCTACACCTCTGTGTCCTCTTGTCTCCCCATAACTGAATAGCCAGTTCCCATTCTTTCTTGCTGCTAGATCTTCGCCGTATCTTCTTGTTTCACTTAGCCCTACTATGTCCCACTTAATTTCCTTAAGTGCTTCCTCGAATTCGTAGACCTGATCTTCACTCGCCAGACCCTGACAGTTGTAATGCAGAATATTCAAAATGTTTTTACAGAAAGATTTTCCACTAGAGGCGCGAGCTTTACCAATACCATCACCACCACCTAGGTCCAAGTTTTTATTCCGGATATGAATTATGGTCGGGTTATTTTGAGTGGGTTTAGTGTTTCGGTTAATTGGGTTATTTATGGTGTTAATTCGGGGGGGGGGGGGGGTGAAAAAACATGCCTGCTATAAAAGTGCGTGAAAAGTCACTATGTGACCAAGTGGTAATGTGTCCGCTTCGCAATCCTTGCGTCTCGGGTTTAAATCCCACCAATGCTGGAAACCTAGACATATTCGAATACCCCCCCGCTAACATCCTAGTGAACACAGCGACTGCAGTATTAATCGAGGTGGAAATATATCGCGTCCTGTAACCCCCGCGAGCTCGTAAGAACAAGACATTACAATCGTAGGGCGTGTTGCCACCAGATCAGCAGAAAGGTCATTTTATCACCGGCTCCGAATCGTTAAAACGACCCGAGCTTTACTCCCCCCCCCCCCGATTTTGACGCTTCGACCGAGATGCACTTATATAAAACGAAAGCAAGATCGTTTCAACACTCACCGTGGAAAAGCTTCCATCACCTTGCCGAAGATGAAGTTGTTCGGCGTTCTTTTGGTGGGCGGCGCCGACACCGGCATGCTTGGACTCGTGGCCGTATTACTGTTTGAGGCGAGCGGGGGCACCACAGTCGACCCGGTACAACAGGATTTTTTCACCGTCTCATATTCAGTCATAGGTGACAATGGGGCCATACGTATGACTGGAACAATTTTCTGTAATCAAACAACAAAAAAAGGCTACATTAGTTAACGGAACATGAATACTGTCCATGATCACGTCTCATTGGAATGGAGCGTACTCAGCTCCTTGTAGACCACATGCTTGTGGAATACACGGTACCCTATATTAGAGGTTGAAAGACAAGCAGATGATCATCAAGTTCTCGTACTCCCTAGATCTAAAGTGATAACATGCGCCGTAGGAGTGCAGCGATCCTCCTTTCTCAAGTGATAAGCCCCCCCCCCCCTTAATCAGCCTCAACATATTCAAAATTTTGCTGTCTGTACAGTGCTTTCGAAATTCAACTGGATGGAACGATGCTACACTCAATCGGCAATCCTGCACTCGTATTATACCTTTTGTGAAAGGGAAAAACTACCCCAAACCGAAATAAAAGTTCGTCCTCACGAAATAGCCGGAGTCACTGTGTGGCCAAGTAATAATGTGCCCGCTTCGCAATCCTTGAATCTCTGGTTCAAATCTCGCCAACGCCCGAAAGCTAGTGACATTCGAATACCCCTACTAACATCCTAATGAACATAGCGCATCCTGTAACCCCCGCCAGTTAGGGGCATACCAAAACGTTTTTCGGGGGGGGGGGAGTTGTGAACGTTCCAACTGACTTGTCAGAATTCCCAATTATCAAAGAAAAAAAAAACAACCTTATGACTTGTTGGATTCTTCCAACTCGACTCTACTCAAAATTCCCAAGTATCAAAGTATAAGAAGAAAAACCTTTTGACTTGTAGGGTCTTTCCAATTTCTTAACTCCATTTCTCAATATCGAAGCAAAAAAAAAAAAATTAACTTTTGTTGCATTTTTCCAACTGCTGAGTGAAAAATTCCTGCGAGGGGACGGGGTAAGTTGCCCCCTGCCCTCTATCGGTACGTCACTGCCGCCAGTTCACAAGAACAAGGCATTACAATCGCCGGGCGTGTTACCTCCAGATCAGGAAGGTTGGCCACTGTGCGTGTGCATATCGTGGACAGCTTACTCAACGTTGTGAAACACGTGGCTAGTAATAAGCGGACTGCGACTGCACACCCTTTGGCACAGAGAAGGATAACTCTAACGCAACAAAACCGAGGAGAAAGTAACGGCAAACTCAGGGGCGAAACTATAGGTGGTGTGAGGAGTTGACCCCCCCCCCCCACCCCCCAATAATTTGGCAGTCGGCAAATTTTGAAACAGTTCATTTTAATTTTTCATTTTTCATGTATGTTTGTTTATTTATTTCTTCTTTTTTCAATTAAAAATATTTCGATTAAAAAATCGGCTAATTTTTAATTTTTAAAAGATTTTGTCGGCGAATTTTTAGTTTTCTCCCCAAACTGAAAGTCAAATTTCGTTTCTGAAAATGGAGTACCCGGGACTCCTGTCAGAGACTAGTCAGTTAAAAGCCGAAGGTTTCAAGCTGAGTATCGAGCGTTATCTGAAAGGTTGAAACAAAGCTGAGATGTGGAAGACATTTCGAAATCCTGAAAGTCGGTAGCAAACGTTGAATTTCGAATTTCGACGACTATTCTGTTCTTATTAGATTCTCTGTTTGACCTAGAGCCTAAAATTTAAGAAAGTTGAACATTTTATAGAAATCTGAAAGCAGGCCCGTATAGCCAGCCATCTGCGGTAGGTGGTACCAACTGTTTACCATGGGAGGGCTTGAGGATACACATAGTACATAATGTGAAGAGTTCTACGAGGCAGTGGTCTGGTCAGGGGGCAAAGGGTGCAAATGCCCCCAAGGCACCTGCAGTTGAATGTAAAATGTACAAAAATGAGCAATTTTTCGCTTTAAAACACGTTTTTTCGAAAATTTTTCGCTCGAGCAGTAATTTTACCTTCATTTTCATATAATAGTCCTCGAATATCGGCGATTTAAAATACTTCAATTTTCGACTTTGTCTCCTTTGAAAATCTTACTCTACCTCCCCCACCCGGAAAATCGTAGCTACGTTATACTGATTGAATTTGGTCTCAAAATTCGTAATCAAAACTGGTGATTCAGCTTACCGACAACCAACTGAAAAGAAAATTGAATAGATTGCCTGAAAAAAATTGACACTTCAAATTTTCGAACTTTTGGAAGTAAAGAAAAAAAGTCTATTTCTGTGGACTTATCAAGTTATCAGTTCTCAAACAGCCATTCAGGCATTTAGGTATCGCGAGCCTATCCATTGTGTTAGTGTATTATAGTAATGTGACACAAGAAAAAGGCCTGTGTGTCTAAAACTGCTGGATGGACACTCGGACTCTTTTCTTCTGACACGTCACATATAAAGAACGAAAAACATACGGTTCTTCTATCTTTCAAAGCAAAATCAGTGTTGACAAGTTTATAAACATTCAAATGTAGTGGAACGAAAAGCTTTGAACAAAACTAGCTAGAAAAATAGAAGGAATTCTTTATTTTTATTCACGAAATTTTGCCAGGGGAGGCTCCGGCAAGCGTTAGGGGGTGCTCAGTACCCCCTGACACCACTCTGGCTAGGGGCCTGGCATAATGATAATTTTTTTAAATGGTGGTATCTCTGCCTAGGGGGAGCTCAAGATACCTTTAGAGGGGGCTCAGCGCCAGCTTGCCTCTCATGGCTACGGGGCTGTCTAAAAGTTGAAAGCAAAAGATTTCTTTTCTAATGTCACAAGCTGAATCCGATAGCAATGTTCTATTATTTAATTTACGTGCTTTGGTCCTAGTGAATATAGAAGGGAAATTTAGTCTGGAACAAAAGTCAAAACTTCCTGTGTTTTTCCCATAAGAACGAAAGGGATCTTGTGGCATGGATTCCCTTAAATTCGATCGACCTGAAACTTCGTAGTTTTTTTAATATTTATTTTTATTGATTCCATTGGAACTAATTTAGGAGACGAATCAGAGGAAATTCAGAAAGAAAAAAGATCACCAAGAGTACGAGTAAATAACAACCACCTTAATGTGTAAAGGGAGTTGTGTGTTCCTCTCAAGTATCCATAATATCCTTCCAGCTTACCCTCCCAGACTAGGATATGCTCACGTGCGCATATGTGAGTGCTTGGGGGATAAGGTTCCAATCTGCATTTGCACGGACAAAACTATGAGGGGGGAGGAGGTGAAACAAAACCCAATAATTTAACAGTCGGCAAATTTTGAAACTGTTCATTTGAATTTTTCATTTTCTAAGATATAATGTTTTAATGAAGCCTGAAAATGTCTTGAACAAATTCGGAAGATCCTTGAAGTCTCAGAGAAGCCTGAAAGAGTCCTATAAGTTTTGCATAAGTAGGAGGAGGAGGAGGTCTTCATGGGTCAAAAGAGTCTTATCATCTTAGTATTAAATGAATCCGAGAAACCTCTCGGATGGTGTATGTTTGCCCAAGGGCCGAGGAAGGAGAATGTCTCAAGCGGCTCACTATAAAAAAGGCGCTTCAAAAATAAGGTAAAAAGAGGAACGAAGGAAGGAAGAAAAATAAAAGAGTAGAAAAAAGGCAGACTTTTTTGAGGGTACAAGGACGTTATCAGAAATTAGTCCCCGGGCCCATATTTTGTTTTTTTTCCAATTAGGAAATATTTTGATTGAAAAATCGGCAAATTTTCAAATTTTTTAAATGTTTTGTCGGCGAATTTTTAGTTTTCAAGAAATATTTTCGGCAAATTTTCCTTCTCCGATCTCCCCCTCCAAACTGAAAGTCAAGTTTCGCCTCTGGGCAAACTACCCTGACTAACCTGCCCAGGAGAGTCGCGCGTCAGAAACCGCAACCACCAACGTTCGGCATCGGATACGGCGCGGTGCCTGAAGAAGAAGAAATAAAGACGCGGCACTTGCACAACTTCCAAATAGAAAAGGTTGAAAGCCTCCGGAAGCTAAAGGCCTGTCGATGCTTTAAAAGACAGAGTAGGACGCCAACAGCCTTTACGGGATGTGTAGTAGAAAGCTAAAAGCCTCCACAGGGTGTGTCGCGAAACCTATGTCAGACACATCCCTTAGAGACTTTTAACTTCCTACGGCTTGCACATCAAGGCATTTAAAAGCTCTTAACTGACATAGCTTTTTAACTTTATCTACGTGAAAGTGCAAGTTCAGCGTGTTTATTTCACGCGCTTTAATTAACTGTCAAGGTCTCGCTGCACATCCTTTAAAGGTTTTTAGCCTCCTACTACACATCCCCTAGACGCTTTTCACACTACCTGTCCTTTAAAGCCTTTAGCTTGTAAAGGTTCTTGACTTGGTCTGTTAGGAAGGCGTAAGCGTGTCGCATGTTTGAATCAACAGGCGTAAGGGAGCGTAGTAGGAAGCTAAGAGCCTCTAAGGGATGTGTTGTCAGAAGCTTACAGCCTCTAAAGGATGTATTATGGACCTACGCGTGAAAAAACACGCCTTTGTTACTGGCGCGTGAAATAGACACGCGGCACTTGCACACCTTTCAAATAAATTAACTCTTTCGGCGAACTCTTAGCATCAGTCAATTTTTAATTTTCCAAAACACACTTGTTTCATCAACAAACTGAAATTTCTCTGAGCTGTTTTGTGGCAAGCGAAAAAATTTTCTGACGCTGCGGCGTATTATTAATTCAGGTTTAATGAGATCGTCGAGTTCGCGTTTGAAAACAATGTAATGTATGATTAATCAGGCGCTATCTCCAGTCCGGGTGCGGCTTACTGGTCTGATCGGATAGAATGGGATAAGATGGGATGGGATGGAGCAGCAATACGACGATCTTGATCTTCCTGTTGTTAGCTTAATGACTTAGCAATAAATATCGTCGTCATAATGGCCACTGGTGCGAACTCCTAGGCACGTTGAAATGTTTTGGTACGTCATACCAGTAGTGTACGGAGTAATTGAAAAATGCTGATTTTCAGATTACGTGGGATGACTGGAGGTTATTACACGTTCTTTTTTTTTTTTTGAATACACGGGTTAAGCTAAGGCGTGCGATTTGTCTGGCACTCGTCGGCTTTACCTTTCAGTTGATCACATTTTTTCATTCATATATTCGGTACCGGTTGTAGGTTTACAAAATACTTTTTTAGTTCAAACATTTCCGTATTTAGGTGATTAAATAAATGATTTTAAAAAAAGAGATGCGACAGCAATCCACAAAAATTGGTCTTATTGTCTAGGTAAATAAGGCGCTTAAGGCAGAACTGAAAAGTTTTACTCTCACAAACGGCAGGCCCGTTCGTACAGTTCTTCGATCTGGGGATGAAAGGAAATTTCAAGCGTTTAACCCTTTTAAAAAGTGATGAAAATCAATCGAAGCCCATATTGTGAAAACGATCATAGTCAGTTTTGAAATTTCGACTTTGCCGCCAAATAGCAACGTAATGATTACTGCGGGTGATTAAACAAATGTTGCCTGCAAAATCAAATTTAAGCCCGGCCGGTATCGGAATATGGTTTCTCAATACCCCTAGTATCGATTTCAACGAAAAAAATTTGAAAAGTAAACCTCATTTTTTTTTGTTTTTGTCCACATTGAACTGTCTATTTTCCGGAGAATCACCCTAGAATGAAAGGGAGATTCAAAATGGCCTTTCTCACCACTTCACATTAACACAGCCCTTGAGAGAAAACGTAGAATTTTAGTCATTTTTCCGAGACCATGAATGTTTGTAACCAGTTGGGGTGCAAACTGTCATCGAGCACGCTTCCCAATCCCTATACGTCCCTATCATTGGATTTCTTTTTAAATTGAATTTAACAATCCTGAAAACGTGTAAAATAACATCAATATTGCATGTAATGGCGTATTTGAACCCCACTCCCTTCATTCTAAAGTGTTACAATTTCTAGATTCAGGTGAACCTAATATGGAACTCGGATTCAGTGACCCTAAAAACCAATGAACCCATATCCATATTATATTATAACGATAAATGTACTCCCTTCCCCTCTACCCGTAATCTTCTAGATGCCCACAACTATCAATATAGAGTTGTACTAATATTAAAATCGAATTTGGAAACTCTCGACATACTAAGCCTCTGCCCCGTTCCAGCTATACCACAGTTTACATATTAGGAAACAAAACTTATGGTTACAAATGGGCTGTCAAAGCACTATCGTCACCCCAAAGTACATCCCTGTGTGTTTACAAACTATACACCCTAGTAAGTATGCCAAGTTCCAATTAGGGCTTGTCACGGACTACTAACCGGTCATGGGGCCATAAGACACATGCGGCATAAAATAGGAGTGCGAAGAAGCGGCTCCTGTAGGTACTGTGGAGAAGAGGAAGGAACCTCGATCTATATCATATATCAGTGCTCAGCAATAGCCGGGACAAGACGCGAAGCATTGGGGCTAGGGTATCCAGCACTCAGTGAAGTCAAAGGGATAGAGCTAAGTAAAATTCTCACTTTGGCTATAAAAGTAAGGCTACTGAGCTGATCCTTAACAGCAACTTGAGGAATAGTGCAATGGACTGCAAGGTCTGAGCGCTCGGCGCATACAGCGCCACCTCACACACAAATGAATGAATGAAAGAATGGTTAGAAATAAGCTCAGCGACTTCTAAAACCCCTAATACGACATCCATATTACATTTTGTGAAAATTTCGAGCCCCCCCCCCTCCGTCCTCTACTAGGTGTCACAATTTTGAAAACTTTTATCGAAATCGTTCGTCTTTTGACTTCAAAATATTAAATTGCGTCACCTTTCGGTTTTGGAAATTTTGATTCTCTAACATGTAAATGTGAACATTTACTAAAAATCGGTAATTTTTTTAAAATTAGAAACTTCGGAGCCATTTTATCATTGTGCACTCAATTAGGAATATGCCTCACAAATTTGAGAGATGTTTTCAAAAAAATTGTGTTATTTTTCAACTTTAAAATGTTGGGCCGACCACTTGCTATGCATCCGTTTAGGTAGACTCAATAAATGGGACGATTTTTTGGGGGGAAAACTTCAAGTTTTAGACTTCTCCAATTATTTTGTTCTGATTACACTAGGAAAATCCACTCTAAGAGCATGGAACATTAGCGGCAATATGCTTTACTTCATATCTCACTTCGTTCTCATAGAGAATTCGTCGTTCGTATCGCAAATTCATTCTCCAACACTCATATACTGTTAAACGGTGTTCCTTAAGAGGCAGTACTTAGCCTAACGTTATTTCTAATAGGTATAAGCGACCTTACATTGTCTGTTCCTCAACTTATCTCCAAAGCTTTCGTTGCAGATGACTTCTGCATCTATATCTGTTGCAAAGACCTCAAACTCGGAGAAAACCTTCTTCAACAAGCTATCAACCAAATTCTAATCTGGACTCAATCCAACGGACTCAAAATCTCACAAGCCAAAACCACAGCAATTCACTTCTGTAAATATTACAAATGTCCTAAGAACCTAAATACGAGTATCTACCTAGGTAATATGTCTATTCCCATCTCAAGTAACGTCAAATACTTTGGTGCAATTTTCAAAAACTCCTCACTCTAGAATCTACAGAGCCAAAATCTTAAGAGTAAATGGTTCAGGAAAATCTACCTTCTCAAAACGCTCGCTCACACCCCATACGGATCGGATAGATCAACGCTCCTGAAACTTGCCCAAACTCTCATCTGCCCCGTAATTGACTATGCTGCACGACTGTACGGTTTTGCCTCTCAATCGCGTCTCGAATCTTTAAATACTATCCAGAACTCATGTATAAGACTTATCTCCGGCGCCTTTCGAACTACCCCTATCGACAGTCTTCTATGCGAGTCATCCGAACTCCTTCTAAATATTCGAAGACATCTCATCTCCACGAATGCTATCCTCAACATATTCTCGCTAACCCCAACTTTAACAGCCCCCTTCATTTTATGATCCCTCCTAATTTCCTCCCTTTCAGTAACAACAATATCTAATAATCGATCATCCAAACTAATACCAAACTATTACATCTCCCGTACAATATCAATCCACCTTGGATCTCATACTCACCAAAGCTAGACAGACCTACCACTTACCAACCTCGACAAATCCCAACAAAATGTTAATCACCTCCTTAACAAATACCCTAATTCCATCCAAATATATACTGATGGCTCCAAATCAGCACATAATCCAGGATGCTCCTTTATCGACAACAACATTTCAATCCCATACCCACTACACACACACTTCTCAATTCTTCAACAGAACTCTATGCCATTAAACTAGCCATCCAATATTGCCTAAACCTCATCCCAACCTACTTCTTAATTCTTACAGACTCGCTATCAGCTCTCCTATCCATACAAAATTTCCACAAAAAGAAACAACATCCCATCTTCCACAAGTACGAAAGAATTCACTCTATGTTGACTCCCCTCCCACTCTAAAACATTCCTCAAAACGACATAGCCGATGCAACCACTGAACTTTCCGTGAAGACTTCTTCAACCCCTAACATTCCAATCCAGATATTAGGCGTCAAAAAAATCTGCAAATCATTCGGGCACAAATACTTTCAACGACACTGGGATCAAGTCCCACCAACTAACAAACTAAGATCCGTAAAAACCACAGTTCACTCATGGAAAACATGATATCAAAATTCCAGAAAAGACGACGTAATAGTTTTCAAACTAAGAACTGGACACTCCGCTCTCACTCATAGCTATATCCTGAACAAACTACCCCAGTCAACCTGCGATACATGTATTACTCCTGTCGAATGCCCAAAATTCCAATCCCGGCGAAACACACACATCCTAAATTCAACACCAGAATCCCTGCTCTCCGACAATCACACCCGAAACCTTGAATTCGCATCATTCCTAAAAGCCACTAACCTGTAATCTATACAGTCTCTCCACGTCTCCAGCCGATAGACTGTACATGACACGGTTAACCCCCCCCCCCAACAAACAAACAAAAAAAACTCCAACCTTAAGGAACTGTAAAGAAAAAATGGCGTCACCGTTTGAATTTAAAATTTTGGGTCAACCATTTACCATGTGCAAGTAGTCGAATACACAATACCAAAACCGACACCACTGAAAAGCGATTGTATTAAAACAAATTTGCAGAAATTTATGAATGTCTTCCAGGGGAGGCAGCAAGCTACCAATATACGATGGTACAAATACGAACCACGCAGTTCGAAAACAACGTAAGTCCCAAAATGTTGTTTACAGAGAAATTATCCTCAACCTTACGGGCACCTATGGTAAAATAACGAGAATTCTCTCTGATGAATAAAGAGTGTGGCAGCACTGAGGAATTTACTTGTAACAGAAACCACGTAGGTACCTCCGGGACTTACGTTGTATCTGCACTACATGAAAAGTTGAAAAAATTCCGAACGAGTTCCGACTTGCTCCACTCTGTTCTATTGTTATTGGTAGTGAACACAAATGTCAAGAAAATTCAGTATCGATAATATTAGTATCAAAACAAGTGATATCAATGTTATCAATATCAAACAAGAAATTCTCAATAATTGGGACGCGTCAGCAAAGTGGCTGACATCTGGTGGACAAATGCAAAAGCTACCCAAAACGGGATAAAATACATAGCGCGCCATCTACTTTACAAATGGTGGCCAAAAGTGGAAGTACACAAAACGGGATGAAATACACTAGCGTTCCATCGCCGTGACGCGACCGGAAAATTCCAATAAGTTAATCAAAAGATCTTTTCTTTTTTTTTTTAGCTGTTTTGACACTTAGGCCCCGGGAAAATGATAAAAATTATAAGAGAAATGTACAAGAACAACAGCGGAAAAATCCGTTTGGACAAAACGGGCAAAAATTTTAAAATCGAAAGGGGAGTGAAACAAGGGGACCCCCTATCTCCCAACTTATTTAATTGTCTACTGGAAGATATATTTCAAAACTTAAACTGGGAACAAAAAGGTATAATAATGTAACGAAGCAAGCCTGATTATAAATACCAGTAAAACAGTGTTATTATCAAACAGTAAGTCTGGCAAAGAAATAGTTATCGGTAACAATCAAATTATAGCAGAAGATAGCACGATATATTTAGGTCAAATTATTTCATTTAAAAATAAATCAGAAAAGGAAATTTCAAAAAGAAGATCACAGGCATGGAAAAGTTTCTGGTCCCTAAAAAATATCTACAAAAGTGAAATGCCTTTAGCAATGAAAAAGAAAATATCGGAATCATGCACACTACCGGTGCTAATGTACAGCGCACAGACATGGGCCGCCACACAAGGCCAAACTCTGAAGCTAGCTAGGACCCAGATTGCAATGGAGAGGGCTATAATCGGAGTAAAAAGAAAAGACAGACTAACCAATAGACGGGTAAGGGATACATCAAAAGTCAAGGACTGCAGATTTGTCATGAAAAAACTGAAATTTGATTACGCGGGTCATGTTGCAAGAGGGGGGATGGACAGGTGGGAAAGAAAAATTTTGGAATGGGTACCCAGGGGAACAGAAAGAAATTTAGGGAGACCTACTACCCGATGGGCTGATGAAATCAGGTAACATGCCGGGGTCGCCTGGGGAAGAGACGCCAGGGAAAGGGGCCGCTGGAAAAGAGTGGGTGAGGCCTATGCCCGTCAATGGGCGCATTAAACTAGAAATTTTATTTCAAGTTAAACTATATTAATATGTACAAATGGGCTGCAAAATAAATAAAATTGACACTTAAGAATAAATTGAGTTGAGAGGTTGGAAAAATCCAACAAGTCAAAAGGTTCTTTTGCTTTGATATTTGAGAATTTTGAGTCGAGTCATCAGTTGGAAAAATCCAATTTGATACTCGGGAATTTTGATTTGAGCCGGTTGGAACTTTCATAATTCCTCCCCCCTCCCCCTTCCAGAAAGAACTCTCCGGTGCATCCCTGCTCTGAATTCTGAGTTTTATTACGAAAAATAAAACAAGTGTTTAAGCGAGATACCAACAAACTAACGCAAGTCTGGGCGATGAACCGTATCAGTTACGGTGCGAATTAATCACGTAGTGCAGAAACCACGTAAGACCAGCACATTGAAACTCCGCCCACGACGACAGATGTTGGGTAAATGTGCGGAAATTTATGTGACAATGTCTATTCATTACTAATGCATCGAGTGTCATGCAATTTTTCCGCAGTGACCGCGTTAGAAGGCTGTAAACTGTTTTATGTACTTCCTAAAAAGTTGAGCTTTTTGGACTTACGTGGTTCTGAAATATACGATTCATATGCCCTCGAATTTTAAAGTTTGGGGCAGGGTCGGAAAGTATTGTGAGTCGAGCGGTCAAGTACACCACACGTGAAAAATTTTGCACCATATGGGAAAATTCTGAGAACCACCTCAAATCAAAAAATTTGAGCACTATACGTTTTACACTATGTAAATTTCAAAATACAATAAGACTGCGACAACGCTTGCACCACACGGCAAAATGAAAAGTTTCCGGCACTGGTTTGGGGCATGCATGATTCTCGTATTCCATAACGCCCAACTGAGGTCATTGCCAAAGCGTTATTATATTTTTCAGTATTTCTCACGAATTCTTCGTAATTTGACAAAAAAACTGAAATACAGACCTTCGTTTTCACTTTTCCCAAAATTTCCGCACGGTCTCGATGTCCTTCACCCTCGCTTCAGCAGCTCGATCACTACCCGCTTTCGAATCAGGAATTTTCAACGCCGAAACATAACGTCGAAATCGACAAACCGAAATTTACGACACTAAATCTTTCAGCGACTGCCGACACAGAATCAAAATCGAATATCGAAATCAAAACCCGAAATTCACGGCACAATAAATCGTAACACAATTCAATATAGTCTACGAAAACCAATATGTATAGCCGAAACAACTTCAGAAAATCGCCGTACAAAATAATCCACAAAATCCAAATTCAACGCCATATAACATTCGACACATTAACAATGTGAGAGAAGGCAGGTTGATGCTTGAACTCATGAGTCACTGCTATTACAACTGAGCATTTGGTTGCATCAACTATGATTGTATGAATCACTGAATACAGGCAGGTTCAAAACGGAGCCTTTTCAAACGAATGTTGGATGTCGGGCCGATATCGTGTCGGTATCGGTGATCGGCTATACAGGGTGATGAACGAGAAGTCGCACCATAGGGCCAACATGCGATAAGGCGCAACGGCGCGCCGACACGATAACACAATCTCCGCTACATGCATTACGTACACGTTGCACGTTACTACATGTTTGCCTATGGTGCAACTTCTCGTTCGTCACTCGGTATGCGGATACTGTATCCAATTTTTATTGGACGCAGGGCAGAGTTGGGCGAATTCGTACTCATGAGTATGAGTACTGAGTACGAGTACGAATGGTTGTACTTGAGTACTGAGTAGAGTACATGTAATCAGTAATCATATAAAAATTAGTACGAGTACGCAGTGTACTCAATACTTAATATACGTGTATAAGTATTGAGTACCTGTAATCAGTACTCATGTGGAATGAGTACCTGAGTACATGTACTCAGTGTACTCAAGAATCAGAAGAGTATGATTACCGAGTAGATACGAAAAATTTTCTCTTAGTTTCAGAGTTATTGTAGCACTTGAGTACATTACGCATTTCGAATACTTCAGAATTAGGAATACGTTGGCGTATAAATACTGTGAGTCACAAAAATATTCGGACATGCAGTTTTTTTTCTCGCAATATTGAAAGGAGAATGGGCGAGAAAAATCCGAAAAAGTTGTATGTGGCAGGAGGTAGAGTAGGGAGTCTTAGAGCACCAATTGTTTTTAAAGAAGTACCAAAAATTAAGCACGGAAAAAGAAAAACACGAAATATGTAGCCACATTAATATTCGGACATCGTGTATTTTTTCCATAAGGAATCCGACTTGATCGTACATTTTCCTGAGTAGGATTCTAGAAAATGTTCCTTTGATGATTAAAAGTTGATACTTGAATAATTGAAGCATTGCAGATTATGAGTTAGGTAATTGCGACATCGTAGCATGCCTAAATGCGAAGTTAGGTATGGGTTGAAAAAATTTTTAACAAGAAAACTTCCTGCGTTCGCCCATTATAATTAGCATGCAATCCAAAAGAAACAAAATAGTTACGACCTGTCTCTAACTCAACAGTACAGGAGCTATGATAATGTTGGTTAAAATTTCGTATTCTGTAAAGCTTCTAGTTTATATAAATCACTTGTGATCAAAGGAATATTTTCGGGATTCCGACTCAGGAAAATGTAAGATCAAGTTAGATTTCTTATGGAAAAAATACACGGTGTCCGAATATTAATTTGGCTAGATATTTCGTGTTTTTCTTTTTCTGTGCATAATTTTTGGTCCTTCTCCAAAAAAAATTGATGCTCCAAGACTCCCTACTCTACCTCCTGCCACATACAACTTTTTCGGATTTTTCCGCCCATTCTTCTTTCAATAGTGCGAAAAAAACTGCATGTCCGAATATTTTTGTGACTCACAGTATATTAATTAATAACTAAAGGTCCTGGGATAAGTTAGTTTTCTAAAAATGCAATAAACGTAGGCGCAACACATATGATAATGATGGTGTGGTGGGACGTATGGCGATGCACGCATGCCAAAGTGGCCCCTATGACACCGCACCCCCGACCCCAGAAACTATCCTTTCGAGTATCGCATCAGTGACCGGAGGGACATATGATAATGATGTGTAGTTTTCTATTTTGCCAACGTGAACGTACTAAAAATATACTCTGCGAGATGCGAAATGTACGGGTACATCGCGCACATCGGGGGTGACTCGTATTCCCCTAAGTACCTGCCTAGTTTCATGGAAACAGGGGTTGACTTGTAACTTGATAAAATCTAATTTTCTTTTGGTTAGTTCCGGCTTGCCGATGGTTCGGAAAATTTGGCAGTGCCGCCAAAATGAAAATATTGTACAGAGAACGTGATAAAATGTACATCGCTCAAAACATACATCCCCCAAATTATAAAACTAAGAAAGGAAACTAAATTATGCACTTTAAGACCTTATTGGTCCCCAAATATTGAAAATTTGAAGTAGTATGGCCTATCGCAGGAAGCTATATGAGAATGAGAATTTCTTGGGTCGGATTTCCTTATGCTTCTCCTAATTTCATTGATGTAATATCTACATCGTAAGTTGAATAATGGACTTCCTTGGAAATCGATGTCCTCAGTTTCTAAGGAATGTGTTTTACCCACAAAGTAAGAAGTGATGTATCGAGCCTAATTTGCATAAGGGTGATTCTCCGAAAAATGGACAATTAAACGTGGACAAAAACCAAAAAAAATGAGGTTCACTTTTCAAATTTTTTTCGTTGAAATCGATACTAGGGGTATTGAGAAATCATATTCCGGTACCGACCGGGCTTAAATTTGATTTTGGAGGGTTGTAAAAAAAAATTGTTGTCCACGTTGAAAGACAAATTCTTCAAGTTTACATAGTGTGATAATATGAGGCTGTACGATCACATAGCGGCCCCGTGGGTTACAATCTCACGGATCACGGTTTTATGAAGTACCAAAAATTCATCTAGGAAAGTAGTCTCTGCACGAAGAAGATTTAAAGGCTGTTTCTACAGACTGCTTCTAAGTGTCGAAAGATTCATGTCCTTCAGCGTGGATACAAGAAATACATGAGTAGCCACGTTGAATAATATTTTATGTCCACGTTTAAGGACAAAATCGCCTTTTTCCTTTTCCCATTGGGTAAATATGCGGAAAATATTTGATACATGTTGCTGAATGTAATGTGGCCAACATTAGTTATATTATTACGTTTTTACAAATTCGGAGCTATAAATTCAATATGACTGTTGATGTCCACGATGAAGGACACTTTTTTTTCTAGAAACCAGGATCTCAGCAATAAATGAGTATTTTAGCATACAAATTATCATTATTTCACAGAAGTTCTTACACAGCCTTCTAGAGGAAGTTATGAGGAAGTTATATGAGCATTTGAGAGAAGTTTATGCTTATAGTGGAACCCTACAGAGAGGTTCGAAAATTATCCACGTTGAAGGACATATCGCTTCCTAGACACAACTTTGAGGTATTCTAAAGGTTACTTAACTTGGTTAGAAAAAGATTGTAAGACCTATACCGTGTTGCCTCAACTTACCTCTTCAACAATGGGAAACAGTAGTTCCTGAAAATGATGTATTAAACCCTTCCAGCAAGCAAAAAAAAACGGAATTAGGCCTGGTTGACACCCACGCTGATGGACATTTCAGGTGCATTTTCGACTTTCTAATGATGTTCTGCTGAACTAGGGAGAGCTTTTACAACTGTCTCCATCAGAAGAGTTCATTTCCTCAATTTTGTTACATTGCGCATAGCATTCTGATAATAAGTGGCAGAGTTACAGCCTATTTACATGAATTGTCCATTTTTCGGAGAATTACCCATAAGCACCACGCAGACTACAAAAACAGATGACGGATGTAAACTGCAAACGCATACCTTTGCTGCTTTGGGTATAAAATGTGTTTCTTTCTGACTAAACTATTATAACCATATATAGGGGAACACATTTCAAATTAAAATTTAAAGAAAATTAACGTTCGAGTTAAAATATATTATTTTTAGTATGCCCTCAAATTCAAAAATGCTATAAATTACCAGTATTCCAATTTCTGTACCTATTCAAATATGTAATCAGTTGTTGAGTACATTTTTACTTGATTGCATTCGTACTCAAAATTTCTGAGTACATCAATATTCGAGTACATACTACTAATCCCGACAGCGGCCAAAATTTTCGAATCAATAATATACAAAAGGATATACGGACAGGTTAGAAACCAAATTTCAGATTTCCAACATGGTTTCATGGAAGGTAGGTCGGTTGTAACTAACTTAGTATCCTTTGTCGACTACGCATACTCTATTCTACGTCATAATACGCAAGTAGATACAATTTACACAGATTTTCAAAAAGCATTTGACAAAGTTGATCATGTAATACTACTAGGGAAGCTAGGTAGAATGGGTTTTTCAGAAAGCCTAATTAATTTATTTTCATCGTACCTCACAGACAGACAACAATATGTTACATATAAGGAATCGAAATCGAAAAAATTTTTATGTACATCAGGAGTTCCACAAGGCTCTAACCTCGGTCCGCTTTTGTTTCTTCTCTTTATTAATGATATTGCAGAAGAAATAAAATATTCTCGCCCGCTTTTATACGCAGATGATCTGAAACTCTTTAAAGAGATTCATTCAGAAAATGATACACAGCTTTTACAATCTGATTTGAATGTACTGACTGAATGGAGCCTGCGTAATAACCTACCTTTCAATGTTCAAAAATGTCAGGCTATAACATATACACGCAAAATCAAACCAGTGCAAGCTAATTATAGGATAAATGGTATTGCAGTTAAGTCAGTAACTCAAATTAGGGACGTGGGGGGTCTTACTTGATCATAGATTGACATTTAAAAGTCATATAAACCAAAAAGTGAACACCGCCCGTAGAATGCTGGGATTTGTTATACGAAATTCGAAAAATTTTACAAAATCTGAGACTTTAAAAAAGCTGTATTATTCACTCGTAAGATCACATTTGGAATTTGCTTCTGTTATGTGGAATCCGGCCGCAGTTGACACAATAAAAGTAATAGAGAAAGTACAGAAACGATTTCTAAAATATTTGTATTATAAGCAATTTTTGTACTACTCAAACTCAATCACTTATACTGAATTACTCCAAGGGTATGAAATGAAAAGTTTACATGGAAGAAGGGATATTGCCTCAATAAATTTCCTGCACGGCATAATCAATAATAAAATATCTGAACCATCCTTACTAGGAAAAATCAAAATTCGCGTGCCAAGTTTTCATAGCAGGAAAACTAATTTATTTGAACCAGAGCGCTCCAGCACAAATTACTATTTAAACGCTCCCTTCAACAGAGTCATGAGACTGTACAATGATACTAGTAGAATTCACGACAAACTAGATATCCTGGATTCAAATGGCATATCAAAATTCAAGCAGCACATTACTCAGCTATTCGATTAAGACAGCCCTCCAAAAGGACAGGGGTGGAGCGAACAGTAGCAGGAAATATAAAGAGGTCCAGGTTTCCGGATTTGAGATTATGGGATGAGGTCGGCGCGGCACATCAAGGAAGGCATCCAGTTTGTTTTTTTTCTTTCTTTCTTTCTTTTCTCCTTATTTTAGGGCTGGCGAACAAAACAAAAATCGTTTTTTCGTTATCGTCTTTTTATTTTGTCACAAAAATTATTATTTTTCCTTCGTTATTGTTTTCGTTATTTCATTATAATCATTTTTTATCTGTATTTTTTTGTTTTTTTTGTTTACTTTTCTTTCATTTAAGTCTCGTTTGTTCTATTTCTAGTTCGTTTTTTCTTTTTTTTTTCTTCTCTATTTCATCTATTTTTTTCTTTGATATAATTCCCTCTGTCGTAATTGGCCAACCGGCAGTGACAGAGGGAATTAAAATATACTCTATTATTTATTATTATTATTATTATTATTATTATTATTATTATTATTATTATACTCATTATTACTGAGTACATCAGTACTCGAGTACAATGGTACTAATTTTTGCTGAGTACACCGATACTCGAGTACATTTGTACTCAGTACTCACATGCTCATTTACTCAAAATACATTATCTACTCAAGTTGTGCCCAACTCTGACGCAGGGTGCTTTCCACGCATTTCGAACTTTTCGCCAGAGTTGGGCACAATTTGAATAAATTTATGTATTTTGAGTAAATGAGTATGTGAGTACTGAGTACAAATGTACTCGAGTATCGGTGTACTCAGCAAAAATGAGTACCATTGTACTCAAGTACTGATGTACTCGGTAATAATGAGTACCAATGTACTCGAGTACGGATGTACTCAATAATAGTGAGTACTAATGTACTCGAATACTGATGTATTCAGAAATTTTGAGTATGAATGCAATCAAGTAAAAATGTACTCAACAATTGATTACATATGAGGAGTTATCTGTCAAAAGGACCCCTGACCCCTTTTGAGAGATAACTCCTTATATTTGGATACAGAAATTGAAATACTCGTAATTTATGAGTACGCAGGTTCTGAATCATGCGTAGTCCTATTTTGAATAATTTTTCAGTTCTAATGAAGGAGCATGTGGAAGTTCAAATAATTTTAGATTCAAGTTCTGAGAAAGTACCTGGAGCATTTTTGAATTTGAGGGCATAGGTACTATAATAATATATTTTAACTCAAACGTTAATTTTCTTAAAATTTTAATTTGGAATGTGGTCCCCTCAGAACACATTTTATGCCCAAAGCAACGAAGGCGTGTGCAGTTTACATATGTCTTTTTTTTTTTTTTTTTTTTTGTAGTCTGTGTGGTGCTTATGCAAATTGGGCTCGATACATCACTTCTTACTTTGCGGGTAAAACACATTCCTTAGAAACTGAGGACACCGATTTCCAAGGAAGTCCATTATTCAACTTACGATGTAGAGATTACATTAATGAAATGAGGAGAAGCATAAGGAAATCCGACCCAAGAAATTCTCATTCTCATAGCTTTCTGCGACAGGTCATACTACTTTAAATTTTCAATATTTGGTGAGTTATTAATTAACATATTTATACACCAACGTATTCATAATTCTGAAGTATGCGAAATGCGTAATGTACTCAAGTGCTACAATAACTCTGAAATGAAGATAAAATTTTTCGTGTGTACTCGGTAATCATACTCTTCTAATTCTTGAGTACACTGAGTACATGTACTCAGGTACTCATTCCACATGAGTACTGATTACAGGTACTCAATACTCATACATGTATATTGAGTATTGAGTACACTGCGTACTCGTACTCATTTTTACATGATTACTGATTACATGTACTCTACTCAGTACTCAAGTACAACCATTCGTACTCGCACTCAGTACTCATACTCATGAGTACGAATTTGCACAACTCTGCGTTTTCGCCCACAAAAAAATACGATTATAGGTAATAGAAAAATTTGAAAAATTCTGATAAGCCAAAAAGATTGATTTCATTAGAGGACTTACATACTCGTATTAAGTACATATGTAGGTATTTTGCGCTCAAGGCTATTAGAAAAATATACGCCGCTGACCAGGTATTTTTGAGAAAAAAAGAGTGAAATTTTTTTCTACCTTACTACACTGTCTTTATAAATTCCTTCTATCCACGAAAAAATTGTTTTTCCCTACCTTTTCTTTACGCCCATTTTCATTTTCTTTTTTTTTTCTCAAAAATTTTGCGCTGAGGCCTCAGCCTAGACAGCCTTTTATGGGAAATCTGGCTGTGGATATGATTATTTTCAATCAATTTTTCACGCTAATTTCAAATTTGTTGACCAAATTCGGCGGCGGTGCTCCGTTGCCACAATACGCTCTAAAATTAGGGTAGGTATTTGTTGATAAAATTTATCAAAATAGTACCTCATTTTTGACAGTAGATCTAATTTGTCTCGGAAAACTGAAAAATTTTGATCAGGTTTTGATGCCGGAGCTGTCGAAAAAATTTTTCACTCAAAAAAAAAAGACATGATGTAATGCATAAAACAGAGAGAAAGGCTGTATCCCATTAAGATAGGTGAATCGGCCCTTGGCGATTTTTTCGATTTTTATTTTAGTCTTCGACAAGTACTGATAAAATAGAATTTTTGAGCCTATGATGACATTCCCGTCCACCTCCAGGGCGGCGTGACCTTGAACGATGTGATTTTCATGTTTTTAGCATTGTCTCAAGCACTTTTCAATCAATTAGAGCGAAACTTGGTAAATAGTAGGTAGTCATGAATAAAAATATTCTCAACTTTTTTCAAATTTCTTTTATCACTTATAGACTTTCAAAACTGACTTTGAAATTTTCAAGATGGCGTCCTGAGCCCCATTTTTGAGGTTGAAATTCAAAAAAATTCACGTATATTTTTCTACGTATTTTTCAACGATATATTCATTTTTAGCAACTTTTAAGTCCGGGCACATACCAAAACAACGAAAAAACCATTTTTTTAAAGCATTATTATGCTTTTACTACTGGGTAATGGGTATACTTGAGCGAAACCGTAACGCTCCCCGATACGAATTCAGTTGATTACATTTCCATGGAAATTTGTTTTTCTTCCAGCCATGGGTATACAGTGGCGCACCCAGAAATTTTCTTTACGGAGTGCTAGAATTTCGAGTTGACTTAGTACCTACCCATTTTTATTTTATTTAAGTAATTAATTAATTAATTTTTTTTTTTTGGGGGGGGGGAGTGAACAAATTAGTAAAAAACTCAACTGTACCTATTTTTGTTGAGAATTTTGGGGTGCATTATCTCCCATGCACCCTCTTGGTTGTGCCACTGTAGGTATATACTTGAGCGAAAATCGTAACTCCGGCAACGTGCTCATTGATCTTGATCTGTGCTGCGCCCTGCGCGACTACAGTTCTTCTTCTTTCCTCTTCTCATTTTCAGCTTTGTTCAGCTCACAGTTCTTTACCTCTTCATAGTCACAATTCAGTTCAGTAGCTGACATTTCCATTTTCTTCCAGCCATGGGTATTTTTAATCAATTATCACAAAATGTTGGCCATTCTTATGCTTTTGACCAGCACACGTTTCGCAGTTACTAATGAAAAAGTGATTTATAACTCAAATATTGCAGGTTCACTTATTTCTTTTGTAATGACCACTTGAAGTACATGTATGTATAAATAAGATCACTCGCGCAACTTGAGTAACCGAACCTATAATAATGCTATTCGGAAACCTGTGTTCGTTTCAACCAAAATTAACTTAATTTGACGCAGAATTTTTCGACAATACAAGTTTCCATTACTTAGTGGCAGAGCTAGAAGAAAAGTTGTTGGGTCTTAAGGGTCAACAATATGTTTTTAAATATTGTGATGCAATTTTGAATTCTTTTGAAAAAGACGTCCGGATTCTCTGCATATTCACAATCTTTTCTCATCAGACAACCTACAGCTCCAATTGCAGATCGATTTCACCATATTGGAGAAAAATTGACCATATTATTTGTGATGGATCTTATATTCACCATGAAAAAAGCAGGAATAACTTATACCAACGAAAATCGTACTCTGGACAGAAAAAGACACCTTCGTAAACCTTTCACGATTTGTACCATAGGTGGTTTTGTGATAGATTTTCCTGGGCCTTTCTATGCCACCCAAAATGACGCACAAATTATGAATATTGTGATGTCCAATTCCGAAAGACTTCACAAGTTATTGGAACCAGGTGACATATTTATTTTAGACCGCGGATTTCGGGATGCTGAACAGTACCATGAAACCTTGGCTGTGAAGTTTTAATACCAGCATTTAAAGGCCTAAGAAATCACGTAAAACTACAAAAATTCGTTGGCTTGTCGAAGCTGTTCATGGAGTAATTGCAGGGATGTATCGATTCAGGGGAAGGTCCCCCTAGGAGTTTTTCACTCAGCAGTTGGGAAAATTTACCATTTGAGTCAGGCGAGTTGGGAAAATCCAACGAGTTAAGAGTTTTTCCCCCCTTTGATATTTGGGAATTGAGTTAAGAAGTTGGAAAAACCTGACAACAAGTCAAAAAGTTTTCTTCTTTTGCTTTGATATTTGGGAATTTTGAGTTGAGTCAGTTGGAAAAATCCAATCGGTCGAAAAGTTCTTTTTTTTTAGGCTTTGATACTTGGGAATCCTGATTTAAGTCAGTTGCGACTTTCACAATTTTTACCCCCGCCCCCTTTCCGCCAGGAGAAACTCTTCGGTACGTCCTTGAGTAATTGGAAAAAAGTACCGATTCCTCCATGATCAACTCGATTACAAGCTGCTCCCTAAAGTAGGCCTGTTCGCCAAAATAGCTTGTAACTTGAACAATGAATTTGGCAAGCGCTTGTAGTTCAGATACTACAATGGTAGAAGATATTTTAGCGCAAATAACACAGAAATCGGGAGATAAAAATGAATCGGCAGAGTTGGTGAAAGAAAAACGATGGAGTAGGCAAAAACTTTATTAGCGCTTCTTGAATCTACTGACATTTTGGATTTCCCAGAATTAACAGAAGATGAAAGAGAAATTTTTTACTGCCATATATCAACTCACCCAAGCTGTCAGCTACCTGGATGAAATGGTGGATGAAAACGATGAAGTCAGCATTAAATATGTGAAAGAGGGGTCTAATGTGGCACGATTTGAAATTAGATTTCGTCACATTAATCGTATAAGACTTACAAATCTTACATCAAATATCAACGAAACGGATCAGGTACATCAGCACTTGAAGGACATTGCAGGACTGTGCAAATGGGCTGTGAGAACGATTGGCTGCTGCTCATACGTATCAGCTGCAATATATTACTTACTGAATGCAAGGTATCAGGACAAAACAATGAAGCCAACGGAAATCCTGAGCAAAATTTTCAAAATCCAAAAAACCTAGACAGTAATCAACGAGAATAGTGATGATGATTAGTGCCTCCCTTAAATTTTAAATTATTTCTCGTATTTTGTATTGGTATTCAATTTTGCAATCTATATATTATAATTAGTAGATATTATTATGATGTACATTTTTTCATAATAGTTTTCGAACGTTTCTTCCCTCACTATTCCTAATAATCTTATTTATACATAAGTACATATATTTCGTGTGGTCATTTAGAAATAAAGTAAATCTACAATATTTGAGTTATAAATCACTTTTTCATGAGTAACTGCGAAACATGCTATTCGTGAGCATAAGATTGGCTAATATTTTGTGATAATTGATCAAAAAAATAGTTTTTTCGTGGTTTAGGTATGTGCCCGGACTTGAAAATTGCTAAAAATGAATATATCGTTGAAAAATACGGAGAAAAATATACGTGAGTTTTTCTGAATTTCCACCTCAAAAATGGCGCTCAGGACGCCATTTTGAAAATTTCAAAGTCAATTTTGAGGGTCTGTAAGTGATAAAAAATTTGAAAAAATTGAGAATATTTGTACTTATGACTATCTACTATTTACCAAGTTTCGCTTTAATTGACTGAAAAATGCTTAAGATAATGCTAAAAACATGAAAATCACATATCTCAAGGTCACGCCTCCCTGGAGGTGGATGAGAATGTCATCATAGGCTTAAAAATTTTATTCTATCAATACTTGTCGAAGACTAAAATAAAAATCGAAAAAATCGCCAAGGGCTGATTCACCTATCTTAATGGGATACAGCCTTTACGAAGTTCTCAAAAAACGAAACGTTGAATTGACGATTCATTTTCACTTAATTTTTCATGCAGATTCCAACTTCGTCGACCAAGTTTGGCGTCGACGTTCCATTGCCGGGATATGGTTCGAAAATTGGAGTATATGGACGCTGTTGGGCGTAAGGGAGCTAACCAGCAAAATCTGTTTTTTGAGAACACGTGATTCGAAATTCAAGAGCCATGTAGAAACTATATGACATAGCGTTTACTGATAAGCTTTTTTCAACGTGAGTACACATTTTCGAATCGGGGATCCAATTTTGAAAAATTCTACTTTTTACGCTCTTTCCAACGATACTAATAACTTATTTTGTTTACAAATGTCGGTTCGTTACCTTACGCTTAACAGCGTCCATATGAAGGGTATACAGGGTGAGTCGGTTTTCCTTCCGCCGTAGGAAAACTCCGTTATACTGAACATAGTATGACTCAATTGTTTCGCTTGGCAAACGGTCTCTTCGACAAGAATTTCATGGGAAATATTCGGGGAAAACTTCGACGACTTTTGAAGGATTTTATCAAGAATATTCAGGGAAAATTTTCTAAATTTCCGAAGAATTTCATCGAGAATCTTTGAGAAAAATCTCCTATTCAGGAAAAATTCGCGATAATTTTCGAAGAATTTCATCGGACATCATTAAGAAATATCACAAATGATTTCAGGCGAATTTAGTCAGGAATTTTAGGAAAAATCTCCAATGATCCAACAAATTTTATCAAGAATCATCGAGAAATATCGCTGATGATTTTGGAAGGATATCCTTAGAAAAAAGTTTGATGCTTTTCAGAAATTTTCATCAATAATTTTCGAAGAAAATCTCCAACGGCAATTTCCAAGGAATTACTCAGAAATTTTGGAGAAAAAATGTGCATCGGAAATATTTAGAAAAAAGTCCAGTGTTTTCCAAAAAATGCCCTCGAAAATCTTCGGGAAAATTTGCCGATAATTTTTCAAGAATTGTATCGGGAATTTTCGGAAAACAACTCTGATAATTTCCGAAGAATCTCATCAAAAATTTTTAGAGAAAAATTTCCAACGTTTCCCAAGAAAGTTCATCAGTATTCTTCGAAAAAATTTCCGAACAATTTTTGAAGAATTTCATAGGAAATATTCGGAGAAAAACACCGATGGTTTCTGATAAATTTCATCGAAAATCTTCTGGAAAAATGTTCGATAATCTCCGTGAAATTTCATCGTGAATCTTTGGAAAAAAATCTCCGATAATTTTTAAGCAATTTCACTGTAAATTTTCGGAAAAAATTTTCAATAATTTCCAAAGAATCGCATCGAAAATCTTTAGAAAATATCTCCATTGTTTTTAAAAAAAACTTCAGAAAAATTCTTCGAGAAAATTTCCTGAAAATTCTTGGAGAATTTTATCGAAAGCACTCGGGGAATAACACCAAGAGTTTTGAAGAATTATACTGAAAATCTTCAGGAAAAACTGTCGATTATTTCCAAAAAATTTCATGAAAAATATTCGGGACGATTCCTTTGATTTTCAAAGATTATCTCCGACGAACTTCATCGAAAATATTAAGGGTAAATTTCTGATCGACATAATTGAAAAACCTTATCTGATGATTTCAGAAGAAATTTGTGGGAAATTTCAGGAAAGCTCCACAATTATTCCAAAAAATTCTATCGGAAATCATTGAGAAGTACTTTCGATGATTCTTGGAAGTTTTCTTCAGAAAAACATTTCAATGATTTCCAGATATTTTCATCGGAAATTTTTGGGATAAATATTTCGATGATCTCAGAAGAATTTCATCAGAAATGTTCGGAAACAATCACCGATGATTTCTACGGAATAATTTCATCAGGCTAATTTTCGATGAGATTCTTCGGAAATTATCGGAATTGTTTCCGAAAATTTCCGATAAAAATTTTCCCGAAGATTTTTGAGGAAATTCTTTGGAAAAAACTGGACTTTTTTCTGAATATTTCCAATGAATCCGAGATTTTTTCCGTAGATTTACGATGAAATTTTGCGAAGATTATCGAACATTTTTCCAGAAGATTTTCGATGAACTTTATCAGAAGCTATCGGTGTTTTTCTCCGAATATTTCCTATGCAATTCTTTCAAAATTGTCATGAAATTTTCTCGAAGAATGCTGATGAACTATCTTGGAAAATGTTGGAAATTTTTTCTAAAAATTTTTAATGAGATTCTTCGGCAATTATCGGAGTTGTTTTCCGAAAATTCCCGATGCAATTCTTTAAAAATTATCAGCAAATTTTCCCGAAGATTTCGAGGGCATTTTTTGGAAAACGCTGGACTTTTTTCGGAATATTTTCGATGAAATTCTCCGGAAATCATCACATTTTTTCTCCAAGATTTCTGATTAATTCCTTAGAAATCATTGGAAATTCTCCCCGAACATTTTTGACGAAAATCTCTAAAAATCATCAAAAATTTCTTCTAAGGATATCCTTCTAAAATCATCAGAGATTTCTGACTAAATTCGCCTGAAATCATTTGTGATATTTCTTAATGATGTCCGATGAAATTCTTCGAAAATTATCGCGAATTTTTTCTGAATAGAAGATTTTTCTCGAAGATTTCCGATGAAATCTTTCGGAGATTTAGAACATTTTTCCCGAATATTTTTGATAAAATTCTTCAAAAGCCATCGGAGTTTCCCCCGAATATTTCCTATGAAATTCTTGTCGAAGCCTGACAAAACAATAGAGTCATACTTCGTTCAGCGTAACGGAGTTTTCCAATGGCGGAAGGAAAACCAACTAACCCTGTAGGTATTAGAATCAAACGTCTACTTCTCCATTTTCTCAGCTTTCGAGTAAAATGCAAAAACCTTCCTCAGTGCGTACTGTTGCCTGAACTTGCGGGGTAATTACTGAAATGTTTTCACTCCAAAATGAAGATAATGACCCATTTTATCTGTTTTACTTTACGTATTGCTCTATGAGTTCCTGGGCGGCTTCATACTACTTTTCGAAAATTAATTAATATTGCATTCTTTTGACAATTTATTTAAAATTCTAAAGGTATTATTATTATTTTTTTATTGTTAAATAATACGAAATATTAATTTTCTTTTTACAAAATTTGAAATTAAAATTAAATTACGAAGTCTACAGGAGAACCCGAAATGAAATTTCATGTGGATACAAAAACAGAAACCTAACAACTTGAATTTTTTTTTTAAATTTGAAAATTGAATACTTTTAGAAGAAGAAAGAAAAACAGAAAGAAAGTGATGAAATTAGTACACTAGACGATACAATCAGATGGATCCTCAATACAGAGCCTACTCACGGCAATTGTCAACTATGTATTTCCCTGTAAAATTTCAAGGTGTCCAAATTACTCCAGGAATCCCCAGTGTTTTTCTGTAGTTTGCTTATATCGTTTTGTGCAGAAGTCGACACTTGAATCTATACGCCTCAGTGTTGGTGAAATTTATTGAGCAACTACTCTACCTCAGTCTTGACCATGAATTTGAATTTGTCTCGGGAGATTAAAACATTTTGACCTAGTTACGATACCGTAGCTCTCCAAAAAATTATTTTAAATTGTATTTTGACCTAGTTTCGATGCCGCAGCTCTCCAAAAATGTTATTTTATTTTTTTATTATTATCGAGCCTCGGAGTTACACTCTCGGGCTACGGGCTCGGAAGTGTGAGTTACGAAGGCTGGTGAGGGAGGGGCATAAGAATAGGCGGTCCACGGTGAGAGGATCTTCATCTTCACAATGTGAGCAGTTCAGGGGATACAGGTTAGGGAGAAGATGCGTATATGTGTGAGGCGTGTATGTTCGATCCTTAAGCGGGCGATGATAACTTCCTCGCGGCGGGAGGAACTTAGAGACGTTGACCAGGGGACAGGTGTAAGCGTGATTTGTGCGAGCTTGTTGTGCCGAGAGGCTTGATGTCGCCACTCTTTGAACCACTCACGCAAAATGGCTGAGGTGAGATCTGTTGAGATAGAGAGGTGACGAGTGATATATGAAAACTGTATAGCTTGCCGTGTTGCTTGATCAACTGCCTCATTTCCTGAGATATCAATATGGCTTGGGATCCAGATGAGTGAAATGCTCTTGGTGGTGAAGGAAATGAGATGGAAAATGAGATGGATGCGTTGGACGAGAGCGTACGTTGAAAGGCGAACAGAAATGGACCTTAAGGAGGGAAGTGAATCTGAGAGGACTAGACAGCGGGTGGGGGTGGGAGGCTCTTCGAGCGAGGAAATCGTGACTAAGTACTGCAGGATAGCATGGAGTTCGGCTGTGTAGATGGAAGCTGTGTTTTTAAGCCGGAAGGAGTGTAGTAGACTTTTTTCGCTCAAAAAAATACGAAAGGGTATAGCCGCATGGGGGGTGGCCTTCGATCAGATTTTGAAAATTTTTCTTCCAGTGTGTAGGTACTTATGAAGTACTTTATGGACCGAAATATGGAAGTCCAGTTTCAACCCCTTCCAGAGTTATAGATCTTTTTGTGGTTTTCGTTTTTTTTTTGTTTTTTTTTTCAAATATACTTGACCGATTTCTACCAACCTTGAGTCGATGATATAACTCTACTAGGGCTATCAAAGGTAAAATTTTCAAAAAAAAAGTCATTCATTTTTTCTTAACTTTTTGCCCATTTGAACGTTTTAATCCCCCAAAACTGGACCTAGAAGTATAGTGCACCGCTTTTTAAATACCACTAAAAGAAGCCTTATTAGGTCTACCTTTCTATTGATACAAATGTATCATATTCGAGAAAACTTTCGGGGGGCTGCAGAAAAGGGCTCACCCCCACTTTCACCTACGGGATCGAAAATGGTGTCGATCATTTGTGCTGCTCTCCTTCCCAAGATGTTGAGGTTTATTTTTTGGGGGTGGGGGTGGTTTCTATTGCCACCCATGACCACTTAGCCAATCTCTCCGTCGAGAGAGGGGTCTTTCAGGATACGTATCAGATTTGCCTGAAAATGAAGGAGTAGGCAAAACAATACATACGTATGTAAGCAATAAGGGAATGCGATAGAAAAAGTTGTTTCTTTGCTTGTTAATTAGCTCAGTCGTTTTTCCGAAGTTTGTTTCGTAAGTACCCAGACCTTTTTTCTAATTTTGCTCTCAACCCGAGCCCTGGAATCTCCTTTCGAGCATTACCTCAGAGACGCCGAGAGGCTGTTAGGGCTGTCTTAGCCCTCTTCACTTCTTGCCGAAAAACCGGCGCAGGTCGAAATGTAGCGAGTTGCTACGTGAGTTCGAACCCACGACCTCCGGATTCCGAGACCAGCGTGGTATCCACTCGACCAACGAGACCCCTTACGTACCTGGACCTACCTACTTGCATATTTCATTTTTGAGCACGAATTTATTAATTAATGTGGTTATCGCCTAACTCCTATATTCAAAAAAAAAATTATTCGAATGAACGTGGAAATTTACGATATTTTGATTTCGACCAAAATCAAATTGCTTGCTCCATCACCTCGAAATTGAGCATATTTTTTCGGCCATTAAAAATAAATGTTAATGAAATTTGCTGAAACTAATAGTCAAAGTGTAGCTAAAAGATGCAACTTCCAAAAGAACATTAGTTGCACAATTTTTGTTCAAAAATAACGGCCTAGGGCTACGCGTATTAGTTTTTTTTGTTTTTTTTTTGAGTTTTTCCGATATAATTTCTAAAATTAAATTAGTCAAAATTATTGTTTTGGTGCAACATGGTCTTACCCCACCTTGACTTTTTTCACATTTTCGTTTCTATGAAATAGAAAAGATCTTGAAAACGGACTTGTCCCACCTAGTGGGGTGAGACCGCATTTTCGGCCTTCGTAATTCAAACTGGTTTGAGCAATCCGCATTCAGGGTTAAGAAATTGGTTTTTGCGTCAAAGTGTAGCTAAAGGATGCTGCTTCCAAAAGAACCTTGATCGCAACATTTTTGTCAAACAGTAACGGCCTAGGGCTATTTTAAAAACGTAACTCCACGGTCTTGCCCCGCTCTATTCTATACCCATGGCTGGAATAAAATGGAAAGGTCGATCACAGAACTGAATTTTCACCATGAAGAGCTAAAGAACTGTGAGCTGAGCTGGAAGTGAGAAGAGAAAAGAGGAAGAACTATAGTCGCGCAGGGCGCAGCAAAGATCAAGATCAGTGAGCACATGGCTGGAGTGACGGTTTTCGCTCGAGTATACCCATGGATGGAAGAAAATAAATTTCCATGGAAACGTCAACCACTGAATTCGTGTCGGAGGAGCGTTACACGGCGCTCAACAAAAGCTGGCCCGAGGCAAACACGAGAGGATAGAGCTCCCAAGTTAGCAAGGGGTGGGGGTAAACAGGGCTTTTTTCTTCTTCCTTTTTTTTCCTAGGGCCCTCTGGGGCCCCATGTAAAATTCCGGGCTCGGGACAAAATGTCCTCTTTGCCCTCAGTGGCGGATTTAGGTTCTTAGCCGCTCCAAGCACAGGAAAATGCCCATAAGCGCTGTGTAATTTTGTGAATCTTTCTCGTGTTCGTTTCACGTCCCGCATTCAGTCTGTTTTACGCGTGAATCTGACCTCAAAGGCGCCTATACATAATTTTTCTTCAATTCTGATAGAGAGATGTAAACATTTTAGATAATTATCAAAGTTTTTCTCAAAAATTTGCCGCCCAGTGCCATCTTTAAAAATTTGGCGCTCCAAGCACGTGCATTGTGGACCTTTAGAGAAGTCCACCACTGCTTTGCCCCCCCTCTCTTTGGCCCTGCCAGCAATTTTCAACAATCTCCTCCAACTATCTTCTCCAATAATCTCCTTCAACACTCACCTCCAACAATCTCCAACAATCTCCTCCAACAATCTCCAATAATCTCCTCCAACAATCTTCTTCAACAATCTCCAACAATCTCTAACAATCTCCAACGATCAGAGCCGCGGAGAAGAAAAGGGAGCCCGGTGCAAACACAAGCGGATAGAGCCCCTATGTTAGCAGTGGGTGGGGGTAAACAGTTTTTTTTTCTTTTTCCCTTTTCTTTCTTTTTTTTTTCCTAGGGCTCTTTAGGGCCCATGTAAAATTCCGGGCCCGGGACAAAATGTCCCCTTAGGCCCCCCCTTCTTTGGCCTTGTCGCTCAAGTATACCGAGTAGTAAAAGCAGATAAAATGCTAAAAAAAAAAAAACATTACCAGGTTTGGCGACCGATCATCAAAATTTTTACCATAAGTGACACCCTAATAGGTATTACAACGACAAATAATGCGGCAACATAGCCGATGACCTTTGCAAGCAGACTGGCATCGACTTACTGCACTTTCGTGCGAATCGAGTTCATCCGAATACAATCGACAATATTCTGAATCATGGCCAACAAAATTTCCGCGACTAGATGCATACACGCCTTCGTACGTGGTTAGTAGGTTACACAGAAAAATAAAAAAAAAAGAGAAAAAAAAAGCGAAGCGAGATGCAGCGAAGCAGGCAACTGCACATATACGTACATAAAAGGGAGAAAAAAAATTTTAAAAAAGAGGTTCAAACCTGGCAAAATAAACGGTCTCATCGTCGATGTCGGGCGGGATATCGGTATTTTAAAGCGTGACGTGTACTTGTGGGGGTTTCGGCCGGCGATGGCGAGTAGGTGGCGATTGGAGAACGCTCCGTTTTCGCGAACACTCACTCGTGCTGGAACCTTCTCTGGCCTAGGCCGCAAACCACTGAAAAAAAAAAAAAAGAAGCAAAATCTTCCGAATCATTTAGCGGGCACAGCAGGCTCACAAATTTCGCTATAAAAACGATAAATTAATAACATAACCGCGGCGACGCCGTACGTATCGCTATCGAACGAATTTTTTTCCAAGTTATCAGAGGCGTTTTAAAATGGTTTACGAGGGCACCTATTTGGGGACCTTGGCGGAAGAACACAAACTGCGGAGATAAAAGATTCTCAAATTGCATTTTTACGTTATCGAGCCGAACAGTCGAGGGGTCGAAACGTGAAATCACGGGCTGTGGATGAGCTTTTTTCTTTCCCCGAAATTACGAACATTACGCTGTTGGGTGCAATCGAGGAAACAGGAGGAAAGAATAATGGGAGACTACAAATACGAGTTTAATTGACATATTTTTGTAGGCGATAAATTACAAGTATAGTTCGGGTTGGCTACGTGCCGAAAATTCACGTATACAGGGTGTTTCGCAAGTTGATCCGGCCCCCACTTTTTTTAAATTACAAATCCGGCAATGAGTTTTTGATGAGATGTATTTTTGAGCTATCTTGATAACGTGGCGTAAAATGGTGGCTACCAGCTTTCGTACCGATGAGATACGAGCTTGAAATACTGTTGGTCACTATTTCGGGTCAAGCTGAAAACGTCTCTTCCGGAATAATCTTCTATCAAGAACTTTGCGAAGTGAAAGTTACTCAAGTTGAGTGCTTTGAGTATTTTGTATCGGGCGTCCAATGAATTTTCTCCTTTTTTGAACACTTTTGGAACAAAGTGTCGGATCAGTGCGCAACAAAAGAGGTTCTTCGTTTGGTAAAAGATTCGACATCTGTTATCGTGAAAAAATCCCCCATCCCATTAGAAGAACTGATTTTTTTAAATTATATTATTTTATTACATGCTCTTATACTCGATGAGGTTGCACTTTTTAGGATTATTGGTTTGCAGGGGTATCCTCACCTTATTCCTCACGCAGTTCACCCAATTTCTGAGTGTAAGCCTTCTTCCGGTCTTTCCACTTCTGCTTGTCGCGGGCTAGAGATGCCCAGTTTAGGCCAGCCGTCCCAACCACCTCATTTTGGGTGATACCTTGCCATGGAGAGGAGCGGGGTACGTGGCCCCCCTCAATATTTTCACATAGTCCTCTAATATCGGCAATTAAAAAAAAACAACCTCAATTTTCGACTTTTTCTCCCATGAAAACCTTATTGTGCTATCCCTTTGGGAAACTCCCAGCTATGCCACTGGTGAGGAGGCTTAGGTGTAAAAAATGAAACAAAAAACTATCAGGTCGTACAGGGTGTCTCTTTTGCAATGACCCCCTTCCACCTGGTACGTAAGCAACCTGCCCCAATAATATGTAGATATGTTTGCATACCCTTACTTTTGAAGGGACCTAGTTATGATCAAATTTTGAGAAGTTTTCTATCTTCGAATTTTTTTTTCTTCTCACGACACGACTGGAGATAGAAAATAGTAGAAGGCAGTTGTGGTAACCGCAGAAAAAAATGGTCGGAATCGGTTCAACAGTGTATTCATCAAATCAATTTTAGTACAAATTATACCAGAAAATATTCAATTTTTCTCAATTTCCCCGTGAAATTTGCCCTCTTTAACTACTGTTTTTTTATTTACAATAGATTGTACATTAAATTTTTTTTATACTAAATGTCATTAGCAATTTTTTTGTATCTGGAATAGAACTTCTCAAAGTGGAGTTCAAGATATCCCTGTTAAGAATTATTACTTTTTAACTCAGATACACAGACCTTATGAAGATAATAACCATCTTCTTCAGCTACTTTACTACTTCAGTGAGTTATATCGTTTATGGGACTTATTCACCTCCCTCCTTTCATTTATTTACCCCATATTTGAAATTGAAACTCATGCAACGAGAGGAGGGCGCTCTAGTATTTTGTAAAGTTTAATATGGGTATCTTGGTTCTAGAATTCGCTAAATTCAGTTTTGGTAACATTTTGGCCATATTTCTCAAACTGTGGCACATACCGATGGGAAGGAGGTCCAAGATGACAGTTATGGTAACCACACACAAAAAATTAAAATGATTTTTTACATACTAAACTATCTGACCTATTAGCAGAACAAGTACCACTAGGGACTAGAAGGTGTATGTTCTTCCAGCACGATGGCGCACCATCTTATTTTGGAGTTATTGTGAGAAAGGCCCTTTGCAGGACTGTAGCCGGAATATTTACCATATTTTCCCAGAGTGTGCAATTTTTGTTTTGTTTCCAATTGTTTTATCTCCTTTACTCCTCCCTCCTTTTGCTCCCCCACTCCCCCCTTCTTGTGAATATAGATCTTAAGCTACACTTTTTAATGACCAATCATATGTAGGTATCGCAAAAAATTTATGTTCAAGTATTTATCTAACAAAAATTAAGGGCTTTTCAATTTTTTTTTAAATTTCAGTACTTTTTGGGACTTTTAGGAACTATATTCAAAATTCAGGACTTTCAGGACTTTTCAGCACCTGAGGACGCCCTGCTGTAGATCCTTAAAAGCGGAGAGAATGCGGGGAAAATGATTTCAGAAACGGATTCAGGGACCCCAAAAACCGTACTATTGACTTACAGAACTTAGAAATCGGGGACACTGGAGTAATTGGAGATTGGCCCCACATGAAACCTGAAGGGTTGTGGGTTGAGAAGAAAAAATAACTGAAATGGATTCAGTGACTTAAAAGCCCTACCAGCGATGTAAAGAACTCGAAAATTTAGGAAAATTGGAGTAACTGAAAATTAGTCCCAAGGAAGTCTGAATGCAGAGGAGGGAGGGAATAACCCCTGAAATGAAGTCAGCGACCCTTAAAACCTTCATTTGGAATAGAAAATAATTGAAGCGCTACGTAGAAGAAGAGCCTTCGATCAATGTATTTCTTATGAGACGAAGGTCCTTCTTCCACGCAGCGCTTCAATTTTTATGCTCATATCGGGAGGTGCCCACAATGACTGAAGCTCTAATTCTGTAAATCAGTGTTCATTCCTACTCGTGGGTACACATTTTTGTATCGGAGTCCCGATTTTGAAAAATTCTTCTTTTTACGCTCTTTCCAACACTATTAACTCATATTGTCAACAAATGTCACTCAAGTCCTTTTTGCTTAACTTCATCCATTTCTGGAACTTTTTCGGATTTAAGATAATTATTGCTCTACGCTCTACACAGACTTTTTCAAAATCTTCCAGACATTTACAAAATCTCTTCAGATTTGCTGACATGAGTTGTAACATGGATATTTGCAACTTCTTCCCCGATTGGGGGGGGGGGTGTATATGTGTATATATATCCTCATATACATTTTTGAAATTCCATCAGACGTACTTCATTTTTCAAGACTCGCCGTTCCCGATTATTTCTATAGCTTTTTTGGAGTTTAAGATTAACTTTTTCAGACGCTTTCAGACTCCTCCTAGACTCTTATAGACCTATTTAAGATTTCTTAAGACTCGACTAGACACTAAAATAAACAAGTTTAGAAAAATCTAAGCGTTTCCAAAAATATTGAACCAGTCTTCATAAGCATTTAACTAGGTTAGAAGAGTTTCAAAAGTCTCAGTGAAGTATAGAATCGTCTCAAAAAGTTTCTAGTCATGTTTGTAAGAGTCCCAAAGAAGTCTTGAAAAATCTAAAGAAGGACTGGGAAAATTCTAATGAATTTCGAAGCATCTCCCATCCGGATGATTTTCAAAGGCTTTTGAATAAGTATGAAGCAGTCTTAATTCATCTTAATAATATCGAAAGCAGTCTTTAAAAGTTTCAAACCACCGAGGAATAGTCTTGAAACGAATCTCGAAGATCCACAGAAATGATGAAAACATGTTCAGAAGGCTTAAGCCTAAAACAGTGTCGAAGAGTGCTAAGCCCATCCAGACGGATGTCAAAAAGAGACTAAAACAGGAAACATAGTTGTGAAAAAATATCTCAGCGATTCTGAAAGGAGCAAAGGCGCAACCAAGGGGCCCTAGAGGCTATACCCCTCCCCCCTCCCAATAAAAAAATCAAAATCAATAATTCGTGGAAATAAGTAGGTACCAAATCGAGTTTTCACCCCGTCCAAGTTTGTTTTTCCCCCCTAAATTCTAGCCCTCAACAAAAGAAAGTTCTGGTTGCGCCCTTGGAAAGGAGTATAGAAAATATCAAAGAATGTGTGGAAAATCTTTAAAACGTTTCGAAACTTGGAATGGTGTTAAACGATTCTGTAAGATCTGTAAAGAGTCTTAAACACGTCTTGAAGAATGTTTAAAAAATCTAAAGCACAGCAAGAGTCCTAGAGAAGTCTTGAAGCGTGATAAACATGTATTGAAAAGGATTGAAGATGTTAAATCAATTCTCAGGTCATCAGGCTATATTCATGCCAGCAGTGTGTAACCCTAAGCTTTTCATTGCAGCTGCCTAAATTGGAAAAATTTATGGTTTTACCATTTTTTTCTTACCTCCTTATCCCCCCCCCCTCTGTGACAAAAATATAAATATAATCCAATTTCATTTCAAGATTTCGAACTTCGTTGGGCAGAATTCACTACAAATCTCTTTAACGCCGTTTTGTCGAATTGGTTGGCTCTGGTCTTATACTCCCAGAAAAATAAAGATTTTTCCCAAGACTGTGAAAGATATTATAACTTTTTGATGCAGGAAGGAAAGTTGCAACTGCTATTCTCATTGACTGATATATTGAGTGTTTTCAGTCATTACCAAAAAAATTTACAAGCTGATTCTACAGCTATACTGGACATTACTATGTACTTTTTGACTACGTTATTGAAGAATCAACTCGATAATTTAAAAAGTATAGGTCTTCCAGGTGGTTGGATTGCAGGGAAGTATCGATGGGGGGGGGGGGCAACTTATTCCCCTGTAGGAATTTTTCACTCAGCAGTTGGGAAAATTTACCATTTCAGTCCGGCGAAGTTGAGAAAATCTAAAAAGTCAAAAGTTCTCTTTATTTATTTATTTATTATTATTATTATTATTATTTTTTTTTTGGTTGCTTTGACACTTGGAAATTGAGTTGAGAAGTTGGGAAAATCCATCAAGTCAAAAAGTTTTTTTTTTGCTTTGATATTTGGGAATTTTGAGTTGAGTCAGCATCAGTTGGAAAAATCCAATAAGTCAATCAAAAGTTGTTCTTTTTTTTTGCTTGCTTTGACATTTGGCAATTGAGTTGAGAAGTCAGGCAAATCCAACAAGTCGAACGTTTTGTTTTTTTGCTTTGATATTTGGGAATTTTGAGTTGAGCCAGCATTAGTTTTAAAAAATCCAATAAATCAATCAAAAGTTTTTTGTTTTTTTTTTCTATTGCTTGCTTTGAAATTTGAGAATTGAGTTGAGAAAGTGGGAGAATCCAACAAGTCAAAAGGCTTTTTTCTTTGCTTGATACTTGGGAATTTTGAGTTGAGCCATCAGTTGGAAAAATCCAATAAGTCAATCAAAAGTTTTTTTTTTTTTCTTTCATGCTCTGGTACTTGGGAATTTTGAGTTGAGTCAGTTGGGACTTTTAAAATTTTTGCCCCCCCCCCCTCCAGGAAAAACTCTTTGGTACGTCCCTGCTGGATTGCCGCATTGAGCGAAAATGTGAAAAATCGCAATTCTGATAAAAGTAGTGTTCAACTTCATGGTATTGAACTGAAATGTCCAAAACCTAAACGAAGGCAGCAGTATCACCTATATGTCACAGATCAGTAAACTTGGGATGCAATTATTAATGATACTACAAAAGCTCTGAAAAATTTTCTAGAACGATTATTATCTTTGGACGACGATATTATAAAACATACTAGTCCATTCGTTTCATTATCACCCGATGCTTCCTTGGAAGAAGGCATAAGGCTTTTGGGGGTCCTGACCTAGAACTTGAAGAATTGGCGCTACAGAACTCCGATTTAACACACCATGAGGATATTGAAATTTTCAGAAGGATACTCGTATCTTTGAAAGAAATAGTTGAATTTCTGGCCGGAAACGAAAGGTTTCAAGAATTAACGATTATTATGGCAAGAATTTTAGTTGCGAAATCACACAGCGCTGATGTGGAATTACTAATTAGTTCTAACAATATTTTAAAAACGTCGAGGAAAACCAGGTTAACTCTTGAAACAAAAAATGTATACTTATTTATTCGAGTAAAGATGCCTAGTGGTTGAGTACTTTTGAATTTTTTTACATCAAGTATTACATTCGTTTTCATTACGTTCATAAAACTTATTCTTTAATCATTTAATGAATTTTTCAAAATTATGATTTTTTTACATTCGTTTTCTATTTTTCGAATAAATAAGATTTTAAAAAGCATGTTCTTCCTTTCTTTCTTGAAGCTGCCCAAATCTTTTGCAGGTGCCCAACAAGTTTTTGGTAGTGTGCCCAATATGGACGGTACTGCCCGTTAGGGTACACACTGCGTACCAGGCCACCAGGAATTTTCTCGCTTGCCCGGTGGGCCACTCCGCTGTTGTCTTGCATGCACTTATGATATTTTGAAATTTTTAGAGACAGAATGGAAGAAAGGAGTTGTGGCCGTAGCCGCGACGGACGGCTTCCACACGCATTCGAAAATAAGATAGGTGAACGGCGAATGCATTTTTAAAACGTTATCCAAACATGGTAACGAATGCGTTCGTTCTGAAATTAATATGTAGTTACCGCAGACGTTAATTTGAATAACTTATTAACGTTCACCAGTTCGTCAGAATGAGCCGAGCTATTTATGTGTATTATCGTAGATATGGAGTCAACAAGGATAACTGATTTGATTCGCTTCAGGTACGTAATTATTTGTGTTCTTTGGTTTGTGTACTTGCCCATGCAAGATATCAAAGATGAGTGAGCTGATCATGGCAAAGCTCCTGAAAAAATTCGATTTGGAAGACTCCTGAACGAATGTTGTAATCCCAGAAGCGGGTCAGTAAATTAGATGAATTAAATCAACTGATGACCGTTGACGCAGGCGAAATGTCCTCAAATGTAGCTCGAATAACTTGAAGTCGGCATAGGTCGGCAGAAACTCGGGGTAAAAGTCCTGGGGAAATAATAAGTGGGGGGAGGCAGTTCAAAAAATCTAAGAAATCTGATGATTGAACACCAAATAAATACAGGAAGAAGAGAAGGATAATCAAAATACATCCAATATAGTCCAGCTTCTCCCAAATACTGCGAAGACGAAAATGAAGGAGTTGAAAAAAAGGAGAAAAAAAGAGTTGAATTATTTGGACGCTGTTAAGCGAAAAGGACTTCAGAGACATTTGTTGACAAAATGAGTTATTCGTATCGTTGGAAAATGTGTAAAAAAAGGAATTTTTCAAAATTGGGCCCCCGATACGAAAATGTGTACCCACGTTGAAAAGAGCTTATCAGTAAACGCTATGTCATATAATGTAGTTTCAATATGACTCTTGAACTTTGAATCACATGTTCTCAAAAACAGATTTTGTCGTTTGAGTCTGTTAAAATTTGCCGACTGCCAAATTATTGGCGGGTGTCCCCCTCCCCATAGTTTCGGAAATCCTGCAAATGCAGATTGGAACCTTATCCTCCTAGCACTCACATTTACGCACATTAACATACTTATAGGCGCCGATTTGGCGTTTTGGAGGGGGGGGGCACCAATGAAAACTTTGGAAGGGCGACGCCCCCCCCCAATATTTTCAACTCAAAAATGGAAAAAGTACAACAAATTTTACCATTAATTTTTTTATTTAACAAAAAAGAAAGTAAAATATGATATGTGGAATAATGAGAAGGGTATAATTTTGGCACCAAAATAGATAGAAGAAGACCATCCGAATTTTCAGAGAGGGATTTTTGACCGCTCCTTTGATTCTGCCCCCCCCCCCCCGCCACCAATATTTTCCACAAGTCGGTGACAATGAACATTCTCTAATCCAGGGGAGTAAGCTGGAAAAATGTTAGGAATACTTGAGAGGAACACAACTTCCTTTACACATTAAGTTGTTCACTATTTACTCTTGCTGATATTTTTTTCTAAATTTCTTCTGATTCGTCTCCTAAACTGGTTCCAATAAAAAAATAAATAAAAACCTACAAAGATTCAGGCTGATCGGATTAGGAGAATCCGTACCACATTCCCTTTTGACTTATATTATGAGAGGAGGACAGGAGGGGATGATTAATTTTTTTAACTTACCAGTGATCCTATTCATCATTTTCCCCCTCCCCAGTAATCCTATTCACAATTTATGTCTTCTAAATGGATTCTTTAGCTAAATTATATACATGATCCACTTCACCTCGAATTGCGGATCAATAGGATGAGACTCGAAAAGAAAAAAAAGAAAATTTATACAACGAGATTAAGGAAGGATCCAGTGTCAGTATTAATCAAGAGTATACATTGAGATTCAAAAATAAAATGTATTCAATTCTCTTTTTGCAAGCCGTCTTCACCAAAGAAGTGTTTAAAAGTGAAAAATGATTCTATTCACCCCGTTTTACGGTATCAGCAATGATGGTCTTGGCATGAGAAAAGGACATTTTCGGTGATATACGTAATGAAGAAATTATCGATTGGTTGGCCAAAAAGTCGCGTATGTATACAGGGACGTACCGATAGCGGGTAGGGGGCAAATTACTCCTCCCCCCCCGTAGGAATTTTTCACTCAACAATTGGGAAAATCGAACAAGTCAAACGTTTTTGTTTTTGTCCTTTTGATACTTCAGAATTGAGTTAAGAAGTTGGGAAACTTTTTTTTGTTTTGATATTTGGAAATTTTGAGTTGAGTCAGGGGGAAAAATCCAACAAGTCAAACTTTTTTTATTTTTTGCTTTGATACATGGGAATTTTGAATTGAGTCATTTGGGACTTTCACAATTTTTGCCCCCTCCCCCGCCCCAATATAACCTCTTCGGTACGTCACTGCATGTATGGATGCAGTGAGCCACAGGAGTGCCGGTTAAAATCAAGACAACACTTCATGAAAACATAACTGCACTACAGGGATCAGCAAAAATTGAACGCCTCTAAAAGGGGAAAACTGACGAGGTGCTCCCTAGTGGAAACGACCTCGAATACGGGCAATGGAAGACTTCAGCTAAATTAAAAAGTGGTGTGGCTTGATGTACATACATCTCTGTAAATGGAAACTGGCAGAAGATGACCTATGTGAATGTGGCGAAGTGCAAAATGACGAACGCCTACACGATTGTTCACACTCGGGTAGATGCGATGAAAATAAATCTACGGAGAAATAAACGCTCGGGTAGTAAACCATATGAAATATTAGAACAACAGAGGGATTTAGTAGTAATTGCCGACCGGATACGCGAATACGCGAATTATAAAATGAGTCGTAAAAAGTTTTGTTTTTGATTGATAATTGTGTACGAGTGTTTTTATATTCACAATAGTGATAAACTATTTGTTAAGAAAAATAGAGGGCATTTCCAGTACTCCATATTGCATACTTATTCGCCTGTCCTGTTATCAAGTTGGTAGTGTATGATAAGAACATCGTAATTTCTTAATATTATGGTCGTACCAGTGAGTTTTGAGTTTCGTATTTCGTGTCACACCTTTTTTATGATACCTCGTCTGTCTTCTCTGTTCTCTGTACGATTCGAAATTTTCATTTTGCGATCATTCCTCATGGTCTTATCATATGATCATCGATTTCATTAAATAACATTCAATTTTCGGCTTACACTTTCGACAATGCAATTCAGCAACGTTTGCGTTGCCGAAAGAATTCAAACTTTCTCAAAAAATTCTGATCTACGGCGTTCTCAGGTATCGGGCCCCTTTCGCACATCCAATTCTGTCATCATACACTACCAACTTGATAACAGGAGAGGCGTATAAGTATGCAATATGGAGTACTGGAAAAGCCCTATAGCAAGAGGACTCTTTCCATTGTTAAGAAAACCAATCACGAGAAACAAAATTCGTCCTCCCAACCAAAATAAAAAATGACTAAATTATCATTCCCCAAAACAACATCGCTACAGCGTTTATACTCACAAACTCGTAGTGATAAATTATTCGTTAAAAAAATACAAGAGGACTCTTTCCAATACTAGAAAACCAATCGTGAGAAAGAAAAAATCGCCCCCACCCAAAAAAAATACTGAGGATCACTCCTCAAAACAATATTGTTACAGGACCTCTTGATTAGTATTTTTTTAATGCAATCTTATTGGCGAGTACAACTCACAAAACCCTGTTGACTCTCAGATATTAGAGCAGAGGCTGAAGAGATACTGAATTCAACATTAGTAAAATTACTATCAGCAAGAGTGAATTCATTCCGAACGTCACGAAGCAAAAAAAAAAAGGAAATAGTTCTTACCTAAAATCCTCCAGTTCGTTTATGACCGTCATCGATGTGCTTTTTTTCTAATACTCCACGGAAATTGTTACTTTTACAGTAATAACGGATAGGTAAATTTTCAGCACTCCTTTCAATCAGCTTTTCCGAATCACCAATACTGTCTGTATGTTGAACATGTAAGCGGTTTACCATCTTTCTTCAGTTTTCAAGTATCTTTCACATCATTTAAAATAACATCAAAACACTTCGATCGTTCGCATTTGCGAGTACATTTCATTTCTCATAATTCATAAAACACGCATTCTTCTTTTCAGTTGCCAACGTGCGATTATAGCACAAACATTATTGGACTGTTCACTGACTCACACTCATATCAGCTAACAAGATACTAGGCGTCCGTTGGATGAGTAATGCATCATAAGTGAACAAAGCAACAAGCCTTACCTCAGGTTACAGCTTGCTCCTTTTTTCGGTCTGTCGAGAAGACCAGAAAAACCTTATCGCTTATCGACGTTTTCGTTCGTGCAGGACGCGTTCCACGGCCGGCATTAAGTGCGGTGTAAAAGGCACAAACTGCACTACACAGAGCAATTTGTGTAGCGTTTGGCACCATAAGGGAAAAAGCAATACTACAAATAAAGTCATATTGGCTTTTTCTTTTTTACAGCGATTTTAATTTTCCATTAAATCCAACAGTTATTTCAGTTTCTTCCCCTCTCTTCTTGGACCTTTAAGGCAGGATAAAAAATTTTCACCTATTTGATTTTCGATTAAAAAAAATTGTTACACCACACGGGGAAAAGGCAAGATGCCAGTCATGACGCGTTCTGTACCTTCTTCCTTCAACCACAACACGAATTTCGAATGTTGGCAATTTTACTCTTACATACCAGTAAGCGTTCCGGACAAACAGGATGCGAAATGTTGCTTTCTGTCATTCCAAAACGCGTTCTGGTCGCTTTTTTGGCACGATGAGCGATTTTAGTCTTTGAGCCTGACATGCATATGTACAGTACAGTACCTTATGTACCTACGTACTATGTATATTTAAAATTCTTATTCAGTCTCACTCTAGATGACATCTTCTCACAACTAGTAGAAATGTTTGGTACGAATTCAAGTCTATAAAATAAAAGAAACAGCCTTTCAAAGAAACCTTTCAAGTAGTTGGTTGAATGATGAAAAACAAGTTAATCGAAATTGTAAATTTGAGAAATAGAAAAGAGTAAGAACGTGTTTTCGGTTTTCCGGGATTACTGATTTTGAAATTGCATTCACGTTTTTTACCGGGTCCCATCTGAGGTGTCTGCGAATTTCAAATTTGACATTTTTTTGCTTATGTTTAAGCTTTCGTTAGTTCACCTCAGTGTTCTCAGTTGCCCGAAGACCTCTTCAAGAGCAGCAATAAAAAGCAAAGGGAATAGTGGATCGTCTTGGCGAACCCCCTTACCAACAATGCATGTATGTACTTGGAAATATGTTCCTGTTTTATCAGTGATAATTCTGCTTTTTGGGTTCAAGTTTCATTTTTTGGACTATGCAAATCGGCCAATCAGGAACTCCCTTAGTGCACTAACTATGAAGCCATGATGCAAGGAATCGAAAGCTTTACTGTAATCTACATATGAGGAGTTATCTGTCAAAAGGGCCCCTGACGAATGGCATTCCCATTCGTCAGGGGTCCTTTTGACAGATAACTCCTCATATAAATGCTAGGTTTATGTTCAATTGTATTTGTTTGATTTTTCGATGAGTTTGGTTGATTGTTTTGGAGATGGTTTAAAGGTAGAGTAATTTTTTCTAAACCCGGCTTGGTCGGGTGATTGTTTTGGTTCTAAAAAGTTTCTTAGTCTTATCTCTAGTAATTTTGAAATATTTTTGAGATTGTGGGGGATAGGCTGATACGTCTGCAGTTACCTGCATTGTGTCTGTCCCTATTTTTGAAGAGTAAGATGATGTCCGAACAGTCCCAGTTTTCGGATAATTCACCTGACGTTAAAATTTCATCAAATAAATGAGTTAGTGCGTCGATTATTCCCTCTCCACCATTAATTATGTCTTCGTTCCATGAGCTACCGTTCCCTGGGACGTAATTTTTGTTTAAATTTTTAACTACATTTCTGATTTTCGATTTCAAAAAGGAGGGTTCTGATATTTCTGATATGCCTATCTGTTGCAAACCTTCTTCACGCCTAGGTGCGCCATGGCCCCCTGGGGGTTCATATAGTATCTTATAGAATTTTGTAGGCCAATGAGTTTATCTCCTCCCTGTCATAGATCCTCTTACCTGTTTTGTCTAACAGATAAGTTGTTTGGTAAGATCCTAAGTCAAGTTTCTCTTGAGCTTTTTCATTTTCTTTGCATCTTCCAGGGCCGAGCTGATTATGTAATGCTTCCATTGGTATTCCTTCTATCTTTGCTGATTTTTTCCCGCGATACTTTATCCTTTGCGGCTTTTTTTTGTTTTTTGTTTGTTTTGTTTCAAAAAAGTTTCTTCCTAGTTGTCCAAAGGTTTTCGACGTCTTGTTTATGTGTTGCCGCTTCTGTGTTTTTTAGCCCGTTGGATTCTAGACTGTTTGATGAGCATTCCAGTATCGCCTTACAAAAAGCTTCGTAGTGATCATTTGCAGAGCTATGATCTGATTTTTCTAAGTTTTTTTAGTGTTTTGGATTTTCTTACTGTACCTCCCCGTATCGGCAATGTTGAGAGCTTTTTTGTTGGTATTATTCCTATATAAGTATGTTTTTGATATTCGTATGACGACCTGTGTAAGTCTGTGATCAGTGAGGTATTTAAATTTAAACCCACTGGCAACATCAAGACTTGTCGCCCTGGCACACCCTATTCGAGTGTGAGGCCTGGGAGTAGGAGAGGCGTGGAACGAAAACAGCGAATGTAACGGTATATTGTAAGTTGTGTACCTCACACAATAAAAGTTGATTCGATTTGATCTGAGAACTTTGGGATCTCAAATCGGAATTGGATCATATATTTCTTACAATCATCAAAATAAAGAGCCCCTAAGATAATCCCTATTGTGATAGTTAAAAATTCTTATAGTGTCAATTAAGGTGTTTAAGACTGTGAACGTCATGCGGGTAATAACGCCATATTGCTGAAAAACATTTTAATAATAAAAAATTTCGGCAGACGGCGTGATATGATGATTAACCAGGCCAAATTTCAAGTCCATACGTCTATCTGTGTGTTCAATGTTTCATAAACGTATATTTGAAAAATTTATTTCATCTACTATACGATGCCACTTCATTTTTCTTTCTTTTTTTTTTTTTTCAAAAAATACAACTAGTGAAAAGTTCTTGGCGAAATTGTAATCGAGTCTCAGTTTTAGCAGAGGTTGATAACAACGCCGCATATCAAAACCTTAAATTTGGTCAGAATTTTTGGTAATTTTTATCAGGTGGACATTTTCTGACTAGGCCCTTGCCTTAAAAGATTCCTGTGAGCCTCCTTGACTATTAGAAAAACCAAAAATGGCCCAAATCCATAGAACCAAATTAACGGATCAACACCGTCTGACTTTTTTCTTGGGGGGGGGGGGGTATTTACCAAATTGATGTTATGTTTTTCTGAGGGGGGTACCAACCAGAATTGTTGCAATCTTCAAGACATTTCGGGGGCAGATACCACAAAATTGTAAAATATTATTTTTATGTAAAATCTACTTCAGAGTATTTTGTTTGAAGTATTTTTTGACTTATGATCCAAAATCAATATCAGACATTGTTTCACCCCTCAGAGGATAAAGCTCCAGTGGAATTTTTTGGGATGTTTAGGTCGTTCCTCGGGATGCCCTACTGACCAACTATTCCAAAATTCAGCTTTGCGAACTTTTGTCGAACTTTGCGTCTTTTTCACGTAATTTTCCCGTACTATCAGTTAGCACAAATAAAACAAAATTGAAATACGTTTTTGATAACAAGCTGGAACTGGGCAGAAATTGTTTGTGCGGGAGTAGTTTACCGTTGCTTTTAACCCCATGGTTTTGTTGGGCTAGAGTTTTCCTTTACTGTGCCAAAAAGTGTGCAGCCACAGTTCCCTTGTGTTTCACAACGTTGAGTAAGCTGTCCATGACGGGCACACTCGCAGTACCGATCTTTTTAATCCGGTAGTAAAACGTCCTGCGATTGTAATGCCTTGTCCGTGTAGCTCATTGCTTTTCAACTTCTGTTAAAAGAAAATATGTTCTGTTTCACAATTTTTTGTGCACAAAATTTTTTGAAATTGGACATTCTGTATTATTTAATCTCATAAACCAATCAATTTTCCCATAAAAAATTTTGCAAAAGTATTAAAAAATAGTGGAAATAATTGGCGTTTATACCCTTCCAAGTTGGGTAACAACGGCCAGGAAGTGAGTTTTCTTATTTTAGTTCCAGCTAAAAGTGAAAGTCTCAAAAAAGAAATCAACCTCATAAAATATTACATCCCTTTACAACATCGCGTCGTAAAATCCGTTCAAAAATATTTTTATTTTTTCTCTTGGGGGGGGGGGGGATTATCGCTTATCGCTTTAGAAAAATGGATGGCGTTATTCCCTTGTTTCGAGTTGTATTCTGCTTGATGACACAGTCTTAAATTTTGGAGCCACGTCTTATATCTTCTCGTCGTTTTCGACTGTTTTTATTTTTATTATTATTATTATTATTTTTTTTTTTTGCTCAGTAGTTAAGGTCGTATACTTCTTGAAAATCGAGAAACCTTATGCAGAAATCATTTTGTTGGTAATTTCAAGAAGAATATTTTATCACTGTACTACTATTGCCCTAAGACGTTTAGTTTGCGAAAACTTATGGAAGGGGGCAAGTTTAAATACTGGCAGTAAAACATTTTAAAAATAACAACATTTTGGACAACCCTAAGGTTGGTAACAGAGAAGAAAATTTGTACTACTGACATTTCGGCTGAAGAAATTCACATTGCAGGAGTAAGTGCACAAATAGCCCCAATCGAGCCCAATTTTTTAAACTTCCGTTCCCGTGTATGTCTTCTGTGAGGGGAGGAGAAGCTCAGGGAAAAACTTTCAAAAGTTTGCTGTTTGAGGTTTTTGCTATCGAGTATGGCTTCTTCTTCTTCTTCAGGTGCCTTATCCGATGCCGGACGTTAGCGGTCGCAGTTTCTGACGCGCAACTCTCCTCGGCAGGTTGGTCGGGGTAGTTTGCCGTTGCTTTCCCCGCGGTTTTGTTGCGTTAGAGTTTTCCTTATCTGTGCCGAAGAGTGTGCAGCCGCAGTTCGCTTACTAGCTATGTGTTCCATGACGTTGAGTAAGCTGTCCAGGACATGCACACGCACAGTATCAATCTTTCTGATCTGGTTGGTAACACGCTCTGCGATTGTAATGCCTTGTTCGTGTGAACGGGCGAGGGTTACAGGAGCGCTATGTTTCCACCCTGATTGACATTGTAGTCGCTGTGTTTGCTAGGATGTTAGAGGGGAAGGGGTATTCAAATATCATTAGTTTTCTGGCGTTAGTGGGATCGAACCCTAGATGCCAGCATGTTACCACTCGGCCATACAGTGACAGGAGTATGGCTATGAGTAGCTAATTTAGCTGATTATATTAAACACTTACTGCTATCCATTTGTCAACCTTTGTGCACAGCTTTTGCTCTCAAGATCAATCAGGTTATCTAGATTCTTTTGTCACCAGGCTAAACGAATATATTGATCCACAGGCGACTTTTAACAAGATAAGTATGTGATCAGATGAGAGGTCTAGGAGTTCTATCAACATCTGACGTGAAAAGATCTGCCTTTAACTAGGAAGAAGTTATGATAAGTCGGCTGCTTCGCATTATCAGTCAGCCAGTTTGTAGGTTTACCTATGAGTAGGTGTGTAGTATGGTTTCAGTCGAGTGTTTGAAAGAGCTTACGACCTCTCGCAGTCAATCGTGAACTCCAGTAAATGTGCTTGAAATCCTCTCAAACAAGAAAACGGCTGTACCAAGAGTTTGGAAAAACCATGAGACTTGCTGGGATCCATTCGGTGACGAAAGGGGCAGTGAACTGCTGCCTGTACCATATGCAGGGAAGTACACAATTGTGGGAATGAATAAACACATAAGCACAAATTCAGCTAAATGTTTCGAAACCGCTCGAACCTTTAATTTGCCACAAGAGAGGGGTGGTGGGAAAACATGTAAGACCGACATTTTGACTTTGGTTTGGGTGAGTGAGTTCACATTCGGGGAATGCGCACCTGAAAATAACGGTTGATGAACTTCAACGTCTGTCTACAGTATGAAGAATTGTACGCGCTGAGCATCCTCCAAAGATAAAAGAAACATGGAAACTTGGTTTTGTGAGAGATTATACAAGACATTGGGAACGACAGAGGCCGGATTAAAGCAATTTGAAGCCCGCATCGATTACACCAGGTTTTCGAAATGTCAACACAAACACCGACATCGACACCTCCTACATCACCACCCATCCGCCGGATGTATCGCGAATTTTCGCCAGCAGCACACTTACTCGTAACTTTTTCTTTGCGATAGTCCCAACTTCTGTGCGATCACCTCTACACGTACGCCAGTAAGAACAGCTACCAAAACCTATATAGCCCTTTAATTCGGAAAAATAGCGATCGACGGTGCCCCTGAAACGGTCTAAAGGCGCCCACGTTCGCGCCGTAAATTTGGCAGGCTTCAATTGCGAACAACACATAGCCAGCGAACAACAATACGCGGGTACATACGAAGGGCAAAAACGAGCGTTCGATTTTTTTTGTGAAATTTCTATTCGTTAGTGGTACGCACCCTCTGTCCTTCGACCACTGTATGCGATTCATAAATCAGTATTAAAAGTTCGCACGCCTATCTGAGGCATTAAGGATTCGTTCCGAAGTCCATCAGCGGCTTGAAAAGCCATCTGAGCGGCAACTTTTGCTCATTGATTCGTTTCTTTCCCGCTGGCGAATGTGTCCACGAGACGTCGCGGCTACGATAAGATTTTGAGTCGAATAAATTACCTCACCATAAAGCATCTATTTACTGTCGAATTACAATAATTCAACAAGTTTTAGCGAATTTATTTTGAATTCGTTATTCGGTGCCTGCTCGGTCGTCGGTTTCTGAAAATACTCTCAAAACTCCATAAAATCGTAACTCGTTTGTTATTCGAAGCTGAGCACGAAATCACGAAAAACGCTCTATCGCTGTTTTTTTTTTGTTTTATGTTGTTTTTTTTAAATTCAAGCTGCACTTGTGCGCGTGCAGCGCGGATAGAATATAATCTGTATTCGAAATGGGGAACGAATTCGGGATTATGTATCTCGCAACTTCTTTTTTTCCACCGAATTCATCATTCACGGGTAAGCAGGGATGCTCCGGAAAATTAATCGCGATACTCGTGGAGTATTCGTACAAGAAAATTTTGAAAAATATAAAGTTCACCGCGAGTCCATTTCACCCCCTCCCCATATATATTTGAAAACCTCACTATGTTAAGAAAGTATACTTAATTTGCACTAATTTGTGCACGCATTGCCCGACTCTGAACACCATCCCCTCTCGAGTATTATCAAAACAAATGTTCCGAGTAGGGTGGCCTTTATTTACTCTTCGTGGATTTTTTCCCAATTTTATGCGGGACTCTTCTTCTAAATCTGTCTTAATTAAATAGAATTTCTACAGACTTTTAGATCGACCGGGTAAGGGGAAGATGTGCCCCATTCCTCTCCATCTCACAGAAAAATACAGAGTTTGACATTTTAAACATTTTTTGCATCATTCCCTGAATTGCGTTAAAAATTCATTCTGCATAGATTGAAATTTGATTTCACATTTTGGTTTAATAACCCCAGGGAAGTGACCTTAGGTGGGATTATGAAAAATAGCAAGTGCCACTGGAGGGGGAGGAAGTAAAATATCAATAATTTTTCTAAGATGGTAATCAATTTATAGGTTTTCAAGATTGCAAAATTCTGGGAGTAATTTTTATACATCCAACCCTCTGGGAAACGACTGGAGAAGGAGCAGGTAAAAATTAGTCCTTTATCTAAGATGATATTCGATTTATAGGGTTTCAGGATCACTGAATATTACGTTTAACCTCGTGGAGTACCATTGCACGTACACTTGTCATATATTAGTCCATTTTTCAAAGATAATATTCAATATGCAGGTTGTGGTAATTCTAATACCTTCAGGTACAGATTACATACTTGACTCAATTTTTACAAAAACGTTAGTTAGCACAAGTATCCATGAAAACGTCGATATGAGTATATTCATGCAGTAATGCCCTTCCCTGCAATGGTTGGACTATTTAATTTTTTAGTAGCTTACCAACAACGTGTCAAGTCGATTCTCAGTTTAGCACTCAAATTCGGATACGTGAGGTTAACTAACTTATCTGTATACTTCTGCAGCGCTTACCTGTGAACAAAAACAGAAAATGAATATTAGAAAAAGTATTAACTACAAACCGTTTTATTTACACCGGGGAACAATGCGTGCAACAGTTACAGTTAACGATTAAAAAACCAGTGGCATATTGGAGGGGAAGGACAACATCTGGACGAATCTTCGAAGCCGGACTTTTTCGGCAAATTTGACCATTTAATCGGCATTCCGGACTATCAGTTGGACAAACAAGAAGACTGTTAGACTTTCTTCCCACATGGTATGATGAATTCGCATTTTTCGACAAGTTTTCGGCCATTTAGTCGAAATTCTGGACTGGACATCAGTTGGAAAAACATGAAAAGCGCTGTTGTTTTTTGTTTTTCGCTGCATAAAAAATATTTGTACCAAATTCGTATCTCCAACTAATTTTCACCCCTCCCCCGCGCCGACAGAGTTCACGACGCTTTAGAATACAACTGTCCACATTCAACTTCATCAAAATAACATTTTTACATGCATGTTATTAACTCCACACTATGGTCAGGGTTTTCGATAAAACAACTTCAAAAATGAATTTGGCCACTACAGAAATCCAATTGTAGCTAGCGAGGATAGTGATTTTCCAACCTAAACTGAAGAGATTTCAAGTCCAAACTAATTAATTTCACATAATGACTTTTGCTATTGATAAAAAGATCAAATCAAGAAGAAAGTCTTCATTTCGACTTTGCTAACAGCTCGATTTTTCCATTACTGAAGACAGTTTTTCATCTGTTTTCTTCTCATCTGTTGGTTTGAATTACCTATCTTCACGAAGAGAACGAGTATGTTATTAATTTAAGTAATTAAGGGGTGTCTTAGTGCCAACAAGACATGTTCCAAATTTCTCGAAAATGAGTTGAGCATGATACTGGATGGAACATTCAGGTCTGTGAAGATTTTTCCCAACTTCACTTTGTTCAGTGTAAAGCGGGCCTTGAAAGTACAGGGTTGGCGTCAAAAGTGACATGTTCCAATAGATCATGTTAATTTTGGGCAAGGAGACCCTCTCACCCCTAATCTATCTAACTGTGCACTCGAAGAAACATTCAGGGAACTCGAATGGGAACAAAAAGGTTTAAAAATTAATGGCGAATACCTGAGCAACCTCAGATATGTGGACGACGTGGTTATCATAACTGAATCGATCGATGAACTGGAAAAAATGGGGGAGGAACTATGGATAAAAAGTAAAGAAGCAGGATTAGAGATAAGCTGGGGAAAATCCTTCATTTTGGTGAAAGACAAAAAAGACTGGTAAAAATAGGAGGATATGAAGTGAAATGGAAGGAAGAAGTAGTATATTTGGGACAAATTTTGTCCTTCAAAAACCGGAGGGAAAAATAATAAAATATTAGGGTTAAAAAAGGGTGGCAAAAGTACTGGACACTAAAATCAATTTTTAAAGGAAAGTTTAACAACAAATTAAAGACAAAAATATGGGAAAGCTGCACGCGGCAGGTTCTCTCGTACGGGGCCGAGACCTGGGCTTTAACAAAAGGTGGTACGCAGAAGCTTCAAAAAACGCAGAGAGCTATGAAAAGGAGCATTTTTAGCATTAGGAGGAGAGACAAAATTAGCAACCAAATTGTAAGGAAAAAATTTAGTATGACAGACATAGGATACTTTGTGAAGAAACTGAAATGGAAGTACGCAGGGCATATCTTAAGACAGGAGGAAGAGAGATGGGAAAGAAAAGTAGAGGCGTGGACGCCGTACGAGAGAAAAAGATCGCCTGGCAGACCAATGACGTGATGGGGAGACGAATTCGTGAAGGTAATGGGGACCGGGTGGAGGAGAGTGGCCGTCAACCGTCAAAAATGGAGAGTTTGCGGAGAGGCCTATGCCCAAACTTGGGCTTAGTCACGGTGTCAGGGAGGGAGTACCTTTTTCCCCTGATATCAACGTGGACTAAACGGCTGTAGAATAAAAATAAATAAAAATGATTTTTCCTAACTTCACTTTGTTCAGTGTAAAGCGGGACTTGAAAGCACAGGGTTGGCGTCAAAAGTGACATGTTCCAATAGATCATGTTAATTTTGGGGATTAGGCTTTACGTTATCAAGTTTTGGGTAAGCTAGTTGATAAAATTGAAGTTGCATTGTGTGAAGGTTCTTAGTTCACGTTTTATGTTTTTTGTCGCTGTTCTGATGATTTTTCAAACGTATTTTGAGGAGGTAGTCCTTTGGAATTTTTCATCAGTTTAAGCCAAAATCTTAAGGGATGAATCGTTATTTTAATGCAACTCCAATTTCAGTAAGCGTTAGTTAGTAATATTCGACGCTTCTACACAAATTATATGCTTTAAAAAGTACACCTAATATGAACTGTAAGTTTTTACATTGACGTATGAGTATATATTGTGCTTTTCAACTCCAATTATGCACCTGAATTGGAATTTCATGTCGCGCATTTACTGTGATACTACCAGCGTATAAAAAATTCTCATCTCAAGTGGGGAGATTCACCCCCCTAATCCCTCATTGGCTACGCCACTGCCCCCCCCCCCGAGGGGAGCCATCAATTTTTTTTTCTTAAACATGTTTTAAGCCGCTGAATGATATTTTAAAATATTTTTTACCAAGGACGTACCGAAGAGTTTTTCCTGTTTTCCTGGGGGGGGGGGGACAGAAATTGTACAACACAAAATTCCCACCAAATATCAAAGCAAAACAAAAAACAAAAAAAAGACACTTTTGACTTCCTGGATTTTCCAACTTCTCAACTCAATTCCTAAGTCTCAAAGCAAGTTAAAAAAAGAAAACTTTTGATTGACTTATTGGATTTTGCCAACTGATACTGACTCAACTCAAAAGTCTCAAATATCGAAGCGAAAGAAAAAACTTTTTTACTTGGATTTTTCGTACTTCTCAACTCAATTCCCAAGTGTGAAAGCGAGCAAACAAAAAGCAAAAACAAAAAAACACTTTTGATTGACTCATTGGATTTTTCCAACTGATGCTGACTCACCTCAAAATTCCCAAATATTAAAGCAAAAAAAAACCTTCCGACTTGTTGTTTTTTCCCAACTTCTCAACTCAATTCCCAAGTGTTAATGCAAGCAAAAGTAAAAAAATAACCTACCGGTGGGGGGGGGGGTGTAAATTGATAATGGCTTCAATTATTGGTGTCATGAAATATACGAGAGAATGGCTTGCCAAAATCTAAAATATCAGGGGATATGCATCATCGAGTAGAGGCAGCATATTATACAAACTTCCGGATCATCGTCCAAATTTTTACAACATTTGTTGAATATGAAGACTATGTCATTCATTCGATGTAGTTATAGTAACACCGAAGATAATGAAGAGTTGATAAAATGATTACGAAGCATGTTGTATGAAAACAACGAAATGTACGGACTTTGAAAAGTACCTGCGAAAAAGTCATAACCAGTAATCTCATTAATGAAGACTTAATCGCGGCCTTTTATATCTTCATTTCATGTAGTTAGGTATGCAATTGGTCGCACAACGAGTGTTAATCATACAGAACGAATTTTAAAAACAGGAGAAGTGAAATCACTAATTCATTCTTAAGCTCATGGATCATACTGCTTATATTGATGTAACTTTCTGGGCACATGCTGTGAAAATTGATGAAATCGCGAAAAACTGAAACATAATCCTAGCAATTGAAGGCGCTACTGTTATATGAAGAGATTGGAATCGAAACCGACAGTGGCCAAAAAAATGGAAAACAAGGTTAGGGTATCAGCTCAGCTGATATAGCAAATAAATAAATTTAAAAAAAAAATGTATCACAAGATGATTGACGAGAAAATTTGAGAAACGAGGAATTCGTTGTAAAACCATCTTTGATATACATATGCTGTAAGAATCAAAACTGACACTTGCCAAGACCAAGTGTCAGTTTTGATTATCAGTGTATATATCGCAGATGATTTTACAATGAATACCTTATTTCTCTGAGTTTCTTGTCATGACCATGCTGTAGTACTTCATTTACTTTATCGACAAGCGCCCAGTGGCCTGCGGTGAGTTTTCCTACGAGGTGAGCGATAAGCGTAGAGGTGAAGTAAAAATCAGAATAAAAGTATGAAACATGCTACTACAAAATGACATTGATGAAATAATTCAAATTGTCGTATCTTTATATAGGGTCATTCCATATGCATTTATTCTTTTCTGTAACGAATAATAGACACAGGGACGTACTACCAAAGAGATTTTCTTTGAGGAGGGGGGGGGAAGGCAAAAATTGTAAAAGTCCCAACTGACTCTACTCAAACTTCCCAAATATCAAAGCAAACAAAAAATCTTCTGACTTATTGGATTTCCCCAACTCCGCCTGATTGAAATCATAAATTTATCGAACTGCTGAGTGAAAAATTCCGATGGAAGTCGCCCCCCCCCCCTTCGGTATGTCCCTGAATAGTGAATAGACATGGCCAACAAAACAGTTTTCCACCATCTTCACAATTCGTTAACCACGAAATGTTTTCATATTGCGATACGTGGAAATGTCTCCAGTAAAAATCGAACCAGCTTTCTTTTGTTTAATTTTCAGAAACAGTAATTCTGGTATCGGCTTACCACGATTAATAAATTCTAATTGTTCATCAAAAGTAAATCGCGAAAAAGGATTTTCAATAAGATCCCAAGTACGTATTTTGTGGGCCAAAAAAACTCGGAGCATTTAAACGTAAATGTGTTGATACATACATACAGAGAATATTGATCTCGTTTCACTGCCAACTTCGACGTTCGACAAGCCATATAAGCGATACTAAAATTGCTTACAAAACGCGCAGTTTTTGTCGAGTTAAACATGCTAGTGTGTTTTTGTGTTGGTCATCAACACAAACCTGTATACGTTTACGTGTAATATAGGGCTTCTCATCGTCGGGTTTGTTTACATGATTTCTTATCTCGCTGTAGAATTATCACTAAGGAGCTGTATGAGGTGTTACAAGAAAATGGCCTCAATGGTAAGGGAACATTAGGGCCCTTTTCTTTGTCACATCACATTGTGGTTCTTTTGGCATATTTTATTATAAATTTTCATCTTTTTCTTTCAGTGCTCTACTTAAAAAATCTGAAATTCGCAATAAAACGTGTCAAAAGAATCATAATACAATGTGGTACAGAGAAGAGCCTCAGTGTCTTATTACCATTGAAGCCCTTTTCTTCAGGGATTCAAAGCCAATCGTTTTTGGCTTAAAACTTGGCTTAAAACTTTTTATTCAATCGAGTTTCTTAAGCTGACTTAAGCCAATGATTTTTTCCGTTTGAACGACTATACTGGCTTAATTTCGGGTTACTTTTTTCGTTTGAACAACTACTTCAGCCAAACCTATTGACTTGATTTCATGTTCCATACCGTATCATTTTTTGTTCATTTCACTTAATTTTAATCATACTTACTTTTTCTTCAAACAAAAATTGTTCTGTTTATTTGCAGGCAAAATGATTAGACGTATTGTGAACCTGATTGTTTTTTTTTTTTTTTTTTTTCAAGCTAATAGATTATCAGCAATGATCAGCTATTGGCTTAAGTGAAAAAAAAAAAGCCAAACGAATCACTGACTTAATAGCTGACCTGAAATCGCTGAAACAACAGCTTAAACTTCAAATTAGGCCATTAATGGCTTAAACTTTGAATCCCTGCTTTTCTTTTATGTCAAGTCACATACCTCATTGATGATAATTCTGCATCAAGATAAAGAAATAATGTAAACAAACCCGCTGATGAAAAGCCCTATGAAAAATAAGCGATTTTCGGATCGCTGCCCTGATACGAATACATAGGAATACACACGAGCTGACTACCAAACAGTGAAGGCTTCTGTTTGAACTGTCTCCTCAACCACCGACAAACGACGACATTTGTTTAATGTGAATTTATAAATGTAATAAGCGGCAATATCATTCTTTGCCCAATGTTTCATCTTTTATTTGTTACAGGTTGATGTATTATATGCATGTAAACTTATTTTCTCGGGATTTTTCAGGGTAAGCGGCGCTTACCTGGAATGCACGCCCCTGCAAGCACCTGAACTTTTTTTTAGCAAGTGTCAGCTTTGATTTTAACATCTTAATTTGTGGTGTAAATTCTGTTTTGTATAATCCATCGTAATATGGTATATTTTCGTTCTAAAAAGCGCATTCTATTACTACAACAATTTTCACGATGCAACAGCTCAGTGAGAATTAAAAACGACACTTGCCAAATGTTCCCTTCAATTTAAGCGACTGCCACCTTTTTCGTACGGCCGATTTCACAGCAGTCGCTTTTCCCACAAAAGGTACATGCCACACATTCACGGTGCAACATGAGATATTTTTGTACCCGTGTACAGTGTTTTGCCTGCTTGCGCACTTGGAGTAAAATGATAAGTGTCGGTTTTGATTCCAACCCCTTCATATGCAGTTCCTACAGTGGAGCATATACTTTGAATGTGGGACAAAGAGCTGATGTCATAATTAATCTAAATAATGAATCGGCTCACAAGTTGAAGACTTTATCTCAGGATACGACTTCCCTTCATGTTTCAAAACGACGAGGAGTGAGGGGTGAGTGAAGAGGAAGCGTGTCCGGCTGTGGGGACCTAGTGTTCGGGGAGCGCGAACCTCACTCAGTAGGGAACCCCATGGTGACTCTGGCAGGACGCGCGCACCGGAAATTGGACGGCGAAATGGGGGCGGGCCGGCCACAAAGCGTCCCTCCGGCCACTGATGCGATACTCAAAAGGGTAGTTTCCGTACATCGCCATACGTCCCGCCACACCATCTTTCAAAACGTTCTGCATCTTCAAACCAGAATACTACTTCCTCAGTTGGTCTGTTAGATAGTTCGGCTCCCCGCCTTCCAGCCAGAATACAACATCATTTCCCACTGGACAGCTAATTTCCCTGATAGTGATGTATTGTCCCGCAATTTTATCAGTTTTCTCCATTCTGTATTCTATTCTTCAGGGTGGATGTTCGCAGATTCTCGTTTTCGAGAGAGAAACGTACAGAGATCAAACGGGGGAGGGTGGTGTGCTGTACATGCTTTCGACACACAAAGGGAGTACAAGTCGCCGCCTCAGTCCTCGTCGATCGTCACTTCGATGGCACATGGCCTGAGCGACCAAATTCGAATCGATTGAAACCTTATATAACTACAAACCATCAGTATTTTCTGTTTGACCGAAAAAGTACCAATTTACGCCATTAATACGCCTCTGTTCGGAAATAAACGTCGTCCTCTGCATGTTCACCCGTCAACTCGTGCGACGACTGGACTGAGTTACATCAGATATATATAGCAAAAACTTTCACGGTTACACGAGTCAATTGCGGTAACTTATTCGTTCATTACGAATTCAAGGTCGCCTTCCTAAACCATTTCTCGGATTTCCTAAATTTTCGACTCCCGCCGATGCGGTGTGAACGGCCTAATAAAGTACCAACCAGAAGAAATGTCGACGAATCGCCAAACACCGAACCGAGTGACGGCAGTTTTAAATTAAGTTTTAAGAAACTCTCTGTGTACACAAGAGAGGAAAGAAAAATAAAAAATAGAAGGAAACGGTCGTAGGAGTTCGAAGGCCGAGACCGCTGTTGTGTTCGCCGCTACTCCGTACAAGAGTCTCTCGATATCTCGATTGCTCTCCGACCTATACCATAATACATAATATCTTGTAGTTATATTGTTCTTTTATTTTATCGAAGGTGGATTGGTATCGGTGACCACTATTATAGACATACACGAAAGGTACCCAACGGCTCCGTAACCGCTCCGGAGCGCCAAGTACCAGCGCCTCTGGACTCATCCGGCAAAGTGGGAGATTATCGCCACCGACCTAATCGTCTAACCTGTTATCAGCTAATAATCACCGGAGCACGCATCACTGTGTTGATACTTGATAGTATTTTGTATTCGGTTTTGTGTCGTATGGTCGTGTTAATTAGTGCGAGCTCGCGAAACGCTATTTTCTTCTCCGTCAACGAGTGACTTTTTACCTATTGATTTTCTCGCCCATTTTCGAACGTCGATTGTCGCTCGTGCGACTGGATTTCATTGCGACCCGTCCTCCAGTAAGTCACTTTTTTGATATTTCCACGGAAATTGTCTGTAAAATACGATATTCCGATAGAAATTGACTTGAAACACGCGTATATCGACTCGCGGGGCGAATGGTGATAAGGGTTTGAAAATCTCGAATCGCGGCCGGAGAAGCAGGGAGTTGCATGGGGAGATGCTGTCAGGCTCGTAGCTACCGTACGGGCTCTGAGGGCTCAGCCCGCCCTGGCAGAATCGCGAGCCCTACCTAGGAACATTTGGTCATTTGTACTCATTGGAAGAAATTTTGAACATACTTCAAATTTCATTTTACCACAAAAATATAAAATATTTAATTTTAATTCAGTTTCTAATAACAAGAAAACTTGTGAAGTTGTCAACGTACGATTTGAGTGATAACCAGGAACAAACGACTTGTGAATACATCGAATGAAGATTTGCAACTATCTCGCCTTTCTTAATTTCGAAATTTTGACTCTTACACTCTCCACAATCCACATGTGTCGTGAGCAGACATGGGCAAATTCAAGTCCAGTTCATTTTGTTCAGGTTCAAGTTCACTTGAAAACTCGTTCAGTTCATTTTCGTTCAGTTTACATTTGATACTCGTTCAGTTTAGTTCAGTTCACTATAATTTAGTCGTTCAAGTTCAGTTCGTTTTTCGTTCATTTTCATTTTTCATTACCATTTACCAGTTTGTTTGTGTATTGTAATTTTGGATGGTTTCAAATATTATATAATAACATACTACAGAAGGGCATAGCCATAGGACAGCGTTTCTCAACCTTTCAGCAGTAATCGTGTGGCCTAGTTTTCAATCATAATTTTCATGGCTCCCCTTGACCCCTGCTTTCAATAAAATATGTGTATATGTAATTTTTTTTCCTCTTGAATATTCTCCCGCCCCCCTGGGGCGCGTCCCACAGGTTGAGAGTCCATAGGAACATTATCAATATTTTTTGGAACCTGTCTGTCTTTTCTTTATCAACAAAACTGATGGTAACTACTTGTAAAAGTGAAAGGTTTTTCAGTTTAATACTGTCAAATGAAACATTTTGAATAGCAGTAACACTATGGCTGAAAAAGTTGTACATCAACCATCATGCATCAGAAGAAATCAATCATCTGCGACGGAATATGGATCATTTTATGGGCTGTTATTTCGCTTTCCAGTATCAGAATGAGTACGAGATGCGATGTAATCTTTAGCGAAAAATTAAAGCTCTAGAACAGGAGATTAAAGTGCTGAAAATGAAAGCTCAAGGGAGAGTGAAATTTCAGAGCCCTACAACTAGAAAGAAGTTGTTCATGGATGGTTCCAGTGGAGACAACAAGTCCAAGAGTGAGTAGAAAACAGAAGATAAAACATAGGAAAATAATGAGATCCCACAACCGTTTTTGCCTTATATACTGAATTGTAAACTGCATCGCAGTAAACTTCGAGCAAATTGTTGAATCATAATTGTTGTAAGCTTACTTACTCCAATAATTTTCATTTCTTTAAAACGTATTCATGATGTGAGATCAGGGGCGAAACTAGCTATTTTTTCTAGGGGGGTGACAACTGAAGATTTCCCGAATAAAATGAATTGAAAATGAATATTTTGCCGAGTGGCCAGTAAACTTTACGATTTGCCGAATTTTCCAACTGCACTGACGACTCTGGGGGAAGGGGGTGTAACACCCCCCTTTGTTTTGCCCCTGTGTGAGATCAAGAAAGGGACCTCAGCGCAAAAATGTAAATTTTACAGGAGAGCGGATAAACAAAATTGATAACGTTTTCACGTTACGGAGACACTCAACTTTGAAGACTTAAAGCCGTTTGGGAAAGTTTTTTGGACCTTTTGCGACTATACCAGGCGAAAAAGCCGCCAGAAATTAGTCAAAAACACTTGTTATCACAAAAATGGTTTTTTTTTGCCCTGAGGTCCCTTTCTTCCTGTCAGCCCACATATCTGATATCGTGTACAGGTGCATGTATTGCGGGAAAATTGACAACTGATAAACATTTCTCACAGAATGAAATGAACGACAAAATAAACGACTATTTTTGTTCAAGTTCACAAAAAAAAATTCAGTTCATGTTCAAGTTCACATTTTTTTTTCGTTTGTTCATTTTCGAACTTCGTTCACTGAAAAGTGAACTAAGTTCACGAACTGAACGAAAGTGAACTCGGTCAAAAGTGAACTTGCCGATGTCTGGTCGTGAGCTACAATATGAGGAGTTATCTGCCAAGCGCCCTTTTGACAGATAACTCCTCATATGTGTTCACATGCTTCACGCTGCTGATAAACCGGCAACTCTTCTTTTTTGTGCGGTATCGGTTTCGTGAGTAGATATGGAAATTCTAAAGTTCCGTGTTCGAAATATCGAATATCAGATACAGAGTTTTATCATTTCTACATGATTCTAAAGTCTGGTCCAGTTAAGAAACATAACTGGCTACCCGCAATACACATGGATATTTTGGTGTTTTGAATTTGGAGGGGAAGGACGAGTTCAAGAACACGTTATCAGCGCCGTGAAAAAATTATGTTTCTTAACTGGACCAGACTTTAACCATTTTTAGGGTGTTTGCCCGCGCGCAGCGCTGCAAGCACCCTATTGCAATCAAAAATTTTTTTTCTTTAAATACGACTGAATTGTTTACAGATCATAGTTCAGTTTTAGTTCAGTTTCGTTCTCCGTCAACTTACTGCTGCCGTGCTGCCATCTATGGGTCGTGAAACGAAATGTAGGAGCGCTAATGTGCATTTCCTAATGAAAGGTTGAGTTCTTGAGTTATTACAGCCGGAAATAACGAAATAACATTCAATACGGTATTTTCGGCATATTTATCGACAAAAAACGCATAAAATATGCGCATATTTCACCTGTTTTTAGGTGTATTTTTGACAGCCCTAGTTATGAATATTTTCCCTCTTGGTTAGGAATGCAACTTGGAAAGATAAAAATAAAAGATTCTCATTCCGGCGTATATTTTGGTATTGTGTCTGAATATCAGCTTCAAAGCCTCAATATTTCAAATTAGTTTCGTTTTATCAATACCAGTTTAGGAAGTTAGAATTAAATATGAAGCTAGCGAAAAGCTCATTTTATTGACTTTAACTTATTATCTATAGTCAATGAATGCAGTAAAACTCCCATACGCCATAAATAAGCAGATAACAACCTTCAACGTAGAACATGGCAAACACCCTCTACTACCTCGCTATCTGCGAGGTAGCTTGTTATTTCCTGAGATGGGGTACGTGCAAATTTTGACCGGGCCCTACGAGAAATCTTGTACGCCCTCCCTGAGTTTAAAGGCTGCCTACGTGCCTGGATACTGTACTGCCAGTGATCGCAAAAGCGTGGTACTGAGCTTCTCCCTTTGAAAACAAGGTCCTTATTAATGTTCGAGGAAAATATCACGATAGCGTGAAGATGAAAGAAATATCTGGAAGCTGATGTAACAAAGGCCGCACTCGAAAGTTTTTTGAACAAGAGCAATGATATGGTGACAAAACTAGTTGCCGATGACGGGATTGCGGCGCTCTGGTTCACAAGGCACAGCATCGGCGAAAGGGAGAGTATGTCACCCCCTCCCATTCTTAAAATTGCACAGGAAAGTCGGGAAACTCCAACACACACGTGGAAAAACTGAGAAAATGGAAAGTTTTTTGTTTTCTTTGTTCCTTTTTTCTTACTATTCACTCTAAAATTTTGTGCTTCTGTAGTGGCCCACATCTGTGCTCCGTAGCCAGGACCGGTAGTGTACACCCTTCCAACACTTTTACTTTCAGATTTAACGGCATTTTGCTCTTGTATATCTGTTTCAACGACCAGAAACTTTTCCAAGCCTGCGCTCTGCTTCTACTCAGTTCCTTTTCCATGTTATCTTTAAAGGATATTGTTTGTCCTAAATACAAGGTGCTCTCTTTTACTCTAATTTCCTCCGTACCTAGCTTGATTTTCGGTGCTATTCTTTGATTTGTAATCAACACTGTTTTGCTAGTATTAATTTTCAAAACCAACTTTCAACCCTTCCTGTTCCAGTTCTTTGGCCATCGTTTGGAGGTCATCTCCTTCCTGGGCTATCAAGGCGACGTCAACCCGTAAGTTATTTAACTAGACTCCGTCTATTTTTAGGCCCCTGTCTTCCCAATTAAAATTATAAAAAACTTCTTCCAATAAGGTGTTGGATAAATTTCGTGATAAGGGGTCCCCTTGTTTTATACCTCTATTAATTTCGAAGTAATGCCCCGTTTTGTCTAAACGCACTCTTTCTTTGGCATTTTTGCATATTTCTTTTATTAATCTGATAATTTTATTAGGAACACTTTGTCTCCGTAGAGCCCTCCACAGTACAGGTAAGGAGATCGAGTCAAAAGCTTTTTGAAAGTCTATCATTAATATATTTAAATTTTGATTAAATTCTTTCGATTTTTCAATCAGTTGGTTAATAACAAAGATTTGATCTATTGTCGAATACCCTTTTCCAAAGCCTGCCTGTTCGAAACTTTGGTTAAAGTCCAAGATGAGCTAAATGCGATTTTTGATTATTTTTGCCCAAATTTTCCCGATATTGGAGGTCAAACTTATGGGTTCGGAGTTACCCTGTACCCACATTGTATTTATCAGGTCTATTCTTAAACCTTGTAGAAACTTATTTGGTAAAAAATTAAAATTCATTTGTGTGCTAGTTTTTCTATCAGATTTTGAATTTGGTCTACTGATGAAGGACGTTCGAACAAGATGATCTATTAGACCCCTAATTTGACACTTTGATTCTCGTCATTAGGTTTTTCCTTCTCTCAAATTTGAAATTTCAATTCTAAAGTTAAACTCCGGATCTGATCAAAATTAGTGGCAACCTTCGAAATCAAAGACCCAATAACTTTCATCTCAGTATTTCGAAGCCAAGCTACGGTCGCCATTTTGAGGCATAAGATTTTCGCTTTAGGGTTCTAAATCAGGAAGGGATCTTGAATCAAATTTCTCCGCTCGATAGGATGTTCGGATTCAGCGAAGCAATTTCGATAGGTTGCTCGATATCTTTTTCTTTGTTGGCAGACCCCTAGCCCCTGTTTGGGATGCAATGGATGATCTTTCAAAAAACATGATTTCAGCATTTCAGTATCCCGCTTGGTTCTTTTTCAGCTGTGCAGAGGCGAAACTTGACTTTCAGTTTTTGTGTTTTTTTTGGGGGGGGGGGGGGAGGAGAAGGAAAATTTGCCGACAAATATTTTTTGAAAACTAAAAATTCGCCGACAAAACATTTAAAAAATTTGAAAATTTACCGATTTTTCAATCAAAACATTTCTTAATTTAAAAAAAAAAAAAAAAAAAAAAAAACACAGAAGCAAAATATGGGCCGGGGACTAATTTCTGAGAACGTCCTTGTACCCTCAAAAAAGTCTGCCTTTTTTCTACTCTTTATTTTTCTTCCTTCCTTCGTTCCTCTTTTTACCTTATATTTGAGGCGCCTTTTTATAGTGAGTCGCTTGAGACATTCTCCTTCCTCGGCCCTTGGGTAAACATACACCATACGAGAAGTTTCTTGGATTCATTTAATACTAAGATAATAAGGCCATCAAGACCTCCTCCTCCTACTTATGTAAAACTTTTAGGACTCTTTCAGGCTTCTCTGAGACTTCAAGGATCTTTCGAATTTGTTCAAGACATTTTCAGGCTTCATTAAAGCGTTATACCTCAAATGAAAAATTCAAATGAACAGTTTCAAAATTTGCCGTCTGTCAAATTATTTCTTTGTCATGCCCCCCCCCCCATAGTTTCGTCCCTGCAAATGCAGATTGGAACCTTATCTTCCAAGCACACACATATGCGCACATGAGCATATCCTAGTCTGGGGGGGGGGGGGGTAAGCTGGAAGGATATTATGAATACTTGAGAGGAACACACAACTCCCTTTACACATTAAGGTGGTTGTTATTTACTCTTGGTGATCGTTTTTCTTTCTGAATTTTCTCTGATTCGTCTCCTAAATTGGTTCCAATTAAATCCATGAAAATAAATAAATATAAAAAAAAACTACGAAGTTTCAGGTCGATCGGATTTAAGGGAATCCATGCCCCAAGCTCCCTCTCGTTCTTATGGGAAAAACACATGAAGTTTTGACTTTTGTTCCAGACTAAATTTCCCTTCTATATTCACCAGGACCAAAGCACGTAAGTTAAATAATAGAACATTTGCTATCGGATTCAGCTTATGACATTAGAATTTAAGTCTTTTGCTTTCAACTTTTAGACAGCCCCGCAGCCAATGGAGGCAAGCAGCTGGCGCTGAGCCCCCTCTACAGGTATCTTGAGCCCCCTACGCAGAGATACCACCATTTAAAAAAATCATCATTACGTCAGGCCCCTAGCCAGAGTGATGCTAGGGGGTACTGAGCACTCCCTAACGCTTGCCGGATCCTCCCCTGGCAAAATTTCGTGAATAAAAATAATGAATTCCTTTTATTTTTCTCGCTAGTTTTATTCAAAACTTTTCTTTCTAATACATTTTAATGTTTATAAACTTGTCAACATTGATTTTGCTTTGAAAGATAGAAGAGTCGTATGTTGGTCGTTCTTTATATGTGACGTGTCACAAGAAAAGGGCCCGAGTGTCCATCTAGCAGTTTTAGACACACAGGCCTTTTTCTTGTGTCACATTACTATAATACACAAACACAATGGATAGGCTCACGATACCTAAATGCCTGAATGGCTGTTTGAGAACTGATAACTTGATAAGTCCACAGAAATAGAGTTTTTTTTTACTTCCAAAAGTTCGAAAATTTGATCGTTCTAAATGTCAATTTTTTCAGGCAATCTATTCAATTTTCTTTTCAGTTGGTTGTCGGTAAGCTGAATCACCAGTTTTGATTGTGAATTTTGAGACCAAATTCAATCAGTAACGTAGCTAGGATTTTCCGGGTTGGGTGAGGCAGAGTAAGATTTTCAAGGGAGACAAAGTCGAAAATTGAAGTATTTTAAATCGCTGATATTCGAGGACTATTATATGAAAATGAAGGTAAAATTATTGCTCGAGCGAAAAATTTTCGAAGAAACGTGTTTTTTGAAGCGAAAAATTGCTCAGTTTTGCACATTTTACATTCAATTTCAGGTGCCTTGGGGGCATTTGCACCCTTTGCCCCCTGACTATACCACTGCCTCGTAGAACTCTTCACATTATACTTATACTATGTGTATCCTCAAGCCCTCCCATGGTAAACAGTCTGTACCACCTACCGCAGATGGCTGGCTATACGGGCCTGCTTTTAGATTTTTATAAAATGTTCAACTGTCTTAAATTTTAGGCTCTAGGTCAAACAGAGAATCGAGTAAGAACAGAATAGTCATCGAAATTCAACGTTTGCTACCGACTTTCAGGATTTCGAAATGTCTTCCACATCTCAGCTTTGTTTCAACCTTTCAGATGACATTCGATACTCAGCTTGAAACTTTCGGCTTTTGACTGACTAGTCTCTGACAGGAGTCCCGGGTACTCGATTTTCTGAAACGAAATTTGACTTTCAGTTTGGGGAGAAAACTAAAAATTCGCCGACAAAATCTTTTAAAAATGAAAAATTTGCCGATTTTTAATCAAAATAATATTTTTAATTTAAAAAAAATAAAAATGAAAAATTCAAATGAACTGTTTCAAAATCCCGACTGCCAAATCATTGGGGGGGGGGATGTCCAACACCCTCCCCTTCCCCACCTATAGTTTCACCCCTGTATCTGTGCTTACACATGAAAAAAGTACATCGTATCTTTGCAGAATAAGTTTATCCCGATTATCCTGCAATTTGGATTGCGCCATTCGTTTCCTAACTCTCCCCTGCCAGGATTGGATTTACAACAAAAGAAGTTTCCAGAAAACGGATTTTTGAGCTGTGCCCCCCCCCATCTGATGATTCCCTTTCGGTGCCTCTGGATGTGCGTTACTACGTAGATTGTTAACGTCTTTACCGTCTTGGATTGAGAACGTGATGCACCCTCATTTTAGGCGCGCCGTCAATTGTACGAGACAAATTTAAAAGGACGGATCCCGGACGATATTAATTGTAATTGTTCGTTTTTTGTTTTTACCAAATCATCGGAGTGGGCCGAACGAACTCGGGCGGCTCCATTACCGTATATTTTCAAATATTCCATTCGAGGCTGATTCGTTATACGATGAGCGAACATAAAGTGGAATAAAAGCTCGAAACGGATTTCATTTACGAGTTTGAAAGTTGACAATTGAATGATTAATGCTTTATGCATCTCGACAGACCAGCGGTGGCGTTCACAATAACCGGCAATAAAAGAAGGAAAAGGAAACAAATATTATCGTATTAGGTATTTGCATGCATTCTGCTGCAGTATTATGTGTACTTTTGCATCGTAAATGAGATAAGTATAGTGCTTATGCAATCAGCAGCTATCCATCGCGCAGGTAGTAAAATCATCGTTCAACTCGCAATTTTTTTATTTATTTCGTCGCGAATTCGGCGTATTTTTACGGGGAGCACAAACATCCCATTAGCTGAACCTCCGCGTTCGAATAACTAGAATGATTTTTAATTTCGTTATCGCATGTAGCTGCACACATGGGTACAACAGGAAATCGCGTAAAATGGAAAAAGGGTGCTTATACGTTCGCAAATGGTTCGAAGTTTACGAGCTATATCATCTAAAATGGAAATCATCTAATGGGCGAACACTCTTCGAACAGCACCTATCTATTCGAGGGTAAACAGTTTTTATTCGTTTCCAAATTAAGCTCGTTGAAAGTGTTACAATTTGAATACACATGTCAGCGAGCTGATTCATTGCGAGATATCTAATGCTCGGCAAATGATGAACTGATATCCGATATTTAAACTTAAATTGAAAACAGTTTCTGGCTAGGTTCCCGTTAGCTTCGCAAGATCTTGTTTTCACTTCTCGGAGTATCCAATCGGCGTCCGAATCCGAATCTGCATTAATCGTTTGGTATTCGAGCAGTTGCGTATGTACGAGTTAATGAAGGAAGTAGTAGAAAAAGGTAACATAGCACGTCAAGTGCCGAGCTATTTTTTAGTTAGTCCAGGAGAATTAGCAAAAAGGAGGTGTTTGATGGAATTATTGCAGCACAGCCGAACCTTGGTACGATTGTTCAGTACCCTCTTCGGAAAAGCCCCGCGATTCCCTCTCCCGGTGTGAGCATCACCCCTCAGAGTCCAGAAAGCGCCCCCGGAAACAGTTTCTGGCTTGTATCTAGCTTAAAATTGAGTAATAGGTAAAAATATTTCTTACCAAAATTAAAGAGCATAAACTTCTCTACAAAAATGATATCTATGTTTTTTCCGTGAATCCCATGCCAACCAAGATAATCGGCGTTCAAGATCACACGAGCATGTAAATATGGAGTAACCTACAACATACGCGGTATACGAACGCTGAAATAATCGCGAAAATACATGGCTGGATGCTTGGAATATTTTATGATATAATTTCAATTTATTATCTTTATTATTATAAAAATTCATTTTCATCCGAATTTACATGTATACAATTTTCTGCGTTTAAACATAACCTCCTCTACAAACGCGTGGCTACAAGAGATACCCACTTTACGGCAACCACAAGCTCGTGATCCCGATGCGGAAAACTTAAGTTCGTGTAAACCCGCTCGAGACCCTTGGAGAATCGACCCTCGTTAGCCCTGTCTCAACCCGGTATGTTTCCCGGCCAGCAGCCAGTCAGAGCGCTCCATTCGAGGAGAGACATCACCGGCGTTGAGACACCCGTGCTATACCCTTTATGTATTTCCTTTGTAGGTACCCGTCGTATAGCCCCTCTTTATGCCTCTAAGTATCCCCTTTGTAAACTGTCGTATAGCCCCTCTGTATACCCTTTATGTATGTCCTTTGTAGACTGGTCGTGTAGCCCCTCTGTTTTCCCTTGCATGGATCCCCTTTGTAGACCTGTCGTATAGCCCTTTCATGAATCCCCTCCGTAAACCCGGGTAGATCCCCTCTTGTAATTCAGATACATATGGAAAGGGATGATGGGCTCTCAGCCAGTTTAAAAAAGTTTGAACGTCTCTTCTATCATGCTGCACTCGTGATTCCCTCAATTCTTTATACTGAGCACTCGTTTCTGGTTGACAGTTTGTGAACTTTTCCAAATCTTGGCAAAGATGAAGCATATGACAGGGGCGCTAAGAATCCACGGCTGCAAAACGCTAGAGGTAACACCGCGTCGATGAGTCAGTCCAACTGCACTCTTCATAATTCGCATGAGTATTTGTTCGATTCTCGTTTGGACGCTAAAGAGTCGCTCTCTAGCGGCCTAATGAAATGCGGCGCGCTGATTGGTGTATTTGGACGAAAAGATGATCAGGGACAAAAATGTTCTGCAAAAAAACTCAAGTTGGGCTCATCTGAAAGGAAATGATAAGGGCTGACACTTTAGTTCTCTTCAATACTGAAAATGCTAGAGCTCATTTCACCTGTACATGTTTTTGTGGTAAAAATACTCTGATCATCTTTTCGTTCACTACACTAGCACACCTACAGGAGTGTCCAAACACCAATAGTCATGTCGCTCCATATTTATTGTCTGTCTTCAATCCGGTTTCTAAAACAAGCTGGTCCATCATAGGGATTTAAAATTTCAGCGTTCAACACGCTTCTCGCATGTTAGAGTGACAAGTTCGGCGTTTGTATACGGCGTACATTGTAGGTTACTCCATATTTACATGCTCGTGTCATCTTGAATGCCAATTATCATGGTTGGTATGGGATTCACGAAAAAAACATAGATATCTTTTTTGTAGAGAATTTTACGCTCTTTAATTTTGGTACGAAATATTTTTACCTATAACTCAATTTTAAGCTAGATATAAGACCAAGACTGTTTCCGGGGGCACGTTTTGGACTCTGGGGGTGATGCTCACACCGAGGGAGGGGGGATTACGGGGATTTTCCTAAGAAGGTACGAAACAATCGTACCAAGTTTCAGCTGTGCTGCAATTAATTCCATCAGGAATGCTAATTCCCCAGGACTAAATGTAGCGTTCAAAGAAATGACATGTCACCCACCGGTGGGTGACACTGAGGTTTCATCAAAGAATTGTAGGGGATTGCAGTATATGGGGGTATCTTACATATGTCCAACTTTTTCTGGCGGGAGATAGGTACCCTCCTCTCTGAGGCTCCCATGAGCCCACGGCTGTCACCCACCGGTAGGTGACGACTTTGTAATGAGGAATCACATTCGGTGAAAAACAACTTCTATTAGCATCAATTTCTTCGTATGCATTCTTCGCGAGGTAGAAAATTGCACGATTATAATGTATCGCCACCAGGGGGTGACACGGCACTTAAGATGTTATACGGGTCACCGATGCGATACTCCCAAGAGTAGTTACCGGGGCCAGGGGTGCCGTATCTGAGGAACCAATTTAGCATGCATGCATCGTCGCATACGCTCCACCAAGTGAGACGATTTCAGAATTATAGCGAAAATATTGTTTTTATAAAGAGGAAAGAGAAGAAAGAAGCAGAAAGCAGGAACTTAGCCAACGGAAATCTTTTAAAATGTCAACGTTGAATTTTTCGTTTTCCTATTGGTGGGGGGGGGGAGATAAACAAACGACCATACTTCTAATCAAATGTTCGTACTTCGTAAAATAATTTCTCAGAAAGCGAAGAAATTTTGTAATGTATTCAAGGTCTGCTAACGGAACAAACTCAGTTTCGTTCTCCTAAAATAACTTCTTTAAAAACGTAGAGGTAATCTTTTAATGCAGATCTCCGGGCAGCTTGTTTCAAGGAAAATACAAATCCTTTTTTAAAAAAATGAAATATCTCCCTCGTTTGCCGCGCATTGGCTTCCATAGTGACTACAGACAGGTAAAATCAACCGATTTATGAAGAACCAAAATAACTGTATCGAAAAAAGGTTTTTGGGGTAACTAACCTTCCTCTCCCCTCTCTGCTCACCCCCTCATAATGGCACGCGCTAATCATACTTGCTCACCTTCTCCTCAGGGCCTAAGGTCGCTCGAAATAGGCTGGAGGAAGCTTTGAGGGGAGGCGGTATGTTGAAAAACTGTATAAAAATGAAGCACTGATGTAAGTGTATGGAAAGAGAAGGTAGTGTGGAGGATGAAGAAAGCGGAGATTCTATTTTCAGACCTAAATTTGATAAAACTCTGAAATAAATGAAAGCAGGTAAAGCAGAAGGAGTTGATGAATTTGCTCGTGAGTTATTGAAGAATGCAAGAGAAGTAGTTTTAAAAAATTCATACGAATTAATTTGCAGAATACCTTGGCCAAATTTTAGCCTTTGAAGATAGAATGAATAACGAACTAAGCACCAGGAAAACTAGTGCCTGGAAAAACATGGGTAAATAAGAACGTACTAAAATTCAACTTTAATCTGGCACTGAAAACAAAAATTCTGTATCAGTGTGTGATCCCAACATTCATTTATGGGGCTCAGACGTGGACCATAACGAAATCGCAAGATTAAGGGGAAGGGAAGCACCCAGAATAGTATGCTAAGGAGCATAATAGGGATCAAACTGAAGGATAAGATACGGATGGGTTTTGCTCTCATCCCGAGTCCTGGAATCCGCCTTTCGAGCAATACCTCAGAGACATCGGGGAGGCTGTTAGGACTGTCTTAGCCCTCTTCTCTCCGGCCTAGGTCGAAATGTAGCGAGTTGCTACGTGGGCTCGAACTCGAGAACTCCGGATTCCGAGATCAGCGCGCTATATCCACTCGACAAACCAGACCCCATGCGTTTAAGGATTGACCCCGAACGTTTTTTTACTTAAATCCGGTACTGGGATTGCTCCCATTTGAATTCACGAGGAAAAAGCGAAAATTCATCATTACAATCAAAATGAATATTTTCAATGCAACTGTTCACCAATGCGCTGTGTGGGTTTTCATTACAATGTTGATGAACTGATTCTCAAAATGAATCGTAATTTTTTCAAAGTTCTCAAATTGTGTGTCACTGCCAACACTCCCTGTGTCACTATACCGCGAAAAAACAACAGTGACACAAACAGGTACAACGACGAGCATCGAACATGTTGGCTGGTAAGTTAAGATTTAAACAAACGTATCATTTAATCGACAAAATAATCTACTAGGTCTGAGTCAGTTCGGAGTCCGAAGTGTATATTTTCCATTGTATGTAATTATCAAATTGTGGATACACAAACAAAAGGCTGATATCAATTACTATCCCAAAGATTTCAGTTTTGGAAATCATATTTTCAGTATTTATATTCTAATTATCCAATTGTATTTTTAGGAGCCCTAATATCTTTGTCTGAATAACACAAATATGAAGCGATAAACTGCAAATGAATCAGGACACTCCGAATGAAGAGCAGGTGTCCAGGAGGTTCGAACAACTTCGTCAAATAGATTTTTCCCCCTAATTTTAGCACCCCACCTCTAACTCACTTAACCCAACTTACTTTAGCCACCTCACCTAAGCCAACTTACTTTAGCCAGCTCCGTTTAACCACCTCATTTTAGCCAACTCACTTTAGCCTGCGGTCTAGATGAGCCGCGAAGCGGATCAGCTAGTAGGCTATGAAATGGTACCAACTTAATTCAACAGAACATGAGTTAAGGAGGCACATGTGATTACTGCGTCACTGTTGCTAAGCTGTAAGTCTCCCATTAGTTAACCGCTCATCTGCTCCAAAACATCTCAATCTACAAATGGGTATTCGTATAATTAGACTAACTATCGTGTGTAGTCCATATACCAAATCGGCGACCCCGGCTCGCAAACGAGTACACTCATTTTTGAGCGGTTCACGACGAGTCTGGACGGTTGACATATTTAACCATAAAAAGATAAAACCAGAAACTTTCGATTTTACGCACGAAGTCATTATCGCGGTTGTAAACACATCGGCGGTGCAAATAACACGAACGAACGACCATACTCGTGTTTCTTAATCGGTCATTTTGCTCTCGTGCACAGTCACCCGTTCGAAGACGGAATAATAAATAATTAATATCGATACTATAAACATTGGTGGTCCTCCGAAGACAGTGTAGAACAAACTAATCACAATGCCAACGGGGTCTCGCCGATATGTTCCGAGATATTCGACACCTGTAATTAGTCACCTACGTAATTATTACAAATGTGACAGCTGGTCGGACACGATCATCGGTTGATAACATATATTCGTAATTTCTCAATTAGGTATTCCACACCGTTGTGTTTCATATATCTCTTCAAATAGACCAATTCAATTGGTAAATAAAAGGCAAATAAATGAAATGCAGAGAATTAAATGACGACAATTATCAACATATTAGCCATCCGTCCCAAAGTCCCCTAGAGGGAGATGCGCGGGAAAAAACACACAAAATTGTACTTGCGGCGATAAAACGAGAAAAAACGTCTTTATACTACTTGATCAGAAAGGCAATGTTTACGTTGGTGTTTTACAGACGACAAGAAGCGCCTATCATTCATGCACCGAGTGCCTAGGTGCCTACAAAACCTTTATGTAAAGTAAACGTCCCTCAATGTAAAGCGTTTTTACATGAAAAAATTGCTGACCAGTAATTTCGTATCGGGGAATCGAACCAGCGTCCATTGAAACATTTGACTGAAATGCAGCGATTGTCTCTAACCACTCGGCCACGGAGTGAATTCCAAAATAGTGACTTAAGAACGCATTTAAATATTCACGACGTAGTACAACTATTACAGTTCGTTGTTAACCGTCGTTACGTTTTTGCTGGCCGCGCTACCTGTGTATGCTGTTTGTGCACGTGAACAAACTGAAGACAAGACTGTGATACTGTACTTTGTAGTAATTAACTGAGCAAATTAAATTGTTGAATTAATTATGAAAACAAAAATCACCTGTCTATAATTTAAATAAATAAATAGATAAAAAAAGAAAAAGAAAAAATACAGACTATGTCAGCAAAAAACATTAAAAATATGTTCCACAACAAGAGCGAAAAGTGAGTTTATATGACTCACTTTTGACTCTTGGTGTGTAATATACTATTCTAGCAATTAAGGTACTTTTATACCAGAAATATTCCATTCTTTTTTTTCTTAACTACTAGAAGAATATTAAGGATTAAAATTACCTTGTAACATACACTACCATCCGTTAACGCAGGTTTCATGGGAAACAACTCAGATCTTTCACATTTTCTCAGTCTCACTAACTTCGACGAACAGAATGAATACAACCCCTCCCCTCCCACCCCTTCTACATGCCACAGTTTTCATGTTAGGTATAAACTACAGTGGAAAATGAATTCAGCGGGTCTCAAGACCAAGAAAATAGTGCTCAGCCTCGTCAATTTTTCACCTGCCTGCCACAATATGTTCTTCTTCTTGGTACCGTACCCTATGGACTTCAGGCAGTTTCGCAATTTTCTTGGGCAGATTAGTCGGGGTACTTTGCCATTGCTGTCCCCATTCCTACTCTGTGCAGCCGCAGTTCGCTTACTAGCCTTGAGTAAGCTGTCCACCACGTACACACGCACAGTACCAGATCCTTCTGATCTGATTGTAACACGCCTTAAGAGTTTACTATCTATTCACCATGACTGATACTTCAGTCGTTCTGTTTACTTGAATGTTAGTGAGGAGAAGGGGTATTCCAATATCACTAGCTTCCCCACAGTGGTGGGACTGAGACGCAAGAGATGTGAAGTGTGCTCGTTACTACTTGGCCACAGAGCGGCTCAAATATGTTGATTAGGATTAAATTTTTACCATAAATAAGTTCGAGAACCATTTAAACTTATGAAACAACATTCGCATTGCATTATATGAAACCTTTAATTTGGAACCTTTTCTCTCCCAGTGACCCACATGGACTATAATTTATAAATTAGGGTTGAATCCTTATCAACGAGTTGCGGGAAATATAAAGGACTAGGACAATCTGGTTGGCCGAGTGGATAGTGCGTTGGTCTCAGAATCCGGGGGTCCCGGGTTCGAGCCCACGTAGCAACTCGCTAGAATTTTCGACCTAGGCCGCTTTTTGGGCCAGAAGGGAAGAGGGCTAAGACAGCCCAAATAGCCTCCCCTACGTCTCTGAAGTAATGCTCGAAAGGGCGGATTCCAGGACTCGGGTGGAGAGCAAATCAGAAAAAAAAAAAAGTTTTTTTCTTAATGCATTTGCATATTTTCCTATTTATTATTTCTGAGCATATCCACATTATCTTCACGACTCATGAAATTTCAATTAAAATGAGCTCAACTTGATTGTGCATATGTCTGCATATTTAAGGAAATACATATTTTTACATAGAATCATGCATATCAGCGAATGTGTGCGCACATTTGGCCATTTTTTTTACTTTTGCCGCATATTGACTGAAATCATTCTGCATGCTGCAAACTTGAAGCAGGTTTGATTTACAGACGCTAGACGCCTAACGCTCTTAAGTGCCTTAGCACTAGCACCAACTACCAAAGTTCTAAATTGTATTTTTTTTTAATTAATTATTTTTTTTTTTTCAGTTTTATTTAGTTTTTTCACTTTTTGAGTCGGGCATGTGTTTCATTCGATTTAGCTGAAAAAATTTTGCGTTCTGATACCCATGTTGCCTTGTTTTGGAAAGAAATATTTTTGCATATTTCGGAAATTTTAAGAATTTATTCGCATATTTTTGAGGTTTTTAGCGCATATTTTATGCGGGTATTCGCGATTTTTATTGCATGAAAAAATTTGCCCTATTGAGAACATTTTATAAATTATGAACATTCAATCAGAAATTTGAGAAAATAATTTATTCTCTGACATCTAACTTTATAGAAACTTCACCATCACGATGATTTGTCCTTCCCTATTCTCTTGCTGCGAAAAAACAAGCAAGTAGGCCTTGGCCGCGGCCCTGAATTTCCTTCAAAATTATTCTCTTGACCCGACATTATTTTCATGGAAAACGATTCCATTTTCAACTTTCACACACAGGAGTATTCCTCGGTAGTGGTGGCAATCCTAGGGAAAGTAGAATCGCTGCAGTGGTGGCAGTCCTGAGAAAAGTAAAATCGTTGCAGTGGTGGCAATCCTAGGGAAAGTAAAATCGCTACTGAGTACGAAAATAGAAATTAGGGCAGATTTTTAAAAATTTCATCGACATATCTCTCTATTTTTTATTTATTATTATTATTTTTTTTTTTGCTACTTGAAAACCAAATATTAAAAATGTCTAACCCCTTGAGGAAAATACAGATCAACATTACTGTCCATTTCTTTCTTTTTTATTCTTCTTCGAAGTTTTGACTGAAATTGTCCGATTAATGGCAAAGAACTATAAGTTGTTTGGAAGTTTCCTCTTCAATGAGGGCTATATAGAAGTCGTTAGCATCCTATTGAATCAATTTCGATTTGTGTTTTGGTAGCTGCAACTTTCCGGAATTATTAATAGAATTCTACTTAATTTCTATCATTAAAAACCTGTCTGTTATGAAGTACAAAACACCTCGTTTCGACAGGGCCGGCGCAAGGGCTATGCGAAACATTTCGCGGCAAAACTAAACTTAAATATAAACTTTGGTACTAAGTTCTTTTACATATTAGGGGCGCCAAAGTTTATATTTTAGACTGTCGATATTTTATATAATTGCTCAGCACTTAGCTGAAAAGCAAAAGACAATCAATTGTAACATCCACAAAACCCCTGCCAAAACAACGACTGCAAAGGTACAATTTTACGACGTATAAGGTCCCGAGATAAGTTCGCGATAAAGGAGCAATTATAAAATTACCCCTGGGAGATGTGACGGTGCGGCTGCAGGCCAACAAATACAAGAGGCGTCGGAAGGAAGGGACCCGAACGAGGGCGCAAATCTGCCCCCTTCCCGTCCATCTCTCTGTTTCTTTTTCGAACGAAAAAACATTCAAACGAAAGACGACCTTTAGGTGTACTTTAAGAGCATCCTGGCTGATAATCTACTCGTTTTTGGTTTTTGTTAGCGTTGGTTTTGTAAGTGGGTAAGTGCCCGGCCTGCGCTCGAATTGCGTGCGTATGGCATTAGGATGCGAGAGCCGGCTCGCGGCAACACGGAGATACAATAAATTAGGACTCCGGAACGACACATTTATTATTTCAAGACGGCGCTAAGTTGGGGCGACAAAAGCCTTAAAAAATTCGTTCTTGTGTAATTGAATTAACGCCATTAAACGAATGGTCGGCGTGTTATGTTCTGACCGTTGAATTTTACGATCGTGCTGGGAGAGCGAACGAGCTCGCTCTTCGGTTTCGCGTGTGCCGGCCACACCGACGACTGGAATCGAAAAACTTGACCGCAAAATTCGAACTTGCATCTTCAGTGTTTAGACCAGTAGCTACAGTATTATTGGTCATAACAGATGAAAAAGTTTTTGGGAAACTGAACTGTGGCACAGATGGAGATGACGGTAGGTACTGTTTAACAAACTAAAAAAGTCATATATGGAGTCTGAGCGTTCTGAAATCTCCTTGGGATGAGGACTGAGAAGTACCACAATGGCAATAAGTCGAGAAATTTATTTTAGTGAATAGGGTATCGAATAAAAAATATTGCCGAGGTGATTTTTATCCGAAGATTCTATTTAATTTTTTATCTACCTGCCCCAGGAATGAAGAGTATGTTACTGCGTACACAAGAGCTGTTCTTGTTCCGTCCCAAGTGGACAACGTTGCACATATAAGGACATCTTCAGGATTTCAGGATTTTTTCTCAAAGGAAAAGAAAAATTGACATCGATAATGAATCGGAAGAAAGAGCGACCGGTCAGCAGAATGAGTGAAGAATTTCTGACGATGTTAAGGGAAATTGGAAGTTCAAAAACCGACTCATGAGCGGATTGACCGAAAGAATTTGAGAAGTTAAAATCAGACGGATAACGACTCCAGATGGGCAAGATATTGAGACAATTTGAAAAATTGAGACTATCGAAACTGAGTTTTTAGATGTCTAATAAGTCCTACTGAATCTAAAAGAAGCAAAATGACTCAGATGGAGTGGAAACAAAGCCATCAATAAATAAATAAAATAAAATTTCGAATATTAGATTATTCGGGTCCATCATCGATTTTGGCTAGTAAAATCTATTTTTCACAACTGAAAATGCAATCTTAGCAGTTCTGTCATTACGAAATAAATTATTTTCATTTTTTGCAGTTTTAGTTTTGAGACCGAGCGGAAACTACTACGCAATATTTGAAATCAGTAACCGATGAACTATTAGTTATTTCGATTTCAGGCAAACGCAGGCTACAGTATTTAAAATAAGTCAGTTTTGCTCATTTAAATGGTTGTAGTTGACCCATATTATCACAAATGAGGAGAGAACTTCGATTCTGTCTCACGGGTTTTGTATTTTCTATTGCAAAAAATTTCTTGTTCTTAATTTATGGAAATCAAATTAAAATTTTTTTTTGATCTGCTTCTTTCTCTCTTAAAATTGCCAAATCGCATTTATTAAAATCTCAACAATACAGCTCCAAAATTACGCAATATGATGTCAAATATTTATTGTAAGTTTCTCTGCTTGTTAGTTTTGAAGATCTATAATTGATTTCGGAAATTTACCAATTCGAGATAGTCAAGTTCAGTGTACTAAAATTAATACGACGTCGAATGTTTTACATTTTTTCATTTGTAAATTTTAGGGTATTCCGTCCGAAATTTTACTCGTCGTTTCGTAAAATCTCCATCTTGCGCATTCATTACTTTATTAAATTGCCAGCTTTCATTCAGCAAATGGCCAAATACCCCATTAAAAAATGAAGAACTAAGTGCTTGAAATGAAATTAACAATAAATTTCTCTTCGTGCAATTTTTGAAAATCCAATCCGCTCTTTCCAGCTATTGCTTTTCATCAAATTTCAAACCTGAACTTGCTAAATTTCCAACCACAGCCTTAACTAAAACACACTTTAGCGTTTCCAACTGTAACCGTTTTGAAAGGGGATGTGGATGATAACTCTTCCGTCAAACATAAAAGTTTCTCATAATAATTTTCTTGAAAACTGAGAATTTTAGCTCGCTGTTCTCGCAAAGGAATGTTTCTTACCACTTTCTGGAGGATCACATCATAAAAGATCCTCTATCAAAAAGAACGAATTCGGATACCGGGTTTGTTTCTAACTCTCCTGATTTGGCTTCTTCAAAACTTCCCCAATGTCACCTTATCATCTAAATTTTCTTTGAAGCGTACAGACAAATCTCCTCGTCTTACAGAAATTTGTTAATGAATGTTAGTTCTTTTCGTGAAAGACCCATATGTGGATACACAGGGGAGACAGTGGGAGATGTCCCTGCCGGAGATGAAAACCGAAACTAAAATCGCTTGAATAATAACCAAGCGTAGCAAAGTCTTGAGGTGCCTCAAGACTCAAGGAATACTAACAATTATGGAGGGGTCTCGAAAGTTGCAAACGAATTTTTAAAAGCCATATCGAGTTTTTAAAAGTGTTAAGATGTCGTGAAAAGCCGCGATCAAGTTGTCTGAAGGAATCTTTGGTACGTTTGGAAGATCAATAAAGAGTCTGGTAAGGGTCTTGAATAGTCTTGGCGAATCTTGTAAAAGTTTGGAAGAGCCCTAAAGAGCGCCTATATTCGTCTTAAAGAAATATAAAAGAATCTTTAACAGTCTTAATTAAGTTTTGGAGAGTTTTGATAAGGTCTAGAGGAGTCATAAATGAGCATTTAAGACTCTTAGTTCCTTTCAATGAGTCATTTAGAGTTTTGTACGAGTCTTACATAGCTCAGGAGTTTGGAAAAGCATTCATCAAATCATAAAAAGCAATAATGAAGCCTGGAAAAGTCATCAGCGAGTCTTAAATAAGTTCGGAAAAGGCTTTGGAAGTTTGAAGAGTCTAAAAGATTCTTACATGAGCACTGAAAACTGAATAATCTCAATTAGCCTTCAGAACTGCTCCCTTTCTCCGATAAGAAAAAAAAGTCACAGAAATTCCTCGAAAATGACCGTCCAGTAGAAAATCCAACGAGTTGAAAGTATATCTGTCGTCACACTTTCAAAGGCATTTTCATTTTGAACGTCGATCAGGAAACAGTCAGTAGTACAAATCGTTCATAACTTCAGGTGCTTCTATTTCAATTACCATCGTTAGGGCGAAAAAATTATCTCAGAACTCGGGTGAAGGGGGCTGATAAAACTATGGCTATTCTTACATATTTTGAATTGTTCTTCCCAGATTTGTTCCTTGGACCCGCCACTGATCAGAATCATGATTCAGCTCTACAGTTTGGTCTAATGGCAATTTGCTGTTTTAACAGAGGAGTTTACTGGGCAGCTTGTGATAACCGTCACACAGGGTGTATTGTTCTTTTTCATGCGAAGACTTGAAATTATCAACAAATGAAACAATCGTGAATAAAGCGGAAATTTTTCGTTGTAAAATTTGAATTCAGAGGTTCCAATGTGAAACTGAATGAGAGTAATAACAATCGGAAAATCAGCGATCAAGATGACCCTAATCTTGTATCTTGTTCCCTCGATTCTCGAGGTTGAGTCAGTTTTACCCCAGGGGCGGATTAACATTTTCTGGCGAAAGAAGCAAGATCAAAATTAACGCTCTTAGCGAGCTTTATCGGCACGCACACGCCTGCGGTGTTGAAATATTATTTTTTTCATCCCCTGATGGCGCCCTTCTTTCTTGTCTTCTCCGCGCCCTAAGCAGATGCTTCCTATGCTTACGTGTTCAGCCGCCCCTATTTTACCCAATTGCCTTTTCACTTACTGTGAGGCGAAAGAAGGAAATTCTCTTGTTGCCAACTCACGTACAGAGTAATGTTTCCATAAAAAAATTTTTTATTTGAGAAAACTATGAAGTGAGATTTACATTTTAAGGATCTGCCGCAAAAGTTTGATACGAAGATTAAAAGCAGAGACTAAGAATTTTTATGTAGATTTTATTTCTTCATCGCTTGTTTAGGTCCAACCGATTTCCTCCATTTTAAGTAATCTTCGAACCTCCTGTGAGGCGATGAAGGAGGAAATTCCGTCTTTTCATAGATTTGTATTACATTCGACATTGGTTTCCAGACGATGTACATGAAAATACCTTTGAATTTAAAAGTAAAAAAGTTATAATTTCTTATTGCCAAGATGAGATTTTGGGCCCTTAAATACAAAATCTGTCGAGATACTCAAACAAAATGATCGAAAAGCTAATTTGACCCTTTAATTCTCCATGTCAAGTCGGTTTTTTGAGGACTGGAAGCTGTATCTGATCGAAAATCTATGGCAATCATCAAAATCAACGACCCAAATCCGTTATACCCTATTCCGATGCTTAGAAGCCGAGCCGCTGTCGCCAATTTGAAGCATAAAACTTGCATTTTATAGCCTACATCGGGGATGGATCAAACACCCCCACCTGATTGGATGTTCGGTTTTAGTGAAACAAAAAATAAACAATTTAGACAAATCGTTTGAAATTTTTTCTTCAGAAGAAGAAAAGTTGATGGACCTTCGGTCCCCTGTTTTAGATAGAACGGGTTTTTCGATCCCCAAAAAACAGGATTTTAGTATTTAAAGATCCTGCTTAACTCCTTCCTCAGCAACTTACATTAAAACAGGAAGGAGATCGTTGCAGAATAAAGATCTCTGATTGTTTTGCAATTTTGATTACGCCACACTAGATTTCTATATCAAACTCTCACAGCCTCACCTTCTTCCCCCATTTACTCGAATTAGGATTGGATTTCTTAACAGAAAAGAAGCAAAAAAACAGGACGTCATCAGCAGTTTGAAAACTGTGCCCTCACTTATGATTCCCTTTTTCCACCTCAACCACCATGATTTCTTTCATCTCCCAGGCGTTCTTCCGTTAAATCGCGCATTCGGTGGAATTAACGCGAATAATTGCAAATATTTCGACACCATCGTGTTTTTGCAACTTGAAAGTTCAACATTCGACATCGTCGTTAAAAATATTACAACATACTACACTGCCCTAAAATCGATTCTATTGTGCTGTCATTGACTTCCTCCCAAAGCCAACAGGGTATACCAAATCGCCTTTATCGTGACCGTAATAATAATTATTACTCGTAGCAGTGCAAAAAAAAAAAAAAAAAAAAAAGATAAAAAAAAGAATACAAAAATATCGTTTAAAAATAACATTACCGATATTGAACGATCGAGCAATAGTAATTTTCACGAGAATCGAGATAGCGAAGGAGATCATTAGTTTCCATATAAGGTACGGCTGATCCAGCGACGTTAAATTCGTCATTGAAAAGACCTCATCTCAGCTCGGTTGGTTTTCTTCGGTAGTGTTCGTGGCCTCTTATGTCACCTATTAATGGCGATCGAATGATATTCACTCGTATTCTATTGAACAAATCCGCATTTTAAATATTGCCTTTCGCGTACTTTATTTATCCTCAAGTAGAAAGGCCCGGTCATCAGGACACTCTCACAATTCCTTTTATTTCTATCATCGAATGCATTAAATTTTGATTATTTATTTATTTATATTTGAGTCCCCCTCTCCCCAAGAGGTGCCCGATTTTTAGAGGGACACGAGCTTTCAGACTAGAAATGATTTTTTTAAAGTTAATATTTACGCCGTTTTCCCAAGTGTATTTCAAGTCAACATTGGTCTCAAAGGCATTCAGACAATTCTCTACTAACTTATATTCTAAAATAAATTAAAATTCGACTAGTTATCTTCCAGTTTTACTTGTTTTTTCTATTATTTTTGAAGGGACACATGCGGTCAAGTTCAAAATTATCCCCCCCCCCCTCCACAGCATGGTTGTAAATAACGGACATTTCACCCAAATTTCAGGGTCGGTAACTCTTTTTTTTATCAAGTAATCTATTTTTGCTTAGTTTTTAAATTAACAAGGTATGGACACAGAGGAATCCATTATTTTTCAGACAATGATGGCTCTCTTGACAGATTTTCTGAAAAAATGATGAAAACACGAATCCGTCGCCTGCATAAACATTTTAACTCAAACGTCTCGTTCTCTCACGTTTATGCTACAGTGTTCTCTGGTTTGTCAAAAATGAGTCAATGAAGAAGCGCTCTTCTGGAGTGTTTTGAAGAAATTCTATTCGTGTTCATCATTAAAAATTGCATAGAGAACAATCTCATCGTTAATTAAACTTTGATATTACCTACTGCATGTAAAAATAGTACATTACGTAACAAGTTAAGGAAGTAAAGGACTATGAGTGAGAAGTTTGCAGAATGCAGGGATCGGAAGTCAGTCGGAAGCCGGTTTTGAGCAAAATTTTAAAAAGCCGAGAAGCCGAAATCATTGGAAGTTGGAGAAGTCAAGTGTTTTCCAGCTTCTTAATCAGCTTCTTGTGATTTGTGACTTCTGCTTTTTGTCGTTTCAGAATAATATTTATGATCTCTCTCCAATAAGCTATCACACAGTATCAAAGTATCTGCTAGTACATTATTTTGAGTCTCAAATGGTACCTTATAGAGTCTAACTTTAGGCACATTATGTTTAAAACGCTCTCCTGTAAAATTACGATTTTTACGGGCTCCATGGAAGATCACATCCAGAAAATTTCTAAATTCTCAAAACCTCATAAGTCAAAAAATGTTTATTGTTTAGTCGCTCTAGAATGTTGTACCCGCCCTAAAAAGTGGTAAGTAGCCAATTGCCGGGAGCCAGGAAAATGGTGACCCGAAGTTTTCTGATTTTGGAAGGAAGTCGGAAGCTTTATAAATTTGGGGAAGCCGGAAGAGAAGCTTTTTCATTCGGCTAGAATGAGATGGCATCCGAGTGAAGAAAAATCACGAGAAATTATTATAAATGTAGGGTGCTCTAGTGTCGGTACAGTGTGGGAAGTAGGATCATTCCCATACTCATGGAGGAAGTACATGCAACAGTCTTGCCATCATTTCCCGCGAAATACTGATATTGAATTTGAAATGATGGTCATTCACTTTCCATTGAGAAATACATCCCAGTAAGACGAACGTTCCTATCAAATATTTAAAAAGTAGGTAATTATTTTCTCAGATGTAGCAACTCCAGGTCAGGAACGTACCGGAGAGTTTTTTGGAGGGGGGGGGGTGAAAGTCCCAACTGATTCAACTCAAAATTCCCAAGTACTTTGACTAGTTGAATTTTCCCAACTCTACCGAAATTTCTTAACTCTGCCTGACTGAAATGATAGATTTTCCCAATTGCTGAGTAAAATATTCCCTCAAGGGGGGGAGCTACCTCCCCCATCGATGCATCCCTGCTCAAGATTAGTGGTCCGATCGTTCCGTTTACTGATAACGAAGAGTAAATATGCGGAACTGGCAAAGCTGATCAAGGTGCAGTGGAAAGCTGAAAAAGTGGAGATAATACCATACAGTGCTCTCAAACACAGGACTGGTCCATCAAAAACTACAAGGAATGTTGATAAAGCTGAACATCATCGAACGTCAATATCGACGCATGCAGAAGACGGTTTTTCTGAGCATTTACAGTTTTATTAGAAAATTCCTAGGCGAATGATGGCCTGTTGTGCACTATTTCTTCATCAGTTATCAGGGTCCTGTCCAATCGCATCTGAAGGAGAGTTGGACCAGTTAGCAAGGCGCAAAAACGTCAATGATGCAAACAGTGTTGCCAGTTATCTTGTAAAGCAGGTCGCCAATAATGTTGAAACATAAAAATCGCCACTTTTCGCCACTGCAATTTTCCACGTCCACTGACCACAATGAGACCTGGAAAAAGAACCTAATTTACTTGTAGTTTTAGGTCTTTTTTCTCGGAACAGTTGTGCTGGCATAAATTTCAGAGATCTAGAGAGCCAAGAGCCGCTTCAGGAATTTGAGACCAGAAAAAGTACCTTATTTGAACTATTTCAGAGATCCAGAGAGCTGAGAGCCGTTGATTTCTTTTGAGACGGAAAAGGAACTCTGCATTACGATTAAGTGCCACTAAAATCGCCACTCGCCTTCAACCATTTTCAGTCGCCCAGGAGGGTTGGCGACTTTTCTCGCCACCTGGCAACACTAGGCCGCTTACGGAATACAGCTTTTTTCGATCTTTACTAATAATTGGTACCCTCAACATATTTTTCTATTATTTTTACGACGTATAATATAAGAGCCCTCTACTACAAAAATTTAATTTTTCCATTACTTTCTAAAAAAGTGAATTCTGGCGCGGGTGAGACGGGAAGAATTGTTGCGGGTTGCCTACCCGAATGAGCCAACCTTCTCTTATAAACGCCCTTGAGTCCTGTCTCAATACATACGGTGGCTTTGGGTTTCAACAACAGGCTCTGGCTGATATATGTAGTACGGCACTGTCGGCTTGGGTGTATTCCGCACGTTTCTGAGCATTTTCTGGTGCACTTTTCTTCCAACTTGGCCATGTTCTTCCTTGTATTCTTTTGAGCCACCACTGTGGACAGCCATTCGGCACATGTTGTATTGTTTCACCAGTTTTGTCGCATCTTCGGCATCTGTCTTCCACTCCATCCTCCTTGATTATATATTTCCGATAATTCCTGGTAGGCACCACTTGATCTTGAATTATTGCGGGCATGAATCCCTCGGTCTCCGGGAATAAATCTCCGGTGACCAGCCTCATGCTGGAGGCTTTCGTGTCAACCAATTCTTGGTTCATTTCACTGTAGAATCGTCCATGTAGTTCTCACCAGTTGTAATGTCTTCGAGAACTGGACAGTACCGAATGGTGTCATTGATGATGATCTCCTTAGTTTCAGAATCAGTGTACAAATTCGGGAAGGTATTTTACGACAAGATTTGAGTTCTTCATTTAATTTCCATAACGAGGAACAACTGGAAGAAAGGGGGGGAGTTCCATCCTCTGTCGCTCGTGGCACAGGTGTTGCGAGAGCGAACTATGGAAAAAAGATAGTTTACCAGTAAGTGCTATTATTATTAGGTTATAAAGTTCAAAGTTTATTAAAAACGACAAGAAACTATTGATTTTTGATGAAGAAGTCTGATACGGTGGCGGGGGGGGGGGGGGTATGTGGATTCGTCTTGGTCTACTGAAGGCGAAATTAATAACTTATGCTATTGTCACCGAGCTTGATTGAGTATTTGCGTTGGGTGATCATCCGAGACAGTGGTCACCACAAATTATTATATTGCATGTCAACGAAGATCAATAAGGGGGGGGGGGGTTGAAACCACCTCCTCCCGTGTGCACGGGCCTGGTATAATGTAAACGGAGTACTGAATGACTAATTTGAATCATAAATGTTCAAGTTACGCCCCTTACAGTTTCGAAATAGAAGAAGTCACGCCCTCAGACCACATCGTAATTATTCAGCTTGTACTATGTTCAGATTCGAAGTCATTTTATTTTCACTTTTTTTTAGTAGTCATCATCGGTTCTTTTACTTCATGGCTGAAGCCTCTGGGATCGCGGTTCCTGGTGGGCGACTTTCCTTGGCAGGATTAGTCAGGGTAGTTTGCCAATACTTTCTCCACGGTTTGTTGCGTTAGCGTTCTCTTTCTCGGAGCCAAAGAATGTACAGCCGCAGTTTGCTTATTGGCTGTGTGTTTTCACAACGTTGAGTAAGCTGATTTTACAATGTGCACACGCACAGTACCAAATATTTCTCATCTGATGGTAACATGTCCTGCGAGTGTGATGCTTTGTTCAGCAGAACTGGCAGGATTACAGGGCGCGTTATCTTTCCATATCAACTGATACTGTAGTCGCTCTGTTCGCTAGGATGCTAGTGGGGGGGGGGGCAGTCGAATATCACTAGCTTTCTGGCTAGGATGTCAGTGGGGGTGGTCGAATATTTAGCTTTCCTGGGCTAGTGGAATTCGAAGAACCCCTAATGCAAGGATTGCGACGCGGGCACGGGTGTTTCTATCCTTATACAATACAACATTTACCTGCGTTTAATTTTCGGATTTTTTTGGCTTTGTTTTTCACGAGTTGGTGGATGTATTGGTAGTTTGAGATGTCGTGTCAGACTTAGTATTCCTGTGTTAAAAAAATAATACGTGCGTGTTTGGTTTGATGGTAGGTATTGTTTTATTTAAAAATCGAGGTTCAAATGTCTTAGTAGGAGCATCCATTTATGACTGATTTTCTGACCAACCAGAAAACGTTCTAGCTGGACTGCCAGAGAAATTAGATACAGGTTTAGTAGTTTCAATAACGATATCCAGGTCGACGATTTTTTTTTTTTTTTTCAACATTAATTTTCAACAAATCTATCATAACGTAGCGAATATTGGAAACAATATGAAGATAGGTAAATGGATTATATTGTTATCTCGTAGAACGCCTTTTTTTAAAATTTATTACAAAAAAGTTCAAAAAATTAGTTACAGATCTAGGAATTTGGGTAAAACTGATGATGTATTCTGAAGTTGTGTCTGTTATTTACAACCGTTATTTAAAATAAAAAATAATAAAAAAATAAACATGTAAGAATCGAGTAAATATTACGAAAAATCCTTTTTGGATCTGAACACTTGCGTGTGTCCATTCAAAAATAAAAACGTATCTATAAAAACCGTAAATTTTCAATTTATTTTAGGATATAGGTAAATAAAGAACTGGCCAAATGTCCTGAACACCAGTGTTGACTTGAAATACTTGAAAAAATAAGGTAAATAGTAACTTCAAAAAAATTATTTGTAGCCTGAACACTTATGTACCATCAAAAATGATACGTAAAAACTGAGTAAAAACCAAAGATAATTAGATCAAAATTTAATTCATTCGATAATTAAAAACAAAGAATTGTCTGAGTGTCCTGATGACCGGGGCTTTCTACTTTTTCGTTTATCATACACCTTATCGTCTGTACTCATAGTAAATGCAACTAGTGTGCGACTTGTACGGCTTTGCCCTTGCTCCGATGCAACTGGTTCTTTTATGCAGTTCCTTTCATTCGTATGGTTACAAAACAACATCTGGAAACTTGCGCGTAAATTTCTTTTTTTTTCTCAATTCAAAAAAAACAACTAATTATCATTGATTGTCGTTTTTTCCCCTTAAATATTTCATTAAAATGAACAAATGCAGACGAGGTTTATTTTATTTATTCCAAAACACGATGAGGGATTACACGTAATGTAAGGTCGACATGCCACGGAATTAATTCACGGGAAATTCTGGTTTATACAATTTATCGGTGGTTCTCGAGTGCATCCCACGTTAAGTAGTAAGATCCAGATGAGGGGGTGAATATAGATACTGAACCCGAATGAGCAGACTCCGTTCGCGAACCTCGTAATGAGCGAGGACACATTCTTGCAGAGGTTACCAGTTCTGAATCAAGAATGGCTTAATTATACAGACTTCGGGTTTTATTTTCGAAACGCATTCTAACTTTGTGCCAACAACATTTGCAACATGAGAAAAGCGAAGAATCAGTGGCGAATCTAGGAAGATCCATTATTATTCCTCTTCTTACTGAAATTAGCCGCTCCAAAAATTTACTCCCCCTCACAGACTTCCGCCTAAGTGACCACTTTTGGAAACATTTTAAACTTACATTCCACAATCTGGTCTTTCCCTCGAGTAGGGTGCTTGAGCAGTCCTTGAGACCAGCTCAAACACTTCAATCTTCAGTGATCATGCACAAATTTTCTAGACTATTCTTGAATGGTTTAAAACTCGGTAACACTCGTTTGAGTCTCGCTAAAACTGCTCAAATTAGTTTATGGCTCATTACGACTTTTTCAAAACTACATTTCGATTCTCCGAAATTGGGTCAAAACTTTTTAGACGTTTTCAGGTATAAAACCGACAAGACTCATCAATACTCCTGAGGCTCTGTTACGCCATGTCATACTAACTGATAAAGACTCGTTCAAGACTTTTTAAGACTTCTAAACTAATGTACTTCCATGTTTACCGAGAATATTTAAAATTCTTAAGCACATACTCGTATTTAAGACAATAAGGCGTTTTCTAACCCTTTGGAATCCAAGTAACAGCTAACGAGGAAATTTTTTGAAACGTTTTTTGGCAGTATATAGAGGGAATTGTGAAATGATGGATTTAAAATCGACCAATCCCCTCACTGGTAACGGAATCGATGGCATTCTTCAGAATGACAACCCTGGAAAACCAACTGCAAAGTTTCCGGGTTCGCTTCAGATTTACTACCAAGGGAGGGAACGATACCTCATTATTATTATAGTATAGTTTACAGTCATATTTCTCGGGGGTTGGAAGCAGTGAAAAGAATTCTTTAAAGAAAAAATGATTTTTCAACAGTTTTTCATCAGTTCATTCTTTCAACATGACATTTTTTCAAATTTGTGAACTAAATTTGGAATGGCATTTGAACTATGCAGGAGGTGACTGATGATCGCGAATTTCGAAGTAAGACGAATTCAGATCGAAAATTTCGGACTTATGATGAAGGTGCACCTAACAGGAATTGCAATTGTGAAAACGTTTACTTTCTAACATCCGTTGAGCCTAAAATGCAGATTTTAAACCATTAATGCCAACAAAAAATAGTTTGCTATATTTCTGAAGCTCACAAATTTTTATTACGCGAAAATTAGGATTGGAAATTATATTGTAGCTTTTCCCATTCCGTTCGATCAGTACGCCCCAGACCAGTTCAGAAGTTGGTTTTCGACAACCGTTGACTACCGCACTCAAAAATATGAACTCTTTCAACCAAGAAGGAGTCCAACAGTTGGTTTCTTCTAGTTCGTAGGGGTATGCATCAAATTCCAATTTCAAAAAAGTCGGGTTTTCAACCGTAACGTAAACATCGAGGTTCGTGATTTGTCTAAAAACAGTGAAATATTCTTCTGCTGATAAAAATTGTCGGCAGTCTCATTTTCAAGGTCGTCCCTTGTCGAAAATGGGATTTCTGAGGAGTAGGAATCACTATACATCAAAAAACTGATTGTGAACTCCAGGATAATTAAAATTAATTGCCGACAAGAAGTTAAATAAAAACTAGGAAATTATTCGAATAAAAATGAGAAGTATGATTCTTTCAATTTCTAGTTTTGCACGTCTGCAGTAAGAGTCTTGTATATTCAAAATTTCCGACAAGAATTCGCCGTACTTCTTTTGAAAATAGCGATGCGTCACCTTCTGGCCTAATTTAAATTCTAAATTAAGATTAGCTGACAAATTTGAAAAAATATTATTTTGGAACAAGTAAAGTGATGCTATCACTATAAAAAAATTCATGGCTTCTTGAAACTCTCAGCTACAAAAACCGATACATGTGAACTACAAAAATAATCCGAACCTACTGAACTAAAATTGCATCATATGATAGAAAATTCAAAGCGAACATGGAAATCTGTTGTCGATTTTCCTCATTTCCCATTCTTATGAATCCAACAGAGCCGATCAAGGAAGAGGTCGATTTTTAAACCATTTCAACATTTTTTCAGGTTTCACGCTTTCATGGGTTGTGTTCCCAGTTTCTATTCTAGGAGATGAGGTACTCTCCATCTTTTTCAAACAGGGACGTACCGAAGAGTTTCCTGTATTCCGGGGGGGGGGGGATTTTGAAAGTCCCAACTGGCTCAACTCAAAATGTCCTAGAATGAAAGCAAAACAAAACTTTTCACTTGTTGGATTTTTCTAAAAATATCAAAGCAAGAAAAAAACCTTTGACTAGTTGGATTTGAATTTTCCCAACTTTCTTCTCAATTCCCAAATATCACTGACTGCAAAATTCCTACGGGGTAAGTTTTCTCCCCCCTCTACCCCTATCGGTACGTCCCTGTTTTCAAAATTCGCCGAAACTCTCTATATGACTCTTCCTGATGTGTTAATGACTTTTCCTCCATACACGTCCAAACTAGATCAGAACTTTTTGAGACTCCTTACAACTTTTTAGAAACCGATACCACTCTTCAAAACTTGTTTGTAAATTTCAAAACTCTTTCATAATAATTCAGATTCCTGGAGACGTGAGGCACTTTCTAATTCTACCAGACTTGATCACGTCCGTTTAAGATTCCTTAGACTCCTTACAACTTTTTAGGATTTTGCAAAAGTCGATACGACTGTTGAAACTCCTTCATAATTGTTCAGGATTCTTCAAAACTTGAGACTCTTTAAGACTCAGGTATACTTTGTCATTATTCAGACGTTTTCAACTTCAATTTTCCCCTCCGGAAGAAGCAAGTGTTTTCATTTCTTTCTTCGTGCATCTGCAGTAGCTTAGAATCATACTTTGAGCACCACTTCGGGAAAATTTTTGGCTGAATCACCGAGGCGAAGAATGTATTTGAGGTCTCGCATTGGTTTCGAAATGAACTTCTCACATCCGATAGTGCCTTATACTACCCACCAATGACTTCGACTCGGCCACTTACAGAATTTTTTTTTTTGAAATTCTACCTCGGTTTAATAACCCGACGTAGGTAGTACAATTTTACGAGTGTCGTCGTTTATTACCACGTATTTAGTATGAGGTACACCTATGAGCCGTCGATAATATGACAATACCGCCTCGATAATAATTATAAATTTTATATCCCTCGGATGAAAGCAGGAGAAATTCTGCTGCAAAAAATTTAACTCGCAGTTTTCATCAACATAATATATGATCCCGATTTCACCAAATTATTGTTCAAATTCAGAAACAAGTCTATAAAAAAGAGGCAGAATTAAGAGATCCATTCCAGAGGAGAATCCCCCGTGAATTTTGTAGTACTTGGAAATTACCAAAGAATACTCGTCTACATCCACACTTCCATATTTTTTTACAAACGTCATTTTTAGAGGAAAAAAACTTTTTGTCTATAGCTGTTAAGTATTTTTTTGTCCATAGTTTCTGGAGACCTGGAGAAAGCGTTTCCACCTCCACTGTGTTTCTATGGTTTTTTATTTTGCGAGGTTGAATGAAACTAATTTTTGAATGGAAAACTGATTTCTAGTTTGACGCGGCAGCGATCTGAGTGAAATTCAAATTTACTCAAGACATTAAAATTCTGAGTGATATTTTGTTCTCTTGGAGCTAAAAAGTATAGTCAGTTTAGTTTTTGGTTTTCCTTTTTTTTTTAAGGGTGTTAATAACCTTTAGGTTGTTTTCTAGGTAAAAGTTGACTAATCTTTCGTCTTTTTAGTTTCTAGTTCCATAATTATAAGGGCCAAATATTTTTTGTTCCTCTTTGTATCCCTTACCTGCCTGATTACTAAATTCTCCCATTATTATTAGATAATTTTTCCTGCTTCTTTCTTGATTTATAAGGGTGTCCGAAAGTTGATTGTAAGCATTATCATATTTCTCTTCTTCCTCTGAGGCTGTCGAGGTACACCTGGATCAGTGTTAATATTGTACTTCGTTTATATTTTAATTTAGCTAATGCTATTCTATCAGATATCCCTTTAAATTCTAAGAAATGTTTGCTAAATTTCCCATTGATCCAAAAACCCACACTCCCTTGGCCATAGTTATTTTCCAGGCAACATAAAATACTTCCTCATTTTGTTTTATAATACGCTCCCCGTTCCGTCCTATTATGTTAATTTTCGACTGTTCAGGGGTTCTTTAGTTCGAGTGTTTTTTCGGGGTCTTTTAGAGTATGAGTGCTACAGTTAGCTACTGTTAGGGAATAAATGGTCGTAACACTGCCCTAGCTGACCAGACTTACCAGGGCAATAACAAAGTAGAATTCGGCTTTTGCTCCTATTCAACCATTTTCTTCGGCTTAATAGAGCATTCTGGCGTATTTGGACTCCTGTCCGTGGCTTGACCCGAGTTAGAATTTTGAGTCTGCTTTTAACGAGTTCTGTTGACAACACTTTTCTTAGTATTGCTTAGGACTCCTGAGGTTTATTTTGGCGGGTATTTGATTCGAATTGTTTCGATATCTTCGTATCCACGGCTCTTTCTATTACCCGAGTGAAAATATTCTCATTTTTTGCCTTGACAAATTCCTCTAGAGAAGAGGTCGTAATGGCTATGAAAAATATTCCCTTAAAGATGGGATTCCTCCTTACTTTACATCTATCGAGACTTATTAGTAGAATCATTAACGTACATTTTCAAGCTGGTGCTTAAATACTCAGTTTTTACATTCTCGTGAAAAGTAACAAAAATAACCCCCTTTCCTAAATCGAGTAAGACTTTTTCTGTAGTGGAACATAGACCAACTGCTATTTTAGCAATTCCATGCAAAATTTTTGAAACTATCATATCGAGCCGAATTTACTTCCAGACTGAGAGTATTTCAGCTCCCTGAGGTAATGCTCGAAGGGGCGGTTCCAGGGCTCGGGTGAGAGCAAATGAAAAAGAGAGATGGTTTACAGGCTCCATTATCCTGAAGCAAGGTTCTCTAAAATGGAAGAGTATTTCAGCCACTCAGAAACATGGGTTCACACCAGGAAGATCAGTCTTAACAAATTTAGGAGTGGTTGTCCAATCATTATCAGAGATCATTGACTCAGGAAAGCAAATAGATATCATTTATACTGATTTCTAGAAAGCGTTTGATAAAGTTGATCATCAGCTGCTCTTGGTAAAACTACATAATTATGGGTTCTCTGTCTCTCTTACACATCTCTTTAAGTCCTATTTCGACAATAGAGTACAAATAGTACAGTTTAAGGAGTTTCAATCTGAGCCCTACGAAGCCACTTGCGGTGTCTCTCGAGGATCTAACCTGGGACCATTACTCTTTATTTTACTTATCAACGAATTACCACACATTATCAAAAGTATCTTGCTTTATGCTGATGATCCTAAAATTTTCAAACAAATATCGACCTTGGAAGATTCACTAAGTTGGCAGGCTGACCTTAATGCATTAATGCAATGGCGTGCAAGTAATAACCTACCTTTAAATATAAAAAAAAATGCTAACAAATTTCTTTTACAAAGAAACTCTCACCAGTTATATTTCAATATACCATCGACGAAAATCCGCTTGAAATAAAAAATTAGATTCGGGACTTGGGAGTAATGTTGGCACAGTTAAATGCGGTAGTTGCCGAAGCAAGAAAGCTGATGGGTTTTATAATGAGGAGGTCAAAAGCTTTCTTGAATCCTGAAACACTTAAACTACTTTATACATCTTTGGTGAGGTCCCATATTGAGTATGCTGCCCCTATATGGCGCAGTACTACTAAAAACTTTATAGTCCCATTTGAGAAAATAGAAGTAATTTCTGATATTTTTGTATGTAAAAAAATTTCAATATTACCCCTATGATTTAACATATTAGGAACTTTTATCTGGGTACCAACTACCAATTTCAGTCACAACAACAGCGAGGAAAAAAATGCTAGCATTCTTTTTGTTTTTAATCTTATCAATTTATTTGTTTTTAACCCCAAACTTTTGGAAAAAATTAGGCAAAATGTCTCACGGTTTAATTCACGGCACTGTGTACTTTTTCACCTCCCTCGTCCAAGAACAGAAGTCTTGAAAAATGCTCCCCTTTATAAAGGTTTAGCTTCAAGTAATCAGTTAGTGCAGGATTTTCCAGAGACTGATTTTCTCAATCGACGTTTTCAGAAGCAGTCGGTAAAGTTACTTAATAACTGATAATGTGACCTTGAGTGTAGTGATATTAATTATAGGGATGTGTTTCACTTTGAGTTCTCAGTTTTGTCTGCGGTTTTAATTGAAATTGTGCGGTGTGTGTGTATGAGTGATTGTACAGGTGTGTGTTTGTATGTTGCCATGGTGAGTGTCAGAGCAGGAGTATGTGTATTTGTACGATGTGTGGTGGTATATAGGAATATGGGTTCGGAGGGGGTTCTTTGGGTGGTGGGGTGGCCATATTGTGAATTACTTGGGTGAGTGGGTGAGTATCTATAAGGATTCCGGAGTTTGGGGTTGAACTAATTTTGTATTATATTATACTATGTATTTAAATTTATGATGATTTTATATGTTACCGGAAATATTGATAATTCGGATATTACAAGAACGCCTAGTCCATAACGCGAATTCCTAAAAAGCCCGGGTCATGACCATAATGACTAGGACGTAACGTGTATTCCTAATTGTTGTAGGCAATGTTTTTTTAATTTGTAAGATTATAAAGCTAGCCTCGGCTGTCTTGTGAGCGCCGGAGAGGTAGTAGGCACTATCAATATTAAGCACAAAGAATGATTCAGCAGTGAAAATGAACCAAAAACATGCTTTCACATGCGTGTATTACGTTAGCAAGAAAAACTATCTAAAATTAATTGTAGAATTGGGTACAATAAGTCCAAAAACTTTATAAAATTACTCGTAAAAGTTTGAAAATTAATTGAAAAAGTTTTTAATCAACCTTTTCTAGCACGTCATCAAATCTTTTACGCACATCGGAAATATCTTCTGTCATATTTTCAAACTTTAGAATAAATTAATTACTGTTACATCTTTGAAACTTGAATACGGTAATGTGTATGAGTACGGTATGTGAATGTAATAACGAAGGTACTAATTTGGTGCGGTTGGTATACCTATAGTCAATGCAAAATGCGGTTAATCCACGTTTGTACGTGTTCGAATCTGGCCAGAAGATGTGATAAAATGAAACTGTATATGCAAAGCACTAGTACACAGAAGTATACAAGACACTGCCTGCTCCTGATTAGGAATTAACGAATAGGCCCAGTCAGTTTCACGAATTTCAAGATTTCCTAAATTGTTACGTGTTATTTCCTAGCTACTCTCGCTCCTTCCTAAAATCAAGCGGCAATGATGTTACTGCCTAGGCATTCTCAAGTTTTCCGTGATTTTCAACATTTCCGGTAACATATATCGTAATAGATTAAGTATAATTGCAATTATCTTAAGAACAATTTGTAATTAATAATGTTTTTACTCTCCTCTTCCACAATTGGCCGCAGTCGGAGGAGAGGATGGTGTGGTGGGACGTATTTCAATGCACGCATGCCAAAGCGGCTCCGGAAACTACCCTTTCAAGTATCGCATCAGTGACCGGAGGGGGGCAGAGGGGAGGATAATATGTAAAAGAGAAAAATTAAAAAAAAAAAATTCCTTCAGTTCTTAGTTCTTTTGCTGCCTTCAGTAGCTCATTGGTATCATGGGGTAGGGGTTCTCTGCTGCGCTATTTTCAACTTGCCACTTCGGTTTGAACTTTTTTGAATTTGTAATCATGTTGTCTTTCTTAAACCAGTTGTTCATACGAGCTATATAATGATGTTCCTTTCTTCGTTGGCATTCTGTGTGCCTTTGCTATGTCATGGTTTTCGATCTTCATCATGACTTTTTCAGCAACTTGTAACCCAGTTTTTTGGTTATGTCTTCGTTTTCTTCCATGGGTAATCCAGAGATTATTACATCTGATTTTCGGCTTTGTTCCAGTTCGTTCATCTGGGCTTTTATGAAGTCATCTTCAGACAGACTTGTTATGTCTTTTTTCATTACTGTTTCGTTCTCCGAAATCATTGAGACTTGATTAGTCAGTCCTTGTACGATTTCTCTCAATTCGGCCACTTCTTGCCTCACGTCTTCCTATAGGCCTCTTATTTCGTTAAGTATTTTCTGTTCCATTGTTGGAGGTTTAGTGCGTTTTCTCGGAGAATTTCAGCCTCTGCTTCACTACTTTCACTCAACTTTGCAGCTGTCAACTTCGCAAATCCACGCGAATTATGAAGAAAGTTAGAAGCAAAGCACTTTTAATGAATGTATATGCAGGACACTACCGGCTCGCGCACAGACGTATAATTCGGTCCGGGCAAACAACAACAACAACGATGCAGTGTTATTTTTATGCGAAAAAGAAAATGTTTCGGATTTTGATAGCAATGAGCCCATCTGAAAGGAAATTTTATTTGCTACAAAGCACGTTCTTTTCAATTTTCCGTTAACCGCATTCATTCTCGAGATATTTTGAAAAAACATTAAAATTGCCATAAACTGCTGCGCTGAATTCCCCCTTTCCGACCCCTTTTCCTTATCAGTTTTTCTTCAATCGATGCTAGCGAACCTACAATTTGCCCAGCCTGAATAATGAATACTTGATAAAACGGTCTGCTAGGTGTGATAAAGAACACATGTCGACTCTAGATTATCTTATTCCAACTTCCCGCAGGTCGGATGCCTAGAACCCGCTCGTCAGCATCCTTTTTTAATGGATCGCCAAGAAACGCTCAAAATGTTTTAATTTTGTTGTTCCACCAGTAGAATACGAAGTCCAGTATCATGTTTGAGTTGGGTTCCCATCTAGAAGTGAGAGTATGCACAGGCAAAGTATGCTTTACCACTGCTTCCTTTCGCATAAGGCAAGTACGATACTTGGAAATGCAACCAAAACTCAACCGACTATAGTGGTTTCTTCTGCTTCGGTGAAATATTGCACACCGGCAGATGCAGACGGCCCGATGGCCTGCAATCCAACTTGCATGCCCTTCGGACGCCGTATATGGACTTCGTTTTCAGCGTTACTTTCTCATCGCGTCCGTTCGAAAATGCGATTATTCGGATGCATTTTTTTTTTCGCGCTACCACCGACGCATCCACATTCGCCCGTTTTTCAAACACGATCGCAAATCCGAATTACTAGGCGGATGAGCCGCGAGGCTGAACAAGAGAACCGTGGGGTTTTCATTCGATCATCCATCTCGAAACAACCAAACTTGTAATGAATCGAGCCGTATCGAGCAGCGTGGGTCGCAGAGCTCGCGATACTCCGAACAAACTGACAGCTGATTTTTAATACTCTCTGGTGTTCGTCGAGTAGAAAAGTTGCATTTTGTACGAGTATTTTACCTGTACGTGCACTCGCGTATGGAGATAATTAATCACGACGGATACACGAATTTTAAAACCGAAGATTAATGCCGTTCCGTGAACTGTTACGACGGTGCAGGCGAATCAACGTGTCCAAACATTACCATTTTGGACAAATTGGTCTTCGCCGATTCATTCTTCAGCCAGCGATCGGGTGATGCTATGGACTGCCTATTTCGAGTACAGAACTTCAATTAATCCGCCACTAGTACTCAGCCACCTACTTTTTCTGAACCATTTTTCTTACAACGAAGGCGTCGAGATGTGCCATCTACTGTTGAAGTACATCAACCCCCAGGCATTGGGACCCGAACCCCTCCCCCCGAGTGTTCAAATCAAGAAAAAATATAGGCTCTAAACATCAGCGAGTTAAAACTTCTCTAGGACTCGCAACTTGAAGAAAGTGAACTGGATTTTCTGCAGTCATCTACGTACGAATCTTAGGAAATGTCTCCACAACCACGATCAGTTTTGCAATTTCATTCTGATACCGCATTCATTTGAGTGACAGGGCAGTTTTCGATTTCCAACCAGAGCACTAAAGTGAACGTAGTCTCGAGATAATTGACGAGTCTTATTATACTTAATCCGAAACCAGTTTGTGTAAGTCTTCATCGAGTTCTACGATTCTTAACAAATCCACCAGCGCAGGAACGGGGATGGGGGTGGGTTAGACACCCGGTCAAAAACACGTTCCTTAATGTATTTTAGCGCATTAATTACAGCAATAAGACGACGGGATATGTGCTGTAGCAACCACTCCCACCTCCCCCCAAGACTGAGATCTTCCTATATTGGTGAACGAATCTGCAAAGCCGTAATGGAATTCTGATTAATTTTGTAAAAATGTAAATGAATCTTGATACCCTGAATAAGTCTTCACAGAGTTCTGAAGAATCTTACAAAAGTCTCAGAGAGACCTGATAAACACTAACCGAGCACTCCAAAGCCATTCAATGATGGTGGGATGTATGGCGATGCAAGCATGCCAGATTGGCCCCGGGACACCGCACCCCTAACCTGGAAGTATCCCGATTGGGGGGCCTGTGTCAGGATAGGGGGAAACGCTTTGAGGCAGGCAAAGCTTTTATATCTTCCTTTTACCTCTCGCGGCGGCGAATCTAAGACGTCTTATTGCTTCCCTATCTTCTTCTTCTGTCGTTGGCAGCAGCGACATCGTCGTCGTCGGTGTTTGTTGGATGGCGAGTGCCGGCACTGCGTGCTGTGACCGCTGCCTGTGTCTTTGCCACTCCATGTCCATCTTGTGGCTCAATGTCTTCTCGATAAAGGCAGCTACCTGATCCCGTCTCGCTTTACTCTTCAGCATTATAGGGACCAGGCTCCCGGATGTAAGCGACTTAACGCCCGCATTTCGAAAGGGGGCCGCTGCATCTTCCCTCTTTCGGCCGAATGCCGGACACTCGAACAGTGTGTGCCAGACATCAACATCTCGCCCTCCTCCAGCGCAGGAAGAGCACCGTGGGCTCTCGGCTATACCCATTTGATGCAGATACTTGTTGAAGACATCATGGCCGCTCACTGCGTAAGATAAAAAAGTTCATCTGGTCATGACATTCTAGAGCCATAAAAGAGTTCTAAAAAAATCTCAAGATCATTCAAGTCTTAGAAAGCCTTTTTGCTAAGTCCTGATAATCTTGGACGAAGTATCAAACTAAATGTTTTTCCGGCATCGCTGATTTCAAATATTTCGTAAAATTGTTCCCTTACCTCTGGTAAGAAATATAAAAATCCCTATTCTTTTCTTGAAATGAGCAAGTAAGTTCAGATGGGTACCAGATTGAGAATCTAAGGAAGTAAGTATTAGAAATTAACCACCCTGAAAACATCCATGTCGATTCCTACGCTATGTAATTTTCTAAGTTGAATTTATTTTGTCAACTTCAACAATAATACTTAGATTTTTAGGCATAAAGTCAAAACTGAATCAACATCTACGGACATATTTAGAATTAGTGGCCAAAGACTCCCTCCCCTTCCGCGCACTAAAATCTCGTCATTTTGGTCCAAATTCCAAAACTGGTCTTTTTTTTTACTGAAAAAAAAAAAACACTAGACCACGTCATTTAGATATCCTCTTCTGTTCCTCGACAATCCGATGTGAAAAAAAAAAGATGGGGAGGCATTCCGTGACACCCTGTGCAGTGTGTACCGTTGTTATACAGGGTGTCCTATCTTCATTTTTGACTGCATAGTGAGGTCCAAGTATGATGAAGCAGGATTTTAATTTGGTGATGTCTAGTTTCCTCTTGAGCAAAAATTATTTTCTATTTCTCGAAAGGGGTGCTGGAACATTCTACCAAGTTTAGATTTTCAAACACGAACGTATCAAAGGAAGTGTCGAAACAGGGTTTCTTGGTTCACTGATTTCGAATATCCAATCAAATTTTTAAACAAACCACGATTCGGGTCCTATAAGTCAACGTTCACTTACAGAATTGGCAATATCAAATTTTTTTGAAAAATCAAACAAAATATTAAAAAAGGGATTTTCCGGATCGCTAATATTGAAAATTTCATCTGATTATTGACTCGGTTTCAATTTTAACCCGTTTGCCTATTTCAGTGGAGAATTTTGAATTTTGGGACACAATTCGAAATTCAATCAAAAATCTGAATCAATTTTCGAAATCAGCAACACAAAACAACATTTTTGATACTTTGTTCGAATTTTTCGGGGAAAAAAAAAATCAAATTTGTTTATTTTGTGGATGCAACTCGGATTTTAGGCCAAAACAATTATTTCAATACTTCAATACTACTCTGTTGGATATATTCTTATTTGAAAATTCAAAGTTGGTAGAATGTTTCAGCTCCGAAAAAGTGTGTTCATAAAAAAGAGAAAGTAATAAAATTAAAAAAAAAATAGGCAGTACCAAATGAAGACTATGCTTTGTCACACATCCGTCCCACTTGTCGGTCAAACATAAAGATAGGGAGCATTTCATTAGACACTTCGTATAGGGTAAGTTGCCTATGGGGTATTTCCACCTATTTTGTTCCATATCCTAAATTCGACAAAATTTCTTTTGAGTTGAATTTGGAAAATCATCTTCGAAATTTCATCAATTTTTCGAATCTTGAGTTGTTTAAAAAGAAAAAAAGCACACATAAGTTACTTCCGAAAATTTTTCAAACATAAATGAATCCGTTGTCCTTATTTTCGGGAAAAAAATTGACGAACTACCTTCCTCATCTATTTTCAAATTGTGAGAAAAGGATCCTAGCATTATTTTCAACTTTTTGAACAAATAACTTGAAATTTAATCTTGAATTTACATAAATTTTTCCAAAATTACATGATTTTCTCAAAATGATCATGCCAAGCAAGAAGAAGGCCACCAACAAGTATCTTGAGAGTAAATAATCTTTCACAAATTTTCATTTAAGAAAATGTTCTTGAACGAAATTGTGTCTTGAAAAATTTTTGATCCGAGGCAATAGAACGATTTGCAAAAAATCTTTATATGTTAAATTGAATAAGTTCAGGAAGTAGCTCGCACATTTTTCAAGAATGAGGAAAACAGCAATATCTTAAGATTTTAGATCTTCTAGATATTAGGGAGTCAGTGCCAAGAGCTCCTGGAATCCGGGATGACGGCCAGAGGCATCTTTGGTTTCCAAAATCTTTACTTTTTCAATTTTACGTTAACAATTCTGTTGTTATACTGTTCAGAATTCACACCGAGAGAGAGAGAGAGAGAGAGAGAATCTTAAAGACCTTCGAAACACCAGCAGGCTTCGGAATTGTCAAGGAAGCCATACATTTTTTTCTCTTAAAAGGAAATATTTATTAGTAAAATTTCTATCGAAAATCACATTTTGACTTTTCTTTTTGATTACACCATTATTTTTAAACAACAAAATATGCGCCCCCCACCCCCCCTAAAAATCAGTTTTATTAAAATGAAATAAAAATTCATGGCAAGGTTCAGATTAATCAGATTAAATGAACTCGTGCCGCAAGCCTCCTCTTCTTACAGGAAAAATACATAAAGCTTCGACTTTTTTTTAAACAAAAATTCTTTTTATCGGCTTCTAAATGAGTTAAGAATTCATATCGAGACGGTGGGTCTAAGGGATGGCTTCAAATGGAGGAAAAGAATGAAATTCGAAATTCAACTTGATTTATTGGTATCTGAGGTCGCTGAATTTGATTTCGGAGATAATTTTTCGATTCGATCCTCCGATGTGCCACTGAAGAGGGCTAAGACCGAAGAATGGCCGGTTTTATCCGACTTACAGAGTTTAGAGTTCGCTGAACTTGATTTCGTAACTCATTTTTAATCTAACCATAACGAGGTGACACCATATGAGGTCTAGCGATGAAGACCAAATAACAGTCAATTTTGTGAGATAAATGATGGGCATGAACGAACCATTGTTGTCACAGAGAATTTTGAAAGCTAATGAGCCCTTTATCACGGAGGAACTAAGTCGCGGCCAGCAAAAATTACCTCTAAAATTGAACTTAGTGATCCCAAATCCTGTAAACCGACTCGTATCTCGAATTTTATTTTGTGAACTCCCACTCCTTTTTCTGGAACCACCCTCTGAGGTCATTATCCCAGGTTTAGAAGTTATGCTACGTTCGGTAAATGGCCTGTTAAAAACTAGGAGTACGGATTCGTAACACATTTAGGGGCTGAGAAATATAATTTTTCGCTCAAGTCAAAACTCCATATATTTCTCCCATAAGAAGTGGACGGGGCTTGTGGCCTGAGTTCCACTAATCCAATCGATTTGAAAATTCGCAGTTTCTTTTTTCGATTTTAGGGAAACCTATTTGGGAGAGGAACCCGTGAAAATTCAGCGGGAAATCCACCAAGAGTTAATAAAGACCACTATTACTGATCCAAAAGGATTCAAAATGTGTCTCGCAAACTGTGAATACCTTCAAGGTACCTACGAGGTGGATGGATAATTCCTGAGTTTCCATTCCCTCGACAAACTTTAAGCACAAATACTGATTATACATTGAGATGCAAGCGCTCTATTTGGTATTTGATTACATTTCGTTATAAGTGTTGATGGAAGGTTGTGGCTGAGCATATTAGCAACCCATTTGCTTTACATTAGTTTTTTCTGTCGTCTTGCCTTCCTCTCGTTGCGTGAACTTCATTTCATTTCACACAAAAACTTTTTTTTTTCTCCACGGGGGTCCGTATTTTCGTGGGCCCCAGGCCTACAAAATAAAGACGATGCGAGTTGCATCATGCGAACAAAAGGAAGCATGCCTCTGCTCGGCACGATACAGTTGTTTTTCAGTACATTCGGATGTGGAGAACTCGCAGTAAAATCTAGCCGATGAAAATGAGATCGTGTGCCTTGGGCTGGATTCAACCTTTTATCTTCTTCACTCTCGATCGGGCCTTTACACTTGTACGACATAATGCGATGACGGTCTTTGGAGCAGACATTTTCACCATTTTCGAATACCTCTCGTCCCCTGAGAAGCTTCCACGTAAATAAGTTAATGCCAGAGGATGCCGAAGCTCTTTGATCTCACGGATTCACAGTGTTTTTCGGTTCGCTGTTTTTAACCATAATGCCACCCGTGCCGTGATCGCGTGCTGCGGCGTGTCAACGTCTCAACTTCTGTCCGGTGTCGTATAATTCCAACAGAGTGGTGCGCGGATTTACCGATACGGTTTGCAGTCGTGATATTCGAACCGACGATAGAAAGAGGTTTAACGGCTGACCGAATCATAAATAAATATACCTGTACCGTGTAATGTATACGAGTATAAAAAAAAAATTCCCTCGTCGATATTTACTATAATTGGTTTGAAAATGAAACCGAACTTGATCTGTGCACATATATGTAAGTACGCTCAGCGCCTGGTACTGTAATAAGGTTTGCATTTTACGTCATCTTATATTCATATACCTAGGCTGGGAATAGACTTCATAGCTTATTTACATGCGCGAGAACGACGGTACTTGTAAGTACTTACGAAGTTCTAGCAGACGATGGTTACATACTGATTACGTGCAGTCCGCGACCAGGCACCCGGCATCAGGCTCGCTTAATCACTGTCACTGATTTGTAACCGGCGGACTGTCAGCGACTGTCCCAGGCCTCATTCCAAAATTAAGGTCTGTAGGGGTGTCCGACGATGGTTTCCCTCTTACTTTCAAAGAACGTCGTGTGAGTTAGCCCCCGACCTTGCACAAGTCTGCAACGCCACTAACTGAATCTGATCAACGTCTTGTCGACCGTTCTCCGCAAATTAGTTCGGCTGTGTCGGGCTCTGCTTTAGTTTGGGTGCACATCTGCTACGTCACTGACTGCATCTGTCCAACGTTCTTTCTATCCATTCCTCACAAATTAGAATCTCACTGTGTCGTGTTTCGCTTCAGTTTGAGGGAAAGTCTGTTAGGCCACTGACTGGATCTGTTTAACCTGTCCGTCTTTTCGACTGTTCCTCACAAATGAGTCCGGCTGTGCTGTGCTTCGCTACAGTTTAAAGCAAGTCAGCTATGCCACTGACGGGATCCGTCCGACATCTTTTCGCCCATTCCCACTTCTAAGTTCGGCTGCGTCATGCTCTGCTTCAGTTTGGGCGCATTCCGTCCGAGGGATAAAATCTGGCATCTGGTCAGGCGCCCGGCACTATGGCTCAAAAAATGCGAGCTGAACCGCCAACTCGGTCGCTCTGTGGTCGAGTGGTGACGTGTCCGCTTCGCAATCCTCGCGTCTCGGATTCGACTCCCATCAACGCCGGAAAGTTAGTGATATTCGAATACCCCCACTAACAAACATCCTAGGGAAGAGAAAGACTACACAATCAGTCGAGGTGGAAAGATAGTGCTCTGTAACCCTGCCAGTTTGAACGAAAAAGGCATTTCAATCGCAGGGCGTTTACCGTCAGATCAGAAAGATTCGGGTACTGTGCGTGTGCACGTCGTGGACAGCTGACTCAACTTGTAAAACAGGTGGCTAGTAAGCGAGCTACGTCTGCATACTCTTCGGCACAGAAAAGGAAAACTCTAACGCAACAAACCGAGGATAAAGCAATGGCGAACTACCCCGACTAACCCAGCCAGGAAAGTCGCGGGTGAAAAACCGCGATAGCCTATGTCCAGTAGTGGATACGACACCTAAAGAAGACCGCCAACTCTAGGATATGCGCTTCTCCGTTCGTGTTAGCTGTCGAGTGACGACGGTGATGAGATGCATGATTAGCATTCGGCTTCGATCTTGAAAATGGCTGTTCAGGTTGAACGGCGAGTCACAAATTATGAAGACCGCCGTAAGGCTGTGTATTTTGTAGTGTATCATTGAAACGTCGAACGGTACGAAAACAAGCACAAAATGACAAATGCTCGCCGCGCACATCGTTTGCTAATCTCTTGGCCATCTTGCGGTATACTTGCGTGAGTTTTTCTGTCACATAATACTCGGTCTTTCTGCCGTGTAATACTTAGTGAGGTGCACGCACAGCCATATGCACACTTGAGGCATCTGTGTTGCCCCATAGGATAGTTCAATGGTAAGGTGCGCAGAGTGCATCTAAAAATTACTTCGATAAAGGGCAAAGGCAATAGGTCTATAATGTTGAAAAAAAGAGCCACATATTCTCCTAATTTTGTGTTTAATTTCTTTAACTTTGGTTTCACCACATGAAAACTGAACGTAAGCCCAGTTGCTCGGTGACCTAGTAGTAATGTGTTCGTTTCCAATCCTCCCATCTCGGGTTCGAGTCCCTAGCGAACAGAGCGACTACAGTATCAGTCCAAGTGGAAAGTTCGAATCGCAGGGCGTGTTACCACCAGATCAGAAAGATTCGGTACTGTGCGTGTGCACGTCATGGACAGCTTATTCAACGCCGTGGAAACACCCGGCTAGTAAGGGAGCTATACCTGCATACTCTTCGGCGCAGAGCAAACCGTGGGGACAGCAGTGGCAAACTACCTCGACTACCCCTGCTGAGGAAAGTCGCGTGTGAGAAACTATGATCGCCTACGTCTGGCAGCGAATACGGCACCTGAAGTAGAAAAATATAAGCCCAATAAATATTTTGAATCTACATTAACCCACGATCTGAGTGTATGAGATTATCGATCAATTTTGTTTTCTCATTCACCCATCAGGTAAAGGCCGTATTCTCTTATGCTCCGGACTTCACTGCATTGAATACAAAATTGGCACATCAGTTTGTATCATCGTAATACAGAACAGCTGCAAAGCTTAACTACTTTTTCAAGGAGCAACTTGGGGTCTAGGAGGAGCAAAATTATCATTTCTACGTCCAAATTTCAGCAAACAAGTAAAAATAAATCTGTTCAGTTTGATTTTTAGGCTTACATTATGAAAATACAATTTTCCAGAAAAATTGGCGACCTGTTAGCTAATAAGAGCAAAGCTCCCATTTGCCCCTCTTCGGACGTCATAGGCCAGGTATAGAGAGTCAGATTCAGTGATGATACTCATCACGAGATGGACTCAGTCAGGCTGGAATAAGAATGAAAAATGTTTTTGAAATTCGTTTTCTGAGTAGAAGTACATATAAGGGTAGCATACTTAGTCTTGTTTCCTGATACTTATTTTGGTCTAAAAGGTCACCGTGTGCACCGGAAAGTGAAATTATGCGTTCTCACCCGAATAGTAGTGATTTTTTCTAGTAGGTAAACTATACGCGTAGAGGTGAAGTAAAAATCAGAATAAAAGTATGAAACATGCTACTACAAAACGACATTGATGAAATTTTTCAAATTGTCGTATTCCTGTGTAGGGTCATTCTATACGCATTTATTCTTTTTTTGTGACGAATAATAGACATAGGGACGTACCACCGAAGAGTTTTTCCTGGGGGAGGTTGGGGAGGGGGCAAATTGTAAAGTCTCAACTGACTAAACTCAAAATTCACAAACATAACAGTAAAAAAACCTTTGACTTGTTGGATTTTTCTAACTTCGTAACTCAATTCCCACCAAGTACGTATCAAAGGGGGAAAAAAACCTTTTGACTTGTTGGATTTCCCAACTCCGCCTGATTGAAATTGTAAATTTTCCCAACTGCTGAGTAAAAAATTCTTACAGGGGGGAGTTGCCCCCTATCGGTACGTCCCTGAATAGACATGGCCAACAAAACAGTTTTCCACCATCTTCACAAACGGTTGACCACAAAATGTCTGCATATTGCGATACGTGGCAATGTCTAGTAAAACTCGAACCACCTCTCTTTTGCTCGGTTTTTAAAAATGGTAATTCTGGTTTAGGCTTCCCACCATTAATAATTTCTAATTGGTCATTAAGAGTAAGTCGCGAAAACGCCTTTTCAATAAGATCTCTCAGTACGCATTTTGTGGGCAAAAAAACACGGAGCATTCAAACATATCGCGCTGACTAGTAGAAGAACATAATCACGTTTCACTGTCAACCTTGACGTTCGTGTGTAGCCAAGCTGAGCCGGAAGCGCTTTAAGAAGCGCTTTTAGAACGTAACCAAACGCACAGGTTTCGTCGTGTTGAACATGCTAGTGTATTTTTTTGTTGGTAATTAACACGGAGACGGAGCGTAAGTCGTGCAATGTTATGTGCAGTGTGGAAAAGAAGCGTTAGATTCGACGGACACCCCGCTGGCCTATACAAATATACATGTACGAGGATTGCTAAATGCCAAACAGTATACATCTCCCAGGAATCTACTATATACTTAAGCATAAGCGTCTTAAGCGTCAGTACAGTCGCTGTTTTGACCAATGTTTCATTATCTTTTATTTCTAACAAGTTGAAGTTGATATTGTATATGAAAAATTATTTTCTCGGGAATTTTCAGGGTAAGCGGCGCTTACCTTGCTTGCCTGGAATGCACGCCACTGCCTCAAAATTGGCAAAAAACTAAATTGAAAAAAGAAATAGAAAAAAAGAAGAGCGCAGTGAATCATTTTAAAAACTGTTACCTCGGTAATGATACACTTGTTCTCTGAAGACAAAAAAGGGCCAGACTGAATAAGGAAGACCAAAAAACCATTATCAACAACGAATCGCACAGGGCAAGAAAAAGATCAGAAATGACCAAGAAGGACCAGAAATAGACTAAATTGAACCAACGAAGACTACAAACGACTGAAACAATGCCAAATGTAATCAGACCAAACATAAACGATTTTTTAATAGATTTTTTTAAAAATTGGGTGGATTAGGTTTCGCTCCTACGCGGACCCATTTGAGATGGGGTACAGAGTAACCGCAACAAGTAACTTCGCTACTCAAGAAGGGTTGGCAAGAAAGAACGTGTCTTGACTCTCGACAAGGAATAATGGGGGAGGGGGAGTCCATCAGAAAAATATTAAATAATTCGACCAGATCTTGCCCTCATAAAAGAAATTTCCACGGAAATTTCTATTATCAACACGAACACACTCTGCAAATTTCCATGGAAATGTTAACCATTGAACTGAATTGTAACTATGAAGATTTAAATCATGCGGATTGGCTTCACACATCGAAAATGACGCACCATTGAACTGAACTTGATTATATAATTGGAAGAAACGTCAATAATGGAAAAAAAAAGAGAAAAAAAAAAGCAATCGCAAGAGGCTCGTTGCTGACCCAGAAAATGAATTCAACGCAACCAGAAATCATGAAAACCGATTTTTATACATTTTTGTGTACTTTTATGTCCTCGTTATGGACTATAATGATAAGCCTTTTTTTTAAACAAAATTTCAAGACGGATACATTGAACTTAGGAATTTTATCTTCACAGAAATGCGGAAGTATGTTCACCTGTTACACTAATGAGAACATTTTTTAAAGTCAAACCAGTATTTTTGATCAAACTCGACTGTCACGATTTTGTATAAAATTGGAAATTTTCTTGTGGGAAATCCCATGTTTAGTTTCACCCTAGGTACAAAACCCTTAAATATTCCTCGATTTCGAAATCATTTTGGCTGGGATGTTTTTACACCCACTAGAATCCTCATTTCTAATTTTTGCTCTCAACCCGAGCCCTGGAATCCCCCCTTTCGAGTATTACCTCAGAGACATCGAGGAGGCTGTTAGGGCTGTCTTAGCCCTCTTCCCTTCTTGCCGAAAAACCGAAATGTAGCGAGTTGCTACGTGGGCTCGAACTCGGGACCTCCGGATTCCGAGACCAGCGCGCTATCCACTCGGCCAACCAGACCCCTCACACCCACTAGAATATCGGGTCGTAACTTTTCGAAGATGGCTTTTTTGGACCACCCTATTGAGCTTGTATTTTTATGCCATTCAAGCTTCAAAGACCCCTATCTTAGAAACTTTCTCTTTTTTCAAAATATTCAAAATTTTATCCCCTGTTAAGTCATGATATTAAAAACTGGATCCCAGTTTGTTGAAGTGTACTTATTAACCAATTTCATGATATAAGCAAATTCCTATATTAGCACTTCAAGCAATCTTTAGCACGGGTTAACACAATCCAAAATGACTCACAGTTTTGTAGCAATACTATCTCAGGATAAAGAACCAGCTTAGGGGTAGTCTGCCCAATTTTCGAAATTGAAATAAACCACAGACACCGCAAAATGCCCAAATGTTAGCTCTCTAATTTGCCACGCTCAATCAACGACAAACATTCTAAAAGGTGTCTACAGGTGCTGACAAATCCTTCGAGTCCTGAAAAGTTCTGAATTTTGAAAGTAGGTCCTAAGAATCCTAAAAAGTGCCGAAATTGAAAAAAAAAATTGAGAAGTCTTTAATATTTGTGAATTTGATTGAAGGTTTCATTACACGGTTTTCTTTCTTCTATTTTTAATTTTTTTCTTCAACTATTACTATCTCATTCCTTCTTGTTTTAATGATTAATAAATTACATTAGTGTAATTTTTGCGATCATTTGTTAGGTTTCTTATTTTCTACCCAAATCTTCTGTTCAAAATGCTCAGTTAGGTGCGTTAGTTTCTTGTTTGTTTGTTTTCTTTTTTCTGAAATTTTCGAAAATTCTAAGTCACTTGTTATACTGTACCTAAGTGTCATTATAATATCTAGTTTCATTTCCCAGTTTCCTTCAAAATTCCAAGTCATTGTTGTTTTCTAAAATGTTATTTGAAAAATTCTATTCTAAGTTACTTGTTCCTTAGTTTTCTTCCAAATTTCCAAATCACTTGTAAATTTATTTGACATTAATTTCTTTCCACTACTCAAAAGTAAATTGTTCGCAATTCCTATGATTGTTCATTAAAAAGTGTAGGGCAGGATCTATATTCACAAGGTGGGGGGAAGTGGGGTAGCAAAAAGGAGGGAGGGGTAAAGGAAATAAACCAATTGGAAACAGGAAAAAAAAAATGATTTCCACGCTCGGGGAAAAGATGGAAAATATGCCGACTACAGTCCGGCAAAGGGTCCTAAAAAAGTACTTCCTTTTATTTATCAATTTCTGTAAACACCCTGAATTCAATTCACGAAATTTTCGAATTAAACATCTCAAAGTCGATGAATTAGGAAAATAAGAGTAACTTTTGGGTTTCGTCCCCCGATTACACCACTTAATTGCATTCGTCGCCAGTCATACGCAAGAACAAGAGAAATAGCGCCTTACCACGATAAGAATGTCACAGGTTTCTCTCAGTTCCGATACACCGGTAAATACCATCTTTTCGTACTTACATATCAATTGCAGTACACCTACAACTTCTCGACCTTTCAACTCCGTTGAGGCTGCCTCATACGAGCACTACAAACACGCTCATTCGTCATCGAACAATACGATGCACCCGAATGATTAAATATTTCGCCTTTTTGTTTCTGCTCATTTCGCGCCCGCCTCAGCCACGCTCGCAAGAAATAATCGGAATTTACTCGACCCGTGGAACATCCTCGAACCACATCTTCCTCCACAATCACTCAACTTTTCCGATGCATTAAGCTCGAACCTAAACTCGTACATGTATTTCTGTTTTCCGCTTCCGCATTCGCTCTTTCATAATAATTACAATCGATCAGGCTGAGATAAAATTTCGTTAAAATGGCCCGAAGAATATGAAACTGAGGCTTGATAAACGTGTATACCGAACATCGGCTGAAATTAATTCAGCCAGTTCGGCAGTTCGTGATGCCCCCTCCCCCGAAACGAGTAATGGGCAATATACGTCATCAACGAGACTGCCGAAAATGTCGATCAAATTTCAGACTATCCGGCTCCAGCTGCCCCCGAGCCGGCGGTAGGGTCGGCTGTCCCGCATAGATCCTACGCGATCGTTCGCGTATAAAAACCGCCGAATTGCAAATGGCCAATTTTTTACCTTCGATCGAAATCAGCAGCGTCGATCGTCTGCACCACGATGACCGTGTGCCCGTGTGGTTTCCCGTATACATCTTCGCGGATAATACACGGCTATAGACGAGAAAGAAAAAAAAGTTGATACACCTACCTTTAGTGGTAAAATTCGTCTGCTGCACGCCTACTCGATGCTGCGATCCTCTCTGGCCGATGATCATCGGGCTTACGTTAGTTTCTGCAATTCAAAACAAACACAAACCCGTTCGTTAGTAACATACAATTCGGGCTATTTAAAGCTTCGTGTCTTCCCCGATCAGTTCCGTCGCCATCGGTTCATTCGCTGACCAAATTTAGCAAACGCGATGACATTCGTTTTATGCAGGCGAGTCGGCGAAGAGCCGACCGAGTAGATCGGAGTAGATAACATAGATATTAGTCGATAAAGAGATGCCAGTCGAGCAAAGGTTCAGAAAAGCGAAAACCAAAAAACCTCGCTGCGTTCAGACAACTGATCATTTCCTCATGATAGGATCATGACGAATCCGGCAAGTTTTCGTTACAACAGTAGAGGTATTTTAGAGCCCCGAGTCGTAATCAGAGGATGAAATGGGAGCAACGCCTCGAGCATTTATGTCGCCTCCAGCAAAACAGAGAATTCATTCATCCTTCTCACCCACCCCATGTGTTCAACCTTCCTGATAGAATAGGCTGGTTATGGCCCCAGTGGTACAGTTTGGTTAATTCGTACTCTACTTTCAACTGTTTTTTCTTACCCTTCTTACTGTTGTAAAAATTAACTTTCGTTTCATTGAAGTCACTGAAAAATGAAAATTTCTGGTACTAATATGATCGGTATTGGTCGTTTGCCATTGGACTTGTGCTACCTTGTCGTGGTGAGGGGGCTCAAGTGGTCGCGAGCTCAGTACCATCGAGCATATAATACAAAATGAATAAAGGAACAGGGGAGGGCGTGAATCGTAGAGTAGTCCTCTCAACCACGGCTGTATCCGGCTCCTCCATTTCGAAGCGACCATAACCAAATGCACTCAGGAGAAAGAAAACTCCGAAATATAAGCTTTCCAGCAGGCCACGGGAAACCACTGGAGTAAATTTCCCATGAAAACTATGAGTACGCCGAGATGTAATGAAATCAGTTTGCCCTTTGCCATGCGATCCGGCTAGCAACCGGCGTCTTGATAACCGGGGCTAGGATGAGAAATATGCAACCAGCCATGCAGTCAGAGGCTATAATGGAAATTGGATTACTGGGAGAACAACAAAGTAGACAGTGAAGATTGGTACTTGGAATCAGGGATGTGGAAGCCGAACGATACAGCTCCCGCTTCCGACTTCTAGCCTCCAATTCTCATCTAGCTTCTCGCTTCTAGCTTCCTGCCTCAGTGTATGAACTTCTAACTTCAACTTTTTTTCGGCTTCTGGCTTCTAGCTTCCAGCTTCTTTTACTTATTCTCACCATTTACCTTTTTTTCTCTCTTTTTCTTCTACTTTTTTAGGTAAAAAAACATAAGAAACAATAATATTCATAAAACTGTAGAAGCCGATTGGAAACTGAAAAACTTTCAGCTTCCGCTTCCGGCTTCCAGCTTTCAACTTATTCAGCTTCCAACTTCTGATTTCTGAAAATTATCCTAAAACTACGAAAATTTCCGACTTCTCCATACCCGTACTTGGAAATGTATGAGGCCTGAGAGAGACGAGAAAGCTGGAAATCGTCGAAAAGGAAATTGGAAGGGTACAGTCCTGAGGTTTGTGGGATGGCAGAAACGCATCTCCGACAAAATGGACTTTTATCAACAGACAAAAATGTCATGTAATAAAGCGTGAAATGAAACGGTGGTGCAAGATGCAAGGAAGGAGGGGGCGAAAAACCCCGTGGCTCTCGGGGAAACGCTCGAGCTCATCGACGAAAGTAGAAAGTTGAGATCTGCGAGCCCTGCTAAGAAAGAAGAAATACAGCGTCTAAGCCGAGAAATTAGGAAAAGTGCTAGTAAGGACAAAAATGTGTACATTGACGACGTACGCGAAGAAATACAGAGACAAGATGAGAAAAATGAGTCGTGGGACCTGCACAAGGAAATGAAGATGCTGTCTCGAGAGTTCAAAATGAAAAATTGGACGATAGAAATAGGCATGGGGAGTTGAACTCAGAACTAAAAAAGGTGGCTGTGGCATGGTGAGACTATTACGAATGATTACACGATGATGAAGACCGACAACAGACGATACCGCAGAGCCATACTGTCGACCAGAGCCAGATATTCTAAAAACTGAAGTACAGGAAGCGATAAAATACCTTAACAATAACGAAGTGATAGGAACCAATAGAATACCAGCAGGAGTAATCAAAACAGATGAGTGAAGTCGGAGTAGAGATGCTGCACTCGATTTGTAATATGATCTGGAAAATAGGGAAGTGGCCTCAGGACTAGTGCACGTCGATATACGTCCCAATATTTAAGAAAGGAGCGGTAACAAAATGCGAAATAATAATAATAAACAGCGTTTATTGGGTATCTATAATGTACACCAACTGTTTACTTGTATGGCATTACGTGCCGCGAGTGGTGAGGGGATCACTACTCCCCCTCCCCTTTTTCCCTTCTTTACCCACCCATTTCTGGGCATACGCCTCCCCTTTCTTCTTCCAGTTTACCCTGTACAGGGTCTGCCTTCTCCACAAGGGCCCGAGTTCTTTTTGGAATTCATATCTCCAGCGAGTTATTGGTCTACCTACTCCTCTTTCGAAATTTTGCCCTTTTAACTTTCGCTCCAATGTTTTTAGCCCAGTTTTTGCCCTGATTGTTGCTATCCCCACTTTGTCTTTCTTTATACACTAATATTCAACATGCTGCGCTCCATTGCTCTTTGTGTAGTATTTAGCTTGTTTACATTAGTTTTTGTCAGCGCCCAGGTCTGTGCTCCATATGTTAGGACCGGCTGGACGCAACTGCGCCAGACTTCCGCCTTGATCTGTATTGGAAGTTTGCCCTTGTAGACGCTTTTTTGATTCCAATACTTACTCCATCCATTTTTTGTCCTAGCTGAGATTTCTTTTCCTCTGGCATTTCTAAATGACAAGATTTTCCCTAGGTACTTTACTTCGTCTACCCACTTGATGTTTTCGCCTAGTAATGATACGTGAGTTTTTTGTGCATTTGATAATAATTGGGTTTTGTCCATGTTTACACTTAGCCCAGCGTGTTTACATACATTGATAAACTCCTTTGCATTTTTACTAGTTCATCCATGTCTTTTGCAATTAGCACCACGTCGTCCGCGAATCTCAGGTTATTCAGGTACTCCCCTTCGATTTTGATTCCCCTCTCCTCCCAATCTAGTTGGCGCATCGCTTCCTCCAGAACGCAGTTAAACAGATTGGGTGACAGTGGGTCCCCTTGTCTGACTCCTCTTTCTATTCTAAAATTTTCCCCGCGTTTGTTTAGCCTTACATATGCTGTGGCACCATCATGGAGATTCTTAATTACATTTATTTCTTTTTGCCCAACCCCTTGTGCTTTTAATGCCTTCCACAGATATCCATGGTTTATCGAGTCGAACGCTTTTGAGAAATCAATAAAAAGAAGAAAATTTTCAAAATTATACTCGTTAGCTTTTTCAATTAGTTGTTTTAAGATAAAAATTTGGTCTATTGTGGAAAAGTAAAATGCGAAAACTATAAAACAATTTCACTACTCCCTCGTGCTAGCAAGATCATGCTAAGAATTCTAAACAATCGATTATATGCGCTTATGCGTGGAAAAATTGCTGAGGAGCCAGCAGGTTTCACAGAAGGACGAGGAACGAGAGAACAAATCCTTAACATGCAACAATTAATGGAGAAGCCAAGAGTAGGAAATACCTAAGGTAATGTGTTTCGTAGGTTACCAAAAGGCATTCGACAACATGCAATGGAATAAGCTTTAACTCGTCATGATAGAAATGGGAGCACCAAGGCATATAGTGCACCTGATCAAGAACTTATGACGATAATCAAACATGGTAAAGATCAAGTTTGATATGCAGTTAGAAAGTTTCAAAGTGAAAAAGGGTGGTGTCAGGCAGCAAGAATGTGTCTTGTCCCCAGTGCTATTCAACTTGTGAGGAGAATATGTGATGTAAATGATGCTGGATGAATGGAATGGTGGTATTTCTATGTAAGGAAGATTTATATCAAATCTAGGATTCGCGGACGGCACTACACTAATTGCGGCGAACATGGAGAGAGGGGGGAAAGAGAGAGAGATCAAATAGACAGCTCCGAAATGTGGGTTGGGGATACCATGGACGGCCAAAAGAACCAACAAATTAATTTAAATGAAGCTCCATATCACGCGCCGACTCTCGACAGAACCATTGTGCGCACCCTGCGTTTCTTTGGACTTGTAATGAGGAGAGAAAACGGAATGGAACGTTTCGTGGTCCAAAGCAAGGTAGAGGGGAAGAGACCTGAAGGATGGTCACCGACGGGATGGACAGACGCAAGTCGTAAAGCAACAAAAATGACTTTCGTTCATTGCGTCAGACAGACTGAAGACCTGAATGAATAGCTAGAGCTGATTGGAGTATCAGAAAGCGTACAATAGTCACGATGTCCCTTCGAGGGACTACGACTGATGATGATGGTGATAATGGTCGTTTGTGCCCCAAATACTCGATTTTGGAATAGTTGCGTCCCATTGAGAAAAAAGGAAATTGTCAAATTGCGTCCCATTAGTAAAATTTAATAGCGTTTGAGTTGCGTCTCGAGTCGGTAAATGGCAACTCCATACATAATCACAAACTTTTCTTCGCGGTCTGTATAATATACTTTTACGAAGATTTGTCAGACCTTTACCTGTTAAAACTGCACTGCTGCTGCATCCAATTCACGACAATTCAGTTTACTTTCGGCCTTTCGCAAACGTCATCCAGAGCTTTTATTTTTAGACCGTTGCCTACCCGTTGTCTTTCCCACACTTCCAACCTAGTGGGCTCATGGTTGTATACATCTGCTTTCAAGTCATCGATGATTACTCCGTTACGAGGCCTTCTGATGAAGGCTTTACACTTCTTATCCGCGCCGGCCCATCGCTGCACATCGTCCACCAAAAATTTGAGAAAACGAAATTTGAACTCACCTCGCACAAACAAGTTTTTTCCTTGCTCACTAAACATCGTTTCATTAGTGTTCCGACATCGTATTACGAATTCAAACTGATATTGGAATTAAGAATACTGAGTCACTGAGTGAAGGAACTCGTAAAGGTAGCTGCACTCTGTGGCATGCTGCAACATGTTAAACTGTATACAATAGATGATCTCATATGTTATTAGTCATTGTACTCGGGACAGAACTCGAACCTTTTATTCAAGTTTGAGCTGGACGGAGTAGACATATCTCTTCCGTTTAAGACGCAATTCTTACATTTCAATTTCGTCAGGAACGCAACTGGGTATCAGCCTATCAGCCAATGCGATACAGCAGTAATCAAAAATCAGTATCACATTTTGGCATTATATCATTATATCACTCTGGAAGACTTTTGAGGCCACTTTGAAAACCAACTACTTTTTTAATCCCTGGTAACGCGGAAATGAAGTTCCTGTGCGGCCAGGGGTCTATTGGTCGAGTAGATAGCGCGTTGGTCTCGGAATCCGGAGGTTCCGGGTTCGAGCCCACGTAGCAACTCGCCAGATTTCGACCTAGGCCGGTTTTTCTGCCAGAAGGGAAGAGGGCAGCTTCCCTGACGTCTCTGAGGTAATGCTCAAAAGGGCGGATTCCAGGACTCGGGTTGAGAGCAAAATTAGAAAACGAAGTCCCTGTGTGGTCAACCCTTGCGTCTCGGGTTCGAGTCCCACCAACGCCAAAAAGCCAGAGATATTCGAATACTAGCGAACACAGCGACTACAGTATCAATCTCAGTGGAAACCCTACCATTTTTAAGGGGGAGTCCGGAAAAATTATTTGCCGCAGCTTATTTCAGAATTTCACTAGTACCAGAGGCTTCCACTTTTGGCTTTTCAACCTTCTCCTTCCCTCTCCCCCCGCCTATACACGATCGCACTCCTTCACTCGTCTTTCTCTCTAATAATAACGAAGCCGAAGCAAACACCACATTTTTTGATGGAGCTGCCACCGGAGCCATTCTTCTTCTTCAGCTGCCGTATGTATCCGTTGCCGGACATAGGCAATCACGCTCCTGGGCAGGGTTAATTAAAGTAGCTTACCATTGCTTTCCCCATAGTTTATTGTGTTCGAATTTTCCTTTTTTGCGCCAAAGAGTGCGCAGACTTCGTTCGCTTACCAGCCACGTGTTTTTACAACACTGAGTCAGCTGTCTACGACTTATACACGCGCAGTACCGAATCTTTCTCATGTGGTAATACACCTTGCGAGTGTAATGCCTAGTTCAGTCAAACGGTTACAAAGCACTCATTTTTCACGCCTCAATTAATACTGTAGTCACTCTGTTCGGTACGTTGTTAGTGAGGGTAGTCGAATGTGACCAAGTTTCCTGGCGCTGATGGGACTCGAACCGAATACTGGAGGATTGCAAATCAGGCGCGGTACCACTCGGCCACAAAAGGGATCATTAGGCACATTTTGCCGAGGATGGAGCCGGACCCTGATCGAAATTATTTGCCAGAGTCTGAGCTGGAGTCAGTTTCAGAACTTGAACCGAGTCGGAGCCAAATTTCGGATCCAGTCTCCTAACCCTTCTCCCTATCCTCGACCATTCTACAGTCCGCCACCCTTTCCCACAAAAATAATCGAAGGTGAAACCATCTGGAATTTCTTGCTGGAGCTGAAGCCGGAGCGCGACAGAAATTATTAAACAGAACCAAAATTGGAACCAAAACATTTATTTACTGGAGCTGGAGTCAATTAAAAAATTCGAATTTTCCAGAGTCGAAGCCATTCTGGGCTTAATCAGTGATGATAACAAGCAAATGCTCCCTTTTAAATGCTATCTAACACGTGGAGCATTTATTGAGCAGATGCTCAGATTTTTAAAATGCTCAATAGCATGAGCTCTCAAGTTACTGAGAAGTGGTTCGGAGAAATATTCGAGCATTGTAAGCATAATTGCTTAGAATACTCGAACATTTATTGATTCAACTTAAGGGTTTAGCTTGAATTAATTTTTGAAATACGAGTTCGTTGAGGACTGGGCGGTGATTTAACTTTAAAATGAGTCCTATATTTAGGGTGTGCCGATTCACAATTTCTTCTTCCTGTGGTCCAGAGCGTTTTCGGCTGCTATGCCATAGCGCTCTGGACCACAGAAAGAAGAAATTGTGAATTAGCACACCCTAAATATAGATTTACCAAGTTCACTCGCGCTCCAACATTGACATCAAAATTAGTCTTTTTTTGCGCCTTTGAAACAGTTTGTAAGTGCTTGAGTCATAGGCGGATCTAAGATTTTACAGAGGTGGAGATTTAGAACGACTCTTCATGCTAGTACAAAAACTCATACGAGCAAATTTGAATAATTTTTAGGATTTCTTGCCGAATTTCTCGAGTCAAAGGCAAACAAAAAAGTTTTTACAACGAGAAAGTATGTACAATTCTTACTTTTTGAAACCTGAAGGGGTTAGGGTCTGAACCCCTCTGCTCCTGGTGAATCCACCGCTAGTTTGAGCATTTATACAATTCCCATTTTCTAGCAAATGCTGAGCATTTCAAGCATAAGCTCGTTTGATGATAAATGCCCAGAATTGTACCATCGCCAATTTTAGTTCTGGCAAGGGTTCCCATCTTTAAATGCCCCGGTTTCAGGAGAAACCATATTACTTGTGCCAAGCCTAATTGCAGCTTCGGAATTTAAAATAAAAAAAGATGGCTTCATGCATGCACATCATTAGAGAGCTTGTTTTAAATGGAATACAAAACCACACTTTTCTGTGCCAAATTCCTTCACGAATACTGAGAAAAAATGAGATAGAAAATAGTCGTTTTCAGTCCCGATTGTGGCTTGCTTATTAAAAAAAAAATGATGAGTGGAAGACGAGCGTATAACACATATAGGGAAAATTGTTACGCTGGACACTGCAACGGATCGATTTTAGCTTCCTCGACTCAGAAAGGTACCTAAGGGTTCATTCTTTTGAGTCAGATTAACCGCAATACTGTACGAGACGAAATTCGAAACTTCAGTAGGGATTTCCTGACAACTATTTTTTTGATTATACGTCCTTCATCCATCTAGATACGCGATTATATAAATGATTGTTTTCCCTTCTTTTTTAGGACGGGGTAGTCAGCCTTTATTGGAAGCATACGAAAAGCTTTGTTAGCAATTTTTACGAACACTGATTAATGTGCTCTGTCTACTTTAGTAATTATTTCTGGGTGATTGCTGCAACTATCCTCCCTTATTATTACTGGGATACTCCTTCATTTTGTCCATGAGACACCGTGTTCAATTGATGAAGTATTTCATTGATTTACTCTATCGCACTATAGCAGTCCTTCCCAAGAGTAGATAAACTCATGGGCGCAACCAAGAAAGGGACTAGGGGGCTATAGCCCCCTCTCCAGAAAATTTTTTAACGAAAAAAAGATTGATGCCGATGGCCTGATACGGTTACGTTGCGCCCTAGGTTTGTACAAATTTACAGTTGATAAAATAGGTAGGCACCAAATCAGGAGCTTTCACCCCCGCCCAAGTTTTTTTTTTTCTTCTAAATTCTAGCCCCCACCAAAAAAAAGTTCTGGCTGCGCCGCTAAACAAACTTATCTACAAGTCACCAGGATAAGCCTATTGAGAAATTCATTTTAAAAGGACTAATTCAGTTCCCGAGATGCTTTCCCAGACGTTATTCTCAAGCCCTGAAATTCTCTCATGACACGACTCAGCCTTACAATTTTTTTGTTGGGGGAAGCCTGCCCCTCTCTGTTCGTACGACCCTGTCTGAGCTGCCTTTACCCGTATCCTAACTCATTCCGTCTGTGCGTATTTCTACTGGTAATAAAGTGCACGGGCGTGAGAGACGAGGGTAAAGTTATTTCATCCTCTTTAAATGTGGAAATTCGTATTTAAATTTTCTCTCGCAGTTGGCTTTACTGTGCAAATGCTGTTTGCATTCTCACGAAGATACACATGCGTATATATGTATGTATATGGTATAATATAGCGTACTGGTACACAGGAATACCAATTACCAGCATGCAGCATCTCGAAGCGAGCTTATCTTATAATCGCTGGTTCCAGAGATTTATAAGCCTAACTAGTATCGCATTGATGTGTACACAACTAATACCCTTCTCGTCTTATCACGAAAATTATTATACGTCCTCTCCAGCCCTGTTTACCGTAAAATGTAGCCTAGACTGCTACTAGGCGTACGCGTGGGACCGAACACGAAAATCCGCTCATTCCGAACTCGATCGCAATATCGCAGCCCGAGTAATTGGGCTGCTGCGTGGAACAATTACAGCGGCGGAATTAGCGGATAATTATCGCATAAATTAGCAGACACCGGCGAAAACTCTTAAGGGTATACGCCATTCTTGAGTTTCTAACATCAAGGTGACGAAAGGTAACATTCGACATTTTAGGAAGCACTTCATAAATTTATAAAACGATTTACCGGTGAAGACGTTTGTAAGAATGTAATTTAAGGTAAATACACATAGTTGTGTTTGCAACATGGTTAAGTCAACATTCAACTAGCCTAAAGCCTTATTCTGGTGTCGTATTTTAATGCCTACACATTTTCGTATTCCGCTATACACTTTCGTATAACTATATATGTAGTGACTGGTAATTTTTTGATTCGTGTTTTCATCTTTCCGCTTTCTTTTCTCTTCGCCTGGGAGCTCGGATTTTGAACTCGATTCATCAATTAAGGATAACAGGGCGAGGAGGGAGGAGATGCGATTCTCTTTCAAATCTTTCACCATTTTGCTAAATTCGATCTCTGTTGGTGAAATCAGCGAATTGGCAGATTTGAAGAACACTGTTCACCAATGGTTTCCTCTAATCATCAGTTTAAAAAAAATCGGAGAATTTTATGAATACAGCTCAGTATGTCAAGTCAGTAGGGGGTGGTAAAGTGACGGAACTTAGCGAGAGAAATCAACACCATTGTGTAAACGTTTAGCCTATAGTCAAGATTGAAGGGGCTGCAAGTTTTTGACGTTTGAAAGTAGCGAACTTTCATTGCGAGTCAGATTATACATTTTAATCCACAATTTTTTCACGAAGGTAATCAGTGGGCAGTACATCGTAGAGGTAACAGAAAGTAATCAAATTGAACTGCATATCATTGACATTTAGGGCCTCCACCAGTGTCAGAGTTCCAATCATAAGATTTCGATGATAGGGGGGGGGGCGTGTGGGATTGGCCCCCGGGACACCGCAGGTATTCCGGATGACTAAAATTGTTGTACGTAACTTTCAATTTTTGTGAGTTAAGCGAAAGATGGGCAATCGGAATTTTTGTTTCTCTTCCGAAATAACCGTGATTCGTAGTCATGAAATTTTTCTCGCTAAATTCTTCATAGATTTTTTAATTTTGCGAAATTTTGGGAAATTTTTAAAATTTCAGAATTGAAGTTTGTCGATAACAATTGAATGCGTCCATTGATAAAGGACCTAAGTACAAAAATGACGTTTTGAGAAACAAGCGTTTGAAAGTTTGAGCTTATATCTAGTAATCTAACAATGATTATTTAAGTAATAATTCATATTCTGTTATGAAGTTGGAAGTCCCATGCAATCCTAAAGTATGAAGAGCTGAGGTCAAATGTAGGCGAAGATATGGATTGAGAAGTGTGACGGAAAGTTAGGCCCTTTTTCCTTGGATTACTTTTTTAACTTCTTTTTCAATAGAAAACGAACACTGAAAAAGAATAAATACACATACATTCAGGGGCGAAACTATAGGGGATGTGGGGGTTGACCCCCCCCCCCAATAATTTGGCAGTTGGCAAATTTAGAAACTGTTTATTTGAATTTTTCACTTTTTATGAATGTCTGTTTGTTCGTTTGTGTGTTCATTTTTCTTTTTCCAATCAAAAAATATTTCGATTAAAAAATCGGCAAATTTATAGTTTAAAGAAAAAATTTGGCGAATTTTTAATTTTAAAAAAAATTTGTTGGCAAATTTTTCTTCTCCATCTCCCCAAACTGAAAGTCAAATTTTGTTTCTGAAAATGGAGTACCCTGGACTCCTGTCAGAGACTAGTCAGTCAAAAGTCAAAGGTTTCAAGTGGAGTATCGAACGTTTTCTGAAAGGTTGAAACAAAGCTGAAATGTGGAAGACATTTCGAAAATCTGAAAATCGGTAGTAAACGTTGAATTTTGAATTTCAATGACTATTCTGTTTTTACTAGATTCTCTGTTTGACCTAGAACCTGAAATTGGAGAAAGTTGAACATTTTATTAAATTCTAAAAGTTGAAAGCAAAAGACTTATTTTCCAGTGTCACAAGCTGAATCCGATAGCAAATGTTCTATTGTTTAATTTACGGGCCTTAGTACTGATGAATATAGGAGGGAAATTTAGTCTGGGACAAAGGTCAAAACTCCGTGTGTTCTTTCCATGAGAACGAAGGGAGCTTGTGGCACGGATTCCTCTAAGCCAATTAACCTGAAACTTTGTAGGATTTTTTTTTTTTTGTTTCTATTGGAACCAATGTAGGAGACGATTCAAAGGAAATTCAGAAAAATATATCACCAAGAGTAAATAACGACCATCTTAATGTGTAAAGGAAGTTATGTGTTCCTCTCCAGTCTTCCTAACATCCTTCCAGCTTGCCCTCTCAGATTAGGGTATGCTCTTTTGCGCAAATGTAAGTGCTTGGGGGATAAGGTTCTAATCAGCATTTGTAGGAATAAAACTGTGGGCGGGGGAGAGAGTGGGTAAAAATTGTGAAAGTCCCAACTGACTCAACTCAGAATTCCCACGTATCAAAGTAAAAAAAAAAAGTTTTGATCGCGTATTGGATTTTTCCAACTGAGTGAACTCAAAATTCCCAAGTATTAATGTAGAAGAAGAAAAGCCTTTCAGCTTGGGTTTTTCCAACTTCCCAACTCAATTCCCAAGTACCCAAATATCAAAGCAAGCAAAAAAAAAACCATTAACTTGTTGGATTTTTTCAACTCATCTGACGCCTGACTGAGTAAATGTTTCCAACTGCTGAGTGAAAATTTCCTACAGGGGGGGGGGGGGGGTAATGTAAGTTGCCTCTCTGCCCCCTTGTTGGTTCGTCCCTATCCCCAATAATTTGGCAGTCGGCAAATTTTGAAACTGTTCCTTTGAATCTATCATGTTCTAAGAACGTTTGTTTATTTATCTTTTTTTTTTTTTTTTTTTTTTTTTTTCAATTACTAAATATTTTAATTAAAACATCGGCAAATCTTCAAATCAAATAAAATTTTAGTAGTAAGGGAAAATTTTGTCGGCGAATTTTTAGTTACAAATAAATATTTGTCGGCAAATTTTCCTTCTCCCCCCCCCCCTCCAAACTGAAAGTCAAGTTTCGTGTCTCTGCATGCATGCTCTGAAGTCAATATTATTAATGAAAAATAAATAATAACATTGAAAAGAAGGCAAAACCTGAACCATAATCACCGATATCACGGAGCTCACTCGACTATTATTCAGAGCAGTTATGTTTGATCCCCTGTTACGGCCGTTTGGTGCTAGATAGCGCTGTAATGTGAGCTGTTCTATAGTGTTCTTGACCTGCCGAATCGAACTACATCATTTATTGAAAAACGACCTAAGTGAACTTAGGCCCTTTTTCTATGGAAGTATTCAATTTCTTTCCGACCTTTTTGAAGGGTAGCAGTAGGTAGTACGCTAAAACTGAAATAAAAATTATTCAGACCACCTGTTGTCTATCTCGAAAATTGAAGGGGCTATAAGTTTTATTTTTTGTGGTAAGGTTGCCTTAGGCCATAAAGAGATTTCGAAAAAATCCTTACGTAAATCCCATGTTAAATTTCAGTTGAGGTACGCTTTTTTAAATTTTTTTCTTTGAAAATTTGATGATAGTATTTTTAGGTCATATAAGAAAAGAATCTGGGGAGATCGTCGCATCAATTTCAAAAAATGTTTAAATACTGGCCAACGTAAGTTATATGTTGTACTATTTTGTGGAAATATTTGAACTGAAATATGTACGTAAGTCGGCTTATGCGTATCCAGTTGTGAAGTTTCGACAAAGAGATGATTTATTATAGCTGACTGTAAACAAACGAGACAAACAAGCCACCTCCTCACTGCGTGAGGAGCAAAATAGACTATCACATCATCATTTAGATCAACACGTAGCTTATAATCCGAGTGTGTCCTTATTTCGCGTGCCTATAAATACATATTTCGTGCGACCATTATCGTTTGGGATTAACTTTACCTCAAAGTACGTACGAGCATATGTTTTTTTGACATGAAAAATGACGAAGTACGCCTTTGCTGTCGAACTTCCGGAGGCCATTTACAACGCAACACCGACGATTATCGAAACAAAATTTCGGTTTCAATATGTGTACGAGTATATCTTCTAAATAACACTATAGACACTCTCATTATTAAAATCGTGAAATATTTGCTGCATTGTTTCCACACCTACTGACGGCGCAAGGTGACATTTCCAGTTTTATCATCCTCGCCAGACGAATGGTTCGAGTTTCTTTCGTTTGTTTCCTTCTCTCTCGGTCCAAGTTATGGCTGGTGCCTACGCCATCGCCAATACAACTCATCGGTACACTGATATCGTGTCTCGAATTCGAGCTAACCAGCTAACCCATTAATATATGCAAATGACAGTTATAATTATTAGTTCCAGCAAAACCGAATCATCTGGGTGAAAAGGATGAACTAACAATATTTCTAGGTACAACGGACATGGTCTTTATGAGTTTAAATGGAATTTTGTCTTCAGAAGCTTTAATCAGCGTCACCAATGGAAAGGGGGTCACCTTGTGGTCACTTCGCCATCCAGTCCCCCAGTTAACACTGGCCTCCTGCTTAGTTCTGCACGTCTCGTTTCCACGCGCTCGTTTCAGACGGCCACTGAAGTAAAGGCTCTGACCGATACCAATATTTGGCGGATAAATCGGCAATCGGTAACCAAATGATTTGAGTTTACTTTCCATCGCTAAGAAGCGCTTATTAGTGCTAGGACCTTGCTAGCGTTTGCTGATTATAATCGGCAGATTGGTAACACTGGAACCGATGTCATTGATTATGCCGTATAACCGATACCCAAGCTCTACTGTCAGTCAGTCATTCAATTCGTCGGTTAAGCACTCATTAGCCCCAGGGTCTTGCTAGTGTTTGCGGATTATAACTGGCAGACTGGTAACACTGGAACCGATGTCATCGATTATGCCGGTATGACCAATACCCCAGCTCCACAATCAGTCAGTCAGTCAGTCAAAAGTTTTCTTCCCCCCCCCCCCCGGAGGCGAAACGAAAAGGCCAAGCATATCAGTTTTGTGTTTTTATCCTTCTCAATTTAAGCTTTCCCCTTTTCAAATATCAAAAATGGAATTTAATGATCTTAAACCCCAATATTTGCAATTTATACCATATTTTATGCTACTTTTGACCTTGACCCGATTTCCAGAACCATTTACATTTATATGCGCCTCAAATTTTGAAATGAGGATTGACTTGATGTCAAAATTGAATTTCAAACCCCCCTAAAAATTAGGAAATGATACACATACTGTATTTTATGCAATTTTTTTCTTGGTCTGCTTTCTGGTGCTACGTACAATTTTGAAATTCGAGTAAAAGCAATATCGAAAATGAATTCAGAAACCTTGGAAACTCCACGACAGATACCTTACTTTCATTACTCGTGAAAGACAGTTTAAAAAAATGTGGTATCCAAGTGTTGGAGAAGGAGACAAAAAATTTCTACGGACATATCAGGGAAACGGGTTAGGGTTCCTTGAATTCTCTGAAAACGATGAGAGGCAATTCTGCAACCTCCTCGTTAACGAATAATAATTTCAGGGGTAATTTATTGAAACCTTCCCTAGGTCTTTTGGGAGAGAATAACAAAAAGATCCTATGTTAGTAGAATTGAACGAGAAACAATTTGAGGGATTCTTTTTCCCCGTATCGTTGATGCTTCTTAAGAATTTTGAAGAAAAAAAAGTGTGGCCATTTAGCCGCTTGGGGAAAATTCTCCACCGGGATCGTCGAACATTTTGTATACGTTGATTAGAGAGCCAATTTAAAGAAATTAGAAAAAAATCTTAGCTGGAAATTTTGTCCAGCTTAAATTATAATATTTATATTTTTATTGAATTCGATCAGTGCCCGACGCCAGTGAAAGCTGTAATTGAGTTGAGGAACCGAAATTTTGATATTTTGTTCGCAAAAATAAAATGAGGGTCGAGTTCGTACATAGACCTTATTGGACCATTTGGGAGGAGGTGGGAACCAAAATATGTATTCCAAGGGGAAATGACGTTGTCCGACGCTCTAGTTGTCTGTAATTGACCTAGCCAGCTGAACTCCGTATAATGAACTTCACAGCCCTAATGTGGTTCGAGTTCGAAAATGAGCCCAGTCGGCCTCTTGGGCCAGGAACTGGGGTACTCAAAGTGCATACAAAGAATTTTTTTTTTAAAGTTCTATCACACGAACTGTAAGTCGTATCAAACTTTTGACAAATGAGAGTAATATTATTTTTCTGAGATGTACAAATTCAGCAGAGTGGGGTACTGGTCACTTGTCAGTTTATATCACATTTTTTAAAAGTCACTTATTAGTCGCTGTTTCTCAATATTAAGTCTTTTTTTATATTAGTCGCTGTTTCACAATATTAAGTATTTTTTCATTTATTTGTACTATTATTTCTATCTATCAAGTTCCACAGGGGACTATAACCTAAAATACTGATTATGAAAAACAACTCTAAATCAGCCCGAGTAAGGTCATACACAATTTTCAATCCAGCTCGGTTTCGTGAAAAGAAAATCGACTGAGCTGTGACCACCGCGTGACCAGTTTTCGGGTTGAATGGAGTATGTCCGTACTTGGGTATGTTAGAATGCTCTACTAACGATGGCTGAAAAACAAAGGTAAAACACTGGTAAGAATAAAAATTGAGATAGGTCTTGACTTATTGGTTGTAAGGGTTGCTGAATTCAATTCAGAAAGTATTTCTTGAATTCGAACCCTCGGATGAGATCAAAGAGGGTTTAGACCAAATTACAGTCTTAATGCATGAGAGTCTGAAATTCTAGCACTGACGGGGACTAAGAAAAACAATGAAAGAAACACTCCTAACACCATAATTCAAGACTTTAACATAGATAACAAATTCAAATACAATACAATTCAGACCAAACCAACGGATACTAATACTAACACTAGATATAAACATAAGACAAAAAGGGTATAAAAAGAAAAATAATGCTTATCGGGTATCACTGTCAAATGAACCCAACCTTATACAAAAACGAACTAGGTAAACAACTAACCGAACTAAAAACAACTAAAAGCCAAAATACCAATACAACACATAACCTACTTGGGGAAAAAAAGCCATACAGAAATTAACAATAAAAAAGGAAGGAACAGAAGAAATAAATTGGAAAGTGATAGAAATAATCAAAAAATTTAAAATACTCCAAAAAAAGAGAAGTATGCTCTCAAAAATCACTAAGAAATCCCCAAAAGAAAAGTTGGAGCTGAATTTAACATTTAGAGTAATTAGAATAAAATTAAGAGAAAAAAACCAAACTATAACAAACAAAGTACCTAATAGAGGACACACTAAGAGGGAACAAGAATATTAAAATGATGAAAAAGGAGTTAAGTACAGGAACGCAATGGACCACATTCTTTGAAAATCCAAAAGGAGAAAAGATCTACAGTAGGAGGGAAATAAACGATGCGATTACAAACTTTCACAAGAAGCTCTATGATCATACAAAAAAAAACAAAAAAAAAAAAAACAGCCCAATTAGCAAAAAAGAAATAGAAGTGGAACCAGAATTCTTGCAAAAAGAGAAATAGAATTAGCTATAAAAGACTTGAAACCAAACAAAAGCCTAGGACACGATAACGAGCACATCAAACAAGAGGGTGAAAATTTAGCGGCCACCATAACAAAATTATTTAACATAATCCTTAAAACATGCACTATTCCAGAAGAATGGAAACTCTCCAACATAATGATCTTATTTAAGAAAGGCAATCGTCATAAAATAGAAAACGATCGCCCCATAACCGTAGGCCCTACTATAGCAGTGGCGTCGCGTGGTGCTCTTTCCCAGGTGTTCAACTGGCGGGTCTTTGTCCTCCCTCCCCTCCCGCACAAAAAAATCAGTATGCATCAAAAACTTACGGTCAGTATCAGTATGTATAAATAATGAATGTCAATGAAGAATGAAGTTGCATCCACTCATGCGCATGCGCTTTCGGAACGTTCATTTTTGCTGGTGAACACCCTGCCATTTAAATTAACGAAGTCTCCGCTTCACTCTTCATGGTCTTTGTTGCGAACGCCACTGCAACAAGACCGACAAGAGTGTGCAATGTTGCTAGTGAACATCCTACTCGATTCCCATAGTATGTGACAAAGATAAGAACTGCGCGAAGCGCAAAGAAAAAAATTCCGGCTATTTTTCAATTTTTTTAGGTTATATTTTTTATTTTAATCAAAATTTAAATATTTCCTTGTTTCTGGGATATTTGTTGTAAGACAAAAATTAAGTGGGTGTGCAGTGAACACCTTGAACGCCCAGACACAACGCCACTATACTATAGTAAAAATATTTTCAAAAGTCCTAGAAAAAAGACTACAATCTGTATTAGTCAAGCAACAAGCAATAGAACAAGCAGGGTTCAGAAGGTCCTTCTCAACACTTGACCACCTACACGTTATAAACCAAATGATTGAAAAGAGCTTAGAATACCAAATGGATCTATACATCGCCTTGATCGATTACAGTAAAGCCTTCGACTCCTTAAAGCACGAATACATGTTAAACGCACTTCAGAACCAAGGGATACCAGATAACTTTGTAGAGATACCAAAAGAAAAGGATGTGCGAGAATAAGAACCTATGTTGAAGGAGACTACTTTGAAACAACGAAAGATGTCAAACAATGAGACCCACAGTCCCCTGCCCTCTTCAATTGTGCTCTAAAGGAAATATTTAGAAACCTAAACGAGAAGTGGGCGAACAAAGGTATAAATAAAAATGGATGAAGGATCACAAATTTAAGATTCACAGACGACATTACCTTATTTGCCAATACGAAGGACGAACTAGCCGAGATGCTAAATGAAATTAACTTTTGCGGTGGGGAGGCAGGATGAACAATGAACAAGAAAGAAAAAAACAGAATTCCAACAAACAGTGAGAAACTAATTGGGGAAAAGATAAACGGGATAGAAATAGTTGAAGAAGCACCCTACCTAGAACAAGAAATTGCATTTAATAATCGAACTGAAAGAGAAATAGAAAAAAAAAATCACAAAAACGTGGGCAAAATACTCTGGACTCTCAAAAATATATTTAAAGGACCCGAAAAGGGAAGTCTTTAATATGTGTGTTCTCCCGACCCTAACATATGGATGCGAAACATGGCCCCTAAGCCAAAAAAACTTCAACAAAATTAGCAATATTAAATATTAAAAGAGGAGACCGAGTACCAATCGAGAAAATAAAGGAAAAGCTAAAAAATAAAGAGGAAGTGAGATATATCAGGAGAAAAAGTGGGGTTGGGAAGGATACATCGCAAGACTAACGGACGACCGATGAACCTACCATACAACATTCTGGCAGAACCCCAACAGGAAACGAAAAAGAGGGCATAAAAAAACCAGATGGGGGACGACATACATAAATTTCTAATCACAAAAAACTACAGAATAATTGCAGAAAATGAAAAAGAATGGGATAGCCTACAGGAAACCTTCGCCCTATATGGGCCACAGAATACCGACACCATCGCGTGAGCCTACTCCTAAGAAGGGATGTAAGATTTAAGAAGTGACCTTTTTCTAGTGATTTTTTCTACAAAAATGACTTTTTTAAACAAGTGACTATAAGTAATGACTTTTCTCAACAACAAAAAAAAAAGTTTGACCGCTGGACAGGACTTTGTTATGTGGATATGTCGTCTAGATGTGCAAGCGACTGCGTTGACGCGCATACCAACATTCCAATACCTTCTCTGGTCGTCCATTCTCGGCGTCGCTCGGCGTTCTCCGTGTCAGCTGGTCGAAACGTGATGGAACGAATGACCGCGTAAAGAGAAATACGCAACTACATAGACATTACGATGATAAAGTTTTTCTGTGGAACTTTTTTTGAAGAAAGTTTTCTATAGAACGTTTTTTGCGGAACGTTTTATTCGAAATGTTTCTCTTTTGTGTGGCGAACCATTAAGCACATACATGTCAAAAAAATCTTCTTCTTTTTTTCTTTTTTTTTTAAATGACAAAAGCAACTTGCTCTCCTCCCTGACTTCGAAGAAGCTTTATTTTGCTTCACAGAATATCAACGTCAGAGGGCGGATGTCTGCGCAATCTAATCATCGATACCCGACTGCAATAAGTAAGATCGCAAAATGAGGATCAAACAACACTCCCGTTGCCAGGAAGAGGATGCGGTTTTGACGATCCATAGTAAGCTTGAAGATGATAAAGTTCCACGTGTCAAACTTAATACGAACAATGCGAATATTTGAGTCTGCGGTATACAGACGACAACGAGGAAGGTACTCGCATCGACTTTCAGCCAGACGCAGACGGGTTCCCGAGGGTACTCGAAGCGCACACGTTATTAATCCCTCTAGCTGTGCATATCCGACTGCATCAAGCTCGTCAGTAGTGCACTCTCAATGTCAATTTCCGTTTACGTTAACGCGTTTTTCGCACAAATGCAGCTAGTCCGCATTTTTCGCTCTTTCTAATTACGCGCGTGGCTCCGTGGAATTTGTTTTTCTCGCGCGCCAGGCGAGGGCATTTCCGCCCGACTCGATGTGCATGCCTCTCCGGAGCGTTTTTCAGTTCCGCTTCCTCTCCACATTAAAAATCGCGTATTCGTGTGCGGATATATCGGTAGAACACACCGATGGTTGGCTGGATTTAGCGTCTCTGACCTGGTTTAGTATATCGTGCTCGAAACAGCACACATCCGTCGCTATTCGACCGATAAATCGCTGGTGAAAATGCGGTGGAAAATAGTGCCGAGTAATCGCCCAATCGAAAATGCAGACTGTAAGGGCGGAAAATGAGACAGAGAGCATCAAGTATGCGCGAAAGTATTATGCAGATCCAGAACGTAGCGATTTTGAAGGTCGGACCGAACGTGTGTTCTAAATTGTGACACGATTGTCGAGCTAGATTTATGTTTATTGGTATTCGTGTAAACAGGTGGGCCGGCTGGGTCGAGAAGTTCGGTATTAACACCCTCCCACTCGATCTAGCAAAAGTTCTTCGCAAAATTTGATCTCGGCGGGAAGAGTAAATGTAACAGTTACCGAAACGACGATAATGTCGAAGCATTAAAAAAAAACATACGAATATCTGATTGTCCGTTTACCTCCGAAAAACTGCATGACAGTGCGGGGGCTGAAAAGTCATCATCGTCGTGTTCATTCGAAGGAAGAACGTCCGCGATTTCGTGTCATTTCGACGGACGAGTACATACTGCAACGGACACGAGGAGGTATTTCGAGAAAATGCAAATTCGATATCGTTTTTGTCGTGTTTTGCAACTTCCTGTCGTTAAATTAATGGCAGCCGTTAATCACGCCGCATGTACTATGTATACTGCGTAGTGTACAGTTGTACACCTCTAATGTATTTTTCTCATTCGATTGCAAAGCTTAAACTTTCTCGCTATAGCCTCGAGGTTGGATTTGCCGACCGAACTTCATAATCTGCCCGTACTGAGCTACTGACAACGAGGGGAGTGGTGCCTAATAAAAGACGAGCATTTCGACGAAACTTTACACGTGTGGTTGTCACTCGACTCAGAAATCTAACTTCAGACTATATCAGTGGAGCCAGTGGGGAAGATGACGGGGGAGCAGTTGTCCCAATTCGTGAAGCTGGGGTCAGTAGTACCATGCAACCCCCACGGCTGAGTTTAAACAAAGGAAACTGTAAATAAGTGACGCGTTCTCGAGGCGAGATAACGCAAGTACGAGACGAGTCACTCGGTACACTCTCGCTCTGGCCATGTCTGGCATCATCTCGGTGAGACGAGACTGAACGAGACATGCACCGAAGCGAGAGATTGCGAGTAATGAGCAGTAAATTCTTATCGAGATTACGCGAGGCCGACGATAGCTGGAACGATCTCGAGTCTCGTCTTGCCTCGTGTCCATTGACTCGCGCGAAAAACCGACCTAAAGTGGAGCGTTCTCGAGGCGAGACGAGATAACGCGAGCACGAGTACAGTCTTGCCCTTATGATGCTAGATGAGACTGGATGAGACATGTACTGAGGCGAGGGATTGCGAGTGATGAACAGTACATTCTTGTCGAGATGATTGAGAATAGGCGCAGAAACCCGACAAAAAGTGGAGCGTTCTCGAGGCAAGGCGTGATAAGGCGAGCACGAGACGAGACACAGAGGCCAAACTTGACTTACAGTTGGGGGGGGGGGGGTGGAGTCTAAAAATTTAGAAATTCGCCGATTTTTCAATCAAAATATTTTTTAATTGTAAAAAAATAAAAAAATAAACAAACAATCGTTCTTAGAAAATGAAAAATTCAAATAAGCCGTTTCAAAATTTGCTGACTGCCCAATTATTGGGGGTGTTTTACCCCCCTCCCCCTGCAAATGCAGATTAGAACCGTATCCCCCAAGCACTCACATTTGCGCACATGAGCATACCCTATTCTGGGAGGGTAAGGTGGAAGGATGTTAGGAATAATTGAGAGGGCGTTCTCGAGGCGAGACGAGATAACGCGAGCAGGCGAGCACGAGTACAGTCTTGCCCTTATGATGCTAGATGAGACGGCATGAGAAATGTACCGAGGCGAGGGATTGCGAGTGATGAACAGTACATTCTTGTTGAGATGACGCGAAATCGAGAATAGGCGCAGAAACCCGACAAAAAGTGGAGCGTTCTCGAGGCAAGGTGTGATAAGGCGAGCACGAGACGAGACGCAGAGGCGAAACTTGACTTTCAGTTGGGGGGGGGTGGAGAAGCAAAATTTGCCGACAAATATTTTCTTTTAACTAAAACTTTGCCGACCAAATTTTCTAAAAATTTAAAAATTCGCCGATTTTTCAATCGAAATATTTTTTAATTGAAAAAAATAATAATAAATAAATAAACAAACAATCGTTTTTAGAAAATGAAAAATTCAAATAAGTCGTTTCAAAGTTTGCTGACTGCCCAATTATTGAATTATTGGGGGTGTTCCACCCCCCCACCCCATAGTTTTGTCTCTGCAAATGCAGATTGGAACCGTATCCCCCAAGCACTCACATTTGCGCCCAAGAGCATACCCTATTCTGGGAGGGTAAGGTGGAAGGATGTTATAGGAATAATTGAGAGGAACACACAACTTCCTTTACACATTGAGGTGGTCGTTGTTTACTCTTGGTGATCTTTTTTTCTGAATTTCTTCGATGTACATTAATGGGGAAAATGTATAGATTTACGTTTTCCTACTTATCTCTTCGACTCGATAGCGACGCGCTCTGACGGATGTGCGGCCTGAATATTCACCAGGATCAAAAACCGTAAATTAAACAATAAACCATTTTTTGCTATCGGATTCAGCTAGTGACACTGAGTCTTTTGCTTTCAACTTTTAGATTTTAATAAAATGTTCAACTTTTTCAAATTTCAGGCTCTAGGTCAAACAGAGAGTCTAATAACAACAGATTTCGGGCTGCTCAAAGCGGTGGCGCGCTGCAGTTGTTTACAAATGATTGAGTGGGTGAGTCAATCACTAAATCACTGAGTGAGTGACTGCATAACCGAGTGAATAACTCAATGAGTAAGCGAGTGCTGAGTGAATCACTGAGTCACTGAGTAAGTGATTGAGTAACTGTGTGAATAACTGAATAAGTAAGCGAGGCACTGAGTCAATCACCGACTTATTGAGTGAGGGATGGAGCGAGGAAGTGAATGAATAGCTAAATTAGAGAACGGGTGAGTAAGTAAGTAAGTGAGTGAATCACTGGACCACTAAGTAAGTGATTGAGTAACTGGGTAAATCACTAAATAAGTAAGCAAATGACTGAGTGAGTGAGTGAATCACTGACTTATTGAGTGACAAAGTGAATAAATAACTACATTATAGAATGAGTGAATAACTAAGTAAGTGAGTGAATCACTGAGTCACCGAGTAAGCGGGTGAGTAACTTAGTGAATCACTAAATGAGTAAGCGAGTGACCGAGTGAATCGCTGAGTGACTGGGTAAGTGATTGAGTAATTGTGTGAATAACGAAGCAAGTAACTGAGTGAATCACTGAGTCACTGAGTAAGTGATTGAGTAACTGTGTGAATGATTAAATAAGTAAGCGAGTGACAAAGTGAATGAATAAGTATAACTTAATTAAAGAATGAATGAATGACTGAGTAAGTGAGTGAATCACTGACTTAGAAGTCGCTATATAATATGCAATTTTTCTAGTTTCATCTAACGGATTCACAAGAAAAGAAAATGGACGCGTCATAGGTTGATTGAGTCGTATCATATCCTTATACTGAGTACTGGAGACTTGATGTGAACAATGGTCATGAAACTATGGACAGGGTGAAACCGTTTTACAAAAAACCGCCGCATTAGCTAAGAAAGGCGAAGGGAAATGTGAAAGCGGTCGAGTTCGATTTTCTCAAATTTCAGGCTCTAGGTCAAACAGAGAATCTAGTAACAACAGATTTCAGGCTGCTTAAAGCGGTGGCGCGCTGTAGTCGTTTACCTTGTAACCTTGACCGAGGGGAATATTTCATTTACAAGCATACGAAGAAATCTCAAAATAGTATGAAAACGAAAGCGTTCATCGAAAAAATGATTAGGACAAAATTTATAGTACATAAAATTTTCTTTCCATTGAGGCCATTTTCATTTCAATCTGATGAATTTTTCTAAAATATGTAGGGTTTCAATAGTTCCTTTTTTTCACGTGCCTAAAATTATAGAGGGCGACTCTTTCACGCTGGCAGTCCGAATAGTCGTTGAAATTTGAAATTCAACGTTTGCTACCGACTTTCAGATTTTCAAAATGTCTTTCACATTTCAGCTTTGTTTCAACCTTTCAAATAATGTTCGATACTCAGCTTGAAACCTTCTGCTTTTGATTGACTAGTCTCTAACATGAGTCCAGGGTACTCCATTTTCAGAAACGAAATTTGACTTCCAGTTTGGAAAGGTGGAGAAGAAAAATTTGCTGACAAATATTTTTTGAAAACTAAAAATTCGCCGACAAAATGTTTAAAAAATTAAAAATTTGCCAATTTTTTAATCGAAATATTTTTTAATTGAAAAAAATAAATAAATAAACAAAAACAAACAAACATGCATAAAAAATGAAAATTCAAATGAACAGTTTCAGAATTTGCCGACTGTCAAATTATGGGGGAGGGGGGCATTGAACAGTTTTAAAATTTGCTGACTGCCAAATGTTTTTTTTTTTTTTTGGGGGGGGGGGGGGTTCAACCCCCACACCCCTCTACAGTTTCGCCCCTGGAAGAAATAATTTCAATTTCAACCTCAATGATTCTTCTCGAAAGATAAAATATGCATCGCATAAAAGTGAAACAATTTTGTAAATAAAAGGCAATTTTTCGTTTTAAAATTTGGATTTAGAGGTTCTAACCCGAGACTGAATAACAATACCATTCGGAATCCAGAACCAAGATCCCTAATTTTAGTAAGTTGTTTCTTTTACTCTCGAGGTCAAGTCAATTTTTCCCATTACAAGTTGTCTTTCGACTGAGAGGCAAAAGTAAACTTTATCGACTACCCCGTCATTTGATTCTCGTAAAAGAGTCCTGTCAGAATAACTCTGATTCTTATTATATTCTAAAGTTCGCTATAGGAGGTGAAGTTTTACACGACATCTGAAAGAATGACTATTATTTCATCTCAACCCTCCTGGTAGCACCCTAAGGTGTCGGGCCCAAAAACTAATTTCAAACAATGGCTCTAGGCTTTCAAAAAAGAAAATGTGGGAGTGAGATTACCTGATAGGTGTTCATTATGTGGGCTGGAGTGAATGTGATGATGGGTATTGAGTGTATACATATGGCTGTGATGTAAGTGGGGAAGTTGGGACGGGGAAAGGAAGGAAGTGCTTGTTTAATCATACATATAAGACCTAATTTTAAGTAATATGTAATGCTCCCTTGCAGATAATTAGAGCAATCTGTAAGCTGGGGAAGATAAACTTCTAAATAAATAAAACACGTTAATACTTATAAATCAACTCCCATCGTAAATGTTCTTTCTCCTTTCCTTCCTCTGTTTTTAAATCACACCGCAAGAGCTCAAGGGGGTCCACAGACATCTTATTTTCTGAATGGATATGTGTAACTTCCGGCAGTATTTTTGAGCTTTATTGGTATTTCTAGTAATTTTTTCTTTTTCAACTTTCATTAATATGAGCTAAACCCTTATGTGAGTTACATGTTGTGCTCTCTTGAGCAGCGGCCACCCCTTCATAAGTGATGAAAATCGAAAAACATTACAATTGGGGCTGTTTATCTATAGCAAAAAACAAATGAAACGGGCGCCCGAAAAAATTCAGATTTTGCCATTGAAGGTAGTGACTGATGCCTAGGTACTTTATTCCTGACCAAAGATTAAAAATAAAACAAGTTTTAAAGAATGAGTTTCTTGTAATCTAGAGTGTCGGACGGTTTTTTGGTGGGTACAAAAAAATGTTTTTTGTGTTTCAAAAGTAGAGATAATAAGCCAAAAAATCTTGTAAATCTTCAAAAATCTTGTGAATGGCTAGAAATCTTGTAAATCTGGTCTCTGAAATTTCTCAAGACTCCTTTAGAGCTTACATGTACCCGTGTGCTCCCGTTCCTATACCATTACTTGTGGTGTAGTTTTCGGTTTTATAGTCCACTGTAAAGCACTTGGTTTCGTGTGCATTAACTGTAAGTTGTATTCACTAAGCAGCGCAGTTAAGAAATGATAATTTTCTGTTTCCAGGACAGGAAGATGGCAACCGAGGTCGGAGATTTAAATGTGATTCAAGATGAAGATACGCTGCGACGAATGGTATGTTATTTTCAAATCATTTATAGGCTAGTCAAATCAAACGTTTCTGCTTATTGATCTCAACATTTTCCCGGTGGACAAAATCGACATTTTATAGTTGTAAAGACTTAAATTCCCCCTCCCCCAAAAAAGGACGTTAGGTAGGTGCGTTGCTGCTTCTTATTTGTTAATTAAACTCGCTGTTGGCGAGGGAAATTCCTGAGAAAGCTCCTTCTTGGTGGATCCCTTTACTGAATAAGTTGTGAGAAAATTCTTCCGGTATTAGAACAAAAAATTTTAATTGAATGGGGTATAAAAAATAGACTATACCTACACAGTTCTGTTCTTGAATATGGTACATGAACCACAGCACGAAGACAAAGTGTTAGTTGTAAGGAATTTGAGAGAGCATTTCTCTGTAGGTTAAGGGGGTCATGGCACCCCAATTTATTGTTTTTGAAAAACGAATTTTCTGATCCATTCGTACAACTGTACATTAGGTAATAACAGTGAGTTCTTAGGTAGTTTCAATTTTGAGCTTTCCGTTCCTCTCCAACTCTTAAAATGCATTCAGCAATATTCCAGATCCAACATGTAAGAAGCTTTTCTTTTCTGATTCAAACCTACGTATTTTAAGCCTTTCCTCTGTTTATTGCCCCAATAACTGACTCATTCAAAATGAACTCAAACATCAAAACTAACAGGCTATATTCAGGCTGCAATTTCTCATTTTTAAGAAAATTTCATTTTATGTCTCCAGTCATCCCAATCCTGTATCTCAAGGTTAACGTTTTGTTCGTAGAAAAGAAATTCTCGATACTCCTTTTCCTTCATTGATGGCCGATTTTTGACTTTTTCGCAAAGCGAAGAAAAGTTAAATTTCGTGAAAAACAAAACTTTCTCGGCTCGAGCGGCCCAGTCCATCGTCAACATTTCACCGGAGTTTGGTAAATTAAAGAACAGACTTTACTGCAGCATTTCGGTAGTAATAAAAAGCAAAGTGCTTTTCAAAAACTTACAATTAAACTACGGCTTTCAAATTTTTAAAACTTCGCCTACGCGGTAGGCTACACGCTGTGAGAATGTTGTAAAAAAATACGCGGTTTCTCTGTCTATAAAGTAATTTAATCGTCCGTGTCGACCAATATTGGATGTTTCGAACTAATTTAGCCTTTTAACCGAGAAAATTCTAAATTCGTCAGTGTAGCAAACCAACGCCAATGACTTCGACAGCAAATAATTTTCCAAAACGACGACATCGCCTTCCTCCTTAAACTAGGATTATCCACACTTTGCTAGGCACTCTCACACTCACACCGATTTAATTTTTTTTTTGTTCGCAGTGGCAGCAAACGGAAGACTTCGGCCGGAAGAAAGAAATCCGCATGCGCATGTACAGACTGCGCGAAGAACGCCTCAAAAGCTACTACATCACTCGCGAAACCACCACCACAACCAGCGCGGACGGCAAAACGATCACCGATCGCAAGCCGGCCGCGTCTTCGCACACCGAATCACTCAGTGACCATGGTTTTCTCACTATGAAAACCAAAGAAATCCGAGATTCTGCATCGCCCACTCTGGACCTAAAACAGTCCAATTCGTGCTACCAAAGCAGTCACTCCGTATCCGGGCAAACGGTCACCCAGTCTCGACAATCAACCCAATCCGAGCAAACCACCACCTCTTCCTCGCGAACCAGCAGCATTGAAAATCGTACCAACAACCAGCTCTCGACCTCCAACTCCAGACACGAGACCTCGACTCCTCGTTACGACGAAACCACTGCCCTGGTCTCCTACGATAGCCAACAGACCGGCAATGCGCACGACTACTCCCACAACCTAGACAATAGCTACACTACGTCCGAGCACTACTCGACCTCCAGTTCCAAAAACGAAGTGATCTCGTCGACTGACGGTCAGAAGAACGCCGGCAAAGTCGAAAGCAGCACAAACATCACTCAGCAAAGCAATCGCAGCAATGAATTGGCAAATCTGAAGACCATTCAAGCCGAAGATGACGTGTCCCGGAATCAGCTAACATCTCGATTTTCAGACTCCAGAAGCACGGAACGTCGCACGCTACCCATCACTGTCAGCTGCGAGACGACGATCACATCGGCCAAGAGTACCGGTAACGAGCAGCGGACTCACAGCGGTGAGACCTTTTCTAAGAGTCACACACGTTCCACCACAGAATCAAAAACCAACAGTGAGGACACTCGCAGTAATGTAAACCGCAGTATTATGAACGAGCTGCATAAGCTGGACTCGTATCTATCGACTGAAGCAGTGACCGGATCTCCAGCGCCTTCCAGCCCATCCAGCTGCGTCAACGAAACTTGGAATGTGGAGACTAACACCACCCAGGAACGCCAGTCTCGAGCTAGAGAGGTGAAAAGCGAACAGTCGTTCTCCAAGATATCGGTCGACGTGAGCGCAACGCACAATGCATTTGCCAGCTCGCTACGCGCCAGTCCCGACCGCAGCGGCGCTCCTTCCGGCAAACACTCCTCCTCGAAATCGTCTCTGGAACGCTCGAGCCCGGAGAAGTCACCACGCGTCAGCCCGGAAAAGAGCTCTAGCAACGATTTGAGTCGAAAGTTCACCGCCAGTTTTCAAAACCGGATCATGTGCACCCATGGCGGCTCCAAGTCACCGTCGCCGACCAAGCAGCGACGCAACAACGTATCCTCGACCTCCGAGTACGATTCGGACGACTCGGCCGCCACGTACAACAAGAAAGCAAGCACGTCCACCAGCACTATCAACAATGTGAAGCATACGTCGTCGGTCAGAACGCACGTGATTCGGCAGTCCAAGTCGCCGGAGTACACCTCGGAGGGGTCGGTTGAGCGGGAGATCAATCGTCGTAAGTCACCGGACTCGAGTCCGGAGCGCAGCGCATTCCGACCGATCTCCGGATCGTCGACCAATTTGCGGCAGAGTGTGACCGAGAGACTGCAAACGACGGAAACGCGCCGGCAATCGTTTCCGCAGACTCCGACCACCGGTGGTCATCAGTTGCCGAAGACGAAGCCGGCAGGTGAGCAGAAGATTTCAGCCGCACCGCGGTCGTCGCCGGAAAAGCAAACCACGCAGGCCGTGTGCCGAACTGAGAATACGCTGAACACGCGGAACGTGAATCGCGTCAACGAGTACGGCAGCATCACCAAACCTGTGCCAAACGTGCCCGGATATCCTTCGCATCCATCATCCGGACACCATGATCAGAAGTCCAGCACCAAAATTCACATCAGCTTGACTCATCAAACAGATGAAACTGACCGGAGTGTGTGTCGAGACGAGAAGCTGAACACAAGCAACTTGACAAGTCGCACAGACGAGCACACGCGCTTCAGCACACCATTGCCAAACGTGCACGGATATCCTTCATCCACAACCCACGAGCTACAATCCAGCACAACAATTCACACAACTGATGAGAACATCAACCATGTAGATCAGAAAAACCGACCGAGCTCCAAATTGAACATCTGCGATGAAACAACCAGCTTAAAAGTGGATCAACGTGAGAAATCAACGCACAATATAGGTATCCATAGTTCAACAAACCGGTTTGACGGTACGTCGCACGTCACAAGCAACGCTGTAACTCGTGCGACCAAAAGTCCGCCGAAAGCGGCCACCAGCCCTGAAAGATCAAGTCCGCGACATGGTACTACAGGTAGTCCAGTCCGGTTTGACAGCAAGTCGAGTTACACAACCGATACCTCGACTTGTGTGGTCAAGAACCCATCAAAAGAAGCGACCAGTCCTGAAAGGTCGAGTCCCCGACACAGCAGCCCCACTAGTCCGGTCCGGTTTGACAGCAAATTGAACTTCATAAGCGACACGACTTACCCAGTCAAAAGCACACCAAGCGAGCCAACAGGTCGCAATAGCCCGAATCCGAAACATACCAGCCCTGGTTATCTTGCCGATACAATTAGCACCCGACTCCACAATGTCTCCAGCTACCCGTCGTCTACAATGCACGAGAAACCCGATACGACCCTGCCGACTTCGAGCTCGCCTGTTACAAAGCCAGACAACAAACGAACTTCTCCATCTGCGAACAGGCGGTCTCCTTCTGGAAGTCCACCGAGATCACGACAAAGTCCCGTCAAGAATCAGCAGTTTATTGATGTTGTTGAAGACGATGATGTCGAGCAGGTGGATACGACGGCCGCCGTGAAGAGCAGGTCTGCGCCGAGCCAGCCGCAGCCGAATCGGGCGCAAACGTCGAAGAACCTGCCGCAGAAGAAACGCAGCGCCACTATCAATGAGTTCTCCAGCGCGAAAACTCGCAAAGACAAAGCGAAGCTGGAGGACGAGAGCACGGACGAAAGCAGCAGCACATCGGGCAGCAGCGACTCGGAGGATGAACAGCTGCGGGGCAGCGGTGTCACAATAGAGGAGATCACCGATGACGACTACAAAGAAACGCCCAAAAACGCCCTGTTGAACAGGCAGGTCAGCAAAGACGCGCCCAAAACCTCCATCCTGAGCAGACAGGTTAGCAAGGACGTGCCCAAAACTACCATCCTGAGCAGACAGGTCAGCAAAGACGCGCCCAAAACCGCTGTCTTGAACAGGCAGATTAGCAAAGACGCGCATAAGATCGCCGAGCTGAACAGACAGATCAGCAAAGATGCGCCGAACATCGCCGATCTGGAGAGACAGATCAGCACCGACGATCAGATAACCACGCAGAACAAACAACCTGTCGACGATTTTGATTTGGTCGAGGAGGAAGATGTCAAGAAACGGGTCCCCAGGAGCCAGCGAGGACTTCATTACACAAGAGAAGGTAATAAAAGAAGGGGAAATTGACGGATGCTTGCCACCGATTGAGGCTGTACTTGGTAAGTCCGAAGTGAAGGCAATCAACGAGGATTTCCTGAAACGAGAGCGCGCATTTGCGGACAAGATGAAACTCGCCGAGACAGCCAAACCAGTTCCAACTGTCAGTAGGAAGCCGTCGGCGCGAGATGTAGTTGATAAGAAAGAGAGTCTGAAACGAGAGCGGCTGCAAGAGAGGAAACCCTCCCTCCCAGCAGTTGTGAAACGAGAGAAGGAAGTAACCAGAGTCGACAGTACTATCAAGAAATCGCCGGCAAAGGTTACGAAGGAACCGAGTCGCAAGAGCCTCGCTCAAGACGAACCCAAGCGACCGGTTGCCAAGCCCACTTCCCGACCAACAGACATCAAGACTAATCGGACTGATTCGCGCAAAGACGTGAACCGGGTGTTCAACAAGCAGACCAGCGACCGCAGTTTGAAGGAGAATAATGATAAGTATTTAGTGCGCAGGCTGAACCTGGAGAATAAAACCAAAAGTGAAACGGCGATCAAGCAAGCCAAGCCAAGTCCGGTGTATCAAAGACGAGCCACTGACCGCATCCGGCCCGTGCATGAAACAAAGTTATCTAATAAAGAGAACCAGACGATCGAATCAACCCGCGTGAAAAGTGTAACAGAAAAACTGCGACGTCCAACTGACATTACAAAAACCACCAAACGAGAGCAGACCTCTAAAACCACCATCATCGCCAGTCCAACACCCAGAAAACTAACAGACATCGAACGAGGGCCGTCATCTTCCCGAACCAAAACACAAACCGACAGTGCCAGAAGAAAATCTGTCGATAAAACACGGACTATTGACCGAACCAAGACTGAGCATAAGACAGTTCGCCGTACGCTGACCCCAAAAACCTCGCCCAACTTCAAACCGACCAAGAAAGTCGAGCAAACCGAGGTTGTCGTTTCGAAAACGTTGCCATCGCGCGACTCCACTAAGACAACATCAACACACAAGAAAACCAACCAGTTCGATGTAACTGTTACAAAAACCAAGCACGTAATACCAACCATCACCACTCACGTGGCTCCAGACTCCAATCATCGGCAGCCGAGAGGCCGCAGCTTGTCCGTCAGCTCTTCGTCATCGAGCTCGCTAATCGATCTCAACGAAGCCGATACATTCGATCAGACTGACACTTATCGGTCGGAACACAAATCCGACTCGAAGACTGTCGAACTGAAGGAACCTCACTTGAACGTGGTCGTTCGGCTGCCATCGTCGTCCCGCGAAACCACACCCAACAAGCAACCTGAAGAGCCGTTCTGCACCGTCACCGACGAGGAAGGCGTGCCCAGGTACGCGGACCGGGTGACCGAGCCCGAGGACGTGGAGCTGATCAACCGACGCACCCTGAGCGGGCTGCGTTTCGAGAAGATCACCGACCTAGATGAGGAGGCCGACGAGACGGCCAACGTGAGCGTCGCCGATCGTCGCAGCAAATTCCTGCAAAACGCTGAGACTTCCGCTAAACAGACGACGACAACCACGGTTGTCGAGAACGACCTGTTCCAGAACCGCGAGCAGGCCGTCTCCAAGACCAAAGAGATATTCGAAACGATCGCCAAGAAGCAGGCGCCTCCGGTGACCCGACCGCCACCCATTATGAACCGCCCTTCCATCTTCGAGCAACGGCGACTGCGCGAGACCATCGAGGAGGAGACGGACGGACACGACGGCGAGCCCAAAACGGTTTCCACAAAGCTGACGGAGCGTGATTACCAGGACTACGTGCGGGAGAAAGAGGAGGGAGTGAGAACGACCAACCAAACCGAACACAAAACGGTGTCCAGAAAGCTGACCGAGCAAGATTACCAGGACTACCTGCGCGAGAAAGAGGACGGCACCCAGACTCATGTGGTAAACGGACACGGGCCGGAGACCTATGATAAGAATGTCAAACAAACCAAAATCAAAAGCAGCGAGTTGGATATCAGACAAACGGATAAAACAGTTAAGACCGGTGTGAGGAGCGCGTCGCCTATTAAAGAAACGTTCACTGTCACGGTGGACAGAAGGACCCCGTCGCCTTCGAAGGACGTTTGCAGACCGACATCACCCTTGCGAGAGGTGAAACAAACCCAGCAAAGCGTGCGATCAGAGGTGCGGTCGGAATACGTGGCGTGTCGCCGACCAAAGAGGTGAAACGAACCTCGTCCCCAACCAAGGATGTCCGGCCTTCATCTCCTTCCAAGGAGGTCAAACAACTCCAGCAAATATTCGCTGTCAGACCGGAAGTACGATGCGTATCTCCGACCAAAGAAGTGAAAAGGCCGTCGTCGCCGACCAAGGACGCGAGACCATCGTCGCCCACCAGAGAGATGAAACAACTTCGAGAGCTTTTTGCCGTGACCACGGAAGTGCGATCAAGGTCGCCAGTCAAGGAGGTTGAGCGCCCTTCATCGCCCACCAAAGAGACCAAACACACTCGAACAACCAGTCTGGTCTCTAAAACACAAGTGGACATGAAATGCGCGCCCCAAAAACCGACACGAACTCCGTCGCCTTCGAAAGATGCCACGCACCCGAAGCCAACAACGAAGCCGGGTTCGCTCCACGAGTTCAAACCGATACAAGCGGTGAAGACGACGCCATCGCGCGGCCCCTCACCCATCAAGGATACCAAGCATTCGAAAAGCCCCTCTCCCAGCAAAGCGAAGAGTTCGACGTCTCGAGATCGAACCTCGCCGTCCAAAACCACTACTGGATCGCGCGGTTCCTCTCCAACCAAATCGGCTCCAACGGCGAGACAACCTTCGCCTCTGAAAGAAAGCGCCAGAAACTCGATACGCAAAACGATCCAACGCTACGAGACTCACGACACAGCGAAGAAATCGCCGCTCAAACCGAAGTCGATTGAGATCACCACCGTGGAAGTGAAGCCGAGCCGACAACTCTTCGAGCACACTGCCGTCACCAGTGTGAACACCTACAAACGGAACCCGATCGAGGAGACATTTAACCCGAAACTGTCTAGAACCGCCGAAGAGTGCAGATACTCGGTCACCGTCGAGACGGCCGCCAAACGTAAGCCGGAGAAATCGCCGAGTCCAGAGCGAGCCACGCCCAGAGCGGGCAAATCGCCGAGTCCGTCAAAAGACAACTCGAAGCCCAAGTTCGGCGGCCGTCCGAAGTCGCCCAGTCCGACCACTGCCCGCAGTCAAAAGTCGCCTAGTCCGATCTCTGTTCGCAGTCAGAAGTCGCCCAGTCCGCCTAAAGTGACAGCTAAGTTGAAGCAAAAGCTGCAGACGGTGGACACCGACGCGAAGAAAAAACAGTTCGAGAAACGTATTTCAACCACCGGCGGCGACTACCACAACCGCAAGAAATTTTTCGAAACGAAAAGTCAGCAAGAGTTACTAAAAAACACCGCCACCAAGGCGGACACAAAATCCAAAACCGAGGTACGCGTGGCCAGTTCGATTGAGGCGAGCAAGCGTCGAGACGAGAGGAAATCGCCGGAACGACGGGCTGAGAGGACTGAGAGGACTGAGAAGACGGAGACGCGCAAAATATCGCAAGAGCGAAGCCACGTTGAGGCACGCAAGTCACCGGAGAAGACTGTGAAAAAGACCCCATTCGGAGTGACGCTGAGGAAAACCTCTCCAACGACGAACACTGTTTCGGTGCGACAAAAGGTAGTCATTGAGATAAGCGAGGAAAAGATCGAGGAAATTTTCGATCTGGAGCTGCTTGAGAAAATGGTAAGGAAATTATTACGTTTGCAAAGGCTGAGTAAAGTTTTTCCAGTGAATATCTGCCCTCCAAATTGAGAGGCTGACTAAATCCACAGGGTGCGGTCCTAGGAAAAGGACTTGGCGGTTTCAAGTCATGTTCATAGCGTATAGGTAGTCGTATTTCTCAATTTGTTTCCCATTTTTTCGGTCACGAGACGGTAGTTCAGGCACCATTAGCTTGATCCTTGAGGCAAGTGCTGATGCTATCCGACCAATTCGAGCTATTAGAAAAAATGGAATAATATCGGGTGAAAGGAGGAGGAGGGGGAGGAGACTTGATCAGCATGCTCTGAGACACGCGCCCTCGCAGAACAAGCGATCTGAAATTATGCAGGAATACTTATAAAACAAATGGCCAGTCTGACCATGGTTGCAACAAAGTAAGTCAAGAGTTTCAACCAATTTCATTCAGCCTTGGAAACGATATAGCACAATGTCAAAGAAGCTTAGTCAGTCCTGACGAGATTAGCCGAGTCCTAATGAGTCGTATCCTAATCTCGATCAGTTTTAAATAGTCTTATTAATCTTGTATAGTCTCAGTTAAGTCTTATTAAATCCACAAAGTACTTCATGAAGTCCTGAAAATTGCTTCGAAAGGCTCAAGGTCCAGTGAGTTTCAATGAATCCTAACAAAAGTTAGTGGAGTCCAAACATAGTCAAACGCCATTAAAATTTTCTTGACGTATTGTTAATGAATTCCAAAGACTATAACGAGTGCTGAACTGTTCTAACAGAGCCTTATGTATGGTCATAGAAGTCATGGATCAAGGCCGAGGTAGTCCAGCCTTTTGTTAATCGGTAAAAAAAAACTACCCACAGCGGGGACAGAGAAACTGAAAAAATTAGGAAAGTTAACCAAACTAAGAAACTAAAAGAATAAAGATTATTTTTTGCTTATTAATTTTGAAAATTTCCATTATTTTGCTGAATTGGATCCTGAGTTGGTTACATTTAAAAGTTAAAAACTCTTATTTTGTTTTTTTGGAAATCAATTTTATTATTTTTTCATTTTTCCAGTTAACAAAATTAACATGTTGCGAAAAGAGAATATAATCCCTTCCCATTCCTACACACTTGCTTGGATAAGTCTCAATTAAAAGTGTTAAAAGTTTTAATAATAGTCTTAAGGAGACTTGATCACTTTGAACAAATCTTCAAAAGGCACATACCGAAGAGTCTTATAAAATCTCACCAAGATCTGAGTAAGTTTTTATTAGTCTTAATAAATTTCAAGATTGTTATGCGCGTTCATCACTTTGAATGAGTTTTAAAAGGTCCTACTGGGTTATATTTCGAAAATGTTGATATTTCAGTCCCCAGCAGTTATCTCACAAGCTATTAATGATACGGCCTTTTTGTTTTTGTTTTTTTTTTTCGTTGGTAGATATGACTGAGTTCTACTTTTTCAGGCTTTCAGAAGAAAATTTGATCCACTCTTAATGGGTCAAAATTGGACTAAATATGCACAAATGTCCGTCGGTATGGCCGTCTCCCTTGGAAGATTTTTCATTATTTCCCCCCCCCCCCTAAATTTTCAAGCTGTATATTAAAACAAACTGACAACATAGTGCTACTTTAAATGGATGAAGGAATCACAAGGTAATATTGAAAACGCATCTTCACAGGTGGGAGTCAGCACGGCCAGCTTTGAAAATTGTCCCTCGATTTTTTGCCCATCGGCATGGCTCTTTTTCAACCAATTACAGAACAGGAGTTTGCATATTTTTTCGTCGCAATTAATGGTCAAACTCTATATTCTTATCAGAGTAACACGGTCCGCATATCAAATCCCGTTGTTTTTTTTTTGTGACAAGACTCGTGTATTCGCATATTATAAAATTGAGAGTTAAAAAAAATGTGTCCTCCGGCATGGTCATCTTTATGCATTATGCAACGATAGACGTTCATCATCCAAAAATAATTACGTCTAGTTAATGAGTTAGTATGCCTTTATCAACTCCCCATATAATTCTTTGTTTTGGAATCTACTAATCAACGGCAGAACCCTTTTTGTTCGCTATTGTCTTTCGGCATGGACTATTTCATATGTTTTTCGGCATGGCATTCATCATTTTGATTGCTATGCCAAAATACAGAATCCCCTCACTGCCAGCCCAATCTTACCAATATGTTATACAGAACGTCTCTTAAAGACTCCCATCAAAAAAAGTTCAAATATCCCCTACTTTCCTTCATGAAAAAACATACCTGAAATATCAACATTTTTGAAGAATGGCCCCTACTACAGTCTTTCAATGAGTCCTAAGGAATTTCTTTGAGTCTAAAGTGAGTTATCGAAGAGTTCTGCCGAATTTTAATCAGTTTAAATGAGTCTGTGAATTTTAGATGAGTAGAACGTTTTCGAGTCTTAATCAGTCTTGATGAACTTCAAAATTTTTTAGCAGAATCGTCACCAGACTTTATGCACTTCAAGTCTACAAACCCTTCAAAAATGATTTAACGAGTCTTACACACCAGCAATGGCAGATTTACCATTGTACTAAAGTGTGTTTAAGGACAGAGCAGCAAAATTTTGAGGGCGGTAAAATTTAAGAACATTAATGAAAAACCAATAAGATGGGGATAAAATCTGTTTCACGCATATTTTTAAGAGCGGCAAAAAGAAATTAGCACACAGTGGCCAATCAGGTAAATCCGGCCTTGGCCTTATTGGATCTTAGTGAGTCCTATAATGGGGCATCATAAGTTTTAGTGCAATGAGTCTTAAAATAATTCAATTAGTCCTAATGGGTTGGCGTCACTGTAAACTAGTTTTCAAAATGTTCATCAAGTCTCAACGGAGCCTTTATGAGTGTTAGAACGAGTATTAATCAGTTTCAACGGAATGCAGAAGTCTTAGAAAAATCCTAACACACAATATCAAAAAGTCTTAATATAGTTTTGATGATTCTTAATGAACTTAATGGGACTCATAAAGGAGTTTAGTGAAACTAAGCCTAGTCTTGAAAATATTTCCATAAGATAACAAATTTCAAGAAGCCTGAATGAGACTAAGTCAAGTCTTCAGACAGTCATAGTGAAACTTGTGAAAAAGTTTCAACGGAGTCTTAGCAATATTAGGATGTCTCAACGAAGTTTAATCAATGTGAAAGAGAGTTAAAAAGTCTGAACAGAAACCTAACAAATCTTATTGAACCTTACCGAGTCTTAACTGGTCTTAGAACCAGTCTTAAGTCATTAAATGGCATTAAGGAATCTTCATCAATCTAGACGATTCTTCATAAATAAGTCTTCAAGGAATCATGAGATTCAACTGAGTCTGAAGAATCTCTAGTTCTCATCAACCTTAACAAGTTGTAGAAAATCTTAACGCCAAATATAAATTTGTGAAAGTCATGACTTTTTCATGATCTTGACTTTTTTCATGGGCTCAAAATACTCATGTTAGGGGTTCTAAGTTACAAAAACAAAAACTAATTTTGACGTTTCAGCGACACTTGTTCAATTTTTTCCTTTACAAATACTTCGAACTTTACAAAAAAGAAGATGATGAAATAATAAATTTAAGAAAATGTATATCAAAAATGCATCTTTTTTTTCTCAATGAAAGAATAAGAATAAAATAATAGTAATGAATGTATTGTAGAAATAAAGCGTAAGAAATGACTGAAAAGTAAACACATTTTTGAAAATAATACGAAATCATTCACACAGCAGGCCGGCTCTTGTCACATGTCACGAATAATTTTAGGCGCGCTGTGCTGCCGCCTACTTTCTATTTTTTTCTTTTTCCCAGAGGAATTTAGAGAGAATGTATGATATTTGGGAAAAAGCAAATTCACTGATTTCAATTCATGACTTTTCATGGCTTTCATGATTGTGAGACATTCTGTAACAGAGTCTTAATGAGTTTCAATTCATGACTTTCATGATTGGTAGACACCCTGTATCAGAGTCTTAATGAGTACCAGCAAATAACGTCTCCCTAGAGCCCGTGTTACAATGTTGTACTCAGAGACGCATCGAAGAGTTTTCCTTGGGGGGGAGGGGAGAGACACAAATTGTAAAAGTCCCAATTGATTCAATTTAAGATTCTCAAGTATCGAAGCAAAAACAATCTTTAACTTATTGAATTTTCCCAACTTTACAACTCAATTCCCAAGCCAAATATCGAAGTCAAGAAAAACATCTTCTAACTTGTTGGATTTTTCCAACTGACTTCAATTAAAAATTCCCAAATATCAAAGCAAAAACAAATTTTTGATTTGTTGGATTTTTCCAATTCCGCTTGACTGAAATGGTAAATTTTCCCACCTGCTGAGTGAAGAATTCCAAAAAGGGGCGGGGTAAGTTGCCCCTACCCCCTATCGGCACGTCCCTGGGGTTGTACTAAGTGCTGCAATGGGTCAGTTCAGTATGAACTAAATTCTGCCATTTTTGTCCGACTGAACAAAAAGTGAAGTTGCTGAAGAACTTATGAGCTACAGTTGACGACAGTTATCGGGTATCCCTCATGTTTGGGACAAGTCGAGTTTCTTCATTCCCCTGATTTCCTGGTTTGATTTAGGTAACCGACAACCACCTAGTTTTTGTTTCTAGTATCACTTTTTCATGCTTAACCAGCTTTGCCTATTATAGGCGTTTCATGTAAACTACTCGACTCCGACACTCCGATGGAAAATAATACACCATCGAGCATCATCTTATTAGCTATTAGCATTCCCACCAGTTCTGTGAACAAGCAGAGGCAGGCGTTGATTAATCCGATAAAAATACAGCGACGCCTCATAAGCTGAAGGTCAAACGTATTGTTCCGATTTTGTTTTATTTATTTCGTCTATTGTTATAAGGAAAGTAGGCTGTTTTAATGACATTTTGGGTATTCGGAGACGGAGCATAGAGAGGCCGACGTCAAAAAGCTAAAGGCAAGGTACATGTTCTTGTATGGCTGCAGAGTACCGACATACTCGCAGCAAGCTCACATCGAATCTACGTACTTCACGGTAGACGTGTAATATTAAATTACAATTCTCTTGAGACAGTTTCGAAACAGACGTTACAGAAGATGTTAATTATTTAGGTGCAAAATGCTTTAGTTACTCAGTTTGATGTTTAATTGACTGATTGGCCGACGGACACCGTTGGAGATTGTGCGCTGGCGTTCGAGCTCGTGGAGGAGGGGTGCACATTGTTTCGGCATATCCATGACCCCTTATTATACCACCGATTTCTAGAACGCTTTACACTGATAATAAGTGGCCGGTAAAATAATAAATGTTTTAGTTTCGGTTCATACGCAGTAGATCGCCGAGGTCAAAGGAATTAAGTGGACGAAAAATTTAACGAAAGAAATTGGTATAGGTCTGTCAATACAAAATGTGCGTGTCCGTTGAAAGTAATTCGGTCGGTGTCGACGAGGAAGTTGGTTTTCAGTACTCAGAGTCTGCTGAGCCGACTACTCTGGAAAGAGAGGGAGAGAGGAGGAAATATAGACATTCCCACAAAGTGCGAGTCGTTTCAATAATTGGAATCGCCGGGAGAAGAATTTCTGACCAGCACCTCTGGTTTGGAGAACCACATTCCCTTCTCGCGCGACATTTTTTTCATCTTAATTCATCAGTTCATCTTAATCGTGAGTACTTCCTCCCACAGTCATTCTTCTGGAGGGAGAAGGGCATAAGCCTCTGAAAGCTAGTTTTCCCAAAAAGGGAAGACTTTGAGTAGAAATTAAATTCTCCAGCAGGCTTGAGTTTCCCTTCCTTTCAGGACCTCCTCGTTTCTGTCGCTAATTTTCGCATATTTTCTTATTTCAATCCTTACTATTTCAAGACTTTTGATTTCTGTTCCTCCATCTCAATAAATTTTCGAAACCTAAATGTAAGTACCCATTGAGGATGCTTCGCATACTTTCGAAGAAATCAAAAAGCCAGGAAAAAAAACTCCTGACTGTGCGTCCACACAGAAGAACATGCAGTCTGCACCCATGTTAGAGTAACCTATGCAACTTACACGACACGTGAAGCATTCACACTGCACAATAAAGTATTGCGTTCGAAATGTGCATTGAAATATGACATGACAACCGAGGGGGTGCTAAATTTCATACAAATCCTTTCTATTTTCGGAAGATTTTTTCCCCTTTCCTTCAAAAACTCCTAATAAATTCACTCATGATCCTCCGGATTTCATTTGCTTTGTCATCAACCAGTCTATCACCTGAAACTAAACGATTACACTTTTCTCTTATTGCAGCTAGAAAAAGAGATCAAGTACGACGTGAGAAGTCGAATTCGAGCACAGATCCGACTGGTGAAACGTCAACAGGAGACGAAGAAAACTTCATCACGAACACCGTCCCCAGAGAAAACACTCTCCAGGGATACGAAGGTACGTATGCGAATCGGAAAAAAATTACTTCAGTCGTGTACATTGACCAGCTGAAGTATCACACGTATCGACCTGACTCTCTGCCTGCAGAAGACAAGCAGCAACCAAAGCAGCAGAGTCGTTACATCGGTTGACAACAGCGCCAGTGATCGCCGAGATGCGGTGAAGAAACGTTTGTTCGAGGACGAATCGAATTTCAGAAATAATGAAACCAGGTCCTCCTATTATACGTCGAGCTCCACCAAAATTGAGAAAACCAGTCGGACTGACAGTAGTGTCAAGCTCTCAGGTATGAAAATTATGTTTACTCCGTTAATTAAAACGCATGAAGAGAGTAGCAACCATTTAGCTTGGTATAAAGGTTCCACAAATGCACCGATAAATAATAACAAAAAATGAATAAAATGAAAGCGAAACAGAAAAAATGGAATTTTTAACCAACACTCAAGTTGATGAATAATTTAAAATTTCAGGGACGTACCGAACAGGTTTTTCGGGTGGGTGGGGGAGGGGTGAAAGTCCCAAATGATTCAACTCAAAATTCCCAAGCATGAAAGTAAAAAAAAAAAAAACAAACAAACAAACAAACCTCTTGACTGGTGAATTTTTCTCAAATTCTCAACTCAAAATTACCAAGTATCAAAGAAGAAGAAGAAAAAAAAAAGAAAAAAAAACCCTTTAAAACATTTTGACTTGTTGGATTTTAATCCCAACTCTACCGAAATTACCCAACTCCGCTTGACTGAAATGGTGAATTTCTGCTAAGTACAAAATTCCTACGGGGGGAGGGGAGAAGAAGCCACCCCCCCATCGGTACGTTCCTGGAAAAGTTGTCAACTCACCGAGTTTACTTATTGTAGTCTGTCACTCGGTCACGACACTCCGACTTTATGAAACTTCAATGCCAGAGGCAGCGACAGACTATGCTAATCGAAATGTGACTTGACTGCTTTTTACACCGAGTTTTCAATGGTTTCTGAAAGATTATCTGATTTAATGTCAATTTCGCGAATTTTTCCAAGTTCACCTGATATTGGTGATTTTTGAGTATGGTGAGTAGATATCAACGTAGACACAAAATATCATTTTCCGTCAAATTCATGCTTTTCAGAGCTGGAGTGCAAGTAAGAGGCATGTGGCAATCATCTTTATCCAATTATAGACCAATACAAGTTACCTCAGGGATTTCCTTTCTCTTTACTGGTGACACGCAGGAGGAGGGCTGAAAGCAGGGATAGGCAAAGTCATAATATGATATTTAGATTAAAAATAACAAGAAGATCATGATCTAAGATCATCAAAGGTTATTAGATTCGTGATCGAAACGATTGTGATCTTTTTCTGATTCATAAACGTATCTAAGGTCAAAAGATTACAAAAACTGGGTAGAATCGTAATTAAGTAATCGTTTGATTTGAATCAGTGATTTTTTCGATTTCTCAAACGAGCTGCAAATCATGATCTTAGATCACTGGATTCATCATTTTGTTCATCCCGAAGGCCAATTCGTCAGTTGTAGCTATTCAGGTCGCGGGGAAAGCATATACGATCACCAAGTCTAATTTTATATTACTAGTAATAAGAGTCTTGTATTTTGAATCGTAGCTCTACCAATTTTTTTCACACGAATAAACAACTTTTCTGCAGTTACAGAATGTTTCGCACACCCCCCCCCCCCCTCCCCATGCTTATCTTTTAAATCCAGGGGTGTACTGAAAGAAAATTGTTTAAAATAAAAAAAAAAAACTCAAAACTGGGTAAGCAAAAAAAATATTCCAATGTTTCCAGTAATTCGAGTTGGAAAATAGGTAAAAACGTTTCAGAAAGTCTCAGATTTTTCAACTGGGAACCACTGATTTTCCAACTGAAACTAATAATTGTTAAGCCTTTGGGGAGGGTGCTTTTTCTCTCCGGTAAGCTTCGGTTGATGGGATAAAAAGAGGTCATAAGGAACATGGTCCAGTTTCTCTCCGGTTGAAGAAATTTTTGCCCCCTGAAGGGGCTCAAATGTACCAACACCTGTAAAATTATCAGTACAGAGGTACTGAAGGAATTGTTGAGATAAGAGTTTTTTGAGGATCGCTGATTTTGAATATCTTATCAGATTTTCGATCCGCTCTTAATTTTAGCTCTCAAAATCGAAAGTTTCATTTTTCAGAGATGGCAAAATTGACCCAGAAAATCGAAAACCAAGCACCGAAAGTTTTCATTTCAATATCTCACTTGGTAAACGACTCCAGTCTAAGCCCCGTAGTTTAAAATTTCACAACTGAAAATTAATACTTTTACTTTATTGTTAAGTTCGAGACTATCTCACAGGCGGATGCAGGAATCACTCCTTGGAAATGAAATTCATAAGGTACAGAGATTAAATTTAGTTTTCTTCTCTTCTCCCGTCCTATGCCAAGGGCTTAGATTAATTGGGTGCTCCCAAGTTGGCAATTGAATCCATTTAAGAGTTGACAACGAGAACCTAAAGCTGTAAGAAGAACATTTTAGGAGCTTTACACGTCATGGCCTTTTAAAACTCATTCCACTGTTGATGCTCCACCCAGATTTTGTTATGGGTCGTTAAGACTTATTTAGAATCTACGAAGACTAAGCGGATTGCATTACAATTCATTTGACGTCCTCAGAACTCGTATAGATTCTGTGGAAACTCATTATCAGCTGCAGATTCAACGAGACAGCAGGCGAACATTCGCCCAGAGACTCCCTTTCTGAAAAAATGTCACGCCACCTGGACTTTCCTCCCCAACAAAGAATAGTAAATTCCTTTAAGGGGAGGCTGAAGGGCCCAGAGGGGCCTTTTTGTAGGGGAGGCTTAGTTAGCAAGTGTCCTCCTGCCAATCTGTTGAAGCTGACACAACAAGGTCCCTCCCCGTTAAATCGTCTGATATTTTTTTTATCAATCTTTAGAGGCTTTCATTAGAATCGTGCAGTCTTTCTCTGCGTACAAAAAAATCTCAGCAAAATCATATACTTTTTTGGGTGGGGGAGAACAGGGGGAAAAGCTTTTAAAACCAGTACACATTTTTTCTTCCAACCTCGAAGTAAAGATTGTGGGTCCTTCAAAACGTTTGCTGACTAACCATTCTGCCTTGAATCCGCCACTACACATTGTAGCTCTTCTAAGATTCGTCAAAATTAAAAGAGGATAAGACTTATTAAGACTATTATTAACTCTAAGGAGGCTTATTTTAGGACGTGCCCAAGCTCTATTCGAAGTAATTATGGTTCATTTAGACTCTCTTAAGTGGAAAAACTAATGAAGATAGGAAGATGCGATTTGTTTCATTCGTGATTTTTTTCTATCAGAATTGTCAAGAAAGTGAAAAATGATTTTTGATACTAGAGGCATATTTCATGATTCCAGGTCACATTTATTTTTAGTCAAGTCGTAAGCTACCAAGTTTTTTCCTAAAATGTCACATTTTCGGGAAAATGGAAGGTTCAGTAGAGGACGTAAGACATGATATCAAAAATAAAATAAAATATAGGTTTTATTCTCCGCCCTACTGCGTTTTCAAATTTGAACTTAAGATATCTGGGCCCAAATATAAAAATGTGGTATTTTTGGAAAATTTGAATTTCAGTACAGGACACAAGACTTCGTATCAAAACTTATTAAAATAAACTTATTATTTCTCCGTACAATATCCGTCTTTTCTACTGTGTTATGTTTTCAAATTCAGACTTCATACTCGTATTTCTCAACCCATCCTAATACTGACTTTTTCAAACTTTGTATGGAAGTAAGGACTAATTCAAACTTAAGTCTACTCTTTTAAATATGGGGGGGGGGGTCTCATAGAGGATTGACAAGTAGCAAAATAATTCTGAAAATTATTCTTTCGCTTGTATAATTTTTCAGGTTTTTCGAGAGCTTTAGGATGGAGAGGCTTACTCCCTGTTTGGGTGATGCTTAGGTCCAATTCAGACCTTAATCAAGCTCTTTTTTACTCAGAAATAAAATCCTAATTGAAGAAAATGGTCACTCCCGCCATTTACGCCTTTAGTCCACCACTGAATTCCTCGATCAAATGACAAGTTTTCAAGAATGTTAAAAATCCACCGTATACAGCTCAACTTTTACTTTCGCGGGGGTAGGGGAGAGGAAACATCTTGTGACCTAATACTTCCTATTCAGTTTTCTCATTTGATCATGAAAAAGTTCTACGCTTCAATGGAGTTGTTCCAATTCTGTGACATTTCTCCAATACTCGTCAATCAGTTCGAACTTTTTTTACTGAGCAGGGCCGTTGCCCCTATTACACTTTCCGTGTACCCGATCCGGCTTCACGAGCAATGTTGGAAAGCTCATGGCGAATGGTGCGTCCCACTATCAATTCAGCTCTAATTTGGACCTCAAAACTGAAGCGTTTGAAAATGGGTTTACGATTAACGTTATTGTCCACCTGCGCTCTAGCATAATGAACTCTTGTTCGGTAACAGAATATAAAAAAATTACGGGAACCTCATCACGGTAGTTCGAAACATTTTGAATCTTAATGGCGAAGCCCTCGATGCTCGCGAACATCATTCCAGAGCACCATCGTTATTCATCACTGGCAGACTTGCTCACTTCGAGTCCATAACCGCAATCGGCTTTTCAATATTCATCGCATAAATTAATTAAAACCTAAACGCCTCAATAAACGTCGAAAACGGTCGTCATTTTTCGCGCAGAAAAATAATTAGACATTTTAACCGGGTGGTTGATAATTGAATTTTAATTAATCGTTAAGCCCTATATAAGGTTAAATGAGCCACAGCGTGGGGGAGTCGGAAGGTGTACGTACATATGGTACATGTATATGTATATGATATACACATGAGTGTACTCGGTCTACTGGATATTGTGAAGTACTAGACTTATAGGTGTACATCGGGTGTTTATTTTAATTTCCACTTTTTTTCACCGTCGAGTGATAGATAGATCTTCGTTCTGGAGAATAGCGAATCTTCTTTGAGTGACAAATTTTTCTCTCCCACTCCCCCCTCCAAAGGAGGCTAGAACGTCCCATCAACTCTGGAATCTTAAATAGAAACCTATTGAGTGAAATATCGGAATAGGAGTTATTTAGTTCACTTATTTAAAATATCGCATCATTCTTGATCTAGCCCCGTCTGGGCCCCAAATTTGAAGAAATAGGCAAAAATGACTTGGAATAAAATATCAAGTGAAGTGTAAAAATACAGGTTATTTGAGTCACTGACTTCGAATATTGTTTCAGACGTTTAATCCGACCCCCATCGAAGTACCAAATTCGAAAAAAAGCACGACTAAACTTGGAATAAAAGGTTTTTTTTTGGTCGCTGGTTTCAAACATCGTGTTAGATTTTGGATCCGACCTCGATTTGGGCCCAAAACCAAATCTTACCCCTTGAAATAGATCAATTCGACGTTGCCGAAAAATTTAAACCAGGAATTCTATCAAAATAAGAATTATTTCGAATCACCCATTTCAAAAATTCAATCAAATTCTTCGTCCGAAACCAATTTGGGGTCGTTTTGTTTAAAAATTCATCCATATGTTTAATCGGATTCCAATTATAGTACCTCAAATAAGATTTTTCCCTAATCCAAAAGACAAATTTGCAGACTATTCCATAAAAACAGGAAAAAAAATTGAATGACCTCGTATTGGAGTAAGTTGAAGCAGTTTATTCCAGAAGAAAAATAAAAAATTCTCTCACATGAGAAGAACTCCGTTTCCTTCTTTGGGAAGGAAAAAGAAAATTTCGGTTCGTTCCTTTTTTTGAGGAATGAAAAAATAATTCGTTCACTTTTTGTAAAATGAGTAACTCATTGAAGAAAATAGTTTGAGATAAGAGAAGAATGTCATCTCAATGTTCCGAATGAGAAGACCTTACGGGGTGTTTACAAACATTGGAAAGTAAAAATGAAGTATTTTTTTAGGACCCCTTGCAGGACTGTAGCCGGCATATTTTCCATCTTTTCCCCGAGTGGGCAAATCTTTTTGTTTGTTTCCAGTCATTTTATCCCCTTTACCTCTCCCGCCTTTTTACTTCCCCATCACCCCTTCTTGTGAACAATACACATTCTCATTCATTGGATAGTAATTATTATTATTATTATTATTATTATTGAAAATTCCAATCTTTTAGAACGAACGTTGATTTTTGAGGGGTGTAGTTTTAAAAATATATACTAACAAAAATGAAGGACTTCTCAATTGTTTTTTTAATTTCAGCACTTTTCAGAACTTTTAGGACGTACTTTCAAAATTCAGGACTTGAAGAACTTTTCAGCAGCAGTAGACACCCTGCTTTAATCTTATTATTGAAGCAAGACTAAACAAATTATTCCAGTTCCTCAAAAATAAGAAACATGTTCTTTCACTGAAAAAAAGGAAGAAAAACAGATTTCTTCTTTCGGTGAGAACTTCATTCCTCTCTTTCTAGAAAGAGAAGAAAGTCGCCCCTTTTTCTCTTGTGAATGAAATGAATTTCTTCCCTGATCTTGAGGAAACAAACTCTTCTTATTCTTTGAGAAAGGAGAACATTGTTTCTTCCATTTTTTGAATGTAAAACGTTCCTCTCTTCCAAGAACCCAAGAACAGAACCCGTTCCTTTCCTTACGGAAAGAGAAGAAAATTATCCTCACTCTTTTTTTCACCAGTACTTTTTCTTTCTCGTTGAGAAACGGGAAACTGCAACTTTTCTTCGAATGAGAAGAAACAAAATCATCTCTTACACTATCTGAATAAAAGTATTCGTGTTTCACTTTTGAAGAAGAAAAGGCTGGAACCTTTATTTGTGAAAACAAACGAAAATCACGTATGTTCATGAGACGAAATTTGTTGACAGAAGATAAAAAGGACGATTTTCTTATTGAAACTTTTCGAACTTCAATAACGAAAATGTGCATAGGTTTTTTCTCGATTGATTTTAGGCAGTTTTCATGTCAGAGTTGTTTAAAAACTAATAATAACAAATTGAATTCAGTTTTCAAATTTTGCGAATCATTGTTTTCTTCAATTGTATCATGACTTATTGACCGTTTTTCCAAAATGATTAGAATTTTCCATAAATTTGGCTGAATTTATAAAAAAATGAGTTGGTTGGAAATTCTTGTTACCGAATTCAGTTGAATTTATCGAAAGTTATAGTCACCTTGGACATAATAGTCAAAGAATAATGACAAGAATTTTGAAAAAATTTCGAAATCTCAGAGGCAAGCACCTCTTACGAAAATGAAAACTTGATCCTTTTCATGAGGAATGCGAAAAACCCGACCTTCCGTAACTGATCCAGTATCTAGAATTGAACTAAATACCAGAATAAAGATCTTATGTATTGCTGAATACAAAAATTTCATTCTCCAGTTTTGATCATTAGTTTAATTTACTCGTATGAAATTTTGCTCTTGTCGAGTAAGGAATTTAGACTCTTAAAGTTCTCGAATGGGGCAGTCTCATAAAGTCACTGGTCCAAAAGAAAGCTAATGCCGATGATTTGTTTAATTTTTCAAATTGCGCCAGCGTAGGTCAATGTTGAAGCTTATTCGGATTCGTAGAATAGTTCATTTTCGTGTTATCGTGAAGTACCCTGCAAATTGGCCTTTCGGAAAAGGGAAAAGTCGTATTTCTAGTGCTAATTGCAATTACTAAATTTTCGAACAGAGTGATCTCAAAATACCGCTCCCCGACAATTGGGTCGATTTTCTGACGTAACTCAAATCAATTTTGTCCGTTTAAAGGAATCAAATTTGAATCTTAGAGTCACAATCAGGGTCTGATCAAATATAATTTAATCTGACTTTCGAAGTAAATCACAGGAAACTCCCTTATATTGATACTCTAGAGCGTTCGGGAAAAGTCAAATTGGTCCTTTCAAGGGGAGAAGGGGGTCGAATTTAGTGTTCTAATCGCGTCCGGATTGAAAATTTAGTTAAATTTTCGAGCTTGGTGACCCAAAACCCGAATTCCGATTCGTCGTTTGATTTTTCAAGTTGAAACAATTTTGCCCATTCGAAGGGATCAAATTTTTATTTGTGGGTTCTAAATGGGTTTGGACGAAGAATCCGATTGAAGTTTTGAAATTTGCGATTCAAAAAAACCCTACTTAGATTACCGTTTTCAGTTCTTTCAGGAAAGGAGAATTGGCTCATTTGAAGGGGTCAAATTTGGGTTTTGAGACCCAAATCGAAGTTGTATCGAAATCTGATGCGATATTTGAATTCAGCGACCCAAAAAACCTTGTTTCGATACGTGTTTTGTTATTCCAAATTAATTTTGCCTTTTTCTTTTCAAATTTGGGGGTCCGGAGGGTGTCAGATCGAGAATCCAATGCGATATTTGAAATCAGCAACCCAAAAAAACTTCTTTTGATATTTTGTTTGATTTTTTATTTCAAGTCAGTTTTGCCTTTTTTCCGAATATGGGGCTTCGGAGGGGGTCGAAAATCTGAGGAAATATTCGAAATCAGTAACCTAAATAACCCGGTGAGAAAAAGTGGAAATTAAAAGGAAACACCCTGTATATGGATGTACATGTACACAGTGCATCCATTCCGGGTAGACCGTAGGCAGGAAGATGTACACACGCTGGAGCACAAACAGTTATGAAGATAATTTGCGGAGTTACTCCTTCCTATGTAGATGCAATACACACACACGCAGCATATAATGAAACGCTGGCCATAAATTTACTTTTGCGACAACGCTCTTTGTCACCACGAACAATAAAGCGAGGAACGCGTGTATATAAACTGTTTTTACGTTATTTATCGTTATTATTATTTTTCCCGTTTAATTACAAAATTTACTAGAACTGATGAATGGCCGAGGTGGGAAGAGACGCGCCCAATTATATTTAATTGAAACTCGATGCCGAGTCAAGGTACCGTTCAGAGTCGATATCGAGGTATGAGGCATGTTCGATTTGGAAATTCGGAAATTTAAAATGTCAACGCGATGGAGAGAATGAAAAATAATATTGTTCCAAAATCAATGTTATAGTTGGATTCGGGAAAGTAAGTAGTAAAACCTCACCTTTGGTAGCGGTTTTACTCACTTTTTCGAACTTACTACCACCACTTAAATCACTTTTACGCCTTGAAAATGACTTCTGTACATCTACACATCTAAAGCAACATTGCCAACTTCTTTGTCCGCCTTTGCTTACTCTCACTCGATAGACGTCTGTGGGTTCAACGTGATGATTAGCTTGAATATAAACTAAAAGAGGCTTGGCATTTTAAAGTTGATAATTCCACTTCCGAAAACTTTTGATGGTAAGCCGCAAAATATTGTCATAGGAAGGCGAGAAGACATTTCACGGAAATATTCTATAGTTACAAGCATCACCGCTGGAAACGAGGAGTGATTTTCCAAAACGTAGAAAGTTCAACTTTTCTGGTTTTCTGTCGTCAGGGGATGGAAACCCCACCTCAACATCTCTTTGTGCAGTTACAAAAAAATTTCCTTCGTGGTATTACTACATTAGCTAATGAAAAAACTGATTTCCAGAACACAGGTAGTCCATTCGCTGTGTGCTCCCATTCAGGGGCGGCGATCTGTATTTTTCCCAAAGGGACGGAAGAGAGACATTTTTGATAATATTATCGATCAACATGTCATTCTTTTTGTCTACAAAAAATTCATTGTCACTTGAATTGGGTGCGGAGCATAGATGAGAGGAAAGGGATAAATGATACTTCATACCCCTTACCCCTATGCCCTTCTCTATTCTGACACCACAGGTATATTGACTATACCTAATGGAGGAAATCGTATACACGCAATTTTTCCTGAGGGGTGTTACTCATGAGTTCTAGGTGAGGGGCACGTGTCCCTTCAATCCCCTAAGATCGCCACCTCCGTTCATATTCCAAAACACAGTAAGTACATTTCACGGGATGTCTACGCGTAGGGTCGGAAAACACTTTAGCATACCGTAATCTTTAATCTTTTTTGAAAATTTTCTCGGAGCATACTGAGAAATAAAAATATTCTCCTATATGCTGGGGATTTTCTACATTTTCTTCACACTCATACACTTACACGTATAAAACTGGAAAAATAAAATATACTCAGAAAAACAACGAGTCCAAAAAACCTATTTCGATAGCCTGCTCAAGTATTTTATTTTTATTGTTTCAAGAGGAAAATTTAGATTTTCGGTATGAAATCGAGGTAGGATCAAAAATTCAATAGAATATTTAGAATCAGCGCTTTAAAAAAAAGGTGTTCCTACACTTTCTTTTTCCTAAATCAAGTGAGTTTTGCCCATTTTGAATGTAAAATTTGGATCTTGAAGCCGAAATCGAGGCCAGATCAAGAATTTGATTTGAACCAACAGAGTTCGATAGTTTTCCGTACCTTCTTATTTGAAATTCAAATATGATATTACGTTCAATCCCTATTCTGGGGAAGGAGAAAGGTTTATTCCCGAACTAACGACACCTGACTGATTTCGAGAACTAAGAATCTGGAACAGGTACATCTTTGTCATTCCAAAACGCAGTAAGAGCATCCATTATCAGGGTGTCCACCAAAATCGGAAAATGAAAATCCGAGACTTTCCGGCACTTTTCGGGGACCTATACAGGATTTCTCCGGGACCCATTGGAAAAACGTTTTCCTCTCATCCCTTCTTGAAATCCAGCAAGGAACACACCCAATCATATCAATTTTTCTCGCAAAATTTAATTTTCTAATTTATAGAAAAAATTACTATTCTTTAGATGGTTTTACCAGAGTCATTTAGACAAATTCCAGGATATTCCGGGTTTCCGAGCCCTCTTTGTAAAATCTGAGACTTTTCTAGGGTTTCGCGGTTTTCCGGAACCAGTAAACATCGTGATCGTGTAATCTAATTCCAGGGTTTCGAGGTTTTCTGAAACCAGTATACATCCTAATCGTATAATCGAATCCCACATTTTAGAATTTTTTAGTTTCTGTTTTTGCAGTTTTGAAAATTAAATTTCTAGGCCGAATCCTCTACGGAAGAATTAGAGGAAAATAAATCTAAATTGAAATCTGTAGGAAGTATATCGTACTTCCTGAAAAATTTATAAATAATATGCATTCACTAAACTTTGAAAAGGCACTGCTCGAATGCTTTTTCAGTATCTCCAAACTCGATTGAAACTCGAGAAGCTGGGAATTGATGATTTAAAAATGAAGATAGTTGAATCAAAACGGCCAACTTTGAGATAATCGATTGGGTTAGAGAAATTATAAGTATTTCTTGGTTTCTTACGTGAACCTTGGAATTAATACACCTTATTCTCCGAAATTATCGTCATAATATTATTTTAGCGCAACTATTGAAAATGCTCCTTCAGTACGTCCAATCTCTTCTAAAGCCCCAAAAATTGGTAATTTATCATTTAAATACGGAAATTGTCAACTTAGCTGAAAAAACCTGTTAGATATTCTCTAGTTCGCTATAAAATCGTTAATTTCAATGGAATTTCAATGTTTTTAATAGAAATAAAGTTCACGAGTCAATAGCATAATTGGTTCTTATCTCCTTAATAAAAAAATTTAAAAAAGTGGAGATCGACAATTTTGAAATGTCATATGCTTCAAGTGTAACTTATCGGATGTTTGTGAACAGAAAAGTAGAATTTCGGATATAACTGAGGGGCTTCTTCTCGACCGCACCATGGTCCACATTTTACGATAACACTCGTTTCGTTCTTGTTGAGTCCCTACCTCTTCTCACCTACTGTCAGTCAGTGATTCTGACCCTCTTTCTTTCTTTCTACTAGTCCGTCTGTTTATTTGTCCGTCCACCAGTCTATCGAACACGAATATCAGAATTTTTCCAAGGCAGATGAGGTAGGAATAGAGGGGGAGGGGCACGGTTGTAACTGACTGACTGACGGTCCATCTGCTGACTACCAGCCTTCTTTTCTAATTTGCTCTCAACCTCGAGCCCTGGAATCCGCCCTTTCGAGCATTACCTCAGAGACGTCGTGGAGGCTGTTAGGGCTGGCTTAGCCTTCTTCCCTTCTGGCCGAAAAACCGGCCTAGGTCGAAATCTGGCGAGTTGTTACGTGAATTCGCAAGAGATATTTCGCCACCCCTACCCCGAGTTCAGATTTCAGATCGAAACCAATGTCATAATTTGCTGCTTGGTTAGTAGATGCCTCCCTACTAAATTTGCCAATATCTTTGGAGAAGATCAAGAAAGTACAAAATTTCAAAATTCGAGTAACAAAATGATGCAAAGCCGACACCAGATTACGATACCGATTTCGACTCGGAATTTCAGCTTGAGATAGAATGTCCCTAGCCCCCAAAAGCAATTGCTAATTTCTCGGGAGATAATCGTAACCGCGAACAAAATTAAAGAATGTGAGTACAGAGTGATACAACAAAGTAACTAAGTGCAAACTTATCATACCAATTTCAGTCTGAAATTTCATTAGGGGTAGCATTTTTACAAACCTCTCTTCTATGAATTTATTGACATCTTGGGTAGGCGAGGGGCATGAAATCTGGGGATGCGAGTACAGAATGGTACAAAATAAGTACAAGATTATGACATCAATTTCGGAGAAAATTTTGAGGGGGCGAGGGGGGCAAGAAAATGGACCTCTTATAGGTCAAGCAAATGGACTTCCAGGAATGACGAATCCGTTCTTAAAAAGTTAGTCGAACTTTTATCCTGATAAAATATGAGACTCCACTCCTCTTTCCTCCTCTCAAGAAAATTCATCTTGACAAGGTGATTACATAATTAAACGAGGTGTTTCACGGAACAGCCTAATCCCTTCCCCCTTCATTTTTCAAACATGCAATTGGATTGGCGCGGGATACAGAAGGATGGGTAAATATTACAATTTATTTCTGTATTTCACGCAGAATTGACGCCAAAAATGAATTATTCAACGACTTTGAAACCCCCAGGAGTATAAGTATGCTCATTTCGTTACATTATTGCAGTATGTTTCGAAGTCAATACAGCACAACCAGCCAAGTGCAGTTTTTAAGAGATCTCAATAGAGGGAACAAAAAAGTCCAAGATCATAGAGGCATAGTTCTTCCAGCTCCGCCTACTCGTACCTAGTATGTTTCTAACAATTTACCATCGCCTGCCCCACCTAAGATGGTAAAAATTTCACTGATGGTTCAAATTAAAGATCTGAAAAGTTAGATAGCTTTCTAAAATCTCTCCGACTCTCTCTTAAACGTATCTAACTACCAAATAGAGAACCTTAGAAAAAATGGATTCAAGAAGACGCCAGCACAAAAATCAATCGTGAGATAGAGGCAGAAGTACCCTGTCTCCCCCTCCCTAACAAAAAAATTAGGAATACAAAGTATCATTCTGTTCCCCCAAAGATTGAAAAAAAAATTGAAAGAACTTCACTACTTGAAGAGGATTGGCAAAAAAGCACGTATCTTAATTCTCGACAGTCTTGAGCAATCGATACTTTTACGTTTTATACAAAAATTAATAAAGAATTATTGACCTTATACCGATCTGTTATGTTATCAGTACAAATTCAGCCCCCCTTAGCTCATTTCATTCCTAGCGTACTCAACATGCCTAAACTTGATCCAAAATTCATAAAAATATTGACAATCAGCCGAAATATTTCTTAAACACAGTCATTCAAGAACAAATTTTATCATCAAAAAATACATTTGTGCATTTACTATTTGAACTCAGTCCAAACTGCGAAGTTGCAGTCTGCTGTCGCGCAGCTCTATTACTCCATCAACAACACAATATTGGAGATAAAATTTTGCATGGAAATTTCTATCAGCAATATAGACACACTTGGTAATCAATTCGAAAGGAATAACAATAATGAAAAAAAAAAGTTATAGAGCCTCGTTGCTAACCTCACAAAGAGTATTCAGAGATCTTAAGGACAAATTTTCGAGATGTTTGGAGATTCACAAGATGTTTTGCTGGTAACTTTTAACAGACGAGAGAACTTTTTTTTGCTTGTTGACTCAAATTAAAATTTTTTGTACCTCCCCACCAAACAGAAACTTTCGACGTCACCGATTTCTACGAATGAAATGAAGTGCCTCTCAGTGATGCGAGAACACTGTTAGAAATCTGAGAATGCAGCTAAGAAAATAGCAATGTTGTGATTGCGCCCCATAATTCTCTAATCTTACTTCAGCTGAAAACCCCTATTGTGAAAACAACCATAGTCAGTTTCGATTCTTTGACTTGAGTGACAGACTAAGCTACATCCACTACTTATAGATGGATGAACTACCTGCTAGTTTTCATTCTCAATGATTTGATAAAAAAAGCTGCAACGTTTTTGCATAATGGCTGCGGATATAGCTCAGTCTATCATTTAAGTCAGAAAAATCGAAACTGACTATGGTTGTTTTCACAGTAGGGTTTTAATTTTTCCGGTATTGCTTGCATTTGAAAGATGTCGGCCACTATGCGGTGCTTCGTTTTGCTCAAGCAAATATTTCAAGACAAAACGCAAGTGGAAATTTTCGATAGTATCGGTCACGATACCTGTTTCCATTAGTTTAATAGTGTGTTACTCATATTACATGTTTTTTTGTGTGTGAATTATTTGATGAGTCACTGATGCGAAAACGAGAAGGGTCGGTATTGTGTAATTAAACTGGGGAGAAATTGCTCAGTTGGGGGGGGGGGCGGAGAAGAAAAATTCGCCGACAAAATTTGTAACAAATTGAAAATTTGTCGATTTTTCAATCAAAATATATTCAACCCCGCACACCCCTCCATAGTTTCGTCCCTGAAAAAGGTAGGAAAAAAATGAATTCTCGGAGCATCTACATATGTAGGTACACTCGAACAAAACAGCGATTCCATTTTGGAACTTTCTTCTCTAGTTTCTTGCGAAAGTTGACATTGAATAACCCGTCGATAAGTGAAGTGAAAAACGTGACCAGCGTACAAACTCTCAAATGAATTTTGCATTTCCCAGCCCACTGAATACGACGAGAGCTTTTGGTTCTGCTACAGCAGCGCCTACACTCTCCATTCAAAAACGTCCAAGTCTACGCAGAAAAGACCACATCCATTTAAGACATAATTACGACCATACACTTTCGGTATATTCGCTGCCTTTGAATATGATAGATGTCTTTTCTATTCGCCGCACCCCGATCGACGGAAGTCATCCTTCAATCTCGACCGTTGACGCGCTTAATATTCGGACCGCGTGCGGCCTTCAAAGGTTCTTTTTTCGTTTCATTTTCCCGCGCTTCAAAATGGCCGGCGCAATCGGCGAAATCACGCCCGAAACTAATAACATCGCGATGAACGCACCAGCGCCGCCAACGTCAACTGCACGCGACGGAAGAACGTGAAAATCACTCGAGTGTGAATGAAATGCGGCTCTTAGAAAGAAATTTATAGGTAGTTTAGAATAAATGAAAGTGTGAAATTAAGGAATAGTGTTACACAGCCGTACAGAGAGTCTTGAGCACTGTAAACGGTATCCAGTTGTACGAAATGAGTGTAATTTCATTCGGTTTAAGCGTATGTAGGAAAACCTAGGTATAAACACCTCTTTGCACGACAACTACACTCGAACAATCTGGATAAGCAAGAGTGATTTTTTTTCTTACACTCCACGTGACAAACTAATCTAACACGCCCGTCTCACCTCGCCAACTCAGACGTCTGACTCATGCTCGCTGAGACGCGCGAACATCTCGACGGTACGCGCGTTCACTCTGCCATCAGCCATCATTAGTAATAGCGATTAAACGTACGCGATCTGGTTTCCGTGCTTCCTGTTTATTTTCTCATATTTATACAAAAAATTGGTAAGCAGACGCGACCGAATTCCGCACTACAGGAACTGTAAGCTGGCAGCTGGGGTGAGTACCGCAATATTTTCTACGAGCGCTGGTTTCGTACACGCGGTAAAAATGAGCCAAAGGCTGGAGTCTGGTTCCCCAGACTGACCTGTTGCTGACCCATACCTGCGGCACGGTAGGGTACTCAGTACGGCCATCTAAGGTTGTTTACGCTAATTTCGCATGCACCTATATCACACTTCGAACCGAAAAATATTCGACCATTCCCTAGTAACGGGCAAATAAAGCTGGGGAACTGTTTCATTTTGAGAGACTTAAACCAGTTTGGAAAACCAGATTTCAAAAAGCCGAGATGGTTTCGAAGTACATTCTCACTTGAAACAGCCAGCAAAAGGCGAAACTGCTGTACAGTGGTCCGGTACGGTACCCCAGCCGACACGCTCTCGTCTTCACGAGCTGCAATATCGTTTGATAACATTTAGGGCGATACCCGTGCACATTAGGACGGCTCTCACTTCACTCTTTGTGGAGATTTTTCCGGAAACAATCCTCCCGCTTACCCCTGTAAATCAGTTCCAATAAAATAAATTTCTCTAACGTTTCAGATCGATCAAATAAAGGGGCACGTGTCACGTGTACCTCCCCTTCACATGGAAAGATAATATGTGAGGACGCATGGGAAAAGGAACCGCTGAACCAAAATTTTATTTTATTTTTTATTTTATACATTTTACCCTCTCTTGCCGACTGGTAATACACAGGTTATTGAAGGAGGGGGGGATAAAAATGAAAACCGACGAGGGTCATACAAGCATACACTTTCACTTGCACTCCTCCCTTACACACAAGTCTACCCACAAGCACGTATACGCACACAAGCACACACACTATCTTTTTTCCATGTACATTATACACATACATAAGCAAGCATACCCAAACACGCGCCATTCACGCAGACATTGATGATTCCAGCTATATTATTCGCCACATATTTATCTCAGTTTCCGTAATATTCTTTTTAATGCCCCTCTCCCCTTAGGATCTAATAGGTCAATGCTTGGGTGCTTTCGGATAAGTTCATTGCAATACATCAATCCTTTCACTATAGGGGAATTTCAATGAGTTTCCGTTCTGAAAGGTGGCAGGTAAAAAACGTTGGGGGAGCGACTGGCAGGTCGAGGAATACTGATTTGTATCTTTCCCATATGCGAGATTAGGATGTCGTTTACAGAGGTGAAACTTGACCTTCAGTTTGGAGGGGGGGGTGGAGAAGGAAAATTTGCCAACAAATATTTTTTGAAAACTACAAATTCGCCGACAAAACATTTCAAAATTTGAAATTAGCTGATTTTTCAATCAAAATATTTCTTAATTGAAAAAATAAATAAATAAAACAGAAGCATGGGCCCGGGGACTAATTTTTGAGAACGCCCTTGTACACTCAAAAAAAGCCCGCCTTTTTTCTACTCTTTATTTTTCTTCCTTCCTTCGTTCCTCTTTTTACCTTATTTTTGAAGCGCCTTTTTTACAGTGAGCCACTTGAGACATTCTCCTTCCTCGGCTCTTGTGCAAACATACACTCTCCGAGAGGTTTCTTGGATTCATTTAATACTATGATAATAAGACTGTTTTAACCCATCAAGACCTCCTCCTCCAAATTATGTAAAACTTTTAGGACTCTTTCAGACTTCTTTGAGACTTCCGAATTTGGTCAAGACTTTTTCAGGCTTCGTTAAAACATTATACCTTAGAAAATGAAAAATTCAAATGAACAGTTTCAAAATCGGCCGACTGTCAAATTATTGGGGTTTTTCAAACGCCCCCCCCCATGGTTTCGTCCCTGAAAATGCAGATTGGAACCTTATCTTCCAAGCGCTCACATTTGCGCACATGAGCATACCCTAGTCTGGGAAGGTAAGCTGGAAGGATATTAGGAATACTGGAGAGAAACACACAACTTCCTTTACACATTAAGGTAGTTGTTATTTACTCTTGGTGATCTTGTTTTTTCTAAATTTCCTCTGATTCGTCTCCTAAATTGGTTCTAATAAAATCAATAAGGATTTAGGGGAATCCATGCCACAAGCTCCCTTTCGTTCTTACGGGAAAAACACATGGAGTTTTGACTTTTATTCCAGACTAAATTTTCTTCCTACATTCACCAGGACCAAAGTACGTAAATTAAAAAATATGTTATAGAACATTTGCTGTCGGATTCAGCTTGTGACATTGGAAAATAAGTCTTTCGCTTTCAAATTTTAGACAGCCCCGTAGCCATGGGGGCAAGCTTGGGCTGAGCCCCCTCTAAAAGTATCTTGAGCTCCCCCTAGGCAGAGATACCACCATTAAAATTTTGTGTTCCACTACATTTTAATGTTTATAAACTTGTCAACCCTGATTTTGCTTTGAAAAATAGAAGAATCGTATGTTTGCCGTTCTTTATATGTGACGTGTCACAAGAAAAGGGCCCGAGAGTCCATGCAGCAGTTTCAGACATACAAGCCTTTTTCTTGTGTCACATTACAATATTCACAAACACAAAGGTAGGCTCGCGATCCAGTTCACATTGAATATCGATGGCTAAATGCCTGAATAGCTGTTTGAGAACTGATAACTTGATAAGTCCACAAAATAGAGTTTTTTACTTCCAAAAGTTCGAAAATTTGATCGTTCTAAGTGTTAATTTTTTTCACGCGATCTATTCAATTGTGTTTTCAATGTGTTGTCGGTAAGTTGAATCACCAGTTTTGATTATAAATTTTGAGACCAAATTCAATCAGTGGCGTAGCCAGGATCTTCCGGGGTGGAGGGGGGAGGGCAACGTGAGATTTTCAAGGAAGACGAAGTCGAAAATTGAAGTATTTTTCAAAAATCGTCGATATTAGAGGACTGTTGTAGGAAAATGAAGGTAAAATTACTACTCGAACGAAAATTTTTCAAAAAAAAACGTGTTTTAAAGCGAAAATTACTCATTTCTGCATATTTTACATTCAATTTCAGGTGCCTGGGGGGCATTCGCTCCCTTTGCCTCCCCTTGGCTATACCACTGCCTCGTAGAACTCTTCACATCATACTTATACTATGTGTATCCTCAAGCCCTCCCATGGTAAACAGTCTGTACCACCTACCGCAGATGGCTGGCTACGGGCCTGCTTTTAGATTTTAATAAAATGTTCAACTTTCTTAAATTTTGAGCTCTAGGTCAAACAGAGAATCTAGTAAGAACAGAATATTCACTGAAATTCGAAATTCAACGTTTACGACCGACTTTCAGATTTTCGAAATGTCTTCCACATCTCAGCTTTGTTTCAACCTTTCAGATAACGTTCGATACTCAGCTTGAAACTTTCGACTTTTGACTGACTAGTCTCTGACAGGAGTCCATTTTCAGAAACGAAATTTGACTTTTAGTTTGCGGAGGTGAAGAAGGAAAATTTGCCTACAAATATTTTTTGATAACTAAAAATTCGCGACAAAATCTTTTAAAAATTAAAAATTTGTCGATTTTTCAATCAAAATATTTTTAAATTGAAAAAATAAAATAAACAAACATTCATAAAAAATGAAAAATTCACATCAACTGTTTAAAATTTGCCGACTTCCAAATTATTGGGGGTGTCCACCCCCCTAACGTTTTGCCCCTGGTCGTTTACAAACAAAATTGAAGCTGCCTTCCGTCAAGTTTCCAAAGACTGGAGCTGATAACCCTAAAGTAACTCCTCATAAATAAGGTCATTTTGATAATACTGAGATTGTTTTCTGTACATATTTATGTATCGTAAACATTTTTCTTGAATTTTTTCAATTTGAGGAGTTACCTGTCAAAAGGGCGTCCGTTCAATGTGGGTCTTATGGAACGGACGCCCTTTTGACAGACAACTCCTCATTTGTTGATTGAGTTTTTTTGGTTTAAAGTGCCAAATGATGGATCCAAATTCTAGTCTAGACCTTACGAGGAATATAGAATTAATATGGTGTCAATTTTAAATAATGTTTGGGCATTTTTGTAAAGAAATCCGAGTATGGATCTTGCAGATTTTATTAAGTTAGATGATTGAAGTGAGGAATAAATGACAATTTAGAGTCAAGAATCACACGCAGGTCTCTAATTTCCAATAATTTGCTGTTCAATGGATGTCCTCCTCTATGGTATATTGCAAAGCTATGGGGTTTTGTTGTTTAGTGAAGGTTATTTGGTAACATTTTCTTAAGTTAAGAGGCAGGTTATTTTCTTTACACAGAGCAGCGTGGATGCGAAGGTCATCTTGGAGCTTAATGGAGTCAGCATTATCTGTTCACTTTTTTGACTCATTTTATGTAGAAACCCCTCAGAAAACGGAATTACAAGCACTTTCCCAGCTGTTTCACGAAGTTTCGATCACACCAGCAGATCCGAGATACTTCAATACCCCATAATCCGTGAAAAAAGCAAAAACGACAAAAGTGGACTTAACCCTTTTTGGTTCTAAGCGATTCACTTATAGTTTCCTTTTTAGTAGGCTCACAGGCACCTCTGGGATTTTATTATCGGAAAGATTACACCTCACACACTCAAAATCCAATTGATACATCCCTCCTCAGGTCCGTGGAGAGGAAATTCGGATACAAAATAAAAACTTACGGGCCCCCGTTTTCTTTTTTCTTTATTAAAGGCGCCTGTGGCGCGCGTCTTACCTACTTGTAAAACATTTTCCAGTGTACTTCGGGATTCCTAGAAAACCACGGGCCCGGGGCAAACTGCCCCCTCCCCCTCATCGGGCCTGTTCCTGCGGGGAGATAACATAAACAGAATCACTTTGTCTTTGGACTGTACGATAGAGATAGGACGTTCCTAATTCCCTAAATGTTGGAAATTTATAAGGATACTCCATGATGTTTTTATCGCATGTTTAGGTAACCCCTGTATTTTTCAGATTTTTCAAATACTGACTCGGGCCACTGTAAGTAAATCTTGATGCGATACACAAGATTTTTCAGATAACAGTTCATCGCGCTAAAATGTCCTTACCAAAGATGTAGATACAATTATAGTGCATTTTTGGCCACAAACCAACAATATTAGATTGATCTTCCAAGCTGATTTCAATTTTTCATTTTACATTTCCCCTAATCCACCACTATTCCCTGAATGACCCATAAAGTCTAGTGACGGATTGGCCATAATTTCGTCAAAATGCCGGGACACTCAAAATCGCTAAATTGCTACCTACAGTCCGCAAAATATTTTGGTGCAGCTTGCCTTTCTGTGGAAATGTACTTGGACAAAGAAACTTTTCTGAATAATTCTTTACTCGATGTTCAACTAAATGCTCCAGCAGAAATGATTAATGTTATTCAAAATATTTGAAAAGTTTTCGCGTCACCAACTACGAAACACTTCAGAAGTGTGAGAATCAAATTCGAAAATTTTCGAATAAGGGGCATCCTGTTGTGCGATGCAAGGGTCTTCGACTTGTGTACGATATATTCGGAAGATTTCTGATTACTTTCATATTAGTTCAGGGTTTCAATTTACTGCAGTTCCAGACAACCAGCCGTGAGCAACTCCGAGGCCTGAATTTTGAAAAAATACATTATTTTACCAAACATCTTGTTTTTTCTTCTGAGGGACTTGCGTACTCGGGATAATTTTGTCTCCAGTTGAATCAAAGTCTGGCAGGAGTCGTGCAACCAGCCCTTCTCTTGGTGCTTAGCTTTCGAGATTAACTTTCAGAGGGACCCTCGCTTCGCATCAACCCTCGAACGACAATATTACTTCAAGCGCATCTGCGCCACCAGTCCTCTCCGCTACAGAATATTCAAGTGGCTCATAACTGAAGTTCAAACAGACTCTTAATTACGATTCATGGAACCAAACCTCACAAGAGGAGTCTATATTTGAAACTTGCCGCTCCTTTCAATCATCGTATACACGTTTTCCATTCACGACCTCTCGAGCCGCCATTTAATTATACCTCTTCACACACGGTAGTTATGTAGCGTAAGTACAACATTAGCATGAGATATCCTCGATATTTCATTAACGTATCGTCGTACATGACACTGTTGCACACTCGCGCATTCTGTTATCCGTTTATTCTAATAATTAACGTTTTATGTTTCGCTAATGCCCCCCTCCCCCTTCCCCACGATAAACGTAAGTTCTTTTCACGGGCTTGGCACCGGTCATTACAACCTTCTCTCCTTCGACATACATGAGACGACGTAAATTTTGCTAGTTTTTTGAAAAACACGCTCGACACGATTTCCGCGTACTCGCAATTATAATGTAATTAATTGGCGTTTTTTAATGCAGCACGGTGCACTTGCTGTGTAGTAAGTGGACGAAATTGAAACTTGGTTTACATTCGCATGTACATATAATATGTTTAGCGACCGAGAGCTGCCCAGAGACGACCACTCAGACGACCTATCAGACGGATTTCGGTTCATCGGTTGGCGGCGAAACGAAATCCATAACGGAGTCGATAATCTCCAGTTACGGGGTCGGTCCGACCGACGAGAATGGCCGGCCACTGTTCGGACTCAAGGCTCTGCGAACCTCGGGCGAAGTCAAATTCGTCAATGACGGAGGTAGATAGTTTACCGCATGTACAAATCACGCGATCGCGACGCGGGGGAGGTTATTTATCTTATGTCGCCAAAATGATGTTGCCTGAGGTGAAAAATTATACCTAGCAATAGAGGGAATTTCGAGCTAGGTAGCTGGACTGTACTAGATACGCAACGTATCTCGAATAGAGGCTCATGGGGTGACGTGAAAGCAGTGAATTTCACTTTTCTAGTCTTTAAGATTCAGTTAGTAAGTTCTGAACCAGTCTGGTCTCAACAATTACTGAATAACACTTCGAGCATTTTAAATAAGCCTGAAAGAGTCTTGAAGAGTTTCGAGAGAAAAGTTTTAGAGAATCGTAAACCGGTGTAAATGAATGGTGAAAGTCTTGGTAGAGTTTAATTAATACTGGAAAATTCAATAATGTAAACAAGTCTGGAAAATACTTCACTTTCAATTGTCAATATGTAATACGACACATCAATTCACATCTGCATAGACGCTGGAGAATGAAAATTATTGGGAGGGAAGGGGATAGCAAATGTCTTTGGCAGAAATAATAGCGATTCGTGATGGAAGAGAGTGAAAACAACTCGGGATTTTTTGGAGTTTTTGCCTTTAAAAGCCGTTCTGAAATGATTAAAAGCATTACTCTTCCCCATGTTAGTTTCTTTAGAGGGGCAAAATGTCTCCCAACCGCTTGATTCCGGCGTCTATACGCATCTGCGTATTATGCTGACTATATTAGTGTAGTGTATGTGGTGTTTAGCTATTTTCTGGGTAGTGGTAACCGCTTAGTTGTTTACACTGTGTGTAGCCAAACTTATCAAAGGGCCGCTTTATGGGTCAAAAAGACTATCACAAAAATATCAAAATTAAATTCAGAATCAGCATACTATCTGTTAGTCAGTCAATCCGTCTGTCGTTATTCTGTCCGTCTCTTCATCAGTGTGTCTATGATTCTGTCTCAGCAAGTTTAGATATTGGAACTTCTTTGTTGCAAAGACCATAATGACGGTATCAAAACTTTAAGAGGTATTCGGAAATATGAAGTACAGATTTAGAATCAGCAAGAAATAAGAGTTTTTGTTTTCCAAAATGGACATTTTTTGGGCGAACTCCCGAACGGGAATTTTATTCCAAGTCAGCTTTTTTACTCTTATTCCGAAAACTTTCCAAAAATTCAATTCTGAATTTAAAACTTTTTTTTTGGTTGGAAATGTTAGAAGTGACTTTGGAAATATCTTTATTAATCTTTCGGCCATTTGTGGCGTGGGTAGTATTATTTAAAAAATAAAAAAATGAAAAAATTCTTAGATTTTGGAATATGATAGGGGGTATTAATCCATTTTTTGAAAATGTGGAAAATTTTGGACCCTCTCACCTATACATTTTAAGGAATAATTCTGGTTTTAGTTATACTGTTTATTTACCTTCAACTTTTCATCACTTTTTTGGAAAGTTACAACTTTTCACAAAATTACGTACTTTTCATGAAAAATGTTCATCACTGCGTCGAAAAACATTAACTCAAGATTCTGTTCGAAGGGTCGGAGGTTTTCAAAATCTAATTAAGTACTGGTTCTTCACGCCATACTGTGGTAACAAGGTGACTAGTCCAATCCTGTGAGAGACTGGGGTATTCGACGGACAGGATTTTTCGACTAATTTTACAAAAGAGATTATCTTTTAAGAAGTTCGTAGGATGGATTTACCCAGAGAGCCATGAAATGTCTCCATCTATGTTTTTGACGCGGTCAGATCAACCAGCGATAAATTAGGATCTCATGGGTGACTCAGGGCAAGAAGTTGTCGAGTAACATTTTGTTACCATAATTTTTCATACTGCCAGTACTTCTTACACCGAAATTCGACTCGATTCCTTTTTGCACTGACTCGCCCATTTGGGAACGTCTGTTCTCTTTTTGAGTGAAACAATTCTGTCTTACCAAAAAGAGGAGTTGGAACACTTCACAATCTTTGGAATTTCAAATGAGACCATACCCAGCAATGTATGGGAATGAGATTTTTCATGTTGCTGATTTTAAATATTCAGTTATATTGTTGATCCAGCTCTGATTTCATGTCCCAAAATTTGAATTCTACCCTTGAAATTAAGCAAAATCGACTTGTATTGAAAAATCAAACGAAGTACCGAAAAAGAGGGTTGTAGGTCTCTAATTTCAAATATCTTTTTAGATTATCATGCGGCTTTGATTGGGCCCCAAAGTTCGAATTTTCCATTTGAAATAAGCAAATGGCCAAACCGGGACCGGTTCGAAAATCTAGTGAAATTTTCCAAATCAAAGACTTACGCTCTCTCCCACCTTCTCAATTTCAATATTTCGTCTGACTTTTCACGTCAAGTTGAATTTATTCTTATGGATGCAATCTGGATTTAAGTCCATGAAATTGGAGCGAAGCACTACAAACGTCGTAACAATTCTTAAATGACTAACGCAATCTTAAAATGTTTGAAACAAGCTTGAAAAGATGTTTTCAATAATTTCCGAAGTGTGTTGGTCACGTTTAGAAGAGTTCTGATCTTGAATAACTCGAAGATCCTAAACGAGGGTAGGTGTCTAAGCAAGGTGCAATCAACCCTGGAAAAGTCTTTGAAAAGGGTTACATATGTCTGAAGTGTATTCAAGAGTTCTAGATAAATCTGAAAGAGTCTTTAACACATTTTCATGCCCGTAAGATATACGAGTAGAAAACGACAGATTTCAGGCGTGTTTAGTTGGAAAGTACCTATCATTTGAGAAAAATGTAAGGGGGAAAGGAAAATAACAAGTACTATTAAAGGTAAGATCAATAAAACGCTTTTTCTTGAAGAGGAGGGACTGCTCATGATAGGATCAAGGTAGCTTTCAACCTGAATCAAACAAGGTTTGTTCAGAATAAACAGAATCATTCTATCTAACAGGCAGCTATCAAGAAGGGTGAAATTATCTTGAAGATGTAAACATTTCACCCTTTCACGAGCCAAGCTCAAGTTATGCGCGTATTTGAGACATGTGTCAGGGCATTTGAAATTCAACCGGGAAATGAACTATAAGGGTACAACAGAACAAAATTTTTGCTGGCTAGGGCGGCGCGTCTACCAGTCAGGGCTTTGCCCTGGCTGCCCTGACGTAAGCTACGGGCCTAATTTGAGATATGTTGCACATCTAGGCGTCACCTAGTCACAAAGACACTACATCGTCAATTAAGTTTAAGCAAACGCTGTACATCCGGGTTCTTACTTTCCGAAAGAATCACACATGAAAGTTTTCATTGCCATTTAAGCCAATGTTATAATTTCTGTTCGGATTGACATTCCTAGTTTTGAATCCAATTTTGGACATCTTCAGGATGTTATCTGCATAGTGTTCAACTCAAATATCTTATTTCTGAGAAAAAAAGTTGACGTACAACGTTTGCTAACTTGACTGACGACGTATTTTCGCAATATCCGGTAAAAACCGATCGTCAGTCACGTCGAAAGAGGTCAATTGAGTTGGAAGCCTGGGCCGAGTCAGCTTTATCACTGAGTTGGATCCGTAATCATTCCTCAGGACCGGTACGTACAAGTAGATCCTGGTAAGCAATATATCATCAGCTGTGTACATGGGGCGTCGGTGTACCCAAATATGTAAATACCAATAATTGCGGATTTCCTGACACTTTTTACGTTTTTATTCCCAATATCTCGAAATACTGCGCGTATTTAAAAACATCGATGATTCCGATATTCCAGATTTGGACACGTCTCGAAAGAAAAACGAATTCACACGTGACGTCACCGACCACTCTGGAAAACCGCTGTTCGGATTGAAGGCTCTCCAGCAGTCCAGACAAAATGACCGGCGACACGAGCTGGATGGTAGCTCATCATCGCGTTTCAACACTTTCACTGAGAAACAAGTCAATACCTCAGGTAAAGTAACCCCTCACCTGTCACTTGAAATATCGAATTACGTTTCTTTTTTCCTTTCTTTCTTTTCGCGTACTTATTTCGATAATTGCAATTCTAAATACAAGTTCAACGTGACATAATCGCAATAAAATACGCGAAAATGTTAGGTAATTGTCAAACCATACATATTGTTGTTTTTTTTTTACTAACATCACAGTATATCGGTAAATATTAAGTCGTGCTCAATCGTAGAAATGACCGCGGATTTTCGCACCTTGAAATCGGATAACAGTTCCGTACTTTTTCGATATTGCACGTCTTACATTCGTTTCAACAATGCGTTCAATTATCAAACAGAATTATAATGATCGTTCGCGTGTATGATGATTGCATCGCAGGAAATGTAAAAATCTATCAAACAATGTAATTAAATTGATGCAGAAACGTAACTGAACTTGGAGAGGGAGGCAAACTTGTTATCGTTTTACTATCGTACAAGCTAGAACTATTACTCACAGATTCAAAGATCATTGTACTGCTCAAATTTGATAAAATTCAAGTTTTATTTTAAAAAACGCTGATAAAATTGTAGTGGATACCCCCCCCTCCGCATTGCTTTTATAAAATTAAATGGGGTTTCAAACTGAAAGGTATCGAACAAAGCATTGAAATAGGGATACTTCGGGTCGTTCATTACGAATACCTGTCATGTCACATTTCTTCCGAATTACAAACTCAAAATGGGCAAATTTGTCATGAAAAAATATTTTGGCTTTCTGGGCTCAAATAAAAGTCGAATCAAAGATCTCATATGATACTCCTAATCTGCGATTCAAAATCATAGGCGCTAGCTTATGGGAAATATAGGCGGGGGGGGAATCAAAGTTATCACGATTCTTAGGAGCGGTCGAAAATCCCTCCCTTTAAAAATTCGAATGGTCGTCTTCCATCTATTTTGGTGCCAAAATTACACTCTTCTCATTATTATTTATCATATTTTACTATTTTAAATAATTTAAAATTATTGATTTTCTTAGATTCTGTTCTTATTTGTTTTCTCTTTTTTTATTGTTTGTTAAATTTAAAAATCGATGGTAAAGTTTGTTATACTTCTTCCATTTTTGAGTTTAAAATATTAGGCGGGGGGGCTTCGCTCTGACAAAGTTTTTATTGGGGGGGGGGCTCTGCCCCTCCAAAAAATGCCAAGTCGGCGCCTATGTTCAAAATATTCCCATTTCGACATGTTTCATTTTTCAAGGTAAGTCAATTTTGACATGTCTGGGTCCAAAATTTGATTTTTTGGCTCATAATCCGGGATTGATCAAGAATCTGAGGCAATATTCATAAAAAATAGTGAATCAAAATATTCAGATACTTTGATACGCGGGTTATTTGGGTTTTGCGCGCGCGCGAGAGAGAAGTGTTTAGTCCAGACAGCAGCAAGGGCACTCGAAATCACAGAGACTAGAATGTGCAGAAAAAGCGCGTGTAGTGATCGATCGATAGCAAAAATAGATCTGACCGAGAGAGTTAAAACATAAACTAAACCTGAATGGATGTCCTGCCTGGCCGATAGCGGGAGGAAAGGAAAATAGAGCGAACCATGAGAAGAAGAAGAAAAAGAAAAAGAACGTGGGTTTGTCAAGATCACGTACAGGAAGTACAGGTATGCAGGTGACAAAAGATGTTCTTGAGACGCTCGCATCGTACTATGCAGAAAGTAGCCAGGCGGACGATTGATACAAAAAATGTACATTGGACAGGAGAGGGTCACTGCAGATATCTGTCTACTGGAACTGGAGGACTTGACCCCTGATAGTTTTATAGCTCCTCCCCATGTTGATGCTCACTTCGCTATCTCGCCGTACATGTGTTAGAAAACTATAAAACCATTATGGTCGAGGATAATATTTTTGGGGGAGGGAGTATCGGATGGATAAAGGCCAGTTTCTTACTCAGTGCGTAGAGAAAAAGAATAGAAAGACAGACAGATTGAGGGACAGCCAAGACGTACTTAGAAAGCAGGAGAGATCTTCGCACTTGAATTTCAGATCTGAACTGTCTAGGTAATGTTTTCCCGGAAGGCCAAGTCATGGGTCAACAGGTTCGTTACCAGTTTCTCATATCAGAAAAGACGATGCAATTTTGGAAAGGAAGCAAATTCTAATGAATTAGCAAAAATTCTATCGGCAGAAGATAGTGGGTATCAATACGTAAAATGCAACTTTGCATCAAGACAGAAAGGTCGAGTTTGACTCGTTATGGCCCAGGAGACACGAGACATATAACAAACAGAAGAAAACTCGATTCTTGGATTTTTAATCTGGGAGCAGTTCCATTTTCAAAATGTATAATATACATGGTCCCAAATGGTTCAAACTCCAGCAATAAACAATGCATATCGAAGTGAGGAAAAAGGTCTCCTTTACAATTACAAAGAGGAGTGTGGTAGGCATCCTGAAGTCTGACATTAAAAATCTAGATTAAACACTATCTTTTGATAAGAAACAATTGAACTCGTGATCAAAAATTAAGGTGTTGTCAGAGGCTATATCTAATTTTCGATCGAAGTCATGTGCAGGATTCTGGAATTTCGGATTTAAAAAAAAAACTATAAATTGGTTGTTCAATTAGTACAGTTTCTTTAGGCGGCAGCAAAGTATTGAAGAAAATTGTTTGGGACTGACCAGATGTAGTAAGTAATTTACAAAAGCAATGGACTGATTTAGTTAAAATTCGAAAAATGACTACAGCACATCTGTTACCTCAAAAGGGAGTTAGGGAGAGAGACAGAAGTCAGTTATACCGAGATACAGAGAACAAGTTAGCCAGCCGATAAGACAGACGTGCAGATCGACAGGCCGATAGACAATCTGTTAGCTATTCCACCATCCAACCGAAAAGACAGCTCAACAGTCGAACAGGCAGACTGACTGAGGAACAGGTAAATGAGGACAGGATGTCTACTAAACTTAAAAATATCTATGACTTTTCATGATCTTATTTGTAATTTTTTTAAGATGTTGGTGGAAAGGGGATGCAAATACCTCTAGTGACATTTTTTCTTCAGAAATTGCAAATTTTTGCCCATCACGTTTTCTATAACTATTTACCCTTTTATACATAGTTTTGAAACTGTTTGATCCTAATTCTCTTTCAGACTACTCCCAATCTTCCTGACAAGACGTCTAACGACCCTTCCAGACTGGTTCAAAATAATCTTCCACGTTTTTTCATTTAGTTTCAGATTATTCCAGGCTCCACTAAAATATTTTGAGAATTGTCCAGACTTGAAAAGCGTCAGAACTTGCTAAAATTGTTCTGAGACTTATCCAGACTGCTTAAAGTCTTTTCTCGACATTGAAATATATCTGAGAAAATCTCGCAGAACCCTCTACGGAGACTTAAACCAATTTGCAAAATCCTTGAGCGTCTCAAACAGTCCTAATTCCTTCCAGATGAGTCTTACAACAATTTTGGGCAAGTCTAGAAGAGTCTCACGAAGCTTCATCCAAGATTAAAATAGTGTCAAAATTGAAAAATTTCATTCAAAAACTAAAAGAGTTTTAAATAATCTGAAAGTGCCTAAAATACCGGGTAAAATAAGTCTGGAGGAGTCTTGAATAAGTCTAGAAGAGTCTTGAACAATTTTGAAAAGTTTTTTAAGAAGTCTCAAACTAGATTCTCAGGAAAATCAGCAGACCGAAAAAGTTTCACAAATCCAATAGATTCAAACAGTCGAGAAGAGTCTAAATGGTGGTCTAACAGTTGTCGGAAAGAGTATCAAAGAAGACCTGACCATTAAAAAACTTTTGACAAGTTTAGATAAGCAGCAAAGAACCTCGAGGAGACTTAAATTCGCCTGAAGAGTTGTAAAACAAATCTGACAAAATCTAAAATGTATCTGAACGAATGTCAGAGACATCTTAAAGAGTCTGAAACATATCTAATGATCTGAAGAAGTCTTACAAAGCTTCATTCAGCCCTGAAATAATTTGAAATGAATCTAGAAGAGTTCTGAAGAGTCTTAAGCATACATAAATAAAACGTGGAAGGTCTAAAATATTGCTACAAGAATAATAAAGAAGTCATCAAAAGTATTAGATAATTTTAATCGAGTCCGGAGGAGTCTTAACAGTATGATTTTAAACTATAACTAAGGGGGATTGCCCATAGAAGTTTCAAAGAAATTTTTTAACGAGCCTATGCAATTTATAAGATTCAGGCCAATGCATTTGGGAGTTTTGAATCATTATATAGTGGCTGGAAGGGAGAGAGCAGGAAAATGAGACATGGTGGAGGGATGGTGAAAAATACAGACGATGCAACGGTATTTTACCGGCAGCTGTTTAGATCCCAATCCGCCTCTGTTTTCAGTTCCTTGGGAAAAACTAAATACTGTATTGATATTGCAATCTTCTAGTGAGGCCCATAATTTAAAAAAAAATAATAATGATAAAAATAATACATCCAAGATTCGCGACTGCAATTGAAGAATTTATAACTTTTCTATAACTTTCACGATCCCTTTCGAAAACTCATGGCTTTTCTATGACTTCCATGACATGTAATACGCACCCTGTGGCAGACGGGTAATCAGACACAAGGAGACCAATACACAGGCAGGTAGACAGGTGAACAGACAGACAAGTATAAAATGGTGTGGTTGATGTCGGCATCCTTCCTCATCAATTTTTAATTTTAATCTCAATCGAGCCCATTATTGTAAGAAGGACGTATCATATGTGAAGTCTCCTTAAGAGATAAGTTCTTCTTGCAGTAAAACGCTCAAAATTTCTGGTACTGTTATGCTTTGAAGTCTCGAACCACCCCATGATGCTTCGTTTTGTTTACTAGAGCCTATCTACGAACATCAGAGGCCAATATAAAATGTGCGCCTTCGTACTGTAATGCTACTATGACGAACCAAAACTTTTCCACGTGGAGTAAAATGAACAAATCGAAAAAGTCTGGTCTCTGAAGACTTGGCGCGTGAATAACGAACGGCGCTAGCTCTGCCATAAGCGTTCTTATGGCTTGAAACGAGACATGAAACTGACGTGGATGACACTGTAGCAAAAATTTCTCAAATCATTTCGTTTTATGTTTCAGGTGACAAGTTTAACGACTATCGCACCAGTACATCGGAAAGCAGCAGCACCGTGTATAAGTCGCGTACGGCTATGAAGTCAGATAACTCCGGCAATATGTCTATCTTACGAGACGAAGTAAAAGGTAACACTCGCATACTTGATTACTGATAAGAACATAAAGTTTTCACCTGGCTGGAACTCCAAAAACAAGAAGTATATGAACAGTATGCTAGACTAGCTAAATAACAGTGCCACACTCGCGACACCTTGATCAGCTTCACCGCCCTAAGCGATGCACGAGTTAGACGAAACAACCAAAATTTTTCCCGCATGTTTTCGGCATTCAGCATTACGAAGACAAATTTCGAGGGGTTCGGTCGAGTGATCTAGTAAAAGCGCATGGCTTTACGATTTTGAGGATGTCACCTTACCTCAACTGAGGAATCTCCGGCGAATTACCCCGTCGATTTATACCTAGTCGACTAGGTCTTCCGCAATGGAACTCCTTTGTGGCCGAAGGTGCGAGTTCGACCCCCTCCCGTCCGTGGGAAGGGCAAGTACTCCGAACGCCGAAAAATTATACGCTTTTTGAACGGCGGCCAACGGCCGGCAGATACCAACCGAAATGCTCTCATTTTTGGCAACCCGTTTTCACGCTTCCTTCCAAATATATCTTTTTCCCTTCGCGGATTTATATTTATACGTAATAACGCGAAAGAAGAAAAAATTCTTCTCGGTCTCGCCTCCGGTCCAGCTGGTCCATCGCGGAAGAACGACGCACACCGCGTACACTTCGGGGTCATTCACAGTGAGCGCTGCTAAAACGACGAGCTGGCTCGAATTCGACGATAAAATTTTGCTCCGTTTCACGCTCGCGAGTTTACCAAATGTATAATGTATATACCTTAGTCTTTCGCTTTTAATTGGTAAAAAAATTCTCGCTCGAAAACCATATTATGGACTTCTTCAAATGTGTAAATCAGTTGTTCTCTTTGATGTGCGTTTACGCGGTTTGGCTATTGGTTAAGAACACGTGGTTCCATTTCGCCGTATTCGCTTTGTGCTTCTGCGGAGTAACGTACACGCTCAACTTCCTCTTCACCAGTATCGGATTATATAAAGACGGTAAAGGCTGACCTCGGTTTGACGCTTCCAAAAAAAAATAATTAGCATTTCTGTAAGCTAACCAGTCTATAAGTATCTCAAGAGAACACGGTTCTCAGTGATGTCTCTCAGCGCAAACGAGTATTAGTTCCCAGTCACTAAATACATATAAATCTGTAAGTTGTGCACCCCTATATCATCATTTGTTCGGCGTGGGAGTTGAATGGTACCTTACTTCCAGAATCGCTTTCGAGTAGTAAAAAGCACTGACACACACGAGTCAACTTAAAACATAGGTTCAATAATCTCGATAACCTACAAGCCGTGTAAGTTGCTCGTATATTCTTACATTTGGTCGTGTCAGAGGAACTCCACTAACTTGATGAAAGAACACAGATGGCCAATCGGCTTGAAAACATGAAACATGCAGCGAAAGATTTGGCAACCTAACGAACTATTGATAGAAATGGTCCCCTGATCAATCAAAAACAAAACCACTTACCACTGCTGCTTCGTCCCCGAAAAGGAGAGAACATGTCCACATTTTCTGTTTTTCGCCATTTCTCGGAATACCTGTTGACATTACAAAATATTAGCCCATTAATATACTGTTTTACATAAAATTCTTAGCACAATAATAACACATATGTGATGTGGAATAAGAAAACCGACCTTACGTCAGAAGACAAAATTTTGGGAAACAAAAGCGCTTAAAACGATTTCGCGCTACCTTTCTGCCTTGTTTGTGTCTGGAAGGAGCTGAAGTGGGAGATATCGTGTTGTTTTTTACATAGTTCGAATCGTCATTTCCTCTGCCACTGTGATAGTCTCCCGTCATCATTATCATCTCGTTTTGCCAAAACCTGGTTGATTTTATCCTTTACCGGTGGAATAAAAAAAAAAAATTCGTGTAGATGCACTTAACATTAGGTTGGTTTTTCTTATTCCACTTTTTTTCGAGTCCAGTGTTGAGGAACTCCGACTCCAGCGCTATCTGGAATCACTTTTACGAAGTAGTTATGTTCTTATACGAAAGTGTAATGCAGTTCCCGCAAATTTATGTCATAAACCCAAATTTGAATCTTCTGACGTAAGGTCGGTTTTCTTATTCCACATCACATATAGTATATTCCAAGTTTAATTTAAACTTTTCAGTGGGGTAGGGAGAGTTTCAAATACCTCTTTATACTACACTATACATTATCAGCACTAGCCGAATTAAGGGCACAGTGACCCTCCATGTTAAAACCCACCTAGTGTGTGAAAACCGATTTTCTTTAGAATTGCGATTCAAGTGCCCCTCCCCCCACCATGGTTCCTTGAATTGTCTCGTGCTCGTTAGCCAGTCCACTCGGAACTCGCTACAGTAATTAAGCTGTGGACTGACAGGAAGAAAGGGACCTCAGCGCAAAAATGTAAATTTTACAGGAGAGCGGATAAACAAAATTGATAACGTTTTCACGTTACGGAGAGACTTAAATTTGAAGACTTACAGCCGTTAGGGAAAATTTTTTAGAATTTTTTCGACAACACCACGCGAAAGAGCGGCCAAAAATTAGTCCAAAACAGTTGTTATCACAAAAATGGTTTTTTTTTACCCTGAGGTCACTTTCTTCCTGTCAGCCCACAGCTATGTTCGCACCTCCGCACTGACTATATCGCATATGTAAGTTCCACCAGGAGCGCTAGTGTCAAAGACGATAACATGACACGTGTACATTACACAATAAGAATGTGTGCTCATAAAAGTGAGTTGCTCGCGGCTTTTATATTGATTTTTATGAAAAAATGCTAAGAATAAAAGTTGTAGCCCTTTTCATTTCCTATCAGATGCGCTTCATTTTGGATTTTTTGGGTAATTTTTTTCATAATCATCCTCCCATGTCATGTTTTCGTCCAAATCCATCAATCAGTGAAACAGTATTATGTTGTTTTCGGTAACAGTCACCTGGAGCGACTCCTTTGCATGCATACGCGAATTCAGCTCGGTTTGAGGTTCGCTGCACGTAAGTGGTTTTTGACACACTAGAAGGGTTTTAACATAGATATGTTATCGGGGCGTTTTATAACTTCTCATAAAATGGGACAAGTTCCGCATGAAAGAACACATCTCCTACATTCCCAAACACCCACAAAGTGAAAATTGATTTTTTGACATACTAGGTGGGTTGTAACATAGAGGGTCACTATGTAGAACTTCTGACATTTTTCAAAGACATATGCCTTTTATCATTAGGACGAACGGCTTCCCTACCTGCACACTTTCCCATCCATGGGGATAATTTCCACCCCTCACCTCTACTCTTCTTAAGTCACATAGATATACATCATTTTTATTTAATTGTTATTAGCTGATTCAAAAAACATATATGAATAAATGTGTGTGTGTGTGCACTAATTTCTGTGGCTATAATTAGTAAGGAACGGATTGACAGATAACTTTGAAATAGGTATGAGTGATAAATGAATATAAGGAGGAAAACCTTGTTGATTTTGATTATCAACTGTTGTTACCTAGAGAGGGACTCAAACTTTCCGATGGGTCATATACGGTGCATCCGAGCATCCGAGCGTGTAGTGGGTAAGAACAATTTTTAAAGGTCCAGAGGACAAATTATGATGAAACGAATTCAGCGTTCTTATAACCTGAGGAATTACGGGGTGTACCAAAAATCGGTTTCAGTTTGAAAGTAAGTGGCCCTCAGTTAGAAAATTAGAACTTTCCGAGACGTTTTTGCCTGTCTCCAGCAAAGTAAAGAAAACGTGAAAAACTTTTTCACTCGCGAGGCTTCCCAACTGGACATTTTATATCTCCCCTCTCCCCACTCCTCCGAATAACAATTTCTCATCGGTGCGCTTCTACAAGAAATTATGTAATCTTCCCTTTCTACTTGGCCCCAATGACTACCCCAGCTTTTCTATAAAGGATCAAACAGATATGAAAATGATTCTAGTGACCCTACAAATCTGGTAAATAACAACAGTGTTCTGCTCTGTGATTTTAAGCACCTCCTCCTTGTCGACGTCTTAAACTTTAAAATATGGCCGAAAGAACAGCAAAGACGAATTCGACGACCAGAAAAACTTAAAGAATGATACCTATATTGTAATTTATGAAAACGCTGATCCTCAACCCCACGCCCCCTCTTCAGGGTCATAATTTTCAGTCCAAGGGAAGCGAACATTAACAGCGAATTTAGCGTTCCTGAAAACACTAGAAGTGTTAATAACATTGAAATTATGGAAAATTTTGATCGTCAACCCTCTCTCCCGTCCCTCATATTGCCAAGTAAGTGTCCTAATTTTCAAATAAAGCCAAAATAATACCGCCAACGAATTCAGAGGCGTTAGAAACCAGAGGAAAGATACCCATATTGTAATTTATTAGACATTAACCTTCCTCCCTCCAATACCCCGTTTATAATTTCAATTTGGGGTCAAAATATTATTTAATAAGAATTCAACATCTGTAAAAATGCTAGAAATTATACTCATATATGTTTTGTGATCATAGGAAGGCTATAGAGGTGAATCGGCCTCAGTAGATTTTTTCAAATTTTTCGTAAGTCCTCTATTTGCAGTGGTAAAAGAAAATTTTAGAGCCCATCGTTACAATCCTACGCCCCTCCAGAAGGAATGTGGCCTCGAAATATATAATTTTCACTCTTCCAACTCTATCTTGGACATTTTTTTGGTCAAATGGTAGAATATTTGGCAGGTAGATAATGGTCCCTAGTGTAAATGCAACCAAACTTTTTGATTTTTTTCCCTATACCTTTTTTGACCTCTAAAATCGATAATGGCACCCACATCGCGCCATTTTTGAGCTGACAGAACGTTTTAATTTGCAAATATGTCTCAATATATTCCCCACCTTCGTGCTAATTTTCAGCATTTTTAGAGTGGTGGCACATATACTTGAACGCTCAAAAAACTCTTCTTTTTCCCCCACTGATTTTTGCTCATGAAGGTGAAAAACCAGATCCGGCACAAATTTCTCTTCAAGTAAGGGCTATGTGAACGGTACCCTCCGTCTAAAATTATTAGCTACCCCGTACTTTTTCACCGGGGATATGATACTTCTTTATTTTATCTAAAAATCAATAAAGTAAAAATAAAGAAGTATCATTTTTTAAATTTATTTACAGTTTTGAGTAGGGGTAGATGGACCGCCATCAGCTTCCTACTCTGCCCATTTTTGAGCAAGAGCCCATGTCAGCTCCCTCCTTTGTCTCTATTGTATGTGAGGTTGGACCCCCTACACCCAAAGCTCTTGTAAACTCGTCTCGCCATCTAGTAGTTGGTCTACCCCTTCTTCTTCTATGGTCATACGGAGTCCAAAAAGTTGTTTGTGCGTTCCATTTATTTTGACTATCTCTAATCAGGTGCCCAGCATATTTCCGTTTTAATTTCCCTATTATTCTACTAAGGTCCTGAATTTTTAGTTTCTGCTTTAATTCTGCATTTTTTACTCGATTTTTAATTTTAATATTGAGAATGCTTCTCATCCTTGAGTCTTGCAATATTTGGAACTTTTTCATTTGTGCACTTGTTAACGACCGTATCCGGGCTCCGTATGATGCCACTGGGAATACACAGCTTTCCAGGATTTTAGATTTATTCTCCAGTGACGTTTTTCCTTTGAAAATTTGTTTCAAAGCCCAAAATTATTTCCATGAATTTGTTTTTCTTTCACTAATTTCGTTTTCCTTCCTATTTTCAAACAAGACTGGCCCAAATATTCATACTCATTCACGTTTTCAATTTATATGTATTTTCAGACAGCAGTATCCCGTTCTCATTCCTTTTTTGAGTCAATATTTTGCTATTTGACTTGTTTATTTCTAGGCCTACTCTCCTACATTTTCTACCTAGGTTCTCTATCATTGCCGAGATTTTGTTGGTTTTTTTTTCTAAATAATACCACGTCATCAGGAAATCTTAAGTTTGTTAGCAGTATACCATTTACTTTTATCGCCATTTCTCCCCAGTTTAATTTCCTGAAGACAGACTGTAATACACTGTTAAAAATATTTGGCGAAAGAGGGTCTCCCTGTCTAATCCTCCTTTCAATTGGAAATACTTCTCCTTTTCCATCTAATGATATATACGACCTTGAGTTTTTCTATAAATATTCCATTATTAAATTTATGTTTATTTTTCTAAGGGGACCCCTGTTGTTGCTAGTGCTATCCAAGCACTGTGGTGGTAAATATTTACAATATTTTAGACACAAGCCAGCCAGATGAGCAAGCTGGGTTCCGGAGGAAATTTTCAACTGATGACCATTTACAAACAATAAACAAGTAATTGAGAAAACTAATGAGTATGGCATTAAAGTTACCTTAGAATTTATAAATTCTAATAAAGAGGTATCATATCCCCCGTGAAAAATTACGGGGTAGCTAAAAATTTTAGATGGAGGTTACCCTTCGTATAACTCTTAATTGAAAAGGAATTTCTGTCGGCTCTGGTTTCTCAGCTTCATGAGCAAAAATCAGCGGATTGGCTACTACTACAAATAGAGGACTGAAGAAAAATTTGAAAAAATCTTCTTAGGCCGATTCACCTATCTTATCCTGCCATACCCTTTCTTGATCATCAACTTTTCCTCCTCTCCCTCTCATCCTGCTTACCAAGATTTTAACATGGAGTCAAAATAATATCAAAAACAAACTAGACGATCCTACAAACCTGAGAAAAGATACCGACATTATAATTCTTGAAACATTTGACCCTTTGACCCTGACCTCTCCCCCTCCGCGGATATGACCTCTGGTAGAGCCTACGGGGGTCGGAACTAAAGTAACATCAAAAATAGAGTAAGTGTCTGAAATTCACAATGTTAACAGATTTTTCATTTATTTCTGTCTTATTTCCTTGAGCTGTGATGGAAATAATTCCTTTTGGACTAAAAATGAAGCAGAAGCCAATACTCATTAGAGATTTTTTAAACCAAAATCTGGGTAGGAACGGTTGCAGTATAGAGAACATTTTTTTGGGGAAACAATTTTTTTTTACATAAACTCTTTCAGGGGATTTCTTAAAGAGCAAATTTTCCTATGTGAAATCCCACGTTAAGCTTTAACCCAATTGAGCGGCCTCTCAACATTTTTTGATTTCAAAACAACATTAGATGGTGTGCTTTTATACCAACAATTAGCCTTGGAGAGCAAAACATTTTGAAAAAAGTCGTTTCGTGAAGCATTCTAACACCCATGTTGTAATAATTAGGAAACATTTTCAATCACTAATCCCTTCCCTATCCTTCGTCCTGCCTAATAAGGGCCCTAATTTTCAAGATGTGGTCAAAAAAGATCAATAAGAACTTGAGAAAAAATACCCATATTGTAATTATGAAACTTTTGACCCTAATACCGCTGCCCCCATTCGCCATACCAAATAGGTAGCTTGATTTTGAACCAGAGGTCAAACTAATCTCGAAAGTAAATGAAGCATTCTCCGAAACCCTACAGTGCATATTTAATTTAATTTTTCGAATTAATGAAAGCTTGAAATATTTCGCTATGGAACGTCATCGAAGTACCTAACTGAATACGTGTTACACCAAGAAGGTAGGAGTGAGATGCGAAAACGATCCTAAGTATGGGAAGATACAATGGTAGGAAAGCTGGTTTGAGGGTAATTGGCTCCTTTTCTGCTTGTGGAACCCAATGAAAGAAGGAAAATATCCAAAAGTTTACATTTCTTAGCAATAATAAAAAAAAAGGGTATTTTAAATCTCCTCTCCTATGGCTTAGGATTCAAACTGGAACAGGTATACATTATACAGTATCATTTTGTCCAGAATTTTATACAGAATAATTAACTAATGGGCTGTATTTTTGCTATGCCAAAAAATACCCGAGAGAACTGGACGTATTTGCCCCAGTTCGGAGTGTTTTTTTTTTTTTTTTTTTGGTGATCAGGGGACTCAGACTGAAGGGACGTGGTTTGTCGGTGTCCTTGTCCCCTCCATACATAAAGTGTCCCTCAATTTGGATGGTACCTTTTTGCGCACTTCCCCTTTAACTCTACGATCAGTTGTACGAAGTCCATAACTAGTATCGATATACTCTCCGCTTGTCCCCTAATCTTCGACGTTTTTGCAGGCGAAATCCACTCGAAAGACGGCAAAGATCCGACCGGCCAGATGACGGCGACGCGATACTCGTACCACAAACCGGAAGGCGGCGAAGCCACCGTCCACACGAAAACGGCCACGCATTTACTCGGCGAAAACAGCGACCAGACGATGCACACGCGCCATCGAAGCGCCCTAGGCGGCACGAAACCGAACCGCGCCGAAAAGTCGCCGACCAGTCTGATCTCCGACAACGACAGCTGGAAATCGAATAGCAAATTCGGCTCTTCCAGTCTGATACGAAAAATCTCGAACGAGCACTTCGAAAAGGCTCACCGAAAATTCAGCAGCGACGACGCCTCGGTAGGCGACGACAGCGAAGACCGACGAGGCTCGTTCCAGTCGAGGACCACCGAGTCGTCGAGCACGAGGAGAACGTACTCGAATACGGACAGCAGCGAGCGGTTCGAGAGTAGCTACTTCACGGACCGAGGAGGAAGTATCGACGAATCTACCAGGACTGCGACGCACGAGTACAGTGACCTACGAGCCTCTCCAGTGTCCGGGTACGAAACCGGCAGTTCTCGACCAGTCGGACGAGGCGACTCGTTTAAGGATATCAAGAGCAAATTCCAACAAGCTACAGGTAAGGATAATTGAACTTGCGTATTCTCACATACGGGTTGAAGTTTGCACTTCGAATTTTCCGAAGTCAATTTCAGCAGACCAACCCTGTCGAGAGTGGGGGGAGAGGGGAAATACCCCGGGCCCGGACTTTCAGGAGGGCCCGATATTTTTAAAAGACCTGAATTTCAACGCTAACGGCTACATCATATTGTACATCAAATCAGCAATCACTCCTTACACCATGAAAGAAACCTCTTATCCCGTAGCTTATAATCTGACAAAAGAAAAAAATGAACTGGAAGAAGGGGGGCCTGTGGAAATTCCCCCTGAGCCCTCTTTTTCTCTCTACGGGGCTGCAGCAGACAACGTAGGTACGGTACTATCATATGTCAATATTAAACTCAAGTCCTGAAAATGGAATGTAAGTCACCGATAGTTTTACATCTTTTTCCTGAACTTTTATGAAGGCAAATATGCGGTGATTTCAATCCGTGAAAACACGGGGGTGTGGCAACAGAGAAGTTTGATTAGAATCGATTTGAAAATTCCCAAAATTCGATAAGATAATGCTATGACGTCATCAATTATTAAGATTGTGTTATGACTTCCTCCTGGAATGCTGTAGTCCTGACTGAAACGTTCATTTAAACTATGTTAAGACTTCTCAATCAGTAAGACTCCTTAAAACTTAGGGTGACTCTATCTTAGGGTTACGACGATGATGATTCAAGACTCATTAGACCAGTTAGACTTATATCTTACAAAACATCAACACTTAATTACAATATATTAAGATGATCTCAATTTTCATTAAGATGAATTAAAAATATCGTAACACTCTTTAGTGCTGAGTGTAGACTTATCAATACTACGAAAGACTGATACAAGACTCTTCGACTATCTTTGAACTCGAAAGAATATTGTTGTCAAAGGCATATGGTGATGCAGTACTTTGGTTAAGACTATTGTAAGAGTCACAAAGAACCTTGTTATTATTCGGTTAAGGCCCGTTATAACTATGTTTAAAGTCGCTAAGGCGATTCAAGACTCAACAGGCTTGCTAAGATTATATCCTAACCCGTTCAGACTCAAAAAAGATTCAGCAGTTTTCAATAGTGGGGTAATGATAACTCAAATCGTATCACCTTTCCGCTCTATCATCAGCAAATTTGTAAGTTATTAGTAGGTAGATACTCTCTGGTGGTAACATCGGAAACGAGTTTCTGCAGTTTCTAACTTTACCGCCAGGAAAAGCGAATAACTTACAGATTTGCTGGTAATCAAATGGAATGATAGTACGTCTTAAGCATCATTACTCTGCAATTTTCTATGCAATGCAAATTACCATTCTGACGTGAGAGCTATGATGATTATATTGGCTATGGTTTCCAGAGCTGTGTTTTTAAAGCACAGGTATGAAAATATTGGAAGTATTTTTCATATACCTACTGCAAAATATAATCTGGAAGGATATTTTTCTAATATATCTGCTATGAATGAGCACACATTCAAGATCGTGTGAAAACGTTTCAGCAACATTCCAAAATTTACATTAGGAATTCAATCCATTGTATGAACTTTCAAATCTGAGACTTACTCTCCAGTTCGAGATTATAATTACTCATCATTTCCTATTAAGAAATTCAAGTAGAAGAAACAGTTTTGAGAATTAAGAAGTCCTCCTCTGCCACTGTATGCAAAAATTTTTCTGATAGGAACTTCATGACTGCCAATATGAGGGTTCCCTAGTTCAATATGTAGATAACTACTAAATCATTTCCGATTGCCAATAGAGGGTTCACTAGTGCAATATATAAATAACTATTAAATCATTTCCTACAACAAAAATTCAAATTGAAAACATTTACCTTACTGTGTCTGAATGTGAAAATCTTTCTAGTATTTTTCAACTACATAGTAGGAAATTAACTGCCCTCCCCCCCCCCCCAGAAAAAGGATTTTGGTTCTATATGTAAGCAATACATCACTACTCGACCATTTCTTATTACAACTGTCAGGGTGAAAAAATACTTTCCTGAGTATTTTGAAGGAGATTTCACCTGTCACTGGGTGTGAACATTTTGCTAAAATCTTTAAAAACGTAGTACGAAATTGATATGGGTCCGTGGAAGAGGGGTTCCCCAGTTCAATACGTAGGTAAACACTGAACCTTTCTGACTTCAAAATACAATAAGTTGACGAAATGATTTTCAAAGCATTACAAGGAAGAAAAAGCTTGGCTTTCACCTAATGTTCAAATTTTTCCAATATTTGGCTATCATAATGGGAAATTTATTGTGGTCTGACAGCAGAATTTTCCAGTTCGATAATATCTACCCACTCTACGATTTTCTGATGCAAAATTCAAACAGAAGGAATATTGTTCTAAGAATTTTAAAGAAGAAATCCTCACCTGTCGCTAGATGCGAAAATTTTACTAATATTTTCAAAAATTAAGGAGGAAATTCATTCGGCAAAAAATCCTAATAGGAAATCAATTCGTATTTTTTCCTTTTAACTTCTTGCTTCATCTAAGGGCTAGAGATGCTATATGATTATCAGTGTTCTCCGAGTGGTAGTCTACATTACAGGCGCAGAAGACTATTTTTAGAACAACGGATTTTTCTCGTGTCTGAAAGTGTCAAAATCTGGCGAGACCGTGACTCGTTTGACATTCGTGAAAAATTACTTATAACTTGCTAACTCGAAACTCTTGAAGAGTGGTTATCAAGACATAACTAATTTATATAAGGGTAATTCTCCGGAAAATGGACAATTCATGTAAATGGGCTGTAACTCTACCACTTATTATCAGAATGCTATGCGCAATATGTCAAAATTGAGGAAATGAACTTTTCTGATGGAAACAGTTGTACAAGTTCTCCCTAGTTCAGCAGAACATCCTTAGAAAATCGAAAATGCACCTGAAATGTCCATCAACGTGGGTGTCGACCTGGTCTAGTTCCGTTTTTTTTTTTTTTTTTTTTTTTTTACTCGCTGGAAGGGTTTATACATAATTTTCAGGAACTACTGTTTCCCATTGTTGAAGAGGTAAGTTGAGACAACACGAGCATAAACTTTCTCTCAAATGCTCATATAACTTCCTCTAGAAGGCTGTGTAAGAACTTCTGTGAAATAATCATAATTTGTATTCTAAAATACTCATTTATTGCTGAGATTCTTCTAAAAAAAAAAGTGTCCTTCATCGTGAACATCAAGAGCCATATAGCCATATTGAATTTAAAGCTCGGAATTTGTAAAAACGTAATAATATATCTAATGTTGGCCACATTACATTCAGCAACATGTATCAAATATTCTCCGCATATTTACCCAATGGGAAAAGGAAAAAGGCGATTTTGTCCTTAAACGTGGATATAAAATATTACTCAACGTGGATACTCATGTATTTCTTGTATCCACGTTGAAGGACGTGAATCTTTCGACACTTAGAAGCAGTCTGTAGAAACAGCCTTTAAATCTTCTTCGTGCAGAGACTTTCCTAGATGAATTTTTGGTACTTCATAAAACCGTGATCCGTGAGATTGCCCACGGTGCCGCTGTGTGATCGTACAGCCTCATCTTATCACACTATGTAAACGTGAAAAATTTGTCTTTCAACGTGGACAACAATTTGTTTTACAACCCCCCAAAATCAAATTTAAGCCCGGCCGGTACCGGAATATGGTTTCTCAATACTTACCCCTAGTATCGATTTCAACAACAAAAAATTGAAAAGTGAACGTCATTTTTTTTTGTCCACGTTGAATTGTCCATTTTTCGGAGAATCACCCATAAAGGCAAGTTACGACTATCTCGTGAATAATTACAACTCATTAAAACTTCGTTACGACTTGTAAAAACTCTCAGATATATTGAGACTTTCTCAAGACTCTTTAAAAGGCATTGAAATTATTATTTCCTAACTCGTTAAGGGCTTGCAGGACGTGGTAGACTTGTGAGACGTATTTTAAGACATATCAAGATTTGATTACAGCTAGTTAGAACTTATTAAGATTTCGGAAAGACTCTTCAAACTTCGTAATGACTTATTAAGGCTCAATCAAAAATCGTTAAAACTCAGTTAAAACTTGTAAAAACAATTTACAATCAGTTGAGACTCGGTAATGATGTAGTAGACTTGTCAAGATTATGTTAAAATTCAGAGAGAAAACCTGAGAACATTACGGTTTTGGTTTCAAATGGACCACCTTCAAGAACTACCTTGGTCATGATTCTTTAAGAATTGTTAAACCGCTTTGCAACAATGTAGGAACTTGTTACAACTCATTAAAGCTGTGTCACGATTCGTTATGTTTGTGCTAAGTCTCATTAAGACTTCTTCGGCCTAAGATTTGTCAAGAAATGTTAACATTCAATAAGACTGTTTTCAAACTTATTAATCCGAATTATATTTTGATTCTTCAAGATCATATTAGGATTCGTCATGATTCAATTAAAAGCATTGGGACTTCATTAAAATCTTCGAAGACAATGTTCGGACTCGATTAAACCAATTAGGATTCGATACTACGTATCAGTAGCGCAACCAACGCATGGGAGACTTTGGGAGAAGTTAACGTTTGATGCCATAAAAAAAGAGCGTATTTACACAGAAAAATGGGGAGGGAAAATAAACTGATGCAAGGCCTACAAATTTTACTTTTATGCGCCAGTAAGTTACACACTTCATCAGTCACTCGCAACTCTCCTGCTCCAGCAAAAGAGGGCAGGGGATCATGAAATTCAGCAGACCACCTACTCCAAAATAATGAACCTTTTCATAAGAACGCCAGTACTTTTATTTGAAATCCTTCGCTACACTCTAGTATCGAAAAAGTCAAGCCTTACCACCTTCAGTGTACGGTCGTTTTCGTGAGGGATTAAACCAAAGCCCATCATCTTTCATCACAGACACCTGATATCTTTCTTACTTCTTCCTATCATCGTAACTGATTGGTTTTCCAACTTAATTGGCCAAATTTCCAGTAACACCGAATCGTTTCGATTACGCTAATCCACGACCACTGAAACACTTTGCTTTCGCTTTACGCCTCTGGTATCTCAGAAAGTGTCGCTATGTCACGTAACTATTTGAAGCGCAAAGCTCCAAGTTCGGTTGTTTGGTACCTATCAGACTTCCGAAGACAGGCAGTCGACACCAGCAATTTGCTGCGCGGCAATTTATTATCCAGCACGATAATTGCCATAAATCTCGCATAGATAATGCCACCATTGTTTGGCACACGTTTCGCGCTCTCGAAAATTCGCACTAGCACACGTACACGAGTATTTCCGTGTATACGAATACGCACGAAGGAAAGATAGTGGGGAAAAAATCAAATCAGAACGAATTGCGCTGCAAATGGAAAGAATGAAGTCTTATGTTTCCATATGGCTGCTGCATGACTCTTTCTCGCACTTTACAGACAATAAATTCGAGTACGTTGGCTTTGGAGCCGTTCCGGAACGTTAGTACACTGTAAAGACGAAAAAAAAGTACGACGCAATGCACTAATGACAAATGACGTACAAATTTTGAGGTGTTCTAAAACCGAATACTTGGAAGATGAAGGTAGAACAAAGATCAAAAGAATTTGATCGATTGGGAAATTCAGAAAGCGCTGTTATACTCGAGCGTGGGTGCGATGTAGCCGTTCATGTAAAATGATAGAAACTCGAAAGTACCTAACCTATCGGTAATTAGGATTTTATGACTCTTATCCATGTATTTTTGTGTAGTTTCTTCGTCCATGAAACAAGTCAACAAATCGACCAGCGATGGAAGAGAATCGCCTTTCAAATACAGAAGCGAGCATAGAAGCACCGATGAATTTTCCACTAGTCCATCGGCCATTTCAAATCACGAATCCAAAATGTCGAACAGTTGCACAGTGACGTCATCCGAGACGAGTCAATCATTCTCACACAATAATACTGGTTGGTATCGTATTAATATATTTCCATCTTTATACTCAGTAGCGTAGCCAGGGGGTCTGGACCCCCTTGTGATTGCGTCAAACAGAGGTTTTTCTAATTTTAGCATCCCCTCTAATACCTCCTTCCCAGGGATCTGGTTGGCCGAGTGGATAGCGCCTTGGTCTCGGAATCCAGAGGTCCCGGGTTTGAGCCCACGTTGCAACTCGCCAGATTTCGACCTAGACCGGTTTTCCGGCCAGACGGGAAGAGGGCTAAAACAGCCCTCACAGTCTCCCTGACGTCTCTGAAGCAACGCTCGAAAGGGCAGATTCCAGGGCTCGGATTGAGAGCAAATTCGAAAAAGAGAATACCTCCTTCCCCTTTGGTCAAGACCAGACCCCCTCGAACACTAAGCTGATTACACCACTATTTTCCAGAGATGTACCGATGGGGGGGGGCTTCCCCGTAGGAAATTTGTTACTGAACAGTTGGGAAAATTTACCATTTTAGTCAGGCAGCGTTAGGAAATTCCGGTAGAGTTGGGAAAATCCAACAAATCAAAATATGTTTTTGTCTTTGATACTTGGGAATTTTGAGTTGAAAAGTTGGGACTTTCACCCTGTACCCCCTTCCACGAAAAACTCTTCCTGCTGTTTGTACTTATTTTGGTCAAGATGTAGTATAGTTTCGGAATAACGAACTTCTGGAACGAGTAAGAAGGAACCCGGTTATGAAATCCTTTCCATCATCTGGGAAGACTGACTCAGTCATATTTTCCAACTTCCAAGCATTAAGATGGGCTCATTCCTCAGTCACATTTTCCAGTCCCTGTATTAGCATCAGCTATATTGAGCCCTTACTTAAAAAGATAGTGGCGTAAAATTCTACATCTTACGACGATGTTTGAATCTCCCACGAGACATTAGATAGGGAAATGCGATTCGAGTGACTATAAATACCCCTCATGATATCTAGTATTATTGCCGATGAATCCGACCTTTCGAACTTGATCAGTCATTACTACACATGAATCTTGATTGCGGACAGGTCGATCCGAATACACTGATGAAGAAAAAGAAGCGGTCTCTCTGCTCAACAAATTCGTTGGTGGTTCGATAAGCTTACGCGAACTCGAACGAATTCAGAAGCCAACTGGTAATGAAAGTCTGCTATCCACAAAAGCTGCTTCGTTAGTACGACAGGTCGAGAAACAGCAGGTAAGCATTTGCTTTCTTATTACTATTTTATGGTAGATAAATGTAGAAGCTCGGTAATACGAAAAGTCTCTCTCCGGGATTAGGTTCTCAGGATTGAAAAGCTCATATTCAACGAGGCCGAAAATCCTCTTGAAATTCTAAATTTTTCCTCAAGCTGTGCTGGCTTATAGCTCTAGTGGACGGAGTTAAAGTGTTTTCTTCCATCACTCCAGGGTCAATTATTTGCAGGCTCAATGCTCTAGTCATGAATCTGGAGTGGAAGGCTCATGGGGAGGCAGGCAGGCAAGTAACAAAATGATGTTGAGAATTCCATCGCTCGTATAGTTTATCAGTTTTTTGGCGGGGACTTTCAAAGGTTTCGGGGATTTGAGATCTAAGCTCCCTCCTATTTGCGCCTATGGTTTCAGTTTTACAACGTAAAATAAAAATCTTATCTACCATTCAGAAGCTAGAAGCTAACAATTTGAGAAAAGTTTTACATTTCCAGAAGACTCCGGTCACTTTAGAAAAGAGCTATTCAATTGAAAATTAACGTTAAAACTAAGAAAATGACTTGGCCACAATGTGGCTCAACTTTGACTCAAGAGTTTCGCGCTAACTACCTCATCTATTTATTTGTCTGGCTGTCTGCTGCCTCTCCGTTTAGTGACTCACTGGCTGATCATTTGTCAATTCAGTTTAGTAATCCGTTCATCTTAGATTAAGGAAATTACCCCTGGAGGTAGCAAGGGCAGGGATGATCAAATTTTTGATACAAATAGGTATAATGAAATTGAGATTCATAAGTACTACGAATATATTAAAACTTCATTCAAGTCCAATCAAGATTTCAGTAAGCCTCATAATAGCTTGTTTCTATGAAGTTCAAATTTGAATCCCCTTCTCAAAATTGCAGTTAGTGTCAGCAGTCACGTACTTAGTTTTCTCGAAAAAGGAAGACAGTCAACCTATGGAAAAAGTCTCGTCTCAGTCCTACTGAGTGTAGTGCACCACCTTTTATGGCTGTCTGTGTATGTTCCGCGCATTTGACTGCTATCAGTTTGCTAATTGTCTTTAGGTCCAGTTTTTTGGAGTTTTCGACTCCGGGTACTCCCAACAGTTGGAGCCTCTACAGGGTTTCAGCATATTTTTAAACTTCATCTCATCTACAAGTTTCCAGTCCTCAATATAGAATTAAATGATAATAAAAGGGAGTTAATAAGCCTTCGTCGCAAAATATTCACATCTAAAATGCACTAAAAATCATCTCGCACAGCCCCAATCTCGACAGCCCATCCTGTCCATTTCAAAAATGAAACTTAGATTTTAGAGTCTAAATCGAAGCCGGATCAAAAGTCTGATGGTACATTCGAAACCAACGACCAAAAAAACATTTGATATAAAACATCCAGGGATGCTGTTATTACTGCTAGAGGGAATGGTTGAGAGACAAAACTCGAAAGTAGGGCAAAGAACGGGTTATGAAGAGCAGATAATGAAGGATACAAAGTATAAATCCCTCTTAGGAATGAAAAGATTAGCACAGGAGAGAAAAAAGTGAAGAGACGCAGTCTACTAGTCGAGAGATTGAAGAATACAACAACGTATTCTCACGCCCAGCATGTATAAGAAAGAGAACTGAAAACATGACTCAGTCCTGAACAGCTCGTCAGTCTATCTGTCTGACTCTCAGACTCACAAGCTGACTGAATAACTGGACGACTGGCTGCCAAGATGCCTATCTGGCTAACTACAAATTGACAGGCTGTCTGACGGTTTGAACTCGGGTGATATTTTATATTTATGATTAATGTTGCACACTTTCTTGCAATTTTAAAAGCCATCTTAAATATTTCCTGAACTTCCGCATTTTAGTAAAGTCCAAGAATCTGGAACCGAACCAGAGACCAAGAGACCTCAATCAAAAAGGAAGAAATTGAAAAATCAAAAACTGGAATACGAAAAAATTAACCAATCCGCGCTCAGAGAAAACTTGTCTTTATCGGATTCGAATTATCAGGTTCGGGTTTTAGGTCTTTATCGGATTCGAATTATCAGGTTCGGGTTTTAGGTCTAAGTATGGCTTCACTGGATCCTAAGCAATCTGACACCGGATTTTTACAAAATCCAAGCCTAAACTCGAACGCAATTACGACTTGTAAAAAACATGAACCAAAACTTACCCGAACCCTTAAACTTGAAGAGAAAAAAGACAAACTCGAATAAATGTATGTACTACAAGGAAAAACTAGAACTTACATGTATATGTACGAGTATACGTATACATGGGTGTCCCTTATTTCACAAGTATTCGCCAATCGATTAGGTACGCACTGAAATTTGTTCCAGTGGACCTAGAAACTCGCCATAAAAAGTTTGAGTTCAATCTGAGGTCATTAACCTGTGCCGCTTTGACCTTGAAGTTACCTGTAATACTGAAATTTTACAAAAAACCACGAATATCTCGAAACATATCAACTTCAGGACCAAAATGCATGGAACATAAAATGTTTCCTGTCAAATTTGCTATGAAAAAAAATGCTATACAACTTTTTTCTAGAACGCATATTTACCGAGATAATCGCAAAACTGTGTGAAGGTTTCAAGAAATGTGGCTTTTATTTTTTTCTTTCATAAAACTGATCTTTACTAGCTAAATCGCAGTTATCTAAAAAAATATTCACTTTAGGACCAAATTGCAAATAATGTAAAATGTCCCTCGTTAAATTTTCTGTAAACAAGATTCCATACAACTTTTCTGTAGAAAACATATTTATCGAGATAATCGCAACAATGCGTGGAATTTTCGAAAAACATAAATATTTTCATTATGTTACGGCTGAAATATCTATTAATGTCGCGTAATGCACACTACAATATAACTTCAGTATTTGCCTGCTGGGGCAAGCGCCTCACTTTGCCCCCTCCCCCACCTAGCTACACCCGTAACAATTTATTGGGTACCTACTATAGAGTAGACCTTCGGATTATGTATGTATATCAACAATAGTCAACCATTTGCGCATAAGATATAAGGATATAACATTATGTTGTTAAGGAACAGTCACGTGTTCTCAGAATTCAGGGTCATTTTCTATGGACAAGTCGCTGTTTCCTATTGTTAATATTCAATCATCTCAAGTCCACCATATCAAAAGACTTCAATGGAATCTTAGAATGCTAAAGACTCAATAAAAGCAGTTTGTTAACCCTAGATCGCAAAGTTTGGTTTTCTTCAATCATTGAATCTTTTTATAGAAAATTTAAGGAGGAACATTTCATGTTATTTGCATTTTGGTCCTAAAGTAGGTATTTTTTTTAGATACTTCCGATTTCTTGGTTATGAAAGAAAAAGTAACAAAAGCCACATTCCTCCAAACTTTCGCACATTTTTGCGTTTATCTCGGTAAATATGCATTCTAGACAAAAGTTGTACGTAATCTTTTTTATAGGACGTTTAACAAGAAACATTTTATATTATATGCATTTTGGTCCTGAAGTTGATATGTTCCGAGATATTCGCGATTTTTTGTAAAATCTCGGTATTACAGGTAAATTCAAGGTCAAAGTGTCGCGGGTTAATGACCTCCGATTGAGCTCAAATCTCTTACGACGAGTTTGTAGGTCCATTGGAACAAATTTCAGTGCGCGTTCAATCGACTGGCGAAAACTTGTAAAGTAAGGGACACCCTAATATACATTTTGAATAAATCTCCTGATGTACATTTGCATGGGCGAAGCAGGACCGGTGCAAAGAACATATTCTCAGGAAAGGAAGTGTAAAAGTGAACTAAACTTTTACAAATTTCAGTTTCCAAGAACTAAAATAATTCATCTTCTCAATTTCCTTTACTGGATCCCAAGCTACAAGTTTCAGTTTTCGAAAAATAAAATGAAATAATTCATTTTCTCGATTTGCTTTACTGGATTCCAAGTTAAATTTCTATTTTTCCTGAGCTCTCGCAAAATTTCCTGAACTTCCATTATAACTTCATCAACGAGCCAACATGCACTGTAGCTAGCTGCAAGTTTTTTTGTGTTTTTTTTTTGAATGGTAAGGGAGTGGGGAGTACAGACAATAAAAATGTCGACTAAAATATAATAATGACAGTTGAAATCAGTATAACAGACCCTCTTCTTTCCAATTCTGCTGACAACTAGAATTTGCCGAATACTGACTTTTTGAATAGGGGAACTGTGATCCCCCTCCATCTTCACTACGTCCGGCCAAATATGATACTACAAACTATTTAAACAGCATACAAAACCTAATATATTTTCCTACTTTTTCTTCTGTAACCCTCCTTCTCTTTTGTACTGAAAATTCCACAGTATTCAACTAAAAGTCAAAATAATACCAAATTCAAAATGAACAACTTTTGTAACCTTATATTTCATACCTATAAAGAATATTTTTCAATTATTTCAATTCTGATCTCCCTCCCCTATCACCGAAATCGCCATATGTTTCCACTGACAGATAATGTAGTATCAGATTCCGAATTTAGTGCTATTCAAAACCTATTCTATTTGATATTCATATCGTACTTTTTTCGCCCCCCCCCCTCATAGGTGTTTTAATTTTCCACCTAAAAGTGAGTTCGTCGAGTCTAGATTCGCATCATTGCACCAAAACACACTTTCAACGTCAAAACTTTCTCCCACGTTCTGTTTCATTGACTGTGCGTTGGGTAAGGATCACGCTCTTTAGGTTAAATGAGCGTAATTAACATTAGAAAAAAAAATACGCTCGAGACATTTATAAGTATTATATCATACAAATTTGATTCGATTCCAAGTAAGTAATCATATTTTAATGTTCGGCCGTTACGTTTTCGTAATGATGCCGCACGTTCTTCCTGCTAAATTGTAGAACCACCCGGACCCCCAAGCCACAGAAACATAATTCATTCTGCACTTGTGATGGTTGCACGTGGTAAGTAGATGATTAGTAAGCCAAAATCCAAACACATAAGTGCAGTTAGTCGCACCGGGGCGGGGGCTGTTCGGAGAGCCCATGTCCACGCAAAGACGCCAGAACAGAAATGTCTAACCGTACTAGAGGCAACTAGCCAAAACAGTTTTTCTCGATTTTGTCTTGCTTAAATACGAGAGCTGATTCTGTATAGTAGTGACCTTGTTCGAATACACAAATTTTCGCACTTCAGATGCCCCGAAAAGTGTACAGCTGAGGCTTGTTCAGATCATTTTTTTCGGGAAGGTCTATTCGATATTACGTCACAATGACGGGCGAAGATTATTTACATTTAACGCGTGTGCTTCTCTTTTCGGATTTATAATACGAAACTGTAAGGTGTTAATGTTTATGTTATTTATAAATCGCGCGAAGAAACGAATCCATCAAACTATTAACGTAAACAACGAGCATCGTCAAGCCGAGCTTGTAAAAACCATGTACTTTCGAACGCTTTTTCTTTCGTTAACGGGAAAAAAAAAAAAAAAAAAAAAGAAAAAAAAAGAGATAAAATTAAGAACGTTTTCGAGAAAAGAAAGAAACTGCGAAAAAGCGACTTTTGATGCGTCCATTTCCGAGAGCAGTTTAATTAACGAACTAGAAGTCGCACCACCCTCCTACTCTGGAGTTCTGTTTCACAGTTGTTTAACAGCCCCTCGAATTGAGAGTTTTTGACGATACGTTAATCTCGTTTCATCCCAAAATAGTTCCAGCAAAGATTATTTTGGACTAAATTTCCCGTAAAAATTGGTCTGTACAGTTTTCTGGTGACAGTTCCGAGAACTTCGTACTGCAGCGTCGTCTTATTCAAGAAAAATATAAGAAATTATTCTTTCACGATGATAATAGGCAACTTGATAATGCACTGCGAGATCTTAACGCCTCATGAAAGGCAACATTAACGTAAAACTCGAAGATAACGCTCCTCAACTCAAGACAAAGGAAAATGACTAAATGAATTACGGAGTTACACGGAATAAAATGTTGACCGTGAGGATGTCAGATGCAGGAACTGAATTAATTAAACGAAGCTGAAACATTTATATACAAAGACTCGCGACAATGAAGTACCAAGAAATGAGTACAAAGTTGATACGAGACCCGAAATAAAATACAAACGTCACAAAATTGCAATCATGAACAACAGAAGGTTTATACATATAGTAATGCGGAGTAATGAAGACTGTAGGCGATGGAATAGTAAAATGGTGATACTGAAGGACCAGAGCCAGAAGCAAACATGAATTGCAATAATCATTGACGTAAAAAGTCGGGAGATGAGAAATCCTCCCCCTCTTTCGGAGCCAGGGAGAGAAGAAACTTTTAGAGCTTGTTCAACTAACATTATAGACACAAGAACATTTTTATTTATGTATTTAAGTCCAGTTTCAGTTTTATACAAATTGTCAACCTCCTATGAGCTTCCCTCCTGACTCCAAAGTCGCCATTTGCACTTATGCATATCCCATTTTTTTTCAGTATTTTAGTACTCAGTCATATATTTTTCACTCAGTGCGAGATTTGTAGGTTAAAAATGCTTAGCTAGTTTTAAGAATTGCTCCCCTCCTTCCACAACGGGAAAAATTGAGAGAACATTAAGAAGCCATCCAATAGGATTCAAAATTTGGGCAAAATTTTGGGGATCCGCTACTGTTTTATTCCTTTCTTTTCATGTATTCCTTTCTGTTGGATTGTCATGTTAAAATTTGGACAAAATTTTGTAGATCCGCCCCTATTTTAGCCACAAACAACCCCCTTCCCATCAGGATACTTTGCATTTACACCATTATAGATGATGAGTTATACAGGGACAGGGACGAAACTATAGAGGGGTGTGGGGGTTGACCCCCCCCCCCCAATAATTTGGCAGTCGGCCAATTTTGATACTGTTCATTTGAATTTTTCAGTTTTTATGAATGTTTGTTTGTTTATTTATCAACTTTTTTCAACTAAACAGTATTTCGATTAAGAAATCGGCAAACTTTTAGTTTTCAAAAAATATTTGTGGGAAAATTTTTCTTCTCCACCTCCTCAAACTGAAAGTCAAATTTTGTTTCTGAAAATGGAGTACCTTGGACTCTGGCCAGAGACTAGTCAGTCAAAAGCCGAAGGTTTCAAGCTGAGTATCGAACGTTATCTGAAAGGTTGAAACAAAGCTGAAATGTGGATGACATTTCGAAAATCTGAAAGTCGGTAGCAAACGTTGACATTTGAATTTCAATGACTATTCTGTTTTTACCAGATTCTCTATTTGACCTAGAGCCTGAATTTTGAGAAAAATTGAACATTTTGTTAAAATCTGAAAGTTGAAAACAAAAGACTTATTTTCCAATGTCACAAGCTGAATCCGATAGCAGATGTTCTATTGCTTAATTTATGGGCTTTAGTCCTGATGAATTTCGGAGGGAAATTTAGTCTGGAACAAAAGTCAAAACTCCATGTGTTTCCCCATAAGAACGAAAGGGAGCTTGTGGCACGAATTCTCCTAATCCAATCGACCTAAAACTTTGTAGGTGTTTTTTTTTTTTTTTTTAATTTTATTGGAACCAGTTTAGGAGACAAATTAGAGGAAATCCAGAAAAAAATATCACCAGTGAGTGCTTGGGGGATAAGGTTCCAATCTGCATTCGCAGGGACGAAACTATGGGGGAAGGGGGGAGTGGAACACCCCAATAATCTGGCAGTTGGCAAAAACTGAAACTGTTTATTTGAATTTTTCATTTTCAAAGAACGTTTGTTTGTTTGTTTTTTCAATTAGAATATTTTGATTAAAAAATCGGGAAATTTTCAAATTTTTTTTAAATTTTGCCGGCGAATTTTTAGTTTTTAAAATGTATTTGTCGGCAAATTTTCCTTCTTCACCCCCCCCCCGGAGCTGAAAATCAAATTTCGTTTCTGTACAGGGTGCTTCATCTTTAGCGTAAAATACTTCGTCTGAGGAGATAAGAATGGTTTCAGATGAGTGCGATAAAATGTTGCCTGTCTCGAAAATTGAAAAGGACAACGTTTCGTGAATTGCAGAGAGGACCGTATCAGAATCTTAAAGGGTCAAAAAGGAAATTCACGTTCCACTTTCCAGGTTCCGGGTAAACAAGATGTCTACATGAACACGTTTTATATTCGGAATAAAAATTATCCAGTGATATAAATTTTCAATCTTACTTACAGAAAAAATATTTCCAGAGGAATAAATAATCTTGATGTGCCGACCTTCTTCCCATGAAATCTCAAATGCCCCATACATGCCAAGAAGAGTTTATTTATAGGGCTTTTGTCATGGGGCGGATAGTATACATTTTGCCTGAAATTTTATCTCGTTGATGGTGAAAATATTATCAGCAGGACCCGAGGCTATTCGGTCTATTGAGGTTTTCTGGACGAATCAGGAAATTCTGAAGCCAATGAACTAACTTTGATACGGCTTTTTGGAACTATTTTCCCTTAAAAATGACATTTTCGCCTGCAATTGATGTTTTTAGAGACTTTTGGGACTATTTCGGGTAGAAATCTAATTTTTAAGACTTGTTAATTTTCAATTTTGTAAGACAAAAATATTTTTAATTTTTAAATTTTTTCAGAGAAAAATGTCTAAAAATCCACTTATTAAAAAAAAAAATTGAAAAATTGTAACAACCTTATTATTTGTTGCAATAAAGTATTTTGATTCAAAAATGTTACGTACCACATAATTTAGGAGGAATAGAAATATAAAAATTATGCTTAGTTTTCCAAGATCTTTCAGGTCTGGCAAAAAAGTCTAGTTGCACTGGAGCTCGTGCACTAGGGTGAATTTTCCACCTAGTGCATTGCACCAAGTGCAAAAATCCACGTTTTTTTTTATTCAATTTTTCAAATCTTATTAGATATTTTTTTTGGTGTTTCAGTTTTCTTAGAGCTTTGAGACCTTTAATTTGGTATCTATGAAGTCATAGTTTTTATAGAGACTTTTTGAGACTATTTTACTTTTTTGGAGACGGACTTTTCATGAACTATTATTTAGATCATGTTAGAGACTTTTAATACGGCTTCTTTTTTTTTATTTTTTAGTTTTTAGCGCCCAAAAATTCAGGCCCTGGTTATCAGTGCAATTTTGAAAAATAAAATAAGATATCTTAAGTAGTATGGATATTTCAGATCTAAATTGCACAAGCTCTTTAACGAACATTAAAGAATATGATATGACTGCATAGAATGTTGCCAAGTCCGTAGCCAACCTGGTATTTGACAAGGCAGGTGAGATGTCACACAAGGTGACTTCTTACAGCGCACTAAGATCTTTGAAAATTGTTTTCTTGGAGTCTCCTTTCTCAAAAGTTTTTATCCCCTAACTCATCATTAAGCTTTAAAAATGTGCTCAAACTAAAGAAAGACGAAATTATCTTTTTTTCCCCTGCTAGACAAGATGAGACAAGGAACTGCCTTATCTGCCTTGGCGCAAGCAACGGGCCTGAATTTTGCGTTCTAAATTTTACTAGTAATAATTTTCAACATCAGCAAAATAAAATTTCAAGCAAAATGTAAACTATCCGCCCAACGATAAAAGCCTTATTAAGAGCCACAAATGAGTTTTGAATAGTTTTAACGAGTCTTAAAAAATCTAAAAGAGCCTTGAATACTTTAGAACAAGTGTGGAATAGTCTAAAAGATACTTACATGCACTGAGGAAAAAATAAATGACTTTGTACTAAATGTAGAAAATACAAGGGACAGCGATGGATTTAGGGGCTTCATCCCTAACGTTATAGTTATTTTAGCATCTTCGGTAATCATTACTGAGCGCTAGCTACCAATTACCAAAGGTATTAGAATCACTATATACAACGTAAAACTTAAAAAAAGGGGATACCTTTCAACTATAAGGGGGGGGGGGTAAAAATAGGGGACCCTCTTTCTCTCTCTCTAAACATATTTAATAGTATTCTTGAAGAAATTTTCTGTAAAATGAACTGGGAAAGGATGGGTTTAAAAGTAAATGATCGGCAAATCAATAATTTAAGATTCGCATACGACACTGCGTTAATACATAAAAATTTGGAAGAATGGGCAAAAATAGGGGAAGAACTCAAAAATGAACGAGCAAAAGTTGGTTCAAGTATGAATACATCCAAAACTAAATCGCTAACAAATGAAGAGAATGTAACCCCGATTAAGATAGAAAGCTTGGATATTGAAAAGGTTGAAGAATACACATACCTGGAGAAAGTAGTATCCTCTGGGTAGGGGAGGGAGAGGTAAGAAAAGAGAAATAAGTGCAAGAATCGCGAACGCGTAGAGGCCATTTTGGGCCATCAAATTCATTTTAAAGAGCCAAATGAATCTGTTAATAAAAATACGAGCCTTTGAGACGTGCGTATTACCAGTGAGGTTATAACTGCCAGACATGGGTTCTGAGGAGGAAACAGGTCAAGAAACTTAGACGTACTCAATACGCCATGTTTCCCAGTATACTGAACATATATTTTAAAATAATAATAATAATAATAAAAAAGACGTCTGTATTCGAGAAATCAAACAGGGAATCAAAAATGCCGTGACAAATGAAATACACTGAAATTTGGCCAGAGAAGGGAACAACAAACGGAATCTCGCAGCAACTTACTTGAATACCTCTCGATAGAAGACCAGCAACTAGATGGTTAGATGAAATAGTGAAATTTACAGGCCCACAGTGGACCAGAAGCGCCCATTAAAGGGTATACTAAAAGCAAGTGGCAGATGCTTATGCCCAAAGATGGGCAGTTTAGGATAGACGATGGCTCCCCTACATTAATGCTAAATTATTCTGTAAATGTAAAATCATCATACAACTAACCGAAGCTGTGTAATATAATAATGTTGGGGATGAGATCATTAGATACATTAGTATCCCAATAGACGCAAATAGGTAGCTTGGAAAGGCTTAGCCCCCAAATCCTCTGAAAGCCCCCGCACCCAAAAACTGAAAAATTATACGAGAATTTTTAAGTTTATACTTGAAGGGTGAAGAATCAAAACTCACACTTGCCATTTTACTTCAAGGGCGCAAATAGGCAAAATACTGTACACAGGTGCAGGAATATCTTTGCAGCGCCTGTGAATGTGCGATCTGTATAACATACTCCACGTTCACAGGCGCAGCAAAGATATTCCTGCACCCGTGTACAGTATTTTGCCTATTTGCGCCCTTGAAGTAAAATGGCAAATGTGACTTTTGATTCTTTACCCTTCACTTGCCAGCCTTCTACGAGCTCCCCACATTTCAGGTTCACTGTTTGCCCTTAGGCGGTTCCATTTTTTCAATACTCAGTATTTACTTAATTATAATATTATAATATTTTTCTCTCGGTGCGAGTATTGCAGATTGAAAAGTCTTGGCTAGTTTTCAAAATAGTCTCCTTTCTCCAAAGGGAAAAACTGAATGGACATTAAGAAACCACGAAATTGAGGGTTCGGTGAGTTGGTAAAATTTGACTCCCTAACTTTCGCAGGCATTTTCATTGTCAAAAGTCAATAAGTACAAATCGTTCAACACATCTAGTATTTCTCACTCACCTATTCACTTAATTACCATCGTGAGGACGAAGCATGGTCCATGCACACAGGACGGACGTGTGGGGTAAAAAATATAATTCTTACGTTAAGTGGCCCCTTCCAAGATTGCTCCCCGGATCCGCCACTAGTACAAACACCAAAGTTTAGTTTCACAAATGGAAGAAAAGTGTTTGAAACTTCAAAGGGCTGCCACTTCAAGTTCACAAACCTTTCCTGACGCACCGTGCCATATCAGACGTTACTCTGTCCTTGACCATATAATTATCAAAGAAAATGTTCGCACAACTTGTTCCCATGTGTACGTAGGTATACGTACGCTTTTGTACGCTCAAAATGATTCTGAGAAAGAAACAGACTGAGGGAAAGACGAAGAAACCCGTATTTCTCATTAAAACTACGTTCTTTGGCAACGACTTACACGCAGACTATGTAAATATAACTTCGCCGAAGATGCGAGTAAATAGTCGATGTACGAGTACGCGGAATGGCCATCCTTCATATTTACATCGAGCGATTCGAAATTTTCGACATTGATCCCAAATCCTATACACACTGTTCATGTCGGAGCTGTGTGGCCTACGGTAACCAACTGGACAAAAAGCCGAACGGACGTACCCTAAGAAGTGTCACACACAGTGGCACTGACCATGTCAGATGTCACCGTGGACCGTGCGATCTCTGACACCAGAACATTGGACCCTTTCTCTCGTGTGTAATGTGACGAAGCAAAATCGAATCGCATCGATGACGACGACTATTTCTCGAATCGCTCGCACGCGGACAGCCACTTCGATACGCTTTTAAAGGTGAATTTCTTTTTAAATTGGCAATAGAGCAAGCCCGCGCGATTCTGAAACTGTTAAAAAACATTCAAGCCCCGCCATTCCGAAAGATGTAAAAATAGAAGCGGTTACGAAGTTCGGGTACATACACAACAATCATGCCTATTTTGGTACGAACGTCCATTACATCCAGTTTAATCTCCAACAGTCAACTAATTAAATTGCGGGTAATTTCATCGGCTGTCTAAACGTCGCCCGTCGATCTCTTTTTTTTTATTTATTGTTTTTTCTCCTTACGAATCCGATCAGAATTTTTTTCGGTTATCAGTTCGCGGTGACAGTTCGTTTGTTGACACATTGACCAATCCTGTTTTGAATGTTTAATGAGTAAGTACACTGACCGTGACGATTACAGTAATATGCACTTAGTTTTGTGATCTTTGGAGTGTCAATAAACGAATATTGAATAAGATTTCGGTATATGAGACAAATATTTTCAAGGTTAAACATACTGCAACCTGATAAGTACACATGAGCAAGAGTAGCCTTCAACACGGACAGTAAGAGTTCATGTACTTAAGTGGAAGAAGGGGAGGTACACACAAATGATAATATGAAGAATAACTGTTGAGTACCTATTAGATATCTTGTGGAAAGATAAACATACTCCACTATGACGCATTTTGTTCCTATGTGTTTTTAGTCTTGATTCAATACGATAAAAATGAAACATGGCTATCCCCAAGTTTTCGCTTTTGTCGCTTAAAAATCATGAATGAAGGTTCAAACCCCTCTTCAGCTTTCTAAAGTATTTTTTTACTAAGTTTGTTGACTTCGTTAGGTCTGCTTAATTTTTTATTTAAAACTCCTTAAGATTGGGTTAGAATTCATTCTGTTTTAAAATTTGTGTTAGAACTCCTTAAGATTATGTCAAGATCTGATAAGACTCGCTTCCTCAAGGCTATGCAAAGACTTTCTTTAGAACTAATAATGACTGTGTTTAGACTCGTAAAAATTGTGCATATCAATTAAGATGGCATTAGGGCTCCTCAAAATTCTAGTGATAGGACTCATTAATGCTATTTTAAGATTGGCTATGACTGTGTTGGAACTTATTAAACCATCTTATCTTTAGTAAGACTGCTCTAGTAAGATTTAATAAGGTTCTTCAAGACTATAGGATTCGCTATAACTATTTAAGGGTTCATTAAAACTTTTTATGGCTGTTTTAAGACTCGGCATGATTGAGTTGAACCTCACTAAGACTTCTTAAGATTCTCTAAAACTTGTGATAACTCCTTAAGCCGTGTTAGAATTCTTCAAGAACATAAGTAAAAATCTAGTTGGCAAGATAATATCAACTATCAAGACTTTTTAGGGCTCCGCATAACAGTATTCATCCCCTTAAAATTGTATTAAGACACTTGAAATGACTTTAAAACTCCTCCAGACTCTAGCTGAATTTGATACGACTCCTTAAAACTATTTCCAGATTTGCTAAGGCTGTGTCATGGCTCATTAATAACTCCTATAACTGTGTTAAGACGCCAGTAGACTTAATAAGGCTCTTCAAAACTATTTTCAAATTCTCTGTGATTGATTTAGTACTCAATAAGACCTTTTATGGCCGTGTTAGAACTCTATAAAATTGAATTAAAGTTCGTCAAGACTTCCTAAGCGAACGGGAGTTTAGAAACGAAGATGACACTCAACCCTTCCTGTAGAGCGAAATAAAACACGTTCTGGCTGATCTGAACAGTGGAAGGGCTGTAGGACCAGACGGCGTAGAAAACAGATACTTGAAATGTTCAAAGAGGGGCTAACTACCCCACTAACTAGGCTTTTCAACCTGATTCTGGTTTCGGAGACGATACCCGAGCAATGGGGACTGTCGGAAATTGTTTTGCTATTCAAAAAAGGGGATGGAAAGGATCTGGGGGAATACCGACCGAATAGTCTCACCTCAAAAGTATCGAAAATTTTTGCAAAAATTCTAAATAATAGAATGTACAAACAACTGGATAGTTGTCAAAGTCAGGAACAGGTTAGCTTTCGAGAAGGTAGATCGACGAAAGATCAGATTTTTATAGTAAATCACATGACAGAAAAATATAACGAATTCAACATTCCAATGTACATTTTACTAATTGATTTTCAGAAAGCATTCGACTCAGCCCGCCCAATTACCTCTGGAGCACCCTAAATAACCAAGAAATTCAGGCTAAGTTTATCAGAACTTTGATGAACCTTTACTAAATTGTGGAGGGAAGGATAAAAACGGACAGGTGAGGACAAAGATTCAGAACAACAAGAGGAGTGAAACAAGGCTACCCTCTCTCCTCAAACCTGTTCAAAAGCATCTTAGAAGATGTACTTCGGAAATTAGATTGGAAAGAGAGGGGAGTTGAGGTGGAAGGGGTGAAACTAAACAACCTGCGATTCGTAAACGACGTGGCCCTCATAGCTCGAAGTGCAGAAGAAATTCAGCTAATGGCAGAAGAATTACTGGAAGCGGGAAAAGAGTCAGGTTTGGTCATAAACACCAACAAAACTGTGCTGCTGACAAATAGTAAAGTTGGAATAAAAATAAGTTTGAACAGCGAAGTGATAGAAGAAAGTGAAGAAGCAATATATCTGGGTCAGTTGATCGCATTTTCGGTGTAGTTTAAAAAAATAAAAAAAAACTAAAAAGGAGGAAGGCCAAAGCGTGGGGAAGCTACTGGAGCCTAAAGACCATTTTTAAAGGAAATTTCCCTCAAAAAAAGAAAAAGAAAGTATTCGACTGTGCAGACGGTGCTGACGTACGGAGTACAAACGTGGGCGCCCACGGACCGACAGCTGTTGGGGCTGGCCAGAACGCAGATGTCGATGGAACGTTCAATGATAGGTGCAAAAAGGAAAGAAAGAATGAGCAATATAACTGTTAGGAGAAGAACTCAAATAACAGACTGCAGATACAAAATCAAAATATTGAAGTTCGATTACGCCGGTCACGTAGCCAGGAGGGAAGAAAGCAGGTAGGAAAAAGGGTTTTCATTTGGGAACCAAAAGAAGGAGGGTGGAGAGACCAAAAATGAGATGTGTGAATGAAATTGTTAGGGGCGGGCTCGGGAGCGCCATGTGGGAGGATGCTAGCAATAGGGAGAATTATACCCAGGGTTGGGCGCACGACGGAAAACAGTAGCCAGTGGTGCCTGATGGCGCAGTTACAGACAGTTGGTGTAACAAAGGTTGTTATGTTTTGTTTTATTTTTACGTACAATAAAGGCTGATTATTATTATTATAAGGTTTCTTAAACTCTCAAATACTTGGTGAAACTCCTGACGTCATGATAAAACTCCTCAAGATAAAGCCAAGACCCGTCGAAACTCGCTATAATTCCGACTATATCAAGACTTTTTTAGGGCTTCTATGACTGTATTCGGACCATATAGTAAAGTCTGTAAGAAAACACTTGAAATTGTGTCAGAACTTGAAGACTATTTTAAGATACGTTAAAACTGTGTCAAGGCCAGTCAAGACTTCAGTATGATTTTAAATGATTCTTAAAGACTATTCTAAGGTTCGTTCAGACTTCATTTAAGCCTATTGTGATTCTTATGATTGAACGAAGAAACTGTAAAATTAAGCACAAACTAGTTAAGACTTCTCAAGACTCTTCAAGACTTGTTATAACTTTTAATCATTTTAGAGATCGTTAGAGTTCAATTTATTTATTTATATATTTCCTTATTTATTTATTTCCTTTTGGTAGTCATAATCACGAGCACAGCGAGCAAAAATTCAGAAATTTTGCGCCACAATAAGTATATAGCTTACTCGGGCAAATAGTATATCCAGCTCTGGTTACCACTCTACAGATTATGTTCTGATTATTTAGAACTATTTTGATACTGTTTTAAGACTCTGTAAGGGTGTAACTTACCATTACTCATTAAGACTCACTAATTGTTAAAACTTCTTAAATCTGTGTCAGAACTCACGAAGACTATGTTGTCTCTCAATATCAGACTGCATTTATATTAGGACTTCTATAGACTATGTTCAGATATGTTTAATGCTCGTTGAGACCCTCAATATTGTATCAGAATTCGTTAAGATTCCTCTCTGATAGCGATAAAACTCTGTAATATCGTTTTAAGATTCGTCAGGACTTTGTAAGACTGGGTCAAAACTAATTTTCTTCTCTTGTGACTTTTAAAACCCATCATTTTTCGATGACTCAGCTGAAGCAGTCCTGTTTCAAATTCTAGAGGACAGTTCAATACATGATTTGAGATGAGAAATATTAAAACCAATTAGGATTCAGTCTGGCTATCTTTCAAGCCGACTTCAGCGATAATTTCCATGCACTGATAAGAATTTCAATAAATTAGAACATCTTCTCGTGAATTTATATCAGAACTAGCGGTGGAGGGAGGCATAATGCTACAGCCCATAGAAAAATAAGAAAAAAATACTTCGTGAGCAAAAATGTTTCAATTTTAGGGTAATTGTTTTTTTTAGGAGGGGGGGGGCATATTAGAGTCGAATAACAACCGAATCGCCCGCCCTGAAACTGACTATGATTTATATCAAATTTGGTTAGAAGATTTTGAAGTTATTAATACGTTATAAATTAAAGGTTAAAAGGGGTTCGGTATTCCAGCACGCCTTATTTACAACCATATTCCTTCAGTCACCCTGAAGTGGAAACCGAAAATCAAGAAAAAGTTTACGAACCACTTATTCTAAAAAAGGGTCTTAGTTTTTTTCCAAAATGAGAAGGATTGACAGCGTCGGGATAGAAATCTCCAATGGTATGAAATATAAGTGAGACATTCCTGATGCAGAAATCATAGCGACTGCATGAAGTAGCAGGAGAAACAATTTGTAGGCAGAGAAGGAGGGTAGAGTCTCGATATAAGTGTGCATTTACGACTTTCCCATGTCTTGGGATACTTTTCCTTTGTATAAAATACTTGCCTCTCGATTCTCTGTAAATAAGGAAGAGGGAAAAGCTAGATTTCCAATACGAGAAGATTAATGAATACTAAAAGGCATCATCCCTTGATCGCTTCATAGCCCATTCCCTTCGCCTCACTTTCTGTCTGCCTTTATTAGTCTCGTAAATTTTTATCTATCTCTACATGTATTTCTGTCTGCCTGTCTGACCGGCTATTTATCAATCATCTTATAATATTTTTTCAGAGGCGCCCAGGTAAAAAACAGGTTTTAGTTCACACGGAAACTTCATTTTTCAAGAAAATATAAATTTCAGAATATGTGATTAGATTAGCTTGCAATTAATGCGATGAAACCATTCAGATTTGATGATACACAATAAACGTGCTCGGATCAAAAACAAATCTATGAAAGAAGGGGGCAAAGCCTTCCTTGCAGACACTTTTGACCAGTCGACAAATTCGTCCTTGAGTGAAAGTATAGTAAAATTATGGGCGTCGATGGACAACATCGACAAAGCATTGATTTTTGTTCTCGACGGTCTCCAAGTTTTTCCAAATGGCAAAATCACACATTTTGTACTTGATAGAATTAAGAAACCCCCTCCTCAAACACGCACGCGCACACACACAAAAGTCGCTTCAGTATTTAAGTTCTAGTTCACAGACTATTTAATTGGTATTTCAAGTCCATTAAGATAATATTAACACTCATTGAGATCTAATCGTGATGTGTTAAAACTCATTTAGAAACTGTTAAGACTAGTTAAAACTGTAATGGGACGCTTGCTCCCCCCTCCCCGCTCCTTCGTAGATCACAAAAATGAATGCTTGCATTGTGAACTAGATAACGTGAGGAATGTAGAATGGCGTGCAAAAAAATTTAAAAAGATTATGGTGCTTGTTTTGAAAACCATTCGACTCTCTTCAGAAAATTTCAAATTCTTTTGAAGATTTATTCATTCATTCATTCAATCGGATTCTGTTACGACTCGTTAAAACTTAGCCGGTCTTCTTGAGAATTTGTTAAGACGTATTCGGACTGTCTCGTAAAACCCATTTAAATATTTTCTCATGACACATTCGAGCTGTCTTAGGACTTTTTATAACTTACTCAAATTCGGTTATGACTTTTTAAATGTTATAATGCACGTTCTATTAAAACTTATTTAGATTCATTGGGATTCTGCAAAAACGTCAAGACTGTTTAGTCTCGCTGAAGCTTTTTCGAGTCTTTTTTATACTCTCCGCCAATGTCTGAGTCAGTTACAACACGTGGAGACTCATCCGGTCTCCGAGAAGATTCCTCAAAACTAACGTAGTCTCTTTAGGTACTTCTCAAGGTGCATTCACCCTTATGTGCAACTAAGATAGAGAAGACCCGTACTCTACCGAGTCCAATTTACTTTCCAAGTTTTGCAGTCGTTTCCCGACCCTTCAAATTCTAGTTGAAAAAGAGAAAAAACATTTATATTCTCACACATGGGAGGCAGTGACACAGACAATTCACATATAAAAGTGATCAAAGCAGAGTAACTCAAATTACCATTATTAAAACATAGCAACCTCAATTAGGAAATACAGCCTATACTACATACTTGTGATATCTGATCGGTAAGAACCAGAAGAGACATCAGGATTCAATTATATTTTTTGAAATTCGTATCTTACTCCAACCTCGAGGGACTTAAGGTTACAACAATAATCTAACTTTTCATTTCGATTGCAGAATAAAACGAAGCAAAGCAAAGAAGAAGTCAACATCGAACGAATTTCGGACGAAGATCAACTTCGCACTTTGGTTAGTACGCTTGAAATGGTCTGATTACGTATTTGTTGACCATCATTGAATTGGTCTGCCGTGCCCAAATGAACGATACGCCGACTGTACTGCTTGCACTCGATAATTGTAATAGTCGAGAAGGGGCCGTTAATTAATTACGCGATATCCCGGCGTCTCAGTGTTTGCTTACTACCGATGCATGTCATCGGTTCATTAGGTCATTGCTCTTTCATCGGTCTTGCTGTCTTTGTCAACGTCTGGTAAATCAACAATTACATGACGTCGTGCTTTCTTCCCAGCACCGAGAAAAAACGAGAAAAGCACGCGTTGCGCTCCCTGCTACCGTCAGCTTTTAGTAAAGCTCTATAACTTCGTGTGAGTATATGATCGTCCGCCATTTTGACTCCAACCGCGCCCGTGGATGCCGAATCCGACTATGTGGAGCGTACCGCGTAGTCAATTCGGCATCCACGGGAAGGTTGATGTCAAAATGGCGGACAATTGTACTCACACGAAGTTATAGAGCTCTACTTTTAGTTCCGTTTTAAAAGTCAAATCGAACGATACAGCTACTGCATTCTCCGAATCGTTATGCACTGTTTTCCTAATTTCAGCAGCAGAACATCGAAACTAGTAGATCAGGAACTTCGAAGCTTGACTAGCAAAACTTTAGATTTCCAAATTCTTAAATATTGGGGGGTCTCTGTAATTTTTCGATTTTCGAAGAGTCAGGCGCCCAATAGCCAGAATTGAGAAAGTCAACAGTCTCGTAGATTTTCGTTCTTTATACTACCATTTACTGGCATTAGTGAAGTGAGATAGCCAGAGGAAAATGATTTCTGGACGAGGGAGTGTAGAGTAATTAATGTATCATGAAAAGAGGGTAGGCAGACGTCGTGATTGTCCAAGCTTGTATGCCAACAGGAAGTTACAGTGAAGAAGAAGTAGAAAAATGTCTGAAGAAATTAAATTTATGAGAATTAAAACCATGTAAGCTCAAAATGGCCAGACCAGGGTTCCGGGGGAATTATAGGTTTCCGAGCAGGCCGAATCGCGTGGTGATATCAGAACTATGTGTGGGGATCAAGAAATGCGAGCTTGCTGTGATTGCTACCCAGCCTCGTGTGACGGACGCATTCTTTGAAACCAAAACACGTTAAGTCCAAGTTTATAGGATTCATAAATATGCATCGTGACCATCGCTTATTGTTGATTTTGGAACTGAACATGGTTAATTCAGCCTAAACAATCGCTTGGCTTCACCGATATGCATTCGTATACAGGACTAAAACTTCTATCATCGCCACCATTTATGGCAGTTTCTATAAAAAGGGACAACTTTGTCGGTAAGAAAAAAACGAGGAAAACGAAAAAAAGAAAAAAAAAAGTAAAACTTTTGTTAAAAGAATCGATTTTAAGATTATTATGGATTCTTGCACGAAATTCGATGCTCTTTCACATGAAGAAGATCGCAGCCTGCAGAAATACCAGCAAGTAGTTCTATATCGTCGACCATCGAACTTGTATGTATCTAGGAGATGAGAAAATTAAATGACCATCTTCGCTGAATACAGAATTTTTAAAAAGTTATCCTGCATTGAGTAATTTTTCCATCTCTTAGATACGTACAACAAGTTCCCATAGTCACAACATCTCTCAACCCATCAATTATTTACCTATGGTTGGGCTGAAAACCGGCCTTTTAGACCATTTAACGAAAAATGAAATTTTCCTAACTTTAATGTTTTCAAACGCCTTCAATTTTCAGAATAGGAAGATTTTTTTCCACCAGCCCCCCCCCCCTAGTCAGATTATTTATTTCGTCAATTATCATGTCTTGTATGTATATCGTCTTGAAAATTGTTGTTTGTAATCTTTAGAACGACGCAGCTCCTTCAATTTGCTCACAGGCAACTTTTCGTACTCAACTGTTTTAGTTTAGCGTACCTAGCGGATTCTTGAACGAAGTCCGAAGACGCGAGGTACCTCTTTTTTAATGGATGGAGAGAGATGAATATAGCACATAGGAAGCTGGAAAGGATCTCATTTTGTCAGGAATTGCGTCTAGTACAAATATATGAACGTGTGCTTAACTGAAAACTGATCTGACCGACAAAGTCTTTTTTATAGAAACGGCCACTAATAATGTTGTGCTTCTCTTTTCATGTTTTCGGTTTAAGAGAAGGTTTCTCAGCCTCTCATTTCTCAACGTTCCGTTCTCGGTAAGTACTTCACTGGTGTTAGTTCTCATGAATTTAACTGATATAGTATCAAGGAAGGTACAAGGAAAAGGAAATTCAATTATAATGAGAGATTGGAATGCCAGAGTAGAAGGAAGAAAAGAATAAGGGATAGGCGAAGAGCATGGTTTATGAGAGCGAAATAAAAGCGGGTTGAGGCTCTTAGAACTTTGTGAAGAATTATAAATCAGTTATTGGAAACACTCTTTTTAAAAACGATGAGAGAAGAAAATACCCTCAGAAATGTCCAGGAGATTAAAGAAGACTTCAAATAGATCACACCTAATATGACAAGAAAAATATATATATTGTATTGTAAGCCATGATGCCCAGGAGCAGATGTAGATAGTGACCACGATTTAGTAGTAATGAAATGTAGATTTAAATTCAAAAGATAAACAAGAAGAAAGTAAAAACAAAATAGAATTTGGAGTTATTTAACAGGTAAAGAAAACAGAACATTAAAAAGAAGTAACGAAAGAACTTTGTAAAAAAAACACGGGGTGAATCATATTGAAGTGGAATGAATAGCATTAAAAAAACAATCAATCTGGCAGCAAGGAAGAAAACAGACACTCAAATAATAGAAAAAAGAAAACCATGAATGCAAATTAAGATATTAGAGTTAATGGAAGAAAGACGACAGCGTGGTAAGCCAATTATAGAGAAAGTATGGAAAAATATGTAAGGCTTTAAGAAATCAAATAAAGAAAGAATGACAGAAGGCAAAAGAAAAATGGAGGAATCAGAATTGTGAGAAAGTTGAGGAGCAAGTAAAAACAGGAAACCCGATCAGGCATATAACAAAAGTAAAAATATATTTTGAAACCAGAAGAAAGAGAAAAAGTAATTTAACGAATGGAAAAGGTAATTTATTAGACTCAAAAAGACAGAGTAAAAAGCTGGATGAGATATTTTGGAAAACTGTTTAAAAATGGGGCAGGTATAAGTGAAGGTACGGAAAGAGAAGATGTGGAGCACGAAGAAAGAGGAGATCCTATTTTGAGAAGCATTAACGAAAAAATGAAAGAAGGTAAAGTAGAAGGAGTTGATGAAATTGCTTGTGAATTATTGATGAATGCGGGAGAAACAGTTTTAAAAAAATCGAATCAATTAATTTTCAGAATGCATGAGGAAGGAGAAATGTCAATAGATTTCTAGAAAAGAAAATAAGAGGGAGCAAATGTGAAAATTACCCTACTGCTACTACAAGTTTTTTTTTTAAATTTAATAGGCATCCTTTTATTTATTTGTTTATTTACGAGCCACTAGCTGCACCAAGGGCTATATGACTCAACTGGTGGGAATGGTTAAATTAATGGAAAGCAGTCTGTGTCGTAGAGGAAGGAGATGAGTTTAGCTATTACCATTGGGTTGCTTTGGAGCATGCTTTTCGTTGCTGGTGGTAATATTGATGTTTTTGGTGGTGAGAGTTAAGTGAAGGGCAGTGAAGTATATATTCGACAGTGAGTTTATTTGAGAAGCATTTAGGGCATGGGGGGGGGGTATGGATTGAGGAGATGCAGGTGAGTGATGCGAGTATGTCCAATTCTGAGTCGTGCTATTACTATTTCTTCGCGTCGTGATTTCCGGTTAGAGGTGATCCAGGGTATCGGTTTCTCTTTTACTGCACGGAGTTTGTTGTTGGATCTTGCTTTCACATGCATCAGAGATTCTAGCAAGAATAATCAATAAGAAAAATGAAAGAGTGGGAGAAGATTAGTTTGGATTCAGAAAAAGGAGGTGAACTAAGGAAGCAATTTTATGTTTGAGGATTTTATTAAACAAAAGACTGAAAAAAGGTTTGGATACATATACAGCATTTGTAGATTTAAAAAAGCTGTTGATAAAGTTGAATGGTCAAACATGATTCAATATTGAAGGAGGTAGGAGTTAAGTATGAAGAAGGAACAGTAATATGGAATTTATATAAGGATCGAATGACTCAAATACGAATTTAGGATGAAGTGGAAAAAATGTGTAAGACAAGGTGTTGTTGTTTGTCACCAGTACTGTTTAACCCATTTATAGAAAAAAGAATGGAAGAAATAAATGAAAGAATAGCATGTGTGAAAATACAAGGGGTGCTGGTTAGAATAAGGTTTGCAGATGACACTGCAATCGCGGGAAAATGTAAAGGTAAACTAAAGAAAATTTGAAAAAAAAAAGAAGAAAAAATGGATGAAAAATTGGAAAAAAAATGAAGATGAATAAAAATAAAACAAAAGTGATGGTAGTAAGTAGATGGGAACGAAATCCAATAAAGAGGAAGTGAAAAAATTAAGTAGGTAAAAAGAAATTTAAATACTTAGATAGCCTAGTCTGATAAGCGGAATGGAAGAAGTAAAACGTAAATAAAGAGTAGAATAGAACAAGCTAAGACTGTTTTTTTTTTGTTTTTTTTTTCCAAAAAGGAGACGGTATTTAGGGAAAATATAGATTTGAAAGCAAGATTGAGATTTCTTTGAACGTATATTCGGAATAAACCATCGTACGGATGTGAGACCTGGACTATAGGGAGACAAGGAAGAAAAAAGATAGGAGCTCTTGAAATGTAGTGTTATCGGAGAATGTTGATAATCAGATAGACAGAAAGGATCAGAAATGAGAAAATATTAAGACGAATAGGAAGGAAAAGAAAAATTTTTATTACTGCTAAAAAGAATGGTTGAGTGAAAGAACAGAAAAGGAAGGCAAAGAATGAGCTGTGAAGAGCAGATAATAAAGAATACAATGTAAGTCCTTCTCTGAAATGAAAAAAGATAAGCACAAGAGAGAGAAATTTGAAAATATTTTCTGCATTTCATCTCTCTATTGGTATCTTGAATGTTGAAATACTGAGGAGAATGCTGATTGATATGTGCATTAGAAGTACAACATAACCTTCCTGGTTCAATATTGCTGATGTAGCAGAATTAGTCACTCTCACAACTCATAACTCCTGAATCACTTTCACACGTAAGAATATTTTATCGAAGTAGTTTCAGCTGCCAGTGAATTTTCAATCGATCTAACAGCTGAAATACCAAAGACACTGGCAATATGTGTCCTGTCAAAGAGGGTCTCAGTGGCCAACACTTATCCAATATTCCTACACTCCGTACCCGGATGTCAAATAATGAAATCAAGAGCTACAGTTGGAACTGCTTTTAGGAAACTTATTACGAGAATCATCACTTTTTGCTACAGAAGAGTAAACACAAGCAGTCTTAGCTCAGAACATACGACTAGTAATGAGATCTGTCGAGTTCTCAGCCATTATCTCAATCATTCATACAATATTTTTAATTACACTTCGATTATTTCGGATACATTTTTTTTTTCAATCAACTAACTACTGAATTTAACATTCTAGTTAGAAGCCTGCACCGATTACGAAAACAGACGTCTCATCCGCGCCAGACTACGTACTATAATGGCTGAAAATAAAGGTGGGTACCATCTACAACTTACTGCCTATGTAACGATATATAATGATTTCTTATTGGGTATGTAAAATGTGATCTATTTCGGAAAAAGCGAGCCTGATAAAAAAATCAATCCGAATTTTTCTCCAGATTTCGATTAAGAGGAATCAGATTTACGACTTCGAGGAAAATTATGCAGATTAAGTGCAAAACAACGTTTAAAAACGCTTACAAAAATGAATCTTGAAATAAGATCTGATAGTATTAATTTTTGTTTTCACCATTTCCTGAATAAGAATAATATTATTTTTTCGACTTTGGCTTGCTTTTCTCAGAACTAATCACAAATTGTGTCTAGATAAGCAGCTATACCTATAGTGTGATTATGTATTTCTCAATCTATAACCTGATCATCTGTCCCCATATCTTATACTATTGAGAAGAAAACTGCAGTATCCGACAGAGACACTCAAAGGGACGACAGATAGACAGTCGCCGAGCACCAAGTAAACACAAAAAAAAAGACAAACATACAAACAGACAAACCAACAGAAAAACAAATGGATCCATACAGGAAAACAATAACAAACAGAGACAAACAGACAAGATATTTTCAGCATCTTTTATGCCTCCACAATATAGAGAGATGAAGCAAAAGAACTAGGTGTAGTATGTGGATAACAGACAGACAGGTAAACAGATATTACCAATTATTGTTATGCATTCACTACATCATCGAGGTATGAAGAGCAGAAAACTGGATAATCTACCCGCTTTAAAACACATGTTCGTACTTAAGCACCAGAGTGCAGACCCAGTATCATTATTCTTCTATACAGGTAGATTTCAGAGTATTAACCCATAAAAGTGATTAAAAAATACTCATTCGCGAGCAAAGAGAGTAACATTTTTTCGATTATTCCTGTAATTTCGATGAAAAACTTATATATTTTAGACGGTCATGGAGATTATCTCCCAAATCTCTCACCCCTAAGACCAACTATGTCGAAATAAATATTGTAAATCACAAATTTGTTATCAGCAACATAACCCTATATATAACACTACCACCCAGGTTCAAACCAAGTAACAACTAAGTTCTTGCATTCGGCACCCTCTATATTTGAATTATTTTTTTTTTTTTGCTTTTTTGCAGCGAGTACGGACATTTTACCAGCGGCGGACGACGGCGCAGAACTAACGCAAACAAACGGTGAGTGTGTAAGTGCGAAAGCGCACCGTTCACAGTCGAGTCCGAGTAGTATAATCGAGGACTCCGGCACCGAGTCCGGCGAGGATTTGCGCCTTCTAAACCCAGAACTGCTGGCCGAAGTAAGGGGGGCATTGACCAAACTGGAGAGCGCGTTACCCACCTTAGACACGGCCCGTCGCGCCTCCATCATACCGTTGGTTACCAAATTACAGTCCTGTTTAAAAGTGTCCGAGAACCAGGCGCTGCCATCGCACTCGACGTTGCCGGGCAAGCGTTTCGCCAACAAACATCTGCAGCGCAAGACCAGACACACGGTCGGCGTCAGCAAGGAGGAGCTGGCGGACGCGCGCAAATGGCTGGCCGAGAACTTTCTGGACGACGACGTCAAAATGGAGCCCAAACAGAACTCGACCAGTTCGATACCGCTGAAGTACGACGCGACCAAAGTGTACAAGCCGGTCAAGTTCATCCCCATACCGCCGAAGGAGAATCGCGAAAAGCTGAACACGTGCAAGTATCCGCTGGTCAAGAGCTACTACGAGAAACCGGCGCCACTGAAACTGGTGATCAACGACTCCCCCAAGTCGCTATTCGCATTCAGAACGTACACAGATCCGCAGTACCAGGACAATAAAGCGTACAAGAAGCAGTTCTCGGAGGAGCAGCTGAAGAAGGAGAACTGTAGCAGCGACGAAGGAGATGTGTCCAGCACCGAAGAGGAGACGATCAAAGCGGACTTGAGTGCGAGTAACGGCAGCAACGGCAAAGGGTACATGACAAATGACAGCGTCCGCAAGATACCCAGTCGATTCCAAAAGAACAACAAGAAAATGAGGATGAAGAGAGCGAACACGATAGACATACCGAAACTGCTAAACTGCGAGAACATAACGTCTTCGGGCGACGAGTCGGTGTATAAGTCGGCGGACGAGTTGAGCAGACGCAACGGCTTCAGAGTGGACATAGTGCGAAAGGTGCAGCCGCCGAAACTGGAGGTCAAAACTGAGAAGGATTTGAAATTCGCCAAGCTGCTCGAACAGACTAAGCAAGACGACCTGCAAACGAAGACGGTGACTTACAACCCGAATGCGGCCGGCGGAGCGCAATGGAGCAACCGGTTCTCGAACATCAAGACCACCTTCGAGCAGGGTCCTCAGAACAGTAAATCACCTTCATCTCCGGAGGAGATGAGCAAGCTATTCAAACCCATCCGCAAGGTAGCCACCTTTCCAAAAGAATCGTCGCCGGCTACCAACAACTTCACCCATGCGTTCAAGTCTCCCTTCAAACCGGTGATCAAATTAGCTTCGTTGTACGACACACCCAGTGCTGGTGGCTACGAAGAAAAGTTCCGACCTCCGGAGAAAATACAGCATTTCAATTCGCTGGAGCGTGGCTCCAGCGCACGCACACCAAAAACATATTACGCGCCCAAAGAGCCGAGTGCAAAACCGAATAACCAGAAAGAATGCAATTACTACAATTGCTTGAGCAAAGAGTGCAACTCGAACCGAAACCCGGTGCTGTACTACATAAATCCTAATCAGAATTACGCGTACCCGAAACCCGCCTATTACGTTGAGAAGCCCACCCCAATGCACTACAACTACGCCAACGTCAAGCCCAATTACTTTCTGAACGAACCGAGCTCCTATCTGCACGTGCCCGAGTATCCGAACTTCAACAGCCAGCCAGTATCACCGACCATCCCTACAACCAGTTCGTCTTCGCCCACCTACCAGGACTACAATCCTTATCTCTCTCTGCCTACATCGCCCCAACCAACCCGTCCTGAACCTCCCGGAACTTACTGGAAGCCGATGGAGTACTGCGAGGAGCGACCAGCGCATTCCAAGATCATGGGTCAGCCCCAACAAGCGGTGGTGGTCAACAACAAGCCAACGTACCGTGCCCCGCCCAAGTCAAACATCGTTCGCGACTTCATAACCACCAACCTAAGCAAGAGCAACGCGCCCGAGCCGAAGAACTTTTCCACGTACCAAAAGCTGGCCGAGAAATCGCCGGTTCTGCAGAACTTTGCACAAAACGTGCCGCGCACCCCGGGCATCAAACATGAGGCGACAAAACCGCGGCCCACTTTGCAGAAGCAGCATACGCTGCCGAAAATGAACAACGAACCGCGAACGCCTCCGATGCCGGTGAAGAAGCAGGTGAAGATTGTCGAAGACGAGGAGAACCTGCCGGAGCAGTTCTTCGTGCGGAACCAACGAAGCAAGTTCGAGAGCCTGAGCGCCAACTCGGGCGCGCAGCCACTACCACCGCAGATCAATGAGAAGGCTTTTTTCAAGCCGGTATCGAACCTGAAGAAACACGACTCGACCCCGGTTATCGTGCAGCAAAGTAGATCGCCGCCGCAGTCTCCCGTCCAAATGCCGTCCGTTCTGCAGAAGTCGGAATCCTGGCATCAGATGATCATGGAGCGGATGAAGCAAGCCCGGCCGCCGTCGCCGATCAAGCCGAAGATACCCAGGGCCAAGTCCACGCATAATTTGGCGAGCATGCCAAAGCAGTACGAGGCATTATTGAACCCCGAGGACATCAGCATAAAGCAGCAGACGGTCGAGCAGTTCCTACTGAAAGATAAGCAGCGTCAGACGTCGAAGAGCCCGATCAAAGCGCCCTCGCCGAAGCCCTCCGTTAAGGTATCCAAACTGAACGAAGATTTCAAACACGTAGACGAAGCCTTTGAAATTCTGTTCAAGGAGGCTAACGGCAAAATTGTTTAGATTGAATTCGAAGACCAGCAACCGTAGCCCTTGTAATCTAAAATCAACCTAAGCGATTACTCGATTTAGAAAAGACAACGTTCTAGAACCCCCAGTTTGAAACTACTTTGAAACAGCTGTGATATAATCTGTGATATTTTTATTATTAAAACGATTTTGGATTTTAAAATAATACTTATACGTACAATCTGCGACGAATGCGCCTTCGAATTACACGTAGTACAAGTCTGGCACGTCTACACGCATGTTGCCTATTGCACGCATCGCCCAAGAAACTCAAAAATCGCCTGTATCACCGAATTGGAACGTGAGTGTATTCAAATTTTGCCAGTTTCAGTGTGCGCCTACTACCAGTTTTGAGTTTTCGTAACGATGTTTTTGTTTTTGTTGGCAATATAATTAATCATTTTTACATATTCCTACTCACTCGGCTGTGACCTGTGTTCTCGTATACCCCTTGTATAACTACGAGTATATGACAAGAATAATTCCCGTGTATCATATTAGTCAATTACCTTTTATAATGCTTTTTATCTATAATATTGAATATTCATCATTTTCCAGCTGTTTTTTTTTTTTTTTTTTTTTACTAGTACATGGGTGGCTGATCCAATTATACCCAAGTTATTATACATATCTGAATAACACGATAGATTTGGTAACATTATTCCAGAGTGAGTGTTGTGGCCACCTCTGACCTAGTAATTAATCAGAAAGGATATCATTGAAAAATGATGCGAGGATATTGTAAAAAATCAGCATGGGGTTACATATAGTTGCTAGTGGAGAGCATGAATAAGCAGGTTATTATCACGTAAAATGAAAGATAAGAAAGTTATTAAAAATAAAACCAGGACAGAAGTGCAGATACATGGGAATGTCAGTGGGCAACTACCCCTCCCAAAAAGAAAAGTGTAAATTTAAAACGCTTCAAAAATAGTAAAGTTAATTTAGTACGTCTCAAACAAATGCCTCTTAGAGTCTCAAGGAATACTATACAAGCATGACAAACAGTTTTCGGAACTCATAAGTGCATCTTGAAGAATCGCAGAAAGTCATAAATAAGTCTAAAATAGTATTACAGAGTTAAACCAGTTTTTTGAGCTTTAAATGAATTTTAAAAAGTTTGAAAGCGTCTTAAGGAATCTTACAATATTGTGGTCCAGTCAAAAAGAAAATCTCTAAGAATCATATATACCTCAACTACAGTAGAAACGAGTTACGGATGTTGTGAAAGCTTAGCGAAACTTAAGAAAGTTTAGAAGAGCTCTAAAGAACGTCCATCCTAGTTGAGGCATTAGTGAAATGTTGTAACTCTGAGAGTAAATTTTTATTAATGTAGTAATTACATTTTTAAAATAAGTTTTCGAGGGTTAGCCCATCATCATTGGCTTCATACGCATCTTAACTATTATTAAGAATTTTAGGACTATTAGGTTATATTTAATATGCCAGCAGTAATACCAAAATAGTAAACAGATATGTTGTGTCTGGTTTTTCTATTGGTTGTTTGATTGTTAGCATTGTGTGGAAATGATGGTATAACAATTCTTTTACTTAGGATGGACTATAAACACAAGACATTAAAGGGGGAGCAAGAACATGTGCGATGTCATCACAAGACTCCATACAACACATCTATGCGTTGCGATCCACCATATCACCTCTGGTGGGTTAAAGTGTACGCAAAAACTAGTCATTATAGAATCAGTTAGACACATCATTGCGGTGCACTCTGTAGGTGAACATTTTAAGTTGCTACTTGTGCAAACATAGCAACATAAGCGAACGCATATCGCAAGAAGATGATACAAATGAAATCGGGTATAACTCTACCCTGTTGAACACAGCACACTTCAGTTTTCAAATACATTTTGGAAATGTACGGCTCATTCAATTCTTATACATTCTAAATTGCTCCTCCTAGGATTGCTTCCTGAATCGGCTATACTGTGTCAAGACAGAATATAAACACTCAGTATCTTTTGAAGTCTCAACTAGCAATGTTATGAATGAGTTATAAATGTTTACTTTTGACAATGTCCTCAACATGGATAACATTTTTCAATGATATCTCCCAGTTGTGAATTCGGTTTCGGCTGATGTCTTAACAAACATTATTTACTTATGTGTTTAGCTTGAAACTCGGCACAGAAGCTAAGTTAGTTCCAGAGCAGATGAAACTTAACAACTCACCATCACACGACTAATGAAAATAGGAAGCCTACATATGCATAAAACATCAGGGGAAAAAACAACAAATGTATCCAATAAACTACAAGTATTTTTACCGGAACAAACTAGTCAAAGAAAAGAACTTGCTATAGATAATAATGCCACCCAATCCTTCACTGGCCAAATATCTACCAATAATTTTTAGTTTTCCTATGCTCGTAATGACGAATTATCTTTGTACATAGTTGATACAGGATATCAAACAGATTCCCAGAACTGTGAGTCTTCATTTTTATTTAATTGGGTGATATTAAGGTGCGAGTAACCTCTACCAAAAAGTTAAACTTATTCCGATTATGGGTTTGTAAATGAGGAAATAGCTTCCTTTTTGCTGCCGTTCCATTTTACTCATTCTTTCCGCAATTCCAGCATATTCTGGGAAACATATTATAACATTCCATTTTTCTAACATCATGAAAACTGTCTGATGCGAATTCATGTTTTTACCATTTTTACCATAATGATCAACAAATCTACAGTCTGTTTATTCACTAACTACCATATAGGAGGCTACAGTTCTGAGTGTACTCACCCACGGCTTGAATGTGAAAGTCTTCCGCATTCATATCCAGAACAATAAGTGATACTGCAACGCGTAGTTTCCTGGGTAGTTCTTATTACTTCTTGAATAAAAGCACCATTTTCTAGATTTGTTACGTTTAATCTCAGCAAGAGTTTAAATTTTACTGACTCTCTAATGCAACTATTTTCACAAAAACATAAAACTAAATAACTTTTCTTAATAAATGGAAAACGAAAGAAACTGTAAGACAAAATCACAGTGACGGTGACGAATACATACAGACAAACTTCAACAGTCGAAACTTGAAAAATACAGTGTTGCCACGTGACTGTACAATACATGTAGAATACTGTGGAACTGTGCTATGGTGCTAACGTGCTACCGACGTACGTTAGCGTTAGGTACCGAAACTCAGCTCCTGGGCTCCCTAACGTTTCATTCAATATTATTCAACTCATATGAGAAGTTATCTGTTAAAAAGGCGTCTGTTCAATGTATTTCTTATGGAACGGACGCCCTTTTAACAGATAACTTCCTCATATGCAGATTTTCGGGACTTATTTTTAATATTTATAATTTAGACTGCCTTTCTTAAATTTTCATGAGTGAGTTATCGCCCAAACGCCGCTAACGGAGTATAAATGACAAATTTGCCGTTCTTTAGATTCTCAAAAGAAGAATTTATTCTACTAGAAACGTAACAGTTTTATATAAAGGATATTACTCTCTTCTCTCCTCGGAGACAAATTCACCAGCACCCAATGCTTGTGGGACTACTCTACAATCATTGAGCATCTTCAAGATAGGGTTAATGGATGATGCACAGTCCATTAATGGATTTACATACACTTGCTTCCTGGATCACTTCCCTTAAGTTTTAAATGCTACCTTGCTACCTCATACCAATATTAAAATATTGCTAAAATTAAACCATTGTATTTATACCTACATTTGGATGCTATTCAGCAAAAGGAAACCAATTAACATTTGTAAACAAAATTAGTTATTAGTATCGTTGGAAAGAGAGTAAAAAGTAGAATTTTTTAAAATTGGGCCCCCGATTCATAAATAATGTGTACTCACATTGAAGAAAACTTATCAGAAATGCTATATCCTATAGTTTCTACATAGCTCTTGAACTTCGAATCACGTGTTCTCAAAAAGCGGATTTTGCTAGTTGATTTTCCCGTTTGCTGAATAGCGTCCACTTCAAAACAATTGCTATAATCTTTCTGTTTCATCAATTCGATCTTAGCAACACGTTTTTCTTTCATTGCTTTCAGAATCTTCCCAAACCACAACCACTACTACTAGCAAGAATAATGAAAGTTCCAGTACGAGTACAAAAGGTAAGGAATTGAATTTTTAACTGTGCCGTGTAGGGATTGTACGGTTTTCTAAATTTTGCTTTTTACGTTTGTGTTTGCAGTACATAACAAGACAACAACGACCTCCACTGCTCGTATGGTCAAAGGTCAGTATTGCAAGTACAAATCATGAAGTAGGTGTGCATGGTATAGCTTAGACAAGGGTCAAGGATGGACCAACGTAGGGAGAGTGAGAAAAACTCAGTCAACCATTTCACCACAAGCGCGAATAGTGACCCCTAGAATGCGGATAATAGGGGAGGGGGCCAATAAGTATCCAAATAATGCTAAAAATTCTTTTGGTTGTATCATTTTTGAGTTTATTGGAGAGACTTCCAATAGATTTGGAGAGGGGCGTGGTCAAGTTGCGCAAAAATGAGATCATATTTACTTAAATCAAAACTTGTCGCATTCAAACAAGAGATACTAGGATTAATAATGCATGTATTGTCGAAGGATAATATATACCTACCACCAGTAGAGGAATTGCTTCATAATTATTGATCCACACTTACTTACCACTGGTATAAGCATTATACACAATTTACTTCACATCGGCATCACCTAGCAGCACATATACGCAATATGATATAATTTCATTAGAAGTACCCTAACAATACTTGGTTATAATTATTTAACAATAACTAATTTTAATTTTATGTTCCGACAGCTAATAGCGTAACCTCCCCATTTAATAAATTTCGTCAGCTCGACCGTCAGAATTCCTTGCCAAGGTACAAAGCGTGTTTCATTAAATTCTAGAAACTGATGATACGATTATGTAGTACTTTAATTAATGTGTATTCAATACCTACATTACTTTAAGAAATTTTTAGTTAAAACTAACATTTAAGGGATTATTGTACATATTTTATTTCATTTTTCTATATGGGGCTGTGCTTCTAGTTCTGGAGTTCCTATTTACAAATTCACCGACCCAAAATTAGCTAGAAGCGCTTCGAGTATCAAAGATCGATTGCTGAATTGGGTGAAAGCTCAGACTAAGGAATACGAGGTATTGGCTGCTTTTATTAACCGAGTAACGTGTTTTCCCCTTTGTTCATAAGTGAGGCTTCTAATTAATATGCTTTCTAACCACAAGCTTGATGTGTCATCTGTTCCGAATAAATCACAGGAAGGGGCTTAAGGAATATCAAAATATTTCCTGACTTAATGTATTCATTCTGAACTGAAATTTTAAGTCTTTTGCATGCTCTTATTTCATTTTTGTTTTTTAATTATTATTATTTTGATAGATTAGTCGGTGTACTTACTTTTAGATGCATGTGATGAAATGATTAGTTCGCATGAGCGCTTATGTACGTATACACGTACCCACTCGAAGAATGCACGAAAACTGAATAAGCGAGAAATTGTGGTACCAATATAATACGAGGATTTTTTTTAATGGTGTGATAATGTTTATGAGAGGGTTCACTTCATTCAGCAGTTTAGAACATTGATGGGAATCAGTAATGATAGGTATACTGACACGTGATGAAAAATTCACGTAGAGGAATCACATACTGCGTGCATTCTTACCGAAAATCCACAGTTGACCAATGACTATTACTCTCAATCATCTCAGTTTAGGCAGCAATTCTACACCTGTACGCAATCATTTGTACCAACTATAAAATGATTCTCAACAGAAATAAATTAAATTCAGTCCTGAATTGATGTGAGAAAAAGTGCAGGTTAAAACCGAATTTACTTCACTTAATGTATGGTATTATTATTGAAGTCATGAGTTTGTACTTATAGTCTTCTATCATGTTAGAATATATAGGTATAAGACATAGAATACTAATGATGTTGGATGTTTCACAGAACATACAAATAGATAACTTCTCCACCAGCTGGAATAATGGTCTGGCGTTTTGCGCTCTCATTCATCATTTCTGCCCACATGCTTTCGACTATAACAAACTAACGCCGGAACAACGAAGACACAATTTCGAATTAGCATTCAAAGTTGCTGAGTAAGTACTTCTATAAGCTTATATTTTTTATTTCCTAGTAAACTTTAATGGCTAGGGGTCACCTAAAGCAGAGATGACTAATAAGCAAACTAACATAGAAAAACTCAAACACTGGAACTATGAGGGTATTTAAATAGTTTCGCTTCTATGTACTAGACAGACCAGAACGAGCTGATCATTAAGTAAATTCTATTTTGTATTGTGACAAATTACTATGACCTAAAATGTGCGAGTGAAAAATCTCTTAAACGCAAGCGCGCCAAACTACATACTATAATAAATCCTAAGTTTGTCTTCTGTGTGATTTTTCCATCTCAAAATTTTCAATTACTACCTATAAGACGTTTGTTTCCGTTGACGATGGCATAAGATAAATGGAATAATCTTATTATGATTCTTCATTCTAATTGCCTTTCAACATAATAGCGATTCTTTTTACAGAGAATCAAAACTCAGAAGAGCAGACTAGAACTCCATCATTCTATTTGTTTTTCAACACAATGATTTCTTTACAAAAAATTAACTAAAAACTCAGTCTTCAGGTCCCTATTTCCAAATAGTTTTGAATACAATATACTTGTGAAGCGGTTATTTTGAATCATAGAATAAATTTACGTGTTTTAATCTAAGATCGGAAGCACAGAATGAAGCAGACACTCTGCTAAGTCAAACGTACTTCGACGTTTTTGTACTCTCGTTTGAGGTTCACGTAATATTTCCAATTTCAAATCTGATCTACTACATGTAGCACCAACTAGATCATCCATAACTAATCTTGTATCTTTTGTTAACAGAGAAGAAGCTGGTATTGTCCCATTACTCGATGTAGAAGACATGGTAGTCATGAAAAGGCCTGACTGGAAATGTGTTTTCACTTACGTCCAATCGATCTATCAACGATTCCACGCATCTCCTGACGCCGTTCGACCTTCATAATTCTACTGTAAAAATTCTAAGCTGTGATTAATTTTGTAAAACATTTTGCAAATTGAAAATTTATCTCTACCACACTCGATAATCTAGTCCGTTTGATTTTTTGTACCATATTGGGTACATTCTGTTAGGCTATTTTTATTCCTCGGCGTTTTGTTTTGTTATTTGTTACGTTTTGTCCTTTTTTTTTTTTTTCTATTTTATTTATTACGCACGAAATGATGAATGAGAGAATTTGGCTAATTTGGTGCATTAATATACCAATTAATATTTAATCGATTAACATCTAAATATACGTTTTAACCATTTTAACCAATATTAAATTATGCGGATTATACATTTTCGCCTTTTGATCGGAATTTAACAAGCTCTATTTTCTACTTTTTTTTCTCTTTTTGTTTCGTATGTTTTATACAAGACGATTTGTATTACGTTTTAATAAAATAATACTATACGATGATACATTGTCCTACATTCATTGCAGTTCTTAAAATTCATGCGGAAAAACACGCAGATTCTCATTGAAACCAACGACTCTGGAGAAGAAAATCCAACGAGTTCACCATAAACATATCTATTGAATAACATTCATTGAAACAAACGAAAACCTAACTACACAAAATTATTAGGAATTATAACCGTAACGTTGACTAATATTCGACGCATAAGTAAAACAAAGACTACACAAGTTGAATTATAGGAGAGGGGCAACAAAAACGACAGTATTTTCAAATTTACAAAATCAAACTTAAGGAAATTTATCACAGAGGACATACAACGAGAAAATCGGGTAGCAAAAATAAAGAAAGAAATAAAAAATCAAACGTTTAGAAACATAATTCAAGAAGCCATCAAAATTAATTTAACACTGCCAAAAAGGAACAGTGGTCACAAATAATGACTAACGAGTTCGAGCTGAAATCATTTATAACATCGAACTGAGGATTCATGATGCAGTTCTTCGAATGCTCATTCGAGTACAGCCGTAAAGTAATACCTAATTGTTCCAAGCTAACTGAAGTAAATAAATGTAGACTGCAAGTCGTGCATGTGATAGAATTCTCACCAGGGTGTTTCTGTAATGTACCTCGCTGACAAACTGGACATAATATTCGTGACTCTGTCATCATAGAGCTGATCTCTTCCTCTTCTTTACGGTATTCTTCTATAATCCAATTGACTGTAAAGATACGTAATTTGAAATATCACGATAAAACTTGTAGTAAGATAATTTCAACAACACAAGTTAATGATCCTCGAACAGAGAGAAGTAATCACAAATGAGTTCTACTCGATGAAACGTATCCATTCAAGAAGTTACACATATGTACTTTCAAAGTCGAGTTGATTAAGAGAATTGCACTCACATTCCTCCTCTAGTAACTCGGTCTCAATTGTTCTCATGATTTCTAGCTCTTGGTCGTAATCGAATTCAGGTTCACATACGTCCATATCGGATTCACGATCGGCAGACCTAGTGAAAAAGACTGTCGGTTAATTGTGGATGAAAATTATATACAGCACAGTATTACTCGATTACATAAAATTGAATGTTTCTTCAGATACCAGAATGAAATCACTCACCAGTTTGATAGGCATCTGTGGTCCAGTTTGTCAAAATCTTTTATTTCATCACGAAGAAACACGCTAAGAGTATTCTGCACAGTTTCCGAACAATCCAAAGACCTCATTTTCTCGAACAGCGAACGTCTGTTGTCACGTATCCTGTTCTTGAAACGCTATAAAAGAAAGATGATCAACGTGTACAGCCTTGTATAAAAATTACTATTCCCGTACGTTAGAACAGCTAAAGTGAAACTTTACCTCCCGAAGAATATCTTTGAAATCGGCTCGTTTATGTTTGTATTTACTGGCTAACATTTTTTTGCGTATCTTCGAATCAATTCTTGGAGTCATGAGGGTTCCAGCGAGCGACATTGTTGTGATTAATTACGAAATAACGAACAGCAGAAATGATAACAAGTAATTAGGTTACACGATACACGAATTAGAATACAACGCGAATGAGAAATACCAAATTTCAGACAAAAAATCGCCCGCCAACACACAAAAATCAAAATCAACGAGTGCAGTTTGCTGATAACTTGATATCTCGAAATGAAAGTTGTTGATAATAAATCACCGCTTAGCGAACCTAGCGAGCAAACAGCAAAGTATCGAACTGTGAAATCAAGTGGATGGACGATGTTAAGCAAAACCCGCCCAAGCGACAAAATCAGTTTGTTTTTTCTTTCCTGAATAAACGTAACAAAAGTCAATGTGAACGCACATTTTTGTGTCGGGGGCTCGGGGGCCCAATTAAAAAAAAATTCTACGATGTATAAAATCAAAACAATAGGAAATGTCAACACAACTCTGACTTACGGCGCACAAAAGTGGTCGCTAACTCAAAAACAGCTAAATAGAATACAAATTACACAAAGAGAAATGTTAATTAAGAAATGGGGTAAAAATAAAACCGAGGGATAAAGTAAATTGCGAGTTGGTACTACAGCAAGCAAATACTATGGATATAGTTTACAGTATTAAGAAACTGAAAGTAGGGTACGTAGGTTATACAGCCAGATCCAAATCAAACAGCTGGGGAAAGATAGCTATGGAATGGGTACCCTGGCACAAAAAAAGAAGAAAAGGAAGACTTCCAATGAGATGGCGGGACGAAATTGCGAAAACAATGGGAACATTATGGTGAGGAGTCACGCAGAACCGACATTGCTGGAGAAGAGTGGTGGATGCCTATGTCTAGAGATAGAGTACGGACCGTTACGTTCGGTCTCTAAAAGGCTGTACAATAATAATGATAATAATAAATCTTAGATAAGTATGGGTGGGGTTTCGTCTTCTGGGACTGGTGTCAAGGTGAAGCAGATCTAAATCATCTTTACCATTTTCAAATCAAAAAATATTTGATTTGCAATCCATTTTTTTAAATGAACTATAAGTGATTCGTAACACAAACCAATTTTCATATCGTTTTCCAAGTATCAATATTTCATGCATTTCTGGCTACTACTACCGCTGCCTTGCCGAGAATGTTCAATGTGGTCTCTCATTTTCAGTATACATGTTCTGTTAGTCAGGTGTCTCAAATTAAAAAAAAAAAAAAATCGACTTATATGTGAACTACTTTATTGTCACTCATCAGCAAATAATGAGCGTCGAGGCCAATATTTCCCCAAAATTAACCAGCACTAAAGCAGGAGCGTCAAGCATTCAATCGCCAACTGACTGTCGATACATATTATATCAATTTCCGAGTATTTAAACTTAAAACTACTCGCGTACACTCGAGTATCTGAAAGTCAAGAATAAATGCTCGAGAAAGCGCCCCGAGTTTCAGGATAACCAGTTTTGAAATGAATTGAACTGCGGTTAGATCTTAACATTTTTTAAATAAATTTCCAATAATGCGCGAGTATTTATATTTTGAATAATGCTTGAAAATTAGAGGTACTCATGATCATAGAAACACTAGACCCGTAATCAGAATGATTGTGAACCTTTCCTGATTTTTGAAACGATCTAAGATCAAATATTTTTTCTCTCAAAATGACCTTTTATTTGAATCCACTATCTTGTCCAGTTTTTCAAATGAATTGCAATTATGTTAAATTTTCGAACTCATGATCTTCCCCACCTGCTTGAATGATTCATGCACTTCAAAATGCGCCTCAACTCTTCATCCTTACCATCGTTATAGTAAAAGTCAGAATGTGACGGACGTTCGCTTAGAAAATGATAACAATACAGCAAAAATAGCACCAAGTTTAAAAAGTCTACATAAATGACTGGAGTTTATTCCAAAAATGGCACGATAGCAAAAATCAAAATCGTGATTAAATCACTGAAATATTCAAAACAAATTTGTATTCTTGTATTTCTAATTAACTGAAACCTGAACATTTATAAACTTGAACGTGAGCTATCAGAAATAATATTTCTTTCCGCCCACATAGTCACATAGTAACTGGACATCAACACAAGAAAATTACACCGTCAAAACCGTGGAAAGTTCAATGTATCTTTCCCGTACAATTAATTGCAAAAGTACAAAACTGATCCATATTCATTCTCGTTTGAAGTGAGTGTCTGGACTGAAAACAACAGTCGATGGGGTCACAATATGAACGGATATATTCGCTCTTGTCACATAAAACAAAATCCGATGACTGCTTTAAAGCCTCGGGCTAAAATATTGATCAATGATCATCTGCGACTATTGATGCAGTATGCACCTGGCCTTCGTAGATCAAAAGCTATCTGATCATTCAGAAACGATGACACATCCGATTGCACAATTTAAAACCAGTCTTTAGCATGAAAATCATGTAGAAACGAAAGGTAACTACACGAGAAGTCGAGCCTTTAAAAGTCAACGTCGAGTTTAAATTCATTGTCCACTCTGCTCGTCATCACTCCGCTTTTCTGGTATTCGCCGACTTTCTTTTCAAAGAAATTAGTCTTACCGGACAAAGAAATATGCTCCATAAAATCGAATGGATTTTGAGCTCTGTACACCTGAAAATACCAGAAACGGAAATAGAATAAGACCTCAAGTAATTTCCAAGATAAAAACAAATTGCAAAAATACCTCGGCCATTAGCATTCACACAACTTGAAACGGGAATCGAACTATGTTCTTACTAGGTCCCTTTTCTAGGGCATCGTTAACTGGATACAATCACGCTTTCAATTTGTGAGGTAAAATAGGATTTTTCAAGAATAACTATTTGGTGAAGGATTGTAAAACGCTCTTACCTTCGGACAATCCAATTCGACGAGTAGCCTGTCAGCTACAAATTCAATGTAAGTTTTCATTAACTCGCTGTTCATTCCGATCATCGACACTGGTAAAGCGTCAGTCAGAAACTCTTGTTCGATCTTCACAGCGTCTTTGATTATATTTATTATTTCGTCCGGAGTTGGTTTTTGAACCAGATGTTTGAACATCAGACAAGCAAAATCGGTATGTAAGCCCTGCAAAAGAGAAAATAGAGTTTGGTCAGACTCAAGATACACATTTGCAATGATCTATTCAAATGAAAGGCAAAAAGAAACAAGGGTTCGAGCGCACACAATGTAAGTTCCGATTGATCTCCCATTAAAAGCAACGGCTCGGTACCAATAATCATGAATCAGAATTATAACCGGCGGACAGGAGAATGCAGAAATAGTCCCGAGAACTTGCATTTTCAAGAAAAAATTCATGATTACCTATTCCGCGGGTCAAAAATCCATACAGAAATTTGTCCTTCCTCACACAAGAGGCTAACTACAGCTCTGCCATAAAAGAAACGTAGCACTCCCTCAGTTACGATACAACAAATAACTGGATATTACCTCGTCTCGTGAAATCAACTCATTGCTGAAGGTTAGACCCGGCATCAGTCCTCTCTTTTTCAGCCAAAATATGGCGGCAAAACTTCCCGAAAAGAAGATACCTTCCACAGCCGCGAACGCGATAATTCGTTCACCGAATGTGGCTTCTTTGTCTGCGATCCATTTCAAAGCCCAGTCTGCCTTCTTTTTCACGCAAGGCATCGTTTCGATGGCATTGAACAGGAAATCTCTATGAGAAAACGTAATTATTAATCAAATTGCTACCTAGGAAACTTGGAAATTACACACCTCAGATCTACGTGATGTATATGTAGCTGAGGCTCTTCAAATGACAAATTCCCAGTTTCGTTTGTTAAGCTGAGATACGAACCTTTCATGTGTATCTTTGATGTACGTATCGATGAGCAAACTGTACATTTCCGAATGAACATTCTCCATTGCGATTTGAAACCCGTAGAAAAATCGCGCTTCCGTAACCTGAACTTCTTGGCTGAATCGTTCAACTAAATTCTCATTCACAATGCCGTCGGACGCTGCGAAGAAGGCTAACACGTGGGAAATGAACTTTTTCTCCTCTGGTTTCAAACTATCCCAATCTGTCAGGTCCTACAAAGAATCACAAATCGTATTAACATAAAGATAACAGACTATTTCTATGTTGCGTGCTAATGTGAAGTCAAAATCGAATACATATCCGTTTTTCTAGCCCGTAGCTTTTACTTTTTTGCTTTGCAGATGATACATCATACCTTATCCAAATTAACTTCTTCAACGGACCAGAACGAAGCCTCCGCCTTTTTATACATGTCCCATATATCAGGGTACTTGATCGGCAAGATAACAAATCTATTCGGATTGGTCTTCAGCAACGGTTCCAGCTCCGGATCGAACTTTCTTCTGGATAGACTTGTTTTGCAGTAACCGTTTGTTAGCGGCGCACATACCTACAACAAAGTTCTATATTGTTATCGCAAACTTCAATTAAGCATTCTGGCATACAGGAATTCTCAACAAATACGCGAGCAAAGAATACTGCGTGTAGGAACTTCGAGTTTACATTACTTGAGTGAATTCATAGAAGTCAGATTCAACTTACCTCACTGCTAATGTGAATGGGATCCTGGATTCCCATATTACTGAGACCCAGTTGGAGATACTTTTAACGTAAAATTTGAGCTTATAAACGCGGATAAGAAGACCGAAAAAGTACGGGAAAGTCAAATCAAATCAACGAATGTTCGGTCATAACATAACCGTTACACAAGACCGTACAATGCGTTAATTTTGAATTTGGCAGTCTGAGTCAGTGCTGCCACATTGTATCTCGCGCTCGCGGCACCCTGAGCAGTGTTACCAGCTTGGGCGAATTTTTGCCAATTAGGCCATATTATAAAGTGCCCTCTCCCCTCTGGCAACAAGAAAAGTGTTGCTCGTCGGTTGTCGCCTTATTTTGACCACCCCTGTTTTTATTGGGCGTTTGCGTTTGCAAATGTCGGCGATTTTTACAGTGCTTGCGGCAACACTGAGAAGTCGAACAGACGACTCCATGACAAATAAGTCTGGCAACACTGACTCTTGGCGGCACTGCTGCCGTGCTGTCGCGACAAATTCTATCCAGTGTTGCCAAGTGGGGCGATTTTGCGCCAAATGGGCGATTTTGAAATTGGCTGGGCGTTAAAAAATACTGTCGGGCGTTAAAAAATACTGTCGGGCGATGTGTAAAAATTGTGGCGATTTTTAGGCAGAATGCGTGACTTCTCTCTTTTTCCGAGTCTTGAAAAAATCAAAAAATAAGTTTAAATAATTAAAAAAGAAACTGTGCCCAAAATTGACTGGGACGTTGCGTAAAATTTTGAATAGGTCAACTTACAGCACTGCTGATTGTGAAAAAGCCTAAGAAAAAAGACCTAAAAAGTATAGAGTTTTTAGTACTTTTTCATAAAACTAGACTGAAAATTGATAGCGGTAGCGATATCAGTCTATCGATGGTCGATGGCCGATGGCATCGATGAATATATACCAAAATTTTGTCGACACGAGGAGAACAGGCTTATCACGCAATTGTGTTGGCTGTAGGCTGCTGTCTGGTCCAAGAAAAAAGGAAACAAAAATTTTCAATGAGAATCTCCATAAGAAAAATAAGGGCTTGAAAATTTCACATATAATATTATATAACAAGGGGACCTACGTTAAATATGTGATGCTTGTAGTCGTGAAGTACACATTCACTACATTATGGACATATTGCAAATTTTTATCGTCTCCATTTCTGAAATATTTGCAAAACAGCAGAACGATATTTTGTCTTATGGTAAATTCAATGTAAGAAAAATTGTTTACATTTTCCTTGGACCAGCCTGCAGCCTGCCACAATTGCGTGCTGTTGCCTGATAAGTGATGACTGATGAGCGCGCTTGTGACAGACTTCCATGCTGCGTGATGTGTAGCGGGTTGCGTTCGCATCGAGGTAACCTTAGTAATATATGAATCTTGGGCAGTGGCGATTTGTGGCGATTTTCAACTTTTAACATGGCGACTTTTTCGAAAAAAACCTGGCAACACTGATTCTATCATCTATGGACTGGACAGTACTGTTATCGGCTGTTATACTTCAAAACATTAGATAGGTGAAATTTTCTTTTCTTTTTATTAATAATTATAAATTTATAATTTATTTTCATTATCTTTATTTTGTCTTCACAGAAACATTTCTCTGAAACCGATATTTGACTACATCAACAGCCTTTATTTCATCTTTAAATACACTGAAGAAGAGCCATTACTGATACTGAACAAGAATAGGTAATTCTTGAAGTTTCGTTTTTCGATAGGACATTCAGATTTCTCGTAATCTTTTACAGTAGTACGCCCTGGTAAGGACACATTGTTCTGAAACATTCGTATCTGAGGACAAAAAATCCGTATTTTATTTTTCAATATTTTATGAATATGAAAAATCCGCATCTATACAGTTAAATCCGTATATCTGGCTGCACAACTTTAGATCATAAATTGTTTGGATTTTTAGATGGTGTAATGTTTATTTAATTTACTCCTCTAAAGTATGGAATCCGGTCTATTAAGATTGTTCTATTCCCTAATATCGTAGTAATACGTTCAACTGCCTTCCGAGGTGTATGCATATTGGCTTGTATCTGGCATGTAAATAATTTCCTCTCATTCCTTATTTCCTGAATATATTTAGATCTTACTATTTTCTTTTTTAACTCGAGTTCTTGCAATTCATTTACCGTCTAATCATTTAGCGAATGTTCTTGATTATCTCTCTTGAGACACGAATTTCGCTGATGCACGGTTTCATTTCACATAATGTTCGATTATCTCATAATTCTTTTATTTCAGATACAGGTAACCTGCATTTTATCTACGATGCAGCGTCGACAGCCACGAAAGAGTATGTTGGGTACTCATCGCGAGTATAATTTCCAGTTGCTCCCCGACCCAGCTCCCAAAAGTACAAAAAGCATGTTGGGCACTCATCGTGATTATAATGTTCAATTATTGCCGGACTCGCTTCCTAGAGGTCCGAAAAATACTTCATCGTATGGGAGTAAGTCCACATACTCAACAAATTCGTTTCATATTCGTATAAGTATCTAACAAATGGTCAGCGAAATGTTGCTGTTATAATATTTTCTGTAAATGAAGATCTCGACTGAATGTCGATGGTGTAATAGTATAATCAAGACAATATGTAGTTGATGCAGAACACAGTTTTACTACAAAATATACTCGACCAACTGAATTGTAATTCGGATTTAATTAGATTTAATATTTCAATGCCGGCATATTCGTTTGCTTTTAGATTACTTGACCGTGAATTTCAAAAATGCTGCCGTCAAGCCTCGTAAAAGTATGCTCGGTACCCACAAAATAAAAAGAGAGAGTATGTTACCTTTTCTACCGGGTCCTGTATCCACCTCTTGTCACGATACCTCCAAGTTAGACCGTACGTCAACTGGTAACGAGACGCTGACCGATGATAATACCGTGCGGGCCAGCGATGAAAAAACAACTCTCACTCGCCGAGATAGTGTTGTACCTGCATTGATAGAGTTGGGACCCAGTCTCGTTACAGATTCTCGCGATTCTCGGAAAAGTATCCACTCCTCGCAATGGACCACGTCCATGTCTAGCAATCGAGCTTACGATTTCGCTGATTGCAGTATTTCTCACCGAATAACAACGTTCAGCGAAGAAGTTGATCCTATAGAAGAGAACACTTTGGTGTTGGATTCATCTCGCAGTTTCTACCAGGATGCTCTGTCTCAATCGACAGCTAATGAAAGCGTCCTTTCGCCGACTCCTCAAGATACTACCACTCCCTTCGCAGCATCTGATAGTCACATCATGCCTGCAAAGCGACTAGACGTCATATTTTCACCAGAATCAAACGATGACAGTTTTATCGAACTCGAAACGATGATGGCAAATGAGGAGAGTGTCCTCACTACGTCAGTTACGGAGAATAATGAGTCAACGACAGATCAGAACAGCATCTTAGCTACCACGCTGAAGGACACTCCTGAGATGGTCGATTGTTCTACGATCGACAGTAGTGTTCTCGAAGACACATTGAATGCCAAGTTGAATATGGGTTGTGATTCGACGAATGAAGACTCAGAATTGCGTAAAATGTTAACACTGATGGACACGTGGATAGAGAGAAATATTGATTCCGTAAATACGTATACTAAACAGCTGGAAGAACTGCAACAGCGAATCGTCGATTCGAACAAGGAGATCGCAGATATCAAGAATATGAAACAGTTGTTGATCAGCAAATTCAAGTTAGCTGTTGCGGAAAAAGAGAATATACCTGAAAAATCCGAGTTCCCTAGTCTAGCTATGAACTCTTTACGCAATCTTTGTCAGACTTCTGCATCGCAGGTGAGCTCACCTTCTAAACTAGCTCTTCAAGAAATAAGATCGACGATTAAATTTCTAAAAACTCCGCGCATGTCTCGAGCTCCTAGGAGATCGGTTATGTTGACTCCTCATTCGATGTCCTTTTGTATCAAAAACCAATTCGAACAATTGTTACAGTGATATTTTGATTTCTTCGTACCTGTAAAATACTGGCGTTTTTGTATTGTAAATTGTTGGTCAATTTTGTACTTAATTTGTCTATTAGAAGAGTCTTTATTTTTACTGTATTTTATTTATGATTACCAATGAGGACATATTTTAAACGTAGTCCCGTTACGGCGTGTGGGTAGGTGGAAGCGATTGGAACAACCCAAACAGAAAATGAGAGATCTGAAATTTACAAATTGTTCGTATGTATAATATGGTCAATGATGAGAAATTTTATTCAAATCAACAACCGTATTTCTCATTTCATCGTTTTTCACTCTAACACAGGTTTTAAATGACACATTCGCGATGAACTATGCTGCTCATTCTTTCGTTTCCCTTTCTAACACATTCGATCATATACAATGCATAATTTATACGATAAACTGAACGCACATCATTCACGAATTACAAAAGTTAATCAGGTGATATCATCTGGGAGGGGTATATTCAAACAAAATTAATGAGCACATAAAAAATTACCGAACACATAAGTTTTGCCAACACGGAAAAACTTGAGAACATGGTATAATAATTAACTTGAAAGCACAAAACGATTTCTTCTATATCGTACAAAGAAATACATTATTATGAGAGACATCACGGACCCACAATAATTTTACATTTATCATCTAAATTAACGCTATTTCCACTTCAGATTACGAAATACTTCTTCCAGAATGCAGTTGAAGAGGTTTGGTGACAAGGTATCCCTCGTTGAACCCCCCTCCCAATGTTGAATTACCTCACTTCGCTTTTAAAACTGGCTCTTGCACTTGAATTTGCATAGCAGTTCTGTATGACTTCAATAAACCCACTTTCAGTTCCCTTATTTTCCAGTGCTTTTAACATATATTTATGATCCACTGAATCAAATGTCTTATGAACGCCCCTATGCAAAGCATTTCAATTTTCACATCATATTTGTGTGTTTTTTCAATAATTTGGTTCACAACGAAAATATTCTCTACAGTTGAGAAGCCTTTTCTGAATTCCGCCTGTTCATTCCCCTGATGATTTGAATCCAAATGGTTATACATACGTCTTTTTAAGACTGTCATAAATACTTTGCAGATGTTTGATGTTAAGCATCCTGGCCTGTAATTTTCATGCGTTCCTTCCTCCTTTTTTTGTATAATAATATTATTTCGGCCAAGTTCTACTGTTTTGGACATATTTTCATAGTTAGAATGTTGTTAAATATTTTAGCCGGGTGTGGCACTCTCTGATCGCTAAACCTTTTCAGCATTTCGTTCGTAATTCCATCCGGTCCTGGAGCTATGTCATTTTTCAGTCTATTTAGTACGTATTCCACTTCTCTCTCCATTATTTCCGGAATTCCTTCCTCCTTTCACCCTCCAGTTTTTGCTATTTTTGTTAGCTCGTTTCGCTCGCGGTAAAAGTCCTTGTAAAAACTTGTTGCTGCCTCTACAATTTCTTCTGGATTTTGAGTCACTTTTCGTGTCTGATCTTTTAGCTTCAGCATAACGTCTCTCCTGCCACCGAGTTCGAGCCTAACTTTTTTAGTGGACCAACTTTCTTCCAAAATATCTTGGATTTTTTCCTAATCATATATTTTTCAATATCTTCTCCAACATTTTTCTTCACTAATTTTTGTATTTTAGTTAGCTCAGTTTTGTCCAATGGTGTTTTATTTCTATTTTTCCAAAGGTTATTCTTCCTGACTCGAGAGTCTGTTTTGAAAGCTTATCCCTGGTTTTCTCTTTAGCCCTCATCACTCCAAATTCTCTAACCGCGTTTTATAATGCTTGGACCATACCTGTCGTAGAAATTTTCCTCGACTTTCATTTCCTCTAGCACTGATTTTAGTTCCTGGCGTGCATCCTCTTTCTTTCTGATTGGGATGATCCGCCTTCCTCTCCCTTTACCCTAACTGTGATTTTTATATTGGACTCTCTGTGGAATGCTCAATTTACAGCGTGATATGCGGTAGTCTGATGAGAAGCCAAATTTTGACAGTGCTGTTACATCTTAACTACTGACAGGTCATTTATTAGTAGGTGGTCAGTCTCGTTTTTAGTTTTCCCGTCTGGCGATATCCATGTCCATTTCCTTTTGACTTTTTTTTTTTTTTTTGTAAAACGTGTTTCTTGTACATACGTTAAATTTGTGGGCAATTTCTACTATCTTTCCCCCTGTCGTTTCTCTCCCTCGCACCAGATGGGACGCAGTGTTTTGAATTAGCCTCACCTCCTACTTTTGCGTTGAAGTCCCCCATTATTACCTGATAGTATTCCTTCTCCTTTTGAATTGTTGCCTCCAGCTCGTCATAGAATTTATCTGCTTCTGCCTTCTCTGTTCCGGCTATAGGTGCATACACTTGCAAGATAAGCATTTTTGTCTTCAATTCTATTATCAGTTTTAGTAGACATATTCTTTCAGATATTATTTTAATTTCCACAACATTCTTTTTGATATTTTTGTTAATATAAAAACCCACCCCCTGTAACCTTTTGTGGAACCAAAGTAGTATAGATAGCTGCCTCGCCTCCTTTCTGCCAGTCTTTCCCCATATTTTCTAACTTCCGACACGTTTTTTAAATAAATTTTCATTATTACATATCATCTTTTAAACAATTTTCTTGGTGTTCTCAGTTATAAATACATTTTATTACAAAAGTCAATTTAATTTATATGTGTGTATGGGGGGGGGGCAGACAAAACTTTTTACGGCGCCGCACCACTCCAAATGCCTGGTGATAATTTTAGCGCCCATCCGCCCCTGTATTTCTGGTATTTAATAAGAACGAAAAACTACTGCGCTTATTTTCTAATCCTCCTTATCATGCTTTTGAAACAAAATTTTTACGCTTTCCAAGATAGCAAACTTGGTTTCTGTGACGTTATACACGTGCTACAGCTGCCACCTTGTGACTGCGGAATTAGCCGCATGGGCTGTAATGCCCGTATTTACCTTACTTGAGAACACTATAACCTCGGAGTGTCACAAAACTGAGCTTACAACGAATAACCACGCAACACATTAACAGTTAAGTAAAGCCGATTTCATTTCATAATTCTAACTGGAGTCCCAAGACAGAAAGATTTTCTCGCTCTCATCAGTTGAATTACGTTGCCTATTCGATATCGAAAATGCAATATATCTGTAAGTATTGACCTATTGACGAAGGAAGAACATCTCTAACATATTAGATACAAGAATTTCGACTAAAATCACATTCACCACTTATCTAAAAAAAAATTGGCGTGAACTACAACTCGCCTTTTCTGCGTTCTTGAACTACCTACAAGTAAGAACGATTGCTCAACATCCTCTGAACCGATCGATATCATAGGTAAAATACACGTACCCTATGCTGTATGGCAAAAAAGTCATACTCCAGCTGTATACCATAATGTCTGTTCGGGGCCACAAAATTCCTCAAATGTCAAATTTCGACATTCGTGCCAGTTGCAACCAAACCTAGCGATATTCCAGTATGTAAAGTAACTCGTAAGCAGAAGCGACCTAATGAAGTTGGGATACCTTGGGTGACGTGATTCGGCATTCGCATTGTCGTTTACCGATTTTGCCCTCAATTCTGTCACCAATGTTCGCAATTCCCACGGCGCAGCATTTCACCGCAGTCGAAGACTACTTGCACCTGGGAATCTGTAATCGGTATTCTCATCTGCAGGCCAGGTCACATAACCATTCAGATATTTAGAGTGTCTCCACCATTTCAAGAACCAGGCATGCGCGCAATTAAAGATAGGTCAGGACGGTTGTCCAGAAAACGCATCTAGTCCTACGAGAAACTGTATCGAGTTTTTTCCAGCAGAATCTTCCTACAAATCGATCTCGCATTAACAGGACTACGCAATCGGAGCTGGAAATAACAGTTCTGGAAACGGTAATCCAGAGTTCCTACGCCGGAGGTAGGAGAAGGGCATGCGATCATTAGACGAGAAATTAGCGCGAACACCGGTTATCCTCTTCATCACGAAAGGACCGCGATGAGCCGATGGAATTGAAGTGACTGTGACAGAAAATGAAAGAATTATGACGAAATGGAAGTCCGCACAGAGCAACCGGTTCGATGCGCGTAGTGACGCTTGCGACGATCGTGTTTTCACGACGGACCGACCTCTCCTCCCTGCCCACCCAGCTCACCTCAACGCGGATGACGACAATGATGTGTAAAATTGACCACGATTAATCTGCGCGCCAAGCATGATTTTCCCATCGCCGATCGCCGAATACCCAACGATGACGTAATGTCGTATTACGTTCGCAATTTTCCCTGTCGAGTGTCGCAAATGGTGTTCGAAATTATGCGTTGACTTGCAGGCTCTGCAGCGAATGTTCCATCCAGGAGTTGGGTGTTCAGCTTAGGTGAAGTTTAAGGGGAGCAGGACTGTAGTGAACGGGAAGGGACTGGAGCAAACTGCCCAGCAATCTAGATTGAGTGATATGTGGAAAATACCGAACAAGGAGATGAAAATTGGACCAGATTTTCGAAAATTACGAACAGAAAACTATTATTAATTTTGTCTCAAGTAGTTTGTTAATTTTCATGTAGTAGCAGGCATCAACTTGACGGCAAAAACAAATTGACGATTTCGCAAATTCACGCGTGAAAACACAAAATTGGATATGTACCTAAAATTTATCGACGGGAAAATTTCCTGTAAGCAGTTGGTGCTTAAGTCGACAGTTTCGAATAGAGAATTTTACGAAACAAGAGTATCGAATAAATAAGATCTTCCGAAATAATAAGTAGAGGAACTTATAAATATTTAGCATCGGATTGGGATTTTGAAAGCAGTATAGTAGGGTGGTAGTGTGGTGGGACGTATAGTGATGCACGCATGCCAAAGTGGCCCTTATGACACCGCACCCCCCGGCACCGGAAATTACCACTTCGGGCATCGCATCAGTGACCGGGGGGGGGGTATAGTAGGGTGCCAGCAATACTACACAGAGACTACTCTGTTCCACCTGGTGAAAAAGGAAGTCCGTAAAAATTTCAGTTCCACCGTCTAATATCAACAAGTGGCATATCAATTCCCATCCCTTTCTTATTTCCTCACGGACAAGTACAATGCGTTTGAACATTTGTCAGGAATTTCTTTCCGACCCTTGAAGGGGTAATAAACAGGACCATCGAGAAAACATCCGGGCCCTAAAAATATACGATCTTCTCAGAAATTACGATTTTGCGCTCAAAGACGCCCAAAAAAATCAGGAAAGAATCCGGGCCCATAGAAAAGACCGCGCTGGGGGGAGATGGAATCCCCTCTCATAAGGCCTATGCATAAATTTATATGTACATTGGTAGACATTATAGAATACTAATTAAAGACCTATAATGCAGACTGCCTCTACAACAGTGGCGGATCTATGGCGGGGAGGTTTTGGGGGTTCGGACACCCCCTTCGAGCCGGAGAAGAAAGAAAAACACAGCGAATTTTGAGTTTTTCTCCTGTGGTCTACAATGTTTATTTTGAAACGATTTAATCACATTATGAAACTTTTGTCTCCAGAAACTATTTAAAATGACATCCATCTCAGGTTTTTAGGGGGCGGAGAAAAAGTTTTATTTTCAAAACACCCTCCTTAAAAAATTTTTAGATCCGCCACTTCTCTACTATAAAAGTCCATGACCTCGTGGGGAGGTCTGGAGATGGGGAGGTGAAATTCGACATGATAGTGGTTTCTGAGATCGCTAATATTATGAGCTTTGTATCTGATCCATTGGGATTCCATTAAAAAAGGCTCTGGTCCTACCAATAAGGGTTCCGGCTAAATAACTCGCTGTAATCACTGATATAACTTTCGAGGTCACTTAATTCAATTCTGAAAACAATTTTCAGATCCGACTCACACGAGTTCCATTATAAGAGGTCTAGTTCTGCGACAGCGAATCTCGGGTACATCATGGCCATTCCATCGAGATTGATAGGTATTCGAGATTGCTGAATTCCATTTCGAAGGCAAGTTTAGCTCCGACCAGAATTCTAGCTAATAATGGTCATTATTTTGAAATTTCAATTCATTCATTAGGTAACTGATTTCAATTCTGCAAATAAATTTCGAATCTAATCCTTATAAGCCAAGAAAAGAGGTAAAAATCAAGTCATAGTCTAGTTTTTCTATACAGAATTGTATCTAAAATTTACTTGCAGAAGTGAATTCAGCAATTTGGTGTGGTGGAATATATGGTGGCCCCTGAGACACCGCACCCCCGGCCCTGGAAATTACTCTTTCGAGTATCGTATCGGTGGCCGGAGGAATTCAGCAACCTGAAACAACTATTAAAGGAATGCAATTGCAAAAGAATGGTCATTATTTAGCCGAAATCTCAGTTGGCGAGACTCTGAAGGATCGAATCCAAAAACTGACCGCAAAATTGAAAGCCTGCGATTTTGAAAATGTATACTATTAGATACAATCTCGATATAATGACCAATATTTCTAAGCAGGAACCTCCTTTCGTGGAAAGAGAACCCCATATGGTCGGACCACACATTGCCTTAAAAGTTCGTTCAGTGACATCAAAAACTTTTAAATTGAATACAATCTCGATGCAAAGACTGTGATTTAGCCACCAGAACTTCCTTTGATGAGACCCTTATGGGTCGGATCAAAAATTTTAGTACCTTCGAACCCGAATTCAACGACCTCGAAAACCTATAAATTAGAATACAGCTTCAATATAAGGACCGTTATTTAGCGTAACACCCTCCAGTGAGACCAGAATCCTCTTCAATGAAACCCCAATGGTTCGGATTGAACACTCATCCTGAAAATCAAATTCAGTCACCTCGAATACCTGTACACCGACAACTACCTACATCACATTTCATCCCCGACACCCGAATTCATTTTTGGAACCACCCCCTGAAATCACTGACTCTTAGTTTATAGATCTATACCGAAATTCATAAGTTCTTAACACCCACGAGGGTGGAGAAACAATTTACTTGAAGAAATGTCAAAACCTAAGCAGACTTGTTCACAACTGTTAACATAATTCTCAAAAATCAGATATATTGTGAAGGTACACAAATGTTACTTGGTTGGGTTTTGCTTAATAGGGTCCAATTAATTTTGGGCTAATTTTTTTTTATTATTATTATATTTTCTAGGGATGGAGGGGGCCCGCAGCAAAAATGCCATTGAATAGTGCTCCCTGTACACTTTATGAATATTTTATGCGTAGAGTGAAATAATGAAATAAATTTTGACACCTCTCCAAAGCCTGTGAAGTCTGAAGGGGGGGAGGGGCAGAAGGGAACTTAAATTAGGGCTGGCTAGACTGGCTGGCTGGCAACGGAAATATTTATTTTATTTTATTTTCGTCATGTTGCAGACGGGTCTACTACAACGGGAGAGCATTTTCATGTAATGTAACTTTGCTGCGCTCTGTACAACTGCAGTCTTGTGGTTAATTCCATGAGAATTTTTAGTACTGAGGTACAGCACCGGATTTACGAATAGGCGGAGTAGGCGGCCGCCTAGGGCGGCAAATTTTGGGGGCGGCAATTTTTTTTTTTTTAATACATGTATATAGCTAGTTGTACCAGGTACCGTATGAGGCTATTTGCTACGATCATCTAAAAAAAAATTTAGTCAGGGGGCGGCGGTTATCTGTCCGCCTATGGTGGCTCAAAGGGTAAATCCGGTGCTGACTGAGGATGGTTGTAAGAAGTACGATAGGCTCGCGTATGCATGGCCCTGCGCTGTCAGTCGGGTCAGTCATTCAGTCAGTCAATCATTCAGCCAGTCAGCCACTCAGTCAGAAACAGTGGCGGATCCAGGGAGGCTAAGGGGACTATATCCCCCCCCCCCCCGCCAAAAAAATTTCCCAACTTATTTTAGTATTTTTTTCTCCAACATTTACCCCACCCCCAAAAGTGTAATCCTGGATTCACCACTGTATAGTGTAATCCTGGATCCGCCACTGTTCAGAAACGTAACGCGCAAAATATAACGTTTTTTCCTTTTGGGTGCCGAAGTAAAGACATGAAAATGTCAATAAGAAAAAAGTCAGTTAGTCAGTCAGTCAGTCAGTTAGCCAGTCAGTCCGTAACGCGATTTTCGTAACGCTATTTTCGTCAAACTCCAAAGTAACGCTTTTTTCCGTTGTGTGCCAAAGTAAAGACATGAAAATGTCAAATTGACATATATTTACAACTCCTTCCATCAGTATCTTTTCTAAACTTAATTAATGCACCTTAGGACGAGATCAAAATTTGTTAAAACGCATCCACACCGGTTACAGAACTTAGGAATTATGTGATTCTTAATTTTGTTTAAAATAACTAAGACGCTTTGAAGTAGTCCCTCAGACTCGGTGTAAGACTCTAAAAAAAGAAACTAATTCACTTATCAAGACTGACCGAAGACACTTTATAGATTCCAAAAATCGAATTTTTCTACAATCATCGAACCAATAACGAAAATCTTTATGCTCGTTCGTTCAGCCTAAGAAAACGTCACTACCCGGGAACGAAGAACTCAAGGGCTCGCGTTTGAAAAAACCAAGTTGGCATCTCCAAGTCCCTGATCCTCTCCATCCCAAATATGGAGAAGTCAAAGAGTTGGTAATTTGGAAAATTGAGTAGTCATTTGAAGTCCTTCTCAGAATATGCCTTCGCTACGGCCAGCCCTATGAAGATCTCCTAATGCACCCCCCTCCTTTTTAGAGAATTCTATTCACTACCATTTCGGGAAAGCGAGCAGATATAAACATGATCCCGTATTTCAAAGTAAATGTTTACAATTTCGGGGTTAAGCCCCATCCTCCTTTTTTTCCAAGACATGACTCCATCTACGCTGCTGGTTTAACTCAACCAAATTCAAAGAAGTCGCGACGGCTGAACCAACTCACATGCAGTTCTCGTTCGAGACCATTACCCCAGGCAACCACAAATACAGCTGTGGGCTCATCCGTCCCCCGCTTGTATACTTGCTAATATGAGTCAAAATAAAAATTTTACCGGGTCACCTCCTCCCCTCCTACGATTATTCAAGTAGCATGTGTTCGCGAAGTTTGCAAGTTAAAGTGGCAAAGGAAAACGTGTAGAAATGGTTCGCACAGCTCTTGGTACCGACAGACAGGCGCAAGGCCCGAAAATTGTACACGGAACAAGCTATTAGCACGGAGGTCTGGTTGACTGAATGGATAGCGTGTTGGTCTGGGAATCCGGATGTCTCGAGTTCGATAGTAGCAACTTGCCAGATTTCGACCTAGGCCGATTTTTCGGTCAGAAGGGAAGAGGGCTAAGACAGCCTTAACAGCCTCCCCGACGTCTCTGAAATAATGCTCGAAAGGGCGGATTCCAGGGCTCAGGTTGAGAGCAAATTAGAAAAGAAACTATTAGTACGCCTTCTGGCTATTAGAATTTTCTGACCGACTACCAAAATTTGCCGAATGCCATCATCTTGCGATCTGTCTGTCCGCCACTCTTACTTGCTATCATACTACATCACTCTCAGTCCGACTGGTTTTCAGTCTCGCTGGCTATATCTTTCTGTCTGCCTGTCAGTAGTTTGACAGGTCATCTTCAACCCACGCCGAGTGAGGTCGTCAAGTATTCAGTGAGATTCACTTTAGTAGGATCCAATTCATACATTTCAGAAATCACACCTTTGCTCTCATCTCTATTTTCTCCTCCGAAGAAAGAGAGGTTGCTCGTTTGCGAGTCTGTTTCTCTACGAGCATATTATGATTAACTAAAATTCCGAAAACGTGGGCTTGTAACTCCTTTAGCAAAAGCATGTTCCTATCGTCTCAGAAGATTTCAATTTGGCGGTATTTTGAAGAGCCCAGACCTGTCACTGCAGTGTTCAGCTTTAAGAAAAGCATTTCGCTCGGTGCATTCATGCATCAGAACTTGAATTAGCTCAGTCCATGTCAATTGTGTTGTATGTTACTATATTCATACACTCGTCGTCGTTTATCATTATCGTAGCAGATAAAAGATTCTTAAAGTAACGTTAGCTTAACTAGCCGAAGGACTGTGGCATAGTGGGAGTTCTTGACCGTGATTGATCAAATAAAGATCAAGTTAAAACGTGGAGCGGTAAACGAGTTACCAGTTGATGAATAAAATTTTCTTGAGGAAATTGATTTTTTCGCAGTTTTTGCAATTCGATTTTCGAATTTCGAGTAATCCGTGAACAGGCAAAAGTGTCCGCGATTCTCAAATTTCCGAGTAGTCAGCGGATATTATCGCGCAGTAAGTTTTTTTGTTTCTGTAGAAAATCGAAACCAGTAGTGACAAAACCAGCTGGACCACATGGAGGGCTAATTTTGAGAGATACCGAATAGCACCAGGCTTGTCAAAAGGAGATGATGAGCATCAAATGTGTACAATAATCTATGTCATGGGTCCTCAAGCAAGGGCTGAGATTGATGAAACCTTCGTTTTCGACTCAAAAGAGGATCTGAAAAAGTACGAAACAGTTCTGAGTAAGTTCAATTCTTATTTTCTGCTGTGCAAAAATGTGATTCGTGTACGTTACGTTTTCCGTAAACGAGATCAACGGCCAAACGAGCCAGCGGACGAAGCCACCACCGCATCACACACTTAGTCCAAAACATGTGATTTTGTTCCAGTGCGTGATGAAATGATTCGAGACCATATAGTAACCGATACTATATGGATAGCGAGTTGAGCTTCAACTAACTCCTAAGTTGACCTTGCTTAAAGTTGTAGAAATGGTTCGCACCTACGAGGAAGTCCTTTACCAACAAAACTCACATCAACTGCGTCAACATCGTTTGTCGACCGAGTCAAGTCATGAACGCAGAGTTCCTGTAGTAGATGCGGTGGTAACCAGCACAACAAAGAATAGTGTCCAGCACGTGGCCACTATGCCGCGCAATATGAGGCAAAATTCAAATTTGGCAGTCGGTCACATTGGTCGCCCTTCAAATCTAACCAGCAACGTCGCCGACGCGTGAAGCAGGTGGAACATGGGCCTTGTTGGGAAAAATTCTGACTGGAAGGTCGCAGCAGAGATTGCAGGTAAGTGCCGCACGTTCGAGATTAACATGGGAGCGAATGAAACAGCCGTTCCTTTACCTTATCTTTGCCATATCAATGCCCAGTACTGAAAGCAGACGTCATCCTATGTATTCCAGGTAGACATCGCTCGGCCGTACGCGGTATGCAGCAGGTGCCGATCACGCATCTGGGAATTTCAACTGTCCAAAAAAGTCACGTGGTCGAGAACTTGGAATGAGCATTATTGGGTAAACCTGTCATTAAAGCGTTAAGTTGATTCGTCTCGTACCAAGTTTCAGCCATACAGGTCCAGCCGAGTAGCAGTAAGCAGATCTTTTTTCGAAGGTATTCGCCGCATGCCGGGTGAGTAGTGAGTACCGTATAGCCTTGACCGATAACGTTCAACCGTTCACCATTTCGTCGCCAGCGATTGTCAGAATGCAAAGACCAAAGTCGAAGAAGGAGTTGTCATTCAATCTTAGGTTCTGTAAATTTTTGGTTCAGTACATTCCAAATCGATCGCAGTTACTGGAGGCCACTGTACAGTCTATTGAAGAACGACCATACGTTTGTTCAGGAAGTAGCCCAAAAAGAAGCCTTATGTAACAAAGAAATACTTGCAAAAGTAAACCCATGGGGGTGCAATTCCCCACAAAAGAAAAAATCTGTAATATTATAGGAGGAGGGAGCAGTAAAAAATTTCCGTGCGTAGGCGGGCTTCGCGCATTTCTCCTTTTACCCCCCCCCCCCCAAAAAAAAAAAAAATTATTGCGTGGATTCGCGACTGCAAACCCGAGCGCGCAATGTTCGATCTGCTCCGCTACATTCTTCTTGAATTTTCCCATTTTGATCAAACTGGTATAAACGGCGCCTTTTATGAGACAGAGGGGTAAAATGTAACAAACAAAAGTACCGACTAAAATATAAACATTTCAGTGTATCCTCGCATTCCCTATTTGCCAAATGGCTACTAGAATTTGCCCAATGCTCATTATCGCCCCTCCTGGACCAGATAAAAGGTTTATGTTCACTCTCGAAACCTAGCTACAAAATCTCATTCGTTTTGGGGTTTCAAAGCTAAGAGATATTTTCACGAAACAAACTATTTTTTCGTATCTCGTGCAACTATCGAATTGTCAGAATTTGTCGAAAGTCATTCATTGATCGAGCAATAGCACATTTAAAATATGCAATACAGTGAAAAGAACTGCTATGAAACTAAAAAAATTGGTCATTTCCGTAAGTACAAGTGGAATGTAAGTCATTTCCGAACGAATACAGCTTCGTTCTTCGGAGGTCAATTAATATGCCAAAAATTTGTTTTCTGGCTATTTCTCGTTAGGGTCATTCCATATATCAACTAAAGTTCATTAGATTGTTTCATCAAATTTTATGGATTCGTTAACCTTCCGTGTTCTTTAGAGGTCAATTAACAAACTAAAAATTTGTTTTGACTATTTCTCATTAGGGTTATTCCTGGTCGAAAGTTCTAGATTGTTTCATCAAATTCTACGGATTAATTACCGTGCCACGTTCTTCAGAGGTCAATTAATAAACCAAAAATTTGTTTTCTGGCTATTTCTTGTCAGGGTCATTCCATACCAAATAAAGTTCATTAGATTGTTTCATCAAATTTGGCGGATTAGTTACCTTTCCACGTTCTTCAAAGGTCAATTAATAAACCAATAATTTTTTTTCCCACTACTTCCCGTTAGGGTCATCCATATCAAATGAAGTTCACTACCTTGGTTCATCAAATATTATGGATTCGTTACCTTTCCACATCTTCACAGGTTGTTGCATTTATCCGTACTCAAAATTTGTGATGCAGAGAGAGTCTATTGGAATTTTTGTAACTTAGCGTTCCTCAAATAGCACCAACCTCTCCAGCTAATTTATTAATTTTGCCATCTACTTCGTTTTTCATTTTCTGAAGGGAAAATACGAACTGTGGTCTTCTTTTCAGTTTTTTTCTCTTTCTTATAGAAGAGAGCTACTTTCACTTTTATATTTCAATATCAGAGTATGGACCCTTTCAATCCTGTTATCATGCGACTTAATCGTCACTGAGCTCTCACTTAACTGATCTATTAGTTTTTCTACTACCACTGCTGAAATATAAAATTATAAAATGAAAAAATAAATGATCTAAATATGCAGTTCTATTGTTCAGAAATATACTGTAATACGCTTAGGCTAGTGAAAACGTATATTTTCTGTTTTAATTCGGAATATTCAGAAACGAATCGAAACTTGTAAGCAAATCTACGAAAGCACGGAATTTGGAATCCTCGAAAAACTATGTGAAAACACTACCAAAATTCACTCAAAAACATGTACATGAGACACCGGGTACAGAAATGGGCTCCATAATCTCATTTGAATGTACAAAGTGTTCATTATAGTTCCTTAGTAAGCTTTTTCGGTTAAGTCACTCGAACACACGGCTATGAAAATACGCTGCCAGGTCGTTGCGAGGCCCGATGATTCGAAACTCTCCACGCGGTGGTGCCGCGTAGTGAATTGCGAATCATCGGGCTCGCAGCAACCAAAGATGACGTATTTCCGTACTCAGGGGGTACTAATGCCTTATTTTAGGTGCATCTGTGCTTGTAGTGGGATACCTCCCAACACAGGCTATAAAAAAAATTCCGGTCGTTACGTCGATATCAACAAGTTTTATAATTCACTCTAAATTTGATTAACCGAATAAAAATGGTACAAATGGCGATACGCGAAAGGGTATAGTTTCCGGGGCCAAGGGTGCGGTGTCTGGGGAGCCAATTTGGCATGCGTGCATTGCCATACGCTTATATAAAATTCACTGTAAGTCGTTAAGAAAATACATAAATGCAAATTTGAGCGTGATAAAAGATTTGAGACGAAAAACTAGACTAAAAAAAAAGTCTAGGCTAAAGAAAACACAAATTAAAACCTAACGAGGGAAAAAATTATTTAAAAAATGTCCCGCGAAAAAAGGGAGTATTTCTAAAATTACAAATTTCTTAATCCACTTATACAACTAATTTCTTTGGCGTTCGCTATTTTTCTTTTTGCTTTGATACTTAGGAATTGAGTTGAGACGTTGGGAAAACCCAACAAGTCAAAAAGTTTTTCTTCTTTTGCTTTGATACTTGCGAATTTTGAGTTGAGTGTTGTGTCAGATGAGACTTTCACAATTTTTACCCCCCCCCCTCACAGAAAAACTCTTCGGTACATCCCTAGCTTAGATTAATTTTATTAATTAACTCACTATATCCCCGTGCTCATTGAAATGAATCCAAGCCAAATGTCAAAAATCAGTAAATTGTAAGATACATCAATATTCGGGAATGAAAAGTTAGTAAATGTAAGACGTCTAGAGAAATTCGACTGAAAAGCAGGAAAAATAGACGTCAAAATTTGAAGTCCGAAGTGCCCACTTTTTAGAGACTTGTCAAGATATACACATATCAATATCCACAGGTACAGCAGCAGTAAGTAATGCCAGGTCCTCTGTGGACCGACACCAATTCCAAATTCGAGAACCAGACTTTCCCCCACTGGGTTTCGTCTCGTTCGTAGGTGGTACATATTATATTGTAATAAATTATCTGTAATAGAAATATCCAGCTATCTTTTCGAATGTTTAAACGGAATTGCTTTAGTCAGTTCATAAAATACACTTGAATTGCCCTACTTCTGTTCATTTATGCGTACTCGACCAGAGGGTTAAGTGGAACGAGGGTTCAAACCCCCTTATGGAAATGAGCCGCACAAGTTCAAACGAGTCCAACTTATCTTGACAGGAAATTAGGCAGAGCGTTGAAGGGTTAATTAACCACGTTTGATTAATTACGATTATTTAATACAGCTGAATCGAATTAGAGTTGAATCGGCGGGTTAGAGTTGAATTAAATTAGAGTTGAATCACATTAGATTTGTATCAGATGAAAGTAGTGTAAACAATCATTAATTTCGAATATGTCGAGTAGAAAATGATAATTTTCGACAGACAGCAATCATCGGCTGCATTGTTGAGCTTGTATCAATTTCAATTATTCTCTCATGAAACTGCATGATATTCGGTTTAGATTAATCTTATTAATCAACCACTAGATCCCCGTGCTTATTAAAATTAATCCAAGCCAAATGTCGAAAATTGGGGGGGGGGGGTTAATACACCATACGATATATCAAAATGCGAACCAAACTGAGATTTCTTAAGATGTAGCGAAATTCGACTGACAAGCAGAAACAATGAATGTTAAAATTTGAAGTCCAAAATGCACACTTCTTATAAAATTGCCTAGGCATGTATAGGTACGTACATAGCTGAGTAGAATAATCAGAGCCAGATTTAGCATTTTTCCGCCTCTGCCTCGTATCTGTTTTTCAGAATTGGCCGAGGTGGTGGGTAGGGAGCTACAAAGTTACAGGTTACAAAAAAATATATCAGAAAATATTATTTTGCCCATGATACAAAGTACCTCACTCGACTTTTTTTTCGTCAAATTTTGCTACCTCAAAATTTTATTGCTCTAGGCGACTGCCTCGCCTGTCTGCTTACTGAGAAATGTCGCCCAGAGAATAATCCACTCTTAGTTGGTTTTCACATTACTTGTGTAGCAAGATTTCCGAAAGCCAGATGTCCCGCCCAAATTTCGGAATAAGATCCCAAGAAGAAAGAACTCCTTCTCAGGATCTCACCAGTGGGAAATTTGCCGATAGTAGATTGCCGACGAAGGAGGCTTGTAATTCGTAATAACGAACGTTCAGCCTACTATCACCATACTCATAGGTGTTTAACCACAGACTATCACCAAGCCCCACGGGAGTCTGGGCGAGTCCACGATGACCCCTGTCCTCAGCGTATTTCATTAGTGAAATAAAAGACCTGAGCCATCAGAATGGACGTAAATACTTGGGAACCCACTCTTCATGTCTATGAATGAAAAGAGGTCCACCAAAGGAAAATTAATTTAGATAAAGTCCAGGGATGCCACGTACCATAAATCAAACAGCATGGTGGTACGTCCACGAATTTTCGATAGAATAAACTAAAAAGATAAAGTTGTTCCAAATTCACCTCACTGAAATTATGAGATTGTCGAATAGTACAAAATCCGTGTATTTTAAATGATAAGATAAAATTGAAATAAAAATTCGTAAGAGAAAATAATAAAATAAAATTGGGCACCATGGAGGCACTCAACGGTCTCGTAAATAAACAAGGAGCCAGTGACTCTTATTTCGCGATACGTCTATTCGTACGCGATTAAAAATATTAGATGATACCCTCAATTCTGGGTTCAAAATTAACAATGAATCTTATAAACGACTGCATTGAGTGATAACGATGTGGAAGGGGGTCCTCTCTCCCCTAAAATTCAGAAAATTCAAAAACAACCTCAGCAACAATGGCTGGAAAATGAAATTAACCAAAAAATATACAACAAACCAAATATGAAACCGAAATGTTAATCCAAAAGGAGTCATTCAACTTTGATAATTTGGGCTTCTAATCTCAAATTAAGACCGCGAGGAGCTTCGGAGCTTTCTGAAACGATCGCTTTTGACGATCACAGATTCGGTGACGGTTCCCGCATATCGGACTGAAGATATTGGTCTCTCAGGACCTGAATTTTGAATCACCCTCCTGACAAGGACTAACATGAGTATTGAGCCTCTGCGTGATTTTCCTGCATGGTTCTTCGCGAGATTTTGAATTGCACCAAATAAAGGGGGAAATAAACAAAAATAAATAAATAAAATAAAACGGAATGCTTTTTGATCTGAAATTTTGAATAACCCAAGATCGAAAGTAAAGGGGATTTCTATTCCGCGCCCTTTCCAGATCATACATACACGCGGGTTTCTAACATCTGGAACACAACTATTGTTTGGTGAGATCCTTTCCTGCATGAGGGTATAGGTGCCGTCTGACGGTAGTTCAGATGGAACGAAATAACCTGATTCCCGAATAGATTCTATGTCTGTGTCTGAAATTGACAGCTCTATAGGATTGTCCTTCTGATCCTCCCCTTCTTGCAGTACCCCTATAGTTCTAAGTGCCTCGAGTCGTTCGCGAAGTTCTTGGATGCTTTCTGACCCAAAATCGGCACTACGCGTTCGTGGAAGATTGGACTGACCCAATTCTTCCGCCAGGTTGAGTAGATGACATGGATTAGAGCGGAGGATTCGATCGTTGTGAAATTCGTTAGCCATATGGGAACCAATTACACGTGAGCAAGGTAGACTAAAATTTAAGTCACCCGAGGCTTCTAGATTTTCGAAAGATAATTCGGGCAACTGGTCGATCGAGGTAGATGTCTTTGGGAAATGTACATTACGGGGTTTCGGTATCGGCACAACCGATACCTTACGCTTACCGTCCCTTAACTCCATTTCAACTCTTTCGCTAGGACTATATTGTCGTGTCCGACCGGTAATCAGTTCCGAAAGATCCCGTAATTCGTTTTGGCAACCGATAACGAGTTTATCGAACGATGAAGCCTTACTATTTAATGCCTTCTGAGACATACACTAATGTAAAGATTTTATAACGGTTCCGCCTAGGTATCTTTAAATTTGTGAAATATTAACGAAATTCGATGATATTACCATATTCGCAGATCGTGCACGCGGAAACAAAGTAATTTGGTTGAGTGATCGAAGTATCCACATACCTTTTTTTTTATTCTTTTTTTAATTTTTTATATATATTTCTTTTATTTTTAAAAAAATACGAGAATTCGTTTTCCTTCCCAAAGACGTCACTATGCAGCTCGGATTCTAAACAAATGTCGAAAATGTCCGACTGCATGCATCGTGATATACGAAAGCCATCGTTCCTTTTAGTCCCAAGCTACTAGTTCGAGACTCTTAATACGAAAAAATTGGCCCATCAATTTATCATGCTACACTTGGATGAGGGAGATCGACAATACGAATATTTGTATTCCTCATACTTTATTCTTGATGAAAGTACATCAGTGTCCACTATTATGTGTACAATCGAACGGTAACTGCCAAGTCTGATGAAATCACTGACCTCTACGATAGTGAATAGGAAGCAGGAGTATACAGCTCCTATATTCAATAACGAATAAAAAATAATTCAAGTACAAGTTCTCTGAAATCCACTAAGCTCTAGTTCTTACGAGTACAGCTTTGTTAATCAGCTGATTAAAAGATAACAGTCCAAATCGGCCGATCAAATCCTTATATGTAGTTAATTAAAGTCTTGGTTAGCGTTCACCTGATGACTGTAAAACTATAGCCCTTAAACTACAAAGTGAAAATCACAATAATCAAATCCTTTAACATGTAAAAAGCGTACTAAATGACACCCGCGGACTGGCAAGGGAATTGTAAAAGAGAGGAATACTGGATGGGGCAAGACAAACCGAGGACACCTCTCGACCTGGAAATGAACTCGTAATTTCACTGGAAAAACACAATAACTTACAACACTGCTGTTTATTATTAAATAGCCCCAGTTTTCACCAAGTATCAGAATAGGTATAATCAATATTCCAAATGAAAGTAGAAAAAGAGAAACAGGGAACATAGTTTTTCGTTTCGCAAGAACCCGTAAAACTAAAACATAAACGGCCCAGGGTGACCACTCGAAATTTCAGACAACAAAAAGTGGAAAAATAACCTTATATCTCTACAAGCTGTAATTAATGAAGTTCACGTTTTTTCCTTGCCAAAATGGACCACTGTGCATTGAGGGAGAAAGTTCATGAGAGCACAGCCCTTCCAGCTGACGGTATACCCCCTGGAAAATATTATTTTCAAAATTCAGGTGCAAAAATCAAAGGGGAGAGCTTCTCTTCTGTCTTTATTTTGTTTAATAACCGAAATTTGATGATGGAACTTCAATGAGTTACCTCTTTCCCTTCCGAGAGAAGTCATGCTATGGAACAGCGTTCACTTTTTCTTTTCAGGGTAAACACTCTATTGTACGACTTTACCAGCACAACCGCTACATCTAGAACTCCATTTTTCATTAAATGTGACCTGCATCGAGAAAAGGCGGTTAGTGAAAAAAAAAAATCAATTTTGAGATTGTACTCGATGTATACTAATTAAGACCTGCTCTTTCACGTGATATTGTCGAAAAAAATTAAAATGATTATTTAGGCTTGTACAAACCATCAAGGTTCATCGCTCCAATCCAAAAATATTCGCATTCAAAATTGGTTTTCGTTCTCCTGGGAACTTTGTGTTTTGCTTACTAAACCCATTTTCTCGACGCAAGTCACAAATTTCAGAATAATTAATACTTGAAACGTCTCTTTCCAAAAGGTGTTATCTCCATTTTTGACTTCTTAGAAGTGAGCACTGATTCTCACACAGAATGTTGACCCGCACCAAGCGGTAGCACCGGCTGCGCAAAACTACTAATGTTTGTGCTGTAATGTTGCGGTTGGCAACTCTGCGGTGAAACTGTTCTTTTCCAAAAGGTGTTAACTCTACTGATAAGACTGACCGAAGTAAGGGATTTTTCAGACAGAATTCTCATTTACGATATTCAGTTTCCTCATTTCTGGTAGAATAAATGACGTTTTTCTTCGAGATTGCTCACTTTGCCTGGCTGTAACTTGAGATGTGTCAATCAGAAAATTTTTCTGCGCGGTGGACCTCATTTTGCATGTGTTCTAGAGAAGCACTATACCAAATTTCACGGCTCTACCAACTCTCAATGTTGAAACACAGTTTTTTGTGTTTTCCCACAAAATAGTTTGTTGCCGATAACACGTTTTGGAAAGAAACGTTTTGTAAAAGCACAGAATAAAAATGGCAGAATGACCACTCATAAGAGTAGTCGCGGCTATCTTGTACACCCAATGCACTCGCGATTCTCTCATCTTCTCCAAACCAGACGCGGAAATATCAATCTGGCGCGGCGATGGAAATTATAACATGCTCGTAACAGTCATATTCATGCACCTATACCCACATAAATTTTTTGAGTACTGTTACAAATTTGAACAAACAAATACCGAAAATAATTTATTTCGGGTCCGCATTAACTTATTCGCTCCCAAACGCCTTTCGTACTTTCAATAATATATCGCACAGACATTCACAATAAATTTTAATTTACTGCAAAACGCTCGCTCGGGTTCCACCAATTTCGCATTAATTTTTCAAGGCACGGTAGTTCACGAAAATGTACACTCAACGCAGTTTCGAAATTTTAAATACAGAAAGAAATATAATACGGAAAATCGAAAATAAATCTAACGATGGCCTTGCGGAGTCGCGATTTATGCAGTCTAAAGAAAATGATTGTAAATTTATGCGTCGATTTCGCGGGAATGAAAAAAAAATTCTATACCGAGAGACATCAAGTTAGGAAATTGTAGAAAATCAGCTCGTCCCAAAACCCCGACCACCAGAAGACTCAAAATCAGCCATTTTCAACAACAACTAACAAATTATGAAAAATACCAGTCCAGTACAACAGAGCCAAACAACCAAGATATGAAAAAACAGCAATGAACAAGCCCCGACCAACGGATTATAGAAACCAACCAAAAAAGACAACAACAATTCCAACAGAGTCCACAGGGGAAAATGCATAGAAATAGACACCCCAGACCACACAAAAAATAATACTAGAATCAGATAACCACCAACAAACAAGCCCAACAGAGTCCAGACAACAAAAACTCCGAAAAATACCACAGAGTCTAAACAAACAACAAGCCCAACAGACACCAAAAAAATGCACTCAATTAGACGACCAGACCCTTGAGAAAGCGAAGTACCTAGTTAAGATCGATTCTATCAAGTCAGCTTTATTTAGCTTATGACACCGTTTTACACCCTCAGTTTTAGCCAAGTCTCTCAAATCTGGGAGTTTTTTTCGACTGAGAATATTAATGTCACTGTCCTCTGGTACTGAAACTGGGTCTTCATTATGTACATGGGTCGTAGATAAATCCCACCTATCAGTAATAGCACGGACTAGATCAGCTTTTTTTAAGCTTATGATATCCGACTATTCCTTCAGCTTTATTGTTAGTAACTTCAATTCAGCGAGTTCTTCCTGCCTTACAATATCAAAATCACTGTCCTACCAAAATTGGTTTACTAATACTATGTACATCTTTTTTCGGCCGTTTATTAATACTATGTACATGGCTCATAGATAAATCCCACCCAGAACGGACTAGTTCAGCTTTTTTGAAATTCGAATACCTTTTCAACTCGAGAGTGCGTGAGATTTTTCTAAGTTCAGCTACAGTCTACGTCAACTACATTTTACAATCTTGAAAAAGTAATCCACGTGGCTCAGTTTTCCATTATTTTCTCCAATTAACTGACCTATCTGACATCCTAGCAATTTTGAATGAATAATTTATTTAATAATGGCAAACCAGGGACTGAGTTCGCTCAGTCAGATAAATTCTCCTTCTTTCAAAAAAGCCTAGTAAGAATTGAAGAAACACATTTTTTAGCTTGCTGTTAGTAGAAATATGGCATCACCCTTTTTATGGCTATTCCATCTAATCGAAATTCCAAATGAAACTACCTTCCTGCTCTGTGGGGGTGCTGAGGATGCTGGTGGAGAATGCCTGTCTCGGCGTCGCTTAGTCTCCTGGGGGTGGGTTTACGCTTCTTGGGGTCTTCCACCAGCGGTGATCTGGGGGCTGCCGACGGGCTGGCATGAGTGTGTGGGAGAGTATTGTGGGCTGTACTACCAGCGGATGCTTCAGTACGGCGCAGCCGCATTGGGTGAGGTGCAGCCGGTGGTTGACCCTGCTGGTTGTACCTGAGTCAAGGTGGTTGGTTAATGGCTCATTTATTGTCCGGCTGGTATAGGTCGCGTGGGTCGCTCTCCTACTGGTAGACCGGCCTGAGGCGTTCCTGTGCCTGACCGGACGGGTTGATATTGGACCCCCCCCCGCGTTTGGACGGAGCTGTGCTCCTGGTCGGGCTGGGGTGGCGATAGGCCACTCAGTGCCTTGGAACTGGGCATAGGATCTCGAAGAACACGGGATCTGGGGCAGTCATGGGTCCTTAGCAGTATGTGGGTGGGATAGTTCTCGTCGCTCTGTGGCCAGGTAGTTGAGTGCCCTATTGGGCGCGGGCACCATCAACGCCGGAAGCTAGTGATACTCAATTATCCCCTTAACATCCTAGCGAACAAAGCGACAGCAGTGCCAATAGAGGTGGAAGACAGCGCGCCCTGCATTCCGTCACTTCATGGGAACAGGGTGTGTTACCACCAGTATCAGAAATATGGCACTGTGCCTGTGGACATCGCGAACAGCTTACTCAGCGTTGTGAAATAGTGAGCCGCATCGGCACGTGGTTTGGCATAGTGAAGGAAAAATTCTTAATGCAAAACGTGGGGAAAGTGAGGGTAAGCTACCCCGACTCACCTTGTCCAAGAAATCACCTGTCAAATATGGCACCTGAAGGTGTGAGAGTGAGTGGTAATAGCCCAGCAAGTGGCACCCCCTGGCACTGCCGCTGGTGTGGGCCGGGGCTTGTTTCCCCTGTGGCGCCTTTTTGGTGCCTCTGTGGGATATGGGTGGTGGGGCCCCGGGTGGAGAGATTGGCATCCTTTCAGCGGATCCAGGGGCAATAGAAATATGGTATCCTCACTTCTGGCCTGACTAGCTCCTTTCGGCGGGGCCAGGAGCGGCAGAAATATGGCATCCGCCCCCTCGGCTTTTATTCATTCAAAATACAAGATTATTAAACATTTAAAAAAAAGTTAAGCTAGGTTAAGTTCTTATTCTCCAAAGGTCTCAACCCCCGCCCCTGGTTCATAGGAAGCAACTGACCAGCAAGGAACTACACACAGTAACAACGCAATAGTTACAGTCAGCAAACCAATTCATCCATCAATAACAGCTCAATCAGAAGGAAGAGGGGCCCCACTGCGCTAAAACATCTCATGAAAATCAAAATGGAGTCGAACAAGAAAATATTACAGTTGGCCATACGACCCGGCCGGCAACCGGCGCTGGCGGGGTCCGGGTCTGCCAGTGCGAAATATGCGCCCGGGTGACAGGTCACAGATATAGTTTACAATTCTACTGCTGTGTAAAATCCGAGTGCTTATTATTCCCATAAGATGATGAATTTTAAATTTTCAAATTTTTGAAGTGAAAAATTTGAAGAAGCAATGCATATTAACTCAGTTTTATGTAAATTCTTGAGAACTCTTGAGATAAAAATTGCGAAAGTCCCAACTGACTCAACTCGAAATTCCCAAGTATCAAAGCAAAAATAAAAAAACCTTGTGCCTTGTTGGGTTTTCAAACTCACTCAACTGAAAATTCCCAAGTATCAAAGTAAAAGAAGGAAATTTTTCTCTTTGTTTTACCCTACTGTACATCACACATACAAATTAAATAATTTTTGGCAGTCTGTTACCCTTAAACAGCACACGTCAATTTTAGCTTACTTAAAAATTCTGTAATATTTCTAAATGGAGAAACTCACCTTAGTATGTTACTTCATTTACAGAACTACAAAAAAATCTCCCTAAAAAGAATTGCTTATTCTCAAAATTGAAAGGGCCATAAATTAATTAGAAAATTGATATTTTTGATGAATATTTTGCGCCTTCAATATTGAAGATAGGCAATTATGTCTACAAAGTATCTTGTAAGAAATAATATGAACAATGAAATACCTTGTTTGAATTTTTTATTAAAATTTTTTTGAAATTATTATCAGCATTTAAAAAATAATATTGAATTGCCCCTTCCAGATGGAAAGTATGGAACCAACTCTCTAGCGGAGATTGAAGTTTTATTTCAGGCGCACCAACACAGAACGTACTTAGGCTGAGTTCTCACTAACAGCGGCAGCGCGCGGCGTGACAGTGTAGTGGTGGTGAATTTCGCCATGTACGCCATTTAAGGTTAATTTTACTAAAATAAAAAGACGGAAAAAGTATAACTTAATAACGTTATAAGAAACAGAATAAACAAATACAGGAAGTTTGACATTCTGTTTTATTTTTCCAACTGCTGAGTGAGAAATTCCTATAGGGGGAGTGAAGGTTGCCCCCTACTCCCCCTATCGCTACATCACTGAAAAAATGACTAGAACCTGGAGAACATTCGCAACTTTTTCTTCTTTTTGTGCTTCTCTCTTTACATACTACTCCGTCATCATATATTTACAACCACCTTTGTCACAAAGAACTGAATTTTTACATAAATGGAGATAAATATTCGATTTTCTTCTCGCTAAAATAAAAAGAGGGGAAAAGTATAACTTAATAACGTTATAAGAAATAGAATAAACATAGACAGGAAGTTTAAAATTTTGATTTGTTGGATTTTCTCAACTTCTCAGCTTATTTCCAGGTAATGGTAAACATTCCCAACTGCTGAGTGAAAAATAGACAATTATGTCTAGAAAGTATTTTGTTACAAATAGTATGAACAATGGAATACCATGTTTGAATTTTTTATTTAAAAATTTTGAAAATTATTATCAGCATTTGAAAAAAAAAATTTAATTGCCCCTTCAAGACAGAAAGTAGGAAATCAACTCTATAGCGGAGATTGAAGTTTTCTTTCAGGCGCACCAACACGCTAGCGTACATAAGCCGAGTTTTCACTAATAGCCGCAGCGCGCGGCGTTACAGTGCAGTGGTGGTGAATTTCACAACGTGTGCCATTTGAGGTTAATTTCACTAAAATAAAGAGGGAAAAAGTATAAATTAATAACGTTATAGAAGCAGAATAAACATAGACAGGAAGTTTGACATTTTGTTTTGTTGGATTTTCTCAACTTCTCAGCTCAATACCCAGGTAATGGTAAATTTTCCATAAATTTTCCAACTGCTGAGTTTTAAATTCCTACAGGGGGGCGGAGGTTGCCTCCTACTCCCCCTATCGCTACGTCCCTGAAAAAATGACTAGAACTGGAGACCATTCGCAACTTTTCCTCCTTTTTTGTGCTTCTCTCTTTACATACTATTCCGTTATCATATATTTTCAATCACCTCTTTGTCACAAAGATCTGAATTTTTATATAAAGGGAGATACAAATTCGCTTTTCTTCTCGCTGAAATAAGAAATGGGAAACAAGTATAACTTAATACTGTTATAAGAAACAGGATAATCACAGACAGGAAATTTGACATTTTGATTTGTTGGATTTTCTCAACTTCTCTGACCAATTCCCAGGTAATGGTAAATTTTCCCAATTGCTGAGTGAGAAATTCCTACAAGTGGGAGTGACGGTTGCCCCTACTCCCCCTATCGCTACATCCCTGAAAAAATGACTAGAACTGGAGAACATTCGCAACCTTTTCTTCTTTTTGTACTTCTCTCTTTACATACTACTCCGTCATCATATGTATATTTACAACCACCTTTGTCACAAACACAAAGAACTGAATTTTTACATAAATGGAGATAAATATTCGATTTTCTTTTCCCTAAAATAAAAAGAGGGGGAAAAGTATCACTTAATAAAGTTATAAGAAATAGAATAAACATAGACAGGAAGTTTGACATTTTGATTTGTTGGGTTTTCTCAACTTCTCAGCTCATTCCCAGGTAATGGTAAACATTCCCAACTGCTGAGTGTAAAATAGACAGTTATGTGTAGAAAGTATTTTGTCACAAATAGTATGAACAATGAAATACCATGTTTGAATTTTTTATTAATAAATTTTGAAAATTATTATCAGCATTAAAAAAAAATATTGAATTGCCCCTTCAAGATACAAAGTATGCAGTCATCTCTATAGCGGAGATTGAAGTTTTATTTCAGGCGCACCTACACGGAGCATACATAGGCTGAGTTCTCACTAACAGCCGCAGCGCGTGGCGTTACAGTGCAGTGGTGGTGAATTTCACCACGTGTGCCATTTAAGGTTAATTTCACTAAAATAAAAAGAGGGAAAAAGTATAAATTAATAACGTTAAAGAAACAGAGTAAACATAGACAGGAAGTTTGACGTTTTGTTTTGTTGGATTTTCTCAACTTCTCAGCTCAATACCCAGGTAATGGTAAATTTTCCCAACTGCTAAGTGAAAAATTCCTACGGGGGGTTTCCCCCCTACTCACCCTATTAGTACGTCCCTTAAAAAATGACTAGAACTGGAGACCATTCGCAACTTTTCCTTTTTTTTGTGCTTCTGTCATCATATATTTTCAACTAAAATGGTCATTCGAGTCATTTTTCAATGCAACTCCAGCTAATCAGTTGTGTCTGAGAATGAGAAGGACAATGACTGAATATTTTAAAACCATTAAGCGCATGGATAACTATAATTGACAAAACGAACAGAAAATCAAATCTTGTGTTTTTCCTTTTATTCATCTCTATTTATTCAAATTTCAAGTTCTATAGATGACTTAAAATGGAAAAAATGACCAGGTGATTATCCCATCGACCTTTCCGGGTGCAATTTTGCGCATACATGATTAGGAGAGGTAACTCAAAAAACTCGATTGTAGCTCAGAACGTCTTTCTCGAATTTGGTACAAAGGTAATCCTAATGGATTTTTTATTGTGTATTAACAATATTTAAAGCGAAATGTCTCCACTGATGAGTGAGGGATGATGTCAACGAAGAAGAATAAACGATATACAGCGTTCTCTTACGAGCTTTGTGACCTGATGCACATTTTTTTGTACTGCACTATCTACGTTTTCACTTTTTTCTTTTTTTTTTCTTTTTTTTTTACAAAAGAAACGACAAAAAATACCTTTGAATAACCTTAATCAGAGACGCAGCGAAGAGTTTTTTGGAGGGACAAGAATTGAAATATTCCCAACTGACTCAACTCAAAATTCCCAAGTGTCAAAATTTGTTCGTATTGGCTAAAAAAAAACTTTCGACTTGTTGGATTCTCCTAACTTTTGATCCATCTCATAACATTTCCCAACTCCAACAAAGGCTTGGGGAAAGCTGCCCCCGTGTCCCCCTACTTTCGTCCCTGCCTGAACTATCGATGAAACAGGACCAAGAGAATAAAAATCTCATATATGACTCGCAAATACGTATACTAAATACTTGCGTCAATTTGATGAGCATGTCTGCAGCGAATGTTTTTCGAGAAAGGAGTTTAAATACAGACGATTAACCGCTTTTGATCATAGTTTTTATGAAATCTTAATGAGTCTTCATGAGTGTTAACAGCTTTATTGAATACTCACAGTTTCAATGTGTCATTGCAGAATTTTAAAAGATCGTGTCAGGACGAATCTTCATCAGTTTCGAGGGAATCTCACCAAATTTTTGTGACTCTTAATCAGTCTCAACTAGCCCCAGAAAGTTTGAATGAATCTCATCAAACGTCTTGCAAAGTTTTGGCAAAGTCTCCGAGTCTTAATGACTTACATGCCGACCTCTAACGAGTTGAATACAGGTGTTCATGAAAATTCATGCGTTCTTATATTTGCTAAACGGGTTAATAATGTTATGAAACAAACAGAGGACAAGAGCTAAAAGATTCGATTACCCGCATAAGAATTTTTTGAGAACTCCACTGAGTTACACGAACGGTCATTGACATTGCTCATATCGTCATAACCCACTGACTAGAAGAAGTACGAATACCAAAACAGCCAACAAAATCGAACAGCGAGCGAATATTCCGTAATAATTATCACTCGTGGGTAGGTTTCATTGAAAAGGGGAAAAAATCATGTGCAAATACACATGTACTCACCGATAACGTCTTTCTTTGCATTATCAGATAAGCGCGACCTTGATTAGTCCCGATAATCGACGAATTGATTCGAGAGTGCACCAGGTCACGCTTTTAAAAGCGCTAATTATGTATTATTTTACAAGCATACTCGGCCACTCGTACACGACAAATCACAATCGGTATTAATTATCTGCGTTCTCCAACATTTATAATCGTCAAGCCGAAGATACACAGAGAAGCACACATTTTGGAAGTACGAGCAACCCAATTGTGTCCTGGTTACATTTTTCACTTCCTTTCAAATTTCTTGGAAAGTCCTACTTACGTGCTACCGAGCACATCCTTGTGATGCAATCGACAGTTCAACTTACGAGTTAAAATGGGGAATACCACATACTGGACATGATGAAATGTATAGAGCATCTTAGTAATATAATAATACGTATATGTTTACAAAAAATGACAACAATTTCGCAAGCCACTATAGTCAGCTTCGACATGGGTAGCCTGCTCACCGTAGGAAGCACGCGACCAGCAAGCGAGTCCTTCTATCGGCTTATGGTTTGGCACAAAGATGGAAAACTCTAACGCAAAAAACCGCGGGGCAGGCAAAGGCAAGCCACCCCGACTAACCCTTGCCCAAGGTAGCGCCCGATATACGGCGTATGGAGAAGGGAGAAGAAGAAGGAGGTCCCAAAGCTCAGATGGCGGTGCTCCCTGGGTCGTCGCTGATGGGGGTCTGGGGGTGCGGGCCATTTGGCGGGGGGCTGGTGTCCCTCTCTGTTGGCTTCTTGGGTGCCTCTGTGGGGCTGGGATGGTGGGGCCCCCGGGCGGAGAGCCGTGCACCCCTTTTGGCAGATCCAGGGGTAATAGAAATATAGAATCCACACTTTCGGCCTAATACCATCCAAAATTCCAAATCACAACGTTGACTACCTGTTAAAAGAGTATGGTCGTCAATAGAGAAGGAAAACTCGAAACAAACCATGGGGTCTGGTGACGTCCCTGAAGTCACAACGGAGCCACCTTCTCAGGAAGTAAGGAATAAAGGTGCGGCTCCGGCCAATCCTCCTGAACAAACCCAGGGGGCGCAGTGGGGGAGAGACTGAGAGGAGGAGGACGATAGACGGGTTACGTGTTGCGGAGCTACTGGGGGTAACCACGCGCCGCTGTAAACAAGGTTGTAGTAGCTCCTGCGGCAGATGAGTCATCCTCGAGCCGTAAGCATCCACGTCCGCCGTCGACCTCTGAGCCTCTGTCTAGCCCCGCTGATTTTTTTTTAAAGGTACAGGGAGGGGAGGTGGGGGGCGAGACCGGGTTGAAGATGGGCGATAGACGGGTTACGTGTTGCGGGGCTACTGGAGGTAGTCACGCGCCGATGTAAACAAGGTTGTAGTAGCTCCTGCGGCAGAGGAGTAATCCTTGAGCAGTAAGCATCCATGTCCGTCGTCGCTTACTCTGACGCCCGGTCGAGCCTCGACTGCCCCCTCATGACCCTCGCCCAGAGAAGGAAAACTCGGACAAACCCGGCCAAAGCCGTGACTGGGACCGACTGCGGTAGGGGAACAAACGGCCCTACTGCCCCCGCGACGACGAGGCGATGGTGGATGGGTTACGTATCGTGGAAGCATCGTAACGCCTAGGACGACTTCAGCTGACCCGTTCACGTCCGGAAACCAGCGCCAGAAAAGGCTGGCTGTAGCCTAAAACGGCAATTTATTCTATTTTCAATGGCAGACAACAACGAAGAAAGGGAGGACGTAGGAGCCCCCAACGACCAGAGGTCGGATCAACCGGATCTGCAACAGTACTGGTGGGAACCCAAGCCCCGCCGTCAATGTTGCCAACCATACTGGGCAACAATCAAGAGATGATGGATACTGAAAGTGGAAGCGAGCGGAATAAGAAGAAAGAGAAGCGAAGGCGTGTCGCCTCCTCGTCATCAGAGCGGGAGACGACGGAGTTCGAGGCGACGCCAGCGGCGGCGCGTAAGACAAAGAATAAGTCTTTGACGTCATCCGGGGCTGCCAGGAGGGAAGCTCCGAAAGGAGAACTGTCGCTTCAGGAAGGAGATCGAGAAGCGTGACCAAAGGATCCAGGAGTTGGAGGTGAAAATAGAGAGGTTGGTCACGCGACACGAGATGGAGGCCGAGGCGCTGAAGGTGGAAATACGGTAGATCCGCGAACTGCTGGAACGACAACAAGGTCACCAGCAGCAGCAGACGCAGCCGCAGCAAACGCAGCTGCAGGAGGCCAAGTAGCAGCAGGAGGCACTCCTCTAGAGCGAACAGGCTTCGGACTGCGAAGCGCGGATGCGGCAACGTGGGCGGAGGTGGTCCGCAGGAAGAGGACTATCAAAGCCCAGGAGAAGATGGCGTTGAACGTCCCGCCCAGGCCAGTTCCCCCACCCAAAGGCAGGGAGGCCCACAAGCGGGACCTGCTGAAGCGAAGAAGACCGCGTTCAGCCGTGGTCATCATCGCGCGGAAGGAGGACAGCACGGAGTACGCGGTGCTAATTCGAAAGGCGCGTACGGCCATCAACATCCGGGAATGCGGGGTCCAGGTGCTGGCGACCCGGTTCACCCAGGCCAAAGAGATGCTCCTGGAGCTCCGAGGTGAAGAGGAAGCGGTGGCCAACTTCGCCAGAAAGTTGCAGGAGGTTATGGGCGCGGAGACGGAGGTCAGGAGACCGTGGCACCGGATCACCCTGCTACTGACTGGCGCGGAGCGGTCAGTCACGAAGGAGGAGGTGGAGGCGGCACTTCCGGCCGCGCGCGTCATCAGGACGGAGGAGATGTCGCGTGGAACTCGAGCCTTCAAGGTGGAGATGCCGATCGAGGCTGCTCTTGAAGCGCTGCGACACGGCAAAGTGTCTCTAGGCTGGAGCGCCTGCTGGATGCGGTCGCTGGAGGCAGACAGGAAGGAGGAGGCCAGGTGCTACCGGTGCCTGCAGGTGGGCCACATCGCCCAGAAATGCGCAGCTATGGCCAGCATCAGCGATGAGTGCTACCGGTGTGGCGGAGCCGGGCACAGGATCCGGGAGTGCAGGGAGCCGCCGAAGTGTCCACGGTGTAGCCTGGTGAAGGGACACGACTGCGCGCACGTCCTGGGTGGCCGAGGATGCTAGGACGTGAGCGCCGCCCAAGAAGGAAGAAGAGAAGGCGGAGGCCGAACGCCGCTGACCAGGCCGCTTAACTTTCTACAGGTCAACCTGAACCACAGTGCAGTTGCGCAGGACCTCCTGTGGACCACTGTGGGAGAGAGACCTGGTGATAGCCAGGGGTCACACCGTAGTCGCTGCACCGAAAAAGAAGAAGCCGGGAAGATGGGCAATCCGGAAGCTAGACGCCGACCGGTTAGAGGCGAGCTTCCTGGCTCTCACCTGGGGAAAAGGAGAGCGCGGGGCCGCAGAAAGGAGCACCGAGGCCGCCGCCGAGGACGTCATTAGGATGGTGGTAGCGGCCTGCGCTAGCGCAATGCCCCGCGTCGGTCCGCCACGTGCGCGACCTCCAGTGTACTGGTGGACCGACGAGACTGCCGAGCTGCGGAAGGAGCTGATCGGTGAGCTCGACCTGTGGACAGGTAGGAAGCACGGAAGCCTGAACTTCCACCTGATCCAGGTCTTGAGCGGGCACGGTTGTTTCGGCTCATACCTGCACCGGATGGGTTTGGCAGCGAGCGCCGAGTGCACCCATTGCACAAGCGGAGAGGAGGACACGCCGTGGCATGCGCTTTTCGAGTGCGACGCCTGGGAGGATAGGCGCGGGGCGGTCACGATCGAGCCCGGAGACGCCGTGATCGACCGTCTTGCGCCGGACACCCTGGTCCCGGAGCTGTTGAGGAGCCGAAGCGGTTGGAACCGGGTGTCGGCTTTCGTTTCAGCCATCATGCGAAGGAAAATGGAGGCAGAGTGGTCGAGACAGAGGACGCAAGGAGGACAAGCTGAAGTTGCTGCTGCTGCTGCGGCGGCGGATACCGTTCAGCGAAGCTCGCCCGTAGCACCAGGGCTGGAGTAGAGCTCGCCCGCAGTGCTAGGGCTGGAGCTTCACGATGAGTGAGTGAAGAGGAAGAGGCAGCGCGTTCAGCTGCGGGGGACCTGAAATCCCAGGCAAGCGCTCTGGGAGTGCGTCCCTCGGTCAGTAGGGAACCCCGTGGTGGCCCTGGCAGGACGCGCGCACCGTTCCGGCCAGGAGAAATGGGGGCTCGGGCCCGGCCCCAAAGCGTTCCCCTCGGTACTGATGCGATGCCCGAAAGGGTAGGTGCCGGGGGTGCGGTGTCTCAGGGGCCACTTTGGCATGCGTGCATCGTCATACGTCCCACCACACCATAGTTAGCTTCAACATAGTACAGCACACAGATATACAAAACAAAATTGAAGAAAAGTTATAGAAAACCAGATGACCGCAGGATCATTTAAATCAATCCTCAATTTTTACAGAATGAGCCGGCAGCTTTACTGGGCCACAATGGTATTTGGACTAAAACTCTGTAGTATAAGAGAGATGGGTAATTGTGTGCACCTTAGCAAAAGTAATTCTCAAGCCTCACACGATGTGATTTATTTAAAGTGTTTTTTTTTTTTTTTTTTTTTTTTTTTTTTTTTTGCTAATATTGTATCTAGGTATATCTATCCCTCCTACTGTCTCCTATTTGCATTTCAAAGTATCTCAACTACTAGCTGAATAGTATACAAAATTCGGGGGGAAAAGAGTCAAAATCCACTTTACTCAAAGTTGGCGGGTAACGGCGCAACATTTGGTTAATAGTGCACACACTAGACAGATTTATAGTTTTACGTGTTTGAACAATAGACAGATGATTATAATTTTTATAAATTAGGAACAATATAGTCACCGACGAGATCTTTCGCCTTCTCAAACCCATGCCTTGGGTGCCCATTCCCCTTCAATGTCTCATTTTCCCCGAAGTCTTCGCATTCGTCAATGAATTCATTAGAATCTTCTCTGTCATATCACACAAATACTTCACACTTAGTCCTACATCATTTGAAAGTACATGCATCTTTGTGGTTCCTAACTTTCAAAATTTTCAAAAATAGCAGACCGTTCTCTGTTTTACAAAAGGGTAATGACAAAATTGCTCTGAATTTTTGGAATATTAATCCGTCCGTTGCGAGCCTCGAAATACGTAATATGGAGTCTTACAGGAAAAACAGCTTAGCACAACGACCAAACTTCTTTCTCATATAAAACTGTTATACCAACCGGTAAATTATAGATTTATATGGGTAGATATCAATTAATGTAGTTAGGTACAAGAGAATACGGCCATAAAGGCCTCTTAAAAGCAAAATGAATTATTAAAAAAAAAAAAATACTATTCTGAATATTTTCGACAATATTAAATGTTTCGCAGTTCAAAGCTGATCCATGATGATCGTTCCTTTTAGAGACAATGTACCGCCGATTCGATTCTAGTTGTACGAGTAGATAATTCTTTTCTAAAAGAATAAGCAGAATACACAGTCGACTTTCTGCTGTTTGCTGATTTGAAAAACTAAAATTTTGTTGAAAAGCAAAAAATGAAGGAAATGCAATTTCAGAAACTAAAACGATCCGTAATGACAGTTTGGTCTCTATGATGGTCGACTGATGCTCACCTAAATTCTTTATTCAGTGTGGCGTAATCAAGGGAATGGCCCTTTGCGATTTCGTCGTTTTTCTTATTAGCACCCCTCTAACACCCCGTTCCCTCTTTGGTCAAGACAGACTAGCTACGCGACTGGGTTAATTTGAGACTCTTTTATGGCAAAAGAGAGGGCGTATACCGCGGAACATCGACTTAACATTGGCGGGGCTCATTGAAGAGATGACATATCCCTCTTAACGTATTTCGTGCCACCTTCCAGAAACGGAAGTAAGCCCCTGTTTGAGGGCTCTAGCATGGAAATTTCAGGTCACACCTGCCTAGATTTTGTTTAAAAGCTTTGAATTTGATTTGAAAACAACGGTTGTCAAAATCGTTAGAAAGACTGCCAGTCTTGTGAGTCATATGATGTAGACGACTCTTGGACTTTGTCTCCAAGACGACGCTTTTAAAGACTGATAACGTCTTTATTTCAATTACTTCTGCGGAGCTAAAATCATGTTTACACTTTGCGAGCATGCTGTGTATTCGATAAACTCCAATGACTGAGCATTTTGTTATTTCAAACATTTTTCGACGAGAATGACGAGAATCCGTGTGTTTCAGTATTTTGTGTTCGCATTGAAAGTCCAAAAGATACACGCGGGATTATCAGGGATGATAAAAATGAGCTCATGAATGAAGAGCAAAATTACGAAAAGTTAGTATGTACATATTATTCTCCCGACGCGGATACACCAGTTCGGGCACACCGGCACGAAACGATTGAAATATTGAAAAACGATTACGAAACGTAACGTCTTCGTCTTGTCAGACTCGATTCAAGCAGACATGTTTGATAATAACAAAAGATAACTCAATACAAGTGACCCTCGAGTTTACTAACCGACAACGGATTGGTACTCAATGAGGGTGAACGATTCCCGTCTGATGATACCTAATGGTGATGATGTATTATGGCCAATAACTGCGACTGCCCCGGAGGTAATATATAAAACTGTATTCGACCACTAAATTGTGTCTAGCAGAATCATGAGCAATTATCACAAAATTTACGCTCAAATACTACAAACTCGCCCACGAAAAAGAGCTGAAACCAGTTTTACTAGTTTGACTGGTTTCAGGTACACCTGCCTTCGCATTGTTCCACACATTTGCATCTTTTGCAGTCAGGTGGACTGATTTTCAGAAACATTTTCACGGATCGCGTATCAATGCAGAAAGAATACAAAATGAGTACTTACTATTTGATTACTCATTACTGTTGAAGAATTAGGCGTCAAACAACGAACAACCAAACGTCATACAACCAACAACCGAACGTTTTGCTTTTCCTTTAACATCGATATGACAAACTAAAGATTTCAAATCAAAAATGTACCGTATTCTGAAATTTTGAAAATGCCAGTTGTACCACTATCCGAAACTGACATGACTACTGCTCGGAGGCCTTCACATGAATTTCGTAAATATTACACTACCTATAATTATACTTAATAATAATTAGAGATTTTTTCAGAAAACAATAACAGGAGAATATATGACACCGTAGTATATTTATTTTCAACGAAAAATTCAATGCCGACGTTAATTTTTTGATTGCAGTTCATTTTTTTCTCAATTTCCTATCTTAAATGCGAGTTTTAGTATCATCAAGATGATAACACTGAACAAACAACTTATCAGTGTAACTATTAGCAGACGACAAAAAATAAAATAAGTCAGAAATTTGACAAAATTTTAATTTCGAATATGGAAAAGGAAAAGTTCTTGAGAAAAATGGTTAACGTTATCGTATTCAGCGTGCAAAATATAGCCAAAATCATATAATTTTATCCCATTGTTTTTTTATACTACTTTATTGCATATTCTAAGCGACAATCACAGAGAAGTATCAGAATGACAAATCAATTTTTCAAACTGAATTATTTTAGTCAGCATTTAGCCAGCATTTTATTGTATGTTCCAAGTAACAATCACGAAAGTATCAGAATGACAAAATAATCTAGTCAGTTGGAGGAACAGTTATTCTAACCTCATAGTGTTTGTAACACTGACTATTGAACGAAATTAAATTCTTCACATAATATGGTTAGAGACTACGCTCAATCACGACAATTTTTTTCTCTCCGTGCAGTATAAAGTCAATGGTCAACAGCAACAGTGCCACGCTTAGTACAGTGGTAGAACCTCAAGGCGAACAGCTTAAATGTCAACATGAAAGCGAGGCAGGGATGAGGGAGAACAGCCGGCTGAAGGATAGAGTTGCGGTTCTAGACAGGGACGCCAAGAGCCAAACCGGGCCTGGGGGGAAAATCTGCGGGCCTACACTAAAATTATTTGCTCGTAAAAAGGTATATTTTCTATTTGATAATTATAATTTATAATTTCTGACTCTGCGGGCCCTTTCAAAAAACCCGGGCCCGGGGGGAAAAGTACCCTTCCCCCCTCTCGGCGGCTCTGATTCTAGAACACAGCACAGTAAAGAAAACTTGGTGATAATCGGTGATCGGTGTATTAAAAAAAGAGAGCGAATATCATTTGCTTTCAGATAAATCAATCATCAACCGACAATCAAAAAAATGAGCAGCATTTTACCAGGTAATTGAAGGTTCCTAGAAGCAGGGGGTCAAAGGGGAATATTCCATTTACATCGTCGTTTACGGAAAAAGAAATATTTCGTTTCTAAGGCCAACGAAAGAGTTGCCAAGGCCAATGGGAAGGTTGTTGAGGCGTCGAATTCATTGTCCAAATTTGACTGCGCCTATTTCTTGCCGAGGTACGGTCAAAATGGGGTAACATTTGTTAAAAAGTGATACTTTACTTCAATTTTGATGGTAGATCTTAATATACTTCGAGAAAATGAGTCGTTTTTTCCAGATCCCGGTGCAAAGTTCTCCAAAAATATTTTGAAAAACTATCGGGTGGTCATTTTCGACCTATTTTCAGTTTTCCCATACGCCGATACGGCTCTCAACATCCCAAAGTACGCCAGTTCTCATGTATGAATATGTCACCAAAAGTGCAAGTATAACAACATTTACTTCGAGCTGTTATTTAAAATCACTTTACTGAAATTTAGCTTTGAAAATGATTTGTCGACGAAAATTTTTGACAAAATCAAAAGACAGCCTGTTTCCGGAGAACTCGCAGGAAGCAGTTTTGTTTAATTACGCCGCTTGTGTTACAACTGGTCCATTTCATTTTGATGAATCATCATTCTGGCCCAAAAAATGTTCATTTTGAGAAGAAAATTAATTCTCCTTTTGCCATATCTACTCGCTTGGTTACCGTATGCACAGTTTTAGTCCACTGTCATCATCACATTTCCATGGAGCCGATCGCAACTTACGGTAAAGGGAACTTTAATATGTTTTTTGTCAACACACCGAGTAGAAATAAAAAGTCTGTTTCTCAGAAATATTCAAAAAATTTACTTACGTCAAAATTGGTCAACTTAAATCTAGATCACATACAAAATGAACATATGTACAAGAAAAGGACAAAAAAAAAATTAAATGCAAAAGTAACTATATACACTAATTGATAAATCCAGGCCACGTAATCACGTAGGACGGAAATAACACTACACAACAGCATAAAAAACAATGTAATGAGATTATATGATTTTAGTTATATTTTGAATGCCAAATATGATGGCATTAACCATTTTTTCCCAAAAATTTCCCGTTTTCCAAATTCAAAATTAAAATTTTTTCATATTTTTCATTTTATAGTCCACGAATAGCTACACTCATACTGATAACAATACTGACTGTACGTAGTTGTTTGATCAGTGGTATCATCTTGATGATACCTAAATTCGCACTTAAGACAGGAGATAGGAAAAAAATGAACGAGAATCAAAAAATAAACATCATTATTAAATTCCTCATTGCAAATACATAATACGAGTACAAAATCATATATTCTCGTGTCATTTTTTTTTGTTGCAAAATCTCAAATTGTTGTGTAGTGTAATGGAACCTCAAAGAAGAAAAGAATATGACCAGTTTCGTTTTTTTTTCTTCTTAAATATTGCAAATATATACCTACATGAAAACAATTTCGTTTTATCAATGTAATATGCAGCTCCCCAGGAGCAACTCAAGTTACATTAAGATAGGAGAAAACGTTCATGTTTTGATCATCATTGGAGGTAGTCAGAACGGATGTGCGAGAACATCGCTCAACCGCGAATCCTCTATAGACATAAATAGTGATCATTTTCTTCTCTTCTTCACTTCCGCTACAGAAAAACACCTCTCAGAGATGTCAAATTTCTCATAAAAAACTCGGTCAAACAAATAAAACACGGTTGGGCCAAACATGCCAGTAACAGAACTTGACCATCAAATGGACAATTTTTCTAGACACCCACCCACCCACATTGAGATCGACAGTATCCACGAAAGTACTTCGTTACAGTAAATCGCGTACATCGCGTACATGCCTTAGAACTAGTGGACTACGCCTCCAGTTTTACAAATTATTCAGTAAAACTCAACAACGAATCCTAATCGAAGACTTCGAGGTCGAGGAGATCGGTTTCAGTCTAATCTATCACAGATCACATTCTAAAAAACTTATAAACTAGGAAGGAAAGATTTAAGACAAAAAAAAAAAAGACTTCGAGAAATCCTATTACAGAAATTCACCCCCTCCCTCTCCCCCAACTGATCATTAACACCAAACCGACTCTCCACACCGACCCGAAGCCTTAGAACATATATACAAAATTATATCTACAGTATCACAAAAGACTAAAACACAATATACAAAATTATATCTACAGTATCACAAAAAAATAATAGGAACCGTGAAGAGAACACCGAAATAAAAAAAAAAATTATAAATAAAAAACAAGTGGCGTACACGTCAACGCGATATTATGTCGGGCTTCTTCTCGGAATTTACCATGAATTTCACCAAATCTAGACAAGCCCGCGCATCCTCGACGCTGTCGTGACCCTTTTCGTTATCTTGAATTCTGCGGTTGAGATACCATTGACTTAAATTCTTCAGGGATACCCGTTTGGGGGTTTTCGTGTCGCTGCGCTCCGGATTCACAAGCGATGTATCGATCACCGTGTAATGCACAATTTTTAGAGCCCGTAAGTCGTTCTCCAAACCGTGACCTATCAGGATCGTCGCGGCATCTACGAGTTGAAGAATTTCGTGCTGAACTTGAAAGAATGGCTTCGAGGCTCCCGGCCTCTCGAGTATCTCCCTGGTGATTCCCGAGAACTTCGTATTGTAATCGATGATTGGATGTTCCGGCTTCACCAACGTGTCGTAGATAACCTTTCCGTGTATGCTCACCAATGTCACTCTGGTTAACTCGAGACCTGCGGACACGAAGAGCAACATAAGTAACCTCACGAAACCAACCGAGTTGGCACGGTGTTGCATAAAAACTTTTAATATTTTTAGAAGATTCTAGAATTCGCGATGAGATACGTGGCGCCTACGCTTACAAGATACTCGCCCATAATGTTGGTTACAAATTTGCACATATTAAAGGAAGATAGATATAAATAATGTATTCCTCTCGTATCACATTAAATCGTTCTTTTATTGATTAGACAGCCAGGACACGGGAGGGCTATCCCGATCTTGGATAGTACTAGCGTTATCATTATCTTTCGATCACATCAAACCTCTGCTCAAAAAAACCAATAGGCAGGAAAAGCCACAACTTTCTTCCCAAGGATGCAATCAAGGTGTCTACAAGAATGGAAAAATATAAATTCCTGACTTTTTCCAAACTTTTTTTTTCTCTTCTTTAAACCTTTACAGTATGGACAGTAGACGCTATGGTTAAAATGAACTGAAATTTGAAGTTGATATTATTCAAAGCACAGTTTTTATTTGTAAAATATGACTCTAGGGAGTGCTGAGGTAAAATTAAACGACGAAAAAAATTTTCCGTGAGTTCATTCTTTGTTTTTTTTTTCCAAACTTCTTAAGAATATTGTTGAATTTCCTGACTATTTACAAACTTCCTGGCCTACTTTTCAAATTCCTGACTTTTTCCAAACTTTCCAAATTTTCCAAACCTGCAGACACCTTGGCAATGTATCAGATCTCGAGATGAAATTATTCACTCTGTAGTCCTAGATACTCTCCGTTCAATTCAACCTTTCCTCCACAATTCACAAACATGATCCGACTCCGAGCTAGGTTATCAAACAGTACTTTTATAATGCAGAAACAAAATTAGGGGAAATAAGGAATAAGAAAATAGTGAAACAGAAGAATGGTCTAAAACATCACTGAGACTACTGGGTTCAGACTCCTGAAGACCGATACATTATTGAAGAATCATTTAAACTTCCAAGACTATTAAAATTCATATAAAGTAGTAAGTAATATTCAAGTTTCCTCATAACTATGTAGTTGAAACCGATTGAGACTCATAGGACTCAACAGAACTCGTTGAGGGCCTGTTCAGACAAATTAGGATGTACGCATTCGGGTCCGATTATAAGCACTACGACTTGTTGGAGAATGTGTTATGAATTATCAAGATACTGTATTAAAGATTCTGTATTTACTAGAAGATTCCATAAATGTCCGATAAGACTACCGCTGACTAATTGATTTTGATTGAACCCCGCTGAAACCTACTTAAGACTCATTAAAAGCTGTTCAGATTCTAATGAAAAAATGTTTAGCTCATCCTTAAGACTCCGCCGATACAGTCATAACTCGTAATACCCTCAGTAAATACCATCTCACGACACATACTCTCTCTCTCTACCTGGTTGACAAGTCGTTCCACTCACTATCAAGGAAATGAGAAAATGACTTAGGCCAATCACTGATACGTTTAAGACCTGAGGCTATTTCCTACTCGGTGTGATCGTAAATGCGATCAATTCTTCAGGAAAGGTTCCAAAAAAAAATTTCTTAATTGATCATTTTCACGTCAAATAAGAAGAAACTATAGTCTCCAATTTCCAAGGTATTAGTATTAGTCATAAGTCGCTTTGCTTAATTGAGCATATAGGACTGACTCAGCTTAGTTAAGACCCTGTTGAGACTCAGTCTGATACTTCAAAGCTTTGTCTAGCAATTAACACTAGTTCAGACGCAGTACTTAGGGATCCTTAAAACTGGAATGGAATAATAAGGCCACTTATTAAGTTGTAAATACTATTCAAGACTCCTTGATACTTTGTTGAAACTACTGCGGACTAAGTCAGTTTGTTTGAGATTCGTGCAAGCGAAGATTTAAAATGGCTGATTAAGATTTAGTTCACACTCATCAAGATTCTCAATGAACAGAAAAGGACTTGTTCAGATATCCAGACTGACTCTACGAACATTGAGACTCATTAAGATGACTTGGCATCGAAAATTTTGTTGCGAAAATACAGTTAACATTGCCGTCTTAATTACCATTAAAAAATCTTCGGACCTTAAATGTCTCACTAATTTCACTTTGTGTGAGGGGGAGAAGGTTTCATGCTACCAAACTGGGGGATCTATACCTGGAATTTCTCTTCTCTTACCCGTAGATACTACTCACTGAAATTTGTGCTCATCAGAAATGACTTTTCATCAAACTTTTACAACTTTCATCAGCCCGAATCACAGAGTCCACATCGGCTGTCGGAATTAAAGGTCATCGAACTCGATTTCGGTATTGGTTTGGCTGTAAATTCAAAATTGAGCACCAAAGAGGAGACGGGACTTCTCAACTTTGTAAATGGCATTATGGGTACAATTTGATTTACACTTTGTATCCTTCATTATCGGCTCCTCATTGTTCTTTCTTTGCCTTCCTTTCCAGTTCTGTCCCTCAAACATTCCCTCCAGCAATAACAATAACATCCCTGTACGTATTATGCTATGACCTATCATTTTAAGGCTTCCTTTTACCATTATATTCTAAATTTTTCTTTCTCCTCCTGTTCGCCTCAATACTTCCTCATTCCAATATGTATTTGGTGGAATGAATTACCTTGAGTAGTATAGCACATCTCGCAGTCGACCGCGACCACAGGATGTCTGGTCTCTGGGTTGGTAGGTGGCTCGGTGACGACGAATCCACGAATGGGGCCGTTGATACCGGGTACCAATCCGTTCCAGACGTGATCGTTAGCCGATGTGCAGCCTGGCGAATTCTTGGGGGTTTCACAGCACGAGTAACGCGTTAGGGACGGGTCGGTAAAATTGTGCAACAGCCTGCCGCGGTGATACCAGCACTGGCCGTTATTCGAAATGAAAAACTTGCTCTTACACCGACAGCACTCGCGCTTCTCGCGCACGTCTGCATTCTGGAAGTACTGGTTGAGTTGCAGTTCGTTGTGGACCCATTCCCGCAGGGAATCTAAATCGGACGAATCTGCAAAATCTTCCAGTAATCCTTTGGTCAGCGGGTAGTTGTATAATGATGGTGTGGCGTTGAAAAATACTCCGTAGTTCGGGTAATACGTCATGAAGGGAAATCCTAAATACGGTAACCGATTGCTGGGTAGTAAGAAGGCCGATAACTGACTCAAGAAAGTTTCGTCTTCGAAGGTCCAGGTCAATAATGGAAACAGCATAGGTTGTTGAATGTAGTACACCTCTCCCCGGTATAAGAGCGTAGGAGGCTCCTCCACCGGCGCTTGACGGCGACGGCGGCCTCTCGACTCGGGTTCGGCTTCACGTGCGGCAGCCACAGCCGGTTGTTCCAACGCATCCGCTTCTTGAATTACAACTTGTTCTACCCGGTTTCTCGGTTGCGGCTCTGCTGCGGGATGTGAACGTCTAGGCCTGAAGTCTGTAACAAATCAAACAGCGCGGTTAGAACGGTTAGAACGGTTGGCGTATTTGCGAGAAGAGGGTTCAGAGAAAAGTTGGATTGGGTTACAGGCAGGTAACCCCGTGCTGCACGTTGTTTGTGGAGTTTGGTCTCTCCGTGGATCTGCGAGATCAGTGGCGCAACACGAAGGGATAAGAGACGGGCTGATCGATCCCGAGAGAGATGATGCTCTTCAGCCATAATTTTGCATTCTGACGCAGGTCCGACCAGTCAGATGCTGTCTACGGCTGCAAGACAGTAACACGCTGCTACTCTGGTCCCCTGTAACCTGTTGGAGTCGGCATTTCCAGCTTCACGCCAACAAACAATACACATCTTGTGCAAAAACAGGGGACTCGTAGTACGCGTGGGTGAAAATTTCAAGTGCTGACACTATTGTACGAGGTTTCAAACTCCACTCAACTTTTCCTTAGCACTTCGTAACTTTACGTTACCTTGGTTTCGTTTAACACGAAGATCGTTCTTCCGCATTCGCATACATGTAACTCTCGGAAGGGGAAGGAGGTGGAACTTATCCGCTCTTATCACACCATGGCGCGAAACGTGAAAGGTCGACATGCTTCGAGCTTCGAGTGTGTCTTTTTAAATTATAACTCTGGCCCCAACCCGCGATGTCATGAAATCAATTATTTACTCGGCCAACGAAGAAGGAAGTAATCCTAATAATCATGCTAGAGTTCGGATCGAGCTTTTTTGGTCGATTTCGAAAAGCTACCAACATCATGACACGGTTCTAAGACAGACGATCTTTTTTCAAAGGGAAAGCACGTATAGCATTCAAGCGACGCTGAAATAACGTGTGCCGTCGACGTTACTCGTAAATAAATGACAAAAAACACTTCGGAACGTGTTCTAAAAATAAATACGAAGTGACCAACATCGTCGAATGCCGAATTATTGAAAACAATCACCTCGATTTTACCAATGAGTTCCACTCCGCGCTGAATGCTTGATGTTTACCTAATAGGTGGATGAACGAATTTAATTCTCATAAACGTCCCCGATTCGAGTATTGATGAATATTTCACGAGGTGAAAACTCGAGTCGCAGTAGCATAGCCCTCTTAGTGTTCGAGGGGGCAGTTTTTGACCAAATGGGGAAGGGGTGTTACAATTAGAAAAACTATTTGAGTGGACTGTAAAAGTTGGTAGTTTACGCTGTTCAACAAATTCGTCGTGGATGAGTGTATACAGTCGTGCTTTAAATTATAGAGGAAATGTGACCGAAAAGAATTCCTGGACGGATTGGGTGACTCACTACGACGAATTTCTACTTTCATTTGTGATATTGCGTGTAGAAAGTAGAAACAAAATACCGCTATGTCGAAATATTGATACGAATGGCATTCGATTTTCACTGGAAGAAGGGGAGCAATACGAGACGAATGCCTGAGAGCGTTTAGATGGAAAATGCACCCAAAAAAACGAAGGTGAAAAAAGAATGAAAGAAGGCGCAAAAATGAAGAAAATTTTCATACCGCCAGTCGTGACATAATTTTGAATGATGAAAAAGTTTTAAACCAAAGTTCGCAAAGTGTGCTCCATGAGCCTTCACCAGTGACTCGGCCTAGAATGTCAGATTTGCACTCGTCTTCTTTTGTATGACTTCCGAAAAATACGAAAATGAATAAATAAATTTACATCCTCCTTGGATTATTTCACGGCTCCGCGAAATATTTACTTATTTACCGTTTTAAAAAGGGTTTACTACTCAAAAATTAATTATAAGAACTGCTGGCTTTGAATGGTTCTAGAGAATTCTCAAGTATGTTTGGAATAGTCTTGAAAAATGAAGACAAATCTAGAAGTCATAAAAGTTTTGAACAGCTTCGAACAAGCCTAGAACTGTCCTTGAATTGGTCTCCAAATATCTCACTGACTTTTAAGATTGCTGGTTTATCGTCAAGCAGGCTATGATGTGGTGGGACGTATGGCGATGTACACATGTCAAAGTGGTCCCTCAGACACCGCACCCTCGGCCCTGGAAAATACCCTTTCGAGTATCGCATCAGTGGTGCTCATGAAAAGTTAAGCTGGTAAAAATTCGATTAAAAATCAAGAACTACTGTAAGAAATAAATACTATACATCAACGTATAGACAATTTTATCCTCTTTTAGAATATCACAACCGTTGACCACATTTACCGGTCAGAAAATTTTTATCGCAACTTTTGTGTTTTGAAAAAGTTATGACTTTTTTCAAAAACAGGGGTTCCTGGAGAACGCACCCTAATGATATTTTTGGTTTCTTACAGAATGGCTTGCTATAAACCAGTTCCAATCAGTGGCGTAGCGTCAGGGAGCATGGGGAGCACGTGGCCCCCTCCCAATATTTTTACATAGTCCTCTAATATTGACAATTAAAAAAAAACTCAATTTTCGACTATGTATCTCTTGAAAATCTCATCTTACTCCCCCTCCCCCTTTGGGAAAATCCTGGCTACGCCACTGGTTCCAATGAATAAAAAGTTGACATTTACTGAAGAATTCAGCAAAAGCTCGAGAATTACATTCGTAGCTGTTTTTTATTTAATTTACAGGGTGCGTACCATTAGGGGACCGTATGCGTACTTCTAGGATACCATTATTTTGAAAGTTCGATGTTGACACGTTCTACTTCAGCTTTTAAAACTGCAAAAGTTTTGACCCAAACTTGATGAAAATGTTATGGAAGACGTGGGATAAGTGGGGCAACAACCCATTAAAATTTCAGCTCAATCGGATAATTAGGAGAGGCGCTAGAATTTTTAAAGCACTAAGTGCGTCGTATAAGGAGCCTCTCCTCTATGGAACAGATTTTTGGTCGTAACGAGCTGTAATTCGGTTTTGAAGGGTCGCAGTAAGTTTTGACGATTTTCCAAAGAAAATTAAATCAGTCTTAGCGAGCTGTGAACCAGTTTTGAAGAATTTTAAGAGCCTTGAACAGGTCTGGAAGAACTTTAATGAATCTTTAACAAATTTCAGGAAGATTTTATGTCTTAGACAAGTCTGGGAAAGCTTAGAAATGTCTTAAGCCGGCCCGGAGAAGTTCTAAATGAATCATGAAAAGTTTCGACCAATTCGCAGAGACTTAGAAAGACTTAAAAAATCTTCGATTTCTAAAGAGCGTTTTCATAGATCTGAAAGTCTCGTAAAGGTCTGGGAGAGGTTTCAAGGTCGCTGAAAACTTTTCTAACATTCATTTTACTATATCTAAAACACTGTACTTCGCAGGTTTGAGGGAAGGACGGACTCAAAATTAAAAAAAAAAATCAAAGAATACAGTACATGGGTATCATTTTCTAGGATTTGAAAACGAGCCCTGAGGTGTCTCATGGAGTCTTGAATTATCTTAATGAAATCCTGATGAGTACATCTGAGTTTAAGAGTCTTACAGCCTGAAGTAGCATCAAAATCATATGAGGTGCAATCAGAGAAAATTCTCGAAGACGGTTAGCAGAATATGGATGTATGAAAAGCAGGTAAAGTACGGACTGAAAGAAACATTAGAGCGCCGTCATTTGGATGAACTGGAGGAAACATTCAATTATTATCCACTCAACCAATAAGCCAAATTGGGCCATATTGAGTAAAAACAAACTAAGTTATATGAAAATTAAGTGACAGAGCACGCTAAATGACAAGTTTCTCCGTCACTACGGTATTGCAGTTGAATTCACATGAACTAGGTGCTTTCTCACTCAACACTGTTCAACTGAATTTCGTACTCTTATAAATAAGTTAATATCCGAAAATAAATTATTCGTAACCCCAGCTCCAAATTGAAGGAGCAAACGATTTAATATGACGATTCATCCAACGTATGAGTAAAATTTCTCTTCAATATGAACAATACCTACTTGAGAACACTTCAGGAAAAATCGCAACCTCGGAATGTCACAAAACTGAGCTTGTGACAAATAGCCACGCAACACATTAACTGTTAAGTCGATTTCATTTTACATTTCTAACTGGAGTCCCAACTCCCAAAGCAGAAACATTTTCTCGCTCCCATCAGTTAAATTACGTCGCATATTCGATATCGAAAATGCGTATAACATTTTTGGTATTGACGTAGGAAGAACATCTCTGACATATTAGATAAGGGATTTCGACTAAAATCACATTCAGGTTCATCAGATACGATCGCCGCTCATGTACAAAAACATTCGATGCGAACTACAACTCGACTTTTCTGCGTGCTTGAGCTAGGCTCCATTGACCAATATCCTCTGAATCGATATCATGGATAAAATAAACATACCTTATGCGGTATAGCAAAAGAGTCACACTCCCGCTTTATTCTATAATTTTTGTTCGAGGCCGCTAAATTCCTCAAATGTCAAATTTCGACATTCGTGCCAATTGCAACGCAACCCAGCAATATTCCAGCATGTAAAGTAATTCGCAAATAGAAGCAACCTTATCAAGTTGGGATACCTTTGCTGAGGTGACTCGACATTCGCTTTGTCGTTTATCAATTTTGCCCTCAATTCTGTCTCACCAATGCTCGCAGTTCCCACGACGCAGCATTTCACGGTAGTCGAAGACACTCCCACCCGAGAATCTGTAATCGGTATTCTCATCTGCAGGCCAGATCACATAGCCATTCAGATATTTAGAGTATATCTACCATTCCAGCATGCGCGCAATTAAAGACAGGTGGTCAGTACGGTTCGCCCAGAGAACACCTAGTCCTATAAGAAACTGCATCGAGTTTTTTCCAGCAGAATCTTCCTATAAATCGATCTCGCATTAACTGTACTACGGCAATCGGAGCTGGAGATAACATTTCTGGAAGTAGTAATCCAGAATTCCAACGCCGGAGGCAGACGAAAGGTACATGATTATTAGATGGGAAATTAGCGCGAACACCGGTTGTCCTCTTCCTCGCGAAAGAACCCCTGAGCCGATGGAACTGAAGCGACAGAAAAAGAAAGAATATGACGAAATGGAAGTCCGCAGAGAACAACCGGTTCGATGAGCGTTCATCGTTACGCAGTGACGCCGTCGACGATCGTGTTTTCTCGCACCCTCTCCTCTGTACCTACCCAACTCACCTTAATGCGGATGACGACAATAATGTGGAAAATTGACCACCATTAGCTTGCGCGCCAAACATGATTTTCCCATCGCTGATCGCCAAATACCCAATGATGACGTAATTTCGTATTACGTTCGGAAGTATCCCTGTCGAGGGTCCCAAAATGGTATTCGAAATTATGCGTCGACTCGCGGAATCTGCGGTGAATATTCCGTCAAGGAGTTAATGTTCGGCTTGGATGAAGTTCAGGGGGAGCAAGACCATAGCGAATGGGAAGGGACGGAGGCAAACTGCCCAGCAATCTCGACTGAGCGATCTGACAAAAATGCCGAACAAGGTGGGAAAATCAGATCGCATTTTCGAAAATTACGAATAGAAAATTATTAGAAACTTTATTTCAAAAAGTTTGTTAATTTTCATGCCGTAGTTGGCAACTTATAAAAACAAATTGGCAGTTTAACGAATGCAAGTTGGCGATTTCACAAACTTAAGTGTAAAAAATCAAACTTAGATATGTACTCAAAATTTACTGACGGGAAAATTTATGTATTAGGGCTTAAATAGACAGTTTCGAATAGGCAATTTTAAGAACAAGGATACTGAATAAATAGGATCTTCAGAAATAATAAGCAGAGGGATTTAGAAATATTTAACATCTGATTAGGCAGTTTGAACGCAGCATAGTGGGATGCCAGCAATTTCAGAATTTTAGAATTTGAATGAACACCAAAAAATTATTGTTTCACTCAGTGAAAAGGGAAGTTTCTGAAAATTTCAATAAAATCAAATAACATCAACAGGTGGCACCTAGACCCCTACTTCTTCGTTATTTTCTCCCGTTGAAATACAACATGTTTGACATTTATTTTTCAAAGAATTTTCCCCGGACCCTGGGTTACATAAAAATAGGACTCTCGAGAAAAACCCGGGCCCTTCTCGGAATGTTCTCAGAAATTACGATCTTGTGCTCAAAGGCTCCAAAAAAGAGACGAAATGATTAAAAATCCGGGCTCCCAAAGAAGTCCAAGATTGGAGAGAATGATATACCCTATCTCCTAAGGACTGTACATAAATTTAGATACTGGTAGATCATATGATACACGTTAAATAAGTACCTAAAATTCAGACTAACTTAACGATAAGAGTCAATGACCTCGGAGGGGGAGGGGGGTTGAAGGTGGAGGTGAAATTCGACGTGATAATACTGGTATTGGTGATCACTCAATTTGATTCTGAGTATGAGCTCTGTATTTAATCCATTGAGGTTCATTAAAGGGAGCTCTTCTTGTTCCATCAATAATGGTTCAGTCTAAATAATTCGTCATTGTATTCACATTAAAAATGTTCGAGATTACTTCCTCCAATTTTGAAAGCAATTTGTGGATCCGACTCGCAAGAGTCCCATCGAATGAGGTTCTGGTTCTGCCATAACGGGCCCCGGTTAATTCACGGACATTCCATCCAGACTGATAAGTTTTCGAGGTCACTGAGTTCAATTTCAAAGGCAAATTTTGGATCTGACCACCTGGGAGCCGACCAGAGTAGGTTCTATCTAATAATGGTCATTAGTTTAAAATTTCAGTTCATTCATAAGGTTTCTGAATTCAATTCTACAAATAAATTTGGGATCTAATCCTCATAAGCCACTAAAATCGGTAAAGATCAGGTCATAGTCTAGTTCTTCTATATAGGATTGGGTCTAAAATTTAAGTACAGGATTGAATTTAGCAACCGTAAACAACTATTAAAGGGATGCAATTTTAAAATAGTGACTAATTAGTTGGTGAGACCCCGAAGGCCGAATCCAAAAATTGTGAGCAACATTAAACTCAGCAACTTTGAAAACGAATAAACTAAACATAATCTCGATATAATGACCAATGTTTAGAGGAGAACCACAATGGGTTGGATCCAAACATAGCCTTAAAAAGTGAATTCAACGACATCGAAAACTTATAAATTGAATATAATCTCGATGTAAAGACTAAGATTTATCCGCAACATTCGCTGGAACCAGAACCTCTTTTGATGAGACCCTAATACGTTGGATCAAAATTTACCTTCAAAACTGAATTTAACGACCTCGAAACCCTGTAAATAAAATACAGCTTCAATGCAAGGACTGTTATCGCGCAACCCCCTCCACTGGAACCAGAGTCTCATTCAATGAAACCACAATAGTTCGAACTGAAAACTTCTCAATTAAATTCAGCGACCTCGAATACACTTCAACTATATCGAAATTCGTGAGTTTCTAAAACTCACGAACTTTTTTTTATTTTTTATTTTTTTAAAATCTCTCACAACTCTTTCTCTTTAAAATTTGATAAATGCACTTTAGGACGAGATCAAAATTTGTTAAAACTCGTCTACACTTGTTGCAGACCTCAAGACTTGTATGGTTCTCAACTTTATTAAAAATAGCTACGACTCTTTGAAGCCTCCCTCAGACTCGATGTCTGACTCTGTAAAGAGACTCTGACGCACTTTTCCAACCAGACAGAAGATACCCAGCAGATTCTAAAAATATAAATTTTTTCGCAATCGCCAATCCACTTACAAAAATTTTATAGCCTAAGAAAACGTCATCAGTCTCCCCCCCCCCCAATGATATTATGAAGAATTGAAGGGCTGGCGTTTAAAAGAACTGAGGTGGCTTCTCCACGTTCTTGGCCCTTTTCACTCCCATATACGGAGAACTGATTAGGAATTAGAAAAATTAAGTAGTCATTTTCAAGTCTCAGCTCCCTCAGAACATGCCTTCGCTACGGCTAGCCGCAGATTTCTCAATGAACCCCCCCCCCCCCACGCGACCCATTTTATCCCAAACTTCTACCAATATTTTGGAAAAGCGAGCAGATGTAAGTTCGACCCCGTATTTCAAAATAAATTGTTGCTATTTTGGAGTTAGGCCCCATCCTCTTCCACTTACACACGACTCCATATACGCTGCTGGTTTAGCTCGACCAAATTAAAGGATGTAACGGCAGAAGTAACTCACAAGCAGTGCTATCGATGCTACCAATTTATTGGAGTTTTCATTAACAATCGTTCTCGTTCGGGATCATTACCCCCAGGCAATCGCAAATACAGCTGTCGGCCCATTCGTCCCCCGCTTACATAGTTGCTACTATGCGTCAAAATAAAAATTTTACCGGGTCACCTCCTCCCATCCAACGATTAGTGGCGGAGGAAAACGTGCTGAAATGGTTCGCACAGCTTTCGGTGCCGACAAACGGGCCTAAGGCGTGTAGTTGAACGTGATGCCCGAAAGTTGCACACGGAACACGGAAGCGAAGACAGGATCGCAATTTGTGACAAGCCGATGACCCAGATATAACAATCAGGAAACACGGAAAAGCTCAGATAATTTTAGCACACGTGCTCTTGTGTGTGATGCGACAGCGAGGAACTCATGTGCACGTTTTCTAGCTTCCACAGTCGGTTATTATACGGAACAGAAAGAACTTTTCGTGTCTATTTGGGTAACACTGGAATTCAAGCATGACTAGCTCCAACACAACGCCTTCCCCTTTTGTATTCCGTAATTAGAACTGGATCACAACTTATGACCCTTGGCCATGGTACGCCCCTAACAGGAATATCACCGAATGCGAAAACCGCAGGGAGTCATGTAAGTTCCAAGAAGAGGAAAGTAGGAATGTATCAATGGCCGTGGGAGGGGGATTACGTACTAAGTTGGCAAATTTAGTAAAGCTGACCTTAGCAGGCAAACTCGAATCGGGCGTTCATTCAGGAAAATCTCAATTTCCACTTGGCAAAATAAAGTTCGGTCTCCCCACCCCGAAAAGAGAAATCGCATCGGTAAGAAGGTCCTTGGGGAGAAGGGGATACAAAATCCATCATCCAAGCGCTCCTCGCGTTTTCGAAAAATACGAATCGGACAAATTTCGAGTTTCGTTCTTAAAGTCGTGCCAGAAAAGGCATGAAAAAATATTTTAAATGAGACAAGCCATCTGATGAAATGGCAGATCCTCTGGGTTGGAGCCATCTGAATTAATCGTGAGTTGATTATGAGGGCGCCCATGAGAGAGGGGTTGTTCGAAATCGAGGCCCCAAGAAAGCAGCTATAAATGGTTATGACAAATAATCCAATTCATATCCCATTTGGTAAACTTTGGTGGCTTAAACTCAAGTTGATTATTAGAGCACCTCGGAGGGGGAGGCGGTTTGAAATATTCATATTCCAGAAATACAACATGTGGTGTTCGGAATTCAACCTAAGACCAAAACGCGTTGGAACAGTCACAAAATTTCACTTTAATAAGGAATTCCGAAGTTAGTCTCATAATCCAGATTCCATTTCAACATATCAATACCAGAGTGATTCCTGTTGTCACGCGTTCACGGCTGACGCTATACGCAAACTTTCTGGCCACCAGAATTTTCTGGTCAGCTACCAAAATTCGCCAAATGTCATCCCTTGCCCCCTTCAAGTCACTACGGTCCAGAACACTCTCGGTACTTCGTGCATCACTTCTGATCAGTCTGTCCACCACTCTTACTTGCTATCATCACTCTACCCGACTGGCTTTCTGACTTTCAGTCTTGCTTGGCTAAATGTATCTGTCTGTCAGTTCGGCAGTTCATCCTTCAATCCAAGCAGAACGAGGTTGTCAAGTTTTTAGTGAGACTCGTGTTAGTAGGATCCAATTTATACACTTCGAGAAACACTTTTGCTCTCAACCCTATTTTCTCCTCCGGGGAGCGAGGCTGTTAGTTTGTGATAAGCATTTCGCTCGGTGCTGTTTTCGGTGACGGGAGCTGAGGTCAGGTTTTTGGAACAGAAAAATAAACAAATTACGTCAGGATTTCAATCGGCTCATTCCATGGCAATTGGACTACCATTATGGTTGAATTTTCCGATTTCGATCAAACTGGTATAAAAGGCGTCCTTTGTGGAATAGAGGTGTACAATGTAAAAAACAAATATACCGACTCTAATATAGAAAAATTTTATGTAGATCTTCACTAGAATTTGGCCAATGCTGACTAGCCCCTCTCCTATGCAACCGACGAAAGGTTTGTGTCCAATCCAGAAACGTGGCTACGAAAACTGTTATGCAAAATACTCATTCGTTTTTAGTATTCAAAGTTATAAGAGCTATTTTCAAGAAACTTTTATTTTTTAGCTTTACTAACTTGCTGACAAAATCTGGCGAAGGTAATTTATTGATCGAGCAATAGCGCAAAAATATGCAGTACAGTGTAAACAATTGCTACAAAACTGAAAAAGTGGTCGAGATCCATAATTACGAGCGGGATGAAAGCTCCTTCCAACAAGTACAGCTTCATTCTTCAAAGGTCAATTCATAAATCGAAAATCTGTTTTTTTCCCGCTAGTTCTCATTAGGGGCATTCCATATTAACCAAAATTCACTAGATTGTTTCATCAAATTTTATAAGTAGATTGGTTTCCCATCCACACCTTCAGAGCGTTTTGCATTTCTTCCTACCCAAAATTAGCAATACAGAAGGAGTCAATCAGAATTTTTAGATTCTAAGGAATCGCGTATACTATTAGCACAGAAGTGGAAAAGAGAAATACGGAGAGACATGAATGAAGAAAGAGTTCTTCGTGTTTTGATAGATACGCTGAAATATTCACACAATTGAGGTCTCGTTTTCTTCAGATAACGGAAGTTATTTTACAAATTTGGATTTTCAAGTTCAAAATTGGGATCAGACCTCGGATCAATCTGAAATGAAATTCAAAATCAGTAACCCAGACACCTCTTATTTTGATAATTTTGTTGCATAAATTTCTTCTTTAAAATTCTATGTTGATGGAATTTTACAGCATATTTCTGTACCCGGGCCTTCCAGTAGCTCTGCTTACCGCTAAGGTTCGTGCAGTACATGCACAGTTCTATTTATTATGTCCTGAAAACACTACCAAAATTTACTAAACAAAAATGTTGAACTTCGTTGTTCAATTTGTTTCCATCTATTTCCATGTACATAAGACACAGGGTAAAGAAATGGGCATCATATTCTCCATCGAATGTACCGAGGGTTTATTACGGTTCGTCAAGCTTTTTCGTTAAAGCCAATCGAACACACGAGTATGGAAAATACGCTGTCTTTGGTCGTCCTGAAGCACCCGATGATTCGAAACTCTCCACACGGTATTACCGCGTAGGGAATTGAGTATCATCGGGCTCGAAAAGGCTTACTAAGGAACTGAAATGAATATTTTACATTCGATGGAGATTATGAAGCCCATCTCTTTACAGGGTGTCATATGTATATGGAAACAGAAACAAATTAAAAAACAAAGTTCATTTTTTCGTGTATTTTGGTATTATTTTCACGGACGTATACTAAATAGAGCAGGGCATTGCGCGAACCTAGCGATAAGCCGAATTGAAGAGGGAAAACGGGTACCGATGCCACGCGCTTAGACCTGACAGGATATTTTACATTGCCCTCATGGAGAAAATCCGATTTTTGAAATATCATTGGAAATCAATGGAATGAGTTTTATATACAGGGTCTCTTTGGCAATGACACCCACCCTTCCATCTGGTAAGTAGGCAACCTACCGCGAGAACATGCGGATATGTTCACATACCCTTACTTTTGAAGGGGCTGCGTTATGGTCAAATTTTGAAAAGTTTTTTATCTTTGACATTTTTTTCTTCTCACAACTAGAGATAGACAGAAAAGTAGTACCAGTAGGTCATTCTCTAAAAAAAAAAAAAAATGTTAAACATCGTCGTTCAACTTATTTTTATTGTGTATTTCCATGTACATAAGACACCGGGTAAAGAAATGGGCTCCATAATCTCCATAGAATGTACAGAGTGTTTATTACAGTTCCTTAACATTTTCGGTTGAGCCACTTGAACACCCGGGTAAGGAAAATACGCTGTCTTAATCTTTGGTCATTCTGAAGCCCGATGATTCGAAACTCTCGCGTAGTGAATAGCGTATCAACGGGCTTGTGGCAATCAAAGATGACTTATGTATTTCCACAATCGGGGGTACGAATGCCTTATTTTAGGCGCATCTGGGCTTGCAGAAAGATACGTCCCAGCATAATCTATAAAAACAATTATATTTTCCAGTCGTGAGATTGATCTCAAGTTTTTTGATTCGCTCTAAATTTGATTGATCGAAAAAAATATGGCTACTCGCAGCAATTGTACGTACTCAAGGCACCCGCGATTTTCCTCGCTCAAGCCTTAGGTATATGTGAAATAATGGAGGACCAGAGCTAAAAGATTCGCGTACCCGTATAAAAATTTCTGAGAACTCCATTAGATTGCACTTATGTTTACCGGCATTCCTCATATCATCATAACCCACCGACTAGAAAAAGTACAAATATTGATGGCCTACAGAATGCAACAGCGAGCGAATATTCCGTAATAATTATCACTCGTGGGTATGATTGATATTAAAAAAAAAATCATACGCAAATACACATGTACTCGCCGATAACGTCTTTCTTATTCGTTATCAGATCAGCGCGACCTTGGTAAATCGCGATAATCGACGAATTAATTCAAGAGTACACTAGGTCACACTTTTAAAATCACTAATTACGTATTATTTTACAAGACTCGGCCACTCGTACACGACAAAAATCATTATTAATTCACTCCATTTTCCAACATTTACAAATGTAATCGTCGAGCCGAAGATACAGAGGGAAGTACACACGCTTACCCCCTCAAAATACATATGAGAAGTTATCTGTCAAAAGGGCGTCCGTTCCATAAGAAATACATTGAACGGACGCCCTTTTTACAAATAACTCCTCATATGGCAGTATGAACTACCCATCGTGCACCAGGTTAAATTTTTTTACTTCCTCTCAATTTCTTAAAAAGAATTATGTGTTACCGTGTACATCTTTGTGATGCAATCTACATTTTAATATACGAGTCAAAATAGAGAATACCACATACTGGAGATGATGAAATGTATAGAGCATCTCGCTAGCATAATACGCATGTTTACAAAAAATGACACAACAATTTCAGAAGCCAGGATGGATAGCTTAGAGCCAGCTTCAAGATAGTACAACATACAGATAAATAAAACAAAGATGAAGAAGTCATAGAAAAGCCGAAAACCGCAGCGATCATCTAAATATCAATTCTCAATAATTCCACTCACAATGGACCGGCATTACAAAGAGGCAATGATCTTATGCCAAGAACTCTGTGATATAAGCATTCGGCACCGCTAAGTAACTATGAAACTCACTCCTGCCTCCGCCATAGCTCGTCAGGTTCAAAGTAGTACAGCACACAGATAAATAAAAAAAAGTTGAAGAAAAGTTATAAGAAAAGACGATATGACTGCAGTGATCTTTAAATCAATCCTCAATAATTTTCCCTAAAATAGATTGGAAGCTTTACTGGGTCATAGTGGTTTTTGGTCTACAGCTCTCTCAAACTCAAGTCTGCCCTGCCTCCGCTAGGAATATGAAATGCCAAACAAATAGCTCATTTTGCATCCGACAAACAACAGAGGCAGATCTGTTACTCAAAGATCTGGCTCAGCGGTTCTCAAATTGTGGGTCACAACTCAGCGGGTAAAAAAAAAGAATGAAGGAAATAATCGTGCCTTAGAACAGTATGCCTTGAATTTCCTGATTTTTTGGAGGGAGGAGTCATCTCACAAGAATAATAAAAATCCAGCTTCAGAAAAGGAAAATTTGTGCTATTTTCTTGTTTTTTAATGCCATTTTTCAAGCTTCAAATTTTCTTTAAAAAAAAAACCTTCTCTTGTATATACTTGTTTTGTGAGAAATTTTATGCGCTTTTTTGGCAGTTTCATTCTGATGAGATACTCTAATAATTAGAAAGAAAAAATTGACTCGAAAAAATTTTAGAGTCAAAATGTTGAAAACTTCATGCTTTTATACAGAAATTGTAAAAAATCATTCATTTTCAGGCTTTCATGCTACTTTGAGCAGAAATCATGCTACTTTCTGGGTTTGCGTGTTTTCATGCCAGATAGACACCCTGAAACCGATCCAGTGATAACTCTTCCAAGTCCCACTGAGCCTGAACATATTGTAAAACATTCAGACCTGTTATAGACTTTTCAAGACTCAACTAAAAATATTTCCCTCATTTCAAAACTCTTTAAAATTTGTTCAGGGGTCGCAACGACTCTTTCAGTGCTCTTTCCAGACTGACTTAAAATTCTTCCGCCTCCCTTGACATACTATGTACATAAGTCTCAAAACTCCTCCATGAATTGAAAAAATTGCGAGATAATTTAAGAAGGTCTTCAAGGAGTCTTAAAAGAGATTTTAAGAGTATTGAACAATCATTTTTAAATTGTATTCAGGTCGGAAAACTATCAGAAAAGTTGAACAATGGGACAATGGGTACGTACACTGGGCGTTCCTAACTTTCAAAATTTTCAAAAATAACAGAGCATTCTCTTTCTTACATAAGGGTAACGACAAAATTGCTCCGAATTTTTGGAATAATATTAAGCCATTCGCTGCGGGCCTAGAAAAGTAATTTGGAAACAGCTTAGCACAACGACCTAACTTCTTTTCTCATAAAACTGTTATACCAACCATCATACCATAAAAAGTAAAAGCTGTTATTTTACAATAGTTTCTTTTCCCCTGCATACGTATAGTTCACATGTTAGCTTAAGTTGAGATTTTCATCCGGATGTTAATTTTTCATTACTTAGACTTGATATTTCTTCAATTTCAGCTTTAATATTTTGTAAATTTGTTATGCTTTTTCGTAATAAATATTATATTTGATTTTTTTGAGTGTTCAAGCTTAGCCCTAATTCTTTCAATGTGTTATTAATTGTTTTTATATGATCATTTATGTTCATGATGTCGTTCTTGCTTTTTATTCCAGCAATTAGTAGTAGATCATCTGCATAGCTTATCAAACCGATTTTTTCTTCTTTAGAATTGCATTTTTGGTGAGTCTTGGCCATAGTTATATTAAAAGAATAGTTGGTGAAACTGCTGAACCTTTTGGAGAACTCCTGCTTTTAGGTTTTAAAATTATCTCTTTACAACTACTGTTTGTATTACTTTGACTATAAAGTTGTATTACTCTGTTCTCTAGAAAACTTTTAACCATATTTACAATTGCTCCCTAAAAATTATTTTAAGCAATCTAATATGGCAGTCCTTTTGATGTTGTCAAATGCTCCGCTTCTATCAAAACTTACTAACATCATAATTTTCCAATTGTTACTATTTTTATATTCATCTAGAGTAAGTATTCATACATTTTTCAGTTGCCCTTTCTGTTGATTTTTTTAAATACAGCCAAATAGAGAACGTGAACAGCATTATGTAGAATAAGGAAAAGATAAGAGAAGATAAAATAAAATATCGCCTGTATACAATAATGTGTATCATAAAACTAAAAACTAAGTTTGAAAATGTAAGTATGATAAGTAGAGCTCGGATTTTTATGATGTGTCATGTTTTCCTACATTGGAGAAGATCGCGCATATCTTGTAGATCTTTGCGAATCATAACATTCTGAGTAAAATGAGCCCAATTTGATAGTGCATATTTTTGCATATTTTGGGTATAAATGGATGTTTTTGCATATTTTAGACGTTTTTAGCGCATATTCGTCATATTTTGACCTTTTTTTTTCATTTTTCAGTCATATTTTGGCAATTTTGGCCAGCATTTTTTTTTACTTTTTTTTTTGTTCACTGAAAATGGCAAACCTGAAAAAACCAAGAAAGTCTGAAAAAAAAATTTCGTACTGATACATCGAAAATACTACAATTTAAATCTGAAAATCAATACGAAAGTGACTGATTCCAAAACGCCTTCTGTTTTAAAAAATTACCTTCAAATTAAAAAATCCTTTCAAAAGATACCCATATCGATGTTGCATAAAAGTGCACTTTTTCTAGATAAGTGCATACTTTGTCATATTTTGACGAAAATAAATGCATGTTTTATGGGCATAAAACAATTTTTTAAGCGCATGAAAATCCGAGCTCTAATGATAAGCAACTACTAAATTAATCTACACAACATGTGATAGGGCGAGGTCCACTGAAAAGCCATAGCAAAAGTGGTCCTCGACCCATTTGATTATACATCATAAATGTAATGTAGCGATGTAATATTAATAAATAACAAATAAAAAAAGTTGGAAAAAAAGATAGTCGACTACTTAAGCGGTTGATTTAGTGGCGTAGTCAAAGGAGGGGCCCTTTGTGATTTCATTGTTTTCCTAACATTAGCACCCCATCTAAAACCCCATCTCCCTATGGTTAAGACAGGCTGGTTAAGCCACTAGGTTAATTTGATCCTCTTTTATGGTAAAAGAGAGAGTTTATGGCGGAACAACAACAGAGCATAGGGGCTTATTCAAGAGATGACATACCTCTTAAAATGTTTCGCGCCCCTTCCAGAAACGCAAGTACGTCCCTGTTAGAAGGTTCTCGTATGGAAATTTCAGGTCACAACTTCCTGGATTTTATTTCTCAAAGCTTTGAGCTTAATTCGAAAACAACGGCTGTCAAAATCGCTAGAAAGGCTGCTGATAAGGATTAGACTCGTAAGTCATACACGGATGACTTGGACTTTGTTCCCAGGACGACGCTATCAAGGACTACCGTCGTTATTTCAATTATATTTTCGGTACAATCATGTTTATACGTCTGTGTGCATGTCCTGTATTCGGTAAGCTCCAATGATTAAGTATTTTGGAATTTCAAACATTTTTCGACAATACCGCCGAGAATCCGTTACGTAGTGCGTTCGCATTCAAAGTCCAAAAGATACACGCGGAATTCCGGACATGATGACATCGCTAAGGGACAGTAAAAATACGCTCACGAATGGAGTGCAAAAATGTTACAAAGTTATATATTCTCCACACACCCGTCGAGGTCCCAAAATTTTAATTAAGTATTTACGTACATAGCCGTCGGGAAGTCACCTAATCGACTTCGTAATTACTCGACCAGTGTGCGCGTGTGCGGTTATGTCCCGTCGCAATCTTCTACGAACATATAATATTTAATTAGAAATGTGCACCGATTGTAAAAATACGAACTGTCGGCCAATTACATTATAGGCCTTTGTACCTCTCATTCGTCCCGCATAGATACGCAATTTCAATTTTTTCTTTCTTTTTTATGTAACAAAACAATACAGCCTCTTACCAAATCGTTGCATTAATTGAACGTTCTTGATTATGATAATCTCGTTAAATGCGAATGATTTGTCATTGTGTATTCTTATCTACATTGCCTACCTCAGACAACTGATCGTGCCTACATGCAGGTACATTATAGCTAAAGCTAGACAAACGAACAAAAGTCGACGCTGAATGCGATGATTTTACCTTCGACTTGCAATAATAAATAATAATGCTCGTAAAGTTAAAAATAGATGCAGGCAGGCGAAAAATAAATGGACGTGAAACACGTCTCTCGAAATTTTGTTTTTTACTCTCCAAATTGTTCAGCACTTGGCACTGCGATTGATTTGCAAATTGTGTTATCAGAAATCAATACGACTGTATTCGTCCTACGAAATTACTATACAAGACCTCAACAAAATCATCGTTGTGATATCGAACTGGTTCATCAGCCAATTTTTTGGTACATAAATTGGAAACGTTGGGTATTTCGAGTTCTCGAAGACGACGCATATCCTTTACGTCATCATCTTAATGCGATTTTACGCGTCATTTTTTACATGATGCGAGCGTTGTTGATGTTTTGGACCCATATCCGGCATTTGCGTTGTTTACTTTTCAGGTGTACGTCTTTCGATCATGACGTGCGCTGTTAAGTTGCTTGTAGACTAATAGAATTTGAGAAAATAATTGTTCTGCTGGCGTATACGTGCACGTAAGCGTTCCCGATGACCATACGAGAGTACAAGAACCCCAAAAACAGACTTGTTTTCACGTTCTTCGAGAATTTCGCCATCAACTTACGTTTTAAGACGCAATAGAAGGCTTAGATTTCAGTTCGTTACTACGTAAATTCAAGATACAGGACGAATCCAGAAAGCAAAACGATCAGGGTGTTTACCAAAATCGGAAAATGAAAATCCGGCACTTTCCAGGACTTTTCGGGGACCTATAGGAAAATTTTCTCCTCTCATCCCTTCTTGAAATCTAGCGAGGAACACAAGCAATCATATTAATTTTTCTTGCAATATTTCATTTTCTAATTCAAAAAAACTGCTATTCCTTAGTTTTTCCCTAATTCAGACAAATTCCGGGGTATTCGGGACCCTCTTCGTAAAATCCGAACTCTTCTGGGGCTTCGGGGTTTTCCGGGACCGGTAGACACTCTGACGGGGGTGAAACTTAAGAAGACCTTTTACCCATGACTAGACCAACGTAAGGCGCCTAAGGGGCCAGACTCGGACACCTCGCTAGAAGTGGGTGCTTGGGAAAATGAACAAAAAGGAAGAAAACAGAGCGAACAGAATTAAGGAAAAAAACACGGGGCCAAGTCGATTTTACTAACCGAGAAAATCGAACCATAACTAAGAAAATTGAACACGACACGAAATCAGAGAAATATGTTTTTTTGAATCATTGATCTTGTACTTGCCTTTAAATCTCAAGTACGACCCCGATAATCGCCGAAAATTAGAATTTCATCCCAAAAGAGGGAAAATTTTGTACGGCTGGGAAAAATTATACTGTTACTGTCGGGATATTAAAGATTTCTTGAGTCACTGATTTTTAATAATTGAACGGAATTCTATTTCGGAATCTTGTTTTGTTTTCCCAGTTTGAAAGCCAACAATAATCGAAAATTGTTTTTTCTTGAAATGGGTGAGTATTAAATGCGGTCACCATTCGGCAGGTACAATATTTGCTACTTGGGGTTTTCAAACAAAATTAAAAATGATTTTGGTTCTCCCCAGAATATCATAATCAGGCGCCGGTGCGAAATTATAAGCGGGGGGAGGCGGTAGTAGAACACCCCACCATAATTTGGCAGTTGGCAAATTTTGAAACTGTTCATTTAATTTCTCATTTTTCATGAATGCTTGTTCGTTTATTAATTTGTTCATTTTTTTTTAAATTAAAAAATATTTCGATTAAGAAATCGGCAAATTTTTAGTTTTTTCAAAATTTCGTCGGCGAACTTTTAGTTTTCAAAAAATATTTGTCGACAAATTTTTCTTCTCCACCTCCTCAAACTAAGAGTCAAAATTCGTTTCTGAAAATGGAGTACCCTGGACTCCTGTCAGAGACTAGTCAGTCAAAAGCGGAAGGTTTCAAGCTGAGTACTGAACGTTATCTGAAAGGTTGAAATAAAGCTGAAATGTGGAAACACATTTCGAAAATCTGTTAGTCGGTAGCAAACGTTTAATTTTGAATTCCAGTGACTACTCTGTTTTCACTAGATTCTTTGTTTGACCTAGAGCCTGAAATTTGAGAGAGTTGAACATTTTATTAAAATTTAAAAGTTGAAAGCAAAAGACTTATTTTCCAATGTCACAAGCTGAATCCAATAGCAAATGTTCTATCGTTTAATTTACGGACTTTGGTCCAGGGGGTCCTGGTGAATATAGGAGGGAAATTAAAGTCTGGAACAAAAGTCAAAACTCCATGTGTTTTCCTCATAAAAACGAAAGGAGCTGGTGGCACGGATTCCCTGAATCCGATCGACCTGAAACTTTGTTTTTTTTCCCTTTTGATTTTATTGGAATCAATTTAGGAGACGAATCAGAGAAAATTCTGAAAAAAATCACCAAGAGTAAATAACGACCACCTTAATGGGTTCCTCACAAGTATTCCTAACATACTTCCAACTTACCCTCCAGGATTAGGGTATGCTCAAGGGCGCAAATATGAGTGCTTGGGGGATAAGGTTCCAATCTGCATTTCCAGGGACGATACTTTGGAAGAGGGGGGGAGGGGGTGAAACACCGCCAATAATTTGGCAGTCGGCAAATTTTGAAACTGTTCATTTGAACCTTTCATTTTCTAAGAACGTTTGTTTGTTGTTGTTGTTTTCAATTAAAAAATCGGCAAATTGTCAAAGAAAAAAATTTTGTCGGCAAATTTTCCTTCTCCTCCCCCCCCCCCCAAACTGAAAGTCAAGTTTCGTCTCTGATCAGGCACATACTAAAGAGTGGTGGAACGGGCGGAAGCCTTGCCCAAAGGTTTAAAAATCTACTTCAATTTTTAAAAAATCAATAGACTCCAGGTGGAAATTTTCAACAGTTTGACAATTTTTGCTTGTTTTTTCGACTCAAATCAGCGAGAAAACCTCAAACAATTTTCTATCAATTCCCTTCGGTATGATCCTGATTACAATAAACCAGGAATGTATACCTCTATCGATGATAAGCACAACAGTTTCGTTCTTTTTCACACCAGGATAGCTCGGGATGACCGTTATCAGCGGGAGTTGGTTCAGAACAATTTTGAAATTTTCTCAGTAAAATAGTCCACTCTGAGGAATTCTGATTAGCTAACAAAGGCGTACTAAGAGCTGTACTTAATAAATTCCTCGTACCACACGCGTAGCCGTATGTCATTTTGAATCCAACGGCGTTCGTGGATGCCGAGTCCAACTATGCGGAGCGTACCGCGTAACCAATTCAGCATCCACGGGCGCGGTTGAATTTGAAACAGTGTATATTCGGATCAATGCAAGGTTGGTGCCATAGGACTGCAGGCAGATGCTGCCCAAACAGCAGGTATTTCATTTCTCAGTTTTTTTTTCTCCCAACCTCCATTCATATTGGTCCACGGGGTATTGAAACAAGAAAATTTTGATGTCTTACATATTTCAACTTCCTGTGGACTAACATGGATGGGAGTTGGGATCAAAATAACCTCAGAAATGAAATCACCGACCACAAATCCTAATTTTGTTGGATTTGACGTATCTAGTGGCAGTGTTTAGGTTCTGTTCCTTGTGGACTCTTTTGGGTTGGAAAGATGCGAACCGTGACCTCAGCGCATCCAGAAATCATAAAAACCAACTTTTACACATTTTCAAGTATTTTTATATCCTCGCCATACAATGATTAACGCTCACTTTTTACCATTCAAGCTGAAAGCATTGATCTTGGACATTTTTTCTTCAAAAATGTTCGAATAGGTACTCAATTGAGGTCTGGTTGGCCGAGTGGATAGCGCGTTGGTCTCAGAATCCGGAGGTCCCGGGTTCGAGTCCACATAGCAACTCGCCAGAATTTTCGACAGGCCAGTTTTTTGGCCACAAGAGAAGAGGGCTGAGACAGCCCTAACAGCCTCCTCGACATCTCTTAAGTAATTCTCGAAATGGCGGATTCCAGGACTTGGGTGGAGAGCAATTAGAGAAAGAGTGAGACAAATGAGAGCATTTTTTTCAAGTCAAACTAACATTCTTTTAGTCAAACTCGATTTTAAGATTTTTTAAAGCAAAATTACATTTTTCTTAAGGGAAATTCTGTTAATTCTTCGATTTCAAGAAAATTTTAGGTGGATGTTTTTACACGAAACAGATTAGTTTTTTTTGTTTTTTTTTATAACCCTAGACCCTCCTGTCCCGGGGCCACTGTGTCCATGATGACAAAAATCCACGTATAATTGTTGATTTCTGATGAAACATACAAACAGATATTGCTTTCGGTAAAACAAACAACAATAAAGTTTTCAAATTTTATGGACGAACGACTGCATATTTACGAACAGAGAAATATATTTCCAGAAGCGGCACTGAACTCAAAATCATAGCATCTTCTACAGGTTCTATCAGGGTCATACCGACGGGGAAAAGTTCACCCCCCCCCCATTGATAAAAAAAACAATGGGTTGAGACGGAGAGGAGGGGCGGATCTGTGACTGAGCCCCCAAACCAAGGAAAAAAATCTTAATCGCAACCCCCACCTCTCACTTAAATCCTGGGCACGGCCCTGGGTTCTATAGTTATTTTAGAGCGCTATCAGACAATATTCCACAAAAGGAAATTCGAAATGCCAACAAAAGTGCACTTTTGACAAATCCATACTGCTTTCTTCCTAAGCATGGCAGTTACTGTCCCTGGACCATAGTGTTCTTGAAAACTTTTTACAAAAGAGAAAAGAAACAATAGTATTCTATATTCCACAAAAATCCGAAGTCTGAATAAGTGGGATACATTAGGTCACGCGAACGCATTCCTTGATAAATCATCGACGGTAAATAAGTGAAACTGAAATTCGATTTTGCTGTCAAACAATGAACTCTGCTACATAAAAAAGATAATAATGCGCTTGGTGCATAATTTATATTCCCATGTGTCATCATTTTCGAAGGGAATATTCTCGTGTAACAAACGAGGTAGCAGAAGAAGACAAAGGCCTTAGATTTACTTAAGCGACAGAAAATTTATAAATACAAGATATCCACATAACACTTAAGTGACAGGGGGATGAAAATAGTGAAGAATAGTCAGAATGACTACATAAGTAGGTATAAAATATACGAGTATACTGCAGGTATGTGGTTAATATTCGAGCCAGTAATCGGCTGCAATTTGTAATCATATAACGAACGATTTCACGGTGATTTAGTTTCATCATCGTTTGTCGTACGAGAATATGAACGATGACGATTATACTGCTGCACAATTCTGCAATTATGTAATTACTGACCGCCTCACATGGTAAATTAACTTTGTTACCGATTACGAGGAAAAAAGTTCACGATTTACGTCGCATTGTTAGGCTAGTGAGCGGGAATCTGTCGCAGGGTTAGATTTCCGGCTTTATTTACTGGTTATTCAATCGATTGGAAAAATTACGGTCAATCTTCATGGTGTCTACCCAATTAAATTCAGTTCGGGCTAAATACGATCGAAACAAAAGTAAAGTAAAAAAAAAGCCATCTTAAGCTAAAGACAAAGTCGATATCAAATCATAAATTTCAAGCAAGCACCACTTGACTGGAAACAGAAAATATGAGAAACTTCAAACCTTACTGCAAAAAATATTTTACAGTAATTTTTCTTTTTCAGTTCCAAATTACAGATGTAATCTGCGTAAATAAGACCATTTTCGGGAAATCCAACGCAAAGAAAAAAGTATAATGTTTAGGAGAATCAAAAAATGAAAATTGGAAGATTGGATCTTAGGGCTACCTCGGTTTTTCCTCACCATTTCTTGGTTTTGAAGTAGTCGATCTGAGATTCACTGCCTCAAGATCACAGATATATTATCGCTTTTTCAGTCTCGAGCCTCTTAAATAGTATCCTGGGAGGAGGTGGGGTGAAGGTAGAAATTAGCCTCAACATCAAAATCAGCGGCATTGAATACCTATGAATCAAACCCTATCTATAATTCCATGTTTTGTACTTCACCTCTTTCCCTTTAGGAGCCACTTCCAGCGACCACAGTCCTACTTAGCGGAGTTTTAAACTACTCTATAAGTAAGGGAAAGAGTTCCAACATGACACAGTCATCATTTATCAGCCGCTATGTGACAAATGGATTCTATCGAGAAAAGTTTTTTTTTTTTTTTTGTTTATTTGAGTTTGAATTACAAGAACTGCCGAATGATACACCTATACTTATTACAAAGGAGTAAGTGACTAGAAGAATCTGACCTGCCCCAGCGGGCTGGTCAAGACATGAACGTTCGTATTAGATTTAAAGTAAGTCAAGAGATTTGAGCCTCTTCAATCTTCGCGCGTCCATGGAGTTATCTAGTAACTCGATGGCCTCGGCGTTTGGATGACGGTGTAAGCGCGTTGCGTGCTTTTGTGCGGCCTTTGAAATCGTTGTCTCTACGTTGTCCACCCGTAGATCGCGGTGAAGTAAAGTGTTTGGCACCTACCAAGGTGCCTTGGCGATGCAACGGAGGGCTCGGTTTTGTACTCTCTGGATTACTAGCTGTTCGCCTGTTTCGTGGTGCCGCAGATCTCTATTCCATAGGACCAAGCAGGCTTGGTGATTGACAGGTAGAAAGGTCTCTTGTTTTCCAGGCGTAGTTGGGAATGGAACCCCAGCAACCAGTAGTATTTGCGAATGAGAGCTTTAATATGGTCACGTTTTTTACGGACGTGCTCCTGCCAATCCAGTTTCCTGTCCAGATGAAGACCTAGGTATCTGGTAGAGTCTGCCACTGGGATAAAGCGCTTAAATGATTTTTATAACATCTATTTCGTATTACGTTCTGCGCAGAATGACGTTCCTATTTCGGTGAATACTTCATCTATTTGGTCGTAGAAGGGTCGGTTTCAATTATGAGGTATGAGTGCAAGATGACACAGTTCTAGATGACACCGTTATCATAACGTTGCAGAAAGGGGACGCGGTTATCAACGCAAAACTGATAGAGGACAGTTCGCTCTTCCGATACGGATGTAGCGGCGAATTTAGTTATCGAAAAAGAGTATTTGTGAATACTTCATCTATTTGGTCGTAGAAGGGTCGGTTTTAATTATGAGGTATGAGTGCAAGATGACACAGTCCTAGATGACACCGTTATCATAACGTTGCAGAAAGGGGACGCGGTTATCAACGCAAAACTGATAGAGGACAGTTCGCTCCTCCGATACGGAAGTAGCGGCGAATTTAGATATCGAAAAAGAGTATTCGTATCAGCAAGCTGCATATCAATTTGATAAGATTAATTTCAAAACCCCGAGCCGATATGACTTGCAGCTGAACAAAAAACCCCGTCATTAAATACTGGAATATAACTATTATTCGACAAAAATAAAATTTCACATTTCTTCGAGTTATATGTCATCTTGGACACAGCAGGTGTGTCATCTCATACACCCCCTGGTTCCAAGATGCCAGAAATCCAAATTTTTATACTTTGTACCCGGACGCCCAGTATTTTGCCAACATGTTTTCAAGTTGCACATCATTTTGAAGTTGAAGTAGTTACCTTCCGAACGGTTCAAGTTTTGAAACAAGTGAATGTTTTGGTGACGAGTTATAGGCCAATGAAAAACTCTGGGTCATCTGGGAACCCTTTCCCCTAATCAACATCGTACCGCCTAATGAGATCAATAAAAGCGAATTTTTACCGCAGGGAAAGGTCGAAAAAATGTTTGTTACAAATGTCAAGACTCCATGTATTTTCCTATAAAAATGAGGCGGCCCTATCATGCGTTCCCTCATCTGATCGACTGGAAACTTTATCGGGATTTTTTCTAATCTACTGAAACCGATTTCAGAGAATCCTTTAGAAAATTCGATGAAATTTCCATCAATAGTAAATAAGCACCGGAAATGAAGTCGTGATAGGAACAGTATGAATTGGACACTTGATTCATTTCCAAGTTCTAAAATATCGATGCTACGAAGTCTATGGCCCGAACCCCCAGCGCAAGAGACACTTTCACCCTCTTCTTAGACATGGCTCTCGCTTGTTTTTCTTTTGTCGATAGTAACGAAGTCCTGTTACGTCAGTAACAATGAAATGCATCGGATTCGCATTAGTTAAAATAATAATATAATCAAAATATCAACTGTTGGACGTTTTAGAGTTACTGGATTTATTTTCAATACCAATCAGTATGATATGATGTACTTCAAGATCAGAGATACAACGAGGGATGTAGGAGCATTCCCTTTCCAAACAGCTGAAAATTTGAAACATGAACCCAACATTGGGAAGCAAAGCGAGCAGAAAAAGTCTAAAACACTCTTTTACCCAAATCCGCACCCGAAGATTGCCTTTAGTTGCGCCACTTTGAGAACACTTGAAAACTGTTTGTAGCTGCGCCATTTCAAGAACAAAATGAGATACTTAACTACATTGTCTAATTGCTCAATCCCCACGCTAGAGCTCGCCTTTGTAACACACCTTATCTGATTTGCTGTAATCTTACACGAAACCAATCTGCAAAACTTATCCTACTCCATGTTTCATTCTTTAAATTTCATATTCCACAGTGTTGTACTAGACTGAACGTTGCGTCACACCATAACGCAATTCTGCAGACAGTTCTTGTCAAGATTCACATGTTTCTCCTACGTGCAAAATTTGTGAATTGGATGAAGTATCGAAGTGGATGAACACTGAGCACATAATGCACTGATGCATGAACGGTTGCTCCCACATTTGAAATCGACGACGATCAACGAAACTGGAAAATAACCGAGACATGTGATAACTCAAAAACTACGTAAAAAGTTCAGTTTTGTTGGACCATTATAAATATGCACAGTTTCAGTTGATTAGGCACGTACAGGGTGTTCACGTGACATACGCTAACAGGTATGTAAATCCATAGGTTTAGTTGATTAGGCATCTACAGGATGTCCACGTGACATAAGCTATAGTGAGTATGTAAATTTATTGTTTGCCTGATCTATCAGGTATAACAACAACTACGGGGAAGTTTCCGCAGAGAGTAATATGCCGCATAATTCGTTCAGATGTCTTATGTTAACAGATTTAGTTAGAGGACATCATATATGTAGTAGATATAACAATACTTGCACTGAGGACCTCGCATTCGCATTCTGAACACTGCACACAAGGAAAGAGCGAAAAAATACAGGAGTTCCAATGTCAAATCGGGCCTAAAAGTTGCACTTCTGAATAAAAATAACGTGAGCAAAATTTTACGATGAAATATCGAAATTTGTCCACGGCCGAGAGATCTAACATGTATTTATTTATCATACTCCATACTCGAACAGCAGAAAAAACAACTTTTTACGAAAATGACTTTCATCATCTGTTCTGGCGAATTTTTGAATACAGATTCCGAATTTGGCACGAGGATTACCACAGGTCGAGTAGTTTTCCACATTATTAGTCGTTATCATGGCCATTATTTTGCCAGTGTATTTATATTCGATTTCGATGAAGTCAACATATTTAGGGAAATTCACAGGTCAGATTCGAAATCAATTTCAGAATAAAACAAGAAACACTGAAGAATTCACTTCAATACAAATTTGACGTTTCAGATTTCAGCGTATAAAATATTAGGCCTTTTGGCAAAAATTGCTAGCTAGTTTTAAGCTTTACTTAAGAAATATTCGGAATTTTTTTAAAGGTTATTTTCCTTCCCCTTTACTGAACATTTAATTGTTTGGATGTTGCCATTCGAATAGTGAAAACGTGATGAGACTTCATGAGAAAAACTTTCCGAGTAATTACAAGTGTACAGCACGGTGGTGTGTTACTGTCACACTGTCTTTTACGCACGAATACCAACGCACGCAAGTGCTTGAAAACGGAACAATATTCAAATTTTCAAGGTGAAAAGAAAGAATCACGTGCACCAAATGAACCTAGTACACCGCAATACCACCCTGTTTCCATGGCTTAATGAGAAGAAACATTATGATCAAGTGGAATTTTCCCCTCTTCATGACAAAAAAAAACAACAAAAAAACAAAAAAAAAACAAAAAAACAAAAAAAAACCTAAACATTAAAATGATTAGGGATAAACCTTTGTTCAAAAATGAGCAAATCTAGAAAACTGGTTTTGCATTTGTATAGTGTGGTCCATTTCCAACTTTCCAGAAAAAGTGGATAACTTTCCCGGGGAAATAAAACACTCCTCCGAGGAAACCGAAAACTAATTCGAATAGTTGCAACATATACAGTACCCTTGCTTGCTGTATCGTTTTGTTCGACTAGTTCTCTGGTTATCTGTCTGGCTGGCTATAACTATGTGTCTGTTAGTTCATCTAGAATCCAAGCGGAAGAAGTTCGTCAAGTTTTTAGTAAAACTCAGTAAGACCCTTTTCATAAATTTTGAGAATCATATCTTAACTCTTAGCCCCATTTTCTCACAGGAAGAAGAGGTTGCTAGGCTGCGAGTCTCAAATGTTCTTCTAACCGTTTCAAAAGCTAACTAGCTACCAGTCTCAATTCAGCGGTATCTCGAAGTATCCGATTTACCACCACCGTTGTTGTTCAGATTTGAATAGAGTAACTCTTTTTATAGTGCTTATCTGTACTGGGTTCAGAATTGAGAAACCGTCGGAGAAGACACGACAAAAAAAAATTAAAAAAGAAAGTAATATGAACTGCATCCCATAAGACTCATACTATGTCCATAAAATTAGAAAATCCAGGGAGGGGGAAGTAAGGGAAGGATACGTTCTGATAATCTACTGATATTTTACCGGTAAAATACCGCTCCATTTTTGAAAATACCAGTAACACCGACCCGGATCCTCACGCAGGAGTGAAGCTGAGGTCAAATTTTCAGTACAAAATGCTAATAACAATACGTCGAGATTCGCATTGGCACATTTCATGTCAATTCAAATTACCGCTGCGCTTGAATTTTCCAATTTTGATCAACTGGTATGAAAAATAAGATCGTAGCCAGCATTTTTCTGGGAGAAAAGTGCAAGGTGTAGCCAGCTGAAAGGTTGACTAAAATTTAATAAATTACGGTGAAGACCCAAAAAAATTTCTTAGTTTTGTCAAATTAAAGGTAAATAATCGAAACTCACATTTGCCATTTTACTTCGAGAGCGCAAATAGGCAAAATACTGTACCATAAAATATGATGATAAATTAAATTTTTGGTTGCAATATTACTCAACTTACACAAGATTATTTCATCAGTCCAAAACGTTAAAACTGACTCGGGTCCGAGTCAGCATACTTATGTGAGGATACCTGCAAGGGAAAATGTGCTCTTTTCTTGACTCTAAACATCTCACCAATCGTAGGTTCGCTATTCATTTTTTCAATTTTATCCCAAATGAGTTCTTCCAACAGCTCTTCTCAAGTCTTACTCGAGTGTTTTTCCGACCCGAGTCAATTTTATCTTCTTGTAGCTGGTATGGGATAAAGAAAAATTTGGCTCCATCAAAATGCCCCATCTCTTTTCGCTGTTCTCGAGAATGATAACTCAATCTTCCTCGCCCAACTCATCCCAATAATAGTATGACCCCGAATAGAGTTATTTTCACTTTTAATCCCAAACGACCTTCAGGTTCGCCATTTACTGATTCACTTTCCCCCAAGTACCCATTTTTAATGGCCCTCCTAAAGTCCTACTCCAGTGTTTACAGAAATGAGTTATTTCACCAATTCGTAGACATCTACGGGTCACGTTTCAATTATGTCAACGCGCAATAAGTATCGCTTGTAATTGGGTTACTATTTTTTCCTACTCAAATAGAAATATTTCATCGTGCATCCATTTCTTTTACGGTTCGTTACTTATTTTTTCGGAGAACTCATTTTTCAATCGTTACATCTTTTGCCCCATCGTTCGTACACTCTATTTTATCGGGCAATTAAGTGACACCCAATCTTATTTCTTGGAGTACTGGTATTAAGGCAACATTTTTCTCTTTATTCTCGACCTCCAGTTCTGATCAGATTATTATCAGTCCATGTACTTTATAGACGAAAATTTCTACGAAATCGAGAATTCAGTTCTTCAAAATATGAACATCGCCAATTTTTCGTACATCGAAGAAACTCGGCATTCGCCATCCAATTACTACTTAATTACCATAAAATTATAGAACGTTCTTTGCACCTGTATATGTATACCATCATCTGCCATCACAATGAAGCAGAGTACGCCTGCAAATGACACATGCCTTCTCTTTTTCATTTCGCACAAAAACTTAATCTGGCGAACAGAAGTCAGAATTCAAACAAAGGCAATACAAGTGTGCACTTATCAACTTCCGTGCACGTCTCTTTTTTTTTTTTTTGTCAAACTCACGCGCCAGACTCAAACAAAGCAAAAATCAACTCCAGTGCGAAATATCGCCAATAATTATTACAGACCGCACACATACACACGCACACCCACACAGCCAGAAGAGTTTCCGTATTTTTCTTTATTTGCACTGCTTGTTCTTTTTGACGCACACAATACAACAAATTAAGGATAAATGAAACTGAACACCCAGCTTTCAGGATTCTAATATTTTATGGTTTTCTGAAAAATAACGTTTCATATTCGTACCGCAATTTACCCAAACGAATAAATTTCGATGTTATTGACGAACACAGCTAAGTAAATTATCTGATATGAAAACATTCAGGGTGAAACTGAACAAGCGTGGAAAGAAATACACCGACACTGCGTCCTAAGAAGACAAATAACGTGTACTTAGAACGTTAGAACAGTTTGAAAACTGAAGGCCTACGAAATTTGGAAACGGGGAAGTAAAAATGTTGGACTATCGCGAGGAAATGACAGCTTGTGTTCCTTGGTTAATATTTTAGAAGCAAATTAGATGTTCAATGTTCGCTCAGATCGCTAAATACCCGCCCTCTATGTTACGTTTTTATTCAATTTTATACAAAATTTTTAGCCAGCTATCGACGAAAGCCGTCTAACTACAAGGAAGTTCCATCAAAACTATGACGTCGATTTTGATAAGCAAACTTACAGCTGCTGTCACTTTATGTAAAATAGTCGAACCCAGGAAGGAAGGAAGAGAGGATATAGAAATTCAAAAATGCTGTTTCGTGATCAAAACACAAAATTCATAGAGCTGGAGCAAGAGGGATCATATCCTCATCAGACATCGGAAAATTCGCAAACGTGAAGAAAGTTCAATTCCGAGTTCACCAAAAAGAACACCCGTTCAAGTTCAATTCAAATTCGTTAAAACAGCCGCTCGTTTAAATTCAGTTCAAGTTCACACGGTCTTCAAATTCAGTTCAATCCAAGTGAAGTTCTAAGGATGTGTGAACGACTAGTACTTATATTTTGCTACAAACTACTATATTACCGAATGAACTTGAAAAAAAGTTCAAGTTCAAAAAAGAGAAGTTCAAGTTTAGTACAAGTTCATTTTTTATTTTCTATCGTTCAGTCAGAGTTCAAGTTCATTAGAAAACTGAACAAGTTCATGGGTGTTCTGCAGGACATTCCAGCAGCCACACAGCATGCTGCTCCATTCAAATACGTTCGAAACAAATTGTCTGAATCAGGTCTGGATGTCGTTTCCTGTGCCTAAATGCGAGAACTTACAGTTCTCTTCTCACTTGAACAAAAAACTTTGTCCTTGTACAAATCACGCTCCAAATGCCTTTCTATCCACTGTGTTGTTGAAAGTGAATGATGAAATAATGGTAGATATGCGATACGAAGCTCGAGCTATCTTAGACAGCGACAATTATAGTTTAATTATATTAATCTGTTGTTGGCTCCTAGTTTTTCTAAAGCACTGTAAGCACGAGTGCGGCAATACGCCATTTTGGATCTAAACGTGCCCGCCGATGCCGAATTGACTACGCGGTACGCTCCGCATAGTCGGATGTGGCATCCACGGGCACGGCTGGATTCAAAATGGCGTATTGCCGCACTTGAGTTTTTCTGTCTCGGGAGTAAATCTGTGAGTCTTTTTGTTTGATGGCAACGCACCCTCCGATTGTAGTATATATATGTACCTGAACATCACGAACTTTTTTGATGTTCGTGAGATTTGAAGCCGAGATGCTAGGACTGTGATGCGGGCACGTTACCTTTCGCCGCACTGCGACTTTTTCAAATAACCCCACCGACAATTAATAAAGCTGTCGACTCAAAATCCTGTTCTCCTGTTTGTATTACTATGTTTCTAGTCTCTTAGAATCGCTAACAATACCTTACACTCCAACTTTCTAAATTAGGTTTTTGATATCAGCACATGAAAAACTGCTGGTAACATACGTTATAAAGAATCAATCCTTTCTTCAATGTGCTTGAAAGAGTCCATTCATTCGCGGGTTTTACAATTACAATAGGTGACAGTTTTTCTATTCTCTACAAGACTGAACTCGAATGAGTTGTTGGAGAAGATATAATTAAAACTGAACATGGGCTATACTAAACGATTAAAAAACTTTAACAAATCTTGGTCGCTCGGACTGCATCATCTTCTAGATCCTCGATTTCTCTTTTATAACATTTTATTCCTGCCTTTCTTCTTCTTCCTTTATTTTTTTCGACTGCAGTTCCAGCAAACATTCTTCAAATGTTTGTCCGAAATTAATACGCAAAACAGACCTCATAACAGGAAAACGAAGAAGCTCTTCTTTCAAAATTATACTTTTCATAGCAAAGCACACGTTTTTGAAAAGGTCTAGCCAATCTAAACAATGAACACTGACTAGATTCTTGGAATTAGAAATGAAATTCGCAAACAAAGAGACTTTGAGAACCTACTACGTAAAACCCATACCAGAATATATTCTTAAAAATTATTTTTGTCAGATTGATATACGACACAAGAAGGAAGGAAGTGTTTTCACTAATGCAAGTGATGCAATCACACGACTGATAACGCTTTCTTCATGACTCTGTTGGGAGCGATATTTTATTCATAATCTACTCAGAAAGTGAAAACATAATGAACGTTAATTTTTCAATTCACGCGTATATTTGCAGTTATTCGCGATATCCATGCTACTACAATAATTGACTTCAAAAAACACAGCATAATTATATAAAACCACATGACAGTAGGATTAATGCGGCCAAATCATCTAGAGTATTAGTTATTTTGCGAGATTATTTCCCTTCCCAAAGAGTAAAGACACATCGTAAACCGTATGCAAACAACACCAGTCCAATGCGACATTTTTTCTCAAGACTAATCCGTTGTAACACGATCATCTTTTTGAATACATTTTGAATAATAAACGTTTTCCACACCCTAACCGAGAATAACAAAGGTGAAACTAATTTGAGTCTAAAAAAACGCTCAAGTAAGACTAGAGGATGGCCGGTAAGGAACCGTACTTACTGAACAGGTGAACTGTGAATCTCAGGGAGGAGGGAAATCCTTGGGAATCGCTGAATGTCTGAAAAGGTACAACTAACTTGGGTTCAAAAAACGCCAGAGTTGTACTTGAGCATGAACGTGAAACCGCAACCAAGTGACTGTTCTGATTTTTTTCAAAGTTATCTTAAAATTATTTGAGCATGAAAACGTGGCACTTTTCCATTTTGATTGCAACCTGTACAAATTTCGAAAGTCTGCGGTGGTGTGGGGTTTATCGGAGACTCATTAGGCCCAGCTGATTTGCTCTTGTCCACCAGTCGTGGTTTTTGGATCCAAAGCTGTTCAGGGATCTTTAAAGTTGAGGATAGTACACTGGAGTAGAGTAAGGTACTAGTCTCAGGAAAGTACGGCTACTACGGTAGATAGGTGTTCGAATTTTTCATCTTCTATAGCGGAGTGCCAACCATTATAGTTCGCGACTATCCATAAGCGAACTTCATACTGTCTAAAAAGTCAATTTTAGCGCTCTCCTAATAACAGCTTGTCAATGCATTTTCAACATTTTCCAGGGAGGGGGCGAGAATTTCTCAAATTTCCGACTTCAACGCCGTTCACGTTATCTTCACTTCGTTACAACTTACGTCATATAAATCCATAGGCGCAACCAGAGGGCAGCTATGAGGCCTGAGCATTTTTTTAAAAATCTAATAAAGAGTGAGGTAATTTAAAGTGTTCATTTCGTTTCGGCCTTGAATTTGTTTTCGAATTGTAATTGTCACCACACCAACGACAAGTCTAAACATGCACTGCCGTTCTACTATGGTTACGAATTCGATTGAAAAAAATTTGTCAGCGAATTTTGTAGCATTTTATTCATTTATTTTTGACAGTATTTTACCCTCTCCTACCCACAGGCTAGCCTAATTCGGGGCAGGGGAGTTGTAACAAGTTACAACAGATGCGAATAAATAAATAAAAAGAAAAAAAAAAAAAAAAGAAAGAGAACCACGATACATAGCTGAGCCAATACTCAAGCACGAAACCCCATCAGGTTCCATCCGCTCCCCCGATGCCCACTCCCACACACACATACCATCCATATTTACTCAGCCGGGTAGCAATCGATTCATACACACTTAATCAGATTATATGTAATTTTTCATTTTAAATTCATTGATGTACTTATTTACCTAAAATAGAAGTTTTCCGCTTGAATTTGAACATATTTTTCATGTTTGCTTTTTTTTCTCATATAAACACCGCATTTTATACTTGGGTACTCGTCATTCTATATTTGGAGCAATTTTTGTTTGATTTCTCACATTTTTGGGAAAGAATTTCTTGTAAAGCAATTGGCAAGCCAATTATTTCTGCATTTTAGAGGTACAAAGTAGCAGGCCAGGTGAGAGGGGGGGGATTTCCCCTCGGGCCCCAGTCTTGGAAGGAGACCCACCAAAAATACCAAAAAGCCAAAAAATAAATGAAAATAATCGAAAACAATTTTTATGGAGTAAAGCAAAATAAAACAACAAAAATATTGATAAGTAATCGATGCGGATGGGTCGATTCGCAGTAGCCGACATGCTGACAGGTGATAGCTGCTTTTGTACTTCGTGCAATCTTCCTTTACTCCTCTACCTCTATGTGATGTGACATATTGAAAAAAATTATTAATTTTTTAGTCCCCCTGACCCTTGAGGCCTGAGTGCGAGTGATTCTATTCTGATAAAGTAATTTTCCAACCGAGCCCTGTAAAAAATTTCCCCTGAGCCCCAATTTTCTCTCTACGGCCCTGCAAAGTAGATAGATTGGGATATATACGGAACATTTTTCTTCGAACAATTTCAATCAACAGTTTACCCCCTTGGGCGTCTAGAAGACCCTATTTCTTAGACTTGAGTACAATAAATGTTTGTTTGTCGTTAGGTTCAAGTCAAGGCGCAGAGAAAACAGAAACGACATAATTTCGATTATAACCCTACAACGTTTTGTGAAATATTTTCATAGAATTAATTCTGAGCCATTTTTCAATTTTATCTAATTAACGTTTCCAACGATAATCAAAATTTAGGTAGGACCTTTTCCCGTTAGTATTGACATAACTCCCCTAGGTTCAAACAATCCACCATCCTCGGTATATGCGTATTTGTACGTCAGGGGGCTCTTAGTCTTCTCAGAACTGCCGCAAAGTTCGCCTAATGGTAACATCGGCGGTTTCAAGTTGTTTCCCATGTCACATTTAGCGACCGAATCGCGTCCCTAGAGGAAGTCCGAATTGCGTCCGACCAGTAGCCGAGTTACGTCCGACCAGAAGTTGAATTGCGTCCCTACCAAACTCCATATTTTCTTTCTCACTTCAACAGACTTAGGACTGTCAGTGGGCAGCTGGTTTGATTTAAAATGTCGAGTAATCTACACAGCAACTATATGAGTAGCCTAAAATCGAAACTCACTTTTGCCAAGTCACTTCGAGGGCGCAAATCGGCAAAATACTGTACACGGGTGCAGGAATATCTTTGCTGTGCCTGTGAACATGGAGTGTGAACATACTCCACGTTCACAGGCACAGCAAAGATATTCCTGCACCCGTGTACAGTATTTTGCCGATTTGCGCCCTCGAAGTGACTTGGCAAAAGTGAGTTTTGATTCTAGGCTACTCATACAGGGTGATGAACGAGAAGTCGCACCATAGGCAAACATGTAGTAACGTGCAACGTGTACGTAATGCATGTAGATTTCGTGTCGACGCCGCTGCGCCTTATCACATGTTGGCCCTATGGTGCGACTTCTCGTTCATCACCCTGTATATGTACATGAGGAGGAAGAAATGTAAAAGACGCGCGCTTCACGTGTTCAAGACGTGTTATAGCGCACGTCCTTTAAATTTTTTCCTCCTCATATACACATAGTTGCTCTGGAGATTCCTCCACATTTTTAATCAAACCAGCTGCCCACTGACAGTCCCAAGTCTGTTGAAGTGAGAAAGAAAATGTGGAGTTCGGTAGGGACGCAATTCGATCACCGTTCAGACGCAACTCGGATGAAACCCAGAACGCAACTCCACTTCTCTGGTCCGCAATTAAGCCCTTAATTTCGTCTTTCGGCCGCAACTCGGATGCAGCCGGTAACATCTTACCAGAATGTAGAGTTAACCTGAGTAAAGGAAAATAAAATGAAGGATACAACTCTACAACTATGCCTCCGGACTTCTAAATTTCACCAATGTCCTACCACAGTAACATATAGACACGACTTTTTTTAGGAGAGAGGTGTACGAGTACATTCAAATTCTTCCAACAAAATGTCAATTGGCCGTTGGTAGTGTGGTAACCGAGCTTCGCGGTTTCCGGATGGTCAAGGCATTGATATCGAATCATTCGATAGATATGAAAACGAGTTCTCTTTCTCTCATTTTTCCTGACCAGTCTATTCACGTTTATTCCTGTCCAATCTTGATAATACTATCCTGCCCGCTCTTTTCGATTTTATCGACTTTTCCTACCTTACGTGACTTCCTTGATCTGACGAGGGAGGGGGAAAACTCATCGATGACCATCGGAAAAACTGCGGCAGGGAGGACTCGGTTCTCGGACACGATACAAGCAATGTCGGATGAAAATTGATGCTGTTAAATTTTAGTCTAAAACCTATTTTGAGTCTCCTACTGTGATTGAGTAAACTGCTAAACTGCGCGTGATCTTTGCTCGCTTGAGTTTTTCGTAGTACCGTGTTTATTTGCGTACTCACTACTCGCGACCGCGACTCTTCGTGCATCCCTGGTTCACGTGTGTATTGTCGAGTCTCCATCGTTGTCACACCGTTTGATCATCCCGGAGGATCCGAGCTGTCCACACTTCACCGAAGATTACCCGTTTACGTTCGCTTTAGATCATAAGCTATCGAATAAGTAACGTACGCTTGATTGTTGCTTGTCCTTAAGTACACGTTATCTCGTATATGTGTTCTACCTGCTTGCCATCGTACCAGAGTAGGATCAGATACTTTGACGGTATTTCGATAGCTAATACTCAGCAAACCCTGGGTTACTTCGTTTCACGAACACACTAGATCTCGTAAGCCTCCAGTGCCCTATCTTCGCCCTGTAGATCGCTCCGCTAGTCGTGGTCTTACTGTGGTTCCTTTCCCATACCGACCGACCCTCCTGTGTCTCTCTAGGAGCTTCACCGTCGGTTACCACAGTACTACTATCATCGACGTAAAATCGGGGGGAGGAGGGAGGGAAGTTGGGGTTATGGTTATAATCCCCAACACTGTCAAAAAAAGCATTTTAGAATGTATTTTAACACATTAATTACGGCAATTAGATGACGGGATGTGTGCTGCAAGGCTGAGATCTTCCTACGCTGGTGTTTGGTACAATTTTCAATTCAGCAAGCGAAAACCAAAAGCCTTCGCTTTTTTCGTTCCACGCTAACTATTGACCTAGTTTTTCCAACTGACGGCAATGTTACCAACTGACAGTTTTCTGAGAACGAAGGGGTCTCTTCGTCTTCGGCAGGTCCCTGTCTTCGAGCCAGACTCGCAAAGCAGATGCCAAATTAGAACAACCCCTGATGCGAAGACAGCAGTTCACATTCGAATGAAGATCTCGCAGCAAGCGACATCAAAATCAGCACACTAGGATATCTCAATCTGTCCCACGTACCTACTCCGATTTCGGGCTGGTATTAGATACGCGAAAAGTGAAACATAAACAATGCAATTCATCGTGTTCGCGGCTTGTCAGTCACACTCAACACACAGGGAACTGCAAAGAGAGAGAAAAAAAGGCGGAAAAAAACAGTGGCGTTATGATAGCGTCTGAGGACGGCGTCAAGCTACAGACGCTGGCTGTCTGAAACACACAGACAATAGACTGCGTAAAAATTCTGGCCAATTTGCTGGAGAGTGAGTCGGACACACGTTCGGTCACGTCGGTCGGTGTTGCTGGCAACAAATAGCGGAAAAAGAAGAATAGAATTGGAATGAGAAGAAAAGCAGCACGTCGCACGGCGTCCAGGCCTGTCGGTGCCACTTCTACGTGCGTCTGAGGGCCGAGTGCATCCAGACGGTAGACCCGGCGGTCGACTTCTGCCATGCGACTGTTATCCGTCTTTTTTTTTTTCTTTTCTTTCTTTCATTTCGCTATACACATCGCCAGGTATATCCGGAAGTGTTACATGTGCCCGCTGGAATATAGAGTACCAGGCGTGACACTTGCCAACCACCCACACCATGGCAAAGCGAACGTATTCGGTTTCAGAGAAATCGAGCGACGGTTGCCGTACTCACATTCGAAAATCCTCAACAAACGAAACGGAGCGAATGTGGGCGAAGTGACGACTCAAGTGACTGGGTGACCAGTTTGCGAGATGTTCGTTAATTTACATAATAATTGCGGTCTAGCGTACTTATTTTACGTCTAGGCGACTGGCGAGAGTGTTTTAATTTCTGCAACATAATCGTCTTTCGCACGAATAGTGACACAGAATCACATACGGCCGTTGTCATCAGTTGCACGCTCATACACAGAAACGAATATAATGTCTCATGTCAGTAATCACTAGTCCACTGGTCCAGAGGAGGAGATGGGGTGCGATCAAATGAAGAAGCACCTCATTTCGTTGGATTTTGAAATAACTTAAATAAATCCGTGCCGTTCACTCGAGGGAATTAATTCGTTTTTAATAATTTTATTGCGTAAAAATGGATAAAAACTTTACAAGCGTTGTAATATTACAATTCATTCACGAACGACTTGGCCGATTCTCTCGCAGACTGAACTTTCTCTTAATTAATACGAGTGAAAATTTAATTCGTAAAACCCATAGCACGCGAGTTAATCGCCCGCAACATTTTCGCAAAATTATGTAGCGTTCAAATCGGAGTCGCAGAATAAGCGCCGCTCGGTATCCGCGTGCCATCTATTCGTCTTCTCGTCTTCCCTGTCACTTTGCGCGTCTGCTTGTCTCTGTCAGTTGGTCTCTCTATCTCTCTCGTTTGCAAGAAATCGAACCAATTATACACGAGCTAATTTACAATTTAGCGCCTGGCAAATTATCGTACACGTCTGCAAACTGATTTGAATTACGTTTTACGCTGACACGATGTGAGATGAGCGGATGGATGTGCAAGACCATTAGCACATCTGCTTCATCTGCGGCAGAAGACAGGATGAGCCATTATGTCTCGTTTTTCTTTCGCTCTCTCTCTCTCTCTCTCCCTCTCACTCTGTCTTTATGAACAAGTCATCTCATCACTAACGGGTTAATTTACCGAACTCGTACATCGGCTCTGTTTAAAACGCTACAGTAAATGAGACTGGAATTCGGTATATACCAGATTTAATAATACGAGAATGACTCGGAATTATTTAACGCTCCTTATAAGCGCGTCGCGAACGTGAATTGCCGGAGAAAAATTGCTCCAGTGATCTCATTTCTTTCTTTCATCTTTTCGCACGCGAGTAGATGAAAATGGTGTAGTAAGGTAAAAACTAATGACTTCGCGCCGTTTAGCCATGCAGAAGATGAGTATTTAAAATAACCGCCGATCAGTCCACCGAATGTACTTGTACTGAGGTAGTACGGGGAAAAAACCATTAATTACCTACCTACCCACCTGTTGGGGTAGTTCCCCAAACATATCAGATTTCGTAGTGGATAATTTGGGATTTTTACAATGCTAACGCGTTGCGTAAAAAGGTCCCTTGTGGTGATTTGAAATATTGAGTTGGCAAGTTCTTATCACTGACACTATGTTCGCAGAATGAAAGATGCAGAATCGTAATCCCCCAGGATCGGACAACTATGAACAAGCCACCTCAATTCTGTAGACCTTGATAAAGAGGCATCATACTCGAAAAAAAAATCCTAGATCATCACAAGGGACCTTTTCACGCAACGCGTCACCATCAAGATTTTAATATACATGGAGTACTGTACACATACTTACTGCTTATCTAACATGAGAACACTTGATGTGGCAGGGGAGCATAACCTATCCACTACCAAGGAAATGTTGACCACTACATGAATGGTAAGTAATTTCAACAATAATGTTGGCTGAACACTGCAGGGCCTGCAGATTCATCTGTATGTCATGGGAAAAGGATCTCTCGCTTCCGTACATCTAAGTTATCCGGACTTAGTATACCTATGCATTTCCTTGGTAGTGACCGAGCATTCTTTCGTAGTGGTCATAAATATGCAGGTTAGCACTACAATGAAAAGAAAACATGGTCACTCCGAAAGAAAAAGTTGACACTTATTAGTTTGTCTGACAGCAGCCACTAAGAGAGAGGGTAACCCTGAAAATCATTAGCAGTGTTGCTAGCAACTAGAATTTATATATATTGAGGACCTGACTTCCACAACGCACTTAGTCCAAAAAAACGAAATGTTGGGAAATCAAAAAAAAATATTCTGACTCGCGAACGATAAGTGGTAACACTGATTCAACTGCGTGGAGGGGAGAGGAGGGGCCAATGCTAATACCACCCAAGTATGAAGGTTGACGCGCGAACAGTCTTCGAGCAACGAGTGTGCAAAAGGTGGAAGTCGAGGACTTAGCTCGTTTTGGCAGATGTCATACTCGTGAAAGGTCAAAATTCGTACATCTTGACCTAGAAACTGTCGGAAATCGGAAGATACAGCTTGGAAACGACCGTTCCAGAGAACGAGGCACACGAGAATAATGCCTCCCTTCCCTCCACTCTTCAGACGTCCTTGTACCCCCGAACAGGAAAAAGCAAGTACGATTTACAATGAAATTTGAAAAAACATGTAACTCAGTATTATAAAAAAAGAACGAATAAAAGGTTTAGCTGGTACTAAGTCGTAATAAAATCGTGAAACCAACTCTGAAAGACGCCTTTTGACTTCCTCCACCAGATAGCGCTAAAAACTCGATTTCCGATTTTTTGAGTTAAGTGCGTTTTGGAAGTCAGGTCCTCAATTGCCTTCCCTCGAGTGACAGAATTTCCGTCACAGGTGTTCACTATGATGAAACTACGTGATTGTAAAGTATAACTTTTCTAAATAAATTTGTATTTCGCCTGCGATGAATACGCGTTGCCTGAAAATTTATCAATACAGGATAGTCACTTTTCTTCAATTATGAATTTCCCTTCCAAATCCACTTCTCAATTTTTTCTCAACGAGTAAGCCTTACTGGTTGGAAGTTCATTAATTAGTGTTGTCATGCAATTTTCTTTTTCCAATTTCTAGTACCGTAATTTTCTACCAATAGGTAGTTAACAAAAATCTTATATAGAACTAAGGATAGGTATTAGGTACCCACCATCAGGGGAAAATTTTTTTTATTCAAATTTTTATAGATAACCATTTGTACGTGATTCAAGTTCCAAAGAAAACAGAACCACGATACTTCTAAACCACGGAACTTTATTAAGAATTTATTTTTTGAACATTCCATGCCTTTTTTCTGACAAAAAATGCCCTGACTTTTCACTGATTTCCAGTTTTTCCAGAAAAGTGCCCATCCTGCTAATGTAAAGAACAAAATGTTGGTTGCAGATTGTTGAAGTGGCCTCAGACGGCAAGGCAGTGATGGGAATATTCATTATCCAGTCAAAATATTAACTTATCCTGATCAAATTTATGTTGTTTTTTCTCTTTTATTGAATAAGAAGTTGATTTGAACCACTTACAGTGTGAAACAGAGAGTGGTTACATCCACTACGGAAGAATATTTAGACTATTCTTTTCATTTTTTATCTGGAAAATGAATATATGCGGTATATTATGAAATGGATAGTACATAATTGAACCGACAAGAAAAATTATCATTCCAGCGCTCTTAGTTTTGGAAATAGTTGCCAATATGCACGGTATGTCCATGTTTGGAAAATCACCCAATAATTTTCATACAAAACGGATAGTAACACTGCCAGCGATTCTCAAAAATGCAGTCAAGAGGTACGTAAAGACGAGGGAGATACGTCCCTTGTCCCGCAGCAACACAAGACTGACACTCTCAATATTTTTTGCTCAAATATTGCACACATTGTTTTTAGGTCAAACGGCAACAAAATCGCCCTACCCATCGAAGAGATAACGAAAAAATATTATGGTCATTGTCACTCCACCCTATTATACATACATATAAGCAGTATGTATTTACATAACGGGTCTTATTGAATTGTCAGACTTTGTATTTATAGTTTAAATGAGTCATAATAAGTCCCCAAGTCGTCTACTCTTCCGTCTAAATAATAACAAAGATAAAACCTGAGGATAAGAGATAAGGCTTACACCAGTTCTTGGTAATACAAAAATAACTCAAAACTAGTTCCGCATGGTGACGTCATGCCTTATTTAGTCTACAAACAGTAGAGACAAGAATGCGAAATAGGCAATAATAAATTCAGCTCAATGAAAAGTGATTGATAACGTTTACTTAATATCAGGTACCTTTCTTTCTGAAAAACAAAATTGTTGGAGTTTTGATTTTGGCATTCTCCCCCCACGTCCAGACTCCTATATCAGTTGATTTCTGTCGAATATTATCTGACATCAAGATATCAGTTGTTATCTGCAATAATCGAAAGAAAATTGGCCGATATGGAGCGATGCGGAATGACAAAATGCGAGCTCCGTAAGATCTGAATTCCATGAAATTTGAACTCTACAGGGTACATGCCAGGCAAAGACCTTAAGAATATGAAAACAACAAACAAACAGCAAATAGGTTCCGGAAAAAGCGAATAAAAATAACTGATAACAAAAGTAAATGCTCGCGCTCTGTACTTGCATCCTTTATACTTGGAAAATAACAGAATTTACGTGAAAACAAATCATGATTCTTTTTCAAGTCAAAAAAGGAAAACGTTAGGCAAAAATTCTAAGCAAACATTGAAGAAAAAATTTAAAAAGAGTAATATTTATTCGCACGGGACAGAAAAAAGAGCGTTCGCACTCAGAAAACGACAAATGTAAAGAAAATCAAACGCACGCGATTTCCATTAAAAATGCACGCAAAATACCGCACATGAATTTTAATTGTCGGAACGGTACGTTGTTGCATGTACTGACTCATGGTGAAGGGGCTGGGGATGATTAAAGCACCCAAAATCCCAACTCAAATTAAATCCAAAACTTTCAGCTGACGGATTATTCACCAAAAACTGAGAATATTTTGCTATCCGTAAATTTTGAACCATAACTTCCAATTTTTTATTTTGGCTGTGGGGGAGGGGGAAAGAGGTTATTCTGGGTTACACAATAATATTCGCAATTCATTAGATAGAACAATTACCATCTTTTGAATGGGAAAAGCATAGAAATGTGTTCATTGTTGTGAATGTTACCATCCCTGTTACACTTTTTTTTTTAAATGTTTGTTTCGAGTTGTTCTTCCTGAAGTGGTATTATTATTCAGAAAGAATGAGCGTATATGTTAATCAGTTCAATTTGCTGACAGTGACTTCACCTTTCCAAAAGGGATAACGTAAAGTTTTGTTACCAGGATTTTCAGACCATTGTCCTGGCGCAAAGATACGCATTTATATACTTTCCAGCCCATGAATGGCAATATTAGTTCATTTTAATTCCCCTAAACACGATCTAAGGGCCAGATCGTAGTCACTGGCGCATCTTATAGCACAATTTTCAAAAATTCGAAGAGGAAATTTCTGAAGCTGGCGTTCCATTTTTTTCCTTACTGTGTTTCATTTTCTCCTCGTGTTCAATGCTTTCCTTCCGCATTGTTGCAATTTCTGTCGCGTGTCGAAAAATCGTACCCATTTAAAAATATTGGTTACGTGGAAAAGTCGATACAAAATAAAAGGTTTATGAATTAGATTGAATGAGAAGAAATAGAAGAGAAAAAAGGAAAAAAAAGTAGAAGTTCTACTATGAAAAAACGCAAAATGACAGAAGGAAAGAAAAAACGAAATAAGCCCCTAGATATAGTACAAAGATTCTAAGAAGTCTTAAGAGAGTCTGAAACTCTAAAATAATCTAGAATAATTTTAAAGAGTATTACGGAGTCTTAAAAACAAGTCACTGAAGTTTCTTAAATATATTTAAACCGTCTCAGCGAGTTTCAAGCACGTCTTCAAGGGTCTATCCGAGTCCTGAAGTGCCTGACACACGTCTACGAAAATTTCAAGCGAACCTTAAGAATTCCTATCGAGTCTGTTCGATAATTTTCGACGTACATGGTCGTTGTAGTGAGATATCGGACTGTTAGAAACTATTTCGTTTTTGATTCTTTCTTTCTTTATAAGGAACTAACTCTTGAAGTCGTTATTCACTAAAGAATGATCTCAAAATCAGAAGATTCTTCTTACATCACACCGCCGATACTACCTCGAGTTTCGCTTATGGAATAACACTTTTGATAAGTAAGAGCTTTCCAGATGAACTATTTTGTGTCAAGTTTGGCTGTTGTTTTTCGAGACATTCTGCGAATCTGTATAGACATTTATCGTTCCAGAACTGTCCCTTATTCTTCCAGAAGACTCGACACGTTCAAGACGTATTGAGGGCCAAGCTACTCGATACTCCCAAGGCAAGCTCAATGTACTACACGCGAGTGGTTATTACTAATTTGGACTATTACTGAAATTCGTTCTAACATCGAACAACCAAGTACGTCGCAAAACAAGAGTCTATTATCGAGTATTCGAAGTTTTACTGGACAGCTGTGTACAAAACAAAAAGCGGCCACAATAACCACAGACATTCTCGTAACACCTTTTATCTTTTCCTTGTTAACGATAATACGTACTAGGTAGTACAGACAATTTATACGAAATATTCAACACGCGGACAACGAAAATACTACGTTTGAAAGAATTTGACCAGAGTGAACGTCGAGGTGAGGGCAGATCGAATATTATATGGACATATGTACTACATCCACCGGACAAATTTTCTGCTGGTACAAAGTATTTCCAAGATCAAGCCAGCTTAGTGTCTACAGGGACGTACCGATAAGGGGGCAGAGGGGGAAACTTACCCCCCCCAATGAGAATTTTTCACTCAGCAGTTGGGAAAATTTACCATTTTAGTTAGGCTAGTTGGGAAAATCCAACAAGTTTAAAAGTTAAAAGGAGGTTTTTATTTATTTATTTTTTTTAGCTTTGATACTTGAGAATTGAGTTGAGAAGTTGGGAAAACCCAAGAAGTCAAAAAGTTTTTCTACTTTTGCTATGGTACTTGAGAATCTTGGGAAAAATCCAACAGGTCAAGTTTTTTTTTTTTTTTTTTTTTTGCGCTTTGATACTTGGGAATATCAAGCTGAGTCAGCTGGGACTTTCACAAATTTACGCCCCCCCCCCCGGAAAAACTCTTCGGTATGTCTCTGAGTGTCTACGATTGAGCGACATTTTCCAGGTTTTGCCTCAGTTTCACAGCATGTTCAGCGAGTCAACCAGCAGAAAAAGGGAATAGTAGTCTATTAGCATGATTCTTTTCCACCCAACAAGAACACACTGGTAAAAAGGCAGCTGATGCATATCGCAGAGGGACGGGAGATCGGTGGTAGTAATATTCCTTCCAAGGGTAAAGAGGCAAAACTGATCTGGAAAACACGTACGGTGATTAGCGCTTATGAAACCAGGACCACACAGAGCTTTTGTGGGACGTGGGCAAATATATTTTTGGGACCGACATTTTTTGGAACCTTATTCGAGACATACCGTAAAATGGGGTAACCTCGACTTTGCGGGGCAATATTGATAATTACAGCTTTACTTAGACGTCGTCTTCTAGTGGGGAAATAAGGAACTATTTGGAGGGTTTAATAGCCGAGTTATAACAGAAGGTTCGTGTTTGAGAGTGGTGAACTTTGTCATTTTTCGAAGTTTCAAGAAGTTGATCAGTACATCATTCATGGCACCCTGTTAAGTGATTAAGTGACGTTATAATATTATTATTTCTAGGTTCAACAGCTACCATTTTAAGCGAAATCATTTTAGTGGGAAAATGCTCAGTTTCTGAGGTATTAAACTTTTTTTTCTGATAGAGCAATTTTGATCACGCGATTAACAGGTACTATGCTGATCAGCTGATAATGATATGAGCGGTGCAGCACTGCAGCTTCATCGAGGAGATTTTACATCACATCTAGTGCGCGCGCGAACCACGCACTAGAGAGACGATAATCGGGCGATCAAACTGTGTAGTACAATAGAGCCTCGAGCAAGGACAGGAGTCAAAGGGGTAAGACGCGTGCGAGCTGCTACTGCAAAATGCACATAAATTCTGAGTTAGCCAGAAACTTTTCCAACTTTCTGTTGACCGATATAGCCAAACTTTGGTATTTCAGTTAGATTCGTGATGTCGATTCATGTTCTAATGGAAAATGTGGGGCAATCTGGGGTAACTTTGATCATTCCATTAGGCGCTCCTACAGAAGTACATTACGAACTAAACTATTCGTTCTTGCGGCTATTAGTAGCTTGTAATAACTAATATCCAAAGTCGGAAGTCCCCCCCCCCCAACCTTTAGCTCGTTGGGAGAGACAGTAATATGGTAAAAGGTATCAAAGTTACCCCGTTTTACCGCATTTTAAAGGTTTCCTTTTGTATTTTAAGGGGCTTCTCTACTCGAAAGGCCTGGGGTAAGTTGCCCTATTTCCCCTCTCTCTGTGTAGCCATGCATGAAACTGATCCGAAATAACAGTTTAGAATTACTTTCAATTTCGGTAGACGGTCTTATAAGACTGTTCGAATTATCTCATCTGGTTGAATAGATTTTGTCTGAATATCAGATCAGCAGTGGCGTAACCAGGATTTTCCCAAAGGGGATGGGGAAAAAGTAAGATTTTCGAGGAAAAAAAAAGTTGAAAATTGAGGTATTTTTTAAAAATCACCGATATTAGAGTACTATTTTATAAAAATGAAGTAAGAGATTCCAGCTCGAGCAAAATTTTTTTTGAAAAAACGTGTTTTAACGGCGAAAAATTGCTCATTTATGCATATTTTACATTCAATTTCAGGTGCCTTGGGGGCATTCACCCCCTTCACCTCCCCATGGCACGCCACTACAGATCAGGAAGTAATATTGTCAGGTTCAATGATTATCTCGTAGAATAGGTAGCCATTTTTTGTTGGAATGATTTTCCTTGACTTCCCGGTTGTCCAGACCAATTTTTCAAATTTTCCCCAGAGATTTTTTCAGCTAGTATCGTACACAACCTTGAAGATACTATTTAGGATCAAATCTGAATTGTATACATGTTATTGTTAATGTCTTAAAAGCAGATAATGTTTACAGTAACTAGAGAATGTATACAATAACGTGCTGTTTTAGGCAAAGTACCAAATTCGAAAAATCCTTTCAACTAGATATTGTGTATGTGGCTATTGAGGGGGTTTGTATGAGATGAGTTTAGTCGGCGCCGTAGCGAACGCATATGAAATCAAAATAGACGAGAGCGCGTAGAAGACGCATGTACTGAACGACAGAAAAAACAGAGAGCTAGTAGAAACAAAGCTGTAAGCGAACTGTATTCAACTAAAAAACTAATGGTCCAGCCTGGCCATCGAAGGAAGGAAGAAAATACAACGAAAGGGCAATGAGTAAGAAGAATTCGCATATTTATGTTCCACCAGGAGCGCTAATGTCAAAGACGAAAATATGATACGTGTACATTACACCATAAGAACGTGTACTCATAAAAGTGTTGCTCGCGGCTTTTATATTGATTTTTATGAAAAAAATGCTAAGAACAAAAATTGTAGCCCTTTTCATTTACTATCAGATGAGCTTAATTTTGGATTTTTTGGATAACTTTTCTCATCATCGTACACCCATGTTATGTTTTCGTCCAAATCCACCAATCAGTGAACAGTATATGTTGTTTTCGGTAACAGTCACCTGGAGCGACTACTTTGCATACATACGCGAATACGGTATTGAAAAAGACACGTACGGGATGTAACTACAGAAATGCAGGAGGCAAAGGTGTTTTGTGAGACGTTCCAGGAAGTGACCAGGCAGGACGATTACACGATACATACATTGTAAATTTGCGAGGAGAGGATCGCCGCATACAGAATGACTAGACAACGTACGCACATAATTCCCTTAAATTATCTGCATTACCTGCTCCGGCTGCTGTAAGACATGAACGGTAACATATATGCTTTAATTCTCGTTACTCTCAAAAGGTTTCATGACTTTGATTAGAATTATAGCAATTCCCTGACTTTTCAAACTGACAAAATTCCCTGGTTTGCCATGAAGTGGCTACCCAGTAGAACAAACAGATAACTCTTAACACGTTCAATACCAGCGAAGCAATGGTCTTTATCTTGAATACACCCAAGCAAACAGACATCAAAAATATTCCACCGAATATTTTGAACCTGAACGCGACACCTGTCAACCAAGCACTTCTTCCACTCCATAAGCGTATCTCAAATCCAAAACTAAAAATTCTCATCAGCTAATTTCAGTTTGAAACTGGTAATCGCAGGTATGTATTTCAGCAACTAATCCAAGACCTAGACATTCTCCGTCGCAACTCTCAATTCAAAACGAGTAATCGCAGACATTTCAGCATCTATGTGCAGCGCTTCTCAACAAATTGAAACCTTTCCCTCCTCTCTCCAGGAACAGTGTTGTTAATCACATTTTACTAATATCGACCGACAACTTCCCTGGCGATGACTACCTCATTCCACTACCTTTTAGTAGAATATTGAAAAGCAAATTTTTTATTACCTCAATGCTAACGTCCAACCCACAACACAGGGTCCATTCGCTGTCTCCGCAGCATCGAATATGGCGAATTTTCGAACACCAAGTCGCCGCGCAGCCAGCCAATTAAAAGTTCAAAATCTCAATCGTGAGCAAAAGGCTCGCCACAATAAAGTCTCAATGATGGTTTTCGGGAACAGAGAAACGGTTTTCAGTTTGTGTGCTTGTTTCCGAGCAATGTATACAAGGTGTCCTAGTCACGGTATTCGAACGAGAACTCACACTTTTCGACTGTCGAGTGACTTTCGACTAGCCAGCCGAATTTTCATTTACGCCGAACTACCAGTCACTCGGTCGCCATTTCGCTGAACGATGACGCGCGTGTTTGCCGTAATCAGCTGTTCAGCGGACAACACAGATAAGCGTCGATTGAATTCGGGCAAATAAATGCATACGCCGGAATAAATTCTCTGCTTCTGTATACTCGGCGAATCACGAATGCAGAACTCAAACATACATACATACGTGTTCTATCAACTTCATTGTCAAGGAGAAAGGAAAATCGGGAGAAAAGAAAGAAAGAAAAAAGACGCGTACGCTCGCTATCGCCCGAGTAAATGTATTATTTATGTCAACGTTCATTTTCGCTACACACATCGATTCGTGCCAAGGTACCACCGCACCGCTCCCTCCTGCTCGTTCACATCGGTGAAAACGTACGAGGAAAAACAATAAACAAGTTTTTCCCATTCGATGTCATAAGTTACGAGGAAAATGCATATTCGATGTCCGAATCGCAATCGCTATGCTATTCGTCAGCGTCAATTTTATGCAAACGCTCGCGGTCACCGAGTGCCATTCATGGTAAATTAACCAGTGTAGTGGCAACACATTATCGCTTCCGCACTCACGATACATCAGGGCTACCAACAGTGAGCTAATACACTTTCATGGCGTGAATTTTTACACTAGCCGACTAGCCGACCATCGCTTCACTCGAGTCGACTCCCAGCCAGCCCCCCCCCCCGGCCCACAGCTCAAAGCGCCACACTGTCTACATAACACAACACAACAATTCGAAATTTTTCAAAAAACAATGGCATGAGAATGCATGATTCTATATGTATTTTCAACGAGGAATTTAATGCCGATGTTAATTTTTTGATTATAGTTCATTGTTTTTTCCTATCATGCAAATTTTAGCTGAAAATTAATTTTCATGAAATTTTGCTATAAATTCCATGGCGGTGTTACTAACTGCATAACGACTCACACAATATCTTTATTGATTTTTTTGGAATTTTCAGATGTGCTATTGCTATGAAGTTGTGGAATTTGTCTTAAGCATGATATCTTTTGAACATACTGTACTTCAAAATTATTTCCGTACTTCGTGAAACTTACAGCCGAAGCAAGTAGTTTCAAAATTCCCAGGTCTGACCTTTGGATACTCGAAAATTTTGTTGATTTGTGTTCGGCTTCGTCGAAATGCCATTGTCCTCCTAGTTTATTCCTTTTCAGCTGTCAATTAGTTGCGTTATTTGGTAAGCAATTTGGTTTTTTGTTACTCAAAAGAGAATTAGACTCATTGTCTTCGCCGTCATTATACCTGCCGCTTCATGGATTTTGGAAAGTTTATTTACAATTATACTTGTCCAGTTTTTTTTTTTTTTAACGACTTATGTACGGGTCTCGAGTTGGAAGGTTGTTATCCCCACTATTCTGCTAGCTCCATAATCAAAGCCAATGAGAAAGGAGGTGAATTTTGGGGGCTCGGTTACTCGAGAGATTTCAAATTTGATCGCCACCAGATATGATTCAGAAATTCTTGAGAGGTGCAGCATGCAAGTCATGTGTAAATGTAAATGTTCATATGTCGCGTGCATTTCGGATCCGATATATGTGTATAATATGTTCGTGTTCAAGTAATATGTGTAAATGTTCGCGTTCAAATGATGTGCCTTTTGGACTGGATACGCCTGGATATTTGAATTTGCTGAGTTGTGATGAAGTGCAGTCATGCTGATGTTTCCTGTCTGAGTAAGTGTTTCCATTTACATGATTGCTTGTCTGTAATTTGACTGTTATATTTGGTTGAGTGTATGTTCGCTGTACGCGGTTGCTGATCATATTCCTGTCTCCATCATCCTAGTGATGTTCCTAAGTTAGGTACTCGACGGTGGTTACTAAGCTCATTTGCAAACCATTTTTAGATTATCTGATTCACTTACACTGGTTTCCATATCTGGGTCATTCTGGGATAGGGGGGAGGTCAGTTTTTGAATCACACGGTTATAGGATATGTTACAAGTCCCAATCCCACCTCTTGTCCTCTTTAAGAATCCTGAGTCCTGAGATAATTCCAGTAGCAACAACTGTTGTTAAAACTCCTGTAGCGGGATAATTTCAACAGCTTACTGGTGCCAGTAGCGATAACTGCTGGTTGAAAGTCCTGTAATGGGATGATTTCCAACAAGCTACTGGTAGAAAATCTCAGAATGATTCCAGTTATGATCTGATCTGTGCTCCTTAAAAGCCTCTTTAGGCCGCTGGAAAGTCTCAAAACGATTCCAGTAGCAACTACTGTTGGTTGAAAGACCTGTAATGGGATGATTCCAGCAAGCTACTGGCAGAAAGTTTCATGGGACGATTCCGGCTGTGATCTGTGTTCCTTACAATCTTTCTCATGCTAAAGTCCTGGGACGATTCTAGTAGCAACCATTGTTGGTTGAAAGTTCCATTATGGAATGATTCCAACAAGCTATTGGCAGAAAGTCTCATTATAGGATGATTCCAGTCGCAATCCAGTCTGTTCATTTGAATCCATCTCGTGATCAAATCCTTGTATTCCTTCTCCAGCTGGTAAAAGTACTGTGGAAGGGTTTTAAAATAATTTTGTCAATAAAGCAAAAGTTTCTTTGGCCGGTATAGGCCAATGGTGCCCCAATGATACATAATTCACTTTTGGTTTAGATATACTATAATTTTTGTTTCGATATACTATAATTTTTATTTTTCAACTTGGGATGGTAGGTGAGTTTTCACCTATATTAGTGGGTACTAACTTTGGGTTGATGATGCTCCAACAATGTATGTATAATTTGCTTTTAGTGAGACATATATGATTTTTATTTTACGGCTTGGGAATGTAAAGGGGAATCCATGTTAGTGGGTTATCAACACTGGGCCGATGATTCCCCACAATACATAATTTACTTTTAGTTTAGATGTACTATAATGTTTATTTTTAAACTTGGAATTATGATTACATACTATAGAAATTTTATTAGGATTATTATTTTACTATTGTATCTTTTAAAGACCCTCTCGGAGTAGAGATTTTCGATTTAGCTCCCGCGCATCACTATAATATACATATTTCAATATAATTGGCTTGCGGTATTTTTACTTGCGTCAAGTCATTTTAACACCTTATCAGTCTTTAGGTAATCACGAGCTATCGATAATATGTCGATAGAAATATTGTTCATATTCTGTATATTTATTATGAAGTATTTGTTATTACTACTCAGCACTATTACGATTAAGTATAGTTCTCAATGCCCCTCATTAGGTAGTAATATCAAACACTTTTTGTAGTGTATTTTTCGTAAATATATCTATTCAATCTAAAATTTATTTTTATTTACATACAGCGCTGTTTGAAAAAGGTGAAAGGTAACCGTTTACAGTTCGGGTTCGGGCTAATTACAAAATGAACGTACAAAGATTCGGTTGAGAAGAAATTGGCATCTATATGTACGGTTACCTCGGAGAATCGTCTCCTGAGGGGCTAAATGTCCCCCCAATAATGTTTTTCCATTGATTTTTTTTTTAAATTTCGTCTTCAGCAAACAGAAGTGATGCAAATGTGCCCCCTTTTTTCAACCAGTGTATACCAGTTGCGAAACTCAGTCATGACATTTAGGACTCACGTTTGAGAATTAACGCAGTTGGGTGTTGGAGTATTTATATGGATGTTAAAGTAAAGACTAGTGACCCCGAAAAGTTGTGCGTTTTGGTACCCATATTGTATTTCAAGGTATTTTGATTGTCAGCTCCCTCTTATGATACTATAATCCGCAAACTAGGATCAATAACATGTCAACAATAAGCTTAAGATTTTTTTCGTACAACTTAGCTGAAAGGTTGAAATTTTCAGAACACGTTCCCAGAGTTCAGAAAAGGTTTCGAATGAATTGGAAATGACCATCAATATTATCCGATTGAGTTGTCATTACTTGAATAAAAAAACACGTTTCTTTTACAGAGGGTCCCTCTAAAATTTGGAATAATCTTGCCCTCTCCTCTTCCTTGGGAAAGAAGTTTGGCAGCACCCATAATATAACTGATCATTTGAAAAAATGTTTACGAGATAGTTTACGGGTTCTGTTTGCTTTCTTCAGATAGGTTATGGAAGGATATGATGCTCATTAAGAAAAGTAAACGAATTTGCCGATGCTTTTTTTGCTTCTTTATACCTGACTCAGATCATGGTTTTTGGCACGGGGCCTGCCTGGCACGTTAGATGTAGAGAACCAGAAATGTGCTGGCTGGCTTCAGAATCCTGTTCTTGGCTGTTCATTTTCTATTTTTTTCGGCGAGAAGGAAAGAAGAGGGTTCCTCCAGTTCAATGAGACAGGTGATGCCTGTCTAATGTCTATCTAATCGGTGGAATACTTGACTTGTCTTTTTCTTTATATCCCTTTCATCAGTCTCGCTGGTTGTCAGTCTCTCAGTTTGATTAGATTTTGTACCAACAGATCTGCTTTCAAATTTTCTGGGCGAGCACTTGACTTATCAATGGGGAGGGGGGGTTGTCAGCTTTTTAGTATACAAAGTAACGACTATTTAGAATTTAGATCATTCAACCACTACGCTGGCATTCAACTCCACCGTCACCCTGTCCACGAAGGGCAAACTGTTTGTTTCATCCACACATCAAACTCCCTCGTCGGCGAAAAAAAGAAATGCATTACCTGTGCCGTTGCAGCAAACAGATTTCGTTGCCGACGCGTTAACGGCGGTGACTTTTTCGCAGTCGGCGGTCGATTTACGGAGAGCGTCGTTCTTCAGTCGCGCATGATGTGGAAAGGTCAAACGCGATCCGGCTTTCTTCTTTCTGGGGCTGGACGTGACCGTGCTTTGCGGCGAAGAACCGGAGGATGAACGCTTTTTATTGGTCGGCGGTGGGGTCGCTCCCGTCATCGCGATCGATGTCGTCGGTGTCGTCATTTTTGGCGGCGCCGGCGGCGGAGGCTTCTCAGCCACCGACTTAGCCGCATTCTTAATCTTCGCCAATACCTTCGGACTCGGAGACCGTGATTCTGAAACAGCAAAGCGACATGCTTTAGAGAATACACCAAAGATTATCGAGGTAGTTGAAAATCTACGAGATCGAGGCGGTTCCAAGGACGTCTTGCGATGGGTCGGGATGACAGAATATCGGCACGGGTCCTAATCGTTGCCAAATCACGAGTTCCGCTGAAATCGGGAAATGCGACTCACAGTCTAGTGCTGCTGCCAGGGGCAGATTGGCTATACAAGTTACCGGGGGATTCCTCGGGCCGGGATTTGACGCCGGGGCAGGTCAGGCGAGGAAGAGGAAACATAGTAGGGCAGTTGGGCCGATGCAATGGCACTTTCTCGATAGTTATTCAAATCCTAATCTGGCCCTCGCTGCCACATCAAATTGTGAAGGGGACATACGACATCAGTGCATTTTCTTCATGCATTCTAGTCGCAGGTAAACGGAACTTCGTCAGCCGGCAAGTTTCCTGCACACCTGAATTCGGCCACTACATTCACATCCGTTCGACGTCGAGTAAATTTGGCGCCGTATTTCGATCGAATGTAATCATGTAACCCGTTTGCCAGACGAGTGCATCGAAAACGAAACCAGCTGTTCGTGATGGCCCCATGCACACGCAGGAAGAGCAGAGAAAGAAACCAGCTGATTCACTTTCGGTCTTTCACTTTCTAAGTACATACATGTAAACGTTCCGAAAAAGATGCGAAACGGCGATTAGTCACTTTTCCAATAAAACCTGATCATATACGAACGTCGACAACTCCCACAAGTCTGAATAATGATAGTGATCGAGTTGGCACGTCGGGACATTAATGACAAAAATAAAATGAACGTAGTACTCCGAATGAGTACACACACATAATAGGTTATCTTTGTTTACTCGAATCGATAATCCCGGTAATTCCACTTGACGAGGATCACACCTTACTTTGAAATTCGACAATAATTGAACGAGACAGTAAGATAATTAATTTAATTAGCGGGGGCAGGGGAGAGGCGAGGAGGCGACTCGTACGAGCATTGCGCTGGCGCAGAGGAAGAAGCACTTCATACGCTGCAACTGTCTACCGTGAACGATAAGCGTAGTAAATGATGAATGACATTCAGCGGAAAGGTAATAACGATATTTCGAAGACCATTTTAGTCATAGTATAGTCATAGTACACGGACAAGGTCATAACCTCCACGATATTAGAATAAATTGGTAAATATACGATAGATAATACTTGCCTTGTCTCGTTCTCTCTCGCTCTTTTTTCTCGTTATCAGGTGTAACAACGCGATGCTATGTAGAATTCTCTTGAAAAGGGCAATAACGAGGTAATTTCCTACACATGAAGACGTTTCCCAACGTGATTTATTCGTCATAAGAGATATAAGAGGCTTACGATTTGAGTGAAACACACACGTGACCACTTAAAATCGCGGAATTTCGTGTCCTTGACGCATGATGTTCCTCCTTGAAGAAACACACAACACGGTAACAAAATAAAGAAGTGATAAGACTCGTTCAGACGGTATATTAAAACTTATTTAGACTACTGTCAGACTAGAAATGGTCTACTGAGTATGCTAAAACTTGGACTACATCAAGACCCGGTGAACCAGCAGAGATTCATTAAGACTTATTAAGAATTATTAAGACTACGTAAATTAGCTAAATATTCATCCATTCGTTAACAGTGGTGGCGAGACGGGGGCTAAGGAATATATTGCCCCATACAAAAAAGTTAAAGGTACACAATATTATTCGAATCCCCACCTCCATCTAATGAAAAAAATACTAATACATAAACGTAAACTAGTTTCAAGTTGATGAAAAGGCGCTTCAACCGTTTTCAGAAACGAGATACATAAATTTTTTTCACTAATCCAGTGTGAGAATCAACTTTTCTTTCCTAGTTGAAAAAATGGATTAGTGATTTTAAAACGTGGCAAAATATCTAGATTTTCACAGAACAGTAAATGAAGTATACAGTGCTCTCAAACTAAAAGGCTGATAAAAATACCATCATCAATGTAAGAGAATAGAGACAGGGGTACAAGTGACAGTACACAAACTAGCTTCACTACACTAAAATAACCACCAGATAAGTGTGTAGTCCAATTCATGTTGCATCGGATTCGACTTTCCTACCGATTTATCTTTCAACTAACTGGGCAAGCACTGAATATGCAACACCCCCCCCCTCCCCGCCTGACAGTGAGGGGTGGCAGAGAACGAAGTACAGACATCAATATGGATACGTTTACAATAAGAAGAAAAAAATCTTACAACTAATACGAAACAAGATAAGACATAACCACGGGAAGGAAAATATGAAATTTAGATTTGAACTGAACTGTACTTAGCCAGATAAGCCGCTAAACATTCTTGCCCGCCCATCTTCACGTATAAGTCTCCACCGCACACCTCTCTTTCCTTAATTTGCCTTCAACCCGAGCCCTGGAATCCGCCTTTTCGAGCATTACTTCAGAGACGTCGGGGAAGTTGTTAAGGGCTGCCTCAGCCATCTTCCCTTCTGGCCAAAAAACCGGCCTAGGTCGAAATCTGGCAAGTTGTTATGTGGGCTCGAACCCGGGACCTCCGAAATCCAAGACCAACGCACTATCCACTCGGCCAACCAGGCCCCCTCCCCCACTGCACACCTCCAACTTAGTCTGGACTCTGCAGCTCTAGACCAGAGGGATCCGAAGTTTTTACACATCAGATCCTTCCATCTAACAGGAGGACGCCCTCTTTTCCTTTTCAGGCCACGAGGAGTTTAGTTTATTAGTCTCTTCGTCCAGATGTCATAAACCCTCACCAAGTGCCCCTCGTACCCGAGCCCAAGCCGAACCAAGGAGAGGCTAATTTTCTTTGTTCTTCTTCACTTCCTGATTTCAACGAAAATAATTTTACCACGTATTCTAATATTCCGAATACTTCTCAACATTCTGGTAAATGTCGTCTCGAGTCATTTGCCTGTCGACTGGTTGAGGCCCAGGTCTGTGCTCCGTAGAACAGCGTAGGTACCATACAGGATTCCAGAATACTGTTTTTCGTTGATATTGACATTTTACTTTTTAAGATATGCTTGTGCGACCAAAAATTTTCCCATGCATTTGCTATGCGAATGCTAATTTTTTTCCCGACCTATTAAACTGCTACGCACACATATTATTAGTTTTAAAAATTGTTTCTTCATTATTCACATGCATCTTCATTGAAACAGAAATTCCAATTTCTTATTTTGAAAACTTGAAAATGACATTTGAGTACGAATTTGGCGAAACGAGGCGAAGCCGAGGGAAGTAGATCGTAAGAGAAGTCATTTTTCACTAATTTGCAAGAGTGGCATATGATATTTCACTACACAAAGGGTGGATAGAAATCTAGAAAAGGGTGGAAAACCAGAAGACAGTGGCAAAAGTGGCCCACAATTCAAAATAATGAAAAGGGTTAGTAGGAAATGATAAACCTTTATTGATTAGAGGTACATTACAGAACAGGAATGTGTTTCCCACGGGCTTCGCCCTCGTTCCGAATGTACCCCCGGGGTTGTTTCTGAGACTACTTCAAACTCTTATTCAGTTCTTGGATCATTTCTCCCAGCTCAACCAGTGATTCTGATATAAGAACTATATCGTCTGCAAACCTCAGGTTCGGAACTTTGATTCCGTTGATATTTAAGCTTTTGTTTTTCCATTATAGCTGTCTGAAAACTTCCTCTAGGGCCATGTTAAAAAGACTAGGTGAAGCGGGTCCCCTTGACGAACCCACTTTCTTATTCCGAAGTATTCTCCCGTTTTGTCTGTAATGATACGACTTTCCGGGCCTAAATACATTTCTTCTCTTATTTTAGTAATTTGGTAAGGGACTCTCTGATTTTTTAGTGCTCGTATCATGTACTGGTGATTCAAAGAATCAAACGTAGTCGATGAATGCCAAGCTTATATTCAGATTGGATTCCAAGGATTTTTCTAAAATTTGGTTTATAGTGTGAAAATGATCTAATGTAGAGTAGTTCTTCCTAAATCGTGCCTGGTTTGGGGGTTGCTGAAGTTCCAAGTAGTTTTTTATTCTCATTTCCACGAGTTTGGAGAAGATTTTCGAGATTGTTGGAGACAAACTGATCGGTCTGTAATTTCCAATTTGATGTCTATTTCCTTTTTTGAATATTAGAATTACATCAGAAAGTTTCCATGCTTTTGGTATTTCCCCAGAGAACCAAATTTTGTTAAAGAGAGAGGTGATTGCCTCGATCATCTTCTCACCTCCGTAAATAATGTGTTCGTTTTTTATTCCATCGGTACCTGGCGCTTTATTTTTTTTTCTTCAGATTTTTAACCATGGCTTTTATTTTTGAAGTTAGAAATAAAGGTTCCGGTTCGCGTATCTCAGTGGGTAAGCTGTTCAGAAATTTACTGTCATTTTTTGTTTCACAAGAATACAGGTCCTCGTAGAAGTCAGATGCTATTTTGTTTATTTCGTACCGATCATAGGTTCTATTTCCTTTGTTGTCTAGTAGATACGTGGTTAGTTGTGACTCAAGAGTCAAGTTCCTATCTAGTTTTTTCATATTTTTTTGTGTCCTCTAAGGTTTACCCTATAAAACAATCTTTCGACGCCGTCGTTCGTAGAGACTGTGTGTCAGAATTCTAACGTCTGAAACTGCAACACTCAAAATTTACAGTGTTTTTTAATAATATTTCGTACTTGTCTCTGCTACTGAACGTTGGAATTCGAAAATTTATAGTACCTAAAAGTTCACTATCCTTGACTCTTTCATTAATAATGTCCAGCACAAGAATAACATAGCCTCAAACTCCTGCAATAGTTCAGTATATTTCAGCTTGTACGGGTATCATGTAAACAGATCATGATATAAATATTTCAAACACGTTTGTTGGATGTTTTTTCAATTTTATCTTTACCGTGTGGCTCCTAGAATAATTGCGCTAAATTCCAAAATTGGTCTTACCAAAGCAAAAAATAATAGTTTCTTAGTTTCATATTTCTTGTAATTAACGGTGTTGCTTTTGATAAAATCGGGTATTCTTTTACATTTCAAAAAATCTTTCGGCAATGAACAGAAAGCAACATAAACCTTAAATCTTGGCTCCTGAACTTCAACTGATGGGCTCTTTTTTCTTCTACAAAAGTCTAATTAAATATAGAGAACAAGCGGAATTCTGATTCTTGGTAATATACTTTGTTGTCTGATCGCTGTGTTGAAAGAAATACACTTATTCATAAATGAGAGAAAACCTTTCAGAAGTAAACTATATTCATACGTACGTATGAGCATACTCCTATTTAGTTACCTAATCAAGATGACGAGAGAAACTTATCTGTGAAACAGTACCTTCAGAGGTAAAGCAAGCCAACTGGGGCCTTTGTACGCGTTGTATCAGATTATCTAATCATTTATTTGCTGGGACAGATGAGCTAATAGGTAGACGGCTGGAAGGTTCCCTGATAGATTTCCTTCTCTTCCTTGCAGCTTGGTATCAACAGTCCATGTGCATACTTTATGAGTCATTTACTGATTGAACTATTCCATACTAAATCAAGTTTATTATTCATGAATTCTTTTCGAAAAATCGATAACTTGTGACTTAGTTTCTTTCTCGCAGAACCTAATCCGGATGTTACAGCATAAATATTCACATTCTATGAACTGATTTTCAAATATTTCTGAGTGCGCATCAACGTGATCCGTGGCTGCGGTTCAAAAAATGACAAGAGAAACAGTCGAAGTGAACTACTTACAAAAAACATAATACCATCGTTTATTCGTTATCGTTATCGACTATTGAACCGCAGAATGATATAACGCAATATAAGATAAAAGAAGACAAAATATAATGATATCATTTCAAGAAGATTTTCTATACGTCCTTTCAAAACTAGGAACAGGCTGTGTGTAGTCAATACACATTTTCCTTCAATTATCAAGTATGATGTATGTACTTTCAATGTGATAATCATGGCTAATTTCTCGATGAAATCAGTATCACATTGCACACCAACTGCGACCGCTACTATGAAGTTCAATTTTAGATATAATATTGACTCGAAGAAGGGCATACATGTGAAGCTGAAAAATCGTATGGAAATTTATCGTTCGAGTTTCAGAGTCTACGGGTACTGTTATTTTTATAGCGTGTGTATTATGCAATAAATGATTTGAAACGTTCGAAGCACGAAATCAGGATTAGATTTGACAGAAGTAGGGGAAACGACGACTGTCACATGTGAATGCTGTGTGTAGTACAGCTGACTGATGAAAAACTGTGAACGAAAACGTGACATTTGATGTACATGATGTTTGGTTTAAAAGACATTGGAACTAATTTTAAGATTTTAATCAGCTTATTCGACCACTGCGAGTTTATCATTAAGTCAAAGTCTATGAATCTAGGTTACAGTCTGCTTCATGCGATTCGAAATTGGAAAAGTTACCAAGTAAAATCTCAGCAATGTTTATGAGATTCTCATAACAACTACCGTATGCCTTCCATTGGGACGCGTCAGCAAAGTGGCTGACATCTGGTGGACAAATGCAGAAGCTACCGAAACGGGATGAAATACATAGCGCGCCATCTACTTTACAAATGGTGGCCAAAAGTGGAAGTACACAAAACGGGATGAAATACACTAGCGCTCCATCCCCGTGACGCGAACGAATAGAACCCCAATAATTTTTGCCAGAACGTAGTGAAAATTGCTAGACGTCACAGACCAAAGTTCCTAGACATTTTTATTACAATTTTTAGTCAGGGCACGTTTATTTAACAACACGATATTTCGGGCAATTTCAATTGAATCTTTATTCCCGCTTCTTCCCCAACAAAAGCAAAGCGATTTTTCACAATATGATCAAAATACCAAAAAACCAAATTAGTAACCTTAAAAACCCATTATATTTGAAACATTAAACGCATTTCATGAATATTTTGTTTTTCCTCTAGATTCGGTGTTACAATCTTGAATTCAGAATCCAAATAGTATTGAAAATTAATTCAATGAGACTTACAGCATTCAAAATGTCTAAAATGTCCCCTGAAAATTTTTCCTTAATCTCTTCAGTCATCAGGTAGGATCAGTTTCGAATTGCAGGGTTAAAATATTAGAAACAAATTTAATAATTTGAAAAACCTAATGCTTGATGCATGATCATGCGCGAACATTTTCTACGGGTACTCTCAAGCCGCCATACTGACGGTAATCACCTCTTATCACTATCACTTCAGCGCTATTTCGAAAGTAATTTGCGATACTACCTCTTGATTTTGTGAAATAATTTGATAGTTCGTAAACAGTACAGAATGGTATAATTTTTAATTGACGTTTATTCAGTTATGATCAGGAAAACATTCAAGACACCAGCGAAGACTGTGTTAATTATAATATGCGGGACGTGGCTTCAATATGACGACACGAGAACACGTACATATATTTCTGTAGTGTCCCTATAGTAAACAATATGGCAGACTATTACATAAGGGACCTGAATGTAGATTGATCTTAGGTCTCTTTTTCGGAAACTGCCTATATTTGTTACAATATTTGGCAAAAAAGGCGTTTACGTATCAGTTTAAAAATATTGGTCACTGAATCCTTTCCAAACGGAATAAAACAAAAAGGTACAATTTTAATGTATGCAGCGGCACCGGAGCTGGAGAGGCAAGAGGGCTATTCTGTTGCCCTCTCCACACACGGTAAGAATGCTGATGTAACATAATGTAATTCCTAATGAATTGAACATAAATTTTAGCATACAGTAATATCTGAATCCCACAAAGAATGCGGGTTGTATGGTAATTATGTATAATGCAGTTGCTTGTTTAACTATCTTGACCTCCAGTGGTAGCTCAGTATCTCCCTATGAGGTTATTGACAATCAAAGTTGCACATACGTTCTGGCTGGTCAAAATTCTTCCCAAATCAATAATTTCATTGTAATACCTATTAACACTCTAATGGGCTTCAATATGGCGACTCAATAATACTCAGACTATAGTGTCCTTAGAATGATGGCACCAACCAAGATCATTAGAACTAGAAGGATGGCCGGACCGGGTAGGCAACCCGCAACAATTCTTCCCATTTCACCCGCGCCGCCGGACTGCATTCCGGTAACCCGTAAGGCCTGTATGATTTGCACTGCAGTGACGTCATTGAAGTCCTTGCGCCTTACACGTCCGGCCAACTGTCTAGTTCTAGTAATCTTGGACACCAACGGTCTTTACAAAGACTAACAAGACACCCTCTAGCAAGATTAGACAAACCAATTCAGTTTCCATTTCAATATTAGCGCTTCTAGAACGATGCAGAGGAAGTAAATGTAAAGAGTTCATGAACCCCACTGTGACTATTAAGTCTTGAAGTCTTACATCAAAGAAGGAACTACCAGATAATAAATAAAACGCTCCTACACTGTTCACTTATTAATTCGTTCTTCCACATAATCTCTGATGAGTACGTCACTGAGAACTCCGATCAAAGTGGCTGACATCTGGAGACGCTTTGTGGAAGTAACAAAACGGTGAGCAAACAATAATTTACATAATATCAAATTCCCATATAATTTCAAAAAATGCTGAAAAATTATATACGTTTCAAACTTAATACGTAGAATGTCACATAATATAAATTCAAACTTGATTCAAGAAATGTTTTCCTTTACAGAATTGCTCCATAATGCGCAATAAAAAGATATGAAAATTAGCCGTCTTCTTATGGAAAATTAATATGGGAAAAGTATCTGTTCTTTCAAGCAACATCGCACTTCTACAGGTAATATTCAAATACTCGAAAAAATATTATATGTGGTCTTCTTCACCTCATATTTGAAAAATGTACAGTGCTTGCTTAATTTTCAGCATTTTTTAAAAGCTGGTGACAAGGGGACAAGCACCCATTTAATTTCAGATTTGATCACCTGTTTGTCTCCACTACTAGCGCTCCTACATTTTGTTGGAATTCCCAATAGTCGGTTGCTCGGTTCCATTAGGGCTCTATAGTTTCACCTGGGTATACTAAGCCACCATTTTGGTTCGTACTGCGCCCGTCGATGCCGAATTGCCTACGCGTTACGCTCCGCATAGTCAGATTCGGCATCCGCGGGCGCAGTATGAACCAAAATGGCGGCTTAGTATACCCAGGTGAAACTATAGAGCCCTAGTTCCATAAACGTGTCCACTGTCCACTCATTATATTTACTTACACTGCACTGCGCTAGGAGCGCTAGTATCAAAATTGGAACTGGATTAGTCTGCCATAGTAGTCTGTTTAGAGAGTGTTCCATTAACCATCCTGATGATCAGGGTTGAGATTGCTTAGAGTATGCGCCAAAAACATGCGAAATATGCGCACATTTACGATCATATCTTTGTTTAAATATACAAAAAAAAAAAAAAAAAAAAATTCTGATACAATATGGACATTATTTTGAGGGCAAAATAAAGTACTGTTTGATGAAATCACTAACGTTAGCTACATAGCTTTCATTCACTCATGATTCATTTCATGATGATACAAAATGATAATATTATGATAAATTATAACAATCTTGCTTTTTCAGTTGCGGTTTCATGCGAGGTCAAAGATGCGCATGTTCAACTCCTCAATATTTAAAATGATGTACGATTACTAGGTGAGGGGCAAACTAATTTTTGAGGACCTTTGTTCTCCTCAAGAATACGGAAGTAAAATCATTTTTAGCGTTTTTTAGACACCATTTTGAAAAAAATGGCGTTTTTTGGCAAACAATGTCAAGTTTTAGAATAGGTTTCCTTTTCCAAATATTGACTCTTGTTCACATCCGATAAAAAATTCTACCATCGCGCCGTTACAAATTGAAATTTCGTAGTTCCTCTACGAGTTTTATAAAATAAAATGTACAATGCGAAACCTTGAAGAAAATTCGTACTGCACGATTTGTTTTCCTTCCTACTATGCTCTCCTCAATATTTTTCTCAAGTCGTATACCCACTCCATTAATATTTATTTTATGGGTACTACCTCAATTTTCAGGGAATGTAAATTTCAGTCAGTAAGATAGGTACTATAATGTACACAAAAACAGTTTAACATTAACAGCTTGATAATGCTGGCCTGCAAACCATTTAGATTTGCGCAACATGTCACTGTGGCCTCGTATTCTGTATCTGTGTATAGGTAACTGCGATCACAGAACCGCACTTGTCGCATTTTCTCGCTATTTTCAATTACAATTTTTCCTTATCAGATCTATTATGGAAGAGGCAAATGCTCAACATTTATGAAGAATTTTTTCACAATACGTACAAAAATGCACATTCTCGCTTAAATTTGCAAAAAATTCAAAAAATGTTCGCTGATAAATACGTTTTTACAACTTTTTTCAATTTGAATCCCCCTCCTTTCCGATGGCTTCGATACGGCACTGCATTTACCACATGGAACATACAAAGTGCATATAAAAAAAATTCAACATTTTTTCTGTCGACATAAAACTTGACAAATAACTTGCTACGTTCTTCCTAATACCTCATTTGAGGCAACGGTTTCTGAATACAAAATTGCTACGTGCAAAGCTCCGTGGCAAAATCGTATCGGCTCCGCCCCCTTTGAGATGACACTGCGTTCTAATTAATAGTAATAGAACCCTTTTTCCTACAAAGTCTCATTTGTGGAGTTTTCGTGTACTGAGGCTATGCGATCAATAATTTTTTATCAATAGAGTTCGTACACCGAGAACACGGAAGTCAAACATGGACCATATCATGTCGGCTCCGCTCCCTTTGAGATGACACTGCGTTTCAATTAATTGGCAATAAAGATACTTTTTTGCCACAGTCTCATTTGTGAAGTTTTCGTATACTGAGGCTATGCGATAAATTTTTGATCAATCGAGTTCGTACACCGAGAACACCAAAGTCAAACATGGGCCATAGTATACTGGTAAGAGGAAATCCGTCGGAGGCTCTCGAACATCACCTTCCCTCTGCTCCAACTCTAACCGCATATCATTCGATAATCGCGCATTATTCGCTCTTTATCGCCAACCTCAAACGAACAAAAAAAGAAAATCGAGAATCTAGGACAACCAAAAATGACAACCGGTTACATCAAACCGTACAATAATATCCATTATCAATTTCATTATATTATTTGTTCCACGAATAAATTATACGATATTTTTACCTTATTTTTACCGCGAATAAAATTGTAAGAAACGGATGCGTTCTCTCATACATTCAGTCGTGAGGTCGTACCAGACCGACTATATAACGGGCAAGTGCAGTAAGTGGGACGGCCGTCTTCGATATAATGGTGAAGCTGAAATTACTCGATGCGTAAACGTTTAGTAACGTTAAATAAAATCCGATGAGTTGAACACTAAAAATAGAATACTTCGAGAAATGGACTTCGTGCTTCAAGCGGTCATCATATCCTCTCCTGATCCTCTTGTTCGAAGGTCCAGTAACACGCGGTCCGCAATTGTAACGAAGCGGGCGCACTCAAACCTCACCATTTTCCAATTTTACCCTCAATTTAGCTGATAATCCTTGCGTTTTCGAGAATTTGAACCACTGTGCGGCACTTCTTCGTAGTTATGGACCGCATCCGAATCACTGATAGGCGCGTTAGGCAGTGCTTTTATCGTTAAACTTTGGGTCAACTTTAAATTTTGGAATCGCAGTTCTTCCTGATAATGAAAGCTGGTTTTAATCCCCTACCCCGACTTCCCCGTTTACGCAACAGCATTCCACGTTCATTTCAACTGGCTGAACATAGTATTACAATTCACAGAACTTGGGTGAATGGTGAACATCATTTCACTCGGTTTTATATAAGCTTAAGGAAGAATGGGGGGAGGGGGGCACTCGTCACTGATATGCTCAACACCGACGCCATTCGAACGAACATTTGCCACCACCGGTTTGGTTGTTACCTTCCGTGCGCAGCCTGCGACGGCATTGCATTGTTTCACCTGACGACTGTGCCGAGGCCGAAGAAAGAAAGAAGAACTTTGTTTACACGGTTAAGTCAATTAGGCAGGCGATACCAAAATACAACGGAGAGCGAAACGTGATGCTGTTGTACCAAGTCGAATACATTTCGCCATCCGGATTCGCCCAACATCCCGTCGAGCCGGGGCCGGACCCCGCTCATTCCACTGCCATGCCATTGCGCCACCCAGCGTCGACACACTGATATTGTGAGCCCACTGTCTGGCGCTGGACACCACAAATCGCAAACAGTAAATTGCAAATTTCAATATGTACCTAGTGTCATTTTGTGAAAGTATACCGCCAGAAACTGGTTTATCAACGAATGTTATAATTCATTTCGAGTTCGGTCGCTAACGGTTGTCTGGGGATCTGGAATCCAACGCGATAGGCGAATATACATCGATTAGACAACTTCCGAGGAATGCAGAAATGCGATCTGAATGATCATTAACTCAGGAAGATCCTCGGACACTGGCTAAAAATAACCGTCCAGGGAATGCTAGTCAGAAACAGTAATTCATGAATGAGATTGAAATGATGACCTCGAAGATGGTACGGGGGAAGGTCTCACATTACGAAAGAACGGAAAATAAGATTTGCAAGCAGAGCGAGGGAAGAAAAATCCCTTTGTAAGCACGCTGTTGCATTTTCCAAAAGTTTCAAGAATAATGTGCATTTATTAATCGATTAACAGTCTTCAGCTGCAGTCCTTACAACTGCAAGAGACTAAAAGTGACATAGTAAAGAGGTAACATAAACGCAGGTCCGGATTTGCCATATGCGTGGCAGTGCTTTCAGGCAGGGCGGCAATTTTTATTAAGCTGTTGGGGTACTTAGTACATCAATAGACCGCATGGGAAGCGATGGCAGGGGAGGGGTAGAAGCGATCAATTTACTTAAGGTACGGAGCAGCAGAAACTTAACTTCAGCCTCGCATAAAAGTTGAAAGGACAAGAAGATAGAAAATGGACAGCAGGAGACAAAAGCCGTAGCTACAAGAACGTGCCACCCTCTACGTCAATTTTGTTTGGAAAGGCGGCACTCGGAAAATTCCAGCAGCCAGTCAGAAAAATTGGGAGGGATTTTCTCGAGAATCTTAACTGAAATTTCTTATATTTAGCACTTATTTTTGCTACTTCGACCGTACAAGAACTCTTTTAGGCTCGTTAACAATCCACAGAACTCTTTTCGAATCATAAGATCTCTATAAGTCACTGAAATTCACTAAACTGATTAACAGTACATGAGATCTACTTCAATTCGTTAAGAATCAGTGAAGACTCGTAAAACTACGCTAGAAGTAGTTTTCACTCACGACAGACTCAGTTAAGGAACTCGAAGTGTCTGTTAAGTCTCATCGTGATTTGATTTAAAATTTGCGAAGACACATGATATTTTTAAAAACTTCTATGAGCTGTTAAGACTTTTCAAGGTTCTTGCAGGACCTTTTCGAAGTCAGCAAGATCCGTCAGGACTTTGTAATCCGCGGACGTGCCCCTCTTTAAATTTGCACTAATTAAAAAAATCTCAGAAGCATAAAATTTAACAACTTTTACCAGTTCATGAAATTGAATCATCGGCTGACAAAACGAGTTTTTTATATTTATTCAATTTTGCTGGTTATCAAATCTTTCCAACATGCAAAATTTATATTATTTCGAAAAGTAAGGATTTTCTCCACAATAACAGTCGCTTCGGTAGATCTTTGTGTGATAAAATTCGTGAAAATACCATCGGATTCTGAAGACCCATGAGGGCTCGTTTTGAGAATCTATTGAGACGTATCAATCGTTAATTGAGGACGTATCTGTAAAAAAGGCGTTCGTTCAATGTATTTCTTATGGAACGGACGCCCTTTTTACAGATACGTCCTCAATTTTAGACTGAGAGTCATCAAGAATCTTTTAAGAACCTTTCAAGTCTTTTCAAAAATCAGACCTAGTCCTTCTTTCACAAAATTACTTCATACCTTTCGGCCGCTCATGCTAAGTCATTTTCTTCTCTGTTTAGATACGTTATCTCTCTTCTATCCTACGGAAATGGAAAGTCACTACCTACGCGACTAGAATGAAGACTTAAAAAGAATTTGGGAAATTGTAAACATTTTACTAAGACTTATGAAGACCTTTTTAAGACATTTAGGTCTTTCTTATCTATGTCAGGATTGATTAATTCTCGTGAAGACTCGAGTAAGAGTCACTAAGACCATCTTAAGACTCTACAAAATTCCTCTTCAATCGAGACTTTGTTAAGACCAATTAAATTAACTGAGACTCAGTTAAGTTGGTTTAAGGTTTTCCGACAATACGTTGATAATCTGTCAAGAATTTATCAAGACCTATTAACATTCCATTGAGACTGGTTGGGATCAGATAATCTGGCAGAACTCATCAACAGCCATTAAAACTGGGCCAAGTGTCATCAAAAGACTCGTTAGAACTCTCTATAAGGACTTTCTAAGACTCTTCGTGGCTTGGTTAAAACTCTGTTGAGTCTTTCTAAATGTTTTAAACATGACTTTACGTTCGCACATTAGCATTGCTCATCTCATTTCCCAAATGTTGATTTCGAACATCCCATTAAATCATGAACCCGATCTAGATAGGGCCCCAAAGTAATAAGAGCAGACGTGAAAAGAACAAACTTGACTGATACTGAAATTTGAAAAACGCATCAACAGAAAGAAAATGTTCCGAGAGCCGTTGATTTCGAATATCGTCTAATATGGTCCGCTAGAATTAACCAAAAAATTGAAAGATAAATGCAAAAATTCGCGGGAACCTGAAATTTGGTATAATGGGTAAGTAGGACGTACTAAATATACTAAAAGTATCCGAGAACCCGAGTGAAGCTTCATTCTTCCCCCCCCCCTCCCCCCCGAAAGTTCATATCTGAGACTTTGCTGATAAATATTGATTTAATAAATAAATAAATAAAATTAAAAAAAAACTGTTCTGAAGGAAAACGTTCCTTGCTCAGTTACACTTAAGTAAAGTCCTTAAAAATTTTTTTAGATTGTGAGCTGGAACTAGAATATTGAAATAATACCACAGGGTGTCTACAGAAATTGAATAGTAACAATGAAGTACTTTTTCAGGACCCGTTGCAGGACTGCAGCCAGCATAAATATTTTCAATCTTTTCCCCAAGTGGGCAAATTTTATTTTGTTTCCAATTGTTTTACCCCTTTACCCCCTCCGGCTTGCTCCCCCACTTCCCCCTTGTTGCAGATACACATCCGGCGCTACACTTTTCAATGACCAATGATAGTAAAGGCAAAGAATTCATTTTTTGAATATTTTCAACAAAAACAAAGGACTTCTCAATTTTTTTCTTCTTCAAATTTAAAGGATCTGGTTGGCCGAGTGGATAGCGTGCTGGTTTGAAATCCGGAGGTCCCGGGTTCGAGCCCACGTAGCAACTCACTACATTTCGACCTAGACCGGCTTTTCGGGCAAGACAAGAAGAGGGCTAAGACAACCCTAACAGCCTCCCCGACGTCTCTGAGGTAATGCTCGAAAGGGCGGATTCCAGGGCTCGGGTTGAGAATAAAATTAGAAAGGAGCACTTTTCAGGACTTGTAGGACCTATTTTCAAAATTGAGGACTTTAAGGACTTTTCAGCACCTGTAGACACCCTGTACCCATATTCTACCTACTCACGAACGTGAATATTTGTGAACTTCCTTCTCCACCCTCAAACTGTATATCTGAGGGTTCCACATTACAATAGTGCTGAGAATGAATGCATCTACTCATGTCATACCATCAACAACAAACCCCCTCCCAACCTCGAGAACTACAAATTGCAAGTTACGGTAAAAATATTGCCAAAAATGAGTTCAGCGACTTCTGAAATCTATGAAATGACACAAAGATTACGTTTTTCGGTATCCTCAGTTTTCGCCCTCCTCACTCCGTAAGTGTCACACTTCACTGAGAGAAACGCATAGTAGCTCCTCAGAATTTTGAGATATGGAAGAATGTCAAATGTAATGATTTCTATGAGGCCGTGCATGCATAGTCGTGCATTTTCATCCCCCCTCCCAACATTTTCAAGGTTATAACGAAAAATTTCGAAGGACGTTTTTCAAGTGGAACTGGGCGAGGAATATTTTAGTTTGAAACTTCGATAAAATCAATATGCATCGATTTACCCCGGGAAATTATCCATTTTGGAGGACTACTTTACCGTGGCGGAATGAAACTCTACTCGGATACTCGAGGACTTAATACATCAATTAGAACACATAAGCGACGAACTAACCAAATTTCAGCTTTCCGAGATGTTTTCCCTAATTCTACTGGACTGTAAGGTTTTTGATCCGAACTTCAGACCCGATTTCAGCAAACTTCGCCACGAGTGAATGTACGAAGGAAATACATTTGTATTGCGGAGGACAATGAACTCGACTATGCTAATAAGATAACATGACTGGTAAGAGTTTACCCGGTTTAGACAAAGTTTTCGGGTTCTTTCCAATTTCACTGAGAGAGTTTGCTGTCCTCTGAAAGTACACTGAAGCCATCGTTTGATCAAACCACTCTGCGTCGCACTGTCGCATTGTTTACTTCCGCCTCGAAAAAGAAAGTTTTTCCAAATGTTCGCAGCGCAAACGAGAATGGCAAGTAGATTATACTTGGATCTGTATAACTGTAATAATTGAACAACCCATAATGTTTTTCCGGTACTTAAAATTTCAAAGTATTTTGTCACGCCGGCGAAAATCCGTTATAACGGGCGTACACAAATGAAATGGAAAAGTGGGGAGGGGGATATAAAGAAATTCTCGCGAAAGTAACAATGGAAAATTATATTATTGTCTGGTAAACACTAAAAAGCAGATAATGCACAAAACGATGAGGCAAGATTTTCGACAACGACATCGCATCGAGATGTTAGGAACATGGCGCGAATTCGCTATTATCGAATATACCCGCTGGTAAGGCTATGTACGACACTGCTTTATGACAGTACAGAGTGCCCATGAAATTCAAACGCATATACATATAAATATGATGTGGATACTACGTAGTGTCGGGAGTATTTACTTGAAAACTTGCCGTTGCTTTCCATATGAGATCCCACGTGCCTGATAAGCAGCCACGGCCAATAATAGCAAACGGCGAGGCGACGATGTGCGAATTTTTTTTAGTAAACAAAGTACACGAAATAATGAACTTGGCCATTCACTTGGCGATAATAAATTAAAATTTCAACCTGTTCCGTGTGTCGAGTTACGCCGCACAAGTACAGACGAGCACGAACAATGGTTGCATTGAAATAACCGGTGTCGTGTGCCAGGTATTGAGAAGACGCACAAGCTCATTTACAAATTGAAAGCCCAAAGACTGTACTGAAAGAAAAAGTCATTTTAATTTGCCCTCTTCTTCTTCGTATTTTCCAGCGAGATAATACCAAGTTCGAGATCGAATTTTCGTATACCCACCAATCGAGCGGTGCAATTCGAGGTCGAGAACTCGTCAGAATACGCACTGGAATGCCTTGTTATCAAAGCCTTGAACTGGCGAAAAGGTCGATCATTTGGGAGTTAATGCCAGTCAGTCCGAGAGAATATACGCTGAACCGGCGTAAAACATTGGCAAGAGAGTATCCTTTCTGTCGCTTGGGTGGGAAAAGGCTAGAAAAATAAGTTTACTTGAATCTTGAAAACCATCGATGAAACACCAAGAGTCGATCGAGGAAGCAAGGTTTTTTTTTCTCTTTCGTATATAATATCAGTCGTCAATCAATATTCTCACATCAACTTGAATTCTGCTTACTCTCGCTCTAACGCGATGAATCACCGCATGATTCAAATATAATCAGTTGAGTTCACATTTCACACAGACTTACGTGAACTTGCCGGGTTTCAATCAATTCTAGGAGTGAACGACTGATATGCTCCAAAGTGAAAGCAATATTCAAGATGATATTCAAGATTCTGAAACGCAGGACCAATGAACTATTCGCAATTCACTTTTCACACAATAAATAAACATCAGTTGTTCCTTGTCAGATACTTTTTGTCGTATTCATCGAAAAGAGCCCGATAAATGTTCTAAAGTCACCGACGAAACATTCAAAGTCATCGAAGGAGTTGGGAAGAACACGTAAGTCATCGAGGAAGTTAGGAAGTCTCTTTCTTTTGTTTGTACTAGTTTTCAGGAAAGATTTTTCCATTAGTATGAATTTTGTAATACTTTCACACTAACGTACCAATAATCGAGGGTAACATTGATAATCCAGAGGTAACTTTGATAACTATGTTTTTTCGACTACCACGCGCTCTATCGGCCGCACTAATGAAGCTGTAGCGCTCTTTCCCATCTTGTTGGGAAGAACAGGGTGTCTACCGGGTCCAAATTTTCCAATTCCTTGACATTTCCTTGACCTTTTCTCACTTTTTTCACAACCGTTTTACACACATACGAATAATATAATCTTATTCGTAGAACCTTCCCAAGGGGAAGGGGGGGGGGCTCACAATAAATATAAACACTAAAAAATACTATGAAAAAGGATATTATGTAATTATCTGAAAATATTTACGTTACTTCAAATTTACTTGTAACTTAAAACAAAAAAATCGTGATAATAATTTTGAGGAAATTTAAATGAAAAATGTATGACTTTTCATGACCACTATCCAAAATACTAGACTTTTCCTTTACTTCCTTGACTTTCTTTGACTACTCTCCAAAATACTTGAATTTTCTTCGACTTCCTTGACCGGCAGACACCCTGAAGAAGAGTGTTGAATCCATATTCTTGATTTGTTATTAGTGATGTCTGTCATAATTCGAGTGTAAATAATTTAAAATATGTAGCAAGGTTTTTACTATACATTTTGTTTAAACAAAAGTCAACAGTGCTGGTTGGTAATGAAGAGTTTTTTCACGTTACCTTTGTTATAGGCTATAGATGAGGGTGTCCACAAATGTGAAGAACAATATGACTTTAGATGACCTTTATCCAATTTTTTAGTAGAATCAAAAGAATTTTGTTCGCTCTGATAGCTTACTTTCCTGTTTCTTCCCAAATTTATGTTACATTTAACACTTCTATTATTTCTTTCTACTTCATTCATACTCGCTGACAATTTACTCACAAGCTGATGTCTGCACAATACACTTCTGTTATTTTGGCAGTTTTTTCAAAACTATTTAATAGAATAAAATTTTTTTAGATGACCTATATAACGAAAAAATATGACTTTGACTTAGATGACCGGTAGACACACTGTAGATGGAATTAAGTAATCAGATGTTTGCATTAAGAAATGTTATCTCGCGTTGAAGCTATAGATTGGAGGATTCCAAAAATGTGGTAATACTGATAGCGTGCAGATATTAATTCACCATTTATTTTCTACTTGTCATCTCCTCGATATGCGTAATGGAATCATGTAGGTTGCGGTGGGCTGATAAAAATATGTACAAACACATTTGTATTTTATGTGTATAGACGATATCATTTTTTTATTAATGTCTGTTTTGTGTACTATCTACTATACAATAAATTTATGACATTTTTAACGCATAGAAGGTTTACTTATCCTTACCAAAGATGCCCCATGCATTACCTGCGAATTTTGTGTCTCAGTTACGTGTATTTTCAGCACTATATCAATATTATTATATTTTTTGGCGATTTCTACATTGAATTTCCAAAAAAAAATCCATCTCCTTATCCTTACATGTTTCGAAGACTACACCGGGATCAAATTATTCAGAATTGCAGGTATTTTCAGGGAGGAAAAAGTTGAAACTCACATTCAATATTATTAGATAGAAAAAAGAAAATCCGCAAAAAACTTTTTTCTTTCTTTTATCAGCGTTACCCCCGATTATTGGTACCGGGTTCAAATTTGAAACACTAATAAACTCGCGAGGTTGAAGGCGAAACAAGATGTCCGCCATTTTAGGACCCAAAACCAACGAATTATTCGCAATTCACTCATTATACGATACAAAATCAGATACTGCTTGCAAGAGAGAATTTTTACGTAGCGTTCAAGGGAGAAAACTCGAAAAATGTAAGGCTTGAAAGCCACCGATGAAACACCATGAGCTGATTGAGAGTCTTTTTGAGTTTCGCTGAGAATTCATACAGATTTAACCGACTTATCCACCCAATTCTGGTAGGAAACGTGAATGACTATATAAGCCAGTAAGAGGGAATCTTTTTTGTCATATTTACGGGGCGAAGTTATTGGCCATTTTGGCTGTGACCGAAGGGCTTCAAATAAATAAAAAAAAAATAAAGAAAAAAAAAATGTAAGCTCTAAAAGCTACCGATGAAACATCAGGAGTCAATCGAGGGAGCTGTCAAGTTTTTTTCTTTCGCTTATACCAACTGCCACGAAAATTATTCAACTAGAATTTTACTTACGTTCACGCAGATTTACCGAACTCAGTCTACTCAAGTTCTAGTACAGAAACTGAGCGACTGATAGGCGCACAACGAGGTAACGTGCAAGCTGATGTTCAACATTCTGAAACGCAGGACCAGAAAACTACAGCAAACTTTCGATTATCCGGCCACGGTAGAGCACCTGATTGATATGTTTCATCTTGTGGAATTCAGTATTGAACATCGATATAGATACATTTCTCCAAGGGGAGCAACCAATTCTCCAGGAGACCGGAGGTGGTGGAGCAATTTAGAACAAAATTGCGAATTTTACGCTCAAAAAGCACCAAAAAGAAGAAAAAAAGCTCTGGGTTTTCTGCTGAGGTAGGTGAAGGCATCGGGTCACGGGAGGGGGGCAATGCCATCATCAGCCTCATCCCCTGATTTTTCTTTTAAACTTTGGTACTATAATGACCATATATGATCTCGGAATATTTTACTGAATACTTATATATGTAATGTGGAGAGGGGGGAGGGCAAATGAGAAAAGGCCGTTTTATCCAGATTTTCAATTATATGGCTGACACAAAATCCCGTTTATGCCGGATAATCGGAAGGCTACTGTACTAAAACTTGTAATTCGCGTTAAGGCGCGTCCACACTATGCCGAAACAGGCCGGTGGGCCTATGCCGGGCGGCACGTTTCACGTTTGGTTTGGCTTACGGTGTTCGGTAAGACGTCCACATTGCTATTGCCGATCAGTGCCGAACCATCCCGGTTGAAGCTCGACTGAAGCCGATCAACACGTCCACACGATGAATTTTGATCCGGTTCGGTTCGGCTTTCTTTGACCCGGACCGACTTGGATCGGTTTGGGTTCGGCATCGTTCGGGTCGGCTTTCGGTACCGACCGGCACGTCTACATTAATTCGGCTTTGCCGATCGGCTCAAGCCGAATGATGCCGACCGGCATAGTGTGGACGCGCCTTTACACAATGCAAAATCTGTTGTTGGCAAGAAAGAATCTTTTTTATCATGTTCACGGGGAGAGACTAGAAGGATATAAGGTTTGAAAGCTTGAATACCAGGAGTTAATCGAGAGAACTTGTCTTTTTCTAACGATAAATATGATAGAGGACGTAATACAACCGTATTATGTAGCAGATGGAGGGCAAAGAACCCATTTCTCTTCAACTTTCTTTGATAACTGGATGCTCCCTCCATCTTACACTTCTATTTCAAGAGTATATTGGCCAGTGTGTGAAATGCACGAAATGGGAATGACTGTTTTCTGTATCCATAAGAGGGCCTGTATGCTTGCTCTTTGCTCCAGAATTTGAACTGAACAGGGCGTATAATCGTTGTGTTGAGAACATAAAGGGGCCGATACTTGTCTTCATGAGCCACATATGTACAACTGATTTCGTGCAACACTTTTTCGGCGCAATAAACCATGCTGCGCAGAGATATTCATTCGAAATTATAAAATGCAGGGTGCAGAATGAAAACTTGAATAGTAGCTGACGGAACGCCTGCAATTTCGTAAATGTTATCGGTTATGTCGTTATAGCATGTTATCATTGGAAATTGATACTGATAAGTACCTATAGGAGAGTTCATCTGATTACATCGATTATTATTTAATAATTCATATCTTCGGACTTTTTCTGTAGTACAGCTCAAGCCTGGTTATGCAAAATCAACATAGTCAATGTTTCGCGAACGCAACCATTATTAGGTGCCCGTAGATAATCGAAGATGTCAAATATGAGTTATTTGGAAATGACAGAAATCGCACAAGATCGAGAAAACGGAGAGCTGCATCAAACCGGTCGCAAGATTGATACCTTATCATCAACTGGAAGGCTGTCCGCTGTTAGATTCTGAATTCAGTATTTCGCATTTTCCACGACATTCAAGTTTTTAGGGAGAATGGAAAACCGGTGATGTGATAAATGATCGCGTGTCGTGCCTCACACACTGACAAAATCCCAGACAAGAAGTCACAATAAGCACTTGGCACAAGGTTATGAGACAACAGCCGCAGACAAAAAGCTAACGGCTACTATAGGTATAAAACACCGAAACTGGAGCAGCGGAACAGTAGGTAAAATAAATGAAAAGGAATAATGACTTCAGTTTCATTCTACAGGGTCGAGCGAAAATGGTCTCAATTCGAAGTACGGGAATGCACGTTCCGTTAAAAGAACCACGAGGGCAATAGTTGAACTTTTGATTTTCAGTATGCAGAGTGGCGCCCGGTCATTTTGAATGCCCGTATATATGTATAGGACCATTTTCCAGGAACGCGTAACAACGCGACGCGTAAATGTATGCGACTCGACTTTGGCTGTGCGGTTTGTCGTTCACGCGCCACTGGTACGCGTGCACCTTGACTGCATCACGTTTAATCCTTAAGAAACATTTTCTTCTCTTTTTTTGCCATTTGCAAACACACAGTGGTGAACTTTACCATCTTTTTTAAAAAGTGTAAGAGTTTATGTTTGTAGTTAGCAAGGATGCTGAATTCATTTTTGAACTTATTTTTGTCAATTTCCCCTTCCAAAAGGTGTCTCAGGGAGCACTGACCTTATGAAATTTCAAAGTGGCGTACACCTGCATTCATATCACTGGGAGTGGAGTTTTCTGAGTCGCTGAATTCATTTATGAACTTAGTTCGGCTGTAACTCCTATCCAAAAGGTGCCACAGGGGGCTTTAATTCGTATTATGAATTATTTTAACTTTTATAATGATGGAAATGGCGTGTTCTAAGTCACTGAATGAATCTTTGTACACGATGATGGGAATGAGGCATTTGAAGATGTTGAATTTATTTGTTAAACGTTGTTTTAGTTGCAACTGTTACTTTTACGAAGAATACAGGGAGCTATTATTATGACTTCGGAGTGAATGCGCACTTATTCCATACAGTAAAACAAGGCTAAGACGCAGGGGCGTACGCACGGGGGGGGGGGGGGGTTGGGGGTCACCCCCCATAGGCTAAAAAAAAACGAGAGAAGGGAAAAAATGATATTTTGAGGCATAATGCAATAACCTCAAGTATTATCAGAAAACTCACGTTACCGATTTTTTTCATGACTGATTACCTACTACAGTATACACATTTTTTATGCTTCAAATAACACCAGAGTGTTGTCACCTTAAAAATTACAGTATTTCTTTTCCCAAGTTTTGTCAACCCCTCCCTTGCTGAAATCCTTCATACGCGTCTGCTAAGACGGAATTTGTAATAGGCGGAAAAGTTGCTTTAACGGAAAGAAACCTTCAGAAACGGACACTTTTCTTATGTAGAATGACGTGTGTAAGACAGAAAATAATAAAACGGAAACTTGTCATAACGGAAGAGGTTGTTCAGAGGTAAAACAGTAAAATATGCCAATTCTTATCAATGGTGAAGACAAAGCACTGGCAAGTGCTATGGAATGGACTGTACAAAATAAAATTACGCAGTACTTTTCAAAAATCGACATTTAATTCAAATTACTGTACTGTACTACTGTACAACGTATACGTACTTTGTACTACATTGTAAAATATACAGTACATGAATACTTTCTTTTCCCTTCAGTTCTCTATAAAATGGAAACTTGCTATAACGGAAAAAATATCATAGACCCGCTGCGTTCCGTCTTAGACAAGTTTTCCAGTATTATATTTACTTCGCAGGCTAAAGACCTACATCTATATCGAACCTTTGTTCTTTTGAGTCTGTGTAAAGTATTTATTATTGTCGGTGACATTTTCAATAAAATCTCTCTCTTTTTCACTTCTCACAACGGTCCTCCGTGATTTTTCCTTGATGACACAATCGATGATCTTGAAGAAGATCTAGATTATACAGAAGAACAACATACAGACATACAGAAAACCTAAGAATAAGAAAAGTGGATACAGAACAATCGACAACTGGAAAGAATATTTAAAATGGATTTGATACTTTTGCCTGTGGACTGCCTGGACAGTAAATATACAGAAGGAGAGAGAAAGAAGAGAGTGAGTGAGTGAGTGAAAGAGAGAGAGAGAAAGGAAGAAGAAGAAAGGAGATAAAAAACACAATAATATCAAAACATAATTATATACGCCACTTCAAAATTCATGAGGTCAATGCCCTCTGTAGCACCTCTTGGATGGGGAAATTTAAAAAAAAAAAATTAATTTAAAAATGAATTCAGCGCCGTCATGAACTATAGAATCATTTTGATGCACGGCTTTAAAAACAATAATGCGATAATAATACTTATTATTAATACTAGGGGAATCACATCTCCTGAAATGCTTTGAATGTCCCATGCCAAAGTGATGTAAGCGCGCCATAAGACTTATTTCAAATTTACGCGACATTATTAAAAACATATTTGGCGCCGTATTCTTCGGGCATTTTTCTGTTTTGGTGGAAAGATGCAATCTATCGCTGCACCCGTTTCTCAAGATAATTATTACGACGCTCCGATACAAAGCATTCCAGCTTAGTGTGTCAAGCTGAATGAATGTGATGATACTCAACGAGAATGACGTACAACTTCTAGTAAAAATATGGCCTATACTCAAAACTGAAGGGGCTACGAGTCTTCAAAGTTTGAAAATAGCGAACATTGTGAATTTGGTTCCTAATTCTGATTTTTTTTTTTCTCAAGATAATGAATGGATAATACAAATTGAAGAAGTAACACAGAAATTTACCGAACTGAATTGCCTACAACTGACAGTAAAGGGGCTACAGTAGTTTTCGAATTCTAATATTGAAATTTAAGCATCATTATTACGTACATCACTTTCAACTTTTATTTCAGTATCAGTGTCTCATGTAGGGGCATTTGGTGAATTTGTGACACATGTAAAGAGATTCAGTCGTTTTATTCGTATACCGCTAGTGCTATCTACATGAAATTTTCACAGAGTATCTTTACATACGCTTCCAATTTACTTATTCCAGATCCGTGACATTTCGGTTTTGTTATCATTATTTACAAAAAACTGGTTTTCAGACATCGAAGTTTTTTTTCCAAATTGGGAATTTTTGAACTGGACGTTGAATTTTTGAGCGAAGTAAGTATGTTAATATATCATTTCAAAGCTTGTATCCTGCTGAATCGAATGGAATAATGTTTTTTCAAAAATACTAGACTTCTGAATGAAATATGGACATTTGAATACAAATATAAATCACGGTGTAATGTGAAACACATGTAAACAAGCCAAATTTGTTCGTTTCTCAGGTACATAATTCGCAACTAAAATAAACCGGTTTATTTTCCCTAATATTCCAGATATTGCATGGATTCAAGATCGCGACATCATTTCAAGGATCAGCGAAGTGAAACTGAAGTCAGGCACAACATCTCATCCAAAATCATATCATACTTTTACTATTACTATTCAAGATATTTTCGAAAATGTGTGATAAAATAAACTACCTATTATTTTTCATTTTTTCTAATATTATATTTTCTTTAAAGTTCTTCTAATATAACTGATTTTGAACGAGTTTTACATTTTTTTTTTCATGTGTGTCACAATACAACATTGGGTGTGTCACTTTACAACACTACTGTTGTAAAGTGACACAAAAATGAATTTTTTCTTTTTAAAATTGTGAGGTGTATATGAAATATTTGTATACATGATGACCCCTCATTTTGTAGGTAATTGTCTCCTCTTTCGAATGGTATATTCAAAATTTCGATAAAACGCACGCCAAGGAAAATGGAGCCAAAAACTTTTTTCTGCGTCACAGTACAGCAAGTGCCCCTACTGGCATCCTTTAACACAGGTCGCAAAAAAGTTGTCACGGACAAAATTCAATTCAAATTTTGAAAATTTTATCAAATTTTTCAATGTTCCTGGGCGAAATGTGCGCATTCTCAAACACTGCTATAAGTCACAGCTACTTTAAAAGAAACAAAAATTATTATTACCGCCTATTGCATATCTCAAGAATTGAATGCGCTACATAAATCGAAAGTTGTGCATTTTAACAATTTTATTCAAATTTTATTATTAGAATTTTGAAATTGGTAGAGCCTCGTTCATGTCAAGGGTAGGCAATTCAGTTCAGTAAATTCCTGTTACTTCTTCAATATACTATCCATAGATTACCTTCGAAGAAATATTTTGAATTAAAATGAGTAATCCGACTCGTGATGAAACCTCACTACATTAAAACTCTGAGAATTTAGCCCCTTCAAGTCTGAGTAAAGGCCAATTTTGTAGTTAATGTTGTTTGCTCCTCTCGCCGACCACTATCACCTATGAGTCTGGCATACTAGTTGCAAAACCCTGTAACCAGTTCAGTCTGCTGAGTATTTCAAAAAGAATAGTACGTGCTACGCGAACATATATTTCAAGGATAATGAGTAAACATCAGTTCGTTAGGCCAAACAAAAAAAAATCGAGCATTGACTCAATGACGGTGAATAATATGTATCAAAATAAATACATATCATCATCTGGTCAATTTTTTTCTTAATGGTCGAATTTGCAAACAATCTTTCGACAAAATACGAAGTAAACAGAGCACCAAAAGTTTGTATTGAGAACGCCCATCGCATACAAAAGGTTTACCTCAATCGTTTTCAGTGCTTCTACAAACTTAACAAGTTTCTGTTTCTCATTATTTTTCCTCTTCATTCTCCACGATTTTACACGTTATGAAGGTCAAATGAACGTACCAACAAAATCATTATTTTCCCGAAGCCCCGATTTTTTGTACACGCGTACAAGTAATTTTAATTGAAGGTGGAAACGAACGCGATACAATTACTTTAATTAACAGAATTCTTTTTCCGTATGCATGCATTATACCTAGACGGACCAACTAACTGTTCGTCCGTTTGAATAAATTAAAAAATCACGATTCTTTATTGTGGTAATAACTACTACGAGTAGGTATGTAGACTTCGTCGAAAACTGTTTTGACCATACGAACGAATATCGGAACCCAAGATACCTGCATCATTTTGAAGGATGTATTTGGAAACGAAACTAAAAAGTTATCTGAATGTTTGAAGAGATTTGAACTTACGTTAGCCCGCGGGGCGAGCCTCGAAGCTCCAGGCGAAATGGGATCTGTCGTACCCGCGATTTTTCATTCAAGAAAACCTTGAATTAGTTATCTATATTTACACTGCGAATCAACATTCTTTCGTTAAAAAATACAGGGCCGAACCGACAAATGGACAGTTGGCCAGGCAACCAACCGAACAAACTGTAAGGAAGCAGGTAGGTAGACCCATCATGAGCGAGGTGTGCAGCGCCGACCAGGAACCCGACATCAGAGGATTGGGCAAATGGGTTACGAAACTGCTTGAGGTCACACTTCTTTAGTTTCAAAACCAGAATCAAGAACGAAGACAATTTTATTGAGAATAAAACAACATCAGTAGAGTGGGATCAACATAAGAGCTCAAAGGGGAGTGACCCCGTCAGTTGAACGGAAATACCTGGTTACGTGATACCCGAAGGGATTTTGTTACCTCTGTCGGTTATTTTCCCCTGCTGCAACCACTTATCCTCCCGTGTGTAATCCAGTTGCTTCTTTCTTTCTTTCTTCAACTCAGAAACTGCGATTTATCTCTATCTTTCTCCCCGACTCTCCTACTCCTTGTGTGTTCCACCACCTTATTTATTTGTTTATTTATTTTTTGTTACAGCGAAACTGTTCTTCATCTTTCTCTTCTTTGGCATTATCTTCCTTCTAGAAATACCTCGTGTATTAAGCTGTGAGGTGAGAATAATTGAGAAAATAATCAGGCAGCTCCACATCATCGACTTTATTGATATCAAAAGGTTCGGTTTTTGAGTTTTTATTTCTGCCCTGAACGGGAAGTAATTTTTCTAATTTCAACACTGAAATTGCTTTCGAGCCGACAAATTTATTTTTCTAGTAAGACATATCGGCTCGATTCACTGACCCTTAATACCAAGGTTTTAAAATAGGGGGAAAAAACAACACAGGAACTTTTGTTTAGCTTGTCATTTGTTCTCAGGATTAAAGCTGGGTACTCAATCGCCATTTGCATTTGGTGGTTTCTATAAATTGGCAGGCAGTTATTTTAGGGACCACTTTGGCACGCGTGCATCGCCATACGTCCCACCACATCACTTCAGCAAACTGATCGAACCGGAGTCTTATTTTTGATTTCATTTGGTATCATATATACGTCTTCAGTACATTTAGGCTTACAAATTTCCCTCCGATGATTACGTGTTGTCTCCGAATAAGGGATAGCCCGATTTTACTCCCGACCTTCACTATTCACGGTTTTCCTTTTAGTGGTTTCGGTTTTAAAATGTCACAATAAGGTAAACAGGAAGGAAAGAGAAGGCAGAGACAGAAAGTAGTCCGATTTCCTTAAAAAATCAAATCTGATTACAAAATGTTTTTGATAGGTAGGGGGGGGGGGGGGAGTTAATGATTGACCTAGATCCGATTATTTGTTTAATTTGGTTTGTTTTAGGTCCCATTCTTTATTCCTGGTTGAATCTAGTCGGATCAAGTCACTTTTAGACCATTAGGTCATATAAAAGGTCAATAGTTTTGAGTAGAATTTGTTCAAATTCAGTCACTTTGGTTTAGCTTGGTCATTCATAGTTATGTTTAGTCGCGATTGATTGAATTAGATCATCTGGTCGTTTTTGGTCAGAATTAATTTTTCTGATGATGTTGAGTTCAGGTTATCGAGTGGGTGGCTCAGTGCAAGTAATATCGGTTAACATAGTCAGTCACTAACTCTTCCATTCAGGTTTTAAATAAAGCTGCATGACAGCCTACGTTAACCGAAGTATGGCATAATTATCTCTTGTGTATTGAGATATCCATTTAATCTTTTCGAATAAATTATGGCTAGATTTGGTCATTTAGATGATCATGATGGTTCGTCAATTTTGGTCAGCTTTCCTTGGATTAGCTCGTGTATAGTTAATCTTGGTCATTCTTAATCGTTGTTGATCCTATTTGATTCAGCCTATTTTCATTCTCGCTGGTCAGTGTTGTTCAGATTTGGTCGTTTTCGTCAATCCTGATCAGTTTTGGTCAGATCTGGTTGCGGTAGACTTCAGCCGTTTTTGATACCTGGGTCAAGTGATTTCGTCTGGCATCTACTTGGCCAATTTTGAGTACGTTTGGTCATAGCTAGATTCACACAAAGGGTCAAGAGGGCTATCTATAATCGGGAGCGCGGTGTCTACAAAAATGAGGGAAAAGGAAGGAGAAAATAAAAATAAATCGAAAGACAGCAAAAAATTGGTTAATTTATCTTAAAAAAATCTGAAACATTATTAGAGCACGAGAGCGAGTGCAGAATAATCAGGGGCGAACCCAAATTTTGGCAGATATGCTATTCGCAAACATAGCGAGTGGGCGTGCTTTTTTTCACCTTCTAGGGGAGGCTTTCAACCCGATTATTCTTCTCATGCCATTGTTTCTATTGATTGGCAGCAGAGGATTTTTACCTAAATCCAGCTCGGTGCTTCAGCCCAGAATATCATCATTACATACAAATGTAGTTTTTTCACTCTCAAAAAATGCGGCATACCAACTCCTAAACAATTTCTCGTCTCTCGCTGTAAACTGTAGTGTCCTTATATGTGTCTTCTCTCTTCTCCTTTGCCTCCTTCGAAAAAATGAGGCACACGAAATATCGATATCTTATTTCGAGAGTTGTACGTCTTCACATCCCGATCTCCGAAATTTCTCAATTTAAGAAAAGTAAATTAGGCGCACGTCTTCCGAGCATCACTCCAAAGGAAATAGGTGACCTGAATTGGCAGACACCTTTTCCCTCCCTATTTCGAAGCATGAAGCCTTTTTTTTTACACACCACATGTATTCGCATTAAAGCAATAAGAAAACTCATAGAAAAAAATTAATCAATAAACAAGTTACACAAATAAAAATGATAAATAAAACAATTGATGAAAAGATATCGTATCATGAATCCAGATTTGGATTCTCGGCGAAATTTCTGCTTTCGAAATAGGGACTAGGTGGCTCATAGGTTAAATTGTAGTAATTATTAATATGTAATTGCTAGATTGCACGACTTAGTTCATCTCAATGGTAGAAACAAGACGATGATAGTTTGGAATGATTCATGCGAACACGAAATGCATTTCCCTGAATGCATGATTCAAATCATCAAATGGAAGTGTTATTGTACTAGTTCACACGTTCGGTGGAAAACTTACGAATTTTTGTACTTCTGGATAAATAATTATAATAAAAATACATATTTGAGAGAAATTAGTCTTAGGTTAACGAAAACATTATTGAAATCTTGGGAAGGAACGCTTGAAAAATTCTTCAGAAGATTGGGACGGTTGAAGGGTCTTTCATGTTTATCTCGCAATACCGATAGAACTTATCATCACTTCCTCTTTTCTGACGTCAAAATTGTAATATTCGAAACCAATTGAGTTCAGGATTTCCCCAAGTGAGTATCGCCTGCGAGGTTGTTCAAATCATGAACATGGTTTCACGTTTGAATTCCTAGTAGAAAACTATAAGCTCGTACGGTAATGATACCACGAAGGGAAAAAATTGGTTCAATTTATCATACCAGTGGCTATAATTTAGTTTCTCTGGTGAAATTGATGCTTACGAACTCGCTTGTTTTCATAATACGATCCAACTCGGAAGTGAATTTAAAACGTCAACGAGTTCTCTCTTTTACAGTTTCCTACAACACTTTTTTCTTTTCTTTTTTTCTTCATGAAATTAATATTCAATTTACGAACTGATTTTCGAGTAAATTGCCGGACACCTACATTTTTCTTATTTTCACGAAGAATTAAAGTGAGGAAGCATCGCAGCTGTGTACTCGGTGGACCATTTAGACGGCATCAAATATCAAGAAAAAAAAAATAGATGTATGTACTGTGTACGTCGATTACGTAAAAAAATAATTCATGAATGACATACTGAAATAAACGATTATAAAACTTGAAAAAAGATTATGCATGCGCGGAGCTATACATGCCTATCCCCCTCCCCCTCTACGTTGTTATGTAAATAATGTACGCGTCGAACGTTATATAGCCTACATAAAGTGATAACGCCACGCAAAATAAATTTACAAAATTGTTCATATTTTCTCGCCGAGGTGATTACGATTACCGTTCAAATGTTAGGTCTAATAACACAGAAAGAGAAAAAACCCAAGGAAACAGAATCGATGCGAAATTATGTAACACAGAACTGGTCAAAAAATACGTCGAATATTTTTTCCCCGTTTTAATCTTATGTGTTTTCAAAGTCCGTGTTAATTAAATTAGTAGCCTGTATAGTATTTCTACAGCTCCGGGCGTGATAATTTCCATCACCTCGCACTTCAATATCGGTGAATTTTCTTACTAGATAAAAGTAACGTAATATAGGTGAGCAAAACGCAAAATAAACAATAAAAAACCGAAACTATTAATGTAGTGAAAATTTACCGCGAAAACGAACTGTTACAATTTTCCAACGCGCAAAAGAATTGTACATAATTTTTTTACACGGGCCCTTTCACGTGAATTACTGACTGGTATTATCAGAGGGGAGTCAGTGGATCGACGATTTGAGTCAGAAGAAAGTTACATCGGGGAGAATGTATTGAAAATAACCTGTTTACAGAGACACACAATTATTATATGATGTTTTTCATGATAGTCAAAGTAGAATGTAAGTTCCACCTCACTCCTTCTCCAATCAAGTTCGGTCAACAGATATCTCTCTTCTAGAAATACTTTCGCATGTTTCCTGTCAGATATTCTATCCGCAATAAAAAAAATAATAAATCACAACATTTTTACAAGGTATCTACATTCGACATGCACCCCCCCTCCCCCCCCCCACACACACACACACAGAACAAATTATCACTGATTAAAAAATCATTCATAAGCGGCATAACTGTGGGGAGAGACAAGGGGGCAACTTCCTCCTAAGGTACCTGTCGTAAGGCTTCCGCCAACGTCATCTAACCACGGCAAAGCCACACTTCGTGTCATCCCATGCTTTGAGAGCATTGATGATTCCCAATGCGAAACAAAATCTCTGTCACTCTAGTCACCCTCTAACACCAGTTAAGCACCTAACGCTTTTGTCTCCAGAGTAACAGTACGTTTAAGATACAGCATCTAGTTTCCGAATTCCAAGTCTACAGAAACGAGAGAAGACTTAGTTGATAACCATTCAAGCAACATGGAATTAATTAATATAAGTAAAACTATCTAAATTCGCAGAGGTAACCAACACTCAAGTCGTATGAGAGATAACAGCCACCAGATATATTGTACATCTATCTAATAAATAAACTGAAACTGAAAAAATCTTTTCTTCGAGAATTTTAAGGAAGAATGCCATGTTCAAAGATGAATCTGAAAATCTTACCAAGATTTTCAATAACCAAGTAAGAAATTCCTAAACGTCTGACAAAAAAATTCTCTAGTTCAGTATGCACTCAACTCCTTCCTACATTAGAACTCAGGTTGAAAAAATACTTCTTAGAATATTCTGGGAGAGAAACCTTGTCCTGCTGCTAGATGTGAAGATTTTGCCTGTATTCTCAAAACCATAAAAGGGAGTTTATGCCCTCTGGCGGCAAGATAAAATTTTGAGCAAAAAGCCCTTCTCTGCAGCTGATTTTTAAAATTTTACTAGTATTTTCAAAAACTTTGGATGAAATTCATCGACTTTTATGACTGTAGGCTTTTCCAATTGAATGTGCAGCTACTCGACCACTTCCTATTACAATATTTAAGATAAAATAATACTTTTCCTGAACTTGGAGGAAGAAGGTCTGGTCTGCTGCCATAATATGTGAAAAGGTTTCCAATCATTTCGAAAACGTATCAGGAAATGCACTGTTCCTTGACAGAACTATTCTCTTCAATATTATGTAGATAATAACAATCACTACTCGACCATTTCCTCGAGTCACACTTTCAGAAGGCCATGAATTTCTGAATACGTTTCGGAAAATCATAGTAAAATGTTCACATATCTAAATGCAGATGAAAACCCAGCCTTCAAAAGTGGCAGTGACACATTTCTTCAGCCTGAATATGGTAGTAAAGGAAATGGTTTAAGCGAGGTGCGTATTGAATTGGAAATTACTTCTATCTAAAGGTATCAATTTCGTACTACGTTCTTCAAAATACAGGGTGTTTCAAAAGCAATGACAATGATTGTGGAAAGTCATGATAAAGCGTTTGACCAAAAAATAGTTACATCAGACGGGCTCGCGCCTGTCTCGCTGCCAATGGGCAACATTTTCAACATCTATTAGAAAAATGTAACATATTTTTGTCAAAATAAAAAAGTCCTTCCAGTTTTTGTACTTTTGTATATGCTGTTTTTTTGCCAGTGGGTCACCAACGTTTTTTTTTTTTTGAAACATCATGTACAAGAAAAATTTCCCTATTCAGCTGTAGGTTAAAGTCTGTTTCTAAAAATGTTCGAGAATGCATCTTTTCAATCTGAATTTTGTCATCATAAGAAAAAATTTAGTAAGTAACTATCGAGGTGGAACATCCTAACATTTTCATTTTTATTTGTTTTTCTTTATGGTTTCTCATAAATTCTGTTAGCTGATTGACAGTAATATTGAAGATCTACAGATAGGGAACAGTAATGAAATAAACAGTATCACGAGTTTTTAGCGTAATCTTTACCCCCCCCCCCCGACTCCTCCTTCTACAGTAATATTCGTGCCAACAAATTTTTGAGCTTGTCCTCCTAAAAAATGTACGTAGTTTCGCCGCTGCTGATATTATTTCAAAAATAATAGTGTGTATTTCAATACTGTATATTTTGGTTGAACCAAGTTTCAACATATTTTTGGGCACAAGTTCTTCGTCAGAGGTTACTAAGAAAAATAAAACCTAGGTGAATGGTACTGTTGTGGATTCAGGGACCCGGAAATCTTAATTCACTCCTGAGTAGAAATACTGACGTTCTTACTTGACCGAATGAACAATACGTGGACGTTCGAATAGTCCAACAAGTAGGTAGATAAAATGCAAAATAATTCATTAATCGATTATTCCTCCAGATTTATCCCCATTAATACACCGATTTATCGATTATACGGTTAATGGAATAATAAATGTATCAATCATTTTTTCTTCAATAATTATTGATTATTTTCTCATTTTCTTTGACCTGGAAGAAAGGCTTCTTGGAAACTTAATTTCAGGACTTTTTAGGTATTTGGTTTCGGACAGCGAATATTTCAACATTCAGAATTCACAAATCACGGAGTAACGGTGTACCTTTCCAGAGAATTCAAAAAGCAACCACTTCAGTTTTGTAACTTTTTTTTTGGACTTCTATAAAGAAAATACACTATTGTATTCAGTTTTCCATGTTCTTAAAAGGACGTGGCCAATCAGCAAATAGTATTTTGTTCATATTAAGATATGTTGATTTAGTATATTGACAGAATACGCTAAGCAACAGTGGCGTTCGCATCCTATTAGCATAGTATGTAATGATGGCGTGATGTTTTTTACATAATTTTTAGATTTCACGAAATGATATACAGACTGGAGCAGCGGCGAATGTAGAGGCTAAGCCGCCATAGATACTCAACAAAATGCCCCCCCTCAGCCCTCCACTACAAATCCTCCTAATGAACTACAGGTCAAAATTTGATAATTATTTCCCAGTTGTGTTTCCTACAACTTCTACAATATTTTTCTCGTTCCTCTCTGTCTCTTCTTCTGTTTCTCTTTTCCCGAATTTCCTTCCTTTTTCCCATTGTTTTTGAACAAAAATCTGCTACCCCTCAAGATCTGCCGCCCAAGGTACTTGCCTAATGCGCCCATTCGGAAATCCATCGCTAGACTGGAGATAGAAAGACGATGAGAAATGAGACTATTAGAAAGGGGCTTGGCGTTCGCTGAAAACATGCGGATTTCATGTTCTTTTCCATTTTGTCTCATCAGCTCCTCGCAGGCCCGTAGCCAGTCGCGTATTCATGATGAGGCAGATGACATGTCACACAAGGCAACTTTTCACAGTACACTAAGATTCTCAAAAAATGTTTCTTGAAGGCTACTTTCTTAAAATTTCTAACTCCCTCGCCCATCATTAAGCTTTAAATATGTGTGCTAAAACAAAAGAAAGGCGAATTTTTAATTATTTTTAATTTTTTGCTAGACAAGGCGAGCAGACTTGTCAGACAAGCGACTGCCTTGTCTGCCTTGGCACTGACTACGGGCCTGGCTTCTCGCGTTGTTTGTTGGCCATTTGACAGTCGATTAGCGAATAGCAAAAGCATTAGTCATACAAAAGTGGCAAAATATGCTATGCGACAAAGTTACCTCATTACTTAGCATATTATTTCACTTAGTTTTCAATATTAATACCACAGTAATTTAATAATTCCACCAAACCAAACTGTAACTTTCATAGCTTCAGCTTTTTGGTCGCTCTGTTGCGCAGAACCCTTCTGACAATGAGCAAGTAGCTCACAGCTTGTACAGTTCAAACATAAGGTTCGAACACAGTTCGCCATCTCTATTTTTCTATGGCCGCCAGACAGGGATACATTTGGCTGCTAAAACCAAAGAGTGGCTAGAACTACTTCACACCTTACAGCGTGGTATCAACACCTGTTCTAATCAACATACAAGCGCGACACCTATTAAACAACCAGTTCAACATGTGCTTCAACCAGAAAATACAAACAGCTGTTTCATTCAAGCAATCAGTTTCGACGCGCGCTTTATTCAGCTACACAAAAACAGAAGCCGTTTTCTCACACGACGACCAGTTTTTATTTCCGCTTCCAATATGCAGAGTTTGTGACGATGCGATACTGAGTGCACAACTTTCACAAATACCGAGTGCACGATTTACATGATCCAAGAAACTTCAAATCCTGTATAATGTTGAAGGATTCTTTCAGTCGCGTCTCATCGAGTGTCCAGCATAATTTGTTCACCAGAAACATGCAGTCTGGGAGATCTTACATCACATCACTGCTTATGGCGTTCAGCTGTTAGCGTAATGTGCGCCTGAATTTCAAGTTCATACGATCGCGCATGTGCCTGTAGGAGCGCGTAAGTCTGTTCTCGTCTTTTAATTAGTACTATTATAAAAAGCGAACAATAAATTTTGACAATTTATCGCGTTGCGCCACCTTGATCGTGTCGTATTCAGCCAGAGCTCATCAAGGCTCCCGAGCAACGGTGAAAAGTTGGTGTCCGACATGAATACACGTTAATCGGAACACTTTTTGTTTTTATTTTGCACGTATCGGGTAATTAACCGCATTCAATAAACATCGCGGATTGCTACATCATTTTAAGTGCATCTTTTCGCGTTGTCTTTGTTAATTCGCAAAGAAGATGCGTCGGTGTTTGCTCACTGAGAAGCTCGATACCCAATATTCGTGTAATTCTGCTCGATTGCGATCGGCACAATTTGCCGATCATCCCAAACAAGTCAATGGAGAGAATTACCATTTTTTGTCTGCGATTATTAACGATGCCGGCCGCGCACTACTGGAGGAAGACGGTCGGGCCGTCAAGGCCTTTGGAGTGTAATGACATTTGTCAAACTTTATGATCACGAGGCCGTTGAATTCGTGTACGTGGGTGTCTTCTCTTTGTCATTACTGGTAACTACGCCGCACTGCTGGACATGGGACGAAGGCTGTTCACAAAGGAGCAGACACGGTGGGTGCGATGAAGGTAGCAAAAGTGCCATGTTTCGCTTGTTGGCAATAATAAAAGAAATATCACTTCGATAGGATCATTTGATCACGTGATCGTGGTAATCATTGTGTGGTTGTACTTAGTTTGATGATCTCGAGTAACAAGGTAGTTAAGGGGAAGGTAATAAGGACAAAACCTCGTAAAATTTTTGGATTTTTCCACCAAGAAAAAAACGACAGACGAAGCGAGTGGGAAAATTTTCAAATCTTTTTGCTGAATCCCATCCAAGATTGACTCTTAGCTATGCCCGGTCTTTTCTGCTCTTGTTTTGATTTGACGTTTTTCGTTTGGTCTTCTTTGATCCATCTTTTTGGGTGTTTTGAATCCCTTTTCTGGGTCTTCTGTTATCCGAGTGTAGCGGTAGCACCATCTCCTGAGCGGATGCCTCCATGGAAGATTTTACTTACCGAAGTCGGTCACAAAAATCGTAATGAAGAGGTATGTCCGGATATTTAGAGCAGGGTTGTGACACAGATTAAATTCTCTACGTCTAAACGGTTTTCTAAGCGTAAAATACGTATGTAAAATATGTAGAAAATTGTGACGCAGAATATGAAAAGATGAAGAACATGTAGAATATTTTTTAAATTCGTTCTTAGCAAGAATTTTTGTTATTTAATAAATTTTAAAGCGACTCAGTTGATATGCAGCTGTGTGCTGTGATGGCGTACGGTACAGTATAGAAGTAGAAGAGTTAGGAATGTTTCATTCATAGCTCTTTGGGGAACTCACGATTTTCGCAGTTAACATTTTAAAGCTGAGATGTCGGTATTATATAAGAGTTTAACTCACTACAGAGCTCATTCAATCCTTTGAAGAAATAGATTTTGATTATATCTCTAGCCAATGAGGACTGGAGGACCAGCTACAGAGAGTGGTGGCCTAGCCAACTGGAGGCCAGAAAATCTTCAACAAGTACTAAAATTCAGAAAGCTCTAGGAGCATCAAACTCAGAGAAAATATTCTTAATTGTAATACGTGTAACTGTTTGCGTTGCTCCGATCCAGACTAAACACTTCTCTAGCAAAAACTCAAAAGATTCGCATGTTTACTAATTTTCTACATTTTACATCATCCTACATAAATTACAGTGTCTACATATTCAACATGTTTTGCTACATTGAACTTAAGAAAAATTATATTACTGAGACAAAACCCTGACTTGGAGGTTGATCGTTATCTCTCCTTAAGTTGCCCCCTCCCCCGTCAATGCCTCGAAATGTTGTTCAGTTATATTTCTGTTTTGATTACATGTATTTTCATGTTTGGATTTGATATGAAGGATTTTAGTGTTTAGTCTTTTCTATCTTGATTTAACGTTATATTTTATTTCTATTTGATATTTTCGTTTTATTAATTTTTCCCTGAGTAACGAAGTTTACGTTTCTTCTACGTTGATCTTTCTGGTGATTTCGTTGATTTCAGTGGCTGTTTTTTTGTTTTTATTGTCATCTTTTTGGTGAAGTATGATCGATGGACATTCATGGTCTTCATTAGTCTTGTTCGGTATTGGTACACTTTTTTTAGGCAAATGAAGCGTGGTCTAATGTAATGGTCGCGATGTTCATTCATCAGGCAAGCAACGAGAAACCTTATTTATTAATTTCATGTTTGATTGATCCGAACTATGTTCGACGATATAACTGGAATTTAGCTAAAAAGCTGGAATTTTGATATGCTGACCACAATGCTTGAAAAAATATCGATTTCGAAGATCAGCCCGACCAGATCATTAAAGGGGGAATAGGAGCTTTTTTTGGGAGGGGAGACGTTGCCAGACGCTGCAATCGGCTGTAATTTGTCCAGCGAGTTGAAATTTTTAGGCTGAAATTATATAATCTTAATTGCTTTTAAAAAGTTTACATCCTGAATCGAAGTCCGATGTAACTCTTGATGAGAGAGTAATATTATTTGAGATAACTACTTTCTTGAAAGATCAATAGTGTCCAGATTTTTGTATGAAATTATACGGTCCAGTCCACATGTGGTCAGTAAAATACAGTATGGATGAGTGGCTCAGTCGGAGTAGCTTACTAAAATGGTTTTGTTTAAAGGGATAAATAAATAAATGACCCGCGGAAATATAATACATTCAAATTTTCAGGTCTTTATGGTTCCCAGTCCGCATTAGTTTGGCTCACACAAGAACGTTCACAAAAATTACTCATTTTGTGCAGTCAGTTCATCAAATACCTATACTGGTACTATGGGTACTTATTAAAATAACTAACATTTACGACACTGTGGCCTAACGGTTCAGGATGTCCACACAATTTTGAGAATCAAAATATTTAACGTTTATTTGACCTATAAATTTGACTTCATAAGCACTGCGAAAAGGCGCGCCTTACGCAGGAACATGCAAAACGCTAAATCACGTTACTCACATTGCCATAATTACAATATAACGTCATCATAATATTTTTCACCTTACAAAGATGAAATAATGGAACAAAATTTTTTACCTCTAGCTTTGTTATTTTTTAGTTCATTCATCGTTTCTAGTCATTCATATAATTAACATTACTTGACCTGTGAAAGAATTTTGAGAAAATACGTGACTTTCACTTTACCACTTGACTTTTTTTTTGACATCTTGATTTTTACTTGACTTACTTGACCCTGTAGACACCCTGCGGTTAAAACAATTGCTTGTAGTAAAGAAGGTCATTCATTCGAATCTTTCTTTCTTTATACCCTGAAAAATATTATTCATCCCAATCATTATGGTATTATTAATTCAATATTATTTGATAGCATACGTAAAATTCTGAACAAACCCTCGATATAGTTCCTTACAAGCAAATTCTCTTAGCAATTTCAGTTGGTATTCACCTCGTTTGTCTCATGAACTTAGCAAATTCTCATTTATTCACTATTTTGTAGATTTTGGTGAATTTTGGAACAGACTGATCTAGTTTCAATTTTTTCTGTTTGTTCGTTTAATTTTAGAGTAGTTTTCATTTGATACGTTTTGGTATTTAGTAGAATTCTTTGCACAGGGTAGACACTTTTTTAAAATTATTTTCTCTGACTTTTTACGGTTTTCCAGACCAATTTTTCAAATTTTCCCTTACATTTCTTCAGCTAGTATTGTACACAGCTTTGAGAATACTTTGTAAAAGAAATGTCATTACGCTTGACACTAATATTTATTCCTAAAAAGTAGTGTATATTCTTTAATTCGCATTATTCTCAGAAAGTTTCCTAATTTTGATCAAAATTATAGCAATCCCCTGACTCTTTCTGGTTTTCCAGAAAGTGGTAACCCTGTTTGTGTGGTCATGTCGTGTTCTTTTTGTCAGTTTTTTTGAGAATCATTGTTTGTTGGTGTTGGATAAGAGTTTTTTGGTCTTGGTCGGTTTCAATCGGATGGTTTTAGCAGAATTTTCTTGTCCTGAGTTTACAACGATAGGTAGTTTTCGGCCTTAATCCAGTATATTTCGGTATTTTCTGAACTTTTCCGAACTTCGTTCAATAAATTTTTACACAATGTGGTCTTCTTTTTATAAATCTTGGTAATTTTCATCTCCCTACTGTCTTATTTGTGTCGTTTTTGACCTTCACTCGATGGATTTCAACCTTTCTCTGTTATTAACCTGATGGACTTGGGTAGTATCTGCTGATCTTAGTTTGGTGTTTTTTGCCTCCTGTTGCGGCGTATCTGTAGGGGAGATTCCAAGGACAACCCTTACACCCTTACTCGCCATCTCCACCTAGGAATAACCGAACTATGCGAAAATAGGTGTAATGAAGATGAAGCCAGCGGGAAAAGCTTTCGGTCTCTGTTTCCCTGAGAACCCCTTCGAAATGGTTTTTAACTCGAGGGTGGTACAAAAGTGACCGCTCTATGTGTCCCTGGAACCAAATTTACCAAGACGAAAACTGGTCAACTGATTCGCTAAAGTGGGCCACCGTTTTGGTAGTTGCAAAAGAAAAGTTTTGTATCTCCACGCGTCAGTACATGGACGAAAAAATGATAACGCATCTGCTTCGCCGATCACCGATGATTCCCAGCGTGCAATCGATAGTCAGATAAGTGAAATAATGTCATGTCCTCCTCTGGCGGATTTCATCTCTGCCTCCTGGTGCTTTCGACGACGAAGCAGGTTACCGCAAGCAGATAGCTTCTCCCATATTCTCCGTACAATCAAACGAAAATTTCGGCAGTCGAGTACACGATAATGATAAACGAGGATATTTTCGGATAATTTTCTCGACCTTGTTGGGCGTAGCGGCGATAAAAAATCAGTCTTTACAAGATGCTCAATTCTGCGTTACGAAAGACTAATTGAAGTTGAGAAATTGCTATTAATTGCGCCGTGTAACATTTCTCAATATTCGTATGATGAACCCGCACCATATATTAGTTTTTCTTTTCTTTTTCTTCTCGATAGTAGGTATTTTGTTCGAGTAGAAAAGACTAGGCGAACTTTCTTTTCGCATCTATTCTGATCAGCGACAGTAAAAACACACTTACTCGCGTTCTGTGTGCATATGAAGTTGGATACTGAAACTTGAGAGTCATTCCAGATCAAAGCCTCGATCACGAACTGTTTGTGATTTGAAAATGATCGAATCTAGTTGCTCGTAATCGACAGAAAAGAAAAACGAAGCGTCGTACAATGTTGTGTCATACACTCGTGGTGCAACGGTTAGGTGAATCTTATTATGATTAATTATTCGTTATTATTATGGATGCGACGTTATTAAGTCATTCATGAATTTTTAACGAGTATCCATCTGTATGCGAGCTGGCCTACGGACATCAATCACTCGTCTTCATTTTCTGCCTTTTGGAACAGACAATTCTAATAGATAAGCTTTTCATCTAAGAGGTGAGAAGATATTTAAGTGACTTGTAAGATTTAGGTGCCTCGCACGCGTTATGATTTCGCTACCTTCAAGTTATCAACTGATAGCTCATCTGCCGCATGTCAGCTCATGAAGTTACGATAGCCCGAGAGGTCGTAGACCCGAATCACCGTTCGCTAATCAGGTCTAGAATAGAATTTGCGAATCACTATGTCTGATTATTTTTCGATCTCACTAATATTTGCGATGGTGTTAGCAGGGGCACAAAATATGCTAAGAATCAGAGCATCAGCCGCTTAACTGAAACGCATGTTGTAAAATTGTTAGAGATATAGCCAGACTGTGGGCACAGCTAACCCTCTTAGTTTCTGTCTGAAGGCCGTCTGCCTGTCAACCTGTACAATTGATTGACCGACCGACTTAACTAGTTAACTGGCGGACTACCGGGCTGTGGCAGACTGGCTCATCATCTGTCAGTCAGATTGACGAACTCTTTGTCTGTCTGTCTATGGATCTAGAAATAACAGGTCTGCCTCAACAATTTTTCAAATAGGCAACAGACTCAGGCATTTTTGCTAATGGGGGGGAGGGGGAACCAAGGTGGAAGTTTGTTTTTAACATTATTTTTCCACAATCTCCTTCTCTCGTACGAGTCTGGAATATCCTTTGTCCCCTAAAATCCCGTTAATCTTTTTTCCTCATACTACCCTCGTAGCAGACAGTAACTTCGATACTGGGTTTAAACTCTATATTTATATTTTGGTTCTGAGTCCAGTTCGAATCTACATACTGAATACATATTATTACTCGCCCTCGTTTTCAACTTAAATTTCGTTTGGAATGCTCACACTCCGATCTCGACTTCTTACAAATTGCCTCAAGTACATAGAAGTATATCTACAAACAGACGATACCAGAGATTTCAGGTGCAACTTGCCATTATGGTATACCTGAAATTAATCAGGAGGAGAAGTTAATCATCCAGATATCTAGAGCTGTTGTTTTCCAACTGGGGACAGGGAAGCCGCTAGGAGAGATCCACTGGATATGTCAACTTGCTTACTTCTTGTTCTGAGCCCTTCAATGATACGGAGTTACATTCAACCTAATAATTATTATTCCACAGTAAAATGTTCTATTTTGATTAATGTATCAGTAAATATTTTGATTCCTTATAAGAGGACGGTTCATGCTGTCAAACATTTTCGAACTAGGTACTGTTCTCCTCATGTAAAAATTCTGAATATTCAAAGAATCTCGACAGTAAAATACTGGTCATGGGACGAGGCGCACTCAGAGGTGCAAACAAGAGAGCTGGAAAGAGGAAGCGTAGCTCCTCCACATGTATTAAAAGTCTCCTACAACCAGAAAATTGCAATATTTCATGTACATGATTGAAAGCATAGATTTTAAGCCCGGAGCATTGCTCCCCCCCTGACTGTTTCGCGACCCAATCACCCATAAAATTGTATCAGTTTCAAATTTCTTTCTGCTTTTTTTTTTTTTTTTTAATAAATACAATTTATAACAATTGTCATTTTCGTTGCGAAGATGATAACATCTCTGGATGATTACTCATATTATTCTGTCAATTCTACCCTTTCTGTAATCTTATTCATGACTTCAGTCTTATCCGCATTTCTCGTCATTTTTATCACCACCCATTTCACTAATGCCATGTCTAGCTTTTTTGTCGTTAATGTAACTTTCGTTTCTTTTCTGTCTGATTTTTTCTTGTTCATTTCGTTCTACTTTGGATTTCTTTTTTCTTATCTTACTTTTCAGTAAGGTAAATTGAAAGTTCTTAGGGGGGCGGGGATAAAAATGTTGTAGGTAAAATAGTGATGGTCCTACAAAATTTAACCTAAATTCTGAGTAAACAACTTCGCCCCCCCCCCTCCCAAAAAAAAGTTTGGGTCAAAATTTTGCTAAAAATGTGACTTGACAGGCAAAAAAAAAAAGAGAAGAAAACAAGAAAGGAGGTTTCGGGATCACAACTTAGCTCAAATTTTGACTTGACGAGTAAAAAAGAATTTTTACTAGAGTAAGAAAATGCTGTCTAGGTTTTGGAAGTATTAGGAGACCAGATGCAAAATTTTACTTTTCCCCTGGCTTGGGGGAGAGATAAATCGTCTCCTTATCCACATCAGTGCGCATCTTTCTGGTTTTACTATTCCTTTTCAAATTCAAATTAAGTATTAATTTGAACTCCTGCTAGGATTCATTTCGACTTAACATAAATTGCTCAGAATCTGTTCATATTGATTCGAGACTCATGACTTTCAGGGTTCATTCAGGCATCAAAATGACTGAAATCAGCATCAGCATACCCCGGGAGTCTTCTGCTGAATTTCAGCTTTTCTGCGTTATTTTCGTATTCACTTGTAATTATACCTTTCTCTTTCGCCGTTTTGGTTTTTCCTGGTATTGTCCCTCTTTCTCTGTTAATTTTCGTCTTTGTCTGCCCCTTTTTGTCCCTGGCTGCTCTTTATACAGGACTGCCTGTGCCGCATGCTTTTTTATTGCATAATTTCTCATTCACGTATTTTTCTTAGGCTTTTCCACTTAGATGCAGCATTTTAATCTCAACATAGTAGTTTCATTAACTGTCTTACTTCTTCAAGCATTTTTTAGTTATTTTTCGTTACACTGACTCTCTTGTTTGATGAAAATTGGAAAAATCAATTTTCACAAAACAATGTTCCAAACATCAAACTACTGAAAGAAGATTCACTAATTGCACTTCAACTCAATTTAATTTTGTTTCTCCTCCGTGATTTGTAACTTAGTGTTTAGTCATTTCATTATTTTCATTAGGCAAATGAAGGTTGCCTTCTGTTTTTTTTTCACTATCATTTCATTTCTATATTTACTTTCTGCGACTTCCTGTCTTATCAATTTTTATGTACATAGTAAGGAAAACAGAAAGATACACGATATATGGTTTTTCATGTTTCATCAGATAGGGGTTTTCTTCTGATGTTTTTTCTTAGGAAACGGAGGGTTCTTCCCCTGATGATTTGTTTTCAGGAAATGGAGGTCTGGATGTTTCCCAGACTGGGGGGAAGTTAAATATTCAGACAGTCTGGTGTTTTTATGTCTTCATGCCACATCAGTTCGAGTTTTTTCCTTGTCGGAATAAGGGAGAAAGAGGGCGAGGTCAGGTTCTTATTATTTAAGCAGATGTCACCTCGGCCCCTATTCTTGGCGGGATACTTCCGTCCATGGGTACATCTACCCACCTTTTCTTTATCTACGCCACCAGATCTAATACCGCGAACTCATGATGACTTTCGATGATAGGCCTAATGTACTTAACGTTGAAATGCAAATTTTCAGACAAACGCTATCTACGTACATCAAAAAGGTGGTGGACAGGGTGCGAAATCATTCTGACGGAATGAAACGTATTTTGCCGATCAGCAAGTGCTTGATTTTCATTCAGACTTTTTCAAACCCTACCTACACTCTTCATGCGGATTTTCGTGCAGAACATGCAAATATAAAATCGTCGTGGAGCTATTCATTACTACCACTGTGGGATATTGTAGGCCAGTAGCGTGTGAGGGGGAGGGGTACTAGCAGAAAGGTGAAGACCTTTTCTGCTTTGTACTTCAAGGCGCCTTCTAGTAAAAGTGGTCATGCAACTGGCCCTTGGTACTGAGGTCACTCTACGGGTTCCTGATACTGGGGTGTAGTATTTCAGACGTCTTATAACGTCATCATCGTAGCTGGTATCATACAACCGGAAATCTCCAAACGGTCGGCACGTTTATCTCAATTCGTTTTACCTCATTATATCGTTCTATTGGCCAAATATACGCGTCCGACTAAAATATGGGGGAAAATGGTCTAGTTATGCTCTTTTTATTTGTGACAGCCGTCTTGCTATTATTTTTTTCGTTTCGTTTCGATGTAATCTAAACGATACGCGCAGTTATATATTGTGTGCATAAACAAGACCTACACAAAACGATATAACCGCACGTTATCTAGATTTTACGAATTCTTGCGAAGAATATAAAAATAAACCAACTTTTTTTTAAACCACGTATTAGAAAACATACCTGACTGATTATGTATTCGTGAAAAACTGATTAGAAAAGGACAAAAAAAAGTACAACGCACATAAATCACCTAAATCTGCCTGTGGTATGTTGTGTACGTATTTTAAAGTTGATTACAGGGTTCTGGGTTTTGTCTCATGCAACACTGACGTAAATGTCGTTCAGGGCATGAAATATAAATTGTAAGTGACTGATGAGTGCTGCTAGCGAAATCGCCAATAATAGCACCGAGAAGCGCAACAAGGAAGGCAAATTGATCGCATACCACAAATTTACGATGGGAGCGGATATTTTGCTGCGTACAGTTCAGTTTGGAAGACGATTTCGTTTCTTACAAGATGGTAGACATGGTTCTGCTGCAGGCTGAGAATTTATCTGCTGACTCATTACTATTTTGCTTTTGAAGAATGAAAGGGAATACCACTTCCGTTCGCAAGAATCTGACACTTGTCTTTTGAGCAGCAGCATATCAAGGCATTTCTCGAGACTTGAGAGGGAGCTCATGGCAAAAATGAATGCATCAAATAAGAAAAACACGAGAAGTGCTCGAGTGTAGCATGTACCTTCTCTCCTGGTGAAAATCTGATGTAGAGTCTTCACAAACTCTGGATAGAAGTTAAACACAATGGAAAACACCATCCAGAGAGACGAACATCTTCACTAGAGTGTTAATCGACACACCTTGTTATGGCCATACTTGTTCTAATATCTCAATGTGAGAAGTAATTCCTGCACTGGGGATCATCCGAGGGTAAAGCAATGCAACACATTCACAATCCCTGACATGCCTAGAAAACTACCGCATATAATTACCCATTTTGTAGGTGTGGCTGATGTCGATGAACAGCGAAGATTTATTACAGAATAATTCAATAAACGTGCCCATGTTCCAGCACGGAGATCCGAAGTCGTTCTCCAGCGAATGCTCGCGTATCTGAAGATCCTACCTGATGAACAATTCCAAAATTAATACTTATACCGGACTAGTCAAGGACAGTTCACGAAAAGCTTACACATGGAGACCTAATGGAATCAAATTGATGATCTGAATGTGTTCGGAACCCGGAGTCCGTAAATCGACTGATATATATAACGCTTGCATTCTTTGGAATAGCCAGCTGATCTGTTCTATCCTGATGTATTCAAAAATAGCAAGCATATCGAATTTAAGAATACAAGAGTATTGCATCTGTGTGAATGCCAAAGAGCACATCAGTTCACCAACAAATCGAATAATCATCTCGGAAAAACGAAGGAAATTCTGTCACAAGCATTGAACAGAACTAATCTACGTATCCGCCGAAATTCACAGTCTTATTCCAGAACAATCTTTACGAACCAATATTCGAAAATTAAGGACTCAGTATCAACTTCCTGTCTCCAAGAACACTAGTAGTATAGTAATTCACACCATCAATAGTTCTGACTAATAAACCAGAAAATTCTAATAATCTAAAACTAATCGGCGATATGGTGCACAGCAAATGGACTGTAAAATCGCACGTACTTTTTATATCGCCGACGAAGTATCATTCAATTTTCTCATCGATGAAATAAATCGAAGTCCAAGGTTGAATATGAGAAGTAAAACATGTAAATCGCCGTATCTCAACGCCTCTACACAATGAAAAAATTGGGAAACCTTTAGCACACGCATATCAATGCGATCTAACAGATATAACGGCGAATCGCAAATTCACGAAAAGTAAAAGCTTTACAACGTTCATACTAATAATTCACCGTTATTGAAACACTACACTTGGAATTACAGAAATCATGCCGAGAAATTAACTCGAACAGAGGCTGCGAAGCTGAATCGTAATTACTCGCATAAAATCTATCGAGCCCACAGGTACTATTTATACTCAGTGGTAACCCACAAGGTCTAGAATAACAGCCAAAGGTCACTGATAAGTGATTCATACTTCTGCGATAGAAGAAACCGGAAGGTGCTTGAATGTCAATAGAGTTCACGCTATTTTTCAGTTTTTTTCCAGACTATACAGAAAATGTTCAAGTTTCAAGTCTATTCGAACAACTGAAATGAAAGTGAACAACCGAATGGAGCAAGGATAAAAATTTCTTATAATGAATCAGAAAATCAGCCCATCGAGCGTTTTCTGGAAAAGGCAATTTGGGGCACAAGGAGGCACGGGAAAAATGACAATTTCAATCACCATGTTCCGACAAACGAGCAATACGAGAATCTTCACTTCGATTTCCGCGTTCAAATCAGGAAAATAAAATCTTCCACGATGAGGGACCATCAACTGAGGGAGGGGGTGCCCCTTACGCTGCAGGCCTCGGAGGCTTTCCAGGACTGATATATTTACTGTACATCTACGAATACCTCCGTCAACTTCTATGGTAAGAATGCCAGACAAACCAGACACCACAAGTATGCGTCACCAAAATTCTATAGAATATTACTAAGTCGTATTACTTGAAAATGATGAATTCACCGAAGCACCTGTAGGCGGTAACTTTTATTTTTCTCATGTGGTGCTCGACTTGGTTTGACTCTTCTCCTCTCAAGAGTATTTAAGACACCTCTACCCTCCCCGTCCACCTTCAATTTTCCCACGCGATGCTCGAGAAACTCTCATCAGGTGCTACAGCCTGTGAGCACCGCTGAAGTTGCTGCCCACGAAAGCACCTAGTTCTGCTGAAGTAGCAAACCGTAAAGCACCATTTCTTTGTGAGTTATTTCTAGAACACACGTTAGGAAAAGCAAATCGTGTACACTGTCCAACAAACCAGCACATTTGTTACACGCGGACATAGTTTTTCAATAAGACCAATAATTGGCAAAAATTATCAAATTTTGGTTTTTGGATCCTTCATAGGATGCTGTGAATCAATCCAGGGGGTGATAGCAACACCATCTCGTTATATGTTGTAGAGGAAGGATGAAAGTATCCATCGATCTCACAATCAACTACCCCATGCAATGAGAGCTCGAGATATGACCACACCATGACCGTCTCAAAAACCTGAACAATAAATGGTACTTTACCTCACGAAATTCGAATTCGACCCCGCACAAATCGTCGGTTATCTAACAGACTGTACTAAGCGCCATTTTGGGTCGCTAGAAACTGTGCAAAAGGGTACCGTAAACAGCTTCCTTTAGTATAGTCTTTCAGCTATTCGAAATGGCACTCAGTACAGTACGTCATATAACGGAAGAAATATGGCCTCATCTTTATTCTTTGATCCTTTTCCTTCCGCAGACGACCATGCTAATTCAATAAGTAGTATAATAAAGGGAGTTGTCCTCAGGTTGGTGTAGGTAAATCATACTATGTTCGATCGCGAGTGGAATTTTTTTTTTTTTTTTTTTTGGGGGGGGGGGGATAAACTGAAATTTACAGTAAATCATGTTATGTTTGATCGCGAGCGGAGTATTAGAAAATTTTCGGAGACTTTCAAGTATTTGAGCTGGAAAAATCAGTCACTTTCAATTGTGTCTTCTGACTGGGGAATATAACCATATATCCACCTAATTTACGAAACTGGACTAATTCATGTCACGTCAACGTGCATGTCGAAATTGTCAACATGAGTAGATACTCACTATCCATATCATCGAACACGAAATAACTAGTAGGTATCTGTAATGAATGCCTGCGTGGTTTGAAGAAGAGAAAATGCAGAGAGACCTGACCACCAAGTCAACAACACACTTTAGCACTGAAAAAATCATTATGTAATCTTGTTTTAACATTTTAAAAACAAAAACGTGCTAAAAGAGAAATTAAGATCAACAGGGCAAGACAACAGCGACTCTGTGCTAGAGACGGGGGCCGGGGATTACTCGGTTTTTTTTCCGTTATCGTTATGAAGATGTACATCATACGTAGCATTTCATTAAACAGAGTTATGAACCGTATAGATTCATGAGTGGAATCGCACATTTTCTGAGTTACAAAGTTCGAGAAACATCTGGTAGACACACTGTGATAAGAGTCTTCGTCTGTCTCATTAGTACCACAGTCAGAGTCAACTCACCCTATCGTTTAATAACGATTTCATTGCGTGGAATAATGTCCTCCTGCCTTCGTCATACGCGATTATTACACTAAATTGAATTCATGTATCAGTCATTTCGATGAGCCGTTACAATTTACTGATTACATCCTGGGTGTCAAATCATACCCGATCAATAACAGTAGATTTATTTAATCTTTCTCTATTGTACCGGCAGAACAGAAGCTAATAAATGACCTTAAACCAAAAGTATTGATAGGCGTTCGGCTGAGCTAATTTTGTACACCACACTGAACTAGGTCAATAATAAAAACTGAATAGGTCATAAATAATACATACACAATAATATCAGTCAGCTGACAAACAACAAAAAGTTACTGAAAAACGGGGCATTGCTTTAGAATACACACAACCCAGTATCTCAATGTTCACAATGATCGAGCAATTAATTAATTACCATAAAATTAGTCACGGTTTTGGAACTCGTTTTACATTTATCAACAAAAATCAGTTGGCTGTCGTGAGAGACACTACTCGAGATGATGAAGAAGAGTTTACACTGATGAAGCTAGGAAAGACTAGAAACCTATTTCTTGGTCCTCCCAATGACTCATGCTGAGACGTGTAGATACGTACTTCAATAACTTTTAGACTTTCACAGTAAGAAATTAATAAAATAACTTATTAGTTTTGTGTAACTCGTACTCATGTATATATCTGATCCCAGTCGGACACCCCTCCACCATTTTATGCCAGATTTTATCAGAAAATTGCAAATCAAAATGACAAGACATCGAAGACAAATACTACGGTCAAACCAACTTACAATGTTTCTGCTTTGGACTCACTCCAATCCGCAATAACTGTCCGTAACCCCTAATACCCACAGCCTATTTCAAAAACACCAACAGAAAAAAGAAGGCCTGATACCCTCATCAAGTTTTCTTTCATTTTCTCTCTAGTTACTCTAGTGCATATCCATTTACACACTTCAGGTTTACTTCTTCAATCTTGGGCAGCCTAACTACCCCGACTCTATAACACCACGATGTGGAACAATTTCGAAGTCATATCAGCAGTCCTGAATTCTCAGTCTATTGAGTCTTTTATATTTAATCCAGAACCTCCATTCTTCTCGTGCTCCTCGGTAGAATGCTCCCTCTCCATAGTAAAGAATCCTTTCCAATGAACAAATCCAGCTCACAGGCCCATAGATAGCCAATTCTTCCTCACTGCATTCTGAAATAAAAATGTTCTCAAATTGTGTTGCGAACAAGAAATACAAATCTGGTGTTTATGTCTGGGAAAATGTATAAATATCAACGCCGGTTCTGAGGGAGAGGGGGTCATTCCTCACTTACTGTCAAAAAAAAAGAAGGAAATTTTCATAGGCGTTCATCAAAAAATTGGGAAAATATTTTGTTCGTTTCCTCGGAAAATGAGTATTACTTTTCATCATTTTTACAAATCAACATTATGAAATCCGCCCCCCCCCCCCTGATGGAAGAATTCTAATAATTACTGAAATACATAAAAACAAATGACAATTGCCTTCTTCTCCTTCATATAAGAATGTACGTCTAATAACTACATTTTCAGATAAGGATTACAGGTTTTACAATTTTGCAGTATTATCTGGTTCAAAATTACTTCTTTTCGAACTGCGATTCCAACCTTGGAAATCCTTAGCTTACAAATTTTTAAAACACTGCTCAGGGAAATAGATGGGATGACCGTTATGTTGCGCGAGTGACATAGAAAGTAATAATTTGGTGGAGCACTTCGTATTTTTACTCCTCTTCTTCAAGCTACTCAGTGAAGATGTCAGACTATCGTTAGTTATCGGTGTAAATCGATTTCTTTCTCAAGGTCAGTTATCGATATACCTATACTAAATCAACATTATGAATAACTTTTTTGGCTTTCTATTTCGATTGGGCTTTTTGCAATTTTTTTAGTGTAAAATATCCAATGAACAGGACCTTTAATGTGATGTACAAATAGAAATGGTCATCCCTGCTATCTGAATAAGAAAAAACGAAATTATTTTTTTTCTTGTGTGTGAGATCCAGCGGTGTAGTCAGCCTAATGTTCGAGAAAGGGGGTCTAAAATTAGAAAAACTACTATTCGACAGAACAGCAAAGTGGTCTAAACATCTTCGACACCCCCTTGGCTCGCCACTGGTAAGCTCCGAGCTAGTTGCCAAGTTTCTAACTTTGCTAACCATAGCAAATATAATGGTGATTTCACAAATTCGCACAGTTTTTCTGGTTTCCTGGCAGGAGTATTCTCCTGTTTTTGAGCTCAATTCAATTTCTCTCCTCTTTAACACCTCTACATCTTTCCCTCTCTCTAAAAAAGTACTTGGAAGTGGAGCACAAACCAAATTTTTACTCAGAACAACGCTGGAGTCATTAAGAAAATTTTTCCGGAATTGGAGACGGAGACTGATATAAATTTCTTTCTATATACTAAAAAGGTAAAATCCGCCACCGCCACCTCCAGGAAAAAAACCTCGCTACGGGTTGTCTACCAAGAAATCAGGAAAATTGTAGGGGCAGATCAACTACTTTCAAGGACATAATCTGTTCTACCATAAAAGATCTCCAAGTTTTAAGACATAACCGACATCTCCGAGAGAAAAAAAACACTGCGGGTTGCCTACATCCGCCGCCTCCACCGGGGAAAAAACGGACTGCGGGTTGCCTACCCAATAATCAGGAAAATTGTAGGGGCAGATCAGCTACTTTCAAGACATAATCTGTTCTAACATAAAAGATCGAGTTTCAAGACATAACCGACATAATAAGACATAAAAAGACATATCTCTCTGTATGCTACTAAAGTAAAATCCGCCGCCACCACCATCCGGAAAAAACACTGCAGATTGCCTACCCTGCCCCACTAACTGGTCATTTCTCCGAGGGTAGTCTACCCCTAGGAGGTGGTTCATGGTCGAGGGAGCTCCAGAATGGGAAGGAGAGGGTGATGTGAAGAGATTAAGGCCCAGGTGGTGGAGGTCAGTTGTGGTGGTCGATGATTGTAAAGGTGAGGAGGACGTCCAAGGGAGAGGTAAGGGTTCGCAGGGGGGTACTGCGGAGGTAAAAGACCATGGGGTGGGCACTGAAGCTTCTGGTAGATTATGGCCGTTGTGGGGGAGAAGTTTGTGGCAGAGGAGGGCTCCGACTGTTGAAGTGTGACCGTGGAGGCGGAGAGCGACCGTGATGAACGATGGGGTTGTGGTGGAGATCGAGGAGGCGGAGGCTCGTGATGAAGAAAGGATGGAAGGAGGTTCATGGTGGAAGATTGAGGACCGCTGATAGAGGGAGAGCAAAAGAAGCCCAAAAAACAACCTCAACTCAGGAACAAAAGTTTTAGACCAAACACTGAGGACTGGTGGTCGGGCGAGGCACGAAGCGGCCAGGGGGCTAAGCCCCCTAGTATTATTTAAAGAAGCCAAAAAATGGAAAATTATTCACCAAAACCAAAGCCGATTTCAGAATTTTAACCGGAGCCGCTTCGATTTTTCCGCCGACGCCAAATGTCTGTTACTAATATTCTTGTGTTTTCCTCTATGCAACAACGATAAGTATTCCTGCTCTAAAATTCCGTGTTTTAAAACCAACTATCAATGTTTTTATATAATTATTTTTCATTTGCTAGGTAGCCAACTGACGATCGCTTTTGAACACCCGAACCCAGTTACTGGTCAGATATGTGATCGGGGGCCTTGTAGAAGGCCAGTTGTTACCTGAAACGACAAAAAATTACCCCCCCCCCCCAAAAAAAAAACAAAAAAACTGACAAAACTAAAAATTATTAATTTTGTCCACATAATACAAAGATAAACGAAAAAAGTAATGCTCCTCTCCAGATGTGGGATTCTAACTTAACGAGTTTCAAGTGTTGGCAGCCCTGTGTATATGTGAGTGATCACCTATGATTTACAATAAGCGTGTAGCGAACTTCAACTATCATTAAGTCGATTATAAATTCACTTTCAAAGAAAATTGGTCCAAAATTTAACTGCATCATCACTAAAAAAGAACCAGCTCTACTACTAGAATAACAGCAGTTTTTCTATTGGAAAGTACACACACAATCACTCATTCATTTTCATCCGCACAGGTGATTTTGCAGCACACTCTAGTGCAAGTGGACGCTGTTTAACAAAAGGGAACTAACACACAAAATTCGCTGTTTGAGAACACGTGATTCGAAGTTCATGAGCCATGCAGAAACTATATGGCATTGCGTTTCTTGATAACCTTTTTTCAACGTGAGTACACATTTTTGAATCGGGGGCCCAATATTGAAAAATTCTACGTTTTACGCTCTTTCCAACGATACTAATAACTCATTTTATTTACAAATGTGGGTTAGTTCCCTTTTGTTAAACCGCGTCCAAGTGTAAACCAGAGATGCCGAACGGGAACGAACGACTCGTTCTTCGTTCCTTCAGCTAGGGAACGACGCCGTTCCGTTCTTTTTTCGTTCCGGAACGAGGAACGGAACGACGGAACGGCCGTTCCCTTATCAGTATTATTCCCCTATCATTTCGCCGTAAGCCTGATTGTTCATTTTTATTCGCAATTTGTAAAATTTTTATTTCTAATGAAGGAAATAGAATTTTTCATGCCTTCACCTTAATTCGCTGCAGGTAGAGGTTGCACTATTTTTATTTTTATGAAGAAAGTACCTGCGAGTAAACTGAATCCACCTTTGTTGTTACCTACAAATTTCAAGATTCAGGTACTCCTCATGTTCCTTAATTGTCGATTTGAGATCGGTTGTTATCGGCGAATATTAATGATGATTGGTGTCAAGTCTGTTTCCTTGCCATTCTTGTTGATAGTGAAAACATATTTTTATGAAATAATATTTCTCTATCTACGCAACATGATAACCAGGGTTGAGATTTTTATGCTTTTGCATATTTTTTGCCATTGCTTCACTGAATACTTACCTTTACGAACTGTAAGCTTTGAAGTAAAATGAGCCATATATTTAGAAGAGCATTTTTTGTATATTTTATGGGTAGTTGCTTATTATTTTCGACTATTTTTAAAATTCTTAGGGCATTTTCTGGCATATTTTCACAAATTTACAGTTTTAAGGACATAAAAATGCATCTTTCACTAGATTTACTCATTCTTTCTCAGGAAATGGCAACTCTGTCAAAGGAACTTCGAACTTGGTGAACCAAAAGAAAAAGAACAAAGTCGCCTCTTTCTTTCTTCTCTACCATCAAACTTCGTTACAATACTTTTCATTTTTTATTTCAGTTCAGTACATTATATACTGATGCAGAGCCTACTTTAGGAGAAATTTGGAACTGCATTGTATGATTCTGCATACAAAATTTTTCGTCCTCCTCCTCACGAATAAACTTATAATATTCGGCAAACTGAGGCCATGGACCTGCAGTTTCCGACTGTTCGTTGCACTCATCCGTCATTTAATAAACTTTAAAATGCGAACAAAAAGTATAATTTAAAAAATATGGAAAGATTTGCTGATATATATATCTACTGAAGTTTTGTTACTCAACCTATTTTTTATTTATTGGCAATTGACTTTGGGAACGTCGTTCTTCCGCATTTTCGTTCCGGCATGAGCCGTTCTGAACGTCGTTCCGGAACGACATGTAAACAGAACGGGAACGGAACGAGGAACGAGCCGTTCTTCTCGACTCGTTCGGCATCTCTGGTGTAAACCGCTAAACCCCGATTTTAATTATGAAAAAAATTGGTAACCCTGCTTGTGTGAGACGCAGAAATGCAGATTAGGGGATTCGGACTTAAACCTCACCTAGGTAGCGCTACCATAGGCCAAACGTTTTGTAGGCAGACGGGATATTGTTATCAGTTTGGGAAGATCACCCCGAACTGATAATAGAATGAAAATACTGACAGTGCTGCCAACACATGCAACTTAGGTTTAAGTCCTAATTAGGATTAGGAAACAAAGGGCGTCTGAAATTTAGCTTTGGTTCTCACCCCCAGCACAACGCAACGCTAGCGGTTCAGTGCGGGTAGCAAGGAAACTGGGTAGTAAGTAGACTCGGGGCATTCAGATCCATTCATTCGCCTTCTCCTAATATTCGGAGACCACCCGGCTACAGCAGCGCACGTGGGACCACCACAACGATATTATTTAGACGCTATTCGGCGTAGGGGAACTAACAAGCAAAATCTATTTTTTGAGAACACGTGATTCGAAGTTCAAGAGCCATGTAGAGACTATATGACATAACGTTTACTGATAAGCTTTTTTCAATGTAAGTACACATTTTCAAATCGGGGGCCCAATTTTGAAAAATTCTACTTTTTACGCTCTTTCCAACGACACTAATAACTCATTTTGTTCACAAATGTTGGTCGGTTCCCTTATGCTAAATAGCGTCCATTTGCGCACAGCGGCACAGGATATCAATTGATGAATGTAGGTACTATCCTGTGTATAAAAATATCACGATTACAATACTGTTCAGCTTTAGCAGTTAGAGCTTGGATATCACTGTTATCGATTGTTTGATTTTTCGACCCTCGAAGTGTTAACTGATCGAAAGGCTCGATTATTTCGATCAGCTGCGCGGTATTGAAGTAACACCGATTATTCTTCTCGATTATTTCAATTATTACTGCATGTGTTTGACAATTAGCGTTGATGTAGTGTCAACATAATACTCGATTAATCGATCATTAGATTGTTAGTAAAATCGACCGAGTTGAGTTGCGGTGCCAACTGAAACTGAAGATAAAATGGACTTGAGTTCAAGTGGAAGTTTTTGTTTTCCTTTTATGAATCGATTCTTCATCTTCCGTACAGGTTTGAATAGATAATGACAATGAGTATCCCAAGCCCATAGACAGCGGAAAATTTTCTGAACTCTGGCTGGTTACCAACAGTCTCCATCAGTTACGTTCCTCTTAACAGTAGTCCTACTCGTTGCCATTAAGCCGGTATCGTCAGTCGTGAACAACAAACAGATATAAATTGTATGTAATGTGGTGCCATGATGTCTATAAAGATAATCTGGCAATTAAAGTCATTATTTTGGTTTTTTTAGGTCATTTTCGATGTTAATTTGGAAGTTTACATTTCACATCATAATGGAAAAGAAGCACTGGAAATTTTCTTTCAAGATTCAATACCGGCACCCGGCGGATACCGGTCTTTAGATTAGAATCAGTGTGACCAAATCAAGGAATTCACCATTCCGATGATTCAGAAATTAGAAATGTTTCATCAGATCATCACGTTTTACAGAGAAAAAAAAGTTTACATACTATTAAGTATACCAGAATTCAACATTACAGGATTTATAATCAATTCTAATGGATTTTTCCGGTGAAGTACACCTGTCTTGTGGTCTGAGTGCAATGCCCTCGGCATGTGGCTGTGTCGTTCGTGGTTGTGTCATCATGGGACAACATCCAGCATCAGATTTAAATACACATGTAAAAATTTAATTCGGAGAACAGCAGCTCTCGAAGAGTCGAAAGTAAGCATGAGTTTCAATCGTGGTTTCGATCTACTTTCGACAAATCCGAAACAGCTAAACAGGAGTAACTCTACACCATGTGGTTTCTCTATTTCCAGGACAGTCTCAGTACCTGTGCACAATTAAGTTCTACTACTGAATGCATCAAGATAAACGCAAACGGAAACCAAAATGAACCATGCGAAGAGCGTACCACGAACAAGTATACAGTACACCCTACGAGTCAGCTACAACAAAGAGAGACCACGCGGTGATTCACGAGCCGGCTGAAAATGGACATACAAACCAACATCGCAGGATCGGTCCCCGACACGAGGTTCGCTTTAAACGTGTACTTACTTTTCATTTTGTTCGACTTGATCGGTTCCACATTCTGTTTCACATTCGCGTAGATATACACGGTAGCACCCAAAAGCAACAATACGAGTAATAACATAAATTCGAGAATATAACTGCCGGTATGAAAAATATGAGTTTTCTGAAACGATAGCGAACTCGAATGCATCAATAGACCACGAGGAAGAAAGAAGGTTTCCATCCCGTAGATCAGTGACATTGAAACACAAGAAAAGCGACTTTCGCAAAAAGAATAACAATAACTTCGCGAAATTTTATCGAATAAAACGGCACACGAGAAGTACAGGAATCACGAAAAAACTAAAACCCATGCGATTATCACTCGAAGGTTCAATTCTATCGTAGCACTGAACGACCGGTCGACCGCATTGAACTAACTGAAGAGTGGATAACTCATGCAACGTGCGTCTACAGTCTACACTCGGTAGAAAGGTACCTTCAGCTGTATGCTGTTCTCCCTTCCATAGAGCCGACGAAAAAAAAACACGCCACTTATTGCGCGGGAAAATACTACCGTCTCAGCCGTCTCATTCAACATTCTGATTCAATTACACTACACACTACACACGACTAGTATCAGTGTAGTATTTGGCTACTGTCATGGAGCCGTGAAATACTACGCTTCTGAATACAGGGGAAAAAGGAAAATTGGCTCAATGCTCGAATGAAATACACGAATGCGATAAATTTACATATTCATAGGTTTGGTTCGTGATATCAGGATATTGTGTACGAACATTCCCTGACAACGAATTGAAAATAATTTGCTGTGAATGTCACTGATTTCGATTGAACCGGCTGGATTCGTTTCCAAAATACACGTGCCATTTGGCATGCCTCTGTGAGCAATAACTGTTTGTTCCGAGCTGCCCAATCGGGAGAATGCATCCTTTATGAATTTTTTTTCCGCTGACAATAGAGCATTAGCGAATGGACCCATTCAAAATGGTAATGAATGGCATTCAAAAATTCAGAAGCGCTGAATGGAGGAATGCACTCGTTCTCATTTCTTTTTTTCGTCAAGAATAGAGCATTTATAAATAGCCCCATCTAGAAGGAAAATTGAAAAAGGGCATTCTCCTGCGTATCTACTTAACAGCGCGATAAGCCGGGCAGAACATTGAAAGTACCCCAAGCCTGGAGATTTTAATGAAAGAAAAATCCTTTTTTTATTCAGAATGGTCGTAAGATGAATGGAATCATGGGCGTCGCTGAAGGGGGCAGACGGGTAATTTCTACCCCAAAAAATTTAGAGGGTGGAAATGATCAAGATTACCCCCCTAAATTCAAAGGCCAATAATTATATTTATTGGTACTTGCAGTTATAAAAAATTCGTAAACGAATTAGTGCCGTGTGATACCGCAATTAATAGTACCGTGCCATACACTTAACTCGCAATACACATACATAGAGTGTCTAACAAAATCGAAATCTGAAAATAAATGACCTACACCCCCCCCCCCGCCATTTGCTATATGAATGCGCTAGAATAATAAACTAAAGCTAAATATACTTCTTCGTTTATAATACTACATTTTCAGGGGGGGGGGGGACCTAATTTTATTGCATGAGGTAGATGAACCCGATAAGGCCCGGATCCACAATATAAGGCCCAATGTGCCGATCTTGACTGCTATGCTTTAGACTGCATTAAAACGTACAGCAAAGTTGTTCCTTCATGATATGGCAACACTGTCCAATTGTTTTTATCAAGATATTAGTCCACTGATGGTGCGAGATATGCCGGTTGATGATTTTCCTATAACATAAAAAGTGCTCTGATATGTTTTTTGGAGTTTCTACGAGTATTATGTTACTCAAATGGAATCTATCCATAAATCAAACATTGGATAGTTGTTGTAGTGGTGTAGTTGGTTAACGATCGACGCCAGAAAAGTGAAATTTGAGCAATTTGGAACTGAGCTATACGATACTCACGAAAAATAGTGTTATGTAATCTGAATAAGGCACAGCCTGGTAAGCTCAATTGATTATCATTCCAGGTATAACTTACTCATAAATTTCTAGATGAACCATGCTTACTTAACTTTACTTGTTAACTGACATCTAGTTCTGAAAACATAGGAAGTACATTTGTTCCTCACAACTACGTACTTCAGCATTGACATAGAATGATAAAAAAAACAGAAACAATCTATCGCAACTTATACATCCTCAGGATGAATATCTTCACTAGATTCAACAGCAGGCTACAAAATTTGATTTCGATTCGCTTGCTGCTTGATAAATTTGTAGTATTTGCTGTAGTATTGCTCCTCGATGCTTTTTGTAATATATACGATTCTGCTTCTGGTGTTCTGATCTATATTTACGAACTCTCTGTACATCATACAGTCAGACTTCATCGCTAATTGTTCATTTGCCTCATCACACATTCCCATCATCGCCACAGAGGATAGTTTTGACTTGTGTGACTTGCCCAACTCCAGCGGAGGCTTAGGAGGCCACCTGCCTCCCCCCTCCACGTGCCCCTTTATTTTCGTTCCTGAAGACATAATAATAAACTGAATGGCGCACATCTCACTTTTTTATCTCTTCTAATTCTGGAAATACGAGGCTTCGAAATAGACAGTATTTCAAAAATGTGAAAAACACACGAAAAGTGCTCCGATATGTTTTTTGTGTAACTTGGAGTTTCTACGAGTATTATGTTAGTCAAATGGAATCCATCCAGAAATCAAACATTGGCTAGTTGTTGTAGTGGTAGTTGGTTAACGATCGACGCCAGAAAAGTGAAATTTGAGCAATTTGGAACTGAGCTATGCGATACTCACGAAAAATAGTGTTATGTAACCTAATAAGGCACAGCCTGGTAAGATCAATTGATTATCATTCCAGGTATAACTTACTCATAAATTTCTAGATGAACCCTGCTTAACTTTTTATTTATCGAATTTTAGGTCAGGTTTATTAGTTATTAGGTTGGGTCTTATTAGGTTATAGGCCCAGCCTTCGTTGGTGCGCTGGACTTATCAAGTTTTGAAAAAGGAGTATTTTTATTAGAAGATCTGAGGAACGTGGAGCAGTCTAGAAACATTTGAAGCTAGCCAATTTTTAAATATTGCAGTCGACGACTATAACACAAAAAAGGAAAAACATGAAATCACTTACATGAAAGTCTGGAGAGCCAAGACCTTAAATTAGGGCCTTACTGAGCTCACCTACCTTAATACGCGCATGATGATCACGTCTCACACGACTCACATGAGCATGTCATACATGCGAAGACTCTTGTAAGCTGATATTTCGATTTATGATCATTATCAGGGCTGCAATTTTTACGCACAAAAAATAGCGAAATATGCGCATATTTTATGCACTAAATTCAGTCTAAATAATATGCCGAAGATATGCGCCAAAATTGTAAAAATATGCGTAAATATTTAAATACAATATGGGTATTGAATTAAGTTGGATACACTGAGACAATTTTTATCATATTTTAAAATGATCCAACAAAGTATCTCCTTAAGAGACCAATCTTCTTTTAATAGGAGATGCACCCAGGAGATAATGCACCTCTATTCGTAATTTCTTGATGATTGATGAATGTGTGCGGGCAAGTGAAAGAGTATCTCATGTGCAAAAAAACATTTTTCTAAAAGCTTTTCTACTGATTCACTAACCATTAAGTCTTCACTTTTTTTTTTCTAGAGTCGGACATCATTCTCAACACTAAAAAAATAGTTTTTTGGGGGAAAAAATTGAAAAATAAGCAGAATTGGTGCAAAATATGCGGTAAATGCCAAAATATGTGAAATATGCAGGATGAAGTGCTGCTCATTTGACTCAGGATTCTGTGATTCGTGAAGATCTTTTGAAACTTATACTTATACGCCATAGATAAAAATATGCATTCGCATAAAAATTGCAGCCCTGTTCATTATAATAGAATTTTCCATTTCTAAAGTATTTGTTTTCTCTTTCATGATATAATTTGCTGATTCTTTAATTTTTAAATGACCATGGCTGAAAATAAATGATTTAAATGATTGTTAGACATTTTGATACAACATACTACACCCCTCCCCCCAAAAATCCACCAACGCCGATGAATGTAGGTCAACACTACTGAAAAAAATTACCCCCCCCCCCAAAAAAAAAAAAAAAAAAAAAACAAATTCCAGCGACGCTACTGAATGGAAGTACACACTGAGACCTATAAAGAGTCAGGGATATACGTACTTTGAAGAACGAGCGAAATTGATGAAACAGAACCTGAACTGATCATTTTCACTGAAAACGAGGCCACATGAATCAAATGCCAGGAACAGTTCCTTAATAGACATTTTTCTGGTGACGTCAGGACAAGATTTTCAGTGTAACCGTGAGCCAGATTTTTTTTTGCTTACATTTGATGGGCTGAACAACCTACCTCTCATGAAAATTTTGTAATATGTTATATTCGCAATTTTTATTTATTTCAGTTATATTAATAAATCTATGAAACTTCTATGTCATGTGTAGAAAAAGTGAAAAATGAAAACATAATAAGGGAGTAAAGAAGATGAAATTTCTATCCTTAAAAAGTCCTCATTTTCGCCTCAATACTCAATGACCATAAATATATTAAGAAGGAGATATGAATCATGGAACAATAGGATATTTTTTGCGTTTTTCTGATAAGGATAGTTTCTGATAGTACTTTTCACGAGGAATACGATGGTAACACTGGTTTCTCCCAATCTTCACTCTTTTTAATCGAAGAAAACGTTTCCAAATGAATCCATTTAGGTATGCAATAATGTTAAAAGTCCGCATAATCTCTCACAAAAAACGCATTGTTAGCAGCAACTTTGTTTTCCCTCTCCTGAAAAATCGTGAATTTGGACTTATGACACTCTTGAAAAGGCGTGTTCATTTTCCTTATCAGTTCATAGGTGCATACATCAAGCAGCAGCAAAAACTTCAGCTTTGATACAGTCATCATTATATCATCAAAATCTCTCTTTAAATAGAGAGAGCAGTTTGGAAGTTATACAGGATATCGGTTTGCTGCTTTACGCCACAGATTGTAGCCATTATTCAGGTGTGCACCTGTCCACCTGCGTACAATTTCAAACGGTTTCCTACAGACGTGAAAAGAAAGATCAGCAGATAAAAAAGTACAAAAGATAAATTTGATATTGTATAAGTATAACTTTCCTGGTTTCCAGTATTGTACCTTGTACTTCATGGCCACTGAATATTGAGGTGAAAATGAGGACTCTTGAAGCATCAAAATTTCGACTTGCATTATCATGTTTTCATTTTGACTTTTTCTACTCATTTTATGTATAAAATTGACATTGGAATTTCCTAGAATTCATTAATATAGTTGAAATTAATGACAAAGGCGAAAGTGGACTGTACTGCCCTGTGAATGTAAATTAAAAGAAATCTGGCACGCGGCAACACTGAAAAATTTCCCGTAACATCGGCTTGAGAAAGGTCAATAATATTTATGACAAAAATCTGTCATCCATATGGAATTTTTGCAACTTTCCAATAATAAACAAAGAAAACACATTGAATTAGTTGGCAAACGGCTTAAGACAGAACCGAAGGTTCAGTTTCAAGGAAACAAAAGGAACTGAACGATAGCCTCTAGTTTGGTTCGACCATCCCTGTCAGCTGTCAGGGAAGAATGACATTTTTTCCTATTCAAAATAAACTCATTCCTGAATATTTCATTCGCCAAAAATAACATTACACAACAGCATAAAAATACTTAATGGGATGAGATTATATATGATTTTAGCTGTATTTTGAATGCTGAATACGATGGTGTTAACCATTTTTCTCGAAAACCTCTCTCATTTTCCATATTCAAAATTGAAATTTTATTAAATTTTTCATTCTTTATTCCTTTTTTTCGTCCACAAATAGCTACACTGATACTGATAACAATTCTGAACACCCCCGCATAGTTGTTTGATCAAAGATACCTATCATTTTGATGATACGAAAATTTACATTTAAGATAGGAGGTAGGGGGAAAAAGATGAACTATATAAATATAAATAATCAAAAAATTGACGTCGGCATTAAATTCCTCGTTAAAAATACATAATTACAGATACAAAGGGTAAAAAATCCAAATTCACATTTGCCATTTTACTTCAAGGGCGCAAATAGGCAAAATACCGTACATGGGTGCAAGACTATCTTTGCTGCGCCTGTAAATGTGCGCTATGTATAACATACTCCACGTTCACTATGGCGCAGCAAAGATATTCCTGCACCCATGTACAGTATTTTGCCTATTTGCGCCCTTGAAGTAAAATAGCAAACGTGAGTTTTGATCCTTTACCCTTTTTATATATGGACGCTGTTAAGCGTAAGGGAACCAAGAAACAAAATCTGCTTTTTGAAAACACATGATTCAAAGTTCAAGAGCCATGTAGAAACTGTATGGCATACCGTTTACTGATAAGCTTTTTTCAACCTGAGTGTACATTATTTTTGAATCGGGGGCCCAGTTTTGAAAAATTCTACTTTTTATGCTCTTTCCAACGGTATGAATAACTCATTTTGTTTACAAATGTTGATTGGTTCCTTTACACTTAACAGCGTCCATATTCTCATGTCAATGTTTAAAAAAAAATCTCAAATTGTTGTGTAAGGTGATTTTTGGGATTTAAAAAGCCATTATCATTGTTGAAGGTTTACAATTTCCAGTAGGTACTCCTAAACTATTACCATGACGAGGGCTTAGATTTGTAGCGAAATGTATTTTCGTTGAGGTGGACAAGAAAAGAACATGAAGCAAAATGCTTATGTCCATTAGAAATTCAGACAAACCGAATATTTCCCTCTTATTCTTGCTTACTAATAAGAATTTTACAAAAATTCAGACGCTTTAGTGGTTCCCCCATTCCGCATTTATGAGGTATACAAATCCAAAGTTCTTATTATTGCCCAGGTTCATAAGTATAAGAGGCAAAATTGACCATTTTCGGAGAACGAAATGTGTGCTGATTTTTCTGTTTCATTTAAATAACTAAAAATATAGACAAGTATTCTTCATTATGATGAGGAACTAATTACTCGGGCACGCGGAAGTATATCACATATTACGGAATAACAAAGTGAAAAGAAGCTTAATGTCAAAATGTTTAGTTATGTTCACTCAATATTTTCATTTCAGTTTCAAAGACGTCACACGTGCTTAAAACATCGCCTGTAATACAGCAGAAAAATTTGTATCTGACCAAGAAATTTACATTTGTAATTACTTAGGACAGCGATGAATTTTGGCGATCAATAACGTTATCGCAAATTCTTTTGCTACGCAGTTTCTAAATGCCAACTTTCAAATTTCTGCGTATTTTCTAGAGAACACGTGTATATAACATTTGATTGCATCTTGTTTTGCGCGAGAAAATTACATATTATACTTATACATATTACAAACATCGCGTGTTTTGATACGAGGAAAATTTTAGAAATGATGACAATTTTTGTGAATTACTCGCTTATAATAAATCTGCTGACAATTTTGCCACATTTCAAGCATATGAGTAAGACATAAGCTCAAGATGTTCGAAAGTAAATGTATTTTTGGTATTTTTCGGAAGCATGGTCGCACCCAAAGTCATATAGATACACCAAGTTAGACGACTAGCGCGTTTCCGCGTTCTGCCGTCATGCCATTGCGCTGCTATCGCTGAACTCCTTTGGTTGCATTGCGCGTATATGGACATTTTTACGTTTTTGCGGATTAGCTCAAAAACTATCAATTTTGATGAAAAATTGGAAAGAGCTAAATTTGTTCACCTTGGAATTTCCCATCAAATGCGAGTAAATTCGAAATTTTTATGGGTAAAATTTTGAAACTGATCTTACCTGATAGAAAATAACAGGTAGAATAAATTTTGTTCTTTTCACGTTTTCATAAAACTCGACCGTTAGTGAGATAAACGCAAAACCTTGTTAGGGCTCCCAACGTTTACATTGATTTCACGGCAGTCGAACGCTGCCAGCGCTGCTATCGGGATAAATTATCGTAACATACGAAGTTTAACATTGGTTAAATGGAGAGTCGAACGACTTGGTGTATCTATATGACTTTGGTCGCACCACTCAGCCTTTATAATCAAGAATCAAATGCGCTCCTAATTTCATTACAGAAGACATACGGGTATTAGGTACCGCTGTGATATTTCCATACCGACGTCCAGTGACGTAAATTTCTAACCACTACGAGATATTTTCTTCTAAAATACTGGTTTATTTAATATTCTTTGTAATATCACGTTAATTACGTAAAACAAGTTCCTCCGGATGACGATCTAGACGCAGACGTTCAACTTTCTTTTTAGCCAGTTATCATTCAGTTTCGCGGGGATTCCGTCCAAGACGATGAAATAACGGAAATGAGTCACGAGGTGGTTTTCACATCAGCGATGAGAGATTATCTCATCTCCCCCCGAGTGTCTATACTATCATAGGAAAACGGATGTCAAAGTTTCTCGGAAACTCCAGCATTGCTCATTTTGGGTAGAAATGAGGGCTTTCGCCTTTATCTAAATATGCTTAATCACAGAGATCATGAGCAGAGTATGCTGTTATCGAGAAAACGACTGCATTCGCGAAAGAATCGATTTGAGAATGAGTAATGTTGTTTCGATCTTATTTGCGTCCAATATAAGAAGTTTGAATGACTTAAAGAATCAAGAAATTCCCGCGAATCCGATGCCCAAAATCTCACAAGTTACCCGTGTAACTAGAGGGGAACAAGGGTAATCTGAGGGTAATCGCGGGTAACTGGGTAACTAGAAAGTAACTGATTGCGCATCGGGAAACTCGTATTCACATAAATGTACCAATTACTAAGTATATATTAACTAGCTGACCCGCTTCGCAGCTCATCTAAATCGTGGGTTAAAGTGAGTTGGCTTAAGTGAGTTATACGGGGGTGCTAAGATTGGAAATAATAAAAAAAACTATTTGGCGAAGTGGCAAGGGGGTCCAGACCTCCTGGATACCTACTCTGCAAGTCACACTGCGTTCAATCGGAGTATCCTGATTCACTTGCAGATTATAGCTTCATGTTTGCGTTGTTCAGACAAAGATGTTAGGGTTCTTAAAAACCCAACTGGATGATTAAAATATAACACCCTCCCCCCTTCACTCCATATCCTCCTAATGAGCTACAGGTTAAAAATTGATAATTATTTCCCAGTTATGTTTTCTGTAACTTCTAAATTTTTTTTCTCTCTGTCTCTTCTTCTTTTTCTCTTTTTTCAAATTTCCTGCCTTTTCCCCGCGGTTTTTGTACACAAATCTGCCACCCGAGGCACTTTTGCCTAATGTACCTATTGGGAAATCCATCGCTGGAACCGATAATACATAATAAAGAAGTGGCATTAGTAGGTATTTAGATATTTCGGGGGGAGCGGGTCTGGACCCGCAACTCTCTCCCCCTGTATCCGTCTTGGCCCTTAGCTTTTATTAAATACATAGAAAGCATTTTGAGCTCGTTTTGGAAATTTCAGATTTTCAATTCCCTAATAATTTCTGAAGGGAGACAGTTACCGCCACCAAATTTTACCATAGTGTAAAGAATTTCAATGTGAAACAATTCCAAAAAGTTCCAGTTGAAAATAAAGATATGAGACCCACAGTGGGAAAAATATTGTGCCCCCTCCCCCTCTGTGGCGTGAAAACACGCGAGTACGTGTCAAAATTTAACCGCACGGAGCTCCGCAGGCGTTAGTATGTCCTCTCCTCTTCCCGTTGCCACAAACTGCTTTCCTATCTTCCCTCTCTATCCTTCCAACGATTCCCTGTGATCCACATCCGTGATCTTTTCCTGCCTGAAAACTCTTGCAGTTTTCCTCCCTCTACCCTTCCCGCACTGCCAGCATCGATACGCGGGCGGTCACTTTACTTCTTTTTAAATGTCTTATGGACTCCACTTTTTGCTTACGCTCTTTGTAACCAGCTGCGGATTTAGAAGCTAAGCTGCTGTAGGCACTCAACGAAATATCCCTTTCTCCCCGCCACTCAACATCCTCCTAATGAGCTACAGGTCAAAAATTGATAATTATTTCCCAGTTGTGTTTTCTGCAACTTCTACAATATTTTCCTTTTTTCTCTCTTGTCACTTCTTCTTTTTCCCTTTTTCTTCCTTTATCTTCGCTGTTTTTGTACAAAAATCTGCCGCCCCTCGAAATTTGCCATTCTAGGAACTTACCTAGTGCTTATTGGGAAATCCATCACTGGAACTGATACTACATAATAAAGAAATTACGTTGGTAGATATTTAGGTATTTCGGGGGGGGGGGAGTCCGGACCACAACTATCTCCCCCCTGTAACCACCCTCTTATGGTTCACCCACCAACCACGAACAAACACGCACACCAACCCACACACAGAAATTTTGATCATGAGACGCAGAGGACACATTTTTACATGCAGTTTTTTCTAATGGTTGCTGTAAAGAAAAAGGAGAAGGAAAAAAAAGTAAAAGAATAGGCGCATCTACCTACAGAGTGTCCTTTGTTGTTTCTGTTTTCGGCCTTTCTTTTTGTATGTTCGTGTGTGTGTTGATAGCTAAATTGCTGTATTGCGGCTAGCCGGTTCTTGGCTCTAAAAGGTTCTCTAAGAAATGCTACTGAAATTTACGGACATTTACGATGGCAAGTAGCTTCAACTCTCATTACGTTCAATTGGAGGGCCCTAATCTATTTGCAGTTTACTGCTTGATATTTGTGTTATTCAGAGGAAGATGTTCGTGTTTGCAAAAATTCAATCGGAAAAATAGAAGAGATGCTGAACATAGTTTTCAAAAATTGAAATGTTAGAGCTTTTGGAGGTAATACGTGGATGAAAATGGGCCGTGTGGTACATAAATGAGTACTATACAATATTCAAATATGTTACAGTCGCATTAAATCCGATGTATATGTAATTATGAGGCATTTTAAGCTCTTTCAGATTTTCAACCCCCTAATAATTTCTGAAGGGAGACAGTTACAGCCGCCAAATTTTAACATAATGTGAAGAAGTTCAATGTAAAACAATTCCGAAAAGTTCAAGCTGAAGAAATAATTAGGGGCCCGCAGAGGGGACAATTTTGTGGCCCCCTGTTAATTAGGGTACCGAAATTTTTTATAGCCTAAAACCTATTCCGGGTTCATACGAACACATCCAGAAAGTTCCAACCCTCTAGCTCTGATGGTTCACCCGTCAACTTAGAACAACCAAACCATCAGACAAACGTACACTTTTATACATACAGTAGAAGATGTCCATTCGGGAAAGAGTGAGTAATAGTCATTTTTGTGGACCATCTTTTGTCACATGTGTACTAATTTTTATGCAACAAAAACGGTCCACAAAGAATGTACTAATTTGATATAGAGATTTTGAAAATAAGTTGACATTTTTGTTAAGTAGATAATCTACACCGAATTCAAGTTGACATGAAGGTTAAAAAGAAGTGGACAGTCATGTCTACTCAAGGTTCCCTTAATATTCCATGTGCACAATGCACATTTACGAGTACGTGTCAGTCGGCTGACCATGTGGACACATGCACCCGGTGTCAAGTCAATATTTCATGCATACATTCATATAGGCACACGTCTTCTTGAATTATTTTGAACTCTGTTATTCCATGAGAAATTATTTTATTGGTATATTTCAGTCTAGGTACGGGAGTATGCCTGAAAATTTTCAATATCGATGGAAAACTTTGTAACAAAACAAAGAAATGTTCAATGGGACAGTTCGCGGGTCAAGACCAGTGGCATCTAGGTGGGTAGTCTACTCGAACAATATAATCGAATGATAGACAATTACCGGACATGTTGAAACCAGGAAGGCAAGTGGTTATTGGGATGTTAACCTCACCTAGGTAGTGCTAGTATCGTGGTATGGTGACAATGGCGAGAACAACTGATAAGAGTTGAAAGGGGATGATTTCGTGAAATCATCCCCTTTCGTACCTTATCACCTCGTTATTACCGGCGGCGATACCAACTTCGGAAACTCAGGTTAACATCCCAATAGCATACCATACCTGAAAGAGCTACGGAGGGAAATATAACGAAAGAAACCATTTCGGCACTGGTCTACTGAGTCCAGCAAAAGGAAGTTAAACTAATTTGAATTTACTTTAATATTGTCGTTCGTTTTTTGTCGCTAACGATGATTTCTTCACCATGAAAATGAATAACACCTAGTTTACCTCCTCAATACCAGAAATTGCGACTTGCCAGTCACGTGACCGACTGGTGCGTTTTCAACCGGTTGCGCGTGACTTTCGATGCTGCAGAGAATCTCTGATAGAATTATTAATATGGAAAACCATTGCGTTTTAATTAATATAACATGTATAGGTATACAGAAAGCATAATATAGAATTCATTAGCCAAATGAAAGAATACTGCGTATACGAAACAAGTTTTTCGGAGGTATGCGTGTATTTCGCTGCAATGACCTCGCTATTTGCCGCTGGTTTGGAAGGAAATAATTTGAGTGTACCGAGTGCGATGTGTCCGGTGTGGGAAAACTGAAGTAACTCGGAGACCTGGGCGATGCGAGTTCATTGGTATTTAATGTATTTGGCACCGATTAATAGATATATGAACTCTGTTTTCCGAATGACGCCAGATATTTTTATTTCGTCCAAAAGTGTCACGATGAAGCAGTGATGTAGATGAGAGGGTCGTTATCCCTCCATGGGGATTGCAAAAAGCATTTTTGCCAATAATTTTTCTCACCAGCTAGTCAGCTACTTACCTACTTCGTACGTGTAGAGTAATAATTGTAAAAGGCTGTGGAACAATAATTGTAAATAAAAGATCGTATTTTCTGAAAGTGTACGGTATTTCTTAATCAAAAACCACGCAATTTTCTGAAGTTTACATAATATCACTTAACGACAAGTACTGGAAACTTTGCTGAAAGAGTGGGAATTACTGTTCGCCTCATGAAAATTTTCCAACTCTACGTTTACCGATGCACTTGTAACGAGTGAAGTAATTCACACAAAGATACTGACATAATGCGATAAAATCCATTAACAAAAACTGCCTATAACACCTATATTATTATCACAAAAGCTCACAACCTGGTTACAATACAAAACAAAACTGAGCCTCTTAAAAATTATGTAGGTAGTAAATAGGATTATATTGTACAATGAACGAATTTCATTATCACATTGTTCGACTCGGCTCGAGGTGAATTCAATACGCTGGGTAATTATGATGGAAAGAAAAAGAAAATCATTATAACGTCGATAGCAGGCACTCCAAATAACTCAGTCATGCTAAAATTACTTGAAATGAAAGTTATATATGAAGTAGGTGCTCGTCGAAAAAACTGACTAATTAATCTACAAACGAATAAAATTAATTACTCGCAGATCAACGATAAAGACTGATTACTTCGCGAGAGCAATTTCAGTTTGACTTCATTATATATTAAAATACACATTAAGTGTGGTATGACAATATGACAGCACACGTTCAATCCGTTTGACTGATGAATAAATTGAAACCGAAGTTCCTTAGACAAATTGACGCCTATTTATTATTTTTTTTACACACCAAAAATGTTTATGCTCTAGTCGATTAAACCATAATGGAGTACGCACGTGTAGGCTGATTAGGAATCCACGGGCGAACTCTTTCTCACATAATCCAAGTAACCGATTCGTCGATTTATAGAAATGATTTTCTATGAAAATGTGTTGGAAGTTTTTCAATGCCAGATGATTCCCGAGTAATTTTGTAATCTGAACGAGGCATACGTTGAGATCGTTTCGGTTAAGGTCAACTAATACAATTTAGGTAGAAAGATGTGTTAACTGTATCACCTAGATGTACTTGAGGGGTCAAACACGATACAGAAAACTGAATCTCTGGTTTTAGGAAGTTGAGCAACAAAAATACGCGATGTTCACTATTCACTTGCTGGATCTCTATTTTTAGAAAGTTGAGCAACAAACATGTCTTATGACCACTAATAATTTTATGCGCAGTACCTACAGATTCCGTTGTTTGGGCTGAGTTTGAACACCTTGAGCAAGGCTAGGGGAATCAAATATGATTGCATGATTGGTTCTTGTTCAATTTATTTCAGGTCATCTTATGAGGACAGTCAACTCTTGCGTATGGCAAAACCATTTTTACAGACATTTTGAAAAGGATTTTCCATTTTTTTTCTTTTCTTTTCTTTTGCAGTGCGTCAAAAATATTGATAATTTTTGGAACGTTTTAGTGAGTTTTGAGAATAGTTTTTCTTGGTTTCTTCTTGTATGTTTAGGTGATTTTCATGTGAAAACTGAATCGAAAAACAGGGGTCTTTTGGGTGAAAACCAACCTTTTGCAGAGCCAATCAGACGCCTGACCGGTAAACGACCTTGAGATACGAAAACAATTCAGTTGGTCACCCTGGGTTAAGTGATCAGTTTCTGTTTCCCTTCTCAGTCAGTACATCGATGATTTTCGGCGTGATTACAAATGATGAGATAAAGGCACAGGTGCAAATAGACAGGGTTAGCTCCGAAATCTTCTGAAAGCTTCCCTTCCCCTAGAAAACTGAAAAATTATACGAGCGAGAGAATTTTCAGCGTTATTTTGATACTTGTTACACCCCTCCCCCCTTTCCAGGATGGCTATTTGCGCTTACGGATAAAAGTATAACATAAAAACAGATGAATTTGAAACGATTCGATGTATGTGAAAATTCCAACCAAAAATAGATTTTGAACTACCACGTCGCAAGTCACTGTAAGTCTGATCAGAAAAGCACTTTAGAACCGTCGCTATCGATCAGGTAAATAATGTAAATTATATTCTCACCTACGAATACACGTTTTTTTTTTTTTTTTCAACATGTAAATAATGATGACAGAAAAGAGAAAACGTCCGCAACCAGCAATCTATTCAAATTCAAATGGTGAAAACTAAAAAATGTAATCAAATCTAACCTTGAATGCATATTGGCCACACGCCGAAAAGTAAAATTACTAACGTTACGTTCAAAATGATGCAGGGCAAAATAAAGAAAAACATCTATCTGGATGCCACTGTATACCAGTACAGAGGAGAGAACATCAGGAGGGACCGTATCTCATACATCACAGGATTTTCCGCCTGAAATGAATACGCGTGTAGGAAATACGGTAATCTTTCCTCAATTAATTTTTTGGGCGCAGTCTGAAAATAAGTAGGACGATGTTACTCTCTGAGATGAACACTGAATTAAAGTAGCTAGCTGGTATAAAATAGGCACCAGATGACCCTGCAGATAGCTTTCCCTCTCTTCAGTCGTCAAGCCTCTGACTACGGCGTAGGGCAGCTAGAACTCGACGGATACGAAACGGTACACCAAAAGTCATTTGGTCCATGTTTTCAAGAACAATTATTCCGAATTTAGTCTCTTTTACAAATTTTGATGTCTAAAATAATTAACAATGCCTAAGAACGAAGTGATACTACACTGCATGAATTAGAAATTGTGATAAACATCACCATGGCCAACCAGAAGAACGCCTTCGGTCAAATTCTACGCCAGATAGTACGAAAGATCGTTTTAAATTATCGGCAATGTGTTTAAAACATGGAGTATTATCAAATTGCGCTGTCGAACTTACAAGTTGATCAAATAACTAGTTCATCTATAAACGCGACCATGACAACTGTTGCTAGAGTGTTTTTTCTACACCCTATCAACTTGTTTTCTAAATCAATGTATTCATGTAGGCATAGTTACAAAACGCAAAAATACCATAGAAGAAATAACAATAAGGTACTCAAAGCAAACTGGACGAAGACACTATTACTATTATATAATTTTGGTACATCGATGTACTCTTCTTTTCCGGATTGAAATTATGAATGGTCAACATACGATTATATGACATCAGACTTATAATGTATAATCATCGAGTTGATGATGCTAGCTATGTCTGCGGAGGGTACTGGACTGCGGTGTCACATTTCCACCCAATTTCAAAACTCCGAAGTTACCACGGATTGTACGAGAAACCGAATATTGCCTCCACTTCCTGACTCCACTCCACAGATACTCTCAACCTTTAAAGTTCGCACCAATATTTCTCCCACTCAGACTCACACCCATCACAGAAAACAGAAGTGCTGAACCCAAGAACAATTAATCTTTACAAGTTTGACAAAAATTTCTCAACACACACAAAAAAAAAACGGTATTGCAAATCGAGAGCATGTATTACATTAGATTAATACATAAGGGAAATCTAGAAGGCGATGGAAGCTTACTTGGATAATACAGTAAACTCCACTATTGCGTCGTTCGAATAAACTAAAACAAACTTTCGACGAATGAAGGCTCCTAGAATCTTCGGAAAACTAAAGTACTGCGTGTACATTTCCGCCGCTACCAATTCATTACATCATATCTAGAAAAGGGAATAACATTTAGAATAGAATTCTCAGCAAATAAATGAAGAACATCGATTTCCACGAAGCCAACTGCAATAACGTCAGTATCGCCAATTTTTAAAGTTTCAGGTCTCCCTCTCCCGCGAGCAATGAATGTACATCAAATACATAACTTTGCAACCGCACACTAAAGGACTGTTATACAATCACCATTCCAATTTTGAACTTTGGTTGAAATGTAGTTTCAGCCTATGATCGACTCACAGAAAAATGGTAAATATAACGACAAATTCTAAATATTAACATTGTCAAGAGTAAAACAGCATCAAGATAAAACAGAAAGACTGGAAGATGAAAGTTTAAGAAAGCCAGGGGAACAGTGCCGAATTAAGATTTCCGTAGGCCCTAGACAATTTGTTGCTTCACTTTTTTTTTCAACTTTAAAACATTGAATTTTGCTTGCGAACGCGGCCAGATTCCAAAAAAAAGTTCATGCTTCGTAGGCCCTAGGCAATTGCCTACTCTGTCTAATGGGTAAATCGGCACTTCAGAGGAACCCTTTATTCGGCAAACTAGAATACCTGGAAACACCCGGGTATGGTATACGCCATAGTCACTACGCGGAATGCTCTGCGCATCAAATTTTGAATTACGAGCGCCAGAAAAAATATGGTGTATGTCCACACGCGAGTGTTTCTAGGTGCTCTAATCGAACTGCTATGTTTATGGACACTTTTCATTTTACAATCCGACAACCAACTCGATTTAGTAGAATTAACTGGCAAAAATAAATGTAAATGAAAAAAGGATATTCAATAAGACCTTTCTCATTCCAGAGAAAAATAATAAATGAAACGAAATTGAATAATAATCCTACAACAACCTTACTACGACGAGTAGAAAGTCATTTTTTTCACCTTTGTCATTATCACACATTGGAATGCCAGAATAATACCGTAAAATTTGGTATAAAAAAATATTATTCAAGTAAAATACTACTCGCTAATTGGCTACATCTTAGAGAAAAAAGAAGTGAACATACTAGGATATCTGCTTTATGAAAACCCTAAAAACGAATTACATCAAAATACTAACGATTCATTTCCTTGCACTGACGAACAGCCTCATTAAATCCGCTACATAATGATAAATCATCTTGCTGCTGCGCACACTGTAAGAATTGCTTAATTTCCCAAGCGCAAGGAGCAGCATTCTGTTGTTCCTGGTAACCTGCTGCAGCTGGCTGCGAAACTGGAGCCGGTGCAACAGCATCATCACTACCACTACCGCTGAACATACCAGTAACTGCGTGTCCAACAGTGTGCCCCTAATGCATTAAAAAGACAAAGTTAATATCAATGCTCTTCTTCAGCTGGAAGCAGTTCATCAAAATCTCATTAAGTTAGTGTATCTTGCATTAGTCACTTACAATAGCTGATCCGACAGCAACACCTCCGGCGGTGGCGGCCATCTGTCCGAATAGGGATGGTTGTTGAGGAGCTGCGGATACTGGAGCCGGTGGATGTGCTTGAACCGTTGCAGGTTGAGTCTGACGAACTGGAGCCGCACGAGGGGCAGGTCGAGAGGGTGATGGGCTCCTCCTGGAGGAGGACATTCTACAACAGGAGACAGATAGGTTGTTTAGTACACGCAGGAGCAAACATAGTCCGACGAAATAGTACTCTAGTGCTCTAGTTCATGGTGACATGTTCATCAATATCAGAACATCAGAATTATTTTAGAAAATGTCAAAATTGAATGTAACGTATTCATAAGAAAGTGACAACTGCAACTTCAGATATGTGGTACGGTATATGGTGTTCCAATTTCGGATAGAAACCATAAGACATAATAAGGCCTAAATTCCGCCATTATCGTAGTACAGGAGAATAATTACCTGCTTGGAGAAGATGATCTACCTCCACGTGGCATTTTAATGGATGAGATTACACTTAATTAACTTCGACAAGAAAAATTCCACTTGAATCGTAGAATAACAGTACAATGATTGCACTAAGATGAGAAATACTTTTTTAATATAATAGAATGAAAATTGAATGTCAATTGTGCAACACACAAGGTAAGAACTTAAGAAGGTCACACAAAATTATTACAACAGAATTTTTATAATCCACTTTCTGTATTCTGTATAAAATTGGACGACGTTACGCATAAAGAAACCAACCAGCAAAATCTGTTTTTTTTGAGAACACGTGATTCGAAGTTCAAGCCTTCAAGAACCATGTAAAAACTATATGGCATAGCGTTTACTGAAGAGCTTTTTTCAATGTGAGTATACATTTTTGAATCGGGGGCCCAATTTTGAAAAATTCTAGTTTTTACGCTCTTTCCAACGATACTCATAACTCATTTTATTAGTGAATGTCGGTTGGTTCTCTTATGCTTAACAGCGTCCAAAAAGATTTTACAGTATCAATCTTCGAGATCATTCGAAAATCATAAAGGACCTTCGAATCCTCTCAAATACGGCTTACAGAGCGAATGTAAAATCCTTTCTCATTTTGTTGTAAAAACTTTGCAGTCACCCCATCGTCAGCTGATCACTGCATAAGTTCACGATTCTCAAAACGAAAAGGACTTTATTTTATGCGTGATGTGTAATATCTAAGGCCTCTCTAACTTGCATATATTTTACTAGTTCAAATTTTCACGCTGCAATGTCAATAAAATTTAGAATATTTCCTTTTCGTTTGGCCGAATTATTTCGCCATTCACATTTTCTTCGTGAAATTTAGTTTTCTGTTGGATTTATTCAACCTGTGTTGCATTCTTGGAATTCGTTATTTCTTATTCACCTTCAGAACAATCTTCAACAATTCAAGTAAGTTCAGACAAGTTTATATTCCTACGTGTGTTTATGAACCTTAAATGCCGGAGGAACCGTTTGTATCCACGTGTAATCTTATTATGAACTCTGGGATTCAAGAGTTCTGTCTCCAATTTTAAATACCGTTTTGAAAGTTGGAAACTTATCTGCTCAGCTTTTGTGTACTGTACTTCTATGATTCTTGAAACGCACTAAATTTGAAAAAGCATTACGAGATCCAAACTTATACGTGTATAATCCATTCCAGGATGTTGATGCCCAAAAGTGAACGTATGGTTATCTACGAACATTTGTTTAAAGAGGGAGTGATGGTTGCTAAAAAAGACTTCCACGCACCAAAACATCCGGAATTAGAAACTATCCAAAATCTCCACGTAATCAAAACGATGCAGGTTAGTTTGATTATCCTGGTAAATACTCTTATCTGTATGTTGCTTTATGGTTCGAGATATCTAATTTCAATGTATATATAGAGCTTGAAGAGCAGAGGTTTCGTTAAAGAACAGTTCGCCTGGCGCCATTATTATTGGTATCTGACCAATGAAGGTATGAGATATCTGCGAGAAGTATTGCATTTGCCTCCTGAAGTACGTACCATCGTTTGAATTCGAAATATCGTTCTGATGTATTAGTTATGAGTTGGATATTCGTGATTTCGTAATTATTTGTGCGTCATTTTCAGATTGTTCCATCTACTCTCAAACGACAAACGCGTACTGAATCCGCTCGCCCGAAAACTCTGCCTAGTGGCCGACCAGAAGCTGGCAAATCGGCTGAAGACCGAGCAGCGTATCGCAGAGTCCCAGGACAAGGTCCTGGTGCCGATAAGCGATCGGAAGTTGGTCCGGGAGCTGCTAATTTGGAATTCGTGAGTATCATAATCGTGTATTCATTCGTTACTTTGGAATGTAAATACTGCATAGTACAGCATGGCATTTTTTGTTTCAGAGAGGAGGTTATGGTCGTGGGCGGTTACCGTGATTACATGTAGAGATGTTTTTAAATAAAAAATTCTATTTGTAAGGACTTTTCATTTGTAGTATTTCGTTAATCTGTGTCATCGGAGTGGAATTTGCCAAACCTAAGAAATTGAAGAACCTGAGGTTGGTGCTTGCGTTATATTCTACTTGGTCAAAATTCTTAGCAAAATGCTTCCTTTTCTATCCAGGATGCATAGTTTGTAATGGGAACAGGTACAATGATTATTGGAATATAGCATATTCGTAGTTGAACTTGTGCTATTTTATTCCGAGATATCATGACGCTTGATGTGTTATAAATATTGGTTCATTCTATTTCTTTTTCTGAAACTGGCCGTGTTTTGTTTGTTTTGGCATTTTACTTGGATTGATTCTGATTAACATCATTTTCCTCCTCGGTTTCATTTCAGCAAAACGCCGCTGTTGATAATGAAAATTGAAACCGTCTATTTGCTTATGGAGTGTTGAACTTGAGTCATAAATTTCTTGTATTAAGCCTGCACCTTCGTTAATCTTTCCTGTTGATTTTACCTAATGGCATTTCTTCAATTTGAAATTCTTCCCCAATGTAAATTCTAGCGGATTAAAAAGTTGCATCTGATTATCACTATTACTACGAAAAATGAGCTTAACACAAATAATAGTCTGCTGTCAAAGACTATTGACTCTTCCCTTTCAATTTTTTCTCTTGCGGAGTTGTTTGATTTCTCGGTGAGAAACGTGAAATCGTCCGGCTCATCTTTTCAGTTTTATATTTTCATGATGAGATTCACTAATTTCCATTAATTGATGAATAACTCTCACAAACTACCAGCAAGGTTTATTTTTTTGGCAGGCTATTCTTTCTTGTTTATTCATAGCACAGTCGAAACCGTGAGTAGAAATGTGATGAGGAAATGTAAAATATAATAATGAAATTACCGTGATGCAGTCTCCTGTCTACATGAATATAAATTAGACAGTCTACGAACTCAATACCAGTGATTAAATGCACCTTTCTGTATCTACAGAGATATTTATTCCAATATTAGTACAATTTGCTCACGACATAATTTAGAAAAGAACTCAACGCATGACTTGGTTAGTTGGTACAAGAAATTATGTTCCTAAAAAATAAAAACGACGAATGGTGCTTCATTCTTTCTACCACTTTAGTACACGCTATATCATTTAGGACATTCAGAACATTATTGATGTTAATATGATATCGACTCAGGAAGTGAATCGCCGATAGAAAGGCTACTATTTACATTTAACAGGATTACTTCAGCTTCAGCTGCCACAACTTCCAAGAACTCTGGTACAGGTGATGTCTATCGACGAAAAAGTAACAAAAATCACTTCGAATAAGCATGTTAGTTACTTATCTTCACACCAATCATTTTCTTTCCGGACTTGCTCCTCTTCATTCGGACTGAAATCATTTTTGATGTTGAACGTCTTGCGAATTTCCTCGGGAGTTTTACCCTTAATCATGTTGGCAACAGTTTTACAGGTAACATCGAGCAATCCCTTGATGTCCAGATAGTTGGCGGCTAAAATCAACTCGAATAAAGTGCCTTGATCAACTTTAAGGAAATCGGAATCCCAACTTGAAATATCATCTGTTCTTTTCTCTTTGTTCTCCTCATCCTCTGGCATCGGTGGATCATCTTTGTGGTAAGTGGCCCACTGTATCACCTTTCGCAGAATAGCTGAGTTCACGTTCGGTAAAGGTACAATCTCTTCATCGCCGTCTTCTAGCCCCAAATCTTCGACCATGGTTTTGATTGTTGCTGAACATTTTGCAACCTCATAATCAACAACGAATATTTCATTGTCACAGCTCTGCAATTTGATACTCGGCATCGTGAACTGATTATAAATTAACAAGATTTGTGTTAGTACAAATGAAAATGTTCTTTGACTAGAATTTCAGACAACAAAAACGACGAATTACAAATTACAAAATGAAATTCCAATTCTGAATCTCGGGGTGATGGTTATCAACTTATCATTATCAGTTCTATTAGGACATGATTTTCTCGCATTAATTAGTTTTGTATCTGGTATGTGGTATGACTGTCAAGTGATATTCTACGAATTGGTTGCACTGAATTCATAGCACGTGGAAAAAAAGCATGAAAATCAATCTGAACTCTGAAGCATTTGAAGCTGATAACGCTGATAATACACAAAGTAATTTCAATTATCTTGTATCTAGATTCTAGATTGTGCCGAATTCAAGACATTTTCTATTCAACTATGAATGCTTAACTATTCTTTGATATCAACTCAAAATGCTAGAACCCATTTTACATAACATTTTGTCACAGAAGAAAATCGTGCTAGCCAGTGGTTCAGCTAGAAGAAAAGAGCTGCTGAAAAACATAGTAAGTCGTTGCTTTCTGAATTCATCACTAGCTCTAATTTTTCGCACTTTCTCTTTGTATTAGAATTTGAAAGGTACTATTCTCGCAACTACCCTATACTGGAGTGTGACCGCAATGTTTGGATTGTTTGTTCATACAGGGTCTCAGTTTCGACGTTGTACCGTCGAAGTTCGACGAAGCCAGTTTGGATCCCGACAGTTATGTATCTCGGAAAGAATATGTATTGGATATTGCTGAGCATAAAGTTGCCGACGTGTTTGATGACATGAAAAAGAAAAATAGTTTACCAGACGTACTTATTGGTGCTGATACTATTGTAGTATTGAATAATCGAATTTTCGGGAAACCAAAAGATAAACCTGAAGCGGCAGCATTTCTGAACATGTAAGTGTTGATTACAAAAATCCGATTTTGCGATTTTTTCCCGTATTATTTGACCTGGGAGAAATTTGAGTGTTTTTTCAGATTGAGTGGGAAACCACACACTGTTCACACGGCTGTTGTTTTGAGATCACCCACTCATACCAAAAATTTTGTTGAAAGCACAGTAGTACATATGGCTCCGTTAAGTTCCGAAATTATCAATGCTTACGTGGACACGAATGACCCGTTGTAAGTTCAATGTACTGTTGGGTGCCGAAGACACGGTCCATTTTCCTGCATAACTGAAGCTCCTCTCAGTGTGCTGAATGAATGAAAAAGAATACATAAAAAACATATTTTATCAATCTTTTCAGTATTTTAGTTCTTTTGGACAAGAGTGTAATGAATTTCCTCTAACATTTTCTTATTTCTCCGTTCTCTTAATGAAGAGTTGCGATTTTCTTTTATCAATTTGTTAAACATTTCGAAAAATGGGGAAAGAATGCTATTCATTCATTTGTTAGTCTCGCATTCATTCGGCACCTCTGCTTTCAATTTAATGAAAATTTACCGCACTGAGATATGTAAAATTAACGAGAAAATTTGAATTCCAGGGACAAAGCCGGTGCATATGGCATTCAAGGTATTGGAGGAAGTTTAATAGAAAAGATCGAAGGAGACTTTTACAATGTTATGGGATTACCATTACACAGATTCTGTGTGAACTTCAAAGATCTAGTCGAAAAATTGTAAGATGTTGTACATAATATTTATGTATAACAATACTTTATCTCATTTTATAAGTGTTGAGATATAATGCAAGTGCTTGTGCATTCAATAATGTATTAATGTTGTATGAATGGCATGTGTTTTAAAATAGCATGTATGTAAGTAATAAACTTAAGCAAGATCCACGATCCAGAGTATTTGCTTTAAGCGAAAAAGCGACCATTTCATTCCTTTTTGCTGAATCTTGAAACGAGAGATGGCACCAAGAAAATTAACATCTAAGGACAGAGTATGCTGACCTATGCTGACGCATTGATTGTGTTGGTACTTAGCATACTCTGTTATTTATTTTCAATATCCTTTAGTATCATTCAAAGATGAAGAGCCACTGAAGAGCTTACTGATCACTGTCACTGAAAACTGCGCCTGGGGAAGGCCAGGGGGTTTAAACTTCAAACCAAATTATTCGTTTCTATAATTTGCACCTTCATTTATGGAAAACCGAAAAGGAATGTTTCTCGTATTTGTTATTTCATTTCCCATAACAAACGGCCAAAAGTCGATAGCCGTTATCTGATTAACCCATTCACTGGAAAGACAAAAGTCTGGCTGAATCGTCAGGGCCAAGGGTACTACAAATTTAAAATGATACAGCGCATTCGGGATTATCATAAATAATAATTAATAAAAGTGGATGTTTCTCTGTCGAAAGCAAACCTCGGCCTGTGTACATACAGCGTTGTTAGACAAAATGATTTAAACATTTTCATCTTTTTCTGTTATGTCATGAGTTTTGTCGTTTGTTTTTTCACAGCTTTGTTGTCTTGACTAAATTATTTTGTAATTTTGTGTTCCTTTAGACGGAATGTCATAATTTTTTTACCAGTTTGTTTTGTCACTGAATTAATTTTTTGTTTTGACGTCATTGACAAAACGGTCCCATAAAGTTTTTTCAATTGTCATTTGTCATTTTGTTTTGTTATGTCTACCAACACTGGTAGCTGGTACCTATTGATTTTAATTGTTGATATACTCGAGGAAAAAGTACCTTAAAGTCTTTAGTATTAGGTTCTTTTTCTATAAATATTATAATCCCAAGTGACCCACAATGTTTGACGCTGCGCATCCAAGTCGTAAAGCCCAACTGAAAACGTTAAGATTCAAGAAAATTATTGATTCAGAGGAAAAAGAGACCTTAGTTATATGTGATTCTGATTCATTTACAGTCCCTTCTATTTCACTGATTTATAATTTGTTATGCACCATGTTTGTTTTTGATGTTCAATAAATTTTTTGATATGACTGATTGTATCTAAATTGTGTTCTTGTTTTTCGTGAATTTATCGGTTTTCGTCGCACTTCAACCCGTTATTTCATTATAATGACAGATTTCTATCTTCGATACTACGTCGGCCACAAAGGTAAATTCGGACACGAATTTCTTGAGTTCGAATTCAGACCCGATGGCAAGTTGAGGTACGCTAACAATTCAAACTATAAAAATGATACCATAATCCGTAAAGAAGCATACGTGCACACTATAGTGACTGACGAATTGAAAAGAATAATCAAAGAGTCCGAGATTATGCAGGAAGACGACTCTTTATGGCCGGCACCGGACCGCGTTGGACGGCAGGAATTGGAAATTGTCATCGATGATGAGCACATATCATTTACCACATCGAAAACTGGTTCCCTGGTGGATGTCAATCACTCAAAAGATCCCGAAGGTCTGCGATGTTTCTATTACTTGGTTCAGGATTTAAAATGTTTAGTATTTTCATTGATCGGACTTCATTTTAAGATCAAACCTATATAGATACATCGCGTGTAATTCTTGACAATGATTTTAATTTTTAAGTTATGTATAGCTATTGCAATTTTGAACAGTTGAAGTGCCTGAATTCTAAGAATAAAAATGAAATTATATCTAGTGGCTTGCGTATTCATTATATCTGTAAGTACAGCGATGGATGATACAACCGTTGGCTTATCTTCCTCAAATCAAGAGAGAAACGTAGAATACACCTTATCAGCTAATAATAGACAAGAACTGATATCATGATTGGAAATGCTGGTTTTTTATATTTTGATCCGGAAAACAATCGATATCTTACATGTTCAGGCATCACGATTGATATCCAGAATCTTGGTATGTTAATTAATTAGAATAATTTGGTTTTTCGGGTAGGAAAACGTGTCTCAACTAATACCATCATCCTTGCTTTTATCAGTATTTCAGATAATATTCGGAAAAGCGAAAGCTGGTTTGTCTCAAGTTCTGTCGTCAATTTTGCCATTCCATTGATCAACCCAGATTGAGAGTAGGTAATTAATGAATACTAAGCGTAAGAAATTACATTTTATTTTTGCGTTTTTAATAGTCGTGTAACCATCTTTTTTTCTCGAGAAAAATTGGCGGTAAACCTCAGTTCCCTGTATGGGTATTGTTGTTATTAGGAGTTGAATTTAAGTGAGCGCAATATTATATAGTGTGTCCCTAGTTTTCTTCCCGAATTGTTCAAACTTGTTCTGCTATTGCTCTTGTGGAACAATAACGAAGGACATAATGTTGTAAATCCATTGTAACTACACAATTCTTTAGTAGATATCTATCCCTGTATCTCTTTGGTACTGTCAACGACTGATTCTAAATCTGTTTCATCCGTCGACCGAGTTGTATATGAAAAATAAATGATAATCCTTTTTTGTACTCAGTGCCGTACCCTCCTGTAACGGATGACCACTACTGAAAAAAATTTTATGGAATTGAAAATAGAAAGAATGGCAGTATGATATCTTTCCTTTGTAACGATTTTAATTACGAACGATGTTGTTATACCATACTGTTTTCCAAAATAATGCACGATCACCCAGAGGCTTTCAGAACTTATGAAACTAACAAATTTGAAATTTTCATCATTATAGATAGTCTAACATTCTTCATTCATGCACTTGTAATTCTTAATGCATTTTAACTTTTTGAAATTCAACTTTTTCTCAAAATACCCCAATCAAAGAATCTGTCATTTTCAAGATCAAGAAAAATCAATTCTTGTACCTACATTTTCCTCGACATTTAAGTACAACTTAAATCTGCTGACCATCTCCGAAAAAATATTTAGGATCCAAGACTGACAGTAGCTGGTATAGGCATACCTGCTGCAGGTAGATAAACGGGCAACCGATAGGTAGATTGAAGATGCGCCTTGGGGAGCCAACACGAGGAAAGGCGGCAATGGGGTTTTAGGTCGCAAATTGATCAGAAGTCGAAAATCCTACATGTAATCTCTCGAACTCTCACAAATAACAAAAGGAACAGCTTTTCTATTTCTCAATTTCTGGACTCACGCGTAGTACCCGCGGAGTATATTTTGTTCAGTTTATATGAGATCTTCTGTACCTATCGTGATTCACAAAATTAAAATGTCCGCCAAACAGTTTTTGTTTTACGTCTCATTTATTTCATGAACGCGGCCACCTTGACGCGAAATTTCAGTCGGTAATCTGGTGTATACTCGAAAACATACTGTCGCGAAAATGCTCCCTCCAGAGCCAGACGCTCCCTAGTGCTGACCGTAGGTACGGCGTATCCCAATATTTTTGTTATCGAAACTGCTTTCACCTAGTCGTATGTACACCGTTTAGATAGGCATACACCGTGCAATGTACAAGGTTAGTACCTACGCCGGGCAAAACGTGGGTGGGCAAAAAGGACGGGGTAAAAAGAGCTTATTTTTAACCACAATGAGGGCAAATGGGAAACTAACGTACGTTTAGCCAAACTGAAAATAACTTTTTGCATCGCGGGTCCGATAGTCAGTTATAGAACTCCTTCTTCATCTATTATCACCTTACTACGACGATGCCAAAACACATTTCTTGTGACAAAATTCGAACATCTTCGTGCTAGCTCGATACTCAAACGACACCATCTTGGCCCGGACTAACAGCTGTGCTCGCGTATGAAGCTCATTCCGGCCTGCTCAACCACAGCTACGTTATTTTGAATCTTATTAATTTTAAATACTATTATCAAGGTTACATGGGTCGCGATGATCCCTTTTGTTGTTTTCTGATTATTCTTCTCTATCTGTAGCATTAGTCTAAAGTGATTAAAAGAAAATCCAGACACTTTATACATATGATCTATTATTGGAGTTTTTGGATAGTTCTCGTACACACGTGTGCTCAGAATTTACTTCTCACCAGCAGCCCTCTAATTTTTCTTCTTTTAACTTAATGGCCCTTGTTTAATTCTGATAGGAATGGTCACTGAATCTGCTTTTCAATGAAGTACCTATTAGTAAATAGTCATCCTTTGAGCAGGAGCAGCGTACATTTAAATGGAGTCAAAACAAAAACTACACTGGTGCTGACAGGCAGAGAATGATGAATCTGGCTAGTCCCCTTATGATGCGAAGGAGAGACGTTCTTCCCAGGAGTCTCAGGACTCATTATTTTTTGTGTCCATCTTGTGTTGGTCGGTTCTGGAGAGGTTTCTGTATGTCTCACTTGGTGGCAGTATCGCTTATGATACTGATCAGGTTTCTATATATATGTAACCTTCTTGAGGCGTTGGTCATAATTTCTAATCCAGTCAGAATGGATCAGCATTTGTTATCATGTAGGTACCTCGTACCACCTGTAGTATATAGTATACAAATTTTTACTAGCAGTTGAATACACAATTGCATATATTCAGTTGGTTGTAAAATATATTTCTTAATAATTGATATCGACCAGAGCAGAAGGCAGATCTACCAAATGTGGCCATCTACAGGTCTTATTGTGGTCTGCATCGCCATGCACCCCACTATCATCGATTATATTAAAATAGAATATATGGGAGACTGTTGTATGTACCTACACAAAAAACCCCCAAGCGACCATTTGTTGACATAATGATTTATGGCATCGTTGGAAAGAGCGTAAAAAGTAGAATTTTTCAATTTTGGGCCCCCGACACAAAAATGTGTATCCACGTTGAAAAAAGCTTATCAGTAAAGGCTATATATGGACAATGGTAAGCGTAAGGGAACCAATCAGCAAAATCTGTTTTTTGAGAACCCGTGATTCGAAGTTCGCAAGAGCCATGTAGAAACTGGCGCTGTTAAGCCTAAAGGAACCAACCAGCAAAATCTGTTTTATAAGAACTAGTGATTCGAGAAGTTCAAGAGCCATGTAGAAACTGTACATAGCGTTTACTGATAAGCTTTTTTCAACGAGAGTACACATTTTTTTGTTGAAAAATTCTACTTTTTATGCTCTTTCTAACGATACTAATAGCTCATTTTGTTTACAAATATTGGTTGGTTCCCTTACGCTTAACAGCGTCCAACTTTAATATTATGACATATAGCGTTTAGTGATCAGTTTTTATCAACGTGGATGGTGGATTTACATTCGAGTTTTGGCGATATGTCGCGGACACACTTTTAACATTTAAAAATCAGTCTGCAACATGTCGCCGACTCGAATGTAAATCCACTGCGTGTACACATTTTTGAATCGGGGACCCAATTTTGAAAAATTCTACTTTTTACACTCTTTCCAACGATACTAATATAACTTATTTTGTTTATAAATGTCGGTTGGCTTCCTTATGCATAGCAGTGTCCATTTCATGCAGATTTTATGTCTATGTCCGTAAACCGGCATTATTCATTGGCTTTTAAATGTTATGCTTTCTAAAAGAACAGATTTTGTCGCTTGTGTCCTTTCTGCTTAAAAGCGTCCAAATAGTGAACAGTGTGAAAGTTGAATTGAAGATTTTGGATAAATACATTGATTTTGCATACTTACAATGAACAACAAAGACACTAAATTTGTAAAATTCAGTTTTCTCCGAAACCTGTATGAGGTTTTTCCCCCATATGTTTGTTATCAGTAATGGTACCTCATTTCAGTTTCCCTTGTATACCTTATTGGCGCGTGTTTTCTGTTATCAATGCGTTAAGTACTTTATCATTATTATGCAAATGTTGTGAAATTGCCGGCTGAAGCATTTCTATTTCAACAAAGTAAATAATGTTGTAAAAGGAAGACACGAGGTAGGTAAGTAATTCAGCATGTGAATTGCAGCTATTTACTTTAATGTTGGTCGTCCAGATCACTAAATGTCATAAAAATGGACGTGTTGTACCCGAAGTTGTACCTAGGAACACAATGTCCTCAACTGGATGATATATGGTCGAAGTTGAGGTCGCGAACATTCTAAACATAGTCAAACCATCTGCAACTAGGCGGGGAAAGTTTTATTTCAACAGTATTTCAGTAAAGTTTGTGGAATAGGCCTAACCTATTTGCAAATGCTGAAATTTCCTCTTCCTATAGTATAAGAACATGCGTATTAATACGGTGAATAATTTGAAGTTTTGACCTTTTTTTTTGTATTCCATTTCATTATTCAAATAAAATCCTCAAAAAAATTCACAAAACGTTCATTTCACTGCTTGCTGCCTGTAACTCGTATAGTTTTACTGCTCCCAGGCACATCACACAGTGTTCCTAGGTACGTAGGTAGTCGTATCTAGGAACACTCTTTTTGTCTTTCTTAAATTTTACTTGTCAGTATGAAACTAAACAATGCAGAATTTCATGCTTTTTCTCACAGTATACTTGAAAATTCCATAAACTAAAAGCAAGAGGAGCTCGCCATTCAAAAAGGTCAAAAGTGTGTTGTAGGTACATCGGTCTCCAGGTTATTTCTTTCTATTACAGGGTCTTTCAAGCGTATAAACGCCTGAAATGGCCTCATTTTAGCGTGTGGCCACATTTGACGCATCTGTCCCACTCAAGTTTATAAACAGAAAAAGAAAAAACATTCATATTTGAACTGGACACAAATAATGAAGCACAACAGAGCTTTCAAATTTGTTTACATCAAGGTAAAATAAATTGTATACTGTACTTGACCTTGATATTGCGAGGTGACTGTTGAAGTTTTTTGAATTATTTGCAGCTAAAAGTAGTCTCCTGCGAAGACATTCGACGCAATAAGTTCGGAACACACCGGTGGACACATGTTCGGAATTATTTCGGGTAAATGCTAATATATCATTATAATATGCTTGACTAATGCCAAGAAAAGTAGGATAATAGATCTCTCTTTGATTACCTCGAAAATACGAAAGTGTTCGAATATTGGTTTCTCACAGATTACCTTATCCCATGCATGAGTATCTAACCGAAAGACTGTTCCACGCGGCTTTATAATTTATAAAAAAATGAAATAATCTGGGAATCATAATATGTAAAAGTTTTAACCAGTTTGTAGTACAAAAGGTTTCTTCTTGTTAGTTTTTCATTAATGTAGACAGTTGTGATAGAAGTCAGTGGAAGGGAAACAGTCATGCAGTCATTCAGTGAGAGGAAAGTTAGGCAAAAGGCGAGGGAACCAGCATTGAGCACTGAGACAACATAACAGAGCTAGTGTTACCTGTTTGACTCTTATTCATAAAATTTAATTAAAATTAACAACAAGCATTTTTAATAATAATAATAATCACGATTCGAATTATAAGTAATAAGATAAGTATGATTGTGAATCATTTTCATCAGTAAGTAATGGTAGGCTGCGTGATCAGAGGTAAGGGACAGATCTACGATTTTCGGGCCCCAGAAGCCAAGCTTCGTGAAGTCCTCTCCCCACTTTTCAGGATTAGTAATTTTCCAAGGGGGATGTGTTTTCAACTTTTTAGTATTTTTCGTGCATATGCGCTGGGTAACTGATCAGCAAACAACTACCTATAGTGTTTTTATTTCTGTATTTAAAAATTTTTCTTCATTTATTCATTGGTAGGGGCTCCGAAGCCTAAGTCCTGTGGGTACACCCCTAAATCTGGCTTTGTCAGAAGTAGGGAGGGCGGTTTACCTGACTCAGGGGAAATGCCCTAAAAATTGACAGCAGAACAAGAATTTTGATTTTGAACAGGAACGTTGGTCAGTGGTGATGATTACTGATGGGTGGGGGTTGGGGTAAATTTATCTTTTCAGTAAAGCACTATTTCATAATGTGTCATGGAAGTCTTCATCTCTTCACCGTCTTTTAGAATGAGGGAAGTGCTGTTGTCTACTAGTCCACGTGTATTTTTCTATTCAAAAAAAAAAAGAAATTTTGATTTAAAAACATAGCTCTGCTTTTCTTCCCTTAAATGAAATGAGTGTGCGTTATCGTTGAGGATGGGTATCAAAATAGTAGCTTCTACACTATCAAACATACTTATCATTTTGTGCTATCTCATTTGTATGAACAGTGTGCTGCATCCTTTTACTTTTTATTTGATCTAGTCATGACGTCTTGTGAATTACCTACCTATACCCAGAAGTTTCTTATTAGAAAAATTCTAATTCTCGTAATATTTTCAAACATAATACATTTTATTTATCAACTGTGAACACGGAAATCAATTCACTTGAAGTACAAAAGATAATAAGTACAAAATAAGGAAAATGTTAGTATTAGGATAATGATTGGTGCACTTTGTAGCCCCGGTTTAAGAGAGCGCGATCATTGGAAATTTTCTATTTAAGAAAGTTACTATCAGACCGTGAGAAGAAAAAAAAAATCAAAGGATGGAAGGTCAAGTTGTCGGGAAGACGGTGCGATTTAATTCCGTGTTATTAGCTCGCGACGTCAAATAATACAATAAATGCAAAACGGCCAAAAACTGGCAGGATTTCCACAACAACGAGATTAAAATAGCAACCCAGCTTTTCTTCCTGGTCGGTATAAAATATGAAATCGATTTACGCTAGACTTGTTACACCGCTTTTATTTAAAAAATTATAAACTGGGTTCTTTGAAATTTTTTTATTCTTGCACGTTGAATCGTCAAATTTTACGCATTCGCGTTTCATTTTTTCCCTTTTCTGTTTTATGTTCTCATGATTTTTTTTTATAGATGAAAGATAGTTTCAGAAGGTATATATATATTCAGAATGAGAGTCTATCCAATCTGTGATGAGACGTACGTGTCGTAAAAACCGTGAAAATAAAAGCGAAAGAAAGTTATGTATCAAAATTCATACTCTGCTTTTGAGTGTACTCGAAATGAAAACTCAGGAGTCCAAGCTCACTCAGATCCCGAAACATAATAACACGATTGTATGCAGATATAGTGTGTCCCAACTTAAAAATAATTGTAGTGCTCTCAGTACTTATCGAAATGACTGTTGGAATAAGAGGAAAGAGCGTTCTAATTTTCTTACAAAATTTTGATTTGAATAAATGCAAAAATTTCAATCGACAAGCTAAAAATACTGTAATTTTTCCAGCTGGTATACCAAGTTACCAACTTTTTTCGATTAGATGAGGCCGATTTAACGATTTCACGATTGTATCTTGAGGTAACTCCTTTCTTGGTCCATCGTATGCGTCTGAGTTCCTATTTTGAAAATCTGGAACAGAAGAGAAATCTGAGATCGCAATTAAAATTAGGTATGAGGTACCTATTTTAAAGGTACCTGACTCAGTGTGCCTACGTAAAAATAGTAATTGTATCAGAGAGCAGACTATTTTTTAATTTCATTTCAAAACTGACAGCAATTTCAAAAGTTATGTAGGTTTACCTTATACCCGGAGCATAGATCCCGACGGAGCACTGACCTACGATATTAAAATATTTACGAGTTTTTCTACACATCATATACGTTCGTTCATAACATAATCTTGTTGTTTATACGGTGTTTTAGTACTCTGTTCAACTGCGGGTCGTTGAAATTATATGTCTTGTAATTTGTAAACATTCTGGGTTTCTGTGATGTACATTCGTTGGGCTAAGTTAGATTGCAAACGTGGAATGTATTACAATAATCAGCAATTCAATCCATTTTAGTTTCTATTCTCAGAACTATCCGGCCCCCAATTAACGAATTATGTCCCTACGTAATTTTGTAACGCTCATATTGAAATGAAGGTCCCTGACTGGCTGAAGCTGGCGGTCACGCACGAATGTAACTGGTCTCAAAAGTCAAAAAGTAACCTATTGTGTGACAGAAACTATCAAAAAGCCAGGTACACAGATCGTGCAGATCAGATAATTTTGAATAAAAAATCGGGGGGGGGGGGAAGGCCAGATCGTCTTTAAGTCAGATTACCTATTAGGGAAAAAATCAAAAATCAAATCGTCGTACGATCAGATCATGAAAAAAGAAGAAGAGAAAAAAAATCAGATTATTGGTAGATCAGATCAAAAATCGAACAAACAGAACTGACCTGGAATTTGGAATTTACATATACTCCCACATGAATAAAATCAAATCAGACTCTATATCAAATTCATAGCATTAGGGAAAAGACCAGATCATATCGTTCTCAGATAAGATCATTTTTAGACCAGATCATATCGTTCTCAGATAAGATCATTTTTAGACCAGATCATTAGGCTTTAGAAAGAAAAAAAAAACTGATTACTTACTGATTTAATTCGCAAATCAGTGATCGTATTAAATTTTTTGGATTAGATCAATAATAATTTGTGCCCGGCTTTGACTGAATGCAAACCTGTCAGTCGGGTTAGTTCTTAAATTTATTAATTTTAACTCAGTCCCTCTGTCCCAAGAAAACGTATCTAAGAGTGAGAAACTAAAAATTGTCCAACTGGTAAGCTCCCAGTTACCCCAGCGGAGCTAGGGAAAAATTTGTTGAAGTTTTTTTCCTGACCTTTGAACTGAAAACCTGAGAAAAAGGTCCGAAGAAGTCTCAAGATTTCCATCGGAGGATCATACTAATTTCTGAAGCTAGTTATCAAACCTTTGGAAAAGAAATATTTGGGTATTGTTCCCATATGGTGAAACTCTTTCCCTTTCTTATCATCAGGTACAGATACACGGGGTGTGAAATCAGGGTAATTACCCCACCCAGAAGAACTGAATTGAAAATGCTTCAAAAATCGTTGACCACCTGTGGTGTTTGAAGGTTTTCTAAGTGTGGGGGGGGGGGAAGGGGGAATACAAAAATTGGAGATTCAAATTGAGAAGAAAAAAGAAAGAGAACAAATGTTTTCTTCTCTCTCTTAAAAGGGGAGGTAACTAGCAGAAATTCTTGTAAATCTCGCGAATCTTGTCTCTGAAATCCCTCAAGGTACCTTTTCATCAACTTTTGTTGAATAATTTTTCAATTTTTTCATGTTTTTTAATTTTTAAGGGGAGGGGGTGCAGGGGTACAAATGATACTTTGTACACCCCTCCCCTGTTCCGATACCACTATTGCAAAGAAACCGCAGTTCAGTTATTTCTTTGCTCTTTGAATACATGTATTAAAAACTAGCAGAAGTCTAACGAAGCCTTAAACCCCCAGTATGGTGTCTTGGAAAAGCCTGGATCATGTCATGAAAAGTCTCACTGCAGTCAAATCTGAGAGTCATGAAGCGGGATAAATGAATTTTGAATAGTCTGTGAGAATCGTGAACAAGTTGGGGAGGGGGGGGGGCTAAAAAGTATATCAATCTAGTATTGGAGAGTCCTTGATAACGATTGGGACAGTCTTCAAAAATCGTAAAAGAATTTTGAACGATCAATGAATGCTGAACAAGAGTCTTGAAGATTCTTAAACAAGTCTGAAGAAGTGTTTGAAGGATTTAAGGAGTCTCAGTCAGTCAAGTCTGGGAGTAGTGAAAAGTTGAACAGTCCTTTAACGAATTTTATACGTACAAGCTCAGAAGAGCCTTAAAAAGTCTCAAACAAGTTTAGAAAAGTCTTGAAGATTCAAACAAACATTCAAGAGTCTTCACTGTGGTGTTGAGCTGTACTTGCGTTTTTTTTATTTCTTATACAAAAATAATAATAATAATAAATTGAATTGTTGAATGGTACTTATACTTACTGATGTGAAAGTTGGAAACGATTCATTCAATTCGTGTGTATTATTCTGAATCGCCATTCCCCTAGAATTACATATTCCATAGAATAGATTCGCCACTGCCTGTCATGCTGCCATGGTGATAAGTGGCCAGGGGTGAAACTATAGGGGGACCCCCAATAATTTGGCAGTCGGCAAATTTTAGAAACTGTTCATTTAATTTTTTTTTTTTTCAATTAAAAGATTGGCAAATTTTTAGAGTTTTCAAAAAATATTAATCGGCAAATTTTTCTTCTCCACCTCCCTAAACTGAAAGTCAACTTTTGTTTCTGAAAATGGAGTACCCTGGACTCCTGTCAGAGACTAGTCTGTCAAAAGCCGAAGGTTTCAAGCTGAGTATCGAACGTTATCTGAAAGGTTGAAACAAAGCTGAAATGTGGAAGACCTTTCGAAAATCTGAAAGTCGGTAGCAAACGTTGAATTTCGAATTTCAATGACTATTCTGTTTTTACTAAATTCTTGTTTGACCTAGAGCCTGAAATTTGAGAAAGTTGAACATTTTATTAAATCTAAATGTTGGAAGCAGAAGACTTATTTTCCAATGTCACCAGGGGCGGGTGGGCGCTAAAATTATTACCGGGCATTTGGAGTGGTGCGGCGCCATAAGAGTTTTGTTCTCCCCCCTCCTCCAATACACACGTATAAATTAAATTGACTTTTTTAATAAAGTGTATTTATAACTGAGAACATCAAGAAAAATGTTTAAAAAATGATAAGTAATAATGAAAATTATTTAAAAAACGTGTCGGAAGTTAGAAAATATGGGGAAAGACTGGCAGAAAGGAGGAGAGGCATCTATCTATACTACTTTGGTTCCACAAAAGGTTACAGGGAGTGGGTTTCTATATTAACAAAAATATCAAAAATAATGTTGAGGAAATTAAAATAATATCTGAAAGAATATGCCTACTAAAACTGAAAATAGATGCGAGAAGACAAAACTCCTAATCTTGCAAGTGTATGCACCTATAGCCGGAGCAGAGAAGGCAGAAGCAGATAAATTTCATGATGAGATGGAGGCAACAATTCAAAAAGAGAAGGAATACTATCAGGTAATAATGGGGGACTTCAACGCAAAAGTAGGAGGGGAGGCCAATTCAAAACACTGCGGCCCATTTGGTGTGGGGAAGAGAAATGACAGGGGTGGAAGATTAGTGGAAATTGCCCAAAAATTTAACGTATGTACAGCAAACACTTTTTACAAGAAAAAAAAGTCAAAAGAAAATGGACATGGATATTGCCAGACGGGAAAACTAAAAATGAGACTGACCACCTACTAATAAATGACCTGTCAGTAGTTAAAGATGTAACAACACTGTCAAAATTTGGCTTCTCATCACACTACCGCATATCGCACTCTGTGAATTGAGCATCCGGCAGAGAGTCCAGTATAAAAATCACAGGAAGGGTAAAGGGAGAGGAAGGCGGATCATCCCAGTCAGAAAGAAAGAGGATGCACGCCAGAAACTAAAATCAGTGCTAGAGGAAATGAAAGTCGAGGAAAATTTCTACGACAGTATGGTCCCTGCTTTAAAAAACACGGTTGATGAGTTTGGAGTGACGGGGGCTAAAGAGAAAACCAGGGATAAGCTTTCAAACCAGACTCTCGAGTCAGACAGAATAACCTTTGGAAAAATAGAAATAAAACACCACTGAACAAAACTGAGCTAACTGAAATACAAAAACTGGTGAAGAAAAATGTTAGAGAAGATATTAAAAAATATGATTAGGAAAAAATTAAAGATATTTTGGAAGAAAGTTGGTCCACTAAAAAAGTCAGGCTCGAACTTGGTGGCGGGAGAGAGGTTATGCTGAAGCTAAAAGATCAGACAGGAAAAGTGACTCAACATCAGGAAGAAATTGTAGAGGCAGCAACAAGTTTTTACGAGGACTTTCACCGCGAGCGAAACGAGAAAAATAGCAAAAACTGGAGGGTGGAAGGAATCCCGGAATTAATGGAGAGAGAAGTGGAATACGTCCAAAAAAACTGAAAAATGACATAGCTCCAGGACCGGATGGAATTACGAACGAAATGCTGGAAAGGTTTAGCGATCAGCGAATGCCACACCTGGCTAAAATAGTTAACAAAATTCTAATTATGAAAATAAGTCATACATCCATATTAAAGCCTGTATGGATGTACGGAATCGAGTTGTGGTGGACTGCTAAACCCTCGAACTGCCAAATCATTCAACGCTTCCAAAACAGTGGAACTTGGCCGAAATAATATTATTATACAAAAAAGGGGGAAGGAACTCATTGAAAATTACAGGCCAATATGCTTAACATCGAACATCTGTTAAGTATATATGGCAGTCTTAAAAAGACGTATGTATAACCATTTGGATTCATATCATCAGGGGAATGAACAGGCGGGATTCAGAAAAGGCTTCTCAACGGTAGAGAATATTTTCGTTGTGAACCAAATACCAAATTATTGAAAAAACACATGAATATGATGTGGAAATTGAAATGCTTTGCATACGGGCGTTCATAAAACATTTGATTCAGTGGATCATAAATATATGTTGAAAGTACTGGAAAATAAGGGAATTGAAAATGGGTTTATTAAAGTCATAAGAATTGCTATGCAAATTCGGGTGCAAACGCCAGCCTTAAAAGCAAAGGGAGCGAATTCAAAATTGGGAGGGGGGTTCAACAAGGGGATACCTTGTCGCCATACCTCTTCAACTGCATTCTGGAAGAAGTATTTCGTAATCTGAAGTGGAAAAGAAGGGGACTAAAAAAAATGGAGAATTTCTAAGTAATTTAAGATATGCAAACGATATTATCTTATTTGCAGAAAATAGTAAGTAAGGAGTTGAAGAAAATGGCAGAAGAGCTATTAGCAAAAAAGCTGGCCTCAAGCTGAATGGTAGCAAATCAAAAATAATCGGAAGAGGGGAAAGAAAGATCTGATAATCGATGGGCAAGTGATAGAAGAGGTAAAAGAAATCGAATATCTGTGGGACAGATTATTAGTTTTAAAGAAAGAGATAACAAAGAAATTATGAGGTGTATTAAAAAGGGGTGGAACAACTTCTGGACATTAAAATCTATTCTTTGCTGGAATTTCAACAACCCCCTCAGATTGGAAATACTAAATAACTCAACGGTATCAAGTATGGAGCGCAAACCTGGTCCCTTATAGAAAAGCAATAAATGGTGAAGCTACAAATTACCTTCAGATCTATGTTGAGGAAACTTCTAGGACTGCGATGGGTAGACGAAATCTCAAATGCAAAACTATACGAAATGGTTGGAGGCGGGGATGTAGGATATAATGTCAAACAATTAAAGTGGAAATATGTGGGGCATCTGGCGAGGGTGGATAGCAACAGATGGGGAGTAAAAGTACTCAACTGGATACGCTGAAAAGGAAAAGAAAGATTGGTAGGCCAGTAACTAGAAAGAGAGTTGAACTCGTTGGAGAACTGGGGCCCTGGGTGGCAAAGATTAGCGCAGGATGGCAGGATAAAAGAAAATGGAAAAGCTACGTAGAGGCGTATGCCCAAAAATGGGCGGAGGTACTCACACATACGTTTGGTCGACAATCGGCGCAAAATGTGCCTGTCCATTTAAATTTTTCAATCCCTTTATTGCTCTCTAAATTGATCAACGCATACTTTTTTTCTTCAACGTACCGGCGCCGCAGCGTCAAAATGGCGTCAGCGCAAGGGACATTACCCGAATTGCCCTATGGCCCATCCGCCCCTGAGTGTCACAATCTGAATCCGATAGCAAATGTTCTATTGTTTAATTTAGGGGCTTTGGTCCTGTGGTGAATATGGGAAGGAAATTTAGTCTGAAACAAAAGTTAAAACTCCATGTGTGTTTTCCCTTAAGAACGAAAGGGAGCTTGTGGCCCGGATTCCCCTAATTTAATCGACCTGAAACTTCGCAGGATTTTATTTATTATTTTTTATTTACCTATTTTATTGGAACGAATTTAGGAGATGAATCGGAGGAAATTAAGAAAAAAATATCACCAAGAATAATAATGTGGTATAGGAAGTTGTGTGTTCCTCTCAAGTATTCTAACATCCTTCCACCTTTCCCTCCCAGACTAGGGTATGCTCATGTACGCAAATGTGAGTGCTTGGGGGATTAGGTTCCAATCTACATTTTTCAAGACGAAACTATGGGGGAGGGGGTGAAATACCCTCAATAATTTGGCAGTCGGAAATTTTTAAACTGTTCATTCGAATTTTTCATTTTCTAAGAACTTTGTTTGTTTATATTTTTTCAATTAGAAAATATTTCGAATAAAAAAGCGGCAAATTTTCAAATAAAAAAAAAATGTCAGCGGGTTTGTAGTTTGAAAAAAATATTTGTCGACAAATTTTTTCTCCACCCCCCCCCCCCAAACTTTAAGTCTAGTTTCGTCTCTGTAAATGGCGGCTCTTCTGCATTTTCATCTCCTGTTACATGGAGTGTAACTTTTTAGATCAAAGGATAAAGAATTTGTCCCAGTCTTTGAGGTAACAGCGAATCGTAGAATTAACATCATACTCAGTAATCACGCGTACACTCCAGATTCGATCAAGCATCCTCTCCTCTCACACACACATTTAAGTCTACTCATTCATCCTTTCAGTTCAAATAAATAGTAAATTAATCTGAATTCTGAAATCGGAACAAATGTGTTGTCAAGTTGTTGTACAAGGCTTACGAGAGAACTCGATCACATCAATTATCAAAATTTTTCCACACGTTAACATTAATATTATTTATTCACCTGAGCTATATCGAGGCAAATAAAATATTGCAATGGCTACAGTGTACGCAAATTTCGTTAAAAAAATTAGTGACCGCGACAAAAATTTTCCCTCGGGCCGGATTTGAACCAGCGACCTATGGATTTCTACATGTTACTTCTACAGTCCACCGCTCTACCAACTGAGCTACCGAGGGTGATGGAAAGTTGGGTCGATAAAGTATTATTTCACTCTGGTGGTATCGTTCAACAAAACTTCAATGAAAGGCATGACGTCGATTTTGACATGAATTTTTTCTGTGAATTCTGAAAATCTTTCGATACAAACCAGCTAATTGCAATAACACTGGTCTCTTTTTTTTTAAATCATTGTTCATGTCTGATGTCTCATCGATGAACAATCAGCTTCAACTATGATACAGTTATTATGATGAAATGCGAGTACTCGCTTATTAACAGGAAGAAACTGGTTTTCAAAAGAATAGAGGTATTGTAGGTCTTAAAAGTTACTTGAAGATTCGATGTGAATGTGATCAATATCGCTGTATCGAGTACTAACTAGTGACACATATACGGCTACTTCAGTATGATATATGCTAGAAAGCTAGATACTATATTTGTTTAAAAAGTGAAAACTTAGTAGATATTTTATACTCTGTTACAGATGAACAGATGGTATATTCTACACTCGTCTTGAATTGATATATGTACCTAGATGAATGGATCCTTATTGAATCTAATATTCTTTTATTGCCGCAGAAAGCAGAAACAATTTCTGTGAGGTGCGATTTCTTATCGAATATTGTAGGAAGAGTGATAAAGTAAGTTTGTATGTGTATCCATTTACAGATATTTTATAACATTTTAGGTGTTACACAGAGTGGAGATGGTGAGAATCAATCACTTTCCTTACGTGGCTGTAAAAAAAGGAGATTAATACATGGACTTATATATCACGGCATGAGCATGACCAATCAACAATGACACATCAGGCTTGTAACCCACCTTTTCTTAATAAAGTGAAGTTCGAGGTAAGTTTCAGCGAGGGCGCAACCAAAGAGGGGGCTAGAGGGCCATTGCCCCTCCAAAATTTTTTCAAAATCAATTTTGAAACGAAAAAAAAATTGATGCCGATGGCCTGATGCGGTTACCTTGAGTCATAGGTTCATACAAATTTACAGCTCATGAAAATAGGTATATGCATCAAATCAGGTAGGTACCAAATCGAGCTTTCACCTCTGCCCAAGTTTTTTTTCTAAATTATAGCCCCCACCACTAAAAAAAGTTCTGGTTGCGCCCCTGAGTTTCAGTACTTATCTATACAATATATCGCCATTTTACACCTTAATCGGTAATGGATGAAAATTACGAGTTTTGGTTCACTAATATTATACGTGGAATTGAAGAGTCTCGTGAATGATAATCTGATTTATAGGTGATGACGTAATCTGTAGTACAGACTTGTGTACCTACAATCTCATAGGTACGTGATATACAGCCTATTTTTGCAAGTATTTCTATTACCTATCAATCATGTGGCTTACAAAATATGTAAAAGTGTAGATGTATTTTGTGATAGGGAATGAATGTCAATAGGTATTTCTTAAATGATGATAAATAACCAAAATTTTGTTAAATTTTATGTAACACTACGCACAGATTACTATACAGAATAGTCAGCCGTACCTCGTACATGTGGGGATGTAGCTCAGTGGTAGAGCGTTCGCTTTGCATGTGAAAGGTCCCGGGTTCGATCCCCGGCATCTCCAGTATATTTTTTTCGCAGTATGAAAGTTTAAAATGATCTAATAATCATGGAGAGTTCACTGAATTAATAACTTTTTTGTTCATTAGTATTCGAAAACACAAAAGCGTGCTAGAAATGCTGTGTTTTTTCTTATAAATTGCAATTCGGTAGTAATAATAACCAACTAGCGGTGTTTCGTGTTAATGGAACAGGGAGGGGATTTCCTTTGAAAAATCCCCACCTTCTTCCAGCGGTGTCGACAAGTTTTCTTAAGGGGATGTAAAAATTTTTAATTTGAATCGACTAGTAGAAAGAAAACAGTTTTCTTGTTTCTCAAAAGCGGGGTTAACAACCGAAAAATGAGGTAAATCTCTAAAAATGTTGTAGATCTTTCCGGAATTTTTTGTAGGCGTCTTTTTATCAACTTGCTGAATAGCTTTTTAGTTTTTTAAATTTAATTTTTAGATAGATATAACTGATACTTTGTACTTCCATTTTGGAGGGGGGCAGTACAATGTACCCTGGTATTCCCTCCCGTTTTGACGCCACTGCCCCCGTCCTAGAAGTAGAACAAATCCTTGAATCATTGGACTTTTGTTTTCGTTTGTTAATGTCAAAAATAAAAAAATATTAGTTATGTAAAACGGGATCGCGGCTTGGTAAGATTGAATGTTTTTGTTTGTCGATTTTACAGGCAGCTTTCTGGTGTTGTGGGACCAATAGGGGCACTGCCTCCCCTAACCAACGCCTCCTTCTTCTAGCAGAAAAGTCACAATTTTTTTTCTTTTCACTTTTTAGGCGTAAAATTTCCAATTTTACTCCAAGTTGACTCCCCTTGTGGAATAGTAGGCGCGCTACGAATCTGCTAGAGAGACAATTCTACCTCCCCCTTCTCATTTTGCCGTGCTAGGTGTCATATAAGACAGGTTGTATGGTGAATTTATGAAGGAAAGTGATACATAAACAGTTTTTTTTTTGCAGGAAACAGATAAATCCAATATTTTTAAAAATTGAATTCTTATACAGTTTTATGGTACCTGTTGAGATCTATCTGCTGTGCAAATATTATATTCAAATATGCATCTGTCATAGAATTTGACTTTAAAGTTTACGTTTTTCATAGTAAAGCATGACACACGAAATTATATTATTGCTTTCCTGTAAAATTTGAAAAATGTCATTTATCCTTCTCTCTTGCAAAAGGCTCTGTTCATCATATGTTTCACCCTTTCTATTTATATGCATCTTTTCCTAATTGACAGAAGAGCAAAGATTAACCTACAAATTACGAATGTGAGAACACTTCAACCTGATGTAGATGCAGTGGCGGTTACAGGAGGTGGGGTCTGGACGCCCCCCCCGAAATATCTGAATCTGTCTATAGTAAAACCTAGAGCTATTATGTTTCGTCTGTACCATTTTTCATGGGACCCCCCCCCCCCCACTGAAATTATTTTCTGTAGCCGCTACTGTTCGATGGGCCCCGCGGAGTCTGTGAGCGGCTCTCTATACCCCAGTAAGCAAATCCTTCACGCCAACGTATTTAATTTTCCATTTTATTGCTATCGATCAAATATGTTGTTACAGTGCATTTGTGTTTCTATGCTGAAATAAATGGATTTAAATTTTCCAAGCATAAGTGCTTGGAGCCTTCACAGTTATGCACATTCTTCGGAGAAATTATATGACAAGTTCTTCTTATGCTTCGGATATGTCTCCTCGAAATGCGATACTCGAAAGGGTAGTTTCCGGGGCCGGGGGCGCGGTGTCTCAGGGGCCACTTTGGCATGCATGCAACACCATACGTCACACCGCATCATCTGCTAACTGAGATTCAGTTTCCAAAACGTTTCATACTCTTTCGCTGCAGGAATGCGAAACCAAAACTTCTTGTAAAACGCCATTTGTTCGCCTTTGAAACATCGCGTGTCGTTCATGCACCTGCAAAATTTTAATTCGTTTCAACGGCGGCCCTCGAATTTAGAATAAAGCAAAATAAGAATAAACTATTAAACCCCGACTTTCGCGTACCGTGATATTATTTAATGGTGAGACAGCAAGGTCAATGTTACGTCTAAGAATAACGCGAGCAATCAAATTCTGTGCAGACTCCCAGCAACGAGCAAACAGTTTCGGTCGTAGGAAGTCCTTTTTAATTATACGAACTTGTAAACAAACTGCTAATTAATTTAATATTTAACTATATTTTGTCGCCGATAAATGAAAATGCTGAACTTTTTTTTTGACTACCAGCATAATTTAGATAAAATTCTGTCGAGGCAAGAGAACAAATGTTTGCAATCTTGACCTTTCTTTTTTTCTAATCACGGTGGCCCAAGCTTTTCATATTTTATGCATCAATATACTTTATAAACAGTGGGGACTATGGAAGAGGCACAGATGGAAATTCTTTCCAGTTTTTCTTCTTAGTGCTCAGCAGCTTTTCCTTGTTAATTGAAATCTTCCTTGCAGATTTTTTTTAGATAATTTTTGGAAATCAGGTAGAAATTCTGAACCCGGTGATACCCCCGAGTCCGGAGCTTTTTCTTCAGTCGTCTCCGTCTAGTCTGTGGCTTCTACCTATACCAGTCATTGAACACAGTGACGCAAATAAATTTTGATAAAATCACTATAGTAAACGTATACATGATAAAAGCTTTAACGTTTTTATACGATTGTAGCATTAAAAACCCACGCGTCTGTACAATAGTAGGCACCTTGCCCGGAACACATTTTAAAACAGTACTATAAAAATTTTCTTTAAATCCTTCATTATTTTACGTATCCCTGGCAATAATTATATCGAGTCTCCAAACAAAGAGACTGCTGGGAAATTTGGCATCATTCCTTTATAAATGTTCGTTCACATAGCTGTTTAGATTGGACCATAGAGTGCGCTTTGAAGAATTATTTAAGGTACTTAGCACCATTACCTCATCTTTTAGCGCTAATACCTAAACAACTATTTTTAAATTCATTTTAAGTGCGATTGTTTTCGTGGTATGATCGTGTAATTTCGTTATTAATTTCGTTCGCAGTTTTTATTTTTCGCGCGTTCTTACATCTTGTTGACTTATTTATCGTTTTGAAGTGCATTTTCTGATCGATCGGGTTCGAAGTTGATGGAAAATTTCTAATATTTTTAGCATACTCAGCATAAGGTAAAATTTGCGTCATTGATATATAACGTGTAACAATTGAAGTGTTTGTAGACATTTGAAAAATAAAACATACCAAATCGTGCTGTGGGTGTTCATTATAATAAAAGCTTCGACGGTTTTTTTCTTTCAAATTTGAAGTTTCGTTGTTCTACTAACAGTCTTTACGTTTTCAAATTTCTCCTTTTCCCCCTTCAACTTTGTGCCTTGTTGGTATTGACAATTGACTTGATTTATTTAGCGTTTCCAACTAACTCCAAAAATAACAAAAAGTTATTTTCATCCCCTGTAGTACTAACATGCGATTATATCACATAACCAGAGTGAGGACATAGGTATTAGATTCTGTTCGTCGATTTTTGAAGTTCATTAGTACTAGAAGAAGAGAAAATTTTATATGTGTTATATCCGCACTCATACTGTACTTGTAAAATTGAATAATTAAGTATTTCTGCCCTTTATTTCATATTATTTAGATTAATCGCATCCTACATTTCGTCGTATTCAGTCAATAATAGTTAATAGTTACATGAGCCTAAACTTTTTTTATTTTTTATTTGTACGTTAATAATATACATTAGTTATTTATTCTTCATTTCTTCATTATAACATTCTAAAATAAGGGTTCCTGAAACTCGTGTTATTAACACGTGAATTTTGTGAAGTTTTTCATATTTGTATTTTGGTTGCACTGCTGGAATCATTGACTCTGACGATAGACACTAGTTGATAGTTACATACTCGTGTGATTCGGTATTATCAATTCAAACCTTAGTGAAGAATATGAAATATAACCGATTCGTTTTATTTATTTGTTCCTAAAACTGCATCTAGTTAAATAAGTTTGGCAATGTAGCGGTGAAAACATGAATGCCTGAGGTTATTAGTACCATACATTACCAAATTGTTCGACATTTTATTCCAGGTCCGTCCTTGATAATTTAGCTAACTTGCAGTCGCACGTAAAAAGAAAGAAAAAAAACACCAGAAGTGTCATAGATACCTGTTTTTAAACAGATCTACAGGTAGTTAGTGCATGAAAGTATTTCCACCAGGATAATCCTTATCTGCTAATTTCTTACATGTCACTAGACATCATCATGATAATGGGTTTTTCAATAGTGCCACAACAAGCACAAATAATTTTTTTTCGACAGATAAGCAATCTAGTTCAAGTTTTGTATCAATATGTAGATAGTGTATAATATACACTGTGATGTTCATAATTCACCAATATTATCGCTAATAAAAATTCTTCACTTGCAGCCTAAGTATGTTTAACCTGTATATTTTGCATGACGTACATGCGTACACTTACAAAAAAAAAATAGTTGTCCTCTACTCAACAAAGTTTAATCTTCGTTTTTACTAATTATTATTTATCTGATTCGCGTCACTATCATAAATTCCTTTTTGTAAATGGTGACACAATATTTTATAACTAGGAAGGAAAGGAAAATAGAAAATTATCGCAATCGTCGGAAATTTTTCATTTAAAATAAAGGAAGTTGAAATGAGTCTTGCCAAAATAATCATCTAATGCGTTTTTGCTGTGCTAAATATACAAGCTACAATATTTGGCAACGAATGTCCTTTCTGTACACGAATATATACATACATGCACATTAAGCGTCATAAATATTATCAGACTTTTGACAAGGTAAATGTGAGTTATATGACCCCCACACTTTTGACCACACTAGCTTTCATCTCGTCGATTTTGTGACGACGAGGAAGTAGGAAAAAAATTGTTATCTGTCAAATATTGAAGATTCTTGGAATAATTACATGTCATTCTGCGGAATCACTATTCAAAATCACAGCTAATCTTTTTAACTAATGCAATCAGGAATGATTTCTAGAGAGGGTTGACGAATATGAAGAAATATACCAGAATGCAATAGACTGAACTTTTTTTAAATGATTTTCCAAATGATTCAGGTAAGAAACGGATTCTTAATGTTGTTAAACGCTTGAATAAAATGATTGAAGAATAACGTATCATTAAGCGATTTTTATGAGGGGTTTCAGCCCCTTGAGTCTTCTTCACACAGGTGCAACAAGCACTTACCTGAACCCTAGGTAGTTCAGATTCAGATAAAAACATTGCGAACCATTTTCTTACAATGACAGACTATGGCAAGAGAAGTGCTCATATCACAAAACATAGCCTCGCATCTCAAGAAAACTCGGATGAAAATGGACGTTACTCCTTTTTAATGCAAGTTATGCTATGAAAGAGTGGGGAAGAACAACCATTTCGGGTACTATAGAGTTGGACTAGAATGTCAGTTATGTTTTACGAATGGACGCTGTTAAGCGAGGCAGAACCAAGTGACATTTGTTGACAAAATGAGTTTTATTAGTATCGTTGGAGAGTGCATAAGGAGTAGATTTTTTCAAAAAATGTGTACTCACGTTAAAGAAAAGCTTATTAGTAAACGCTATGTCATATAGTTTCTACATGGCTGTTGAACCTCGAATCACGTGTTCTCAAAAACAGATTTTGTCGCTTGGTTCTATCTCGCTTAAGAACACCCAAATCTTAATTGGAAGAAAGTGATAAACCAGTTGTTGGAGCCAAAATTGGAACCTAACAGAAACATACAAGATATATGTACATTAAACAGTTTGAAATCAACCTCTGGTACTTCATAATGCGAACACGTAGGTAATTCAAATTCCAGAATTTCGTAACATGATTTCTGAAATTAATTCTTAAAAAAACATATTACATTTAAAATTTTTTTAAATCGGTAATTTAAATGTACTTGTTCGAAACCGTGGCAAGTTCACTACAAAAATGTTCTTAAAATTGTACCCGAGTTGAAGCAGTACAAAACACGGGCAGAGCGGCAGAGGTACATTGATCTCCATCGTTCGTTAAGGACACGTAGACGCTACACGTTTCATTTTCCCGGGTAAAAAGGAAATTCAGAGCACATTACGTCACGTGCACGTTGACTGGTTTAATCACATGATGGTTGATAAGAACCAATCAAAATAGCCGATATTAAAAATGGACCAATAACAAAAGCCCACATAATCATCGCGTCATAGCATGAGAATGAAGAAATTGGAAAACCAGGTTTTCCAACGCCATCCTATTTTAGTGTTATATCTTTTATCATTATTTGCCTGAAAAAAATGTTCCTCGATTTATTGGTACAGTAATAGAAATATTATCCTCAGTCTTGTTGCGTCCGACATGCAATACACCTTCTGAAAAATGCAAAAGTTCTAGGGGAACAAATTTTATTGAGAAACAAAAAGGACTTTGAATATGACTAATTTGGTTACAGCTAAGGTCTCTGTTGATTACAAAAGTTTGATCTAGGATCAACGATCCAAAATTTGTGAATTAGAAAAAGCTTTATCTTGACGTGATTAAGGTACTTTTTATTTCTGTAATACAATATCAATTTGCATGTTTTTCCTGTGAAAATGTGGTACTGAAATCACGTAGGCATTCTGACATTCGTAATTCAGCGCTGCCGACAAATCAACGTGCAAGAAAATTCTTTCCGGCCGTTTGTTTTTTGAGAAACAAAACATAAATTTCCATGTATCTGAAATACGAAATAGTGATCGTATGATATTCGCTTTACTTAACTTTACAATGTTCAATAATTCGTGAATCTGTGAAATGTTCGTCGTTTATTTATGAATTATATCGATAATTTATCATTATAAGCGCTTCTGTGTTATTAGTTTTTAAAATTTCGTGCTAATTTTATCCGTCGGTGCTACGAAATAATCCGATTTTGTAGGTCATGTTATATTGTTCATTGTCATCTGTCACATGAACAGTGTCTAATCTGTGTAGTCGATGATTCGCGTTATAATCGTTATTAGTGTGTGATTTTTGTGTTACTAACCACGGAATACTACCTAGTTCTTAACAATTTGGTGAATTTGACGTGAGTATAGCTTTTGATTTTACATCACATCCATCTGGCCTTGCGTTTGTCAAAACACAAGAATCAGTGGTGGTCTTAAATCCATAGGCTTTGATCACTGTTGAAAGCCATCCTGTTCACATTCTACCGCTTAAATAAGTTCGAGTGAATGTGCTACAGCCGTCAAGCTTTCGTGTGCATCTAGCCGGGTGTGTTGCAAAACCGTAGATGGCCGTTGAATCTGATTTACTGACCGCTGTTAAGCCGGCAAAGTTTAATTATGCTTTTGCGTTACAGGACGAGTCGAACTGGCGATAACTAGTTAATGTGGTGACAACGACAATTGGTCTGATTACATCGACCAGACACAGCCATGGAGGACGCTCACGCCAAGACGGTTGAGGAAGTCCTTAGTTACTTCTCGGCTGATCCTGAAAGAGGACTCTCACCAGACCAAGTTAAAAGATATCAAGAGAAATATGGACCCAACGGTAAGCGTTATTTTCCGCTTCTTTAACTTCTTAATCTCTAGCACCGAAGAGACAATCTCCTAATAGGTTCCTAATGAAATTTTTTCAATAAATGAATTTTGTGTTAGTTCACAATGGCGTGATATTCATTCGTTGATTCTCTGTTCGAACCCTTACTGCGATCTCCGCATCTCAAATTCATGATGCGCGGTTTTTCATTGCCGGTGTTCCCGTAATCGAAATATTCATAGTGTATAGGAATCGGTTCCCTTGTCGCTTAGATTTTGCGTTCAGCGTTTGTTATCTTGACTGTCTGGTTTCGGCGCAGAAGATGCTTAATCTATTCTGGCAATTAATGCGTTGTTAAATTTTTTTTATCAGCGAGTATTTCGTATTCATATTGTAATAAAATTATGTAACTAGGATTATTCCCCTCAAGTGCAGGTAATTTATTCGTTTTTTGCTGCAGCATGTAAACATAGAAAATATGGTTTCTAGATTGTCGAAATTTGAAGTAGGTTCTCGTATAGTTTTAGACTTGAGATCGGATTTTGTGAGGTCGTAGGTTGGTAATTTCTTATTTGCAGATTATCTAAATGAGGCAATTAATAACTGATGCAGAATGATGGAACTGAGTTTTGGATTTATTAATGTATATCTGGAGACGGTAGGGGGCTGTTTTAGTCTTGAAGTTCTTCGTATTTCGGGACTTCGGAGTCCAAGATTGGTTCTGTATACTTCGTGGCCTTTTTTCGGGAACTATTGGAAAGTTCAAATCCAGAGTTCAAATTGGTTATGTTTCGTTTTCAATTGTCACAGTCGTCACTACTTTCTGGACTGACATTCTTTGAAGATGGAGTAATAGAGTGAGGTAACAGGAACGTTACTTCACCTATCTGACTAATTCTTATTGTGAGTGGACTGAGCCTTTCAAGTTGGATTTTGTATGTATTTTCAAATTTGAACACGAGCGGATATTCCATCCAAAAATCATCAAGATCATGGTAGTGATCTGAGAACAGTTTCGGAGTTCTGATCTTGGCGGTAACCTCAGATCCATTTCCAAGCTATCTTGATCATTTACAAGACTATAGAGATTAAGCTCGACAGCGAGTTAGGATATTAGAGTTCTTGCAAGGCACTTTGAAAGTAAGATGAAACTTGAAAGCGGCGTAAGTGTCCCCCGGTGATCTTTAAGTTCCACTTGCATAAACGACCATGGTAGTATTGTGCTGCTTTCCAACTGTTGAGGCAGGTTGGACGCGGGAGCCAATCAGCGTTGTAAATATGTAAATAACTTTTCCAACCAATAACGTTCGATCTAGCAATCACTATTGACCGCTGGATGATAGTTTGTGTGTAAGCGTGGGGCGATATAGAATTAAAAGTGGTCCAGTTAAGAAACATAATTTTTTAACATGTTCGTGAACTCGTCCTTCCCCTCCAACTTCAAAATGCATACGATATCAATGTGTATTGCGGGTAGCCAGTTATGCTTCTCATCTGGACCAGACTTTGGGCAAGTTTCAACCTATAATCAATCAGGTTCGAGTAACCAGCAAAAGCAAAAGTTTACTGGATGAGGGTTTACTTGCTGTAAGCGTTCAGCAAAATAGCATTAGGCAACTTTCCAATCGTTGAGGAAACTATTGGTAAATTGCTGAAGGAGAGTTCGCTTGCTGTGTTGGCTAGCTCCAGTACACTACTTCAGAGAATTCCTGCATTGTGTTCAGAATGGCAGCAAACAGCAAAAATGAGCAGATTTGGGCATGTAATGCTCGTTGTAAATTTGGCACTCAGTTTTGTTGTTGCTGGTTTCTGGATGCTACATGCGCTTAACCTGTTCGTAAGTGTGAGTTCACCCTCTGGAGTATACTCTCGTGGGTGAATTTTTCTAGTTCTAGCTAAGCTGTATGTAGGATGGTATTTTTGAGTTACTCTTCTTGAGTTCATGCTGAGTTCAGTCAGGTCTGGGCAATTATGGATGCATGTCGAAAGGTCGCTAGGAATACATTTTGACCTGTGAAACCCATTTTATATTTACTTTTGAATGTATTTGCTCGATTCAGATCAGTGTGTAGTATTTTTATTGTTTTCATTCCCAAAACTTCTTAATTTAATCCGTAACCAAAACCAACAATAGGATCGCAGATAGCGCTATCATGACATTAATGGTCGTTCGTAAATTGTCTCGTGTAATCTCTTCCATTTGATTATAATGTAGTTACCATGTTATTTCTGCGGCGTCTCATAATGAATGTCATCGGTTCGCTTATCGTAGCACATGACATGGTGTGTTTAATGAAGTCATTATGTAACGTTCGTCGTATTATCGCATCACTGAAATGCGATTGTTAGGTATACTCACCGAGAACTTTCCGTTGTTCCAGACTTAGAAACATCGTAGAAGTCCACAATGTTCGTTGAACTTCTGAATTCAATTTACCTGTGTATTGCGTCATGAATTAGGAGATCAAATAGCTTTGACCAAGTCTGCACTAAGCACTAAGCAGGTTCTTGTTCCAGGGGTGCAGAAGGTAGACAGGCTTTTAGATAGGATCATGACGGAGTAGTCTAAAACAAATGGTTGGTTTGAAATCCCAAAGATCCAGACTCTGTTTATAGATGCATCGAAACGCCTCATACTAGTCCAGAACCTTACAAACGCGAGCATTTTTGGAAGAACTCAGAGTAAAGTTGGAAAACCACATATCTCTCTCAACATTCCCGGTAATGCTCGAGTTTTTAAGATTACGGGCCATTGTGTGACGTCTTGTTGCATCAGACAGCTTGGATATTTGGTCTTTGGCCTCAAGTAATTCCGGTAGAGCAGCTGAGGCTGAATGCGGTTTCCAGTTGAAAGGAGTTGGGGATTGTGAGATTTACCTTCCTTCCTATCTTGTTTGGTACTGCTATTTATGTTTTTGCGACCATTTTAGCTGCCTGTTTCACAATCCATTTCTAGCTCGCACCTTCAGTTTTTCCGTTCGTCATTTCTTAGTCACACATTTCTTCGTTGTAATATTGTTTACTCGGTATGTTATTTTGCTTCCCGAAAGTACGAGGTGACTTAATTTATGAAATTTACAGATGGGTCGGCGAATTCCGCGGCCCAACCCATCCATGATATCTCGGAGAAGGAAGCCGAAAAAGCTCACGTTTTTTTTTGTCGCCGAAATTTTGTTTATCGTTGAAGTACATTGTAGGTTGTATTCTCGGCTCTGGTGTTTAGATTTGGCACGTACTCCATGGTACAGTAGGTTTTTCTTCTCGTACAAGTTCCAGAACATTTAGCTTGCTGCAAAACATGTTGTTCGTGTTCTGGTGATGTAATCAGGCAGAATTTAGTTGTTGTTTTTATTTTTATTTTTAATGGAAAAAAAGAAGGCTTTAAATTTTGCAATTTTTTTTCATCATCGGTGTTCGTGAAAATAAAGCTGCCGTCGACGTGGGGGAAAATTTCGTCCCATGGGGTAGAGGCTGACGTATTAGAATCCTTGCATTTATGGTTTTGGTTCATATTTTACCCAACAAAGGAAGATAATTTGAAAATAATTTAATGTTTTTTCCAAACCATAATATACCTCGAATGTGTACAATAAAGGCAGAACGTTGCTCCTCTTCATCTTAGTTACAAAGCCAGTCTCAAAATATGGCTTTAGGAAGTTAACTTCAAAACAGTTTTCAGCAGATCTCGGTTACTACTGATGTGAAGTAGAGAATACGAGTAAAGAAAGAACTTTACATTTTTCAAGAAAGGGCTCCCAGGGGCTCCCAAAATTACGGGATAAAAACGAAAATATTTCCCAACAATCAATCTTGATGTCATTTTGCTGTGAGAAAGAGCATCTACACCCGAGTAATTACAGATAATTGTTCTGGAAAGAGAGAGGGGTAAGTTGACATTTTGCGACAGAATCTAGATACCTTTGGATGTTAGTAAAACACTCATGTAAGTAATTGAATGCATGGATAAGCGAGCAGTATCTCAACTTTTGAACGATTTGTACTTTCGACTCTTTTCTAACTGACGTTGAAAATGAAAATGGTTGTCCACGACTTACTAGATTTTTAACTGGGCAGTGATTTTTGGAGAGTTTCCCATGTGTCAAAATATCATTCATTTTCCCCCTAACCGTGGGGGAGGAAGTAGTTTTGAAGACTACTTACCGCTGTTCAATCTTCTGTGCTCATGTAAGCAGTTTTTCACTATGAAAAGTTTTCGTTTTTACATCATTTTCAGTTGTTGGCGTCTCAACTATCAAGTTCCTTCTGATAGTGACACTTATATATTTTATAGTCTTACTAGTCCTTTTGGCTTTAGTTTTTATCCTGTCTGGTTGATTTTTTGCATAAGCGCAAATGGCGCACTTTGGAGGGGGAGGCAGCTCATGAGGAAGGGGCTGATAAGTATCAAAATATTGCTGAAAATTCCTTCGCACTTTTTCAGTTTTTCGTAGGGAATGCTAGCTTTGCCCTCTTAAGCATCTATCCTCTTTGCATTTTTGCTTCTTTCAGAAGTTTGATGAGTAAAAGAGGAAGCGCCCCCTATTTCCTCTTCCCTCCCTATTGGTACCATTGAGATAGAATAAAATTCCTACAATGTTTGAGATCGATTAGAAGAGGGCACATGTGCCTGCGTTGTGAGAATCACAAATTCAAACATGTCAGTTGTGCAAGACCCCTTGTCTTCTAATGATGGGGTAACCGTAAAACAGCGATTTGAATTGATGCCCCCTTGCAGTGGCTACGAAATAGGGAAGGTAGTTTGGAAACTTAAAATTGAAGATAGTTTCCAATTTATCAGGTTTTTGGGGGTTGCTGACTTCAGTTTTGAAAGTATAATTTGGGTCCGATCCCATAGGATATGACCTGTGGGGGTTCAGACTACAGGTCATTCTGCGTGTAATTTTTGCATCCAACTTTCAGGATAACGACCTTGGAAGTGAGAACAAGGTCATTCTTTGCTGATGAATATATTCTGGTGGAGTAGAAATGATTTTTCCGGGAGTTTGGGTTTTATTCCTATTTCCCCTGAAAGCAGTGCGTATAACAGCATTGTCAATTCGTCTAAACTTTCAGGAGATTTAGGGACATTTTGGAAAGTCTGCGGAATATTTTCTAAATTTCCAAAATTTTAGATCTCTTGAATTAAATCTTACGAATTTTAAGCATGTTTACAGCATTGTTTTGGTCACGTCTCGTGATTTGTTCTGACGAAGTCTGCTTAGTTTCTATTCTTAGTATTGTAAATCTTTTCGAAATTTTCTCTGGGTTGGCAACACTGTCATCAAGTTTTATCAGTGATTATTGGGATATAAACCTGCACTAGAGTGCGCTGCAAAATCACATCTGAATAAATGAGTGATCATGTGTTCTTTCAAATAGAAAAACATTGCTATCTTCAGGAGGGTAAAAAAATGAGTAGAAATTATTCTACCAGTAGAGCTGATTATAATTCAAGTTTTTGGTGATGATACAGCTGAATTTAGGACAAATTTTCTTTGAAAGTAAATTTATAATCGACTTAATGATAGTTGAAGTTTGCTACATGCATATTGTAAATCATGCCTGATCACTCAAATATATACAGGGCTGCCAACACTTGAAACTTCAAGTTTACTTCCCGGTGCGTGTATTTAATAAAAGAAACATATTAGCTGTTACTGTAGCATGCAGACCTGTAGACTTGACCCGTCCAAACTCTATATTTTATTTTTATTTTATTTAATTTATTTAGGTCCCTCCAACAGCCGAAGCCAATTATAGGAGGGTGAAATGAAAATAACAAACGAAAAATAATAGTTTACATAACAGAAATAATACTAATAGAAGTAAAAAATAATAAAAAATGAAAAAGTAAATAAAAATAAAAGTAAATAATAGTAACAATAAGAGAAGGGAAAACTAATAATAATAATAATAATAATAAAATAATATAAAATATAAATATAAATGTGCCGCACGTCCGCTATCCCACAGCTCCCCATCCCTCCACTAACCGCTTAAACGTCGATCTAGGCATACTATACATGTCAGCGCAAGTAAATAGTCGAATCATCGCAATACTTACAGAGAATGTATAAAAAATGTTATAAAACATTTATAATAATTTTTGGTGAAATTCTTGGCACTGCTTTCAGATAAAATAGCAACAAAACCGCCATGGTATTAATCATTTTCCTAACCTACCAGTCAACTCCTCCAGTCTTATTTTTTCAAACTGTCGCTCGCATTTTGGAGCCACAATTGGGGAGCATCGATCCAAATCAATGTTTCGTGGTAATTCGCAGCATTAATAGACACGGGACTTTTCGAAATTGAATTTGGATTTTAAACGCTTATGGGGGGGGGGGGAGGCAAAAAAGTAGTTAGTTTAAAATGTGAAATTGGAGGTGTGGGGAGCTGTGGTTTGTGTACTTCTTATTCAGTCGATCCGAAATTTTGTAGAAATTTCATTCTATATTATTGGAATCGGGGAGGGGGGGGGAATAGTCGAGGTATGGTAAAAAAAGTCCGATACTTTGAACTCGGTAATCGTAAATACTTTCTAGTGCAATAGTTATTTTGATTTGTAAAAACTAGTAAGTGCTTGTTCGCTTCGGTTTGGCAGCATGTCTAACCCTGATTAAAGTGTTATTAATTACAAAATTAATCCACCAAGTTTTAGGGGACACATCCCTTTTATTGTTCAAATTATTAATGTAAAATTTCAATTTAAAATGAGTTTCGAAAATATTCAGTATTATTATAGTCAGTAAATGACTTGAAGTGAAAAACTGATACCTTATTTATTTCTCTCAGTCCCAGGAAACATTAGTTCTGATTTATGATGAAGAACTTGAAAAACAGTTTGTTCTGGAAGTAGCCTAGCTAGAGTATTCGCTGAAATTTTGCACGCTTAGTTTCAAGGCCACATAGTAACAAAATCGCTCTAGGTACTGGAAAAAACTCGAAAATTTTTATTTTTGGATCCGCCCTACTATCGTGTTTTCTGGTTTATATAGTTCTCTTGGGCTAGGCAGAATTTGAATGTAATTTTAAGGACCCCATTTCCGTCGCATCATTTGAAAGAGGGTAGTCACTGGGTATCATAAACGTGAGATGTAGTGCAGTTGAAACTGGCAGTCTTCAAAGATGCTGGATTGATCATCCTCAAAAAGCTCTGTATCTTCCGTTTGATCGGTCAGATCCCAACTTTTTTTCAGAGGAAAAGTCTGGTGCTGCGAACGTTTGGTCTATCTTACATATTGAAAGCTCAATTTCTCAACTTTTAATATTTAGCTTATCATCGGTCTATGTCCGCAGTTTTTGCGGCATCTTCTGAGATTGTGCTATACTACGAATGTGCCAGTTTTCAAGACCATTGAAAAATTTTAACCCGACCCTCAAGGTGAGACAAATTTAACAAGCAATTTGCGTCAAGGTCTTGGGTTATATCAAAAATTAAATTTTATTTTCTTAATTTATTCATTTACAGCCTAGAGTAGACCACTTTTCTTTTTCCTTAATGATAATTGTATGATTCTACTGCGCCTACCGGCAGGCATAGGCGTCTGCAACCTTTTTCCACGTGATTCTATACAGAGCATTGCTAGACCAGTGAGGGGCCACATACCTCACAATCTTGCCAACACCACACAATTTTGGCAACCCATCTGGCTGTCGATCTACCTCTTTTCCTCCTTCTGTCGAGTGGGATTCGAGCTGTTGCTACTTGGTTCCATTTGTTTGGGCCCCCCCTCGTCATGTGTCCCGCATAATTGAATTGGTTGGAACTAAATGGGGTTAAGTTCAAATTCATGAAGCGGAAAAAATTGTTTTATTCGAAAATTTGAAAATCGTGGAATACGTCCTTCAGGGTGGTGGCAGCGGGTCACAAGAGACAACTTTTAAGCCCGGTCCCGTCGAATAAAATTTTGATGGGCCGGAGCTGGGGGCTCAAAGTTTTTGGACTTACCCTTTTGGTTCCGAACGATTTTTTTTTTACGGCTCGAAATTGCCCTCTCCCGTTTTGTAGCCAGACATAAAAGGTCACTTTAGTCTTGGTCCCATTCCAATCGAGCAAAATCCCTGCTTGTAAAAAAAAAGTTCGGAAGCTGTATTGGAAAATTGCTATTTTGTTTTTGAAAATAGCATTTTTCAGGTATAAAAATGCAAAAAAAGGGGGGTGGGCCGGAATTTTCTATTCATTTTTTACACTAAAGTACACCATTTTGGAACAATTTCTGGAAAAAATCAATTTTTTGAAAACATTATATTACAAAAATTCACAGAAAGCGATTGCCAAAAAGCACTTTCCCAGCTGTTTCAGGAAATTTCGACCACTCCAGCAGATCCGCGATGCTTCAATACCTCATAATCCGTGGAAAAAGCAAGATCGATAAAAGTGGACTTAACCCCTCTTAGTTCTAACCGATTCAATTGAACTTCAGCTTTCTGATGGTATGACCAATTTTATGAAAGTTAGTTTTACTTTTTATTTTTCTCAAGCTGACCCTGTCTCCCCGTCTGATGGTCAGAATGCTCCTTAACATTGTGGATTGGGTTCACTTCAGCTGCAACACTTGTTTCTCACTCAGTGACCACGTTGGGCAGCTATAGCAGAGTACCGGAGTTGTGCACATTTATAAGACTTTCATTTTTGCTTCAGGTAGATTTTACTTTTTAAAATGTGACCAAATCGAAGTGTGGCAAAAGCATTTCATAAGCTATATAAGCGTGTATCCGAAAAAATAACTTTTCTTTCTTTCGTGAAAATTGAATATTACAAGAAGAAAAATTACTATAATTCCGGAGGGTTCCACTTCTCGACACAGTGCATCACTACCCTCTCGGACTCCGTCCCCGCTCACAGTGAGGCTCTTGAATCGAGAAGGGAGGGTGAAAATCATTCCTGGGACATTTATTTTTGCAACTTTTATCCGGCTAAATTGTTATTCTATCCTATTGTGTGTACCATCCTCGATGAATACCTGCCTGTGCTCGAATAGTTTCTCATTACCTTGCCAAAGCACGTATCCAGTACTTGACGTCAACATCATTCTTATCTAGTCACATGGCTCATTTTACAAGTTCAATAATATAGTCTGCCCTCCTCCTTTCCTCACCCTCATACCTTCCGTTATCGTGTATCGTTTTTTGACTTTTCCCGACGGTATACGGTGCGGAGTTTGTTTGCCTTCGTGATTGATAACGCATAAAAATTCTGGCTGCAGTTTTTCTTCTTTTTTTTCCCTCGTGAATAACCTAGTTTTGGCATCATGTTCGACGAACTGATAGACATTTGGTATTTTCTTATTTTAATGACCCTTGCCTCCGCGCTTCGCCATCGTCTCGATAGACGAATTTGGTCTCGACCAAGGCTTGGCATCTTCGGCAAATTATTACAAATTTTGACGAGCGAAGATTTCTTATCTTAGTCTGCCCCCCCCCCCCGATCTTGAGTTCGCCTACTTCTTTCCTGTCGATTTTACGCGCGCGGCGAGATGCCCCGCGCTCTTGTTCAGATTTCAGATGGGTTCGATCAGTACCCGTATACGACAGCTATGTGATGGGTCGAAGGTGAAATTCTATGGCGAGCTTTATTTTTTTCTGATGGAAAAGTACGAGAATGCGTGAGAATGCGTTTGCGCGTACGCGCGAGAAATTCATTGATATATACCGGCGAGATCGGATTTGTAAATTATAGGAAACGAAATATTCTATAAATATGACTCGTGATCGACGAACTAAAAATAACAAATTTTTCGTAAGCCCTGCATGTCGCACACCGGTGCTAAAACAGCCCGTACTCGACGGCGCACGTCCAGGTATTTTTGTCGACATTGAAGGAAAAAGTTGAAAAAAATGTGAAAAAAAAAGCTCGTACTGAACATACTTTAGCGTTCGACATTAACGTACCGTTAAATTTATTTTATTGCTCGAAACGCCGACAAAGAGACCTGTTCAGCATTACGAAGGCTTTTCTACGAAATTTTCTCGATAGTAACTACTCTTCTGGTTGAGGATCGCGATTGTAAGTGATTCTAAGTGATGAGATATTCAGTCTGTTTCGCGGAGAACTTATCACGGATGTGAATATTTGAACGGACTTGAAGTGTGTCTCAGTTGAGTGGTACTGAGGTTTCTTTCGTTGTACTCAGTGCCAGTACAGATGAGGAGCCACGTGATAAAATAGGTGAGTGCTCTAGGCCTCATCGAAAATGAACTTCATTAGTCGTACCGAGAGGACCCCTGCCCCAGCTTACCAACATGACCTCCCGTCCTGTGAAGTTAGAAATTGTGTGTCTAATTTCAGTGGTATCAAGGTTCCTTTTGTTGTTCCTCTTCCATTAGTTGCAGTCATAAATGTAAATAATCGACCTGGAATGAGAGGGAGGGGCCTTAAATTCCCCTGTTGGCGCCTATGGTTGCAATAGCATTAGAGATGTCCCCTAAGGGAACCGGTGATGAAATGGGTGAATGTTCTGGATTTCGCATCCGATGTGAGATGTCAGGCCCAGGAACGTATCAAGATGACTCCTGCCCCCCCCCCATGTTGTATAATTTTATTTCTAGATTCATTTTTTATCAAATTAGTTGGACATTTTTGCTAGCGAATATCCTTTTTGCATCGTATTTCATGGGTTGACCTCCCCCCTCACTCTCACCTTGAAAATGTCTAGGTATACCCCTAATAAGGCCTTTGTATTTAGCGTTTCTATTTTCAACCTACCATTGCTTGTTTACATCCGCCAGTGCTCGGTCCGGCGAGGTTGCTCGCCGAAGGTCTTGCACAAGTCTGTTCGGTATTAATGAGTCTTCAAGAAGTAAGGCTTGAGTGAGTTCGAGTTTCAACGCGTTTAATTGGGCCTTAACCGAGTTTTAATGAGTCCTAGTGTAGTTTGAATGGATGCCGACATAATTTTAACGAGTTTCAACATAGTGTTAGTGAATCCTAAAACGTTGTAACAGTTTCATATAATCTTAAAACTGAGTTATCATGAGCCTTCACAAGTACTAACAGAATTTTAACGAGACGTGAAGAGTCTTCCGAGTATGGAAGCTATCATTGCGTCTTATCAAGTTTGCACGAGCCTTAGCTGAATATTCACGAGGTTTCTTGAAAAATCTCAAGTTTTAAAGAGTCTCAATGGAGTTGTAACCAATCTTGACTAGGTTTAAAAAGGTCCTGACAAGTTTTGAAAGTCTTAATAGAATCGTAACAAATCTCAGTTGATTCATTTTGTTGTGAAGGGTGAGTAAAGTTAATTTTTTGATGAATTACCACTTATTCCCTAATCAAGTTGTAGTTGGAAAAGGACGTTTTCAACTGTTGTGCAATTATCAGTTGTGTTACAACTAAGTCAGATGACTAACAGGGGTACAGATAATCACTGCTTACTATGCGGTATTGCTGGAATCTGCATTGCAAGTCACTCTCTGTAGTAACCTTAATTATTAGGGTTAGAATTTTTATGCGCTAAAAAACCGAAAATATGCGCAATAAGTAACGCTAAAAATGTCAAGATATGCAAAAATATGCGCTATAAAATCGCACCCTCGTGGGTATTGAAATGTAGGGTTTTCGAAGCACTACAATAAAAGCCATTCCTTTTAACGTTTATTTCATTAAATCATCAAAAACAAAGAATGTTTTCATTTCCAAATAATCGCAATTGCAGTTTGCAGTTAAAAGCCTTGAATAAGCTTTTATGTAGGAAAAAAAAAGACCTTAAACGTGACTATCGATAGGTTTTTTTTTCTTGTCTCTAATTTTCTAATCTTTAGCCGACCTTCCTTCTGCCAGCAGCTTAAAGCAAAGAGCAAACACTCTGTTTACTTGTTTTTTTTTTATTGTTTTTTTTATTTTTAGAAAATCGTGAAAATTGTGGAAATTTTGTCAATGGAAGTGATTTTGGGCCAGTTTTTGAGAAAATATGCGCTAATCTCAAATATGCAGTATTCGGCTATTTTTCAGCGAAAATATGGATTTTTATGCATTTATGGCCTAAATATGCAAAAATATGCGCTATAAACTTTTGCATACGGATTCCGAATTTCATGATTCGCAGAGATAATGTGGATATGCGCTATCTAATATTACGAGAACAAATATGCCTTTACATAAAAATCCTAGCTTTATTAATTACAACACAGCTGATGAGGGCATACAGTTGAAAAGTTTCATGTCAAATTCAATTTTAATAACCAATAAGTGGTACATACCTTATTAAAGAATTGAATTTTGACTGTTTCTAACGAATCTACTCAAGTTTTTCAAATCTTCCCTAGTTTTAGAGTCATTACTAGTTTTGAAAAGTCCTAATAAAGTTGTAACACATTTTAGCGAGTCTCAGAGGGCCTTAAAAAATCGTTAGGAGTCTACCCTGAGTTTTAACGAATCTCTTCGAAATAAGTCTTAAAGTCTAAGCAGATTCTTGAAGATTTTCAACGGAAGTTTTCACAAGTCTTAATCAGTATTCAGTAGTAAAGAGTCTTGAGGACCGTCCATGTATTGTGTAATCCAATTGTAACCCATTTTAAAGCTACCCTTCTTTTTTGGTGTGGAAAATAACAATTAAGTACTTTTTTCCCTTCATTTATTACGTAATTATTTGTACACTTTCCTTGGAGTTGGAAATGAGCTTAGTTTGGAACCTTTCAGTCACGAAAGCTCTTCTCCTATGTAATCAGTTATGATTTAGTGCCTAGCCCCGCTCTCGTCGATGATTACGTTATTCATGGACTTGATGAAACTTTCACTGAATCGGCGATTGAGTCTTAACGAGTTCCTAGTTAGTCTGATCTAGTCTTAGCTGAGTCCTGTCTAATCAGAATGGGATCTTCATGAACTTCGAGAGTTTGGAAGAGTCTTAACGGAATTATATGTGGAGTATTTGTAGAATCGTGACAAATCATGTAATAAACATGATGTTCTCTAATCGTCGTAGTTTTAATGAGTTTCTACAAGTTTTCTTAAACAGTCGTAACGAAATCGAGCGGAGTTAGTCTTGACGAATTCTAACTTAATTTTATCTACTGATAGCTGGGTCTTGACTATAGTTGTAATGGGTCTTTACAGGACTTCGTTTAGCCTGAATGACTTGTTCACCCAGTCTTATCTATAGTCTCAGCATGATCTTGCGAAGTTCTAATGAGTTTTGACGAATTTTCCAAGTTTTCACAATTGTCCTGATAAATTTTTGCTTAGTCTTATCTAGTTTTGAGTGGATCTTAACGGATTGTCAAATGTCTCAGCTGAGTCTAAATGAACCTTGATAGATTGCTTGATTTTGGTTTGGTCTTAACGAGTAGCAGGTCTCGACAAATCCTCACATTGTCTTGAATGGTTTCAATAGAATATTGATGCGTATTGAAAAGTTATATCGAGTTATTACAGTATTTTACCGCATCTTAACTGAATTGTGGACTTGTATCGGTAGAGTCTTGAACAGTGGTCACAGAATTCTAACAAAGTTTCAAAGAGTCTTAACGAGTGCTCTCCGTCTTTACATTGTCATAGCGAATCTTCACGAAGGAATCTTTATACGAAGCTCGTAGCTTCCTGTTTCTTCTCAGTACCTCTAAGTTTGGTGGTAGGACGAGTTCGCCTTGTTTATGGTTTAGATAATATTTTATTAGTACTTGCATCAGCATGAGCCAAATTCACTGGCGTCGCCAGGTAAACATAAGCTAGAGAAAACCATTAGATTTTCAACACGGAGTCTTCCAACTCGAATCAAATCAGTCAGTTAGGAAAATCCTGCCTCAAAATTGCGAAAATACCCTTTTTGCTCGTGTTTACGACTCAGATCATTATAAAAAAACAGAACTTTGGAAACATTCAGTTGGAAAATTCTTCTGCCATCTCCTCTTAATACGAGTTTCTGCGCTTCGCCCCTGATTTTCAGCAAAATGATGCATTGTTTCGAAAGACAGAGAGGGAAATTTCTCCTTTCACCCTTCCTCATTCGCTGTATCTAGGCCGAATTCTCAATAGTTTTAGTCCTACAGAGTGTGACAGTTGGAAATTCTAGCTTCCCTAACTTCTTTGTTGTTTATTTCCTGACAAATCTGCCAGTGGTTCGCGTCGACTGAAGATTACCAGATCTTAGTTCGATGTTTATAATGAGACTTTGATTTCCATTGCAGCCTTATTTCGATTGTGAGATGAAGATTTGATTTTCGAGAATGTGAAGAATTGTGATGGACGTCATTCATCAGTCTCTTTTATGTTTGAGGATATCTTTCTGAGGGAGGAGATACAAATGGTCTGCCCGACTGTGTATTAAGGACAGCATTGCAGTGTAGTAGTATTGTGAAACAGATCAGCAGATCTTGTTCTTAAGGAAACGGTTACATTGGCGTATATGCAAGCGCTGGCGTCAGTACCTCGATACGTGCCTTATATAGCAATATACTCCGATTTTCTAAATCATATTAATCTCGTTTAATTAATGGCCCTGTTCTGCGGCAGGCTCGGTCGATTATCTCCGGCGAATGCGAATAACAATTAGAGTCATGCCAATCTGCTGATATTTCTCGAGTACCCGAGTTTCCGAGTTGACCATGTGCATTTGTCGACCAAAATTGATCGAAACGGAACATATCGGATATTGACGAGAAATTAGGTGGGCTGGACTTGGCCATAATTTACCTGCTCGCAGTAATGTCGTCAAATTACATTAATTTGGTATTTTACTTGCTCGATGCGTGATTGCACTCCTCGAAACCAGGGTCGAGGTTTTCGATGTATGCGTTTTCGAATGGGAAATCCTGTTCGATGGTGGCCTCGTTGGTCTGTCTGGCTGGTTAACTGTTCCGTGTGCAATACTGAGAGAATTTTTGAAACAATGTCTTGACATTTTCACCCAGTGATCGTCTGGATGGGCGTTCCGACTGCTCGGCCAAAAAGAGAAAGCGCAGGAAAGTTGACTTCCTCCGAGCCAACTAGCGGGCCATACCAAGATGACCAAGTGTGATGGATACGACTGGAAAGCGTGCAGACACCTTGAAAATGCGAGCATTTCTGAAAAAATGGATGATGGAATCGGAAAATTACGACAGGAGCGCACCCCGACATTTTCATTTTCCGATTTCACCCTTAAGCTGATGTGTTGTATAGTAGTATCCTGTTCACCACACTTGGATGTTGTAGGATGGATATTGTACTAGTAGCCTGCTTATCCCATTCTAATATCACAGTTTATATGATGCAGTAGTGTCCTATTCATCACACTTCGTGAACACAGTATGTCCTGCTTACTTTGTGTAATCTAAAGTTGCATTAATGTATGGGATCATCTGGATTGGAATGAGCATATTGTGGATGATGGCCCTGTCGTCTAGGATTACTTCCTGTGACTGTCTGAAGTGACCCAGTAATCTGAGACCATGGCTCCGTGACTGGGGATCGCTCTTGAAGCAGAGATAGGCACGATCATGATCTGCAAGTCATCTAAAAAAAGCGCAGTAGCACAGTCACGCTTTGCACTCTTTTTCGAGCCTTTTGGGTGGCACTCACCTACAGTCTTGTATGATCGGGAGTTCGAATTTCATTCCAGATTTACATTGGCTTAAAATAGAATGTTATTTATCGGCTTTGTTTTAAGCCAATGTTGATTTAGATCAAAATTCGAAGCCCTGTCTATGATACCATGGCAATGAAAGAGTTCTGTAAGTATCAACAAACCAACATCTTATTTCAATAATGTGAAATTTCATTATCACTTGTTGCCGGTTGTCTCCCCACCGCTGTGCTATGACTGCCTCACATCATGTCCTATTCATTAAAAATTCTGAAATCAAGCTTTGAAAATAAGATTGGCAAGAACCATTGTAAAACAAATATGTATTTGGGTTCCTTTCCTGGGACACATATCGAATTCAAGTGCTCTGGTGGTGATCCTGTTAGAGCTTATTCATCACATGGCCGATCATATGAGCATTCAATTGGATAGTAGTGGCCAATTCATTCACATAGTCATCAGTGTGGATACCTATTGGTAGGTACGGGTGCCAAAAAATGAAATAAATCATGGATTCAAATCAAAATATCATTTTCAAGAAAGAAGAAAAGGTGAAAAGGGCTGTGATCTTTTTGATCTTCTGATCACATTTTGGCCGGAGTTTTGCGATCTTGATCTCAGATCATAATCTTTAATCATTTTAAAAATCAGAAACAAAACATGATTTTTCTGATCTTTTTGATCTAGATATTATATGGTATTGCAGGGTTGCCACTTTCTGGAAAACCGGGAAAAGTCAGGGATTTAAGTCAGGGAAATTTTCTGAAAATAACAAACGAGTTCGTATTTTATCAGAGTAAACTTTTTTTATTTGTATTGTAAAAAATTTCTGTGACTCTCCTCCCTCTGGGCTTTCTCAGAATCCTGTAAAAAAGGTCAGGGAAAATTGGAAAAGTTGGCTTGGAAAACCGGGAAAAGTCAGGGAAAACCAATCCTGAAAAAAGTGGCAACCCTGTATTGCTCGTCACTGATCTGAAGTGGTCTTGTAATGTGGGATTGTGGCCCGATAATCTTAGACTACTTCTTACGATTACTTGAAGTGACTATATGATTTGGAATCATGAACCTGTAATTCAGTATCACTAATACCGGATTACAAGGTCATTTCGAATAATCCTGGGAAGTGATCTCAGATTGCAATGCTACGAGTATGAGCCTGGTGCTGTTATAAGTAACTTTAAGAATATAGTCAACGATAATGTTATGGTTTCATTATTTGATTTGTATAGTTAATTGTAATGGTAAAAGTTATGTTCTTTGATCCATACGGTTTATAGTAATGGTTATGTTGTCAATTTCTCTTGGTTCACGTTATTATATCTTTCTATATACTAATTAGTTTAAAAAAATATATATAGAAAACCGTGTAAATGAGGATAATAGCCAGGATAACAGTTACTCTTAAAATTATGTTATTTGATTCGTCTGGTCTACAGTTATGGTTCTGTTATCAATTTCCTTCAGTTAATTGTTATTTAATAATTATTATAATTGTAACAATTTTCAGTTTGGTAGTTTTGATCTTATATGACAGGGTCACCTGATTGTTATAGGGAGTGATCCCAGATTGTAATATCACTTTAGATAGTCGCAGTATGTAATCCCAGATCATGGTACCATGAACTACAAGACCACTTCAGATAATCGTAGAAGTTGATCCCAGATAAAGGGGCCATGATCCTGGATTTCAAGGCTACTTCGAACACTCATAGAACGTGATTCCAGATGATAAGGTCATCTTCTGAAATGTCTTCATTCCAATCTCTGATCGTATATATCAGTTATTACTAAACCTGTGGTAAGAAAATGTGATAAATGAGACCATGCTACATTATACAGTCTGTGATATCTGATTGTGATAAACAGAGTGCTTAATTAGCGATTTCAAAATGTGATGACCACTACTGCCAAGTTCCAAAACCTTATTTCTAGTGACCTTCGGACTAGGTTTGTTCTGGTCTCATGTACCTTGGACTGTTGGATAGCAAGACTGGTACCTAAATTATTACTAGTATTTTCAACACTGTTGCGTTGGGAAGTGAACGAGAACCGAACTGATCTCACGAATCCATTATACATGTAAATTTCTGCCATAAAAGCTTGGTTGACTAGAAACAAAAAAAAAGAAGAGTAATGTACGTAGTTTCAGTTAGTTTCGCTTGTGTCGCGGGAATTAGTGTGAATTATCTGCGCCGCATGTCACAAACATTATATCGAAGTTTTTTCCTTTTTTTTTTTGACGTTGTAATTAACAAGGATTATGAACGAACGTGTGTCTGCACGTACACTGTTTACAGCTCGGTACATTTGTGCGTGTACAAATACGTACTTACTGTTCGTGTTCGGACGTCATTTTACGCACTATACGAGTATAGGTACTAAAATTCGTGCACCATTCTGAGTCAGCAATTTGTGGGTCATACGTGGAACACTGTCGATCAACGAGCACTGCCATTTTTGTCACGCGGCCCAGACCTCGGCTGTGGTAACTTTGAAATTGTTAGAATTCCAGGCGGTTGTGCATTGCCACTTTTTTCTTCGACTCGAACTTCAGGCGACCGTAAAGTGACTTATTTACTTGTGCGCAGACTGTTAGCGAACTTACGCGAACGAGGACATTCGCGATACTTTAGGGATTTCAAGAATCAAGATTTCAAGATCGCCATTACCGGTGAATGAAGATTATGTCTTATTTTCGTCGCTGGCTCGTGGCTGCGCGTGAATTCTCTGGCACTGATCCCTCTGTGGACATGGCTAGTGATGTTGCCCGAGTGCCCGAGGCCGCGTGCTAAGAGTGAGACTCGTAGGTCTTGTGAGGTTATTTCAGCCTCTCTGTCACGGTCTTGCTGGATGGACTGGCGATATTACTCTAATGAAGGCCTCGCATGAATCTATTACGACTTGATGAGTCTTGAGGAAGTCTTAGCAAGGTACAGCAGTTGTGACAGCCTCAGCGATTCTCAACTTAGTTTTAATGGTGTTTAAAATGTTCTTAACCAGCCCTGAGGTATTTTATCTGTATCTGAACCTGAACGTATTTTAATGGAGTCTTCACGAATTTTGATCTAGTATTTCCTGGTTTTATCAGACTTGAAATGTCTAGATGCGTTTTAATGCGTCTTCAAGTTGTACTGCGTCTTCATGGAGAGTCTTAACAAATTTTATCGAGTCCTCTTAAAGAGTCTTTAACAAGTCTTGAGAGTCTGAATAGGGCTTGACAAGTTCTCACTGAAGTTTATCTAGTTGTAGCCAAGTCTTGACGTGGTCCTAATGATACTTGATGAATTTTGATGAGGTAACATTGTCGTATTTATAGTCTCAACTGAGTCTTAAAAGCGTTTCATGAAACTTAACCAGTTCTGAAGACTGTTAATGAGCCCTAGCGGGTTTTCGTTGAGTCTAATCTAGTTTCAGCTGGATCGGCGCGAATGTTGAAGAACTTTATAACGAGTGTTGGTGAAGTCTTAATAGTGTTGTAAGTTATAGCTAATTTCGGTGAATCCGTTCACGAGCTTTGATGAATGTACCCAAATCTCAACAGTATTTCAACGGATCTTGTTAGGTCGTAATTAATCCAACAGATATTGAAAAAAGCTTAAAAGTCTTCATGGTCAGCTGAGTTTAAATAGGAATTGCGGTCGTCATCTCCTTTTTGTTATATGAACTACAGAAGTAAGCAATTGGTAACATGCGGAGATGAGATAAACATACATCTGTGAGATATACCTTGTATCATCCGACACCTACATTGCTGTGAACATGAGTTTCTATCTGTTGCACTTGGCTCTGCGAATGATATTTACTCTCGGTCGACACATGGCGTCCTAGTTTGAGTAAATTTAGTTGCTGACGTCACACACTGTGAAGCAGTCGAGGGTGGACCGACCGCCGAGTGTTAGAAGGCAACAAAAAGGTCGATTCTCATACTGACGTCAAACGCAGCGAAAAGGTCAAAGTCGAGTTGCATTCGTATAGCTGTTCGAAAGTAATTGTTTAATGATCGAGTGCGATGAAAAGCCTCACTGCATTCTCATTAGTTGTCCCTTGTGCGACGAACTAGTTCTGCAACAGACCCTAGACGTTGAAAATAAAAGCGAAAAAACAGAGTTAAGAAAGAAATATGGATTCCAATGGTGAAGTATGTCAGTTGTCGTCGAAATTAGGGTTAAAAAAAACTCATGGTTAGAAAAGCGTGAATATCTTCTGAAAATATTTTGCAAAATTGGCTAGCGTATTAGTTGTGAGCATATTCTTGGGCAGAAAATACTGAAGAAGCACGAACATTTTGAAATATTCTTCGGCCGAGTACAATTTTGTATGGAAAAGCATTTTTCTAGTTAGTTTTTAGTGGCATCGTCTGCATTCAGGGTTTGAGGAGTGGTGGGGGGAGCAGAGTGGGTTCTACCCTTCGATTGTTATTTACCGGAGCCGGAGACCTGGAAAAATAAATTACCAGAGTTGGAGTCGGATTCAATTTTAAGAATCTTGCTCGTTCGTGGAGCCAAACTCAAATTTATTCTGGAGCTGGAGATAGCTCGGAGCGGCTCCGGTTTTAATGCTGGCCGATGTTCAATGATGGACAGAACTTCTGCTCTTTTGACAGAATTTTTTTGAATAGAGCAGAAAACAGAATTTTTAGTAGGAAATAAGAAAATAGTAGCAGAATCAGCAGAATTTTCAACGAAATTTAGAAAAATATTCTCATTTAAAATTTAAGATTGAGGGAACATTACTTCTATGAAAAGTTGTACCGTACTCAATGACTGTGCTTATTATTGATCACTTGTTGATGGTTTTGTGCTGATCGCTAAGGATTTCGTTTACCTAGTTTCAGTGTTTACCTAGTTTCAGTCACATTTCTAAATTAAGTAATTTTGAATTGGGATATTTCTTTTCCTTCTTGATGTTCTAGCTTCCTGACAAAATTTGTGTATTTTCAAGGAATTTTGATATTATATAGGCGAACTTCATAAAATTAATATAGGTATATGTGGAAGAGTGTTACATTTTTTAAATACCAATACATTCTATTATAAAAATGGTAAAACAAGGGTGGAAAAATACGAATGACAGCATGGAATGTTCAATAGTGAGTCCTAATTATTTTTTCTCACAGTTAGGGAGTATTACGCTTATTTTGCCTCGTTATGAATCTGGCAAGAAAATAGTAGGTATGGAAACAATATAAAATTTATTAATATTGGACAGAATTTAACATTTATATGGCTGGAGAAAATAGCAGAATTGAACTCCTCGCTAGCAAAATAAAACAGAATTTTTGTTCGTCTACTGCAGAATTTCACTTTTCTCATTTGGGAACACTGATGCCGGCTCAGCTCCTTATATGTGTAAGAACATTTTTGACTGCATTGCGAATTATTACACTTCATGTTTTGTTCATTTTGATGTATGAGGCAATAGAGTGCAAAGGTAAGCGGGATTTATGATTTGAAAATGAGCTACTGAGTTGACTCACGAGTTGAACTCATTGCAGAGGTGAATTATTTATTCCTTTTGTGTCTATGAGTTTTTAAACTCATCAGCTCAGTTCAACTCATCTTCAACCCATTTCAACTCATCAACCTATTCATTATTTTATCTCATTTGGTGATTGGTAATTCATCGGCGCATTGAATTCTTTGAATGGATGAGTTAGTTGCGAGCTGATTGCAAACTCTTGTATATGCCTAAAGAGTTACAACATTTCGAAAAGTGAGTTTTGTTCGTCTCTCTAGAAAGAAGATGCTGAAGCGTTGCCAAATTTAGCAAAGGAAATGTCCAGTAAAATGGACCTAAAGATCGGGTGGTTTTATGTTCATTCTTGTCCCTACAGCTGCTTGACTGGAGTGAGACATACGTCTTCTCATAATTAGTATAATGGTCTGTTCAGAACTCAGCAGAGATGATAAACCTAGCCATTAGCCTTAGCTTTAAGCCATTAGCCGAGCAATTTTAAACAAGATCTACAGGGTGACCACTTTTCTGGAAATCCTGGAAGTCAGGGAATTCTGCAAGACCTGGAAAAGTCAGGGAATTTTGACGAAAATTTTATGATGTGAAAGTATTGTACAATTTTCTTTGTCAGACTCAATTGAACATTTCTTTTTTTACATAATTTGTTTATTACAAAAAAGTTGGAAAATGGACTGAAAAAATGTGGAAAAGTCAGGGAATTGTATCCTCGGAAAAAAGTGGACACCCTGGATCAGGTAGCGGAGCTATTGAAGAAGGATGTAAACATTAGCGAATCCGTTGGTTTTTGCTGAATCGCTAATAAAAAGCTAATCCGGCTCTGTCACGTTTTGGCGTTTCGTCATTCCTGAATTCTGAATATCTGAACTTCTGAACCTGATCCGTTGTCGTTGGTTTGGTTTTGTTTTATAGCACTTCGTGGCAAAGGAATTAGCCTTCAGCTTTTATCTTTTAACCATTAGCTGTTTGCATTTTTGCCCTTAAATATGAGTTGTTACCTAGCCATTCACTGGCTTCAGATGTTAGTTTTATCCCTTAGCCTTATCAGTCAATGCCACTAGTTTTTGACTTGAGCTTGAGTCTTTCCGAATAGCTTATCACCTTCGTTCAGAAGGGGTGGAGGAAGCAGGCATGCCACTTGGTCACTTTTTAGTGACTTGGTCACTTTTTTCATGACTGGTCACTAAAAGTCACTTTTTCTCTGAAAGTTACTAAAAAGTCACTTTTTGCGTATTAAAAAAATCGTATGTGAAAAAGAAATTCTAATAAAAGAGAGAAAGAATCAAAGAAACGAGAAAAAGAGCGAACGAGAAGCCAAAAGCGAGCGAAACAGCAGAAAGCAAACGAAACCAATAGATAGCGTTCAGGTTCTGTTTGTATTTTTGTTTCGTTAGCCTTTGTGCTCGCGTCTTTCCGAACTCAGAGTCTATATCTGTGTATAGTTCAATGAAAAATCTTGAATGATGATACTACTGATAGCAATGATACATTGATATCGGATGCCGATCTGGCGATCTACTCAGATTCTCAGATTTACTCGAAACTCGCGATCTCGTTTTTGTTCCTTGTACAGTATTATTTTTTATATTGATGCGTTGATCTTTTTAATTTTCTTCATTCCTATTTCAATCCCTCTTTCCGCGTTGTGTTCATCGTAATTAAATTTAATGATATCTATCGTATCATTAGACTGAGTATCATGGGCAAGTGTAATTTTCAAAATTCATGGTTATCACGATTTGATCAAAACGGACGAAAATACTTGGAATGGTTAAAAGAAGATAAACAATCTTGTTCGAATGGGTTTTGTATGGTTTGTAATAAGCCGTTCAGCATAACGAAAGGATTCCAAGCTGTCACACAACATGCCGAAGGTTCGAAACATATTTCGAATCTAGTGACCAAGCGTTTGTCCAGTCAGCTAGTTTTCGAACTTCCGCATAAACCGGATAAACAAAATGCAGAACCTAATCAAGTACGTAGTTTATTATTCAGTACCTATATGTGTATTGTTGTTATAAGATTCATCTCTAACTGAGTTTTATTTTATTTTTTTCTTAAGAACGTTTCTTCTGTCAAGATCAAGATGGTGAGCACGCTATCTCCTGCAAGGAAAGCTGAACTTATTTGGGTTCTAAAATGTGTGGTCAGCAATTTCTCGGCGAATTCGTGTACTGGAATAGCGGATATTTTTGCATCCATGTTTCCCGGAGCCCTTCCGGATCAGTTTTCTCTCGGAAGAACCAAATTTGCATATTTACTTCAGTTTGCTTTGGGTCCATATTTTCACGATCAAATTGTAAGTGATATGGAAATACCATACTTTTCAATACAGTACGATGAAACAACAAATAATGAGAATATCAAAGAATTACAAGTTTTGGTGAGGTTTTGGTCTCGATTGTCCAACTGCGTGGTTTTTCGTCACCTGGAAACGTTCTTCATTGGGAAAGCAACTTCCGACATCTTGAAGAATAATATAGTTCTAGCCATCAGCAACGCCAATCTATCGCTAGCAAATATTGTAATGCTTGGCAGTGATGGCCCTAATGTGAATAAGGCAGTTTATACGGCAATGAAAGCGGATGTGTTGAAAACTCGAGATAAAAGTTTACTCAACGTTGGTTTCTGCAATATACACACTGTGCATAATGCTTTCGCAAAAGGATTACAAAAATTAGGTTTAGACATATCTGATTTTCTTGTTTTGGCCCATTCATTCATCTACAATTTTCCCAAACGTCGCGAGGATTTTGAAAATATTCAAGCTACATTGAATTTGCCCCAACATAAACTGCAGAAGCATGTCCAGTCCCGCTGGTTGACCCTAGAAAAGGGATGTGTCATTGCAATTGAACAATTGCCAGCAATCAAGGAGTATTTATTGAGTTTCCTTCCGAATGACAAGAGCCAGAAACGGCTACTGCTGCTCAAGTCCTACAAGGCTCTTTGTAACTATTTGAACAACTCTACTTTTGACGCGGAGCTCCATTTTGTGGCAAACTCGGCCAAATTATTTTCATCTTTTACTGAATTTTTTCAGAAGAACGAACCACTTGTCCATTTACTTTTTTCAGAACTCGAGCGTTTAGTTACAAAAATTATCAATCGTATCTGTAAGGAATTACGTAACCCAAGTTCAGTCTTCAATCCTGACAATCTATTACCGTATGATGACATTATTTTATCCGAGGAAGTAAGAGAAAAATTAGCTCCACTGCGCCCTAGAGATGCGGTTGAATTTCGAAAAAATGTTCAACAACATTATATAGCTAGTTGTCAACACTTGCTGGAGAAAACTGCTCTCAACTCAGAGAAACCTGAATACATACTCAAGAATTTCAGATTTTTGTTGCCAGTTGAAATCAGAAACCATAAAAAGAGAAACATACAAGATATGTTGAAAATCCTCGATAAATTACCATTATCGATTCCTTCGGATGAGGTTGTAGATGAGTTGAAAATACTCCAGTCTGAAGTAAACGAGGAAGACCTGAATATATCTGTGCATGAATTTTGGAAAAAAAAGTGTTCTAATCAAAGATACCTTCTGGTGGATACAAGTTTCCTAATTTGTCCATAGTGGCAAAAGTGTCATTCCTTGTATATCATGGAAGTGCTGATATTGAACGTTCTTTTTCGGAATCTAAGAATATGCTCACTGAAAATCAAACTCGTATGTCAGTTGAAGTACTGAATGCAAAGCATAACGTTCGAAGTGCCTTAAAGCAGTATGATGATAAAGTTGACATGGTTCCGATCACGCCAGAACTAATAAAGAAAGCGAATGCCGCAAATTCCGCCTACAAAACTTTTCTTCAAGACAAGAAGGTAAAAGAAGAGAGAGATAAGAAAGCATCAGAAGAATTGAAACGTGCGCAAGAAGAAGAAGTGAAACAAAAAGAAGAAATAATGAAGACTAGAAAAACTCTTCAAGATTTGGAGGAAGAATTGAACGTGAAAAAAGTCAACCTGGCTGAAAAGCGAAAATCGTATTCCGAGACTATGACGTTGGGCAACAAAAAATTGAAGAAAGCTTTGGAAAAGAAAGATATGGTAGCTGCGTGCACTGCACAGGCTATCATCGAAGGTGCGGGAAATCTAAAAAATGAAGAGAAGATACTGTTGGAAAGCACGTCATGCTTAGAACAGAAGATTTCCAAGATTAAAGATCAGTTGATTAATAAGACTTTAATCTAAAAAAATATTTATTTGTTTGTTTGGAGTTACTACAATGTTGATTATAACCAATTTATTGACTTTTCGTTATTTTTGACATATACCTATCATTATTTTATAATTTTAAGTTGTGAGTCATAATAATTGAATTTGGTGCCGTTATTGTATTATTACTTTTTTTTTATACTTAGTAGGTAGTAACTTTCCAAAGAATTATTAACTTTATTGTGATTTTTTTGTGTTTTGCATTTCTTCATTACATGATGATTTTTGATTATTATTATTATTATTATTCATAATTTTCATGAGTTTTCATTTCAATTTATTATAATTATGTAGACTCTATTATTTGCCTCAGCTGAATAATATTTGAGAGAAATCTAGTGCGAGAAACATACCAATACAAGTACAACTACGTATGTACTCAGATAATAATGATCGGCTCAGTGTGCAAAGGTTATTACTTCTTCTGGTTTCTGTTTTGGTCACTTTGGTCGGTAATTTGATTTTATTTTGGTCACTTTTTTGATTTATTTTGGTCACTTTTTGGTCACTTTTTTGATTTTTTTTTGGTCACTATTTAACTATTTTAAAAAGCAGAGCTTGGTGGCATGCCTGAGGAAGGTAAAAACACATTCTAGTCGGTTGTATAATGTTTTGCACACCAGTGAAACCACTGAAAGTAAGTTTCAATGCAGCAGTTACGTATTGTCAATGAATGGGAAGAAAATGATGGATCAGAAGCGGAGATGGGCAAGATCACAAACTAAATGATCTGAGATCACATCAAGATCACTAACAGGAAATTGATCTAAGATCACATCACATTCTAAATGATCTGTTCTTTTCCAGAAAGATCAGATCACATTCTAAATGATCTGATCGTTTCCAAAAAGATCTGATGTATAATAAGTTTTTTTGGCGAAGAGATCAGATCATAGAGTATAATTCCCTTTCTTCTAATTCATAATCATAATCGATATTGTACCGTACGTTTTTTAGGGATTTATAGCGTCACAAACTCACAATTCACAAAGAAATAACAGGAGAAGACCTAAAACTTGATACTTTCTAGGACTAATTTGATTTTTCAAAAAAAAATCATTGAAAAAGAATCTGATGATCTGATCTGGTATTTTCTAAAAAAAACAAAAATGATCTGAAAAAAGATCAAAGATCAGGCAAACGCAAATGATCTGATATCAGATCACATATCAAAATTTTATGTGATCTGTGATCTAAAATTATTATTGATCTAGATCTTGCCCATCTCTGATCAGAAGCAGCAAATTATTCGAAACTAATCGATTTATCAAATGCCATCGATTAATCGAAGTGGTCAATTATTACTAAATAATTGCTTTGAAATAATTGAAAAGAATCAGTTCATTTTAAGAAACCAGTTTTCCTAACTCCCGTTTGTAGAATATTTATAGGTTTTTAGTTTTCCGGTTCTCCTTTACACGTTATGTGATTTATGATCTAAGATCATTATTGATCTAGATCTTGCCCATCTCTGATCAGAAGCAGCAAATTATTCGAAACTAATCGATTTATCAAATGCCATCGATTAATCGAAGTGGTCAATTATTACTAAATAATTGCTCTAAAATAATTGAAAAGAATCAGTTCATTTTAAGAAACCAGTTTTCCAACTCCCGTTTGCAGAATATTTATAGGTTTTTTGTTTTCCGGTTCTCCTGTGCACGTTCGTGTCCCAAGTGCGGGTACATGTGGAGGACCCTGATCAAAAACTGATCATGGTCATTTTTTTGATTTTCAGTTTTCGGCATCGCAAGGCTCAGAATTTAAAAGAATTTAAAGCTCCGCCTGATGGCGTATTCGAAATAATTCCTATAAATTATCGTCCTTTTTAAATATGAAATTGTAGTTTTGCCACATTGTGAAAACTAATCACCTTCGTCCCCTTTGTCTTCTGTGATTTTCCGCATGTTTTGTTTTGTTACCATCATCAGTTCTGGAACTAGAGCACTTGGAAACACCCAAGTACTGACTCCGCCATTTTCCGTCGCTTGGTGTCCGACGATTTACAGTTGACTAGGCGGAATGTTCCGCGTATCGAATTGTGAATCGTCGGGCACTAAGCGACGGAAAATGACGGATGTCAGTACTCGGGTGTTTCCAAGTGCTGTACTGAAACTGGACCTCTCTTCTGTTCCCGAAACCTGACCTAAAATGTCTAAAATGTTCGTAGCTCAGCATGCTCAAGTATTTTCCGACCATTTTTTTTTTTTTTTTTTTTTTGTTATTTTCTTGAAATGCTTGTCGCATTTCACTACTAAGGTTCCTTCCATTCGCATAAACCACTACAGTCGACAAGTTTTTATTGACGGTTCGCAGTCTCGATTCAGCAGTGACACAGAGAAATTTGCAACGTTTATCCAATTCAATGTCAATTGCGCCACGAGGAAAGAGACAGACATAACAAGGTGCGCGAAAAAATCCACGAAACCGGCTACGGATCGAATTAAATTAAACGAATTTAATTATTCGTTTGACGGATGAACCGGTTTCTGTATCCATCATCACCGCTGAAATTCCATCAGCGTATAGTCGTGCGGGTACAGAAGCAATATTATCCTCGGCTGCCTTCAGCTTCCTTATTCCTCCTCGTAAAAGTTCTCGCAACTTCGATTTTCTTTTTATCGAATTTTCTTCGCTGTCACATGCAACGTTATCTCCACTTTCACATTGGAGAACACGAGGGCACTTTCCATCTTTACGTTTCCATCCTTACGGTGCCCACGTAGTTTTCGTCCTCATCTTGGTCGGGAATCTCGGAGAAGCAGAGGTGGCATCGCATGGATGTCGTCAGCGTGGTACCCAACCACGCTCCTCGCATTCTGCAACCGAAAATGAAAATTCCCGAGTGTCCGTACTTTTCTTTCTCATTTTCGGCACTTTAAGTTTTCAAATTTACGGTTATAAACGCGACGTATAAAAGAGAAACTGTGTTGCCACCCGAGTATTTCTTGTACCAATTAAGCCGTTAAACTTGTTCGCAGAATTACATTTTTTTTTTTTGTATTATTGAAAGTTCAAAAAAAAAAAGACGCAGATAGACACACTGACACGAAATCATTTATCTCGTATATTCAACATGCCGCCTAAATTCTATTATTACGCATTTACATTCGACCGGCGTATCCGCCAAATTTTTCGTTATTTTACAAGCACACCGCTTCCTCCTCGAGACTAGAATTTTTCCTCCATGCACCCGATCTAATCACATATTATTTTTTCCGTATTTCGGTGGCGTAGTACATATTATAAAAGCGTTAACCGTACCGAGCCGGCCTTCTTTTTAGTTTTGTCAACGTCCTTCGATTTTTAATCATCCTAATTTCGGATGAAGAAAAAACGAAAATAAAAATTCGGTGTCGTGTCGACGCATACATTAAAGGTGACTGTGGTAGACCGCGATGCCGACGCACCATCTGAGGTGTGAAGGGTGATCGTCTTCTGCCCCGTGATGATTCTTTTGACCTATCAACAACGAAAGCGCCACCAGCTGGTTTGCCTCATGATGATTCTGGGAAACTTACAACCACAAAAGTACCAGCCGGTTTCCCTCTTTACCGCCTAACGAATACCAGATTTTCCAGCGATCATATTTTCCAGTATACAGGGTGTCCGAAGCTCGACGAGTGATTTTTGTCCAGACCTAGGAGATCTCGCGTGTATCGAAAAACGTTATGTGTCCGTCCGGATTGTAATTGAAGAATTGCCAAAGAAAGGGGTGTAAGTGCCGAACACTTTTCTGGGAAACGCGTTTTAAAATTTTACGATCAAAACATGGTCTACAACACCTGGTTTCACACGTGTTAGATTAGTAATTTAATAGGTGAAAAGCCGCGAAGCAGTATATTTCGGTGGAATAATTTCAACTTTCTAAGCTATCTTCGTTTCGAGTTTTTCGCAGTACAGTACGCCTTCGATTATTCGAACCTCGATCATTTGAACTTTGGATTGTTTGAACTTGAAAATTTCCTCCCTATAATTAATCTTTCTATTATTTGAACTCTTGATTCTGCAGGGACAGTTACGTACAAGTGCAGTATACAAACATGTCATTTTTTTCATCCAACATTAAAGAATGTGAGACTTCGTCACTGTGCGTGTTAGGCCAAGCCGTAACATAAAAAGAATGTGTGTAATTTATGAGTGATGTAAAATCCTGAAACCCGAACTTCTCTTGAAAATTTCAATCGAAGGTATACATAAAGAGAAGGATTACCTTTCACTTCGCAAAAGTGGAGTGCAAGCTGCAGAGTGTATGCATAAAAAAAATTAAGAGGAAGCTTGTGCTCCGGAGTGAGAGCGTTTCCTTCGGGAAAAAGGTTTCCCTTTGAGTCGTATGCATAAAGAGGAGTGTTAACTACAAAAGTGAAGCTTCCGCTCGCGAAAAAATACATCTAGTCTCTAGTAGACTTCTTTTTGAAAAACACGTGAAGTTATCATTGATCTTCGAGAAGATTCCTTTGATTTCCGAAGATAATTCTCGAGGAATGTTATTGAAAATACTAAGGGGAAATTTCCGATCATTTTCGAAGGATTTCATCAACATCACTGAGAAATATCTCCGATGATTTCAGGAGAATTTTGTTGAAAAGTTTAAGGAAAATCTAAGATACCAAAGGATTTTACTGGAAATTATCGATAAATATCTCTGATGATTTTTGAAGCATTTCTTCAGAAATCTTTGAGAACAATCTTTGATAATCCCGGAGAATTTCATCGGAAATTTTCAGAAAGAATTTTGTTTTCCAAAAAATTTCTTCAAAATTCTTCCGATAATTTTAAAGAATTTTATCACAAAAAATTTTGGAAAGGTTGTTGAAGAATTTTATGGAAAATCATCAGGAAAAATCCTTGATGATTTCCATAGAATAATTTCATTGGAAATCTTTAAGTCCGATGATTTCAAACGAATTTCGTCGAAAATTTTTGGGGAAAAATTCAGAAAATTTCCGAATAATCCCATCGGATATTTTCAGAAAAAATTTCCAATGTTTTCCAAAAAATTTTATCAAAATCTTCGAAAAAAATCTCCGATAATTTTTAAGGAATTTCATCGGAAATTTTTAGGGAAAAAACCCGGTAATTAACGAAGAATCTCATTGGAAATCTTTAACAAAAATTTTCAGTGTTTTCCAAAAAATTTCATCGAATTTCATCGAGAAAATTTTCTGATAATTTTTGAAGAATTTTATAGAAAATAATCGGGGGAAAAACTCTGATCATTTTTGAAGAATTCTATTAAAAATCTTCAGGAAAAATGTTAGAAGATCTTCGAAGAATTTCATCGGAAATCTTCGAGAAACATATCCGATGATTTTTAAGGAATTTCATCGGAAATTTTTTGGGGAAAATTCCAATCATTCCCGAAGAATTGAGACTGTTTCCTACGCATGCGATGGAAGCAGATATTTTCCCCGAAGATTTTTCATAAAACTTTTCGGAAATCGTTTGAAATTTTTTCTGAAGATTTCCGATGAAATTCTCCGAAAATCAGTGATTATTTTCGAAGATTTCCAATGACATTTTTCTAGATTCTTCGGACATTGTGGACTGATTTCCGAAGAATTTCATCAAAAATTTTCCGAAAATATCTCCGATTCCATCGCATGAGTGAAAAATTATACCAATTCTTCGGAAATTATCGGAATTTTTTCCCAAAATATTTCCGATGAAATTCCTTAAAAATCATCGGAGATTTTTCTCGAAGGTTTCGAATGAAATTATTCTGTGGAAATCATCGGAGATTTTTCCTGAAGATTTTCGATAAAATTCTTCCAAAAATCATCGAAGTTTTCCCCCAAATATTTCCGATGAAATTCTTCAAAAACTATCAAAAATGTTTTCTGAAGATTTCCAATGGTTCTCCGGAAAAGATTTTCGAATAAGTTCTCCTGAAATCATCGGAGATGTTCCTCAGTGATGTCCGATGAAATTCTTCGAAAATGATCGAAAATTTTCCTTAATATTTTCAATAAAATTCTTCGGAAATTAAAGAACTTTCCTCGAAGATTTCTGATGAAATTCTTCGGAAGTCGTCGGAGATTTCCCCCGAAAATTGTTTCATCGTTTTATACGTTTGGTGCGTTTTCCACCTGTACATCACCACTATCTTTGTCTTCGCTTCGATTAAATATTTTCAATTTAGAAGATTAAATAATAACGATCGCACTCGCCAGCGCAATTTCATTTTCCGAATCACTCACGAGTACGAGTATATAAAAACAGTTCTGTTTCATAAATCAACCGCAAGTACAGATATACGTTTGCCCATCGCTTTTTTCAACTGAGCACGAATGCTTAAAATTGCGAAACATGGACGAATAAAGAAGCAGAGTGAAAAGTTTGAAGCAATCGCTTCATTTTGTGGAGCGTTCGCTTTGAAGTGAAAGAGAAAGCTTATGCATACGGATTGAAGCAACACCTTAAACTTCTATCTTTCCCTTCGGAACGAAGGCTCTCACTTCGCTCTTTTGCTTCGACGTTAAAGCTTAATTTTTATGCATACGGCCTAATGTCTGCACTCGAACAACCTCCAGCTCAGTGGCGTTGGTTAGTGTTCGAGAGGGGGTCTAGTCTTGACCAAAATAGGGGAGAGGTATTAGGGGAGTTGCTAAAATGAGAAAAACCGCTATTTGACGATGCGAAGTGTGGAGTGCAAACCCCATCGATTTCCCTTGGCTATGCCACTTCTCCAGCTCACTCCCTAATTACGCATATAACTGGGCGTACCTTCACGTAACATTTTTCGATGCACGTTGTGTCCTCTATCGTCTGGTAAAATATCCCCAGTCGAACTTGGGACACCCTGTGTACGGATCTTCTTTTCTAATTTTACTCTCAACCCGAGCCCTGGAATCGGCCCTTTCAAGCATTACTTCAGAGACGTCAGCCGGCTACAATGTTATATTTAAGATGATATCTCCACTTACAGTCAAGTCATTTGCTTCCTATTCTCCTCTGATCATCAGTCGAGTCCTATCGTCCCGAGCCCCTGGCCTATGTTGCACTAAGCATCACGATAAATAATGAAATAATTACAAGAAACTAAAGACAACTTGATACAAAGCGAACTATGTTTACCACCTAGAAAAAACTTACTACCACTTTGTATGTACACACACTCTGTGCGCCATCTTTTTCGAATCTTCGGTACTTAACCGGATGGTTTGAAAACAAAATGGAAACCAGACTTCGCACGTATAACGTATATACACGGATCATACACAGAACAGGATCGTTGGTATTGTCCTTGATTTGAAATTGTACACACGAATGTAATTACAGGTCTTGCACACATGAATACACTCACACTCACGCATACCCGATCCATGTTTCTATGTGATCGCGAATACATATGAGCAAACTTTCAGGTACTTTTTTTAGTTATTAATAATCGAACCACGATTACGAGAGTCGCGTAGAGAACACATAAACGTTTACGTAATACCGACCGTTTTTCGCTCACACGCGTAGACGTCGTTAAAGTATCTTCATTCTCGACTGAAAATTACGAATACAGAATACGAGGAACGACTTGGAGGGTTGTAAAAATGGCCAAAGAAACCCTGATAGAGCGTATATAGGGCGGGTGACCCGCGGGAAGCAATGGAGGCAGCCCCCCTCGCCGCTCCCCTGAAGAAAATACTGAAATTAGAAATGTTTCACAAATGGCAACCTCTTGCAGTTTCAAATGAACCTGCTAGAGTTTATGAGTTTGAAGGAATCCTGAATCAGTGTGACGGAGTTTTGAAAACGTAAATAAGTCTTTAGCGAGTTTTAAACGAGTCTAGAAGAGTCTTGCAGAGTCTTAAAGTAGTTTTCGAAGATCTTGAATGAGTCTTGAAAAGTTATAAAAAACTTGGGAAAATTTAGAAAGTCATGGTCAAGCCTGAAGGAGTACGAAAGCATCGTTAGCGAGCCTGAGAGAGTCATAAAAGTTTTGAACGAGTTTTAAAGGGTCTTATAGACAATTTTGAAAAAATTTGAAGTCGTCTCAAAGAGCATAATACTCGTTTTAAGCAAGTATGGAAGAATCTCACGGAGTCTTAAATAAGTTTTCGAGGATGTTAAACGAGGATTGAAAAGTCTTAAAGGGCCTTGAGAAAACTTGATAAATCCTAATCAAATCGCGAAGAGTCTAGATCAAATCTGAAAGATCGTAATCAAATAAAAATTATGCCTTTTCACGCGGTAGTAGCTTAATATTTCGGAATAATTTTTTCGGTTTTTACATCATCTTCAGTTGGGTGCATCTTAATTCCACTAAGTTCGTCATAAAGATATCTGCCGGTCATTTAAGATCTCAAGTCTATTTTGAAGAAAGTTCATCTAAGTCATCTAAAGCCGTCTTGTTTCGCTGTAGGTCATCTAAGAAATATTTATTCTATTAAATAGTTGAAGGGGGGGGGGAGGAACTGCCAAAATAAGATAAGTTCATTGTACAGACATCAGGTAATGAGTAAATGGTCAGCGAGTATGAATGAAACAGAAAGAAAGAATAGGAGTGATGTTTTAAATGCAATTTAAAGTAGACAAACAAAAGGAAAGTAAGCGAGCGGAAAGAGCAAGAAATTTTTTGAGGGTACTACAAAATTGGATTAAGGTCACCTAAAGTCAACTTATTTTACTTATCAATTCTAGTAGACACCCTGTTTATAATGGCACCAATGATCGATGTTTCATGAGATCAAAATAAGAATAAGTGCATGAAAGATCTCCGAAACCCAAAGATGACAAAGAATGCGCTGTAATATATCCCGAGTCTCAATACATGAAGGGGTTAAACAACTTTTAACTGAGTCTGAGTGAGTCTTAATGAGTCTTGACAACGGCTGCCTGAGATCTTATAAAGTCTGCGAGTATGCCTCAACAATCAAGTCTTGGCAAATCGAAGCAGAATTAGTATCGTGGAGTTCTAATGAAGCTTTTTCCTCTTTGTCTCGTAAGGGGTCAAGGCCCTACCCGGCGGCCAGTCCCGAACATCGTCGGGTGGCTCCGTGTATTATACAAGTACATAAAATAATAGTTGGGGGTCTCTCCTTTGCCTTACTTACCTTCGAGTAGGTTAGCGCGGGACAGGGGGAGAGTTCACACTTTTAGATTACATAATGCATAAGAAAAATTTTATCTCAAGATTTAATTACAATCTTGAACTAGATTACTGTGTCTGTCTTCAGTCAGTCAGTGTCTAGGTCTGTTGGATTATCGTTTGTTGTCTTCCACTCCACGACCTTTTCCTGTTGGCTTCTATCTTCCTCCCCGCCCGCCACTTCGGCGACATACCCGATAGGGGAGATTCGCTTTCAGTAAAATGGGCCACCCCTTGGTCAAAGGGTTACCACAAGACTTCTGCCTCAAGTTACTTATCGCTTCCTTGAATTGGTTGGAGCAGGTGAGTCTAGTATCGTGTTCCAGGTTCCATCACCAGTGACCTCCCCGAGACGAAAGGGGACGTTCGCAGGTGCCGAGGTGCCGCTGGACTTTCCCTCTCTCCCTCAACCTTTCTCCCCCGCTACTGTCAGTGTCTCATGTCTGCGCCTGCAGCTTCGGTGGGGATGTAGGTGGTCGATGTATAGTTAGTGGGCTCACCCTCTTCCAGGCTGTTCGACTGGTGGCTACGAGAGCTCCCTGATTCCCACCAGTCATGGTTGATGCCCGCCGTCGAGGATACTGGGTACGGGTTCTCCTTGATGTTCGGCGTTGGCGACGGCGTTTGGACAGCAGATACGAGTTCGTCCGGATACCAATTGTCCTGAATGATCTTGACAGTAATCAACGGATTTGATAATGTTTTTCGGCATTCATTTTTTAGTGAAGAATTGATTACTTCTCAGCAGTTATTCTGTGCATTCAAAATTTGGTATTACCCATTTTCTTTTTTGACTAAAACTACGAACTGGAAGCCGAAATCAAGGATTCGAGTGGCAAGGTCTTCCTATACTCGCAGTATGCGTAAGACAGTGAAGAGACATCCAGATGGTGCGCCTTTTTATTGAAGTAAGGTAGTAAGCACCGACAGAGGGTATTGTGAGAGGAATGATTGGTAATGATGCGACAATGATGATGATATATTCCTTATTCTCTCGACTAGTAAGTTGCGTCTAGGGGTCTGGTTGGCCGAGTGTGGATAGCGCTTTGGTTTCAGAATCCGGAAGTCCCGGGTTCGAGCTCATGTAGCAACTCGCCAGATTTTGACCTAGGCCGGGCTTTCGGCCAGAAGGGAAGCGGGCTAAGACAGCCCTAACAGCCTCCCCGACGTTTCTGAGGTAATGCTCAAAAGGGCGGATTCTAGGGCTCGGGTTGAGAGCAAATTAGACGAAATAAGAAAAATAAGCTGGTTGCGTCTCTCCACTTTTCTCTCTCAAGCGCAGAATCAGACGACCATTTTGAGGAGGGAAATGGCAAAAGGAAAAGCGCGCATAGCGCGTGCGGAAATTTTTTTGCTGCCTCCTCCCCGCCGATTTTTCCTTTTTTTGGTCTTGGGGACCCCCCCCCCCCTTACTCGGTAGATCATCGCCTGTCTCTTTCCTACTAATCTTTTCATTTTTAAGAAGGATACCCATTTTGTATCCTTCATTATCTGCTCCTCATAGTTCATTCTTTGCATTCCTTTTCAGTTCTTTCCTTCAGTCATTTCCTCTAGCAGTAATAACGATGTCCCTGGATGTCTTATATTATGACCTATCATTTTAACTCTTCTCGTTACAATTCAGGAGCGATATTTCAAAACGGTCTCTATTCACCTTTCAACAATGAAATAACGTGGTACTCTTGTGTATGCTGTGTATGTGCCACCAGTGACACTTAGGTTGCCTAGTAGAACATTAACCTGGATATTGGTCGGTTGAGAGTATAGGAATGTGTGTATACGTATATCTTCTGCCGGATGGCGTTGTAAAACGGGTTTCGAAAAAAAAATGGACATAGGCCGTCTTGGAATATCGCTCCTCAATTATATTCCAAATTCCTGTTTTCCTTCCTATTCTTCTCAATACTTCCTTTTTCCTGATTTGATTTTCAGCATTGTCCGATAACTCCACATTTCAAAAGCTTCCATCCTTTTTCTTTCTTGTGTTCGTATTGTCTAAGTCTCACATCCATTCAATGGTGTACTTCAGGCATACGTCCGAAGAAATCTGTCATACTACCAAATCTGTATTTGCCCTAAATATGTCTCTTTTTCGAAGAAAAGCTCTCTTAGCTTGTTCTATTCTACTTTATTTCTGTTTTACTTCTTCCATCTTGCGTTATCGGATCACCCAAGTATTTAAGTTCCTTTACCGCCTTTATTTTTTCATCTCCTATTTCCATTTGTAGATTTTGTTCCCATCGGCTGATTACCATTACTTTTGTTTTATTCTTATTCGCGTTTAGACTCTCCTGTAGATGCGCTAGTGTCGTGGATGAAAAGATGATCAAGGTATGTTTACCACAAAAACATGTACAAGTAAAGTGAGGTCTAGAATATTCAGTATTGTTTTTTATGGAAAACTGAAGGGAACTAAAGTGTTAGCCCTGGTATCATTTACTTTCAGCTGAGCCCAACTTCAGTTTTTTTGGAGAACATTTTTGTCACTGATCATATTTTCATCCGATATACCAATCAGCGCCGCATTTCATTAGGCCGCTAGAGAGCGACTCTTTGTGTCCAAAAGCGAATTCGTCTTCATTTTACATTGTATTTTCTAGTTCTTCTTTACTTCTTTCCACTATTGCAATGTCATCTGCAAGCTTTCTCATTGTAACTGTCTCCCCTTGTATTTTCGCACCTGATTTCCTTTCTTCATTTCTTCGATTATTTTCTATAGCACCGCCAATGGGCCAGTGATTGAAGCCCTTTAATTAGACCAAATTTGAATATTGCTTTACTGCTCTTTCAAATCGAGGTCATTAGCTCGTGTTTGGGTTCTTACACCCTTTTCCAGTCCAGCTTGTGTGGGTTTCTGGATCCTTCCTGTAATTCCGTGCTGCCTGTGTACCCAAATTCCTGTGAAGTCTCTCGATACACTCATCGTGTTGGAACCGTTTGTAACTGCTTGTTACCGGTAAAATTTCAACTTATCTGGCATGCATGATGTACCTCGGATAAATAAAGATGCAGTTCCGCCTTTACAAAACTTCGGCCAAAAAAAAATGTCGTGCTACAAAATACGTTGTCGAATTAACTATTATTGGTAGTATTCCAAATATCTGGTAAACTAGTCAATGTGAATATCTACCGAATCATCGCTTTACAAAGTACATAGGATAGGCCGTAATGGAGTACCGGTTTTCAAGCAGCCCTGTCTTACTATAGGATCCCCGTAAGCGGTAGGACCTTCTCGAAAACGAATACTCACTTATTATGCAAAATGTTCGTTTCTTACGCATCTAATCATAAATTGGTGAATGGGTTGACGTCATTCATAACTGAGGCAGTGGTATTCAGTTGATCCGTGAGTTCGTAGTATTTGGGCATACAAGTAGGCCGGCCTTGCCAATTATTTGAGTGCAGTGATGGATCTTTGTATCCATCGAGCAGTTTCCTTACTTACGCATTTTCGTTATATGTCGCGATCTTGAGATCCTCCGTTATATGTTTTTAATTTGTTTATTTATTCTTATGTTACAGAACTTCCAGCTGAAGAAGGTGAGTCAAATTTGGAGGAAAATTCCGATATTAATGCGCGTATATTACGCAGCGGCGGGTGAGTGTTGTTTCAGTGGATTTCATACCACGTGCGCAGAAATGCGACTCAGTCCAGAGGATCAGAACTGGCCGTGTTTCCCTGTGAACGAATTTTTATCAAATTAAAATGAACTTCTCGGTATAAAAGGGGAGACCTGTATGATGGCGTGCAAGCTGCGAGTGCTTCATGAATGTTTACGTATATGCACTTTCACGCTCTATATTTCTCATTCAAAATTATCTAGGCCGCTAGAACAGTAGAAGTATTCGTGTTGTTTTTTTTCGCCGACCGTTTCCACATTTACATACATGAAAAAATTGCTCATTGTAATCGAGGTTTACTCGTAACTGTGAGGGTTTAGAAAATAGAGGCTCGATATTCGATTGTATATAATAATTCCACTTGCTTAGCGTGCCACACTGCTACTTTGAACAAATACTCCTATGCTGTTAATAGTTGGAACCCTGAAGAGCAATGCCAAATGAAAATTGACGAAGACTACCTTCAAAATTCAAGAAGAGATTCTTCTGAATGCTTCTGTAAACCTCGCTCAAAATGTTTAAATGTGTAAGAAGATAGTGCTTGATGTTGTCTCAACAAAATCAAATTCATCGCTCGAAATAAATGTTTGTAGGTATAATAAGATTGTGCTTGATGTTGTCTCAATAAAATCAAAATCGAGTTTCCGAGAATACAAATCCGTTAGAATTGGTTTAAATGTTCGGTAGAGCTTCAAACTTTTATAATGGGAGTTTTTCGCTAAAAAATCGAAGGAGATTTTATAGGCATGTAGCTTACCTTGCAAATTAATGAAACTATGTAGGACTTGATTATTTCTGCCCGCATTTTTCTACTTCTCCGTGACTATTTTCCATGTTTTGAGACAGCGCAGAGCGTCTAACTGGTCAGGCCAAGTCAAACAGATGTCATGTATTCCCAATTTATGTTAGGCATAGAAAGCAGAAAATAATATATTATCCAAAATTAGAACATTTTAGAACATTTTAATATCCTATCTCCAACCTCTTTCTCTATTGAAGGGTACACAAAGATTGTAGAGCTTTTCTTTAGGAGGCTATTCGAGTACCACTTAGCAAAAGTGTGAAAATTTTACATTTTTACAGTATACTTTCTGGAACCCTGATGAAAGTATCACTCCCTACAGTTTGAACTGAAAAAAATGGTACATCATGTCAATAAACCTTCTGATCTTAACTAAATGGTAGGAAAAGCTTGCTTTCATCTAAGATGGATGCTGGTGTAACTATTTTGCAAAATAACTGTTCGTTCTTAGTCTTCGATGATTTTACAAACTCGTTTATAGTTCAGAATTTTTTACAGTTGTTTTAACGTTCGAAAATGTAATAATTTGTGTTAGGTTTTTTGAAAAAACATCTATCAATGAATTTTGACGAATTTTTGTATAGATTATAGTTAAAGTCCTTGTCTACTCCGTGGGCTAATGTGACGGGGGTAATATTTCTTTTACGAAAAATAGTACTTGGAAAATATACATTATAAGTTGTAAGAAAAAAATGGTCAAGTTGTAATACTGATATGTATATCTGAAATTTATCGCCACGGGGGGGGGGGGAGTGAATAATTTTAGACTGGAGACAGCTAGAGCAAAACGGTTCGAAATATTGGTGAGAGGAAATCATTTTGGACAAAATGAAGGTAGGGAAAAGTTAGAATTTCTCTTACAAGAAGCAATTTTTTGCCTTGGGCACCAGAGACAGATTTAGTGAAACAAAACTGGGTCTCCTCCTAAAATTTTCTACAACAATGATACACGTCAAATGAAATCGAGATATCATTGTGTAAAATGACAATACAGAGTATTTCAATTTTGATTGATTGCCAAAAAAAGCTAATGTACTCAGCACAAAATTTTATTCACATAGATGGCCTATTCTCGGGATTGAAGGAACTGCTAGATACCGAAGTTCGAAAAGTAACCAATTTTTTCGAGAAATTCAATAGCAAACTATTATTTAGAAATGCTAAAAATGGTTGTAGATCGTGCAATGAAAAGATCACTAATATACTTGTCTTGTTCATTGCTGTTCATTGAAGGGTCTAAACGAGTTCGAAAATTTGAGTCATAAAATTTGATCACTAATTTTTGCAACAAAAGTTGAACTTTCATGGTTCTTACGATGGAAACGAATTACGTTCACAGTTAGTTTTCAAAATAAGTTCAATCTGCAGTGATCATTAGAGAACTTTAGATTTCAAAGTATCTGTAGTTACCGCCAATATAAGAATACTTATTATAAAATTCCACAGGCTTATATGGCCTCAGAAAACTTCAATGTCGACTTTTTTGAACGCGAAATTTTGGAGAAGTGCCATTCTTCTTCAGTATTTTTCAGTTTCTCCGTAGCTTCAGTTTAAGGGTGGCAGTCAATAATTCTTTGAAAATGCAACAAAAACTGGAGGAGTTTTTTGATATTTATCCGTAGTACTTGATAATACTCCGTGATACGCTGACCGACATATTCTGCATAATCTACAATAAAAATATTCTACGGAGCAGTTTTGAGTATTTGGCAAATAAGTGTTCAGACATTTTCAGCCTGTGCTGAGCAAATCCTCCGAAAGTGAAAATCGGTTAGAATTTTCTTGGGGTACCACTTTCGGAGAAACCGGGGAAAGTTTGTCAGTCTGGAAAAGTCAGGGAATTGCTATAATTTTGATCAAAATCAGGGAACTTTTTGAGAATGTGAATTACCGAATGTACACTATTTTTCAAGAATAAATGTCAGCGTAAAGCGTAATGATTTTTTTCTTTTACAAAGTATTCTTAAAGCTATGTACAGTACCGGCTGGAAAAAATGCCAAGGAGAATTTCATTTGTGTGTGAGGTGGCGCTGTATGCGCCGAGTGCTCAGACTTTGCTGTCTATTAATTTGGAAAATTGGTCTAGAAAAGTGTGGGAAAACCATTTTTAAAAAAGTGGCTAACCTTGTTTCTCTAATTCGAACTTCGAATTCATAATGGGTCGTATGGTTATTTTGACTATAATCCGAGTTAGGGTGCGCAGGGGTTAGGGACGAGAATGCTTCAAAATTATTCAAAATGTTCCAAGTACACGTCGTTAATAAAGTAAGGGTTACAGTCAAAATAACCTCAAAAATTTAATTCAGTGACTCCAAAAACCCAATTTTCGATATACTTGACGGTATTCGTAAATTTTAGATTCTGTCTCCTCGGTGAAACCTTTGAAGGTTGAGACCAAAAGTTTTCAAAAATTGATTTAGTGTTTCTGAAATCCGAATAAACGGTTTTTTTTAATGCTTTTCCATCCGGTTTCTGTGGTCTGTAATGTTCGAAGCTCAAAAACTTGCACTCCTTACTCCCGATTGAAACTGAGGCCTTTGACTTTTGAATTAAATTTTTCTCAAAATTAACGGTAGGTGCTCATCCCTACGATTTTTATGGTCAAATCAGTTTTCCGTCCGAACTCGATGTCTTGGAAGCATTAAAGCAAGATTGCAGATTTCCTCATAGGGAATCCTATGTTAAACTTTACCTTCCCTCCTCCCCCTTACTTGGCAGGACCTCTCAAGATTGTTCGATCTCACAACAAAAAAAAGTTGACTGGTGGGTTTCAGATCGAAAAGAACAAGTTTAGCCACTGAGGGCAAAACACCTTAAAATTCGCCAAATTTTAGACCGCTCTAATCAACCAGTTTGTATTTTATGATAGGGTGTCTGCCAGTCATGAAAGTCGTGAAAATCAGGAAAAAGTCACGAATTCAATTGCATATTTAATTTGCTTTTTTCCAAGAATCATACTTCTCGCCAAATACTGGAAAAAAGAAAAAGTTTAAAAAAATGAGCGTGTGTACTTTTTTTCATATTATGTTGTATTTTATTTCTATTATTCCCTTGTAAGAAATTTTTGCAAACTTCAGTTGTTCCTATTTTCTCGATATTATCCTTTGTATGCGTTCATGAATTGAGATAAATGTGTGAGATTTTGTGCATTCCTAAGTATTACTATTATTATTATTATTATTAAGGTTTTTTTCTTTCTTTCATTTTTCAGCTGTCCAGAAATTATTTTCTAAAATATGTTTGTTTACCTTTCTGTGATTTCTTACACTCGATTCCTACAGTATTCTTATTATTACTATTTTATTTTCATTTTCTCATTGAAAAAAAGACGAATTTTTAATGTAAATTTTCTTAAATTTATTATCATTTTCCTTTTGAAATGTGAACTCCAAAATACTATTAACAGAGGAAGAAATTGAACGAATATCACTGACAATTTTAGAACCTCTAACTCGAGCATTGTGTGTCAGTGAAAAAAGCCATGGAATGGCCATGGAAACATCATGAAATTTACAAATTTGTGTTTGGTAGACACCCTGTGTAGGGTGGATTTTTTCCAATTCGAATGCTAAACCAAAGTCGGAAGATTGTGAGGCCTGTACATGTCATTATTAAATTTACTTCTGACACTCGAGCGTTTTGTAATGTTCGTCAACGAAAGCCACGATGGTCAATCATGTGTGCTATTGCCCAGTGTAATCTACTCGCTTACGATAACGGATACAAAAAAATAGCATGTCAATAATTTTCAATTTTTTACTATCCGCATTCGTTACATATGTATTTTGAGGGGACATGATGGCATATCTAACGTTGTTTTTTTCTGTAAACAGGTAAATCGATATGGCAATTGGTGCTGGAACAGTTCGATGACCTCTTAGTCAAAATTTTATTATTAGCTGCCATTATATCATTCGTAAGTACTCTGTACCATTTGAATTAAAATTATATTACGAGTACTGGTACGCGATCCCGTGTGTACGTATTTATTTAAGAACGGCTATTATTTATAATAGCTCGCGATCTGGGGTATTTTCGTTGATTCGACATTGCCCCAGGTTGGGCAGAGACGGCGAACAAGAGCGTACACATGCGACTTTGCCAGCAATTGATAGTCTGCTGTTGGCAGGCGGCGCGATATTTAAAAAAAAAAAGTAAACACGAGGCGAAGGTACTTTCGTATTCGAACAAATCGATTGTCTCCGATCGTGTCAGCAGCACTATCACCCATAAATCGCGAAAAACGCAGTTTCTGTATATTTTGCAACCCGCTGCACCAAATGACTCGGAAAATGTGCTCTATATGTCTCGCAGTGCGGGAAGATCATCTAACTGCTTGTCCCCTGTAACAGACAGCGGTTCTAATCGTTTTGGTTTTCAATTTTCCGAATTGAAAAACGGAAATATGTTGATTGTAAAGTTCGTTAAATTGCTTAGCGGTGTCCCCCCCTCTCATACTCGACGATATTGAAATTGAATGAATATGTGGTAGACCTCGAAATCAGAAAGGTACAATCTGTTCGAAATGCGCAGAACTAAGGTTCGGTTTTCCTCGTGGATTCGGAGCGCTACGGAAGACCTCGGAATTACCAAAAGCTTTGGTCGGTTCGAAATACCCTGAGCTAAGGTCCCGTTCTATACACGGGTGCACATTTACTTTGAAACGTTTTCCGAGCTCGTTTAGAGTACTTTCGAGTCGACGAGTGTTTACCTTGCAGAAAAATGCAGCGAAGCGAAATTGTACATTGAAAAAGAGGACAATTATTTTCGTCTAATTTTAACGAGTCTCATTTTACCCGAGGTTTTTTTTTTTTATTATTCCGTTATTCGAAGGTGTTGAGATAAAACGGCGGGGACGAGTAATGTAGAAAGTGTCACGGCAGATTTTCGAGAAAGACTGCCCTCGGTAAATGAAATGAGTTTCGTCGTTAGGAAATAAAAAAAGAAGGGAAAAAATTGGCATTTTAAAATGGGCGTCTGAAATTTTTTGGCAGTAAGTTGTGTTGGGAGAGAAGAAAAGGGAATGAGACTGCACAGAAAATTTAATTTCGGTTGCTAGCTCCGTCGCTCTTCCGTCCCGCTTCTCGTTCTTCGTAATTCACTTTTGGCCATGGACCGTTTACAGGATGAGGTCTATGTAAACAAGACAGACAATATTACAAGTAAATAGCAAAAAAATCATGCAAAGGATTCATGTTGTTGCAGTTACCCTCATATCGATTCATCGTACGCAGATGAAATTACTCAAATTAAGTGTACTCGATTTGGTGTTTTTGAAAAACTCCGATTAATACCTGTGTTTACGTATTTTACAGGTCCTAGCTTTATTCGAAGAACACGATGATCTAAACGAAACGTTAACAGCTTTTGTAGAACCTTTTGTAATTCTATTAATTCTTATCGCAAACGCCATCGTTGGAGTATGGCAAGTGAGTACATCCCTCATTAATTTGGTTAAGTTTATGTGTATTATGGATTGTAAATATTCTCGACCCTGGCCATCGATTTTATTTGACACTCGTGTCGAGTGAGCTCAGTACGAGCTATTCGTTTGGCGGATACACTATGCGAGCCAGAACTGATGTTTGCTCACTTGCTATTCACTTGAAAAGAAAACGCAAAACCGTATCGAAACCTCCGAGCATCGTATTTCTCCGTTCGTTTCCATGGTTCCTCCATTGTGTTGCAGAATTAGTTGATTACTGAATTAATTAGATTGAACTCGATCAGTGATCGTTCGTTAACAGATACAGAGTAAAAGAAATGAGAAGGCTCAGTCTATAGGATCTGTCGAAGTTTTTGGAGATTTTCATCCGGTCCTAATTTCACCCCTTCTGAAATAGCGAGCAAATCCTATAAACATTTTTAATATTTAGTAGAAATTGCTGGAATTGAAGATTCAAAGTTTCCTCCCCTTTAACCAGAAACGTCATTCTACAAGTAATCGGTCAAATCCTTGGTCTGCCTGCTTTGAAAACCACACTGGGGTGAAACTCGGTTATCCCGTATTCTTTAATTGTATGACAATTAGGAAGGCCGGTGTGTCTGACTCTTGAACTTGATGCTAACATCGAGATTCGTAATATCAAGCCCCAAAGGATAGCAGAAGGTTCTACTATCCTAGATCAGACTCCACACCCCTGCGCTATGCCTGAAAAATTATCAACCCCTCAGCAGATGGAGAATCGCCACCGATTAGTTAACTTGTCCGGGCAGTTTGATATGAACTTCACGTATGAGACCTGTTCTTTTTTTGTAAGAACAGCGGAGATCCGGAATTACCTATTCATCTTTCAGCAATTGTGCACAAACATTTTCTCACGTTAAGCAATACCAGCAGTGTTACTCAATGGGAAGAGTTCATTATACCATTTGCCACCGTTGTGCTTGGTTTGTACCAAACATGATATGGAAACAATAACGTGTTTCATTAATTTCGTATTCTCTGGCTGTCTACGAAAAATACATCTCCAGTCCCATGGCGGAAGTTCCGGGCGAGTTGTTTACTTGGAAAGTACGAAAAACTGCAAGAGCAAATGTTTTACCCCAAGATCCAACCTACTCCGAGATAGAAAACCAGGAAAATAGACCATCAGTGACCTATTTTGCCAAATAGCCGAGCAAAAAGACAAGTAGTACCCCTCCCACTGAAAACAGAAAAATGGAGCCGAGAGATTCGGAAGAATCTGGCCTTGGCCGCCCTCACCTTAGTAGAAAAATAAGTAAGGTGCCGAGATTCAGGCTTCAATACCTAAGATCTCTGTAGTTCTTTTGCATATATAGGTGGTATGAATATTTGGAGAAAGCTTCTCGGTACCCTAGTCTGTGGTAGAGACTGCCCTTATCCACGCTCCCTCTGGAGAAACTAGTCAAAAGCCGATACTGAAATCCTAACAAGGTCTAAATTGGTCTTGGTAAAGTGTTGACTAAGTCCTATGACAATGAATACTGCTGATTCAAGTCAGGATTAGTCTGAACATGTCTTTCAATATGAACGTAAATAGAGAGGGGGCTTACGGGCTCAGCCCTACTGTACTGAATGCCCTCCTCCACCAAAAAATTCGAAAGTAATATATGAATGGCGTAGAGGTCGGATTTATACTCTCAGGGTGTCTACCGGTCTTCTAGTTCATCTTTTTTCGCTGTAGGTCATCTGAAAAATGTTCATTCTATTAAATAGTTGAAGAAAACTACCGAAATAAAAATTTATTGTTCAGACGTCAGCTCATGAGTAAATAGTCAGCGAGTATAAATGAAATAAAAAGAAAAAAAATAGAAGTGAAATTTTAGGTGCAACGTAGAGTAAAGAAGTTACAGAAAAGTAAGCGATCGAAGCGAGCGAAAATGTTTTGAGGTTACTAAGGAATTGAGTAAGGGCCATCTAAAGTCATATTTTTTTACTCATCAATTCCGGTAAACATCAGCGACGCGAACCAGATAATTTTTATCCCATGTCCAGTCCCATCTCTTCCTTTTGAGAAGTTATTTGCGCTCATGCTTTAACTGAGCTGGATAAGTCTTGGACTTCGAATGGGTCATATCAAAGTTGGAATGAGTTTTAAGAGTCGGATAGGTTTTTTAATGAAATCTAAGCCAACTGGAGACGAAATGAGTTGTAAAATCACGTGAGAAATGAAATGTCGGAATTTCGAAAGCATCTGAGCGAATTTGAAGAAAATATGAGTTAATCTTGAAAGATTTGAAATGGGCTTTAATCGAATACCAGTATCATCTCGATATCGGAATGAGTGTCAACTTCAATCCACTCATCTCATTAACAGTGAAAATGCGTTCAAAGAGGGTCTGAATGAAACTTGAGAGAGTCTGGCTGTTTGAATGAGTCTTGACAGAAATTAGAGCTTATTTCCTTTGTAAGTTACAAAATTTGTCTGCTCATACCGCTCATCTCTTTGTATACTGAAAATCGGCCCCCTTGGCAGTATTGATGGTGTGGAAAATGCTCTAGGCAGTAAGTCGGCAAACCAGACGAACAGACAGTCAACAGCAACGGCGTCGAAAGTTTTTTAAAGGGAGGTACAGAAATTGAAAAGTTGGACCCACCAGCAAAAAGTTCTCTTGTTTCTCGAAAGTGGAGGCAACAAGCATTTTCCTACATTTCCAAAAATCTTGTGAATCCTGTTCCTGAGATCCCTTAAGTCGCTTTTTTTTTGACTTTCTGAATCATAGAACCCCCTCTCCCTTCCGACAGCACTAGTTAACAAACGGATGAAACGTGAAACGCACATTTTCGAGCTAGTACGACACTAGCGAAGCGAGTGTAGAAAACTAAGTTTCCAGTTTGTATTTTTTTATTTAGCGCTGTTCGGGAAATTGATCAGTACACATAAACATAGAAGGGGGAAGAACCGTCCCCCACAATAGCGTTCGCGTTCATATCGTGTTATGCTTTTTAAATATGGTCTGTTTTGTGTGGCTATGATTCTTGTCATTAGATTTCGATACGTCCAATTTTCCAGGACGATTAACTTTTATAACATTCAACTCAGCAACGGCGAACAGTACCTCTGCCTTTCATTTTATTTTCTCCGTCAACTCGATGCTCGAACAACGTCATGAAAATTAACGAATCATTTATGAAGGAGAATCGAAATCGAAGAAAAAGGCACCCTTACCGGTGGTACAACCTAGCAACCCGATACCCGATATATATGCTCACTGTACACGTGATTCCACCTCGACGAGTAGGTACTTGGAATTAATAAAACAAAAAGGGGAAAAATGAGAAGGTACTTGGAATTAATAAAACAAAAAGGGGAAAAATGAGAGAAGACTCCGACCTCGTATTTTTTTATGCTAAAAAATAATCCTGGCTTTTTCACTTTTTAAACGTGTGGTAAACTCTAGTTCACGTAGAAGCTTTGCAGCCTTTAAAGTTCGAGCGTTTATAAAATCAAACGAAGAATCACGTTTTAATTGATTTTTGTAATTGTGGAACAGCAGAAGAGGATGGTCCAAATTTTGAAGACGTTTCAGTCTTTGTGCTAGTTGGCCACGGATTTTCCTCTGCACCGAAAATGACGGGGACATTTTTACCCATTTAGGACTCAGAATAGGCCACAGCCTTGAAAGCTTTTGAGGTTTTTACTCAAGTATGTGGTGTAAATTCGAACATGGAAGGATAACTCGTGCCCTTGTACTTCCCTGATTGACCATTGATTGCACCAGTACACTTTTCATGGTTTTAAACGGCAGTTACATGGTTAATACAATTCCACTCTTCTTTCGGTTGACCAGTCAAAATGAAATTTAAATGAAAATGTTTTTGAAAATTTAATAATTCGACATTCGCTGCACTCGCGACGAGATGTTTCCAGTTTTTCAAAAGTCGAAATTCATTCATGTGAAAGAAACTTGACCTTGTAGATTAAGTGGTTTCCAGAATTAAAATTAATTTTTTCAGCTTATTTATATTTATTTATTTTGCCTTTATACAATGAAATGGCGAACTTTCACTGCTAATCACACTTGATTCAGGACTTGGTTCAAAAATAAATTGTGGTACATTGTGGAGGTAACAGAAATTGATCAAACTGAGCTGCCTACCCAGGCCCATATTTGGGGGGGGGGGGTCCCAGGGATCCATCCCTCCACATCGAAGGGGCCTCCACATTTTTTTCTACTGTGTTCCACAAAGACGTACATGGGCTGTGTGGGACAATTGTAAATAATTGTAGTGCGCAGTACCTGCGGGTTCAGTACTTTATTCTTCTCATTTGTTGAATTTATGAATCAGTATGTGCAAGGCGAAAAAATGTACGTACAACTTGAATCTTTGGGTTCCGGCAGGACCCCTGGAGTAGATATGACTGCGCAAAAAAAAAAAATTAGAATTCAGGCCTTCATCCAGGCTATTGACCATTTCAATACGTCTTTGAGTCAGAAAATCGAGGCCTATATCACACCATTTACTAGAAATTTGTTTTTTTATCCGAACTGAGTTCTTACCAGCCAGACACTTGGTGTGAAAAAGGAAGAAAGTTGGTGAATTCTTATCCAGAAGATATGGATGAAGGCTTGCTGAATGAGTTGCTTCAATTTGATGAGTTTATCAAGAATTATGAAAAAGAAATTTGAAGAGTCTATAGAAATGTTCCAATATAGAATAATTCCACAAATTAATTTGAAAAACGTGTTCTCGAATGTGAAAATTATTGTAACGTAATTCGCACCGAAAACGCACAAAAACACGTATTAAAAACTTTTAATGTCACACTAATACAAACGCACGAAAACAGTAGCTAGATCGCTTCGAGAACGCACAGTTTATCGCATACAGAAACTAGACTATACGGCGACGATCAGCGGCCTTTATATATATCCCGGCGTTATCGGCAAAACTCCTTATTGCTTTCATTATCGAACTTCTATTCTGCTGCTCGAAACGTGTCAATCTTTCTTAGCTTATCTCGAACGTTTGGGATTATTCGCCACATTATGCTTAGAATTTTTTAATCATTCATGGTCTCTAATGTCAATGGCGAACGTTCCTTTTCAAAGTTAAAACTGATTAAAACGGACTGCGTACAAGCATGTCTGAAGGACTGCTAGTAAATTTTTCTCGACTAAGTGTAGAGAATGAGATATCTGTTGCCAGTTGAATTTTGAAGATGTGGTTGGTGACTTTGCTCTTCACAAATCAAGGAAAAAAGTTTTCATACATATTGCATCACTGCTTACCTGTATCTTTTGCTGTTTGTTGTACTTCGACTTGAAAATGAAAAATGACAATGGAAAATGAAGTAACATTGAATTCTTTTGATAATTTATAAAAGAATAGTTACTCAAAGACATTTTTAAATGGAAGCAATCAAAAAACAATTTGTATGGGCTGCCCCCCTCCACCCCGAAGCGTTCAGAAATCTTGAGGGCCTCCAAAAGACTGGGACCCCTATATTACAACTCTTGAATCCGGGCCTGTGCCTACCTATGATATTGAAGGGGCTTTACTAGTCTTGAAATTTTAATCGTACAATTTATTTAGCAAGTCATAAGAAATACGCATTGAGAAATTTCAGTGACAAGATTTAAGAGATTTTTGGAGACCATTTTTTAATTCAATTTTTCGGCCTAAACTGTTATAATTTTTGTATCCCTTGAAAAAAATAAACACCTTCATTGTTGGCAGTGCGTAGTTTCCTTACACTCAACTTCCAATTTTTGCAGCTCTTTCAGTTTTAGAAGGTAGGAAATAGGCGGAAATTATAATTTTCGTTTCCCTTGTAAAGTAAGTAGGTAGCATTTATTGCGCGAAAAATTGTATGGATATACAGAATCTATTTCTTGCGTAGAGAGAGGTACGCAAACCCCTACCGCGCCGTACCCTGCCTGTGGGCAAAGGCTTCCCTCGGTCTTTATCAGCAATTTATTACCATCTTTGATAAAGTATGACATTTTCCGTTCAAAATTGTATGAAATCTTACAAATGTTGGGTTAATACACTGAATATGAAACAAAAATATACTAACACCGAATGTCATTCTTCACATTGATGGGATTGCGAAAATTGAAAGTTGTGCGCTTCAAAAATTATACTAAATTTTATGCTTAACCGGTGTAACCCCTTCAGTATCGAAGGTAGGCAATTCAGTTGATGTTACACTTTCGATATTCTGATCTTTGGGGGAAAATTCTGAATTAAAATTAGATTTGGACTTGCAATGAATGTTTGCTATTTTTCAAACTTCGAAGACTCGCTGCCGTTTCAGTCTTATATATAGGCCATACATGTAAATAACGTTTTTTGTTCCTCTTGCTAATACCATCACCTTTTGCCGGTTTGGCTTGCTCGGTTGGCTCAGTGCAAGAAGTAGTCGAGTCACATTTCGGTTAGCATAATGTGTCGCACAATTTTATATGAAACCTCAATGTAATGCAAGGTAGTGACATGGCCGGCAACTTACATTTTAACCGTGTGTAGCAAAAACATTTTCTCAAAATCCAAAATAGTAACCTTTTACTCAATTTCATAAATTTTTCTTTTTTCTCGGTTCGGTACACTAAACTTTTATCTATACAATAATAGGTAATTAATTAAATGATAATATTTATTAATTCGCGATACCGAACACCCCTTTACGCTGCTTACACTTATTTATAAAATCATTCATTAATGACTCAAGGTCATTCGCGTCGATATCAATAGATTGATGGACATGCAGAATAGAAATATTATTTAGTCGCTGAGCGATTAACCCTAGAATACCATATATAAAAAAAAGTCCGTCGCCACCACACATGGGTACAATTGTACCCATAGCAATTTTTTTGACTTGTATAAATACTACGGCTTTTGTAAGTGAGTTATATAAGTATTTTTCGACGCTGAATTTGAATTCGATATTTATTTTCAGATTAGACTAAGCAATAATGAAGGAAAATGCAGTTTTCAGTAGGAAAAGATAGTTGATTGTAGAAAAAATTTGCAATTTTCAATTATTTTATAAATGATATACATAGTCATAAACATTACACCAATTCTTAAGGAATTTTTAAAATTATCTAAAATTTGACCCACGTTGTTTGCTTTAGTGGATGAGTTACAAAAATTTGGACCAAAAATTTGAAACCAGCAACCAAAAAAACCTATTGCTAAACTTAGACAACATATCACGTTTTGGGCAAAAAATTTCACCAAAAAAATGGGAACAAAAATTAATTCGCCTTACAACAAAAGGGTAAACAACACATTCGACATACGATTTTGAGGGTCCAGTATAGCCGAACAGATTCAGTAAGTAACAGGATCGCACTGCTGATATGCGTGGGATTACACCCATGCGTATTTTAGTGTGGGTACATTTGTACCCATGTGTGGTGTTCTAGGGTTAAAGAGGAACGTAAATAAGATTTTAACCTACGCATCGCGGAAAAACAACGCTCGCAAGTACAATTCGACGCGGCATCGTTAATATAATTTTTATGAGCTGAAAAATTTGGGGAATAATTTTTATTACATCGAGATTGTGACGCGCAAAATCAACGACTTCGGAAATACGTTTCGGTTTAATTCCATTACGGTCGATCATAATGTCTAATAACGAATCACGGTGCAATATTAACCGATCTTTAGCAAAGTTATCATTGTTATAAAAAGAAATTATTTCGTCAGCATACGTATTATGATCGCCTTCTTTAATAAAAAATTTTTCAACTTTACTCAAAAAATCCATCGTGTCGGATTTAAACCTACTATCCAACGACGAAATTACTGTGTCTAATATTTCGAAATATCGTTTACGATAAAATTCAGCAGCATTTTGAAAAACATGTGGTGACGTTTGATTTTCGTAGCGTTTCGGAACTTTCCTCAATTTTGGTACGCTAGGTGACTCAATTCCTAAACATTCAACTTCTGAATTGACATTCTCCCATAAATTATCGAAACCTTCTTCTCGCAGTTTTTGGAGACCTTTTTTCGTAACGTCGACACTTGTATGAGCCTCATTAAAATTTAAGTCTATTTTCTGTAACGCACGGTTTAGATTTTCCACTCTCTCGAAAATATAAATTAACGATACTAAATTGAAGTAAAACGAAAATGATTCTAATTTATCGGCATATCCGAACGCTGTACTTGTAATCGACTTATCGAATGAAGAATCATGTCCAATATCATTAAAAAAATCTATAAGCGCAGTGTAATTACTTTTTATACTTTTTAAGGATTTTACGCGCATGCACCAACGAGTTGGGCAGTATTTCGACAGAGTTGGAGCGTTATCGTCTTGAAATTCAGTGAAAATGGCTAACCTCCGCGGTGAACTTTTTACAAAATTTATTAATTGCTGTATAGTGCCGATAAAATTACGAATATCCGTGATGCCGGTTAAGGCATCCTGAACGACAAGGTTCAGACGATGGGCTACGCAATGAACGAACAACGCTATTGGACATACTTTCAAAATTTTAGTTTGCAATCCTGAAATGTGGCCGCTAACGTTGGAAGCTCCATCGTAACATTGCCCGCGAATATTGTTCATATTCAATTGAAATCGTATCATGGCATCTTTCACGATATCGAATAAGGTATTAGCCTTTGTATTGCCGGTTTCGTAAAATCCAACAAATTGTTCCTTCACAATTAATTCATCATTTACGTAACGTAATGAAATGCATACTTGTTCTAGTCTCGAAATATCCGATGTTTCATCGATCATGATCGAAAAATATTTGGCATTTCTTACTTCGTTCAAAATTTTATTCAAAACGTGATCCGCCAACAATTTCAAAATCTCTTCTATCGATTGGTGGTGAAGCCACTTGAATCCCGACCGCTGTAACCATGACTTCAATTCCGGAATGTCTTCTGCTCTCAATTTTAAAATTCTCATAAATTTCGAATTTTCACCTTGCTCATCTGCGTAATATGTGCCACGAAAAGGTAATCCTTCTTGCCCAACAAAAAGAACAGTCTGAAATATTTTTCTGAGGGCAAGTCGAGCTTCATTCATAGCGCGCATTTTCTCTTTTGATAAGTGTTGAACCACTGAAATTTTTTTTCTATTGCTTATAGAAACTGAATTTGATTGGTGAAAATCGGATTTTTCATGTGCTTTAAAGGCTGTAATAGCTCTACTCCATGCAGAAAAACCATTTGTTACAAATGCATTCATCGCATGTTTATTATTCGCATTCATCGGAGGCAACGGTAGCTTACTAGTCACAGCTTCTGTGCATACGGTACATATTGCATTTCCATTCTTCTCGGAGTCAGAACACAAAAGCCACGGGAATGAATCAATCCACACAGGTCGAAATTTTCGAGATTTACTAACATTAGGTCGAACTAAATCTGCTGAAATGAATGAATAATACAACACGAAATGTTACTATCTAACCTAACGATTTTCGTCACAAAACTCAAAATTCATTCAACTTACCCTCATTTTCACTCGCATTCGTAGCAGTAGCATTAGCATCATGTGTACCATTGCCATTGCTACTAGTACTACTACTGGTACTAGGCACAGGACTCGTACTACTAGTTCTACAAGTTTCTATATCCTTCTTTTTCTTACTTATTGTAATAAACCGGTCCATGGTAATAAACAACAGGTGTTAGACACGTGAATAAGATAGAATTTAAAAGGTACGATACACAGCAAAGGATATTCAGACACACGCAGATAGCTCTAGTCAGTGAATAGAGACGTGAATTGTACATACGCTGGGCGGAATGCGGGACGCGGAGAGCTCATGCTCATACTGCATCGCTCTACCGAGTAACCCCACCAATCACCAAACGGCAAACGCAGTCTCACTCGCAAACGTGCATACATAGTACATAGCCCATATATATCATACACTTACACTAGACTAGACGTTTGTCCTCGTCCTACAGTAGAAACAAAAATACAAACAAAATCTGGGAAAATTTTTCTCGGATTTTGTTCGTACTTCATGATTTAATCATGAATATTTTAGAGGAAAATTTCAGATGAATTCCCGTGTGTAGCAACGCTACACACGGAAATGCTCATGTGTAGCGAGTGAAATCGAGATACATAGACTGCGCCGGCCATGGGTAGTGACATACTATGCTTACTAAAATACGACTCCACTAGCTCACTGCCCTGTTAGTTGACACCTGGACTTTCGCTCTTGGTTACGTTTATCCCACAGCGGGGGGGGGGGTACCTACTGGCTTGTCTGTTTGCCCTTTTGTTCATATCTGTGTACCTTGATATTTGAAATTCGAAAATAGACCAAACTGATACTGACCGCGTAGCTTTGAAAAAGTTCGTTTCCACTTTGTCGCCAACATTCGAATTATTTTGTTTGTTATTTCGGCTTTCTAAATTCAAATCAGAACGCGTCGGATGACAACCCGGAAGACCCATGAAAAGGTAAATTTTCTCGTCGGTGTGTAGTCGGCTGAATTTGTTGTAATGTCCGTCGGTCTTGCGAGGAGGACCTCGACGGCGGCGCTCGAGGAGGACGAAAAAAGCGATGTTCAATTATTCCAAAATACGCTCAATTTATTGGCGGCGACTCCGCTATTTTCGGACGAATTTCTCAAGCTAGAAAAACGTACGCCCGGCAACGCGGAAGAATGTTATTTTCGTATATAATATAATTTTCCGCTCTCGTGACAGCCGCACGAGCTACAAAAAATTTGGCTGCGCTACGTCGCGTCGTCCCGCGTCATTCCTCGTGCTCAGGAGACATTATGAAGCGACCAGCGAATAAACAAACAAACCGAACGAACATCCTGCCGCGTTATTTATTAGTTTATTTAATTAATATTCGCCTTTTTTTTTTTTTTTTTTTTTTGATGTTCGAATGCGAGTCCAACTCGATGCAGTAATTAGAAAATCGACATTCGTCTAAATGCACGTGCGTAGCAAATCAGGGACAGGTTGGACGGCAGCTTCCCAGAGATTGGAAATTCAGCCTGCCCTCGTGTAGTTTCGAGTTTTCCTGAGGGTTGAAGAGTAAATCGAGTTCCCTCGCCCTTCAAAAAATTGTTAAAATAGTCTTGTAATGGTTGTACATTTGAAAGGGACGAAAGATTCCAGTTCAGTTTCTGGCTGAATGGTCTCGTGATACGAGTCTGTTCAATGAACTTGAGGTCGTAATTTGAGATGGTCTTGATTCACGTGTTCTAGCCACGGGTAAATGACCCCGAGTAGGGAGACTTGGTGAAGCAGTTTTAACTAACGAAGGGTCTGCCTGTTCGTGTGATCGACGACTTGCTTACTTGTGCATATGACTGCCTGCCTTCTTGTTGGTCTGTCTGGTTGGTGGGGTTGGTGGGATAGCTGGCTGACTGTCTAATCAGGGGTGGATAGGTAGATTATTTAAACTTGGAGGATATTTTCAACTGGCTTCGCTTTTCAGCTTAAATTATAGGTCTGATGAGCCGGTTCGTTGTTCGTTTTTTCGGTTTCGTAGTGAGATTTCTCCACCTTCATACTGTTGGTCACTTGTGGTTTGTTTTTTAATTTCGAGTTTCTTGTTAATCTGGACTGTTCATTAGCTTTTGTCATTCTGGTCGTTTTTTGTTGAATTTGGTCGTGAACGTGGTCCAGAGACATACTTTCGTTTTGAGAAATGATACGAAACATGAGAATCAGCCCTATAGAATAGAGGTCCCTAAATTCTCTCAAATTTCCACGTAGTTCTAGTTGCACCACATAGATGTAGATGAGTATGCCATTGGATGTGTTCGGTCATATTTTACGTACATTGTTTTTGGTCCTTATGGGTTAATTTTAATCAGATTTTCAGTCATGTTGCATATACCTTACGTTGGCTGTTTTCAGTTATTTTTGTTTTTAATCTGCTTTACCAGTTTGGACTGTTCGTCAGGTTTGGCTGTGAATCACTTCTAAACTGTTTTTCAGTTTGTTATTCATCAGCTTTAGGCTGTTCGCCAGTTATAGTGATCGCATTCCTGATTGTTTTTGGTCTTCTCAAGTAATTTTTGGTTTAACTGGACTAATTATGATCAAATTTGGTCGTTTTGGTAGCACCCGGTCACTTCTGGTCGTTTCTCATCTAGTTAATTTAGATTTGTGGTGGTTTTTGGTTGAATTTACTCGTGTTTGTCGTGATTTTTACAGATTTTCTTGATCCATCTTGGTTAGCTATTGCTATCTTGACTACATTTGGTTAGATTTGATCACTTCTGGGTACTGTTCACGACCGAGAATAAACTCCTAAGATCCTATAACACCGCTTGACCAGTGTTTACGAACTCGAAGTTAAATCACCATAATATCACAAAAAGTGGTATATTTCACAGATGAAATCTCAACGTGATAAAAGGGGGTAAGGGTTAAAACCACTTCAGACTGTTTATCTCCTGCTCGCCAGGAGGAGTTAACATCACTTATCACGGTGTTAGCCGCCATCTTGTAGCCATAACACCGTATAACACCCTTTAACTCTCGGTCGTGAACAGCACCCGGGTAGTCCTCGGTTGTTTCTCGGAGCTAGAATCGAAACTGGAACCGTTCAAAGCTGATTTGAACGAAGCACCGGCTCTATTACATGATTTTTTTCGAGCTCCAGTGAATAACTTTTATTGGATTCCCGTCCCGGCAAATAATTTTTATCGGGTTCCGGCTCTTATCTTCGGCAAAAAATTCCTGATGGCTTAGAATTCACCAGAAATATGTTTTTCTCTCCGACTCCGGTTACTTTCGTGCGAGGGAGATACGGAGGGGAAGGTTCAAGGGCGAAGGCCTGAGTCGAAACTGGATCCAGAAATGGACTTCGACTCCGGCTCCAGTGAAATTCTGAAATTGGTTCCGTCTCTGGCTCCAGCAAATACTTTTTTTTTCGGGCTCCGATCTCCTTGGAAAAAAATTGGTTCCAAGCACCAACTCTTAAGTCCCTGGTTCTTGATGTTCGTCATGTTTTTGATTTTGCTTCTTTTTTTTTGTAATTTTCGGCCTGATTTTACTTATTTTCAGTTGTGAGCTATAGGTTCAAAGGCCAAGGCCTAAATCAAAGCTGAATCCCGAAATGGGCTACAGCTCCAGCTCCAGTAAAATTCTAAAATTGGCTGCGGCTCTAACAAATACTTTTTTGCCGCCTCCTCCTCTGGAAAATAGCGGGCTCCGAACGCCAACTCCGAGTCCCTGGTTCTTAGTGTTAGTTTTGTTTTTGGTTTAGCATGTTGTTGTTGTTGTTATTTATTTATTTTTTGCAATTTTTGGCCTGATTTTGCTGTTTTTTAGTTGTGGACTGTTAGTCAGTTTTGTGATGGTGCTCTGTTTTGGGAAATGCACCAAGATTAGGCCGTTTATTCAGTTTCGTTATTCTTCCGGAATCGGTCGATGTAAACCAAAATGGAGAATCTTTTTGCCCAGCCTCGATATTTAGCTCCATTTATAGGTACCTGGCGATCAAATAGAATTTTCTTGAGCCAACCCTTGTCAACCTAATTTTAGATCGGTTCTTTTGACTTTTCCCTCTGTCTAGTGTCTATCCAGAAGCGTATGTTTCTGCATTAAGAGTAGAGTACTGAGAATGTTACATACTTTTGGCCAATTTTGTGAGGGCATTTCTCCTCTTATGGGATTTTACATGTGCGACTAAATATTCCTACGCGAGTCCAGGGCCGGCGTTTTGTGGGATGGGGTACTACCGCAATCATTTTGCAAGTCGGCATTTGCGGCGTGAAGACCTATTTCTAATCACTTTGGCTTGTCAGTAAAATTTCTAGAAATTTTAGAGTGGATTCGTGCTTTTCATAACCCCTTCCCCCACATTTTTGTTCGCACCAGCCCTGTCTGAATCCCTTTTTGGTATCTTAATGAGAATTAACCGTACGTTGTATACCAAGCAATTAAGTTTTTTCCCCTTCATCTCGAACGAAGTTTTCACGGATATCAGCAAAATTAATTTCGTTTCTAGGTTATCGTGATAAGATAGACCGATCGTCAATAAATCTTACTCTCGCGCTAACGTATAAATCTGCCACTTGAAATGGCAAATTGTGAAACTTCTGGTTGTCTTCTTAACTTCGCACATTCGTCCCAATTATCACCTTGCACGTTCATGTACTGGCAAGCGGAAAATCGAAGTACAATACGACGATCATTACCACGTTTCGTGAACACGTGTAACTCTTGAAGCCGCGAACTTTGACTGTACAAAATCGTTCGAAAATTAATGTAAAAACGTGAACATGGTTTCGACGCAGGGATCCCAAATTTTGGCACTCTCCTGCGCTCTTCAATGTGGACGAGTTTTGTATATATCCTGGATTTCCTCTCCTCAGCCAATTGAAACTCGTGGTGTTGGCAACACACGCTAAGTCCATGTCCAGAGGTCGTACATTTTGGGACTTCCCTGCCCTCTTCGATATTCCTTTTGCAGGGTGTGCCAATTCACTTTTCCTTCTTCTGTATTCCAGAGCGCTTTTGGGTACTCCACTGATGAGGGCATAACAGCCGAAAGCGTTCTGGAATACAGAAGAAGGAAAAGTGAATTGGCACACCCTACAAAAGGAATATTACCAAGTTCACTCACACTCCAAAATGGACACTAAGCTCTTCGATATGGACGAATTCTGTATGTATCTGGGAATTCTTCTCGTTAGCCAGTCGAAATTCGTAGCAATGGCAACACGCACTAAGTCCAAGGATCCCAATTTTGAGACTTTCCTGCACCCTTTGATGTGGACGAGTTTTGTGTGTATCCTGGAATTCTTCTCCCCAGTCAATCGAGACTTGTGGCGTTGGCAAGACGCACTGGGTCCAAGTCCAACAGTATTTCGTTATTGTGCCTGGTAAAACGGTCTGTAATTTGCCACTAGTTGTTCTAGTCTTTGTCGTCGTCTATGTCCGCGACTCGTCAAACGGCTGATAATGCCGTCGTCGTTATCTTCTGTGATCTAACGGTACATCGTTACAAAATTATAACGATCGTTACAAACTTAATGTCGCGGATGTACGAAATCGTATTCCCGAAAGTGTCAAATGTCGTTTCTATTATTATTTACCAATAGGTCATTAGTGACCGTCGGCGTTCGACATGCAAAGTGGAAGCGCAATGAAACGAAACGAATTACCTTCCAATTTTGTATAAAAGTCGTGAGGACCTTCGAAATTGGGTTAAAAGGCGCGAGAATATATAACGCCGCGCAAAGTTGGCGTGAAACACGACAATCGTAACTATGTGTGTCACAGTTGTAAGTTTTACTGTACCGACTACGGAGCTGCTTATGAATTCATCAGAAACGGGGGGTAGTAAACGCATTTTAACGATCGTCAGTCAAGACAGAATGGTTCGTCTTAGTTTTACGGGCTTGAGACGTTGTCGGATGCTGTCGGTATGAAATAAAATTGGAGACGAATACCACTCATATGTGCTTGTTGGTAAAGTCTTGGGGGATGGTGGAACAGTTATCTTTGAATCTTGTAGAATATACATTATTAGAGAGCTTCTCCCCCCGTCTCCGAGACGATTCACTCTATACTCTTGTATCTCTCTATCTTCCTTATCGCTCTTTAGATCTCGAGGTTACAGACCTACCTCTGCGATTTTTTATATTTCGATTTAGCAAACCCTTGAATCCAGCCGCGCCCATGGATAGCGAATTGACTAGCCTCGGATTCGGTATCCACGGGCTTACCCGATGCCCAATCAGTTACCCGGTTACCCGAGGAAAAGTTACCCATTTGGTACCCTCGAATTACTCTTAGATTACCCTTGTTCCCCTTTAGTTACCCGGGTAACTACGCAATTAGTTACCCGCGGCGGAAAAGCTACCGACTTGTTACCCTCGGTTACCCGCAAATTACCCTTGTTCCCTTTTAGTTACCCGGTAACTTGTGGGATTTTGCGCATCGGGTACTAGGATTCAGAATGGCGTACGGCTACACTTAGGTTAAAGCGCCCTAGTTCTGTGAGACAAACAGATGACCCAAAATTTGAGGGAGATATCGAATCCGTTCAGTTCCAGATGCGCCGGTTTGTGTGAGAATCGAAAGTGGAATGAAGTACACGATCGCTGCCTAATTCTTCCAGCACCATCAGCCATCTGAAATACTTAGTTCAATCACTCATTTGGAATATAAATTGGTTTTACGATCCACTCGTGCAGTAAAACCTGAGACTCGTTGTACGTAAAGCTCACGTCTGTGGCGAATTAGTGGCAGTCGAGATGATCGCCTTCTCCAGTGTTTTAAATGTCATGTCCGAATATTAAAGCGTCCCAATGTAAAGTGTATGAATAAACTCTACTAGAATGATGTTATAAACCTTTTTAAGCCCTCTGAATGTAGACAATCGCTGTACGCTGCGATCATGTCAAATGACTTAGATAGGTTATTGGAGGTGGTTTCTAGTCCACTGTTGGTGGTATGTTGAGTTTTCCGATGGGCAGAAATAGAGGGAAAACTTTGGGGGCTGAAGCCCCAGCGCCTAAAATAACTTCATAAAAATCCAACAATCATAGCCCCTCCCCCAAAAAATTATAAAAATAAATTTTTGTTTCTGTAATACTTCCTTTGTAAGAAAAAAAAAAAAAAAGTCTTACTGTATTAAGATAAATAATTTAAAAAATAAAACTCGGGGGGGGGGAGAATTTTGAAACCAAGGGGGCTTAGCTCCTAGCCCTCTCACATTTACGCCCCTGAGTTTTACCTCGTTGAACTAGTCCCAATGAAGTATGAATAAGTTTTGACGGGATTCGAATGTTTTTACAGGCCCGTAGCATGACTATACTTTTCCAAAAGAATTGTGACTATGTCTCCAGAGGAACCTTGAATCAAAATTACGAGATTCACGCTCAAAAAGCAAAAACAGATGAGATAGAAGCAAAAAAAAGGTTATAGCTTTTCCACTGAGTCAGGTGAGGGTACTGTCCTCATTTGCCTGATTCCTCGACGCAAATCCAGATTTTTATGAGAAACTGAATGAGTTTCCTGCCTGCGACCGTAACTAGAGATCAAAGGTTGAAGTTCAAATTCCTCTTGTAGCCTCAGAAATGACACGTTTTGTTGTTTAAATTTGTTGAAAAATCAAATCTTTAAGATTGATTTGAGACTCGTTGAGACTTTTCAAGACTCATTAAGATTTGTTACAACTTCTTAAGACGTGTTGAGCCTCGCTGAGACTCGTATGACTGTGTCACCATCTTCTAAGACTATAAAATCGCTTAAAAATGTATTAAAGCTTACAAAGACTCATTAAGATTGTTTTCAGATAGTTAGAACTCTTAAAATCTGTCTTGAAACTTACGAAAACTATGTTGCCTTAAGACTACTATTGAGCTCCTTGAGATGCATTTGACTCCGTCAGATTATTTTAAAACAACAAAATTCGTTAAGATTCCTTGTAATTGTATGAATCCTTGTTAATACTCTTCGTGACTGTGAGACTTGTTCTATTCTCGTGTCACTCTTCACCCCTCTTTTTTCAGCTTTTATTCTCCTGCTGAGTTGAATTAGGTCCATACATAGCCTGAGGGAATCTTCCCGGAGTTTTAGCAAATCTTTATGCAGTTATGTTGTGTTCATTAAAAAATTTTGTAATTGAGAATAAGGATGAGTAAGATCATGAATACATCTGAGATTATAATCTGCAGATCATTTAAACCATTGAAAAATATGATGGATTCAGATCAGATCATTTTGAAAAAGGAATTAGATCATAAAAATAGTACGATCTTTTTAATTCGTAAATGACAATTTGGCCCGATTTTTGCGATCGTTCTAATCTTGGATTATGATTTTAGATCGTTGTAGAAATCAAAGAATGATCACGATCATTCAGATCATGAATCTGATGATCTGTTGGTGATCTTAGTATATGATCTTTCTGGGAAGTATTAAATAGCACGAAATAAAAAGTATGATTGAACGAAATGTAAAGCCACGAAAAAAAAGTTTAGATGACGAGTTTTAAAATCGATATCACGAAATGACTTGCATACGGTGTATTATGTTGTTTGAACACAAAAATGATACGTCATCACGGATAACGTACATACTCGTGGAGATAGGGAACTTAAGAGGATAGAGGAATCCACTTTTCTATAAAAACGGTCATTAAGAATCTTTTCTAAGTACTTTAGAAACACCATAGAGGGGAGCTCTGAGGTAATGCTCGAAAGGGCGGATTTCAGGGCTCGGGTTGAGAGCAAAAAAAAAAAAGGGCAAAAGTTTAAAGTCTACTTTAGGAGCATGGCTGAAGTGCCAGGGGTGGATCTAGAATCTTGTTTTAGGAAGGCTAACATTTGATAAAAAACATGTCAAAAATTAGATCGGCTGCAGATTGCAGCCGCGTATTTTCAGGATGTCCATTCTTTGGAAAACCTGGAAAAGTCAGGGAGTGTTTCAAACAGATTTTACCTTATTTCTCAATTAAGAAAATTTTCCCTTCACTTCGCTCAGGCAATTTTCTTATTTTTTGCTTTCACAAGAGAAGTACGTGGGTTATACAACCCCCGCCCCTCCTATCACAGTAGTACAGAGTGTGTTGGTGTGATGAAATCGTTTTCATGGTATTCTTTTCGCGTCTACATCTTTCAATTAAGGCGGCTATACACTTGACGTATTTCGTGACTTTTGACGGACCATTTCACGAAAAATATGACGAAATGCGAACCAATCCCTATACATCTTCCAATATCAGCTGTTTCGTGTTTTCATTTCATCCTGTTCGCGAGAATCTGAAAATCGGCGCGAACAGACGCGAAAATGAGAGAGTATTCAGTTTAGTTCCTTGTCCCAGTGTAAAAATTTTTTGAGAAAGTCGTAATGAAACGAAAATTTGAGAACCAATGAATTCACCTTCCGGGATATCCTGCCATCGGGTTTTTCTTCGGTTCCCCTCTCCTTCGTAAATGTGGATAAGGGTAAATGAAAGGGACTTCCGAGATTTTGAGGGAAGAGTAACAATTCCACAACATTTGAAAAAAATATAAAGACCGTATAATAATTATTATCACTTTATGAAAGAGTCCATTGTTTTCAAATATGTGACCTCATATTGTTATCTATCGATACTCTTAAATTGAAGCCTCTTCCGGCTCCCCTGGTGCCATAATTTTCCAGATCCTAACCACCTTTTTACTTTCATAGCATTTGTCGTTAGATATGCTGCCGCTTTTTCGCCTGGGTTCCAGAATTCATTGTAATAGTTATTTTCCACGTCCCACCACATCATATAAATCATTCAAACCCCACAAGGGAGGGGCTAATTCCCGTAAATCTAGTTTTCCTCAAGTTCTAATGCCTGTACGAGATTCTAAAGTCAATTGTTTGGACAGGAAAGCCAAACAAGCTCTGACTCGCTGGTTTCGAATATCGCCTCAGATTTTTATCCGACCCTTTTCAGAGCACTGTCGTTTTACGGAAACAGCTTCTCCGGCGAAAAATTGCACGAAGTATCGAAATCGGGGTGGTTTTGTGTCGCTGATTTCGAATATCACTTCCGATTTTTAATCCGGACCCAATTTAGGCTCCTGTGGTGTTTCAGTTGGAAAATACTTACGACGTTATTTTCTATTAGCAACACTTTGAATAAATAAAACTGTATTTTTACCCTATTCGGTGGTTTGTATTAGAAAGGGTGAATTCCGAGTCAACCGTTGCTTGGCCTACGCTCTTGCTACCTCCTTGGTCGCACCAGAAAGTATGGGATCCAAAAATTACCCCTAAAATCGAATACAGCGACCTCGAAAACCTATAAACTAATGTTTGAATTTTATTCATTCACCCCCCCCCCCTTCACGGTCGGCATGAAGTCATACGAAAAAAAAATCTATGCAGTCGTTAATTGACATCGCACCACGTTGCATCCCATAGAGCGCGTTTTCATTTCCATCATCAAATTGTCACACCCCCTCTGCCACAGCTTCATAAGCACACGGTAGTAAAAAAAAGTTTGTGAAGTGATTGACGATATTTGCCGCTCACGATGTTCGAAAAAAATTGAGCCCTCCCCCCCCCTTGCACGTGTAACTTGTATTTGAAGAGTCTAGAAAACTGGAAAAATTGGCCTGGAAAACCTGGAAAAGTCAGGGAAAATCAATTCCGAACAAGAATGGACACCCTGTTTATGCGAATGATCCCATCGAGATCATTGAGGGGTTTCGAACTCAACGAATTCGTTTTTGATAATGGTTTGGCTCATAATCTAAAATCGTGGCTTCTGAGGAGGGGGAGAATCGATTCATAGATTTTTATTACTCCAAAATTTGATTTTGACATTAATTTGTTGAAATTGTAAATTTTTGGCAGCTATACTGGAGGCCGAGACTTCAAACCCTTTTATTTTGGGCGCAGTAATATCGTGTCTATTTTTTCATTGTGTGTAGATGTAGAAGGTATTACAATTCCGGGCGTATTTTATTTTATCGTATAAATGAATTATATTGCGATCTGAAGTTTAATTTTTCTTCTAACTCTTTCTTTTTCTGTTTCGTATATATTTCGTGCAAACAGCATATTGTTTTCGTGAATTCAACATTACCATTGTGGGCTGATAAATGGGTCCCGATCGTTTTCATATTTTTGCTCGAAAAGTTGTATTATGATTTTGTTTATCTCGTTCAAGAAATAAATTACGGATTCCCTTCATTTCCAGACACAAGAAAGCAGCTAGCGCGCATTAGAAAAGCAAATTTTTGAAATGAACCGGTACATTATCGAATAATTAGTGGTTTTTAATTAGTCAATTATTTCTGACCAGTTAATTATGTTGGATCAGCCGGTGATTTTCGATTATTCAGTCACTCGTACATTAATCGAGTGTATTTTACACTTGATTACTTTTGATTAATTGGTTGCTTCTAGTTCACGAATTATAGGCTTCCGATTCATCAAGGATGATTGATAGGGAAACTTACTTCCAATGTTTCATTCACACCCCTCCGGTCTATTCTCACAGTCGAGTTAATAGTAATAGTTGTTGTCAGCTGAAAAAGGAACATGCTCATTTCCCCTATTAGTTCCTCATCGTAGTTAGAAACCGAAAATCTGTATCCTTCCTCCTTAGAATCTGTCTGTATACTAAAAATCTGGTCTCTACCCCCTTTTCTGTCAACGAAGAAGATGCCAGATGGGTTGCCTACATGAGAGCAGAAATCGGAAAAATCGCTGACAGATATGTTGTCTCAAAATCCATCTCAACAGGGGCAGCTAGAGGAGCACATGATTCGTTGATCAGCTATGTAGTTATAGCGAGACAGTCAGATCTGTATACTACAGCCCGACTGGAATTTGAAAAGGGAGGTTGTTGGTTGGTAGCCTTTTTTTCTCAGGGGAAGGATCAAAGCCTGGATCCAGTATCCAGGATTCAAGGTAGTACCCGGAGTCAAGACCTCCCCTGCTGTTGGTGTCTGTCTTCAGGAACGAAAACCAAGACAGAATCAAAAAGCAAAGATATCTTGACTTTCTTGACATTAGTGTCGGTATCTTTTTGCGCTGGATATCTGTCCTCCTGTCCTCTATATCGTGTCCTTTCACTTTTCTGTTTGTTTGTCCTTTCTGTATGGCCGCTGCCTTTCTGTCTGCCTTATCCCTGTTTCTTCATCTCTATCTCTGTACAAACAGCCCGGCAAACTGACGAGTACATTAAAGTGATAGTCACGCGTAGCGCGCAGAAATGGGCACATACTTTCGATGAGACAGTTGGACCGTGAATTGGCCAGGAGGCAAAGCCCCGTAGTGTTTTCTAAAAGTACCTGACAGCCAGAGTATGATTGTGGTGAGAGGACATAGTCATGGGGAGATTATGGAATTGGAATCGGAGACTGAGGAACAACGGAGATATTTGAAGGCAGTTATGAACCGCAGTGGAGCTTATCACTACTGCTCGAATAAAATTCGATACGAATTTCACTCAAGATGGTGAACATTCGAGAGAATCATTATGATAACTGGTTCACAATTTAAGAACTGATTTCGTGAGATAAGTACTTGGCATGTACAGCGAAATACAAGAATAAGAAAAAGTCAAACTCAGTGTTTTACTCCATTTTGTCGTGAATACGAATAATTGTTTCTCGTCCGCGAAACGTCTTCTGTTCTCTGTACCATTATCGTCCCATTCTCTCCGTCCCTACTTTCGCCAGACTCGTTCAATTTTTTTTTATAACAAATTCGTCTATTTTTAGCGCCCTTTGATATCCAATTTTTATAGCCTCCAAAAATTATCACGTGCGATGCTGTTTGTAACTCATGTACCGAGCTTATGTTGTTCTCATTCTACCTCCCTTGTCTTGTTCGTACTTTCTCTCCATCTTCACATCTTTCCTCCTTTTTGTCGCGCTCCGAATTATTATTTTTAAATGCGTAACAATAGCCGGACTCCGAGCTCGGCATGAGATGTACGTACTACGTAGGTGCAACAACCTCGTTCGTTTTTCTAGCAGGATGTTAAATTTACGATTTGCTTTCAGGAAAGAAATGCCGAATCGGCTATCGAAGCTTTGAAGGAGTACGAGCCGGAAATGGGCAAAGTAGTCAGATCCGACAAACCGGGCGTGCAGAAGATCAGAGCAAAAGAAATAGTTCCTGGAGATGTGGTCGAGGTGTCGGGTTAGTATATTGTGTACACACACACTGAATTCAGCTCGCGTTTTCATTGCGAAACTATTTATCGAACGGCCAAAAATTATTTTCGTTATTAAGATTGTATATTTGTGAGGCGTTCTGTGAAAAGGTACCACATGTCGGAGATCTTTCCTTTGAGTTTTTGGTAGAATCTGATAGAGCACAAATTTATCTACATTTCACCAAAGAAATTGAATCTTTAGCTTCAATGCAGACTGAAATAAAAGCAGCTGACGTTTGAGGATGTGAAATCTTCATTTTGAGAAAAATGTGTTCAAAGTCGTGAAACAGAAAAAATACACGATTGATGTCTGGGCGTCTACTGCGCCAATCCGTCTCAAATATTGCTGTGATATCCTGCGAACATGTACAAAACATCCTACAAAGTTCATAGGCAGTCGATGCATGTACGTAGAGGAATACAACTTTGAAGATGACAGTCTGTATGAAGAACAAGTGAAAGGTTGATTTTGAAAAGCTGATAAGTTCAAAAACGATGTTCTGCAATATCATATATTTGAAAACAATACACTTATCGGTAACACGGTAATAATTACTAAGCGCAGCTGTAGTGATAACGCGTGCACAAACGTAAACAAGTTCTATGCGACTTATGGTACTTTCTCCGAACACCAGCCTGTAGATCGTGATTCATTTGTAAACTTGAAATGTCACGTCACTACTTCCTACTAGACACTGCGACCAGGTGTGTCCAGAAGCAGTTTCCGCTGAAATCTGGAAAACGGAATTTCCGACTTGAAAACACGTTTTGTACAGTAGGGCAAAATTCACTTTCCCCTTTTTCACAGAGCACCTCTCATTTACTTGTTGAAGAAGTAAAAGATGCTCCCTGTAATTAGAGCACCTGGAAACATCCGAGTACTGATATCCGCCATTTTGAGTCGCTTGGTGCCCGATGATTTACAATTCGATACGTAAAAGGAAGGTGGAACGTTCCGCGTAGTGAATTGTGAATCGTCGGGCTCCAAGCGACTCAAAATGGCGGATTTCAGTACTCGGGTGTTTCCAGATGCTCTACTGTAATAAGATCCCAATTTTAGCTAGTTAATGGCGTTCGAAATATATTTGTATAGGCGGCGGATTATTGGACGAGTGGGTATCTTGCCTTAGTAACGCAAATAGGACGCTCTTGGGGGAAGGGAGTGAAATTTTTGTGGTGGATCTATAAAATTCCACCCAATTTTGACTTGACAGAAGAAGAAGAGAAAAATAACTGTTTTCTTAGAGTATGGATTGTTACAACAAAACCTCCGAAATTTTACTTTACCGTGGGAAGGAGGATATATCCGTCGCCTCATTTACGTCGCTGAGTTGCATCCTGTAAAGCGATGCCCTATTATAAAAGTGAAAGAAAAATCACTTTTGATCTCATTTTGAAAAATTGATAGCATTTTCGGCTGAAAAGGTCATGGACAGAGCTCTTCAGATCTTCATCACTGGGGAGAAAAAACACGAAGATCGTCGGATCAAAAATGTTCAATTCTTCCCGTCCTCTTCCGCTCCCCCTAGAAAAGAGAAGCTCCTTCCGCCACCTGCGTACGTATGAATGTTGTCGACTGGATTCACTGGCGAGGCGGTCGCGATGCAATGGAAATTTCGGGTCTTGCGATCAGTCCCTTTGCTTGTTCGAAAAATTGTAGTAAACCTTTACTAACTCATCAAATTCTAAAGAAATGCCGCATGATTCCGAGTGATACTCCATGATTTGATACAGCAGTGTCGCCATAATTATTTAAAAATCAACTTCGAAAAATATTAATTGTGTATTACAGCTTGGTTATCACTTGAAGTATATGTACTTATTAACTCTACGTTTTTTTTTTGTTTCAGTCGGTGATAAAATTCCTGCCGATATTAGACTGATAAAAATTTACTCCACAACGTTGCGAATTGATCAGTCTATCTTGACTGGTGAATCTGTTTCTGTGATAAAACACACGGATCCTGTGCCCGATCCCAGAGCTGTTAATCAAGTACGTTTTCTGTGAATGAGTACTTTAGATCGACCGTTAAATTGAACATGTGTGAATTCCTCCATTTTCCGTCAGTACCCATTTGAAATGTGAAGTCACAGTGCAGCAAACCTCTCACACACAATCTCCGGCGTATTTTTGTTTCATTTTATCTGTATTACCGATTTTTCATTCACCGTACCTGAGCTATAACGTATCAGAATTCAGGTTTACTGTTTCAACTCCCTCCTCCACCCATTTTCTGTAACATTCGTGCTTTCGAATTTCCCCATTCATCGCATGTACTCACGACTGCGTAAAATGAACTGTAACGTCACACTGTACGCCATAATGACAGGTCATTGCCGATTTTGCATTTCATTAAGGTTTTCTGTTTGTCTGCTAACTGTACAAGAAGTGTTGTACACATTAGCCCCGCAGGCATGCACTATGACGTCACTGAGTGTACTTCTATCACTAACGACCTTCGCAAAACGATTCCGCGTTCGTTCGTTATCGTCTTGGAATTCGGCGGAGTCAACGATAAAGCATTAATTATCGGCGATTCTCTTCAGATGTTCGATTTGGGGAAAGGCATGCGTCCAACACCGTTTGGTATTTGAAATTAATAGAGAAACGGTAGATTACAAATATGTCGGTGTTTATGAAAACGTACAGACGAAGAACTGCTTGATTTTTAGTAATTTTGAGGAGCCCTAGGTACAATCGTTCACCATTTTCCTCTAAGACGATCAGCTGATGCGCATTGACGTGTCAGAAAATCTGCCAGTCATTCTCCAATTAATTTTGCGAACACGATTTATGCCTGTTTTTGAGACGGAAGTCGCACGAAACTATTGGAGAATCTTGGTTTTAGTTCAGGCAATATTTACCCGCAGTTTGTGAACTTGTCAGAATTAATTTCACGTTAGATATTTAAAAACAAGAAAAAAAGTTATATGTAGGGTCTGCCTCAACTGGAATCAAGAGCTGGTGAGAATTGTTGAGAAATGATACCCGTGAAGTACAGCCAAACTCGAGGTCGTTCCATGAGATTGAGAACGTCAACTCTTTTCTGTTTTTCCATTAGCATGCAGCTTTTCAAAGTAAAGTAATTAATATTCATTTCAAAATATATTATCTCTCCCCCCCCCCAAAAAAAAGGGAAATTTTAAGCCATTAGTTCGTAAAATTGACGAAGAATATTTTTCGCAAGCGTACGGCGATGCATACATGCCAAAGTGGCTCCCCAGATACCGCACCCCTGGCTCCGGAAACTACCCTTTCGAATATCGCCCCGGTGACCAGATAATCCATATCTCCTTTCAAAACGGCCGGGGAGCGGGGCAATTGAAATTCGTTCGCGTTCACTTTCTCACGTGCCTTTATATATTAAAAAAAAAGAGGATAATATGTGCCGTTACCAATACTGAATGTTTGGATAGTTTTCCCTCTTCCACTCCTATGAGAAATAAACTTGTCAGTATTTTGGATGAAAAGAAATTCAGAGCTTCTCCCGTTTTTGAGACAGACCGAAAACCATTCAAACAGGTTAACGGACAAACAATTGGTGATAGTAAAGAAGGTGCTTTGCGACAAGCAGGGAGCCATGGAGATAAGGCCCGTTAATAATGACAAAACAATTTCAGTAACTTTGAAAATCTAGTGACATTCGTCGTTTATGCTTTCATGTCTTCGATTCGTGAAATCCTCATCGGTGCGTATAATTTGTTAACTTAATGCGAGGACTCATCGAAGATGTGAAGGGAGCTTTGCGCTCAACATTTTGCTAGTTCCAAATTCGGTATTTTCAGTAACGTATTTTTGTCCTCAATGTTCTGTTCGTGAGATTAAAACCTTGAGATTCGCACTTACTGTGACCGACTACTCCTAAAACTTCTGTCTCATCCTTGGTCAGACTAGCTCATCCATAACAAGTTTCAAGGTATTCGTTGCTAGTAACCTCTCTTGTTTGCTTTGCAGGACAAGAAGAATATCCTGTTCAGCGGTACGAATGTGGCCGCAGGTAAAGCCCGCGGTGTCGTCATGGGCACTGGTCTGAACACAGCTATTGGTAAAATCCGCACGGAAATGTCCGAGACGGAGGAAATCAAGACACCGCTGCAACAGAAATTAGATGAGTTTGGCGAACAGTTATCCAAAGTGATCTCCGTGATATGCGTGGCCGTGTGGGCCATCAACATTGGCCACTTCAACGATCCGGCGCACGGTGGATCATGGATTAAGGGCGCCGTCTACTATTTCAAAATCGCCGTCGCCCTGGCCGTTGCTGCTATTCCGGAAGGATTGCCCGCTGTGATCACTACTTGTCTGGCTCTCGGTACTCGTCGTATGGCCAAGAAAAACGCCATCGTGAGGTCACTGCCATCTGTCGAAACTTTGGGTTGCACTTCGGTCATCTGCTCGGATAAGACCGGCACGCTGACCACCAATCAGATGTCTGTTAGCAGGTAAGTACCTCGGACCTAGGCTGCAGCCTTCGTCCTTGTAACAACTCGTTTAGAAGTCTTCGTTTTGACGAAGTATTTTGCGTTTCGCAGGATGTTCATTTTCGATAAGATAGAGGGCTCCGATGGCTCGTTCTCTGAATTCGAAATTACCGGTTCGACGTACGAACCAATCGGCGAAGTGTTTTTGAAAGGCCAGAAAGTCAAAGGAGGCGATTACGAAACTCTGCACGAGCTGAGTACCATCTGTGTCATGTGTAACGACTCCGCTATCGATTTCAACGAATTCAAACAGTCATTCGAGAAGGTAGGCGTGTAACAATAGTTCGAAGTGTCATCCTTCGTTACCATTCTTTTTAAAGTGCGTGTTTCACATTGTGATGTATTGGTTACAGGTTGGTGAGGCTACCGAAACCGCGTTGATCGTGCTCGCCGAGAAACTTAATCCGTTCAACGTACCCAAGTACGGTTTGGACAGGCGGGCTTCGGCCATTGTTGTGCGCCAAGATGTGGAAACGAAATGGAAGAAAGAATTTACGTTGGAGTTCTCGCGCGATCGTAAATCCATGTCTTCTTACTGCATTCCACTGAAACCCTCCAAACTGGGTAGCGGACCGAAACTGTTCGTGAAGGGAGCTCCTGAAGGAGTACTGGAACGATGCACGCACGCCAGAATTGGACAGCAGAAAGTGAGTTGGTGTTTGAGATAGACCTGGGGCTGCATTGAGCGTTTCTCAGTCTAGCTGACTTATTTTTTTCTTCTGTCTGTGCAGCAGATGGACAAACAGGTGGTCGGACAGAAAGATAATGTCGACGATTTAATAGGCTGCTCCTCCTTGACCGCTCCCTTTATCTGTCTTGTCTGTTATTCATGTATTTTTATCTTTCCACTTGTCAAATGTGCGGTTTTTGCCTCCTTTCCCCTCCTTCTCGGGGGGAAAACTAACCTCTACCAACCACCAAACTTTCAACTCAGCCCGAAAAAACTGATTTCGGAACTTGGGGCAAAACGTTCTATTAGACAATTCAGAAAGTTAGATAACAGATAGACATGTAGCGAGGAGAATGCTAGCGATACCAACAATCAGACAGCGTGGTGCTGAGCGCCAAGTGAAAGGGCCGACATGACTAGAACAAGTTCCGCCGAATGGGTTGGGCCACCAAGCGCTATAGTGTTCTTTATATTTACCTATTTTGCTAATTTAACATTGATGCTTTAAATTTCAGTTCCCGCTGAACGCAGCTCTGAAAAACAAAATCTTGGAATTGACCCGACAGTATGGTACCGGCCGAGATACTTTGCGTTGCTTGGCTCTAGCCACTGCCGACAACCCACTGAGACCAGATGACATGGACTTGGGAGACTCGACTAAATTCTACACATACGAAGTTGGATTAACTTTCGTAGGCGTCGTCGGTATGTTGGATCCGCCAAGGAAGGAAGTATTCGACTCCATCGTAAGGTGTCGTGCCGCTGGTATCCGAGTCATCGTCATCACCGGCGACAACAAGGTAACACTTCTATCGAGGATTCGAGTTCTTGTAACGATTTCTGCCATTCCACGATGTCGTATTATAATCGATTCTCGTTTACGCGCAGGCCACCGCTGAAGCCATCTGCCGAAGAATCGGAGTTTTCAAAGAAGACGAAGACACGACCGGAAAATCGTACTCTGGACGTGAATTCGATGACTTACCTATTGCCGAGCAAAAAGCAGCCGTCGCTAGGGCTAGGCTGTTTTCCCGCGTAGAACCGGCCCACAAATCCAAGATCGTCGAGTATCTGCAAAGCATGAACGAGATTTCCGCTATGGTGAGAATGTGAAAGCGGTTTCAGCGGGAGCACGATAATATGATGGCGAGTTTGAATAGCTGGCAGTAACGCGCGAAATTTCTGTTCTAGACTGGTGATGGTGTGAACGACGCTCCAGCGTTGAAGAAAGCCGAAATCGGTATTGCAATGGGTTCGGGCACTGCAGTCGCGAAATCAGCTTCCGAGATGGTGTTGGCTGATGATAACTTTTCATCGATCGTAGCTGCTGTTGAAGAAGGACGAGCCATTTACAATAACATGAAACAGTTTATCCGATACCTGATTTCATCGAATATCGGAGAGGTAGTCAGGTGAGTGCAAACATGCACCGGTAATGACAAAAGCGTGTAGTTCGAATTGTGGGAACGCGAGGTTTTCATGTCGATGTCTTTCTAACCTCTGTAATCACTTGACCGTGCGTTTATTTAGAGTATACGGCTGTGTTACTTTGGTTGAAAGTGCAGAGGCAGGTTTTAGATTTCCATTAGATTTTTATTTTTAAATTATTTATCCTGTGGGTGATGTGAAACTCGGTAAATTCTAACCGCGTATCCATGATTTCAGCATTTTCTTGACCGCTGCCCTCGGTCTGCCAGAAGCACTCATTCCAGTTCAGCTATTATGGGTAAATCTAGTCACGGATGGTCTGCCGGCCACTGCTTTAGGTTTCAACCCACCCGATTTGGACATCATGAGCAAGGTACGGTATCACATTGCAGTTACTCTGTCGTCATTAGCAATATGTTACGAACTATTCCATTCCTCACCTGTACCGCTCTTGTGTGTGTAGCCACCGAGGAAAAGCGACGAAAGCCTTATTTCTGGCTGGCTGTTCTTCCGCTACATGGCCATCGGTGGATACGTAGGTGCTGCAACTGTCGGAGCCGCTGCCTGGTGGTTCATGTACAGTCCGGAAGGTCCTCACATGACATACTATCAATTGGTGAGTTCAGCTAATTCATTTTTTGTACATCAGCTGATATTTTACGTCTAACATCGTGTCTTTGACATTACAGACTCATCACTTGTCGTGCATTAATAATGCCGAAGAATTCAAGGGGATCGACTGTCACGTATTCCACGATCCTCATCCTATGACTATGGCACTTTCTGTACTGGTCACCATCGAAATGTTGAACGCCATGAACAGGTTAGTTGTAGTTAGGGTCGCATGCTCGTGCAGTATTATATTAGCTGTGCGATGATTTTCTTGTAATTTTTTCCTGTGAAACCGATGTCGAGTATGATATAAATTTTATTTACGTGTTCCTCGTGCTGGGCATAGCCCGTTAGGATTTCTTGACTGAGAGCGAGGATATTGGCTGATTTTTCTTTTGTCTTGGAAGGAGCAGATGGAGTTGTTGGGGGCTGCTAGGCACAGTTCTATCTTTCTATAGAATGTTCAGAGTAATGTACAGTATGTAGAATAAGTGTAGGTGAATCTCTATTCTTTCAAAACTGTTCATTTGTTTGCATGTAAATGTATAAATAATACGAGTGCATGGAGTTAACACCTGAATATTAATACCTAAGCTGCCCAAAAAGTAATGGTAAATGCAGTGTGAAAGGAATTTACGCCACCTGAAGTGGTAACAGTGCACAGCACTGTGTATCATAGACTGTTGACTGCCAAATATCCAAGTTTCATGAACATTGGTTCAGTAGTTGCAGTTTTGCTTACGTTTGCGTAATGTGAGTTTGATCATTGCCTCCCAATTTACAAGTGAAATAAAAATGAATCCAAACATTAAACAGCGCAGTCCTCATAATTTTTTGACCTCTGAGAATAACCAAAAGTTGCACGGATCTAAGTCGCTCGAATAGGATAGATGCGGAACCACTGAAATTTGTTTTTCAGCCAAAATCTGCGTGACAACTGGGGCGACGTGAGGCCTCGTATTGTCATGGTACTATCAGATGTCTTCGATGCACACGCCAGACTGGGAGCTGTACCCTTCAGTACGTTTAGATGTTCGCCTAACTCAGGGTCAGTGATCCAAGGCTCTTTTCTTATGATATCAGCAGTATTGATGAGACTTTGCATTCGTGCTGTGCTCAGCCGTCATTCTCTCTTCTTATCTTCTGCCGTATCTAAACCATCCTTAAACTCGTTATACTAGGAGTAGAACGTAGTCCCCGTCATTGCTTCTTCACCGTAAGCAGTTTTAAGCATATCCATTGTTTTCGGAGCTGGTTTGCCCAATTTCACGCAAAATTCGAAAGCATATTTCTGTTTAGTGTTTCGATTCATTTTTATTTCACTTTGTAAACTGGGAGGCGACAATCAAACTCACTTACGTAAAATCGCAACTATTGAACGGTGTAAACTTGGATATTTGGTGGCCAACAGATTATGACATACGGTGCTATGCGCTGTTGCCACTTCCGGCGGCATAAATTTATCTCAGAATGCAATTACCATTACTTTTTGGACTGGCCTCGTAGCTGGAAGATTGAAATTTTCAAAATACATTTCTATGAATCCGAAGAACGTTGTAGGCTAAATTTTGTAGTACCCTAAGTATAAGGAGGCTAACGAAATGTATTTTTGCATAAAATTTCAGAAAACATACCATATTGATTGACCTCTTTCATATACACGTCTATTATTTAGTGATTGTGAATACTTTCTTTTGGGAGGCGGGGGGGGGGGGGAACAACATGTATGATAATTACAAAAAAGACTGTATAGCGTTCAAGTTAATTGCATGGAGATATACCCAGTGTATTGTGTTTTCTACTCACAGCCCCATGGAATTTGGAACCCAAAATCTAATTTTTTTGATTTTGAGATAATTTGAAGTACCTCTAACAGTTGGCTGATTAAATTCATGGAAACTCCCGTTTCTTTATTTCAATAACGCGAAAAAAAATGAAACAAGATGCAAACGGATCGGAACACACCGAATTAATGTGGAAAAGTTGAAGACAATTTAGTTTTCCGTGTGTGTTAACAAATGTACCGTTGTCCATAGCTGGCGATCCCTCTTGCCCTGCTTATCTGTACACCTACGCATTGAACAAATGGCGACTCTATTCGATTCTAGCGTATAGGACTGGTTGTCGAGATGAAAAAATATACTACTTGCTAAACTATTCGTTACTTCGTCCCTTCACCTGGAAGAATGATGCCTGTATTTTAGTTCTTGAAAATTAGCGATAGAAACTGAAATGTTTATGTGCTCAGTTTATAGTTTGTAATCATTGATATACAGCTAGATCATTCCCTTACTTGAATCAACTTCATTCATGCCGATTCATCGAGTCTGTTCATTTAGTGTATAACAAAGATAACGTATTTCACACATTATTCTACATTGAATTATATGATACATGAAGATTCCGGAGATTTTATACGTTAAATTCCTATTATTCTTACTTACCAAGTATTTATTTTCAGTTTATCGGAAAACCAATCACTCATGGTCATGCCTCCGTGGTCCAATATGTGGTTAATTGCCTCAATGGCTCTGTCCTTCGGCTTGCACTTTGTTATTCTGCATGTTGAATTCTTATCGGTGAGTATAACGATGTGGATATTCACTTATGTACGAATATATCTTAGTTAGATATTGTAAAACCGCCATCCCCAATTGTAACTAGTAATAAAATGCAATCTGTAGATCACATTAGGGGTCTACAGATCACCCTACAGTCGATTTTTCCGCAAGTACAGTTTAGTACATGTATCGAGCAAAGACCAGAGTATAGGACTGAAAAAAACTAGTCCATGTTTGAAAAATTACCTTGAACGTATCTTACGAGACTTGAATATGCATATCGTCGAAAGGAAGTTACTTAGTGAGGTGTATCGGAGCTTTAATATCTCGCTAAGGCAGTACATGTGCTTATAGACAGTTGGGCTTATGAACTTCTATTGTCTAAAGGACCTAATCAAAAACTTGACCTATTCGCCCTTATGTTCGTCTTCCATGGAGCTTCTTACTAGTAAAAGACACCTACCTATTCACGTTAGTTAGTGTTCATACGCAGAATTTGTGAAACTTGTGTTGCTGTTTTACTTCCGACTGAATTCGGGTCGACCATTTATAAAGTAAAACTGGGTCCTTATATCGAACTGTCTTTCAGTCACCCTTTACCGACAAACTGCAGTCCGCGCTACTTGCGGGACGCTTGGATACGCGCGTAAACTTGTGTACTAATGCCAGTTCCTTGTTGCAGACTGTGTTCCAAGTTACACCGTTAACCGTGGATGAATGGCTGACGGTGATGAAGTTCTCCATACCCGTTGTGCTTCTAGACGAAACGCTTAAATTTGTCGCCAGACGATTCACCGATGGTAAGAGTTATTTGCATACAGTATGGGGCATCGTTTTGATGTGGTCCGTTTTCATCGCCCTCATTTTGAAAGGGCCTATCTAAACGTTTCATTCTATTTCGTTTTCTCTCTCGCTTTTCCTGTTTCCGTGTAGCCGAGCACGAAGACCGGAGTCTTCGCCTCGTTTTATTTTCCTCCCTTTTCGTTTCTTACATGTTTCTTCGTTTTCTTTTTCTACTGTTAAGAAGAAAAAAAAAGACTTGAGCATTCCAGTTAGACGCACGTATTCTTCCTTTGGCCTTTTCAAAAATGGGTTCACCTGTACAAATATCGTACAAGTGGTACCGAAGGCAGCTGATGAAATATATTTCCAAAGTATTGTGAATCCTATTGCGGATTCATTTCTTTCGAAAGGAAAATATTTCTCGGTTTATTGTAATAAAACCTATAAACATTATACATAAACTGTATATGTCGTTGTACGGAATACTATTAAAATGAAAATAAAGTGCCTTAACATAAGGATGCTGCTGATGTGCTGGGTAAGATGGTGTGCTGTGTTTTGTTTTGTAGTTTTTTTTTCGTTTTTTCCCTTATTAATTTGGCCAAACGGTTTTTGAGACAACCGAGCAGTCGAAAAAGTAAACTTTTTTAAAAATATTAACAGCCTTCGCTGTATTGTGATGTGTATATATTAAGTAACGTTGTTTAGGCTATTTTCCTTCTATTTTTTAAAACCTTGTTTGCATTTCCCCTTCCCCCTCAGATAATGTGTAAATTATTTATCTTTTTGTTTTTGGAAACAAGCTTAGTATTAAGTCGACGGATAATAGTTGTAAGGTCGTTTAGTTTGGCGAACTAAAGGTGGCTGTAGATTACCGAAGACACGAGTTTTGGTAGAAGGGTTACTAGAAGTGAATCGAAGAGAAAGTAATGCCGGTTCAGTTTCGCGCAAATACTATGTAAAACGTTGTTGATGAACTGAGTTGTTTGTACATCATTGTGCTTGATGTGTATTTATTTTCTATGTAGAAATACCTCATCTTCATTATTACTATGATTTGGTGAAGCTAAGTTAATGGATGATACAGAAGTGGAGAATTAAGGATCGTGTGTAGACACGGTGTTTCTTAATTCGTAGTTCACGATCCCTTTCATATGATGAGTGTTGTTGAACTTCTTTTCGTGTATAAATGCGATAAGGCGTATTTGTTAGCGTTGAAAGAGTTGAATTTGCCGAAAATTAATCGAAAGGATCATGCAATCGAAAAGATGCGGAACGAGGCGCCATTAGCGATGAGAAATACCTGCAGACTTGATCGGCTAGATTCGCTGACATCAGTGGTCCTGAGTACTTGGCGGAGTCGTGATATTTTGACATTCGTATCGCAGTTTCTGCTGAATCTTATGTCCCTTTAGGTTAATACAGTCATGATTTGCTCATCAGTCCAACCGTAAAACATGTATGGAACAACTTGGAAATAAAAATTAGGTGTATAATTTGGAAATTTTGATATCGATTTGGCACGATTTTTTTGATCTAGAGCTTCTCTTTGTCTTCGGGTGTAATGAAAGGATTGTGGTAAGGGCTTTGGTTCTTGATTTTCAAGTTGGTTGAGTTTGTTAATTGTTGTACGGGAACGGTGGATGGAATATTGTGATCAGTGGGTCCGAGAATATGTTGAAGGTATCAAACCAAACGTGAATGAAATAGTTACGCTGAGAATCTCGCATAAAATACTTGAAATTTAATTTCGGTTGAACTCTTTGTACCAGTGAATTATTCAAAGTTGAAATGGAATTTTCATATCAACTGTCATTAAATCACATTTGGTGATTAGTATTATGTAATACGTGATACGATGATTGTATTGATGATTTCATGGTATTCTGGGCAGTAATGTTATTGTCGTGTAGCATGATCAGAAGTACAATTTGTATAGTCCGTTCCACTCAAGAGTATCAAAAACTCTGAGACAGACCACAGACTAATGCGTTGACGAGTTCGATTTTCGAACCAATCACATATCACTTCCTGAGAATATGCGCTGCGTCTTAAACGCGTTCAGTGTGAATTTCTTACCTCCCTTTCCCCCTGTGATACCGCAACGTCTATAAGTTTTTGATACTCTTAAATGGAATGGACGATAATGTACAATTTGATCACTGAATGGTATTTCTATTGCATTAAATACTGTAGTGAAACTTTCAAGAGCTTGATGTAGAATGTTCTGATTTGTTTTGAATTGCCGAATATTATCACAACGGTAGGTGTTACTAAATCCAGTTTGATGATCAGTATTTATTTTTCAAATTGTAATGCTGATCTTGTTACACTACTATAACATTCCTTTTTAGAATACTGTATCGTTGATACAAATAGTTTAACCGGAAATGCATTGTTGAAATTTGATATTGGTTGAATTCTTAGGTATCAGTGAATCATTATTTTCAGTTTTCCCATCAGCTGTCATAAAATCACATTTGATGATTGATATTAGGTAACACGTGATACAATGAATGCATTAATGACTGCATGGTATTCTGAACAGTAATGTTATAGTAGTATAGCATAGGTAATCAGAAGCACAATTCAGAATGTAGGTTTGATTACTGAATTGGGTTTCGGTTGTATCGAATCTTGTAGTGAAACTTTATCAGAAGTCTAATTTAGAATGTTCTAGTTTGCTAAACAAGTGTCTTTACAACTTTGGTATAACCAAATCTTATTTAATGATCAATATTTAAGTTCAAAATTACACTCTTGATCGTATTAAACTGCTGACATTACTTGTTAGAATACCATAATATTATTGATACATTAATTTATTGTGTAGTACATAATATCAGGCTTTTATAGTAGCTTCGTTACTGAATGTGTTGTTAGATCCAGCATACGCATTACAATTATAGACCCCTGATTGATATTCTTTATTTCGATGTGATTATGGTGACTGTCAACTCATTTAATCATCATCCCAGTTGATAGTCGCTAATAATTACACAGTTATTGATATTGGAAATCAACAGTCATCCATAAGGCTTAGTAATTATCATTTATTTTCAGTTTTTATGGATTGATTATGTTGATATCCAAAATCCAGTTACAATGAAATGACTTAATCAGGGCCAAAACGTTTCTGTAACTTCATGAGCTAATTACTTCATATTCCAACAGAACCTAATATGATAACATTATCGAAACGTATTGCTTGAAAAGGTTTAATAATAGTCGTTACCCGTGTAACGAACTGCGTTTAGAAACCCTGTGTAAATGACATTATGAAGTAATATCGACTAGTAACTGCTCGCATTTTCTCGGATTCTTATTCCACTGCTGTTAATACGGCAATTGTCATTCTCAACATCATTATTGAGCACAAATTAGGGAACTTCGAACTATTCAAGCGACCACTCGGTGTTAATTCTTGCCCAAAACGGTATCGAATGCATGATAGCAATATCTAGCAGAGAGGAAAATATGTAGGTTCATTTTATACTCTAATTTTACGACCCAATGGGTTAGGAATAGTTTTTTTAATTCGTTTTTACTACTTTGATTTTAGATGTTATAAATTTTTGAACGTTCTATAAATTTTGAATTATTATTTTATAACGAGTTAATGTACCTACGAACCTTTGAAAACAGTCCGCGATTTTCACTGTTCTGCATTCTCTATAGTATATATTTTCCATTTCTACTAATTGCTAAAATAGCTTTACATTTAAGTGTATCCGAATGTAAAGAAAAGAGGTTTCAACTAAGTTTTTCCCTTCATTGATTAGTTAATGTATACTATTTAGTATCTAGTTAATACCGTTATAAATTATTTAAAATCGAGTGAACGTGTATACTTTTTTCCACGGCGTTTTATAACCGTCTGCGGTTTACTTTCTCATCCGCTATAGTTTGTTTTTACTAACAATAAATATCATCGATAACAAATTTTATTCCATTTATTGCGTCGCATGACACCCTTTTCTAGTCGTTAACTGGTAACAAGCTCGCGGGTCCATCTTCGTGAAACGTCAGTCGCTGACGTAAAAACGGTGTAAATGTGCTTTAGTCGTATTCCTTTTGTGCTTTCAGTTGACATATTCTTTAAACGAATATCAGCTGCTCAAAATGTACATGTTTGATGTTTCGCGTGTCTTGGTGTACTGAGTGCAACCTTCTGCCATCTGCGTACCACCTACAAACATGTATTCTGAAAACAAGGAGACTAAGATTGAAAAAGTTTTTTTTAACGAGAACCTACGAACACGACTAGCAACGTAGCCTTTGAGGTGTGCATGAGTCGACCGACAATTAATGCATTCAGTTGCTACGACTAACATTTGAGCCGAAGTGCGTGATCGTGCATGACAGATAAAAGAATTGAAGTGCCTATTGCATGAAAGGTGATTGAATGCCCTAGACGCCTGGACTAACCACATACGAATGCGCTCAAGTGCTGTACACATTCTAGTGGCCTACGCGGTGCTAGACAAACTCCTCGTCGCTAGAAACCCTATTTCGGTTGTGGTGGTGTAGACATTTCGAACACGATTCTGGAACAGGCTTCGCTTGAACGATGATCGTCCGCGAGTGATTTCGTAATTTCATTCGATTAACGTTACTTCCATATCGATTGCAATCTAATTGAGAAAATTTTTGCCTGTACACCGTGTAGAATCCGCCGCCTACCGACACCGAGAGGCCCGTTGGAACGGAGAACCCGACAAGAAAAACTTGTAGAAAGCATTTATCGCTTACTAATTACGGCTTCTGAGTTCCATTGCCGCTGTACTTTAATTAACGCGTTTCCGGAATCACCTGTATTTCCGTTTTATTTTACCTCGTGTATGTTTTATTTTTAGTACTTTTACATTCAAAGTTAGTGTTAGAACTATCTTAAGTTTGAAGACGAGTGAGTTTCTATTGTGATAGCGCCGTATTAAGGTTTAATTTAGAGTACAACCTACCGTTTAAGTTCTCAGGTTGATCACTACAGGTAACTTGATAACGAAAACCGTTGCTGCGTTTTCGAAACACCCGAAAGAAGGTAGATAATATTCGCTGATGACTCCAAAGTGGGCGCTGAGGACTAGTTGTACAAAGACCGAATTACGTTTGGTACTAGATCGGAGTTTGAACACCCGACACTGGTCGGCTGGATCTCAGATCAAGAAATGTGACAGTATTGTGCAACCAGGAGTGGACAAAATGGCTTAAGATTTTACCTAAATCACGATCACTGGTACACGAATTAATGATCAGTGCGGATTTGATTTGAATCATGAATCACAAATCATTTGTTCGTGTTCAGGGGCGTATCGCAGGAAAATTGCTGGGGGGGGGAGAGAAACCAAGAATTTTCAGACTAGGAAGATCCTATTTTCGCGATATTGGTCCTAGAAGAATGTAGATGTATGATTCATCAATCAGGTCCCACTTTTGGCACGACTAAACCTGAGCAGTTGATTATGAATAGTGTGCCTAACCTGAAAGAAACGTGATGGCCTGTAAGAGTATGTCGATGTACGATCTGGAGAGATAATGTGAGGGAAGCAGTGGCCATAGAATTAGATGTACTTCGTGAGATCAGTAGTTCCTTATGCTAATCTTGACGTACAGATATTGCGGATTGAAGCAAAACGGGTAATTCTCAAGAACTGGGTAATTCCATCATGTTTCTGGATAATTTCGACTCCTTTGAAATTGAGGGAGGTATTTGCTATTTAATGTGTTATTTCTTTTCCTTGTCTAAAAATATTGGTCATGTCTAAAATGTTGCAGTTAGATACATCAGTTTGAAATGTTTTCTGTCAGACCTTTGTCTTTTAAATATCATCTTTGAGAAGTCAAATACGTGACGAGACCTTCACAAGTTGTATCATTTAATGAGTGGTTACATTCACTTAGTGAAATTCAAAAGAACGTGGCATATTTAAGTGACTACCGATAATTCATCGGAACATATCGTCTCCTTCGTAACAGAACATTGTAACCAACATGGAATAAGGTCCCAGGAAAGATACTTCAAATCAATCTTCATTTAGATCTCTTTTCTAGGATGTCCCGTTATGTTTATTATTGTTTGATGTTGGTAAGGTGTCGGTATCCAAACAACACTGTTCAAGAAATTTGGTATTGGAGAATCACTAGTTATTTTTGAGACCCGTCAGATGTTTGTTGACTACGAAACAAATCCTACGTGTCATGGTAGTTTTCCCCTTCTATTCCCGAAATGCCATTTGTCAAATTGTACCACCACTAGTTGGTTCAGTTCATCATAGAAAAGTCCTGCGAACTCAATTGTTGTCGTGCATCTTCATGACTTCCATTATGGACTCCAGTGAATGAGCCACAGTATGTAACTCCACGACGGTTTCCACTTTTCGAAATACAAATGTCTGAGTTCGGATTTTGGCTATAACTAAAAATCCGAAGACCTCGTATGTTCATGAATTATGCCATCAACCTAATGCTTTCATATCATCGATTTTGTTTGCGAGATTAACCGCAGTCAACCTACAAACTTGACCGAGATGAACAGGTAAGTTACAATTTTTCTTTTTCCTCGTAGAACTTGCATGACCGAGCATTAAACGATCCGTATATAATGTTTCTTTTCCAGTCGGGCCTACTGTGAAACACGACAGAACTTGGTGAACTCCATGCTGCACTATGTCAACCCAAAATGTATATAAATTTTCACCCTCACCGTTAATCTCCGAAGAATAATTTTCTTTCTTTTATTTTATTTAGTGTACTAGGTGATCATGCTCAAACGTAGGACTATTACGAACAATTTCACCTCTGAACGGTTTCTGGTGAATTGTGATGAAGTTTTCTATGATACTTAGTTTATTATTCCGTATTTCTGTCTCGATGTCGTTATGAAAATATTACAGCTTCTTAACTGTAGCACACTACACTGACGCTTTTGAAATACGCTTTTCAATAAAATTTGTGTTTGTTTCAGCAGAATTTGAAGATAAATGGTGTTGAATATGCTTTGTAACCTTTTGCTGGCTTTCAAGTTTCTGGCTTCTAGTGGCAAAATAATTTTATGTCACGTAATCCACTTTTATCTCACATTGAATGCTCTCTCTGAGTGTACGCTTACATATTGTTGAACTCTGATGTGCGAGTGACTCGAAGTATTTGTTGGTACCAAATGTTTCGGTTCACATTCATTGATTCTAACTCGAAATAATTTCTTTCAGTATTGCGGTTGGTGTTACATTATAGTTACCTGTAGTGTTTTTGCATTCCTTCATTCCCTCAATTTGTTTCGTTTTCATATCGGCGCTTCTTTTTTTCTTTTTAGTTCCTGTATACCTACTCTTTAGTTAGTATAACACGACTGCTTCTTCTTAATTCGCATAAATTTCACAAACACGCGCTTCTTAACATTACTATTATCGTGTTGTACATATTATTTTATAAATTATTGTACAATATTTTAGAGTCTGTATGGTAGACGTTAAAAGACAGATAGATGAAAAAACAATTTTTTTTGTACGAATGGAGTTGGTCGAATTATACAGAACTGGCGTCGTGTTATCGTGTAAAAATTATAAAAGGAATTAACGAATTTTAGGACGATGATTTAAAATTATTTGTTATCTGTTAAATTTATTATTAAAACTGGCGTGAAAAATGTGATTAGAGTTTATGATTACGAAAAGTTGTTAATCGAAAATAAATTGTTTTTATTGTTACCAATGGAAGCTCGTTTTTGAATGGAATATTTTGAATGTTTAACATAGGTAATGTGTTCTTTTTTTGGAAACAGGTACGATAGCTAATCTGCATAATACTGTAATACAGTGTAGTAAAAGTTCAGTGCGGTGTAAGTCGGGCGTAAGCAAACATATTGTACCATGCATTTTATACACCATAAAATCAGAGGTTCCTGAATTAATGAGAATGACGGACATTCTTTCTTTTTCTGTCATTTTAAACAATAAAATGTACAGATTTTTTTTTATTATTTGTTTTTCCATGCCTGAGAACTACTTGTACCTTGTACTTCAAGATCCTTCTCGACATTCTCGATCCTGACGGTCCAGTGACCTTTTGAAATTTGGCTTAGTTTCCTTACAAAACTCGCAAGGTAATCTACCATATATGAGCCGGATTTTTTCGGTGTCTGTGTAAGGAGGGGAAGGGGATGGGGGCGTTCATTTTCATTTAATAATTTATTATATAGGTAGATTGAAAATAATAACCGTTCTTCTCATTCGTTCGAAAACTTTGCATGTACGTATTATACATTTTGCGAGAAAACCGGTATACTCAACGTGAGTGTCTGGGGAGCCACTTCGGCGTGCGTGCATCGCCATACGCTCTACCAAACATTAATATTTTACGCTGCGCTTATTGACTACAGTTGAAGACTGCATTGCCAGTGTCAGACTGGCCAAATTTTGGGCTCATGAGCCAAGTCATGTGACACCCTCTTAGAAATGATTCTTGACTATATCAGATTCGCGCAATTTTGAGCTCCCTGGGTCCTCTTTGGCGATTCATTAAACCCCCCGGTTGGTGCCGACATGACACTGTCCGATTCGGTGCACTCTTTCGGAACTGAAAAGAGCTAGAAAATAGTTATAATCGTCCACTTGATAAGCATTGGCATATAGTGAATGTTAGTAAAGGTAGTAGTCATTTTGTTTTGTTTACTACGTAGCCGTCGTTTTCAGTCAGATATTCGGAACGGCTGAACGGACATTTTAAATTCCATTTCAAATACGTATATAGGCACAGTACCTATGCCATCTATTCACCCGCATTGTAAGTGCATCACTGAAAAGGACCTCAAATGCATCAAGTTCAGGTATCGTGGAATTTAACAGTATGTAAGGGGCTTCAGTAAAACTGGTTTGGTTGAGGGAACTACAGTGGTCGTGAACAGCACCGTACACTAGCAAAGAATTAGAGCGAGCTCCAACTTTTAAGCTAGTGAAACTGTACACCAGTACAAACGCATCCTAAGAATACTAAACCTTGCGCTTTGCACTGGTGGGAATAATTTTTATCAATGTCTGGAACTCCGCCAGTTGTTCGTTAGATGCGAAACTTCATTAGCTTCGTTTGAACACAGGTACATCCAAGTATACTGAACCGCCATTTTCAGCCCAACTTTTTCCGTTGACTAGCGAATGGGTCGCGGGCAGGGTTGAGAAAAAAGCTGAAAGCCGAACCATTCTTGCCTTTAGGGTCAGAAGTTGAAAGCTGAAAGCTTAATGATGAAAAGTCAATAGCAAAATCCAAATCTTTATATTTTCCACTTTTTCGATTTTTTTTCTCTTTCAGTTTTACAGTAATTTTCAAATAGCGGAAAGCCAATAGCTAAAAGCCGAAAGCCGAACGATTTATCCCCCAAGGTCAAAAGTTGAAAGCTGGAAGCTGTATTGTGAAAAGTCAAAAGTGAAATCAGAAGCCAATAGAGTTCCTTCTGGAAGCTAAATCCAAAAGCGAAATCTTTATATACGGCTTTCACATCCCTGGTCGCGGGCAGCCTCGATGATCGCCCCGCGACGCGCTATAGTCAACGAAAAAAGTCAGGTTGAAAATGGGTGTTTAGTATACTCAGATGTATTTGGGCTGATCAAAGCGGTGGCGCGCTATTATCATTTACCTTGTAACTAGTGACGTAGCGAAGGGGGCAAATGCCCCCCAGGCACCTGAAATTGAATTTAAAATATGCAAAAATGAGCAATTTTTCGCCTTTAGAACCCGTTTTTTTCGAAACATTTTTGGTCGAGCCGTAATTCATCTTCATTTTTATAAATAGTCCTCTAATATTGGCGATTTTTAAAAAATACCTCAATTTTTGACTTTTTCTTCCTTGAAAATCTTATTTTGCCCCCCCCCCCTTCGAAATCCTGGCTACGCCACTGCTTGTAACCCTGATTGAACATTGAAGGGAATATTTCATTTACAGGCAAAATGAAGAAATCTCAAAATATGAAAACGAAAGCGTTTATCGAAAAAATGAATAGAAGAAAAAAATTTATAGTACATAAAATTTTCCTTCCTTTGAGTCCATTTTTATTTTAATCTGATAAATTTTTTTCAAAATGTGCAGGGTTTCAGCAGTTTTTTTTTCACGTACCTAAAATTGTAGAGAGCGACTCTTTCACGTGGGTTTCCGTTGGAGAAAAGAGGAGTTGTCGGATGTGGCAGCACTGCTTGCTGTGACTTGACGGTGGATTTATATTCGAGTCAGCGACATGCCACGAACGAACTTCTAAATGCTAAAAGTATGTCCGTGACATGTCGCCGACTCGTATGTAAATCCACCTGACGTCGTATCACTGATGTTTAAAAAAAAAGTTCTTGTTTTCATTTTATATGCACCTTTTCGTCTCGTTTCTAGTTTTGGAGGAACAAATCAAACTTCTGATTGAGCAGATGAAAAACATCCGGTAAGAAATTAATGTCCTGAAACAAAGGAAAGAAGGTGGGAGTCGAAAACTTCGTCTCCGGTCTCCAGCTTGACGCTGTGACTTCAAACCTTAGGTGGCAGCACTGGCGAACTGTGCAGTGTGTAGTGGTAGGCCTGCCTAAATATAGGTTCACAGCTTTGACTATATAGATATTAGGATATTATTACCTTAAGGTTCACAGGCGTTGAGGCTTTGACTACACCCAAGATTACTAGAACTAGTAATCTTGGACTATACCCTGTAGTCAAAGGCACTTCCGAATAAAAGGGTAAGTGATCACAGACCAAAATAACGCATTGCCGTAAATGGAAAATACGGGTTTTTCAAAAAATCATTATAAAATTAAGAAATGGCCGACATGCTTCACATTTGAACTGTGGGGAGTTACATATTCGAACTTGCGATTAAAAATTTAATTTGTCTGGTAGCAAAATTAATAGAAGTGCGGTAAAGTAAGAAATGAAAAGTGCCTTATCAGCTTCTTATCAGTTACCGGCATGATGTTCTGAGGTTCTGACTGTGAAAAAAGTTTTTTGTCTCATAAGAAAAATACATTGATGGAAGGCTCTTTTTCCACCCGCGCTTCATTTTTCTCCATGATCCACTCAATGAGGGTGCACAAAACATCCGTTAGATGTCAGCCTGCACCAAACAAATTTAAAAAAAAAGAAGGAAAAAACGTAAAAAGCTGAAAACAAGCAGCTAGCTGCTGGAACAGGGTCGGCTCTTGACTGAGACCTATTGGTAATCATGTTTAAGGTATTTTGTTCTGGAATATAAGAGTTGATAGACGAAAGGTAATTGGGATGACACTACACAGTACACACCAGAGATGGCAAACAAAACCGTTTTTTTTCGTTTCGTTATTTCGTTTCAATATTTTTGACAAAAATCAATCGTTACTTCGTAATTTTGTTATTTCGTTTCGTTTGTTTGCCATCCCTGCTATTTACTAAACTCACCCTGACTCAGCTCACCCGGGAAAAGAAATGAAATTTTGATTACAGTAGGCTCGGCTGCTAGTAAAGCTACTATAGTTATAGTAGCTCTACTGCTAGTACCCGACCCTAGAAAGTGGTTGCAATAGGCTCGGCTACTAGTAGCCGATCCTAAAAATCACAAATCAGAAAACTAGGGATGGCAAACGAAACTTTTTTTTTTCGTTTTGTTATTTCGTTTCAATATTGTAGACAAAAATCAATCGTTATTTCGTTATTTCATTTCGTTTCGTTTGCCATCCCTGGTACACACACACTAACAGCACATGGCAAGTTCAAAAGGCTTCAAACTGCAAAGCCTTTACTAAAAAAAAAAAAACTGAAAAAAAATTCAACTTCGGCTTCAACTTTCAACTTCAAAATTTTTGCTTTTCAGCTTTTGAAGCCCAAACAATAAAGATTCGGCTTAAAACTTTCGGCTTTCAGCTGACTTTGCAGTTTGCACTTTGCAGCTGCCCGCGAAGGATTTATCCTAACATCCTAACCATCCGACGTCACTACGTCGTGCCACGTCACTATTGAAAATCAGTGTTGCCATGGTCCGACTTTTCTTTCCCGCGTTAGTTTCTCTTTGCGGGTGTTTACAGTTGGGTGTTTACTTTACGGTGTTAGGGATACTAGATTGGTTCAGTATCTCTAACGGTGTTTAGCAACGTTTACATCTATTTGCGGATTTTAGTGTCTCAAGAGCAACCCTTTATAGCTAAATGATAGCATATGACGTTACTGGATATCGGTCCATTGTGGCCGAGCCGGATGATTATCAAATCAAATCATTAGGTGTTGGATTTTGTGAGTTAAGGACGTCGTTCATAGTTTGCAGTCTAAAATTTTCTAAGTGTAACTGAATTTCTGCATAGCCCCTCGAATTTTAATGAAAATCTTCAGTAATATTTGCTCTTGAAATGCTGGGAGTGTAGTATCGAAGTAACCATGAAGAAAGAAAAACCTAACGAAGTGTCGCGACCATATAAATTGTAAGTGGCATCAGTCGTGTTTTCTTGAACATTCAAAAGCATCTACCTTTTTTGACCGCCCAGATCAGTTTTCTTTCAGTAGAAAGTAGCCTGCTCAGCAAAACTTGATCCTTTATTTGTCATTTGGTTGTATTTCTATCAGTTTTCGAAAACTAAACTGCTCTGTTTTGTTGATAGGTCGCATCAAGTTGTCAGTCTTACCGGCATTAGCTTTCAGCGCAAAAGTATCATTGTAAGTCTGTTACTTATAATCAAATTATGTAGCACTTGTATATGTAAGCATTTCTGTATCCTCGAACCATGTTCGTAAATCAGACTTGTATATCCTCTTACGATTATGGTCAACTTCAGAGTTGCAATTTATAGAGAGAATGCACGTACATCGTATTAGAAGTACATTCTGTTTATACTCATCGTTTCCATTTCTTGTATTCTTGCACTGAAATTAAACTTCTGTTTTCGTCAAAGGGTCTAGTGAAATTGACGTTTCTTCCCGTTCATGATAATATAAAATACGTAAAGCTTAACGCCAAACAGTGTCGTATCTATCGAGTACTTCTAAATGATGAGCTCGAAGTTCCATTTCAGTACTTCGATCCGCTTCTCGAGGTATATCAGGAAAATGAACACGAGTAAGATGTTTTCACTTTCCGCTATTTTCGCTGTAATCATGAAATTATACTATTACCAACGCTGTTACCCGCGCGGTGCTTTTTAAACAATATCCGTTACAGGCGATCGTTGGAGAAATTTTCGCAGGCTCATCTCACCGCTTGTCAGTCAGTTGATCCTGATAATGATTCTGGCGAACTGTTCATCACCATTCCGCCCCATGCAATCGGTACACTTGTAATGCCTGAGAAGTTCTTCGATATTAGTGTAGAGTACTCGATCGAAGAACCCGTTGGTGGTTTGCATTTCGTAATACCGGAATGTGAAGGAACGTTGGCAGAAGTAAGTTATGGTGAAAGATTTTCTGTTATCGGTTTATAATACAGACTGTTGATTTCGATGTCTGAACGATTCTATATTTCTGCCAGTAAAGTTGGAGGAATTGGCTGGTCAGGAGCCTTTAATCGAAGGAAATGTCAAGGATCTGTTAGCAAAAAAGTTCTAACGCAGAAATGTAGATGGTTCCGAAAATAGACGAACAAATGTTTTTTTACGCGAATTTAGGATTTCGTTGTTTTTTTGCTTCTCGAATTTCTATTTCCAGTGAAGTTTATGGATCCAGTTGACCGGCAACTAGGCTGGAAAGCCATTTGAAATGAAACGTTTCTTGCTTATTAGTAAACTGAGAACCTTCGAATTGCGGTTTCTCAATTGTTCTTGTTTCTCTTTATGTATCAGAACTCCCTCATAAAGAACTTTTACTCGTTCTACACTTGATTATGGAGTACTTTGTTTTTCTATCAAATTTAAGTGACTTAGTATTTTTGTATTTTGAAAATTGGCTTTTTGGATTTTTACAGAGAGGAGCCCATGTATACACTAACTGTCACGAAAATTCGTCTCGCCTGTGGTTTCCTTGTATCGACTCGTACTCAGAGCCTTGCACTTGGGAGCTGGAATTCACAGTGGATGAAAACATGACTGCCATCTCTTGCGGCGATTTAAACGAGGTCATTTACACTCCGGACATGCGGCGGAAGACATTTTATTATTCTCTGAACACTCCAGCATCTGCACCGACCATAGCATTAGCAGTTGGGTAAGCAAAGATATAATATTTTGAATCGCACTTACGTATAAATCGAATGTGCGGTTGAATTATCGTTATGTTTAGACCTTTCGAAGTTTTCGTCGATCCGTCAATGCATGAAGTTACTCATTTCTGTTTACCTGGTCTGATGGATAATTTGAAAAATTCGGTTCGCCATGTGCACGAAGCTTTCGAGTTTTTCGAAGAAACGTTATCGAACCGATATCCGTATACGTGTTACAAGCAGGTTTTCGTTGATGAAGCTGCTGTTGATGTATCGGCGTATACTTCGTTTAGTATATTAAGGTGAGCTGAACTTTTTATAATAATGTTATTTATATGAAATAGAAGGCTTTACGTTCTGGTTGGATCACGGCCAGCTTCCTCGCCGGTTCTGGTCTCCTTTCTTTATGTTGGCCCTCTGTTTGGCGGCATGTCCCTGTTAGGTTGGCAATCAGGTAGTCATTTTGTCTTGACACACTATCAGTGTCTTCTTGTCTGCACTTCGGTCCTTGTATCTGCATGCCGCGTATTTGTTCGTCTAGGTTGCTGACATCTTTCATCTCCCAGAGATGGATGCTTGGTTTTTAGTGTACAAAACAGTCAGTTAAATCAGTTTGACTGAGTAACTGATAGCCGGATTGTATGTCTGTCTATCTGTGTGCCTGTGCATTTGGTTACCAGGGTAAGTAATTGATCGACTGACCGTCTGTATCACTATGTCTATTGGTATGGCTGAATCTCGAGATACCAGATCTGGCCCTTCATGCCGATGCTTAATTCAGTTTCATCTTGTACGGTGGGTATGTTGATCACTGTCGTCTCCAGCACTACATTGAAGTGTGACAGAATGGTGAGGCTAGACGGCGATATTTTGTCCTCACAGTTGATGTTATATGCTATTAAATTGTGTTTTTATTCTGTTGCAGTATAAATTTATTGTACCCTAGTCAAATAATCGACCAAGTTTACATTTCGAGGAAAGCGATGGCTCTGGCGATCGCTGAACAGTTTTTCGGCTGTTTCTTATCTCGTCAAAATTGGTCCGATTGGTGGCTGACGAACGGGATTTCTACCTACCTGTCCGGTCTATATGCCAAAAAGTGTTTCGGTTTGAACGCATACCGAGAATGGATACATACGGTAGGTGCGGGTGTTCGTACATGAGAAAATTTTCATCTGATTTTTGATACCTTGTCAGGTATAGTATTGAAAATGAGCATGGTTGTTAACCATGAAAAATGGCGTTATAATTTGTTTACGGCTTCATAGGAGCTTTTTGAAGTGATGCGGTACGAGGATACTCATGGTGGTATCATTATGGACCCAAGTCAGCCATCTGGAAGCCATCATTCTTCAAGCAACAGGTCGAGCCATCATAATTTTCATTTTCCTCTTCAGAGTATCGATACCATTTCCCCTAGATATTTAAATATGATGCGAAAGAAAGCCCATCTGTTCATCAGGATGTTGGAGAATCGAATCGGCTATGAAATGTTATTACAGGTAATTTATCCGTATGCTCGTCACCTCTAGGTCCCAGATTACTGCTTTATTTCGTTTGCTTACGTTAATTTTTGAGAAAAGATGAATGAGAATGAGTGATTTCGATTTTCCGGATCTTGAATGTTGTCTTTCGAATCCATTCTTCCAAAAGTTGAGATGGCGAAAGCGGAAGTTCGATTCTTACTCAACGGGTACAACTTTATTATTTCGTATTACCTCTTAAATTTTTTCCATTGATGATTGCGTTTTCAAAGTATCAAATCATGCAGTTTTCACTTTCGTTCTTTAAAAAATAAATAAATAAAATGATAATAATAAAATAAGAACAGGGGCAATGTTTGCGAGTGTCGAGTATCAGCAAATAGATTTAGCCATTTAGCCCATTAGTGGCAGGAAGCAGAGGTTTTGTCCCCTTTGGCTTTAGTAAAATTGAAAAATTTCTAATTCGCTTGCATCCCGAACAGTTCTCAATTGCTTTTTTTGACTCAGGAACTTTTGCTTTTTTTGACTCAGGAACTTCTATCTTCCGATCTAGTTATATGGTCTCAAAGCATATATAATAAGTGATAGAAAGTACAAGCGGTCACGAAAATGAAAATACTTCGTTTTAGGTATTCAACAAACAACTATCGCTGGCCTCAAACGCAGCTCAGACAAAAATCACCGGCGGACTTTGGTCACATATGCTCATCAGTACAAATGTGTTCACTAAAGCGATCTTCACTGTCACTGGAAAAGACATGACTGTATTCGTTGACCAGTGGGTGCGTACCGGTGGGCATGCGAAGTTCCATCTCACTTGTATGTTCAACCGCAAAAGGTATCTTTCTATTTGTGGTAGTCAATTCGCGATTAGGCCTGCTAACGAGTGCTGTATTGTACTTTTCTGCGTATTAATATCTTGTTTTTGTTTCTCGTATAGGAATACGTTGGAAATAGAAATCAGGCAAGATAAAACACACCAACGAGGAGTGCACAAATATGTTGGTCCTTTGAATATATTGGTGCAGGAATTGGACGGTACATTTCGACACCCAATCATGGTTGAGAGTACAGTGTGCAAGCACGACATAACCTGTCACTCGAAAAGCAGAAGAAATAAGAAGAAGAAAATTCCGTTGTGCACTGGGGAAGAAGTGGATATGGATTTGAGTATTATGGAGTGAGTAATTACGCGAGTAAATTTTTCTCTTTCGAGATCTTGATTTCAGATTTACATCAGCTGTGTAAATATTCCTGAGGGAGTGGTCTTATTAAACTGACATAGTCAATTTTAATCTGAGGAATCGTTGTCTTTGTTTTACATTTTCATTCACTTCATACCTCTGTTCCGGCCGTATATGTTCGAAAAGAAAATTTTTTTTTTGCGAAAATTGATGCTTCTTCATCTCAGTTGTCAACATTTCGATAGATCCAAATTAAAGTACGACTTTCACGTCGTATTTATCTATTTATTTTTGTCTTCAATTAACAGTTCCGATTCTCCGGTATTGTGGGTGAGGTTGGACCCTGATATAACACTTCTACGCGAAATTACTATCGAGCAGCCAGATTATCAGTGGCAGTACCAGCTGAAGCACGAACGCGACGTTTCTGCCCAGTTTGAGGCGATTGTCGCTTTGGAAGCATTTCCAACTGCTGCAACTAGAGCTGCCTTGACCGAAACTATCGAAAATGAGAACATTTACGTAAACGTGCGATGTAAAGCAACTCACTGCTTGACGAAGGTGAATCCATGATTATATTGTTAAATAATAAGTACTGTAACATGTCCCTCTGGTCACTGATGCGATACTCGAAAGGATAGTTTCCAGGGCCTGGGTGTGGTGTCTGGGGAGCCATTTTAACATGCGTGTGTCGCCATACGCTCCACTAGTGGATGTACTATTGCATTGTAATTGGTGTCTGTCTATCTCCTCTTTGGCTCGCCGCCATTAGCCTAGCTATGAGATTGATTCTGAGTTATTCAACCGGCTGTCCTCTATTTTTGTATATACTAAAAATCTGTTCCTCTTTTCCCGCCTTTACCCCTTCAGTGCTGGAAGAAGAGAAACTGCAAGAACTAAAATATTCACGCAGACATGTATCAGTGACTGAGCTCGATCGATGGCCTATATAGAAGTCTATGGGAAGTGGTCAAGTGACGGAGCTCAATAATTACTAATTCTCAATTTATTTAATTAACAGGTCGCTAATGCTATGGTTACCAACTGGGTTGGACCACCCGCAATGCTAGCTATCTTCAGAAAACTATACGGTTCTTTTTCCTGTCCTCATATAATCAAACAAAATAATTTCACCAACCTCCAACATTATTTTTTGCAAAAGGTAAGTCATATTGTTAACTTAGGTCAGAATCGTTTTTAGAAAGTTATTCGATTACACTTTGATGTTGTTTCTGATTCAAGGAAAACATGCTAGGTTGTATAGAATGAGAAGTGACTTCATTTTTGGCAGTATTTTAGAAATTTGAAATGGTTACTTATTGTTTTCAGACGATTCCTGTGGCCATGGCTGGATTAAGAAACGCTCACGGATTATGTCCGCCAGAAGTTCTACGGTTCCTGTTGGATTTATTCAAGTATAACGATAACAGTAAGAACAGATTTTCGGATAACTATTACAAAGCAGCGTTGATTGACGCCCTTGCTGCTACAGTCACACCTGTGATCTCAATTGTGAACCAAGGGTTGGTATTTTGAACGTACTTCGATAGCAGTTGTTGTGTTCTTACATCGCCAATGGCCGATTTTATTGACGTGTGCAGCTCGAACATTACGGCGGATTCCCTTTCAGCGGATACGAAACTGGTACTGGAAGAAGTGACTCGCTGCTTGAATCTTGAAAAACTGCTACCATCATATAAGCTCACGGTTACCGTTTCTTGTTTGAAAGCTATTCGGACTCTGCAGAAATTCTGTCATTTACCCAATAATCCAGCTATCTTCAGGTCGTACGCCGCGTACGGTAATTTCATTGGTGAGACTCCAATTTTTTGCTTTTTTCTCCCTAATGTATGTACATTTTTGTGTTTGAAAGGTGATAACACCGTACATAGTTTTATTTTACAATTATAGCTCAGTTTATGTTGTACTAATATTAATTTGATGAATAACTTGCACTTATTTGCAATCTGTTTAGTCTGAACCAAAGCTGGGCAAGTACCATTTTGAAATAAGTCTGTTTCTGAGGTATCTTTTTAGCACAAATAGAACTTGTAACTCAACTTATGGTCTACTATGGAGTATATTAATTCAATGAACGTGTGAGATATCAACTCACTAAATGTTCTGATGATTTATTAATTCACTAAACTAATTGATGAGCTATCAAGTTGCTAAAATTGACTCATTTAACTCAAAGTTAACTAAAAGAATTGTTGAGTTGATATGAGTTATTCTTTCATCTCAAATTTCAGTTGAACCCTAATTTGTGTAGAGGAATTTTGGAAATGAATTCACTCGGAGTCACGTCAATTGAATTGATGAGTTTTGCCCAGTTGTGGTGCTATTTCATGTTAGTTCTTGGTCGTTCTCGGAGGATTCATGTACTTAATTATAGTTTTATTAATTTGTAGATGTGAGACTATGCGCCTTAGAAGCTCTTGTTGATTTTACGCGACTGGATGGCAAATGGCCGGACTTGGAATTCCTGCTTGATATTATGACACACGATACTGATCCTGGTGTCAGGCATGCCTTGGTACAAATGTTAGTCGACAACCCGCCTTTTCAAAGGAATGCGAATACGTCCAGTAAGCATCGGCTCGATAAGGAAGATTTGGTGCACAAGCTGTGGCTCACTTTTAAGTAAGCATAAGTTGAACGAATCATGATCTTAACAAAGTGATGTAGTATGGAAGAATGGGCCAGAAGTAACCACCTGCCCCAGAACGAATCTAATCTAGTGTTACAGACTCTATTTTCCAAAAAGCAAACTTCTCTCAGGAAAATAGCTAATTTTTTCTTGAAAAAGCAAACTCGAGTGAGCGGACTCGGAACTCGCTTTTCTTGTTCCTCGCAGTTACGTTTTGAATGATGAATACTCTATTTTTCTCTCATATTCTTTAATTGGACTCTCATTAAATAAAATAGTAATTTGCTGACTGATGTCAGTTTGATTCTTCAAACATATTCGTACAGTAGTACCTTTTTTCCATAACTTGAATGAAATTTGGAAAATAGCAAACTCATACTTCACACCGGCAAATCAAATCGCAAACTTGACCTTAAAAAAACAAACCAGTTTGCCAAAAGGCAAACTATTGGTAATCCTAATTCTAGCCCAACCTGAGCGAGTGCATATGATGAGAAATTATTGTTACTCCATGAAAAGTAAAAGTCCTTCAACCTCATCCTTGCTTTGAAATCATCGTTAAAAACTGTTGCGTATTACTCGAATGTTGTTCGAAAACTTGTGTATCTTCCATCTAAGATGAAAACATTCCGTCTTGTGTTAGTGGTAGTATATGCAGGGAAAATTGAGGGGATACCCAAGGTAATTTCGAGTTTCTTTTCTCAGAGTGCTAAGAAGGTCTTGTCAATGACTGACGGACCTGTAATTCAAACAGTATCCTAATCTGTCTCAACCTTTTTGTATTCGTTTTGTAACTACGTGTCGGTGTTTTTACTCGTAGCGGTTCGATGTCCCATGACTCAAAAATGCGTTGTAGTCTGGTGGATCTTTATTTCATACTTTACGGAAGGCGTCAACCCACATGTCTTCCTACATCAGAGATAGCTTCGTTGTACAAACCTCAAAAGGAATCAGAGGTAAGTAAAATGGAAGGTTGAGAAACAATAAGATTCGAACGTGTAAATAGATCGTTGGCGTTCTTACTCAGAACGCCAGAGAGTCTAGTGAGTAAATGTTTCCAAGTTCTTACGTACAAATGCTGAAACATATAACGCAGCTTGCTATTGTTTTCGAAATGGAAATTCAGTGAACTTCTTGAAGCTTTACTGTTCATTGATGTCCTAATGCTAATGCTTTTGTTAACAGAATTCTAAATTCGATGTAACTTTGGACCAAATCGACTACTTGGATAGTGATACACTTGCCCATGGTATCAAACGTCGATTGTCTTCAGAGGAACCCGAGTCCGATATTATGGCCAGTGATGAACTGGGTCTAGGTGTTGCTACTGTGGAAGTTGTTGCTGGCACTGAGGAAGCCACTAAAAAAATTAAGGTGAAATATTCTCAGTTTTTTAAAACTATTTTGCCAGCTGGCGGCACTTTCTCGTTTTCAGAAAACTGGATTTCATCGATTGGTTTGCATCGTTTTTCCTGACTAGTGTACGAGTCAGCCAAGTACAAATTAATAGAAGCAATACAAAAACCTAAATCCAAAACGTTCGTTTATTTTACTTACTTTCGCTGCATTGAATGCTAATTATTGTGGTTGAGAGCCATTGTGTGATGAGCTATTGTGAAGAACAATTTAGAAATGACAGTGTGATGTATTTATGAATCCCAAATTGGACCAATGAATCTTTTCACTTGAACCAAAATGTAAGTCCTTCTCTCGGCATGTCCAATGCTGTAACCGTTGGACCACCCAGGGAACGAGATAGTTAAGATGAAATTAATTATTTTTGCGTCGCAATAAAACATTTCATGGTAGCTCAGTATTCAGACCTATAAATCTATGTAGATCCGAGATTGAAATTTCGGCAGTGAGGTGGAATTTTCGGTTGAAATAAAGATTTCTCGTGTTAATTATTATTATTATTATTATTATTATCAAAATTATATAACCATGAACCTCCTTGTTCTTGATAAACAGACTGAATTAGATTACGATATCGATAACATACCGCCGATAGAAACGGATCCGTTAGCGCCTGAATCCATAGAAAAGGAAGACTTCAAGCCTGCTGATTTAGTGTCGCAAGCAGCTGACTTCGAAAGCGCGTTCCGGAGAGACGGCTTGACTGATGAGAATGCGGGCCCGTCGACAAGTACCAGTACAGGCGAACGAAGTCATTCGAAGCACCACCACCATCATCACCACCATCACCATCATCACCACCATAAGACTGGTGACCAGTCGAAAGTAAGTTTTGTGAAGACTCGAATAGTCGTACCTGTTTCCTTCCAAGTTTGAAAAATCAAACCATGTTCGTCACTTCTTTTGAAGTGAGCCGCCTCTCGTAACCCCAGAATGCATCTAAAATATCCGCCTACGTTTCTTCTGGATTTTCAAATCGTACCTGGGAAAACATTTTTTGTTATTGAAAAAATGACATATGAATTTTCTTATGATTTCCCCAGTACTTGAATCGTTAAAGGTGTTCGACATATCATTATTGCCATTTCATATCCTAGAAATCACGTTAATGGGGAGCTATTTTTCGTGTATGAGGGGGGAGGGGCTTTAAGAAGAGACGAAAAAGTGATGTATAAGAATTTTCTTATGATGTCCTCAATACTTGAATTACTGAAGATGTACGAAATGTTAGTTTTGCCATTTCAGATTCGGACCTTAGAAATTAGATTCATGGAAAACAAATTTTTTGTGTGTTTATAGGGGGGCGGGGGCTTTACGAAGGCAATAGTGAGATTCCACTTATGTTGGCGGACCCTAACACTTGATGCGTGTTCTTAGTCTTCGATGAGGGTGTAACACCGAAATCGGTATACTTCGGTGTACACTTCTGACCTATTAAAAATGAATACGTACATGAATTCAGGAACGCTAAATTATGGCGAGTCAGCGAAATTTCCCTACGACGACGTTGAAACTAATAGCGCCGACACGCCGATGGCTCAGTGGGTTGTCACGGAGTCTCGGAGTCGGTGTTGCCTCGGTCACCCGAACTTGTAACCCAGAATTGCAATAGATCTTTTAGTAACCAGGTTTTCGTGGTTTATTTGATTCTTTTTGAAAACACTTTTTCCCCTGGGTATCGCGCTGCGATACTTTTCCGCGCGATACAGAGGGTCAAATATTTCAGCCTAAAGCTATTTTGTCTTATAATATTTTGACCCCCGTTCCCCGCATAACCTTTATGATATCTAGCATGAATCGTATTACATTTTTCTGAAATTTGCTTTTCAGCTAAAGAAGAAGAAAAAGGACAAAAAGAAGCACAAACATAAGCATAAACACAAACACGAGCACCAGGACGATAAAGACAAAAAAGACGCTGCGTCGAAAAACGCTTCCAAAATTAAAATGAAAGAAACAGATACGGGTAATCTGAGTTCGAGATCGTCTAGTCCAAGTGAAGGTGAAATTTGAGCTGGCCGCACGTGGGTCTTCACTCGATGGAAACGCAAATGCCTGCGCTCAGGTTTGTTATGTTCGTGTACCTTTAATTCTTTGAATGGGGTTGGAGGGAAATTAAGTGTCTACTGAGTCTCAACTGCCTCCTGAATGTGATGTAATTTCTTATTGATGTTCTTTTGGTTCGTCAACTGGGTTTGGTGGTAAGATGAAACATCTGGTAGGTCTTACCTACTTCTGACACTTTGATCATTCCTCGTTATTCTCGTTTCTTTCCATTATCTCAAAATGATGATAAATTGATGAGTAAGAACGGCTTCTGCGAGGTAAAATAGAACAGTTGTGTTGAATCACCCATTACTAAGGAGATGAAACGAGACAGTCAACACAACTTGTATATTCCATGATGTGCGTTGCGCTTCTAAGTACATGAACGCTCAATTGATATCAGCTATTACCACGATAAATTCATCTAATCTAGCGTTATTAGCAAGCGATCTTACATTGTGCGTGCACAAAAATAGCTTACCCGATTTGCGTAGCCCTTCCTTACCCTTCGTAGGTTTTAATGAACCTACTAGCACTTTATTTTCACTACCCTTATTGGGTAGGGGACCTTTTTTGGGAGGAGAGTGGTCGAATTTTAACCCCTTGGTGACCGGCCGTGTTGGGGTCATTTTTTTGAGACATGCTTTTTTAGTTAGTCTAAACTCGCTAAACGGTGAATTCCCTTCAATCGCCCGCTAGCGTTGCGCGGTGTGATTCGACCGTCGGTTGCCTGTAGGGGCCTTTGTAAGTGGGCTTTGGTTGAATGACAGCTTTGACTGTGTCAGCGAGTGCTGTGGACCTTGAGTCGATGCTGCCGATGGGATCGCCGGTGCCTGGACCTGACTGGGCTGCGATCTATACTCATACTGGTGAGTCCTCTGCGCCTTCAAAGCCTCTGCTCCCTCGACATCACCTAACGCTTCTAGATAAGGGGATGGTACATTTACCCCGTTTCTTCTAACGTTGGCGGCACTGGATCTCAGTTGCATTACAAGCATCGAATTCTGAACCAGCTTCGTTATTTTGTAGGTAGTTGAAAACCTGTCAGCTATGTAAAGAAGCCTGCGAGGATCTCGGCTGTATTTAAAAATAAAACGTTAAAATTACTTCCAAATTTTGGCGTGTTATTTCAAGGATATTCTAATGAAACGAGATGGGATGATGGATATGCCAAAATCAATTAGTCTAACCGTATTTTGGTCACCTTAAAATTTTCAAAGGTGGTATGAAAGTTGAAATGAGTTGCTTAGTGTGCACTAGCTGCAAGAGACCAGTGGTTGGCTGCATTAAAGAGTATATATAATGATTCACCTCGAAGAAATTAAATGCAACCAGTGGCTGTACTGAAAACTACTGAGCCCATTTTCCGGAAGAAAAGCGCGTCTTGGTATCACGATCTCCGCGAGAGATCCGGTCCTTTCGCAGCATTGGCTTAGGTGCCCTTAGCTTAATTCATGAATGATTCGGGTGATTTGAGTGCCGCTAACTTTCAAGAACGTGAACGTATTAACTGCCTCCTGTCGTTTGACCCAAATACCCATGTATAAATCGGCAACCACAAATTTAAAACCCGAATATATTGGAAACCAGTTGGTCGTTTCTCCAGCCACAAAATTATTTTTAAATCCGAGCTCGCGTTTCCGAGCGTCTTCAGATTTTGGCCATGTTCACAGTTTCTCGTTTTTTTTTGTTGTTTTTTTCTCGCTTGTTTTCTTTCTTTCTTCGATGTTACGTTGGAGAACTGTGTTGGCATGACAAACGCACGTATCATTTAAAATGTCGCCTTTCCGTAATTACATAACCGTTTCAAATGAATGCGTTGGAACTAATTGCCATCTCTCGTTAATTTTATCCGCATTAATCTTACATTTTTATCTGTCGATTTGAGTTTCTACATTGTTGTCAAAACGTTGTTGGATTTAAAAAAAAAAAAAAAAATGAAGGCAGAAAAAGAATACAACAATTTGTCTACCCGAGCCAGATCCATCCGAGTTCTAGAAAGTCGAAAAATTTGAAAACCGAGCTTATAGAGAAATGTTTCATATTATTTCTAGTTGATTGCGAATCGTTTCTCGGTGTCACATTATTTATTCAAAAGTGAATCGTTTTTCTTTCCTCGTGGAAACTTACCAATGCAAATAAGCTTTGTGATGTTGCATTCTTTAATGCAAGAGTCGAAAGCTAAAAATTAATTAAAAAGTCTGTTTGAATTAGAGTGAGTTTCTTGAATTTATATCAACCTCTGTGCACGGTAATGCCCTTTCTCCGCAGGGAATGTACTGGGGGCAGGAGCAACTTACTCCCCCCCCCCTGTAGGAATTTTTCACTCAGCAGTTGGAAAAATTTACCCAGGGGCGAAACTATAGGGGTTGGGGGGTTGAAACACCCCACCAATAATTTGGCAGTCGGCAAATTTAGAAACTGTCTATTTAAATTTTTCATCTGTTTGTTCGTTTGTTCGCTTGTTTGGTGTTGTGGGACGTATGGCGATGCACGCATGCCAAAGTGGCCCCTGAGACACCGCACCCCCGGCACCGTAAACTACCCTTTCGGGCATCGCATCAGTACCGAGGGGAACGCTTTGGGGCCGGGCCCGAGCCCCCATTTCTCCTGGCCAGAACGGTGCGCGCGTCCTGCCAGGGCCACCACGGGGTTCCCTACTGACCGAGGTCCGCGCTCCCGGAGCACTCGCCTGGAAATTTCAGGTCCCCCGCAGCCGGACGCGCTGCCTCTTCCTCTTCACTCACTCATCGTGTGAGACTCTCCCGATTGAAGCTCCAGCCCTTGCACTGCGGGCGAGCTCTGCTCCAGCCCTGGTGCAACGGGCGAGCTTCGCTGGATGGTATCCGCCGCCGCAGTAGCAGCAGCAACATCCACTTCTCCTCCTTGCGTCCTTTGTCTCGACCACTCAGCCTCCATCTTCCGTCGCATGATGGCCGAAACGAAACCCGACACCCGGTTCCAACCGCTTCGGCTCCTCAACAGCTCCGGGACCAGGGTGTCCGGCGCAAGACGGTCGATCATGCCGTCTCCGGGATCGATCGTGACCGCCCCGCGCCTCTCCTCATCCCAGGCGTCGCACTCGAACAGCGTATGCCACGGCGTGTCCTCCTCTCCGCTTGCACAATGGGTGCACTCGGCGCTCCCCGCCAAACCCATCCGGTGCAGGTACGAGCCGAAACAACCGTGTCCGCTCTAGACCTGGGTCAAGTGGAAGATCAGGCTTCCGTGCTTCCTGCCTAACCACAGGTCGAGCTCACCGATCAGCTCCCGGGTCCACAGTTTGTTTATTTTTTTATTTTTTCAGTTGAAAAATATGTCGATTAAAAAATCGGCAAATTTATGATTTTTTTTAAATTTTGTCAGCGAAATTTTAGTTTAAAAAAAATATTCGTCGGCAAATTTTTCTTCTCCACTTCCCCAAACTGAAAGTCAAATTTCGTTTCTGAAAATGGAGTACTCTGGACTCCTGTCAGAGACTAGTCAGTCAAAAGCAGAAGGTTTCAAGCTGAGTATCGAACGTTATCTGAAAGGTTGAAACAAAGCTGAAATATGGAAGACATTTCAAAAATCTGAAAGTCGGTAGCAAACGTTGAATTTCGAATTTCAATGACTATTCTGTTTTTACTAGATTCTCTGTTTGACCTAAAGCCTGAAATTTGAGAAAATTGAACATTTTATTAAATTTTAAAAGTTGAAAGCAAAAAACCTATTTGCCAGTGTCACAAGCTGAATCCTATAGCAAATGTTTTATTGTTTAATTTACGGGCTTTGGTCCTGGTGAATATAGGAGGGAAATTTAGTCTGAAACAAAAGTCAAAACTCCATGTGTTTCCCATAAGAACGAAAAGGAGCTTGTGGCACGGATTCCTCTAAACCGATTAACCTGAAACTTTGTAGGTTTTTTTTTTCTTTTTTGGATTCAATTGGAACCGACTTAAAAGACGAATCAGAGGGAATTCAGAAAAAAATATCACCAAGAATAGATAACGACCATCTTAATGTGTAAAGGAAGTTGTGTGTTCCTCTCTAAGTATTCCTAACATCCATCCAGCTTACCCTCCCAGATTAGGGTATACTTATGTGCGCAAATGTAAGTGCTTGGGGGATGAAAAATTGAAAACGAATAAAGTGGGATTTATTTTACGTATATTTTTGGGGGCGTTAAAAAAAATTAGCACATAGCGGCCAGTCAGAATAAAAACTCTAACCGTTAATTTTTATACAAACTGTAAAATGATAATCCTCACACCCATTTTTATTCCAAAGTCCGATCGACGTGGGACAAACTGGAATCTTCAAAAGGCAAGTAGAGCTGCTGAATTAAGAAATGCATTCACTCTCATTTTCCTCTTTTTTTTTTCTTTTTCGCAAAGACTGAAAATGAGCCCATTCTGAATGGGAAAAAATAGAAGTTTTTTCCATAATTCTCCATCTCTGACAGCAAGATCTCGTTTCTTTTCTTTCGGTTAAAAAAATCCCCCACTAAGCAAGACAAGAGCTAAACTTGAAATTTTTTGTGGAAAGATCACTGAAATAGGAGTTTTTGGGTCGTTGATTTCGAAAATTTCACCAGAAGATTCTTCTTTAAACCGTGAATTGACTTTCAGAGTCCTCTATTCTTGGAAAATTCAGTAACGAATCAAAAGACAAGCAGTTTTTCGCATCGCTTAATTCGAAAACTTCTATGAGCTTTCTTATTATACTGTGATTTGGGCCCCAGAATTCAAAATTGATTTTTAGGAAATCGAATGAAGAATTAGAATGTTCTGGGTTGCTGAATTCAAAAATTTCTTCAGATTCTTCTTGGATTCCCGATTTAGGCTTCAAAAGCCAAAACTCCTCCAGAAGTGATTAAAATTGACTTCTTGGAAACCGAATCAAATATCGAAATGGGGAAGGGAAGAAGAGAGGTCGCCAAATTTGGAAATTCCATCAACGCGATAAATTTTTGATATTGACTCTCGGATAAGCCCCAAACATCAAAATGAGAGTCGAAATTAAACGAACTTGATTTAATCTTTCAACATTTTCATAACCATCAAACTACCAAAATTCAAACTGGAGGAAAAATTTCAAAATGATCCAAGTATGAGTTATTATAAGGGGAACATTCAAGTCTTTAAAAATAAAAACTATGAAATTGAACCAAAATTAGGAATTACAATAGTCGCTGTTTCAATAGATTACTTGGGTTTTTAACGTCAATTAATTTTTGTCAATCTTTGGACTTCAAATGTTGGCTCGTAAAGATGCAAGCTTTTTTTCTTCAACATTACATGCAAAAATTGCCATTTAATCTAAGAATGATGAAGTCCAATCAAAGGTCTAAGGGTCATTACTAAATTTGTAACAGCCTCTCACCTCAAACAGAAAAATGGAAATGAAACAACTTTCACTTCGATAGTTAAATCATTTTTTATAAAATCATATGTTGCTTTTGAAAATTCGTCATTCGACGAATTAAACCTTTCTCGATGTTTGTAATGATGAAAATGAATCAGCGATCTTTAGCATTTTCAATAACAGTCTGTTAATTTGAATTTAAGATCGTAAGAACTCTCCACTTCAATAGTCTACTCGATTTGTAAAAACTAATTAGTGCTTGTCCATTTCGATTTATGGGGTCTTTTGAGCTTGAATCAGATTCAAAATTTAACGCATGTTCGAATTCAGCTACCTTTAAGGTCAGTAATTAATGTCGATAGTCTATCTACTTTGGAATCCCATTCTGAGTCCTAGAGTCCAGGGACGTACTGAAGAGTTTTTCCTGAGGGAGGTGAGGGGGGTAAAAATTGTGATAGTCCCAGCTGACTTAACTGAAAATTGTCAAGTATCAAAGCAAAAAAAAAAACTCTTTAACCTGTTGGATTTTTCTAACTGACTCAACTCAAAATTCCCAAGTATCAATGCAAAATATGAAAAACTTTTTGACTTGTTGGGTTTTCCCAACTTCTCAACTCAGTTCCAAATATCAAAGCAAAAAAAAAGAGAGAACTTGCAACTTGTTGGATTTTTTCAACTCGCCTGCCTGAAATGGTAAATTTTCCCAACTGCTGAGTAGAAATTTCCCACGGGGGGGGGGGGCGTTGCCCCTGTCCCTCTTATCGCTACGTCCCTGCCTCCAATAATTTGACAGTTGGCAAATTTTGAAACTGGTCATTTGAATTTTTCATTTTCTAAGAACGTTTGTTTGTTTGTTTGTTTATTTATTTATGTTTTTAAATTAAAAAATAGGCAACTTTTAAAAAATTTGTCGGCGAATTTTTAGTTGAAAAAAAAAATTGTCGGCAAATTTTCCTTCTCCACCCCCTAAACTGAGAGTCAAGCTTCGTCTCTGAATTTACCATTTCATACTTGGGAATTGAGTTGAGAAGTTGGGAAAATCCGACAAGTCAAAAGGTTTTTCTTCCTTTGCATTGATACTTAGAAGTTTTGAGTTGAGTCAGTTGGGACTTTCACAATTCCCCCCCCCCCCAGGAAGAACTCTTCGGTACGTCCCTGTTCCTCCGGTCTGGAAGCCCATGTGCGAGCATGGAAGAAAATCACTATTATTATTCTTTTGAAATAACAAGAATATACTTGCGACGAGACTCTTACTGGAAAAAAAAATAAAAAAAAATGGAGAACATAGCCTCTTTCAGCTCTGCAAACCTAAATCGATTGACATTTTATTGAAATCAAATTCTACTTGTGGGTGAAAAGTGTCGGTATCAATCTGATTATGCGGATCCTAATTATTTAAGTATTATAAAATTGTGTAACAGCTCGAAAGAAAACAGTCATAATTTATCGTAACAATAAAGTCGACGAAGAAAGTATGCGGGTGAAGTGTGAGCGTTCAAGCCAAGTGCACTGAACGGAGACATTATTTCTAATTTTAAATGAATATGTAATGACGTCATGACAGGGAAGCACTGCCGGGAGACAAACCTGTGAAAAAGACAATTGCTGACTGCATCGGATCGGTCGGTCTCGTGATCATTCAAATTACGTAAAACTACATTCATTTCAAGTAATGCCAAAAATGGCATCTTCCTGTTCACTCGAAGCTATCGTTTATTTACTCCATGTACAAATAGGAACGTTATAACGTCACGTTGCTGTTTTTCGTCAATTTGAATTTTATGTCGACACGAATCAGTACGTCAGATGTTAGTTTTATCTGCCCAACTGTGTGCTCAACTAAGATACGAGAAAGTTGAACTTCCGAAGACTATTTTCATAAGGAGTACGATGAATCGGAGAATGCGCGAGAAGTATTCAAAATTTCATTGTGATTTGGGGTGAGTGGTGGAATCAGTGAGTTGTAGTTTGAGATGAGTGGTGGAAGCAGCCAATTATAATGTTAAAGTGAATTGTGGAATTAGCTAATTTTACAGTTGAATAGCGTTTTTTCAACATGGTCACCAGATCTCGACAAGGTAGTTCCAAAATATTTTTTCTTCATTTGGAAAGGAATTATGTGTATTATGTGTGTATTTTAGGTGTATGAATTTTTGAGATTCTACCTATCCTAGAATTCAAGTGAAGAGCTCTTTTCCAGCGTGGTCTAAGTCAGAAAAAGGGATTTTTCAAAAGGCACGCATTTATCGGTGCGATAGAGAAAAAAAGCACGTCAACATTATAGCACTCGTCACAGGAAAAGAAATTATAATGAGCGAGAAATAAAAGGAAAGTACGTCAGCGTTATAAAATTTTGCGCCGGGAATTTGGCTCCATCAAAGTGCCCCTCACCTCTTTCTGCTCTTCCCAAGACTGGTAACCCAATCTTCCTCGCCCGCCTCCTCCTGTTAGTGTAAACCCCATCCGAGTTAATTTCTCTTTTTTGGATTCCCTCCTCTGAGGATGCCTTACCATCCTCAAGTCTGCCATTTACTTATTCACTTTTTCCTCTAGTGCCAATTTCCAGTGCTCTCCTCAAATTTCACTCAAATGTTTCCAGAAATGAGTTAGTTTCACCAATTCGTAGGCATCTAGAGTCAAATTTCAATTACGTCAACGTGCAATATGTATCGCTACTTAATATTTTTCGTTGTTCAACTGATTTAGTAATTAGCCTAACGATGCTAAAACGTAAGTTTCTGGCTGATGCAACGTGCGATTTTCTCCATAGTAAGTTGTGCTATGTTGCACATTGTCGAAATCTGCTTCGATTTTTTTGTCTTACTCTTTACTCTTTTTGCTGCTGTAAAAATTAACTTCCTTTCCTTTGCATACTGGAAAATTGAAATTTCTGGCATTACTACAATATTGTAGTAATCACGAATCAATTTCACATAATCGTCGGTAGCCTGGTTAATATCTCATACCTACCTATCTGATAGAAAACAAATTTTACAGGAAAGGGAAAAATTTGTTTATATTTGTGAAAATGAGAGTGGCTACCTCGAAAATGATTTTATCGGGTATCTAGAATACTTTTACACATATTACTAACGATAATCCGGTGAACTGGTTTCAATTGGTGCGATAAAATACAAAAAAATATGGCTTGAATGCATACTGATAGGAGGAATTTGTGGATCTGAGATGTTGTACATAGGAGGTTTTGACAATTATAATTTTATCTATTCTTTCTTGTTAATAGTTTAGTGCTGAACTTGATTACCAATTAAAATATTAAATTCCATCGAATTCGGTAATAATAGGTACTATCGCGCTCCTATCATACTGAAACACATAGGAGGTTTTTCGAGACCATGTTTGCGAATTATACACATAGGAGGTATTTGAGAGCGTTCCCAGCGGCGTATTTTGGAACTAAGCACATAGGAGATTATGTCACATGTCAGATGATTGGGACTGTGCAAATTGTAGTAACGCTAGTGTAGAATAGGTATTTTTTGATAAGCGAACGGTGATTTGTCGTCACACAGTGAGTTACAGATTACAGTTCTTGGTTACTGTTAGCAAAAATACCCACTTTTGACCAAGCAACGTTTTGACTCCCATATGAAAAACACAGGGAGCAAAGATCATTATGTTGATGCCTGGGAATAAGAAATTTGTTCGTAACCAGAAGTTTATTAGCTAAAAATGTGTACCTACATTTGGTTACTAAGAAGTTTCTTATTCTTAGGTAGTAACATAATGATCTTTGCTATACTCTGTTCGCAAATAGAATGGGTCAATGTAAACAAACATTATGGAACTCGCGGTATCTGCGGCGTGAAGTGGGTACGTGTGAATATTCGATTGTTGTGTGCATGTATTGATGTATATGTATGCTAGTGTTATCATCTTATAGGGAATTACGGTCTGTGCTTGTGTGCATGTGTTAGTGTTCGCGTCTTTGTTTACATTGACCCTTTCTATTTGCGAACGAAGTATACGTGTGTTTTTCTTATGGGAGTCAAAGAAACCATCACCGTTCGCTTATCAGTTGGGTTTAGTTCCGGTAGAGCTCTATAACTTCGTGTGAGTACGATCGTCCGCCATTTTGACTCCAACCGCGCCCGTGGATGCCGAATCCGACTATGCGGAGCGTACCGCGTAGTCAATTCGGCATCCACGGGTAAAGTTGACGTCAAAATGGCGGAAGATTGTACTCACATGAAGTTACAGAGCTCCAGTTCCGGCGTTGTTGTTGTTTGCACAGTCCGAATACGCCTTGAGAATACGAATCCAATGATACCAAAAAGTGATTTTCGAAAAATGAGGTACTAAACAGGCCACCGACGATATTTTGGCATTAAAGTCACTCTAGAAGACTTCATCCGACTTAAGCTAATAGGAAAACCACCTACTTTTTTAATCACTGGTAACGCTGGAACGAAAGGAAGTAGAAATGTAGGGAACTTACCTTTTTTTAATAGCTTCTATTTTGTACCTCAAGATGGCGCACAGTGGTTCAAAATTCAATTCTAGGTTGCCAGAGTTCTGAAAATCAGTTAATACCGAGTGAGGTATCAATATATCTTTTCAACCCCCTCCCTCTCTCCCCAAGGATTATTCTGAAATTACGACCCCTTTTATTTGAAATGGGAAAAAGAGCTTTATAGGGGAGGGGCCAAACTCCAAAATTTTCTACATTACCTAGTGGAGCAAGCCCGTAGCCAGTGGTGGATCCAAGGCCCCCCCCCCTGTTTGAATATTTTTAACGCAGTAATAGGGAAGAAGGAATAAAAATGATGAATTGTACGCTCATTACACGCCACAAAGGTGGTCTCCACCGCTACTGTACCCCCATCTCCTTTTTCTAAATCCGCGCCTGCCCGGTGCCCGTAGCCAGCTATCTTCGGTAGAGGGTGCTGACAGTTTACCAGGGAGGCTTGAGGATACACATAGTATATAATGTGAAGATTTCTAAGAAGCAGTGGTGTAGCCAAGGGGGCGAATGCCCCCCAAGGCACCTAAAATTGAATGTAAAATATGCAAAAAGAGCAATTTTTGCTTTAAAACACGTTTTTTCGAAAAATTTTCGCTCAAGCAGTAATTTTACCTTTATTTTCATAAAATAGTCCTCTGATATCGGCGATTTAAAAAAAAAAACTTCAATTCTCGACTTTTTCTCCCTTGAAAATCTTATCCCCCCCCCCTCCCTTTGGGAAAATTCTGGCTACGCCACTGATTGAATTTAGTCTCGAAATTCATAATCAAAATTGGTGATTCAGCTTACCGACAACCTATTTTTTTAAAATTGAAATATCACGTGAAAAAGTTTAACACTTTTATAACGATCAAATTTTCAAACTTTTGGAAGTAAAGTAATTCTATTTTTGTGGACTTATCAAGTTATCAGTTCTCAAACAGCCATTCAGGCATTTAGCCATTGATATTCAATGTGAACTAAATCGCGAGCCTACCACTGTGCTTGTGTATTATAAAGAACGACCCGATTTGTCTCCCCTTCAAAGCAAACTCAGTGTTGCCAAGTTTATAAACATTATAGTGGAAAGAAAAGTTTTGAACAAAACTAGCGAGAAAAATATAAGGAAATTTTGTCAGGAGGAGGGGCTTCGGCAAGCGTTAGGCTAGCACCTCTCTGGCTACGGGCCTGCCTAGGGAGGCTCAAGATACCTTTAGAGGGGCTTAGCCCCAGCTTGTCCCCCATGGCTACGGGGCTGTAGTGGAGTATCAAAATGTATGTTTTCGACCCCCCTTTTAGAAGTTTTTTTTATCTAAAATTGAGGGACGCTTCAGGGAGAACTATGAACACAAGAATACGTGTGATATCTTGAATAACAATAAATCAATACCAACAAACAAAATAGGTAATTAAAATTATAAACGAAGTATAAGATTAAGAATGAATAAAACCTTCATCTTTCGGATAGTAGTCATTTTACTTTTTTTACATCATGCAAAGAATTATCGTAATCATCATCTTTCTCCTCTTTTTCTCCGTCATTTTCTTCCAAAAATTTCTCGTTATCTCAGAATCTTCTTGTATTACTTCTTTGGGGTGGGTGATACTCTACATCGTGCGTACAAATTTTAATAGATTTTTATTCGTTATCATGCACTTATGTACACATTTGTTGCGTATTTCACGAAGTAGCGGCTTGTAGCGAAGGTGTTTGAAGGGGGTGATAATGCGCACTCAAAGAAAGAATTAGGCGTAAAAGGTTTTGCGAGACGATTAACAGGGATTTTGTAACCACAACTAGATGAATCGAAGAGTTTATAGAACGCATTGCAATTATAGTTTAGTCAAAACTACATACAGGGGCGAAAATATAGGGGGTGGAGGGTTGGGAGTTGGAACACCCCCCCCCCACCTCAATAATTTGGCAGTCGGCAAATTTTAAGACTGTTCATTTGAATTTTCAATTTTTATGCATGTTTGTTTATTTATTTTCTTTTTCACTTAGAAAATATTCCGATTAAAAAATTGGTAAATTTTTAATTTTTTAAACATTTTGTCGGTGAATTCTTAGTTTTCAAAAAATATTTGTCGGCACATTTTTCTTCTCCACCTTTCCAAACTGAAAGTCAAATTTCGTTTCTGAAAATAGAGTACCCTGGACCCCTGTTAGAGACTAGTCAGTCAAAAGCAGCAGGTTTCAAACTGAGTATCGAACGTTATTTGAAAGGTTGAAACAAAGCTGAAATGTGGAAGACACTTCGAAAATCTAAAAGTCGGTAGCAAACGTTGAATTTCAAATTTCAATGACTATTCAGACTGTCAGCGCGAAAGAGTCGCTCTCTATAATTTTAGGCACGTGAAAAAAAAAGGAACAATTGAAACCCTACATATTTTAGAAAAATTCATCAGATTGAAATGAAAATGGTCTCAATAGAAGGAAAATTTTATGCAGCATAAATTTTGTCCTAATCATTTTTTCGATAAACGCTTTCGTTTTCATAATATTTTGAGATTTTTTCGTATTCCTGCTAATGAAATATTCCTCTTGATCAGGGTTACATTCTGTAATGTAGTTATTCATTCACTTCCTCACTCCGTCACTCACTCAATAAGTCAGTGATTCACTGACTCACTCAATCATTCGCTTACTTATTTAGTGATTCACTCAGATAATCAATCACTTACTCACTCAGTCATTCACTCATTCTCTAATTTAGTTATTAATTCACTTCCTTACTCCATCACTTAGTCAATAAATCAGTGACTCACTCATTCACTCACTTACGTATTTAGTGATTCACTCACTTACTCAGTTATTCAGTCATTCTCTGATTCAGTTGTTCATTCACTTCGCCACTCCGTCACTCACTGAGTCAGTGATTCACTCACTCACCCAGTCATTCGCTTATTTATTCAGTCATTCACATAGTTAATCAATTACTTACTCAGTCACACGCTTATTTATTGAGTTATTCACTCAGTTACTCCGCCACTCACTCAATCACTTACTCAGTGACCCAGTGATTCACTCGGTCGCACGCTTATTTATTGAGTTATTTACTCAGTTACTCCGTCACTCACTTAATAAGTCAGTGATTCACTCACTCACTCACTCAGTGACTCAGTGATTCACCCAGTTACTTGCTTACTTATTCAGTTATTTTCACACGGTTACCCAATTACTTACTCAGTGACTCACTGAGTCACTCACTTACTCATTTAGTGATTCACTCAGTTACTCACTCATTTACTTAGTTATTCACTCAGTTACTCACTCACTTACTTAGTTATTCACTCATGCTGTAATGTAGTTATAAAAACTTCACATTTTGGTCGCCGATCAGAGTAGTCGATACTAGTGCTGTATGACCCGAATAGGAGGGAAATTTAGTCTGGAACAAAAGTCAAAACTCCATGTATTTTTCCCATAAGAATGAAAGGGAACTTCTAGCACGAATTCCCCTAATCCAATCGACAGGAAACTTTGTATTTTATTTATTTATTTGATTCGATTTGATTGGAATCAGTTTAGGGGAAGAATCAGAGGAAATTCAGAAAAAAAAAATCACCAAGAGTAAACAACGACCACCTCAATATGTAAAGCAAGTTGTCTGTTCCTAAAATCCTTCCACCTTACCCTCCCAGAATAGGGTATGCTCATGGGCGCAAATGTGAGTGCTTGGGGGATAAGGTTCCAATCTGCATTTGCAAGGAAGAAACTATGGGGAGGGAGGTGAAGCACCCAAATAATTAGGCAGTCAGCAAGTTTTGAAACTGTTCATTTGAATTTTTCATTTTCTAAGAACGTTTGTTTGTTTATTATTATTAATTTTTAATAAAAAAATATTTTGATTAAAAAATCGGCGAATTTTCAATTTTTTTAATTTTGTCAGCAAATTTTTAGGTAAAAGAAAGTATTTGTCGGCAAATTTTCCTTCTCCACCCCCCCCCCCCCAACTGAAAGTCAAGTTTCGCCTCTGACCACAAAATTCATTTCTATGTAATTTGGCCATCTGGAACTGAATTCTGAACCTCTGTGTGGCGCATCAAACTAACTTTTGATGAAAACTGACTTAAGACTACTTTGGAAAAGAGCTCTTCAAAATGTACTTGAAGTAATTATAAGATCCTACAGCAACTCCACTTCTCTGTTTCTTAGGAACTCGAGTTTCTTCTCTTCCAGTGTATCGGACGTACATCATTCTTCACTCCTACCTGCCAGAAAAGTAGTGTCTGCCTACCTTTTATAAATTCTATCATTATTTTCTAGCACATAGTTTTATATCTGTATCGTTAGATTTTTCATTTATTTGGTTTAAAACTTTAACAGTTTTGTAATGTATTTGTTTCTATGTTGTTTTTGTGTTATTATTATATAAATCTGCATGAGAGATTGTAAACACGTTTGTTACTTTGAATAAACAAGTTCAGTTCAAATTATTTTGATGTGTATCCAATCACCGAACTATCGTTCAGATAATTTTCCGACACGTTTGTTCGACGATGATGTGTAATGATGTATGCTGACATGCTGGAATAGAGGGTGGTAGTGTAGATGGTTTTCTCAGATTTTGAACTTTCAAAATACCTATCGATGTTTATGAGAAATTTCTGTTGTAATTAAAATAGTAGGTATATTGTGCAACTGAGGAAACAATTGTGAAATACGATGGTAACCAAATTTCTACCGTTTTCGAAAAAAGTTCTCGAATCCCCCCAAAATTTAAAAGAGAAGCTGTTTTTCAGAATGGAAGTAATAATGATGAATTTGTCAAATGAAAGTTAATGAAGATCTGTAGTGAAAATCTGCAGTTCAGTTTCCAAATATGTATCAGAAAATGTATTTGTTTATTCAATAGAGATTTATAAATATAGTTAGGGCTATAATCTCCTAATTGTTTGTACCTAATATCTAAATTGATTTAAATATCTTAGTGGTGTCTGGAAATTTTAACGCGTTCTTGTTTCTTGAGTCATCTTCTGCTGAGGCTTTTTGTATGGTGAGTAAAATGTGTTACTCAGCTGGTTCAGCTTAATACATATGTTGGGCATTCTGTGATGATGTACATTCGTTGATAATGTTTGTTCCTGTGCAATTGTTACATTCTCTCGAAGATACTCCATTCAGTGAGAGGTATTTCATTGATGATGTTCTTGTGCAGTTGCTGCCTTTTCTCAAAGATTCTCTTTCAGTGGTGCGGTGGGATGTATGTCGATGCACGCAGCCAAAGTGGCCCCTATGACACTGCACCCCCGGCCACAGGAACTACCCTTTCGAGTATCGCGTCAGTGACCGGAGGGACGCCTTGGGGCCGGGCCTGAGCCCCCATTTCTACGTGCCGGAACGGTGCGCGCGTCCTACCAGGGCCACCATGGGGTTCCCTACTGACCGAGGTCCGCACTCCCTGAGCATTCGCCTGGAAATTTCAGGTCCCCCACGGCCGGACGCGCTGCCTCTCTTCGCTCACCACTTACCTCCTCGTCTTGGTCCGTGTGTCGACGCAGGCAGGTGGTGACGACGGGTGAGCCCTGCCGGTGGGTCCGCAGTGCAGCTGCAGCAGCTCTTCTCTAGGATGGTACAGAGTTCTCCTCCTGTTCGATGGTGTGGGCCGAGCTTGGTGAATCGCCGGCCCTCTGTTTCGACCACTCCGTCTGCATCTTCTTCCTCATGATGCCCGAGACAAAAGCCGACACCCGGTTCCAACTGCTTCCATTCTTTATCATCTCCGGAACCAGGGTGTCCGGCGCGAGACGGCTAATCACGCCGTCGTCTTCGTCGCTTCTTCCGCCGGGATCGATTTCTGTAGTGGCCGTCCCGCGCCTCTCCTGCTCCCAGGCTTCACACTCGAACAGGGTGTGCCAAGGTGTGTCCTCCGCCCCTCGATCACAGTGGGCGCACACGGGGCTCGGCGCTATCGACATCCGATTGTAGGTACGTGCCGAAGCACCTGTGTCCGCTCAATTCTTGGGTAAGGTGGAAGTTGAGGTTTCCGTGTGTCCTTCCTACCCATCCGTCGAGGTCGCGTATCAGCGCTCGGGTCCACTCGCCCTTGGTTGAATGGGCGAGCGCGTCCTTCCACTTCCTGTATAGAGCCCAATCTCCACACCTTATAGGACAAAGGTGGGTGCGCTGTTCTTGCGTCGCGTTGTGAACAAAACCGCTTCTGTCTTCTGAACCGCTAAGCACAGCCCTGCCGACTCGATCCAGTGGGTCAGCATCTCTAACGCCTGGTTCACTCGTCGCGTGACCTCTGCTGTCGTCTCCGCCTGGCACACCACCAGCGTGTCCGCCGTTAGCGGGGGGGGGGCAGTTCTTGAACTACCTGTTGCAGCACCCCCGGCTCTATACGGCTCGTCACTGACGGCCCTTCGGCTTTGCGCATGACTACCTTGTACGGCTTGCCGAAGGGGTCATCAGCTGCTTGTTGACACAACTCCTCCCAAGCTGCCTTCTTGCTCTGGCGTATGGCGAGCTTGAGAGTACGACGAGCCTGCTGGTATTGCTGCGAAACTGCTCTGGCCGCTTCGTCGTCTCTTCTTGTGCGTTGGTATCGACGGCAAAGTCGGTTGCACTCCTTCCGCAGCTTGGCGATGTCCTCGGTCCACCAGTAGACGGGCTGTCTCTTGCGCGGTGGACCGACTCGGGGCATTGCGCTATCGCAGGCCGCGACGACTGTCCGGATGGCGTTCGCGGCCGCGGCCTCCGCGCTCTCTTCTTCTTCTGCTTCTTCTGTCCGACACTCTCCCGTTCCCGAGGTGAGAGCCAGGAAGCTCGCCTCCAATCGATCCGCATCGAGCTTCCTGATCGCCCATCGTCCCAGCTTCTTTGGAGCAGTGACCTCCTCGGTTCCTCTGTCCAGCTTGAAGGTGATATACCGGTGGTCACTCCCTGACTCCTCATCCAGCACGGACCAGCCCTTGATCCAGCAGGCCAGCCTGGCTGATGCGAAGGTGACGTCTAAGACCGACCCCACGCCCTGATGAAAACGGGTGGGAGGGCCGCCCGTGTTCATCGGAAGAAGGTCGTGCCGGGCGGCAAGCTTCCCCAGAGCATATCCTCGGGGGTCGGCCCGGCCGGCGTGCCACTTCTCTGATTTGGCGTTGAAGTCGCCGGCCACGATGATCCTCGTCGTCTTCCTCGCGATGCTCTCCTCCAGACAGGTGAGGTAGGCCTCGAACTCCTCCAGTCTCCTGTTTGGGGAGAAGTAGCAGCTGTATACGGTTATGTCGCCAACCTGTACAGCGACGTACCCCTCCCCTTCCTCTACCTCACCCGGAGCTATTGGACAGTCAGGGCATACGCTAACGGCTGCCAGTCCAGTACGGTCTCTGTACCGTTCTCGAACTTCTTCCAGCCTGTAGGGCTCGCTCGCTATCACCAGGTCAGCCTGTCTCTCTCACACCGTGCTCCACAGGAGATCCTGGGCGACTGCACAGTGGTTCAGGTTGACCTGGAGGAGGGTGAGTGGCCTATTCAGCGGTGTTGGATCGGCCGCCGCCGACTGCGGCCTTCTCCTCCTTGGGCGCTCACGTCCCGGCATCCCTTGCCGCCCAGGACGTGCGCGGAGTCGCGCCCCTCTACCCGGCTACATAACGGGCACTTGGGGGGTTACCGGCACTGCACGATCTTATGGCCGGTCTCCCCGCATCGGTAGCTTACGTCGTCTATGCTGGCTGTCGCTGCGCATCTGTTGGCGACGTGTCCTACTTCCAGGCACCGGTAACACCGTGTCACCTGCCTTGTCTTCTCGAGCGAGCGCCCTACAGTTGCTCCACCCGAGCGCTACCTTCCCGCGCCCCAGCGTATCAAGGGCCGCTTGGATCGGCAACTCGACCTTATACGTCAGGGTGCCGCGCGCCATCTCTCCTTGCCTGATGACGCGCGTCTGGGGTAGCGCTGCTACTATCTCCTCCGGTGTCACTGACTGCTCCACGTCAATCAGGAGCAGGGTGGTGCGGCGCTGCGGTCACTTTGATGAGCTTGCTGGCAAAGTTTTCGACAGCTGGCTCCTCTCCCTGGAGGCATGTCGCCGCCATTAGTGTGCCGGGTCCCCGTCACTTGGACCCCGCACGCCTTCGGGTCTGCCGCGTACTCAACATCCGCGCTCTTCCGCGCTATGATCACTGCGGCTGTACGCGGCCTTCTCCTCTTCAAGATCTCCTGCTTGCGGGCTTCCATGCCTTTGGGCGGGGGTACGGTCCTGGGCGGGGCGGCTGACTCCTCCTGGGCTTTGATGGTCCTTGGGTTCTTTCTGCGGACTACCTCAGCCGATGTCGCAGCATCCGCATCGGCACGCTCCCCCTCGGAGGCCGGTGCGCTGCGGAGCAACGTCTTTTCTTGCTCCTTGGCCTCCTTCAGTTGTTCCATCAGCTTCTGGATATGCTGGCTGATGGGGGTGGGCGGCCTCGTCTTCTCCGGTGTTGCCGTCTTTGTCGTGTTTTGCTGTCGCGGCTCCTTCTGCTGTTTCTTCTCGTTCTTCTTCTTCTTCTGCTGTTGTTGCTGCTGCTGCTGCTGGTTCAGCAGTTCGCTTGATGCGCCGCAGCTCTGCCTTCAGTGCCTCCATCTCTTTCATGTGTTGCGCGGCCATGAGTTCAGTCTTTCCCTCCAACTCTTGGATTCGTTGGTCGCGCAGCACTATTTCGTCCCCAATTCTCCTTCTGTAAGATATATTTTATTGATGATGTTGTTCCTGTGCTACTGTATACTCTTAAAAATTCTCCAGTCAGTATAAGTAAAAGTGAGTCCCTCAAGTCCCCCATTTTTGATTTTCGATTCTGGTATAGACATCTTCTGTGTATTGTAAATGAGCTGCAGACAAAGCTACTACTAAAAAGTCGTATATTTCACTATTTCCTTCCAAGTTGCTTACAGTATGTTTTCCCCATCTCAGGATGCGCAAAATTACCTGTACTGTTAGGAACATGGAGGGAATGTGGTATTCCCTTTGTGGAAAAAGAATCCTTGACCTTGTCCCCCAAAAACCATGACATTACTCGATATACTCAATTTTATTACTGCTTGAAGAAATGTGCCTCTCTCAACGATTTTGTTGGAAAAAATTACCCTGTCCGAATTTTTTTGAAAATGTCCCCGTTATCCCCCGAATAAAACCATCACGCCGCTCCAGAAGATTTATGTGTATGAAGTCAAACCATCTGCACAGTCATCCTACTATATAGATAAGTGGGATCAATGAGTACGGGCTAAATGCCCAAGTTAACCCTGTCAGAAGAATGCGGCTCACATCGGTGAAAATAATTTGGCGCCTTCTTCTCTTCAAATTCTTGCGAAGGAACTTGAAAAGCTTGCAATGAACGAACCGCGATTATATAGAAAATAATTTTTAATTAGGTGTATTTTGTTTTCTTGCGGGGGAATCATACATGTGCGAAGTAAACAAGATTCGACTGCTCCATCTGCAATACGAGCCGTTTTGAAGCTCACCTCACCCCCCCCCCCTCGAACCTGACATATATACTTATAGAGTAAATTTCTATGAAATAAAAAACAGGGAAAGAGAGTTCTAGTGAACCAACAAACAGAAGAGCAAAATTTTTTCACCTTCAATTTTATCTCAGTTTCGGTTCTTTAATTAAGTGTGTTTACAGGGAGTTCGACGAAATGATCTGAATATTTGAAGACTGCCAAGTCGAGTTATATAATTCGATGAAAGACAGATTTTATGTTTCCATTGGAATACCAATTTTGACTGAAAAAATTTTCTCTTCCTCGGCCATACCACCATCATAGGAGTTCCAAAGGTATCGAACAAAACATCAAAGCTGGAATTCTTCAGATAGCTGATTTTGAATGTCGAATCAAATTTTGGATCAAACCTCATCCAGGGCTTTCAAATTTGAAAAAAAATTGGCGTATCAACTTGGGCTTGAAAAATTCAACGAAGTACGAAAAATAAGTTTTTTTGAGTCGCGCTGATTTCGAATATCCCGTCAGATTCTGGACCCGAAAATGGACGTAATATTTAGGTTTGAAGAATTCAAACAAAGCATGAAATAGGGCTTTTCAGTCCCTCATTTTGAATATCGCATCAGATTTTGGATCGGACCCCGTCCGAAGTTCCCGAAATTTGAAAAAAATTGGCGTACTGAACTTAGCCTTGACAAATACAACAAAGTATAAGTTGTTTTTTGAGTCGCTGATTTCGAGTATCTCTTTAGATTTTAATCCGGTCCCATCCGGAACCCCCGAATTTGAAAAAAAAACTGACGGATTAAAAAATCTATCGAAACAAGGGCTTTTCGGGTCACCTATTTCGAATTTTGCACCAGAATTTGGATTCGATTTCTTTCGAGATTCCGCGATCCAGATTTCGAGACAGGGGAGACGTATAATATACTACAGCTTAAACTCCCCCTGGTTAATGCCAGAAAAACTGATTTCCGATCACTTTGTCCCCAAATAGACCACTGTGCGACGTCACTGCCACGTGATCTTGTACATTTCTTCACAGAGCCCATTCATAATTATTTTCCGTTATTTCATCTCGAATTCTCTGAATCATTTAATCTTCTGTTTTTCTCGTTTTATTATGGTGTAGTCTCTCATTTCCAACTCGAATACGTCGTATTTCATTTTTTTATTGCTCGTAAATTGTTTCCTCCTTGTTTCTGTGTTTGATCTCAATGTTTGCAACGTTGCTGTATTTCCGATCGGCGCAGGAATTCTGGGACACGATGACTGGATGACTCGAATCGTTCGAGAAGGGCGACGAAGGGAGGGACCAGCACCGAGCGAAATCCCAACCGGTGAACGTAAAATTACGAATTCGACTGAAATTTCGTTGGGCAGCCCCCCACTTCGGTACACTCGTGTATCTATGACACAATAGCTAAACTTTGTCAACAAGAACGTTGTCAACTTGATTAGTTTATTTCAGTTTCATGCATGACCGGTTACTTCAATCATGACTGGAGTTAACTAAAAATCGGATAGTAACCGGCCATGGTGACCAAACGGAATCTAGGTTTGTAGGTACTTATTCGCGGGCCATATAGGCCTCTATTGCGAAATATGGAAGAAAATATACCTTTGTTGAATGGTTCGCCCCTGCAAGTAGTTTGATTAGGTATATTTGTATCCGAAATTTGGAACAACAACGCCGTATGTACGGCCAAAGTGCATTCTTTTTGCCGATTAAATGGACGACGATTCACCTTTTCGCCATTTTGCCGGTACGAATAAAATAGATTAAGGCTTGCATGCCGCTGGCGCAGAATCAAGCATTCTATAAATGGTCGTTCAGAATTGTAACGAGCGCTACTATTGGCTATTTTTGGTTGATGACGAGGTGTGTTACAAGTCCGAGATCGCGTTACACGAAATTATATTAGGATTCGAAGCCCTTACCCTAGATCATTGTTAATAGTTCTTCTCGGTGGGAAGGAATGATAAATTCTCATTGCAGTATTGTGCGTTCGTACATCCAGAGCAACGTTAAAGGTAAACTTTTCTTTCGCCCAACGTCGAATAATCGTACGTTTTTTCGACACTTTTGTTGCCCCTGGTTCAACATAATTCACAGATCTCGTGTATTTCAGCAAAGTCGTGTGTAACTTTTACTGTTTTGTGATTCCGGTGTGCGCTTCCGCATACTCGATCGAATTTTGCGCCCCGATTAGACTTTAACGGCTCCACCAGCATTTTGTGCGTAAGTTTTTCATTTTAATTTTCACGCTATATTTCTAATATAATCGTTCGTTTAATCGCCTTTGTCCGCCATTTACGTGCACACCGGTGACGGGTTGTGAGCGGTGTGTGTGTGTGCATCGGCAACACATACTCGTCCCAAGTGGTTTTCCATAAGCATTCCAAAAGTGAACTATTGACTTTTTCGGTTTTCATTTCGGCCTTAGAGCTGAGATAATATTGACTAATGTTGACCTGCACAAGCTTGAATTCGGCATCAGACGGTAAAACTGTTTTGCAGTATGGTTTAGACAAGAACAACTTACAGAAGTAGCTCTTATCAGTGTCGGACTGGCCACGTCATCTGGCCGGCGTTCGCTATAGAAAACCGGGCTAATGAATCACCGAAAAGGCCCAATGACTCAAAAATATATGAAAAATTGTTTCAGAGTAACTACGTTACCACGGGCTCAAAGTTTGGTTAATCGATGCTGGTTCATTAGCATTCTCACCAATAATCTTAAGTACTTTCTTAAAAACGATGCCCGTTATTTCGTCTCAGCTAATTTACAATATAGTACTCTACCTCAGTAGTTTGATTCCATCAACTTTTATTTTGAATTCCGTATACCTAACCGTGTATCAGCTGGACGGATACATTCAGATAGAAAACTCCTGTTCGTATCAAAAAACCTGTTATAGTCGGTTCCAGATAAGAGTATCAAAAACCCATAGACGTGGCTGCATCACAGGGGAAAAGGGAAGTAAGAAATTCACACTGAACGCGTTAAAGACGCAGCGCACGTTCTCATGAAGTGATACGTGATTGGTTGCCAAATTGAACTCGTGAACGTGGTCTGTCTCAGAGTTTTTGATACTCTTATCTGGAACCGTATGTGCCTTGGTGTTTTTGGAGTACAACGTTGGATGCCTCGGGGTGAACAAACTGATACGAGCTACATTTCTGGAACATGTTTCGACTGAAACTGACAATTTAGCCACTTGCTCTGTGGCGCATTCTACTAAATACAGGCTAATACATCCTCTAGCTGGAACTCGGACTGGATAACCATACCTAAGGTCTTCGTCTCGCAACAGAAGAACTCATTAACAATAAGGTTTGTAGATGACGTAGCTATATGTGATAAGATTCCATAATTGTAAGGATCTAAAAAGCAAGACGGAAAGCGTTGAATTCCCCTCATGTTACACCCTTCAAATGATAACTGAGTGAATGGGCAAACGAAAATGTGATTTTGGAAGATTTTTACCGACCGTTTCTTCATCGGGGATGCTAATCAAAAACTACCGACCGAGTGCGTTATTCGGAAAGGCTATAATATTCTGTTACCAAGTCAGCTGATTGTTGAGATTCACTCTGATTCAGTTATGACACATTAAGGATCTTTCAGACGCCTTCAAGACTTTGAAAACTCACCAGACTCTTTTGAAATCTGTTTAGACTCTATGCGATAAGATTCTATTGAATTCTTTAACCTATTACTCGGACTTGAGCAGTTGATACTTGTTCGGACATTATCAAGACTCATTCAGATTCCAACAAGATTAAGATGCATTCAGACTTTCCTAAAACTCATGCGGACATTTCAATGCTTATTCAGATTTGTAAACATTCTCTCCAGCATTCGTGCTGATTCACTCTTACGTTAAGTCTCCTTGACAAAACGCATTCAGGTTGTTTTGCGGCGGGTTAAGGTTCATTCGGACTTGTGTAAGACTCATTAGCGCTTTCTTACAAGTCGTTGCGATCCATTCAGACTCTGTTAGAACCCATTCAACTGTCTTTGAACTCGATAACACTTATCAGTCTCTTCTTGTTCATCTACTTCTAAAGCTCATGTAGACTGTGCTAAGACTCGATAAGATTCTCTCCAATCGTTTGAAGACACGTCAGACCCATTAAAAACATGTACATTAAGGGTTAAGGATTGATTCTCTTTGATAAGACTCATTTAGCTAGAAAAATCATTCAGCCTATCAAGACTTCTTTAGACTGTTGTGACAACCTCAGACTTTGTTAACATTTTTGAAAAGCCGGAGCCTTGATCTTTGCTGTGGGTTCAATTATTTCCAGGGAGGGGAGGGTGTTAACAGCAAATGTCAAGTAGTATACTTAGAGAAACTTCGATATTGACCGTCTTTCTTCTAATCAGGAAACCGAGTTCGAGACTTTGGTATTTGGATCCTGCATCTTTGCTCTTGGTCAATTTAACTTTGTCAACTTAGACGGTGGAAATTGGATTTTTTCGATTTTTTATCTGGATTCTGTATTCTGAAAACAAAACATTGGAGAAAGCAGTTCTCTGTCCCGCGAATTTCCTTAATCCATCTCTGTAATCATAACAATAATGCTTTTGTATAAGCTTCTTTTGCTTCCATCCACCGAGGAGCAGTATTTGAACTATATACAATCAATCTGAAAATGTACTGAGTTCTTAACAGTAAAACAAAGTAAAATCTTGATATGTAAAAGTAAATAAGTTCGCTTGTACAGGTGCTGTGACGTACCTTGGGAAGAAAGGGAGAGGATCTCCTCTTAGACACGTTTGTTACTTAAATGTGTTGTGGGAGAAAGTAAAACAGCAAAGACTATCTCGGCCGCATGCTGACCTTAACTTTTTTCTAGCTGGTTAAATGACATTTCTTAGTTAGGAAAAGGAAAATCCTCTTATTAATGGTTCTTATACAACTGATAGTGTACAGAAGTATATTAGAGTTCTTTTATAAGCATAGTGCATTAGAACTGAATGAATATCACTGTGATCAAAGGATGCAATCGTGTATGGCTGAATCAACATGCATCATCTACACTTCTACACTTGTAAAATTGCTTTTCTTTCGGCGCTCTGGTTTAGTTTCCAAATCTTGACTTTACAATTGATGATGTTACTTAAAAAAGGGCTCAATTAAGACAGTGCAATTGTGAGAAAAATGCGTTAAAAGTTTCGGAAGGAAAAAGTGTAGTATCAATGAGATGTTTATGTTCAGCATGTTAATAATATTGTTACAGGTAACACTGTACTACACGAGGAAATTTACCGCGGCACTGTAGCACAACCTGTTCTTTTTCTACAGCTGTTTGAAGTTGCGAGTTCTTGGACCCTTACTGAAGTGACCAACATTTCTTCCATGCAGTGAAATAACACGCTCGGAAAGATCATGGGAAACTTAAAAAAGTATTTTTCCTAAATACCTCCTGTTAAAGTGTTCCTCTACCCACGCAAAACTGTGAGTAAAGTTGCGTTTTAACAGCATGTGTACTATAGTGTGTAGTAAAGATGGCGCAGAGTGGTTCGAGTTCTCAAACTTGGAACAGCCATAACTCAGCAGTTTCTCAAGGTAGCGAGGTAGGGAAGGTCTCATTTGATGGAGAATTATACGCAGCACCCGAATCTACCATCCCCTTAAAAACGGCCTAAACCTCATATGGGCCATTTTTGAAGTGATATCGTCAATTCCAATGCTATGTGGTATTTAGTTATTCGTGTTTGGACACTTCTGTAGATGCGCTAGTGTCGTGGACGAAAAGATGGTCAATTTATGTTTACCACAAAAACATGTACAAGTAAAATGAGCTCTAGCAGCTTCAATATTGTTTTTTATGGAAAACTGAAGAGAACTAAAGTGTTAGCCCTTATCATTTCCTTTCAGATAAGCCCAACTTCAGTTTTCTTTCAGAACATTTTTGTCATTGATCATCTTTTTATCCAAATACACCAATCAGCGCGCCGCATTTCATTAGGCCGTTAGAGAGCGACTCTTTAGCGTCCAAACGCGAATAACTGAAGTATTTGCAATGCATTGGTATTTGATCATTCATGCTCCAAGATCCTAGCAGACTAATTGGTTTGAACCAGCCAGTCTGTATTTGGCGCCAAATTCGAGTACTGCGGATTGCACTTCTGATTGATCATCGGTTTTTCATTTTGGTAACTTGGATTATCATTAAACAATACATAAGTTAGGTGATAATTCTCTTAATGTCGCTTTCACCATTTTGTAAATCATTTTTAGTTTATTTCGGCGCAGCAGAAGGAGCTGAGAAGTGTCAATGCTTCGAAGTATTTTTGCTCGTTGCCGAGTGACTTCAAGCCATCGAGCCAGACCCTGGATCCAAAGATCGTGTTCCTCATTCTGTAGACACATATTAGGTTCCAGACGCCTCCCGGATAATGTATAGCTTGGAGCAGAAGTGTTTTACTATCGATATTCTAGCGAGGATTGCTAAAAGGAAGGCCTCAGTCCCTTTAAAATTATAATCTCGCAGTTGATATCTAGGGTTGATTGAATTTGTAAATTCAGAATGGTATTTAGCTAATGCTCTTGTCCTCAATTAGCTGGCATTCTTGGGCAAGAATGTGGTGTTGCCTTTTCATACACTTCAAGATCAAGAATATAAGTCCAGGTGGTATTTTCGAATTCTTGTAATGGATGTCCCGTCTTAATTACCGAGGCCACGGTATTTAGTCACAAAATTGTTTCATGTAACTTGTTGCAAAATTGTGCCGGCTTCTCCCACGCTGAGATGACGCTGCGTTCCGATTGGTTGAACATAGAGACTCTTACCACCAAGTCTTTTTATGGCGTTTGTGCTTATTGATGCTGTATGACCAGTTTTTGGTTAGTTCTCTTACCAAGTATCCAGAGCCAATCAATTTTGAAAAAATGAAGGTCGGTGACATTTTTAGACTGTCTTAGCTTTGGGACTTTTAAACATTCTTTCTACAAAAATTTTTTGAAACTACGTGGACCTTTTTGTTGAGATGTGCCCAAATGGTTCCAACTCGCCCGAGTAACATCCTGGCGAACGTTGCGGTCCACAGTTGACCAAATCTTAATAAGTCGACTTTTGCTTTTTCGATTTCAAACATTTCTATCAGTTTGAAATTTGGGTCGTATCTTCTTCATCCTAAAAAAGTTGCTGCGTCTTGTTCGGAAGTCTTTATCTATGAAAATTTGTCGTGAATTTGCGGAAGGTTATTCTTGGTAGGGGACACCAAAGTAAAAGATCTTACAATACTACGTCGCGTAAGGGTGGATTCACTTATTCTCTCTGCATAAAACATGTTTTTTATCTCTATCTTCTCTGGAAGAACATGTTGGATGGATCATTGAAATCATACCCAACTATTTCCCCGGCACTGATGCGATGCCCGAAAACGTAGTTTCCGGGGCCGGGGGTGCGGTGTCATAGGGGCCACTTTAGCATGCATCACCATACGTTCCACCACACCATACCCGCAACTATGACCCAACACACCGAGTGCCAGCCCGGAGATAGAAAAATGACAGGGGAAAAGACAAGTTTCACTTGCTAACCAGACAGGCAGGCCGTGCTCTACAGACTGACAGAAAGACAGGTACACTCGATAAACCAGCTGGCATTTGACAAACTAGCCGGAAGTAGAGAACAGCTACCCCCCCCCCCCTGGAAAATTGACTCATAAATTTAGATACTGCATCCAGAAGCCACATCCAAATTTTTCTGTTTCTTGCATGTAATATATATTTTCTGTGTTCTGGATTGACACGGAGTAGAGAAATAAGATTCAGGATCTGATAACGAAAGTGTCCACGTTTCTAAATCTTGACTTTATTATTGAACTCCAGATGTATAACACTGATGTACATTTAAGTATGTTATTGTTTGCTCAAGTACCTACTGGAATTTTCTAAATCAGCAGAAACAAGGAGAGGCCGACGTGAGCAATGCAAAAATCGACGATGGGGTCGGGCCAAGAACTGTCCAAGTCAGCGGTGGTGGAACGCAGTTGTTTTCCGGGAGGGAGAGGGGCAGAAACCCAGACCAAGAAAAAAAGGAAGAAAGATATGATCACTTGAAATTAAAACAAAATAAGCTGTTGTATTCGAATATTTCCTTCTTATTTTTTATTCTTACTTGTAAAAATAACGAATTTTGTTAGAGAAAAGGAAGTGAATTTCTAATTTTGGGAGAGAGCAGCTGCCTCCTCTGCTCTTCCGTTTTAGTCTCGTATGGGTTACAGAGCAGAGCTCCGTAGTAATATACATATTGAGCTACGAACTTCTAAAAATTGAAGATTTTCAATAGCTGAAAATATCGAATTTGTGCTGACCCTTTACTTGATTACGTGGTCATTCGGAAACAAGATAATTTTATTGTAGAAGGTGAGAATGAGTCGGAACTTAACAATAGGGTTACTAAAAAAAAAAAAAACAGTCGATGATGCGTTAGCATTTTTTTGAATCGTTGCCTAGATTTTTACCAGTGGTGCCGTCGCATTAGTATCTTAGGTAGGCCCGTAGCTAACCGCCCTTGTGTGCCAGGGCATTTGATATTCAACCAGGGCATGAGCCATAGGGGCCTGGTTGGCCGAGTGGATAGCACGCTGGTCTCGGAATCCGGAGATTCCGGGTTCGAGCCCACGTAGCAACTCGCTACATTTCAACCTAGTCCGGTTTTTCGGGAAGAAGAGAAGAGGGCTAAGATAGCCCTAACAGCCTCCTCGACGTCTCTGAGAGTAATGCTCGAAAGGACGGATTCCAGGGCTCGGGTTGAGAGCAAAATTAGAAAAGAGAGCTTGAGCCATAAGGGTACAACACAAAACTTTTTTTTTTTTACTTTAAGCTGTTTTTATTTATTATTATTATTTTTTGAAAATGTACTAACCAGGGCGACGTGCTTGCCAGCCAACCCTGGCTGCCCTGGCATGACCTGATCTTAGGGACATTGATAAAATCAATTAGTATCAATCAGTGATCAGAAGCATTAGAGCATATACCAACCCTTTAACTCAGGGTGGCGCGGTTGTCAGCCAGCCCTGGCTGCCCTGGCATTAGCTACTGGCCTGATCTTATGGACACTGATAAACTCAGTCAGTATCAATCAGTGATCAAAAGCCTTAGAGCATATACCGACCCTTTAACCCGTATCCCTTGTGCTAGCATTCCCCGAAGTGTGTTCCTTAATTCCCTGGAATTAGGCATTCCAAAAATGACTGCACAAGAATTTCTTTAGCACTTTTCACGAAGATTACAACACAAAATTTAGTGTAAATTTCAAATGATGTTGGTGATACCTAAGTATGTAGTGAAATGGAACTACATGCGAACATTTTTACTAACGCTTACAGTGTTGTCAGAAGTGAAAATTGAATTCTGCTTTCGGATATCCCAAATTCTGCTAGATTTCAAAAAAATTCCGCTGACGTCCTTTCAGAATGAGTTTTCCAACGAGAATTGAGATGCTAAAATGAAGTTTGAAAAATTCTGCTTGATCTAGCAGCGAAAATGCCGTTGTTGTGGCAACACTGACTTGATGCACTGATCGTGGCTCAGGTGTGACTGCACAGGAAGATCAGTGAAGGCAAGATAATTTGAATAGGAAATATTTCAAAAATAGTTGACCAGTGTGGAAGTCTTTCAGTGTCAAACAAGTTTGCAAAGGTTTGGATAAGGTTTCAAGAAATGTTGAGTAAGTGTTGAAAAATTGAATTTCTTTAGCAAGACTAGTAAAGCTTTACAGAGTCCTGATCCGGTGTTCAATAATCTTGAATGAGACGAAAAATCTTGAAGAGTCTTAGAGAGTGTTGGAAAATAGTTGTATCCAAAGTCTTGAAAAGTCTCTGGAGGAGTCTTGAATAATATTCAGAAGGTTTGAAAGATTTATAGGGAGACATATGAATATTGAATGATTTGGAAGAACCTTAAAGAGTTTTAAATAAATCTGGGAGAGTCTTAGAGATCTAAATGAGCAGTGAAGAGTCTTAGCGTCTTATATGAAAGATTCTTGAACGAGTATGAAAGAGTTTTAGAGTCTTGACATTTCTTGAAAAACCTGAATCACATTAGGAATGGTCATGAAGAGTTGTACGTGAGTTTTTACCAGTCTTGGCGAGCTTTAAACGTGTTTGAACAAAAGCTTCAGAGAATTTGAAGCACGTCTACGAAAGTTTGAAATTTTTGCAGTAAAGTTAAAAAGTCTTAAGTAGTCTTAAGGAACGCCCCAATGGTATATTGTAATGAATATAGAGAATTCTCAAAATGTTTACCCTAGTAATCTAGTAAGTTGAAAAAAGTTGATTGCAAGCTTTGGAAGCTACTTATCAAAAGAATAATAGGTGTAGCACAAACGTTCAAAACTCCGAGTATTTCTTCTTTCTCTTCTTACTCAGTTCTAATCTTTAGGGACGTATAAATGATCCAAATATTCAAGGAAGAGGGTAAAAATTGTTCAATTTTTACACATGCTGAATTGTTCCTTTCAGGGTTGCTACGTCTTCTTTTTCTAATTTGCTCCCCACCCGAGTCCTGGAATCTGCCCTTTCGAGCATTACTTCAGAGACGCCGGGGAGGCTGTTAGCGCTGTCTTAGCCCTCTTCCCTTCCGACCGAGAAACCGGCCTAGGTCGAAAATTCTGGCGAGTTGCTATGTGGGCTCGTATCCGGGACCTCTGGATTCTGAGACCAACGCGCTATCCACTCGGCCAACCAGACCTCAGGGTTGCTAGTTCTACGAAAGTTTGAAAAGTCTTGACTAGTCTTTAGGGAATACCCCCATGGGATATTGTAATGAATATTGAGAATTCTCAAAATGTGTACTCGAGTCATCTAGTGAGTTGAAAGGATCCGTCACTGCTCCGACTTGAGTGTTCTTACGATGACACTCAATGTCGTTCCATCATCACCACCTACCTACATGAAGAGAATTTAACAGCATGATCACGCTGCTATGTAGATATCCCGTGGCTACGGCTTCGAATCCTTTTATTTTTATACAATAATTTGTTCATCAAAGAACTTTTACCTGATTAGGAATGCTCCATTGAGAATTAACCCTTCCCGTCGATTTGTACATCTTCAACCATGCACCCATTTTTACTTGCTTCGTTCTGGAAATGTACACATTTACCGTTTTTCCATCAGGATGGTCAGGCTAAAGTATGTAAGCAAGCTAATCAACAGCATCCTATTACCTTCATCCAACACTTTCGAGGACAACCGCGGTGGTGAGGACAACCAGTGATTGTACAATTGGTCAATTTCAACTGTAGTAAGCAAGAGCAGATCAGACTATAAATTACCGGGAACTTTTCCGGCGGGCTGGTCCACTTCATCAGATTTCAGCTCGTACATATGAGAACCTTACACCGCTCAGATAGATGGGCGAGTGGAGGGATTGTAGATATGATGGAGGGATAATGAAAATGGGTAGAAAGTCTTGGACCTGTTCAGTGACATTTTGTAGCCTTGTTGGTCCTGGTCTACAAGTCGATATGTTTCCAGTGAATCATTTGATGAACACCGGTAACCGATTTGTCACTTAGCAGACTTGTCTTCATTTACTGTTAGTACAAGTAAATAACTTTCTTCTTGAATGTTAAAAACGGGGTTTCGCGATTAGGTCCGTGAACCTCGAGATTAATAATTCGTTTCGGAAACGTCTTCTGCTATGTAGTTCACTAAACATTTTTTTTTTTTTAAGAATATAAATGGCATACTGCCGCATAGTTTTGCTCGGACGTAGTTTGTTTGTATGGTTTCATGTTCGCCCGCAGTACCTACGCATTTGTTATGCAACCGGCATTGTCGTCCCAGTATCCCCCCTCCCCTCCCCCGTATACATACCATGTATATATGGTGACATGACGAGGGAGTCATAAAGTCGGAATGTTTCGCCTTTTCAAAAGTTTATCGTGAACTGCGAACGGGATTTACTACCGCTACACGATTATAGGTCTGCGTTTTACTAAGAATAGAGTCGAAAAGTTGGCAGAATTACAAGGTCGACGAGAGAAAGTACTGGGCTATAATGCGAACAGTTTCGCAGTTTTGAAGCGCTGCTTTGGAATTTCGACAAAATAAGAGTAATCGACATCCTGCGAGCGCAGATTGTGTACGTTTTGCGAGATTATGTGTGTGTGTATCCGAAGAAGTGTAATGGTCGTGGCACTATTCCCAAATAGTAACCGGCGAAGACGCGGTTAATTTTAGAATTCCGGTGTCCGGTTTCCGGTTTCCTCGGAAAATTTCATATTCAGTCGTTTTCCGGCGAGTTTCCCGACTCTGAGAACTGTCAGCTGTCTTCACGGTTTCCGGATTTCAAAACACTTTCATTCGGGGGGCGAAACTGTCGAAAACACGATTTTGTTAGAACATATTGGCTGCAACTAAGTGGACACTCGGTGTCTTCTTTTCAGTTTCTTTGCACAGCCGATCGGTCCTATATTGGAGAAAAATGCGCCCAGGTGGATCGGCTAAACGTGTGCGCTTCAAAACTGCTGAAATAAGCGCGAGCGATTGGCACCTAGTTGAGTCTGATCTGACCCCGACGGCGTTCATTCTTCAGTTGCCTCTGACGTCATAAGCCGGCGTCTGGCATAATTTTAACATTCGACGCCCCAGCACACATGCGCGCCGGCGTTAACAACATTTTTAAATATAAAATTGTGGGAGGTGCGCAGGCCGAACTAGCACCAATATCCGAACCGAGAGATTTTCTGTTTTTCAACGGGCCATTTACGTTCACAAGCCTACTGTCATTGTATTTGTCGTATCCCTTCCCTCGTAAGGAAAAAATGTTCCATATACATTTTAACTGATAGGTTTGACTTTTAAATTTCAATTAGCGAAGGGAGGTATTGAATAGGGTTCGAATCAAATAGACATTAGGTGTTCCCTCCGTTTATAAAACGATTGACGAACATTAAATTAATTGATCCGAGGCTTGCCGTTTTTAGTTAAAAGAGTTTGAGTTCAACTAAAAAGACAATCATTGACCCTTGGAAACGTGAGAATACATGGGGAGCTGACCTCACAGAAAAATCTGAATTGAATGTAGTGTTAAATGTATAGTATCTTACAACGGTTGTACGAGTACTACTTGGAACCACACGGTAACTCAAATTCTGTGGAAAGAGAGGTTATCTCCATAACGGGGAATGCAGTCGGTTTGCCATAAACGTAATTACAGATGGTTTTGATCACTCGTGAAATTCTTTTCATTCCTCCAAGTCTTTTGTTGGCAGATATCGTATGATTTCGGCTACTAAATGTTCAAAATAAATAAATAACGCCATCCAGATCTCTGAACAGAATAATGCTAAAGCTTTCAAATTCGGCCCATTTATGTCACCATTCTCTAGTATAATTTTGAGCTCGAATTGCCATTTTCAAACGAGTGAAGAGGACGCCTAGTAAGTCTGAGAAATCTCACTTTCCGAACAACTTGGAATGGCGTAATTCGTTGTTAAACTACAAAGGTTAACCGTTATTGCCTTCAATTTTTAAATGTGTTTAAATATGTTAATTTTGCCAGTAGAACTATAATTTTTTTGAATGAACCTTGTTCCAAGGTATTAATTTCATCTTCAGACTTTGAAAAACTATGATACCGGTCTCAGTATCATGCTGACCCACATTGAAGTGTAACTTGGAACAAACACAAAAAAATTGTCTTAAACGCTTAACCCGCCTTCAACAAGTCCATAGGCAACTTATGGTGACTATGTGTAAAAATGTTTACTTGCTCGTACTTTTGAAGGGGTAAAGATGTGGGTTTTCCAAAAAATTATGTACAATACTGAAGTGAAGGAATGTTTTTCTCACGATTGCAAACAGTGCTGGAACTTTTTAATAATAGAAGTTGGGCCCAGCAACAACTGAAAAAAAAAAATAATCGCAATTGGATCAACAGGGTGTTCACAAAATCGATTTTGATAAAAACTACGTGCAAAAAACTTCATATTTTTCATTTTTTCATGAAAATTGTCTTTCGGATCCAGTCATTTATTTGCAGTAAATGATTCCCTCCTTTATACCTTTCAAAAATTATCCTTGGCCTCACCCTCCTATCCATTTTAGTTTTTGTGTTGGAAAAATTTCAATTAGTGGAATGCTTTTCATCAAAATTCATATGCAATTGCTTGTGAAACATTTTTTATAATAAAATGAGATGTTATAGAAAATGCTCAAACGCTTAGATCGGCCGCCGTTGTAGTTCAAGCAAATTTAATTATACATAAACGTCTGCTGAATCGTCCTTATTCAGATATTTAGCCACTTTTTAATCCTTCATCGGTAACCCAACATAAGTGCGTTGAGTAGTGACTTCAAAAGTACCCTTATAAAAGAAACACTGAATAATTTCTTGTTCTATGGTAACACGATAATTTCCGTAGTAGATAGTAGCATAAATGAGGGTGAGGATATACAGAGATAAATGTTCCCCCCCCCCCTCCCCAAGGCATTAAAAACTTGGAAAATGGTCTATTTTCAGAGCTTGCATAATTGAAAAAGTAGATGTTTCGTTTGTTTCGTTCGCAGTCATGTGGAATTATAACTGGTCTTCCCCTACAGCTGCTCCCTATTTACGCTGCTGTTCCGTAGTAACTTGAGTCTAGGAATACTATAGTACATAACATATTCAGCTCCTCAATTTAGGATGAAGAAAACATGGTTCTTCGGGAAATCAAAGAATCTTTCTTTACATTGTTCTTTTTTTTTTGTTCGTGTAATTTTAGCGTAAATTTCAATTGCTCCTCCTAACATATAGCTTTCTTATAAGACAGGAAATTTTGCTAGGTTAACGAAGTGGCCAAAAGGCACCGTTCTCTCCTCTTGGTTATTTATATATCTAGTATACTTTACACGAACTGGAATGTGGGAGACAGAAAGGATTGGAAAATCATAATTTTCGATGTAACAACGTTGTACTGATTAAAATTTTCAAACTCAATAAATACAAAAAGTTGGAGATGAGGGCGCGGAGAATTTTTGAGTGGTGTGGGAATCGTTTGACTTGAAATTTTGTCTGGGTTCGGAGAGCAATTTTCACAGAAAATTGAAAAAATATTGAAACCCTTATAAGTAATTTTCTCTAAAATCGATTTTGTGAACCCTTGTAGATCCGATTGCGATAATTTTTTCTCCAGTGGTTGCTGGGCCTATCTTCTATTGTTAAAAAGTTCCAGCACTGTTTGCAATCGTGAGAAAAACATTCCTTCAGTATTGTACATAATTTTTTGGAAAACCCACATCTTTACCCCTTTAAAAGTACGAGCAGGTAAACATTTCTACACATTGTCACGATAAGTTGCTTATGGACTTGTTGAAGGCGGGTCAAGCTGTAATATTTTTTATCAGTGGTTATCGCTACTGTCTTCTTCATGACCAAAAAGTTCCACCGGTTTATCTATTCACAGTACTGAGAAAAGATGCCCGTTAATATTGTACATGATTTCTTTAAATACCCCTTCAAATGTAAGAGCAAGCAAACACTATCTATTTGGTTTCAGGATGGGTGACGTACTCGATTGACGGGAAGTCACATACTTTGAAACACCCTGTATCAATCGTGCTGAAGATATTACGAAAATTTAGAAATTCTAATCGTATGATACAACTTTTGAGACTTGACCCAATAAACTCGGTTCTTTAACACCGGAAGCTCAACGTTCAAAAACGTTCCAAGGCATCCCTTTGACAATACTTACTTTTGAAATATGAAACTCATTCAAGTCCAGTTTATACTGCGTTGCTCCCCCTGAATGTTACTTCTTAAAAAAAGTTGCTGGGATTCAACAAGAATCTGAAATCATGTTTTCAGATCCTTATGAAAAAAATGGTTCTAGAATGATTAAATAATCCACTAAGAGTATGCATTAAAATTGTGTATTCTGCGGAAAAAAGAATCTCGATATGAATGGGTAGAGGATAATTTAACGAGGCTTAAAGTTTCAATTTATTGGTGTCATGATTCAAGGATTTAAGGTCTTTCTAAATTTGTGTCTGCAAACTACAACAGCTTTGAGGATTGAATTACCTTTAACCTCTAAGATTTTGAAAATCTTCCTGAAAATGAGGTATTTTGTTTTTAATAAGTGATCAGTTCTGCACCGTAGTGTAAGAAGGTCTTGTGTCAAAAAATTGTGTCTGAGGGTTAGGCTTAAGATAAGTCATCGTAGAGAGTCTTCTATTTCTGACACACAATTTTTTTTTTTGACATTGACCTTTCTTTTACCGAGATACAGGGGTTCCGTAACCAGTCTAATATTGTAGTATAGTAGACGATGATGGTCTACCAGTCTGAGTTCCTAGAATACAGACTAAAGTATGCGTCTTGTTCAAAACTCAACCAAAAATTTGACACCTCAGTGGGACTTCGTATTTTAATCTCACTCTCGATGCTTTAGCGAACGCATTTCGGATGAGTTTTATTTTAAGAAACATAAACAAGTATCATAATTCTGCGTGTTCGTATTATCAACCTGGTAAACGTCCAGAATACGGGCCGGTGCTCTAGTTCGTTCAAATCGTGTTTAGCAAAATGGCGGTAAAATCTAATTTGGGACATTACATGTCTAGGCCGGTACCTACTGCTGCACATTAACATGTTAGATGCTTTCTTATAGTTGTTTGTTTTGCACGGTTCAATTAGACCACGTAGCACATATTAATACGTACAGACGTATACATGATTTCCGTAATTGAACTAATAACATTTTTGGCGAAAATCAGAGAATGTCGACGGCGCTTTATCACAGCCTTGTTAAATATAGTGTGAATATTTAAACAAGATTTGTAGTAAAGCGTGTGAGAAACAACTAAAAAAACTCACGAAGGGGCCAAGGCTTTGGCGAAAGTAAATTTACAGAAGTGGGAGGTGTAAAGCTGGACCGCAGATCCTCTTCATCATTTACCATGCATGATGCAAGTCCGAGTTCCGGTCTATTTCCTTACTAGAACATTAATTTTCCTCTGCATAGAATATTAGCTATCGTTTTTTAATAATAATATAATAATAATAATAAGGAAAGATAAATAGGTAGAAATACCTACATTGTTTAAATTAAAAATTGCCATTGGGATTTAAACTTTTAGAGTTTCAAATGTTGGTAGCCTTGTATTTGTGTGAGTGATCACGTATGATTTACCGTGAGCGTGTTGCAAACTTCTCAAAGAAAATTCGTCCTAAATTTTGCTGTATCGTCACCAAAAAATTGAATTCTGATCAGTTGTATTGGTAGAATAATTTTTACTCGTTTTCCCCCTCCTGAAGATAGCAGTTTTTATATTTGAAAGTACACATGATCACTCACTCATTTCACCCGCTAACACCCGCGCAGGTGATTCTGCAGCGCACTCTAGTGCAGGTTTAAACCCCAATGAAAATGTGATTCTTCCGTTTCAAAAATAATATTTTTTCTTTTCCTTCCTTTTTAGAAAAGTCTGGCTCTCAAGAAGAAAGAATCTCTAAATTGAAATACCAGCTTCTCTAACATTACTTTTTTCTTCCTTTCCTTTGCGACGTTTTTACTTTTCTACACCTAGATACCTACGTGTGATCTAATTAAATTTAGCTAATTTGTAAACAAAAAATCTTTATTGTTTCAGTGTTTATAGAAACCCTTGAAAATGCCGCGAGTTGTTAAACAAGAGGGAGAAGATCCCGATCCAACCCCATATCTGTACGTATCATTAGAACAGAAACGAATTGACCAAACGAAGCCTTACGATGCGAAGAAAGCCTGCTGGGTCCCAGATGAAGCCGAAGGATTCGTTCAAGGAGAAATCCAGTCCACAAAAGGAGATCTGGTCAACGTGAAATTGCCCGGTGGCGAGGTTATTAACTCAATTTTACTTTTTAGTGTTATATGGGAATGTGGGAAAATGTTATTAACATTAGCTTTCAATGGTTTTTCTGGGATTGACGGATGCATAATATAGGGGTATCTCGTATTTACGCATTTTAATTTTTGGGAGGACGGCTAGCTAGAATCTAAGAAAATATCGTCCACTCGATCTTTATGTTAACGGGTTAGATGTTTGCTCTTATTTGGAAATTGAAAACTTGTAGGAAAATATTTATTGCCCCAAACTGTAATTGTTACAACCCGTAAGGCATGGTCATATACTTACAAATTATACCTACATCAAATGATATTATCCTTGTTAAAAATCTCATTATAATGTTTACATTCAGTTCTATTTTTAGATAGAGCGCGATGTTAGTTTCCTATGCGCTAATATCAATTAGGATCAATGCGAGTAGCTATTATTTGAGATCTAGTGCAACAGCTGCTCACTGTGCAAATCTATAATAATAAATTACAAAAAATAATGAGAGAAAAAAATGAAATGTAAACCATTTAACTCCTCAGTCTACCCACTAGCGCTCTCGATGAGTGAATAAGGTAACTCTACTCATCAGCGAATTTTTGATAAACAGCGGAAGAAACATTCTAGTTTTTTTTAGTTTTTTTTAATGTCAGTGTGAATTTATGACACAAGTTGTTCCTTGTTCCCTCCATCATTTTAATCAGAACGAGATTTTAATTCAATTTCTATTCTATTCGGGGTTTGATTTTGGAAGTTTGATGAAGACTGTATGAAAACAAAATTAAAGTAAATTTGTTTCCTAGTTTTTTCTTTTCAATTATGTGTTAATAATTAGCATTTCTGTTTTAAAATGAGCTCTACATAATCAACAGAGGGTCTGTACACTTTTCTCATCCAAATTCGTGGACCGTGTTCTAAAATGGGGCATATTTAGTTTTTCTGTTTACTTACCTGAAGAAAACCCATTGATTCGATGTTTTTGCATGGAATTGTAATTGTTTAAATAATACTAGATACCTGTAAAGTAGAAGTAGATATATTCGTATATACACGTACCTTTTAATTGTTAAATTGACAGGTTTTAAGGTTTAAGGTACGAGAATTCATTATCTGGTATTTCTTATTTGATAAATCATAATATATTACTGAGGAACGAATTCTGAAACTTGAATCATGATTTCATGGTCTATACCCGACTCTTGACTTACTGTTGAATATTATTCTTTTAACGATTTTGATCTATGAGAACATTCTAAACAAGCTCGTAATGTGCCTCGATCGTTGTGTATTCTATAATCCGAATTCATTATTATCGATTATATGCTTCATTTCGATGCTATTAACTGAGCAGGAAAAAACGCTGAAGAAAGAAAACATTTTCCCCGTGAATCCGCCGAAATTCGAGAAAGTCGAAGATATGGCAGATTTGACGTATCTGAATGACGCCTCCGTGCTGCATAATTTGAAACAACGTTATTATGCTAAATTAATTTACGTAAGTTACAATTGAGTATTTTTCATTGCCAGTATATTAACCGGTATCGTGTGTATTGTTCGAAACCAAAACAGGTGAAAGATTTCAAGAAGGAACAAGTAGGACAAGTAAACCCGCCCAAATTTGAAAAATGCGAGGATATGTCAAATTTGACGTATTTAAATGATGCCTCTGTACTTTATAATTTGAAACAAAGATATTACGCTAAGCTCATTTACGTAAGTCACAAATGTGGTTGCTAAGATTTTGCCAGAACCCGATGCGAATGCGGTTGATTCTGCTTGTAGTAGTTCCGCCTAGTACACACATGTAGTTCACCTTATTTTTGTGGTTCATTTCCTTCATTTATCGCATCGATTGTGTTCACGGGATGCGAGTAGAACAAATGATCAGTTATTACGATTATTTTTGTTTATATATGTACAGTGTACGTTGAAAAAATCCGCTTCAATTCGCAAACAAATCCAAGATTCTAATCAGTTCGGGGAAAATTATTGTTCTGTACCAATTGCACTAATTCGTACCTGGAGATTGAATCTTTGTGGGAATGGGATGGGGAGTTAAGTAATTGGATTATTACAGTCTAAGGATTTTGAATTCGAATTCTTCTTTCTAATTTACAATTGACGTACATTGAACCCACCTATGTAGAGGGTATCGGAAAATTCAGGCTCAGTTAATGCGCTTTTTCAACGTATTATGTTACCTGTACACTGCACACATTTGTACAGCGGGTAAAAATTGTACTTGAAATAGATATCTATAGAATTTTTGCAGCACTTTTAGTATACGAAGTCATTATGTCACCTCATTTTTGTTGTATATACAATTCGTTCATTTGTAAATGCTCCATCGTCATGATCATCTGCCGTACCTATTTGATATTTCTGCACTTTATGACGTAGATTTCCTGTCATTGTACATATTTAGAATCAGGTCAAAGAACGTAACCTGATGGCAACCTCGCGTTTGTGTTTTACAAGACTACTCCCGCTTTATACACACATTTAAGTATATCAGGCTTAATTGACGAGCCCTGATGAACTTTTTGTTTTCTTCAACGTGTAAAACCGGTTGATGTTTAGAACAGTTAATGGTTCGATTAATTTTGATATATTTCAACTCATTTTAACTCAGTTTGAGCGAAGTGAATGTTCGTTATCAATCTTAATCGGGCTCGTAGTATCACCTGTATTTAGTTTTAATACCGATTTTCTTGTGTGAGCTCTTATGTAATATAATATTAAGACTGAAGTTGGGTGTAAAAAGAGCGTGTACAGCTCTGAATGATTATAGAAGATGTATGTCCGATGATTGTGTACATATTTTCCCCTTTTCATGCGCCCTACTTCTAGTCCTAATATTATTAGAAGTAAATGTCGTGAACTTAGAACATAATATTATCAACGGATGAATAATCCTTGTGAGATTTCAGTTAGTGGTAAAACGTAGTCAGGGATTTCAATGAGAAAAAGTCCATCCTTACTACAGTGTAAAATATAGGTGCAGAGGAAGGAGGGTTTCTACTGCATGTAGCCTCAGAACACTAATAAATTAAAGTTTTCATCTTCTGGACTGCGACTGTATGTACTCGTGAGACTTGTAGCAAAAACAGTCGCATCTTGGGAACGTCAGATGTATAAATAAAAAAGAATTGTGTCATATTTTAGGGATACTGGCTTGACTAAGTACTTACTGTAACAGATATGCGAAAAGATAGCAAAACCTTTTTAAAGTTTCCAGGAATCTAACTTCTGGTCTTTTCTTTTTGTTTCTCTGGCTACGCTGCCACGCGTCGACTTGAGCGTGCGTGAGAAGTTTTAAAAATCTTATGTGTTACATATGTCTTTCGACCTCAACAACAATATAATGCTTTAAAATCTTTCCTTGTAGACGTACTCAGGTCTGTTTTGTGTGGCCATCAATCCTTACAAACGATTCCCCGTGTACACGACTCGTTGTGCCAAACTGTACAGAGGTAAAAGGCGAAATGAAGTTCCTCCTCACGTATTCGCCATCTCTGACGGAGCCTACGTTAACATGCTTACAAGTGAGTTCACCAACCTAATTTGGAATTCTGTTCGCATTACTCCACTCTGTAACATAATTTTCATAAATTCAATTTTGTATTTTTATTTCAGATAAGGAAAACCAATCTATGTTGATCACGTGAGTATACCTGAATTGTTAAGTGTTTTATGTTGAAATATGTCCGTTATTGGACGAGAACATTTTCTAATCTATATAATCTGTATCCAGTGGTGAATCTGGTGCCGGTAAAACTGAAAATACGAAAAAGGTAATCGCTTACTTCGCCACTGTTGGTGCCAGCACCAAGAAAGAAGAAGAAGCTGCTGGTGGAAAGAAAAAGGTAAATATTGCTCGGTTAAGTTTGACCTAAAAAATTGATATATGTTGGCATTGACCGATATTTCGAAAGGATTTATTAGTGTCATTTTGAGGTTAACCGATGAGTCATTTATCTAGTTGTTGGTGAGGTATGCGGTGTATTATCTAGCTTCGTATTTAGAGCGAAAGTCGCGTAAGTGGCAGTGATTATGAACATTATGAGGTAGTTTATAACACATGTGATTAGAAGAGTGCTGTGTTAATGAAGGAAAGGGGAATAGAAATTATGGGAATAATGATATCCTGTGAAAAAGTGACTGATCACAGAAATTAAACTAAAGTCTGTTCCTATTAAGAAACATAATTTTTCCACGGTACTGATCACGTGTTCTTGAACTCGTCCTTCCCCTCCAACGTCAAAATACCCATATATCGATATGTATTGCGGGTAGCCAATTATGTTTCTTAACTGAATCAGACTTTATGAATTTGAGAATTTCTAAAGAAATTCCAAATTAGAAATTGAGTCTCTTTTCATCCTACCGTGGGTGCCACCGGGGTCTAGATTTCCAAAAACTGTATCATCTCACTAGAATAGTGCCAATTTTTTTTTTTTTTAGGAAAGGGTTGTACCTCCTGGAATTGTCTTGCTTCCCCAAAAAGCGAGTTTGACGGCGTCCATGCGTTCTACCTTTTGTATAATTACTGAAGAAAAGTTTCAGCATTCACGTTTAAAAAATGTATACATGAATTGGTATCTTATTTTTTAGGGAACCTTGGAAGATCAAGTCGTACAAACTAACCCGGTACTGGAAGCTTTTGGTAACGCCAAGACCGTCCGTAACGACAACTCCTCTCGTTTCGTAAGTATGCCAAAACTAAATCCTTCCGATAACACCTGTGTTGATATCTTTTAAGCCTATTAATTCACTTTTCTTTTTCACATTGGCAATGAATAGGGTAAATTCATCAGAATTCATTTTGGACCTTCCGGAAAATTAGCCGGAGCTGATATCGAAACCTACCTGTTGGAGAAAGCTCGTGTAATTTCCCAACAGTCGTTGGAACGTTCCTATCACATTTTCTACCAGATCATGTCTGGTTCCGTCCCCGGAGTAAAAGGTATGTTTTCTCGTTTGCATATTCCATTGATTTTTCCTCTCTACGCAATTTACTCTTCTGTCTTGAATTATTTTAAGCGGTATCTAAGTAATGTGCAGAAGTTTTACTGCCATTCGGATGATTGACAGTCGAGTGTTGAGGCATGACTGTAGTTCAAGAGTGCCTTGTTTCTCTGTTAATAATAGTAAACACAGATAGCACATGTAGGTCATAGTATCTTGTATTAAAAAATACAGAGAACCTCGCTTATTATGATCACTTTGGGCTCAACAGAAACTGTAATATTATCCGGGTGATAACAGAAACCGAAAAACGAGAGGGGAAAAGAAAAAAAGAACAGAGGCTCATAAATGTGTATGTATGTACTTACTTGTCATGGTGCTCCTATATCATTCTGTACATATGAAAATACAATACATAATTAGTTTTTCTTCGAAGTGTGAGTAAGAAATTGTCAATTTTTTACCGAACATTGCTGTTACAAATTTTACGTCTCGCATATTCTTCATATTTTTTTTATATCTTTACCATAATTCTGCATACCTTGTCTAAGTATGGCAAACGCATGAAGCATTTCTGCATAAGAGGGAGGTGGATCATTACAGCTTTCATCATCTTCATCTTCAATGTTAGTTGGTCATTGTCTTTCACTGACAGACAGATGTCGTCCTTAGTAATGCATCCACAGAGATATCTGAAACTGGACTAATTTTTACAAAATCAATGAACTTTCACAAAACACAATAGTACTGATGTTTAGTGAAAGGTAACTCGCACTTTGCCATATATTTGCAAGCCGAAACATGAAAATGTGCAGCACATTGTATAGTATTTTTACTGATAAATTGGTAATATTGAAGGGGTTGATGATTTTTGTAGACGGGGGATTGTATATATAAAATGATATAAGCGTACTGGGGCCAAACTATTTTGACTATATTGTGCGGGTGATAACATTAACCGCGTTTATAATAAGCCGGGTTCTTTGTATATATCTACTGAGGATATACTGAACTCTTTCTGAGGTTTGTGGACTAAGAAGGGGAACTTAATTTTCTCTACAAATATCATTCTGATTACTATGTCTGTCATGTATTCTACGCATATCCGTAGGTTATTTCCCAGTCGTGAACGAGTATTGCCAGAGTTGAATTACTTAGATTTCCCCCCTCAGAAGATGTACCTATCAAATATGTGTACGTCTATTGATGCATTGATACAAGTACTCTCTGTTCTTATGTACATTCCGAAAAATAATTGAATATGTCTTGGTTCAGACATGTGCATGCTCAGTGATAATATACAAGACTATCACTACATTGCGCAAGGAAAAACGACTATTCCAAATGTCGACGATGGCGAAGAGTTGCAATTAACAGATGTAAGGATTATGAAAAACGAATGAGTTATTCGCTGTAGATAGACAGTTTCTGTTTTTGCTTTTGAGAAGGTTTTAGAAGAAACTTTTGGCAGATTTAGCTTAGTAGAGTCGAGGCCGGAATAGATACCTATGTGTATACCAACCAATACACATTCCGGTCTGACTGCGAGTTACTATTTAGAGGCGCGGTGTGAGTTCTTAGACTGTGAATATAGACAAGTTCATTTAGTCTGTTTTATCAATACCTATGCATTTCCCCCAATTATTGTATACATTGACTATACAAGAATACCAAACTTTAATGAGCCCTTGTTTGTTATCCGATGGTGTACATTATTATATTTTCATATTGTTGGCCATCATTGTTGGTCGAGATGTTGGCGTTTTGTGAGTTTTCAATGATGTAGACTGGACATCCTGGGGCATTTGTTTGGGAATGTGGGTTTACTGTGGTCTGTAATGCTGCAATCTTTCAATCCTAATTCAGGATGAATCTAAATCAAAAAAAAAAGTGCGTGGCTGACAAATGATGAGCCGAGAATCCTACAGGAGTTTCAAGTGCACTAAGTACCTTTTTTGTGAAGTTCTGAATTAAATGATTGATGACACAGTAGGCTGGACTAGCCATATTAGTTGCCGGCAAGTTTTTTGATGGGCTAATGGCTGAAAATGAGAGGGGTTAATGAACGTGTAAAGTGGAGCCGATGCAATGAATTCTTCCCGGTAGTAACGCCTCTGTTGGTATCAGTTTTAAAAATGTACACCTCGGATGGATATGATGCTAAATTTTCGAAATACGTTAATTGATTTAATGTATTTCGGTTGTTTTACCCTGTAAATAGAATATATATTAGACACCTTAGTAATATAGATATACCGTAGTTTTGATTTGCAATACCGGCTTCACCCTATCAATCCGAACCGCACCACTATTTTCATAATCTAGAATCTTAGTTTTGAGTTTTGAACGTACTATTTTTTGTTTTTTGAACGAATAGACCATGTAGACTAGTGTAGACCTAAGTTAGTCATTTTTTGGTTCGTTCCATCGACTGAGCGAATTCCTGCTGTGGACTAACCTTCCGTTTTTTTTTTTTCTTGTTACCTGTAACATTTTCCAGACATATGTTTACTTTCCAAAAATGTCCACGATTATCATTTCGTAAGTCAAGGAAAAACCACAATTCCTAACGTAGATGACGGAGAAGAATTTAGAATTACCGACGTAAGTGTTGCGTATTTCTCGGAGGATAGATTGTGACGTTAGCGTTGAATTCGTGTATGATCAGCTTGTTTAGCCGCTTATAATATTTAGGGTATCGCTGAGTCGAGGGGTCTCTGTTTCGTTTTAAATTTTTATTACCTAACGCATTGTAAAAGGGACTTTCCAAATTTTGAGTGAAGCATTAGATATACAAAAGTATGTGGATGAAAGAACGAGTGAAAGTGAGTGCTCTTAACAAATTTTTGTTAAGGATTCAGAAAATTACTTTTTTTGATAAAAACAGATGTTAGTAAAACTTTTTTCGAATGAAAAAGTAAAGCTTTTACTGAAAAGTCCCGCCTTGTGAAGGACATTATCAGGCGTCTTTTCGTTATTTTTGACTGTTTTTGAGTTTTTAATACGTTTTTGTTTTTTGCAATCCTCATTCGCCGGTGCGTGCGAATTTGAATTCGATCTTATCACACTTTCATGTATTGTTTTTTCCCCTTCGTGTGAACGGTAGACTACAAAACTTTCATACTCCCCTTCGCAAACTTTTTCACTCTCGTTTGATTGGTAATATCGGGTGTGTTGTATTTATGCGTAGAAATGACTTTTTTGAGTAATCGAATCGCCGACTATCCGACGATTAGTCAGGGTAAAACACGAATCCCAGGCATGAACGATTCGGAAGACGCAATTATTACAGATGTAAGTCGAACGAGCGAGTGCTTTGCTATACACTTATGTATTACAATGTGTGACTGTTGGTGTGCACTATTTTTCCCTCATCTATGTTTTATCAAATTCGAGTCACGACGATTCAGGGGCCCATCGTGTTCGGCAATGAGGAAGCATATAATAGGAAAGAGTTTAAAGTGAAGAAATAAGGGCAGTCAGTGCGCAAAGCTAATCGTGTTTCTAGCAACTTTCCGTTTTAAACATTCATATTCTGTTGAGTAACGATGTATCATCTGTAGATGCGCTTGTGTAACATATCTTCGTATTATCGATATCCGATTATGTAAGTGTGCTAATTATTCCAACTTCATACTCGTGACCTTCTGATCTTAATGTGCTTTATTGTAATCATTTCTTAAATACCAGATGCAGGATAAGTTACATCCGTCAAATCATAATTTGGGATAAGGAAGAAAATATTTTTGAGTCTACTGTCTGATACGGAATCTGAGATCGCACGCGATCACTTGAAGTATGACGATAGAACTCTTCATCTTAAAAGGAAATTTATTCAACCCAACCTACACTACACAACAATTAGAGATTTCGTAAAAAACAATGACATGAGAACATATAATTCTATAAGTATTTTCAATGAGGAATTTAATGCCGATGTTAATTTTTGGAGTATAATTCTCTTTTTTCTTCTTTCTTATCTCCTAACTTAAATGCGGATTTTAGTGTCATCAAGATGATACTACTGATCAAGTAACTATGCGCGTTCAGCATTGTTATCTGTATCAGTGTAGCTCGTGGACGACAAAAAGGAATCAAACAAAAAAAATTTGATGACATTTTAATTTTGAGTATGGAAAACTAGAAGTTCTTGAGAAAAATGGTTTAACGCCTTCGTATTCAGCATTCAAAATATAGCTAACATCATACAATCTTATCCCATTGTTTTTTATGCTGTTGTAGTGTGTTATGATGGCTGCTAATTATCATAAATGTAGATTTGGTATTGGGGATGGGGTTATCTTACGGTAGCTCTTCAGCGTAGTCTCTCACTTCATTGGTAACTGCTGACAACATTTCCGTGTAGTAAGCAAAAAGGTCGAACTTAACGTACACAGTGAGCTCTGATAGCCGATCTGGAATAGGGGCCTCATGGGGAATGTCCCTATTGTGGTGGACAAGACTCGACGGGTATATGCAGTGCTTAAATTTATTTCCATAACTCGTTGATAAATCACGAGTGCTATCGTTCAAGTATATAAGAGTATATTTCATTCATAGTAACATCTTATCTATTCGTACTAGGGAAAATACAAGTTGCTTCGCTATTAACAACTCGCTTTTGCCAAATAACAATTTTAATTTGCTTCAGCTATGTGTATGCTTGGTAATGATATATACGAGTACTGGACCGTGGCTCAAGGTAAAATAACCATTCCCGGAGTCGACGATGGAGAGGAATTCCAGTTGACTGATGTAAGTTTTTAAGAACGGTGGTTAGTACCCCTTGCTTTACATTTTTTTAAGTACGATCACTTTGATGCGTGTACTAGGAGACAAAACTAGGATTTAATTCTTCCAGCTTGCTTTTCTAGAAACTTCTGAACATTAGGTATATTTGTTTCCAAGAAGGTTCTATAGATCACCAGTTTAGACCTATTCATTATTCTGATGTGATGAAGTCTGTGTGACTACAATTGTATACAGTACAAGCTGTTGAACATTTTTGAATTGAAATTGACGTGATTCGTGTGTTACAATTTGTTAGCCGTTAGCCCCTCATTATTTTTTATTTGCTGTGGCAAGAAAGTGTACCACTGAAGGAGAATAATACTTGCCAGAAGGTGAGACACATCTGCTGTATCAGAAAACGTGGAGTCAACTTAATCCGAATTCTTAAAAAAATTTGAACGCAAAGGGCCTCGTAATGTTCGTTGGTTTCAAATCTTCAAATCTCAATATTCTAGTTTTGGGCTTCTGTCCACTCTCAAAAACGTTACTATTATTTATTAATACATAACTAGTTACGGAACAAACGGTTACAAAAATTTGAATTTTCCAGTTTCTCGGAAGTACCTACCCTGACCACTGACCAAATTTGATGACTTCTGGTTATAATGATCGCTCGAGAATCGAACAAATGTTGAAAACATTCTCCCGGGATTTTTTGAAAATACCTTCCTTGTAATATTGTACACTTTCATGACCTAATAATTTTCAGTTTGAGTCCATTAAAATGTAACCCCGTAGCCAGAGTTTATGTGTGGGTGGGACTCTTATGAACCTTTTAAGAGGGCCGAGGCTAACATTTTTTAACAAGCGAATAGAAAAATGATCTTTGCCTAGGGGGGTTCAGCCCCAGCTTGCCCCCCATGGTTACGAGGCTGTTGAAATAACATCTCGATTGATTTTATTTTCAGTATCTTTTTAAAAAATTCTTGTCCTTTGAAAATACCTATGTAAGACTTCAAGTTCATAAATTTGGTGACTCAGAGATACAGAAAATTTCAAATTTTGTGAACGATCGGAGTAAGTTACTGTGGGTACTAAAATTATTATTGACATTTGGGGTCGTATTCTACTACCTACCTTGTAAACCGAATTGGAATTTTGAAAACGTCAATTTTGGGAGATTCTGATTCTAGATTTCTCAAGAATCCAGTCAGTTTGTCTTACCTTCCTTCTAGTGAAAGATTATTCTCTGTTCGTGGGACGATTTGTCACTCTGTACATTACAGTATTCCCCATGCGTTTAGTAGATTCACTTCATAAAGTTTTCTTATTAGGTCATCGCACAGCTCTTACTGTCGTTTTTAAATGGTTATGCTGTGTAAGTTCAAAAACCATTGCCTTCATAGTTTTTGGAATTACTAGCAACCTAATATGCTTTTTTGTATTCCCTATGACAGCAAGCCTTCGATGTGCTGGGCTTCACTCAAGAAGAAAAGAACGACATCTACAAGATCACCGCTGCCGTAATGCACATGGGTACCATGAAATTCAAACAACGTGGTCGTGAAGAACAGGCTGAAGCTGATGGAACCGACGTGAGCATCTCGTTCATTTAGCAGAGATGTTGATTTTTTAATGTATTTAAATATTACAACGTAAACCGAATCGATTCTAGGAAGGTGCGAAAGTCGCCAAATTGTTGGGTGTTGACACTGATGATCTCTATAAGAACTTACTGAAACCCAGAATCAAGGTCGGTAACGAATTCGTAACCCAGGGAAGAAACAAGGATCAGGTATGTACCGCGGCGCTCTACTAACTACAGTCTCAGGTGAATGTTAATCTCGACGTTTCACTTTATATTTTGGAAATTCGTGATAGGTCGCCTACTCAGTGGGTGCCATGTCGAAGGGTATGTTCGACAGATTGTTCAAATTCTTGGTAAAGAAATGTAACGAGACTTTGGACACGAAACAGAAACGTCAATCGTTTATTGGTGTACTGGATATTGCTGGTTTCGAAATCTTCGACGTAAGTTTCTGTTATGCGTATACTATAAAATAATTGCCTAGCCATTAGTTGTAGCAGTTGAAAATAGTATCTAGTCGACTCTCATGAAATGTGAAAGATAGTGAAACTATGCAAGCTGTTTTAAAGCCTTGAAAAGTTCAGCTGCAATGAAAGTTGAAGAATATTTTAAGGTCCATTATAATGAACCAATGAAATATCAGTCAAATGGCGAAACTAGGATAGCAGTATTCCTTTCGCAGTGGCTTCATTTCTTGAACTTTCTCATTATGCTGATAATGATACGCCCTTGCTAGAAGTAACTTTATTATAGCTTTACTTTGGAATAGTGAGATACATGGAAAAGCCGTCAGTGATCGATTTTACCCATTTTTCATTTTCTAAGAAGTCATATATTTTGATTGGGTGTTCATTTTGGTTCATTATAATCGAGCACCTGCCTATTCATAGGGGAAGGGGTATGATTACCCCTTTCCCATTCCTGTATGGCTACTTATATTTATGCTCCTATTTACTCGTATTTATTTATTTACATAGTTATTTATGAGATAATACGACGAACGTGCTTACGCCTTCAATTAGCTGTGGCTTCTCTCTTCAGCTTATTTTCTTCTTTAAAAGGCAACTCTGACGTACTTTGTCCAAATAATTCTATAATTTTTTATCAGAAGAATATTTATTTATTTCTGTTTGTTTCACAAATGGTTCTTCTTTGTGTATCTGTCTATTAATATTATTTGCTCTGATTATTTCTTGAGGAAGATTCCAAGTTCGGGCATTGTCAGTAACGCTTATTTTCTGGCTTTTCTATTTTATTACGATTAGGTACAGCTTTATTTGTTTATCGAGTATCTATCTTCTTATTCTCTGTTTCGATTTCTACGGATAAGTCTAAGAAATCACATTCATATAGTTTCCTATGTAATCAGCTAATCGTTTCATTTGTGTTCAAAAATTGGGTCCGGCCTATTCTGGTACAGCTTACTTAAGTGTACGAGTAACTAAAATAAATGTATGATATCAAAATACAATAGGTATTGATGTCTCTCCCCATTTCAACATACTACTTCTTTTAGTTCTTCTTACTTGAGAAAAACTTCGATTTGGTCGTACGCCACTAAACTTCTCATCACAGTACCTATATACCTTAATGGATAAGTAAGATGAATGTGATATCTTAGTTTTATTCGACGGAATATGACAATATGTAATGCGTATAAATACTTTCGCCCGAAGTAATGCATTTATTCAACTAAGAAATCATTTCTCTATTTATAATCTTATTTTTAACTAATTTTTTTCTTAATTTTAAATGTGGCTGCTAATTTTTCTCTGTTTCCTATCGCGTTTGCTCTTCTATTTCTTTTTCTTCGCGCGTGCTGAAACTCTCAACAGTTTAACGGCTTCGAGCAGCTGTGTATTAACTTCACCAACGAAAAGCTACAGCAGTTCTTTAACCATCACATGTTCGTGCTGGAACAAGAGGAATATAAAAAAGAAGGAATTAACTGGGTTTTCATCGATTTTGGCATGGATTTACTAGCCTGTATCGAACTTATTGAGAAGGTATTTCTTGACCCCGACGAGACTCGACGCCCCGTGTTGTGTGATGTACCCGAACCTCCCCTTTTTTTTTGTACCTGTATATACGAAGACACCGTGAGAATTCCTTTGCACGTATTCCTCTTCAGACAGCAAACAGATTCGCAGCACTGCTAACTCAGCAATCTTATACTCGTGCTGTCGTATTGTGTTTGTCGAGAATACCGGTTATAATAGTGTTTGTCTATTTCCTTGTGTACATATATCAAATAGTTCAACGGATTTGAACAATTGTGTATCAACTTCACAAATGAAAAATTGCAACAATTTTTCAATCACCACATGTTCGTACTCGAACAAGAGGAATACACTAGAGAAGGAATCGAGTGGGCTTTTATTGATTTCGGAATGGACTTAGCCGCCTGTATCGAATTAATCGAAAAGGTATCCGGAGTACAAAAACATAAGAACGCAAAGTGGTGAACAGTTTGAAAGTTGAATTTACCTCTCGCTTGTCGACGACCGAGTGAACCCTCGAATCGACGAATTTCGGTCGTCGCGCTTGTTCAAAAATAATACCGGGCATGAACGTTGCAATTTTTTCATTACTTATTTTGTAAAAATGTTTTTTGCTTTACTTTATCGCGGTAAAGTTCAAATTTTACTGCGTGTACTTTTATGGTTTGCCTGTAGTCCTAGAGTAAAAACCACAGTCTGTATATAAGCTAGTCTAAGTCATAGCACGTTTGTAGTTTGTTTTTTTCCTTTAATCTGCGTGACACCTTAAACTATCTCTCATATCGACAGTTCAACGGCTTTGAACAACTGTGCATCAATTTTACAAACGAAAAGCTGCAGCAGTTCTTCAACCACCATATGTTCGTTTTAGAACAAGAGGAGTATCAAAGGGAGGGTATCGAGTGGACGTTCATCGATTTTGGAATGGATTTACAAAATTGTATCGATCTCATTGAAAAGGTAAGTGAGGTTCCAATTGATACGCTGTCCCAAGGTAGGTACTAATACTCGAATTTGGGATGCTCCATGTTTTCGAGAAGTTCTGGTTTGTGTTGGTACCGTTCACAGCCGTCGGTGCTAAAGTTTTGTATTGTTGCTGCATTCAATGGGGGAATATCGAGTGACTTCGGTCAGTCAAAATTCAGATAATTTCCCTGTGTAGTTGTTCTTTTTTCAATTTGTCTAGTGTTTTCAGACTTTTGTATGAGTAAAGAGTGAAAGATAGGGATGGGCTGTACATATATGAGTCCCATTTCAGTAGTTCATTGCCGTAAGCCTGTGAATATGTTGACATTTTTATGTTCTTACTTGGGCACACTACGGAAAACAGCATTACGTTGGAGCATTACGAAATTATTATTAGGTAATAATAATAATGACTGACTGAACTGTCTACAGACAGACACAATGACATTCTCTGCTGACTAAACATTTTAGTCTGTCTACAGACAGACATGATGACATTCTCATGTTGCTGACTGGACTGACTGAACTGACAAACAGACAGACACGATGACATTCTCATGTCTGCGTAGTCCGCGAAGCGAAGACGTATGAAAATGCTCTCCCGTGGTTGCAGACTCGTCTGCAAAATGATGTACTAGCAGAGTGTAGTGCTTGCAGGTCTGATTGAGACTGACTGGCCGACTAACTGACCGACCGATCGTTTTATTTAATTCAGAAATCTAAGTAAATTTTAGCCCTTGAAGGATAAATCTATTTGAAATTCCAAATTAATAGACTTTGCCACATTTTTTCGGGTGTTTACCTGTCTTTGGGTTGTATGCGGGTGGAAGGTTTGTCCCATTACCTGAAAAATGATATGGATATCCAAGTCTTACTTTGATGCCACTTCAGCTATCATTTTGATGAGGAGAAGAAATCCGACAATTTGGAAATGATTACAGTTCTAATTTGTCACTCCAAAATGTGGAAGTTAAAAGGTCTCTGAATTTGCGTGTCTATGATACGGTTTGAGCTTGAATGGAGTTCTACCAAATGGTCTCAATAGGGTACCGACGGTGAACGGTTCTAACTGCCAAGAACAAAAATGTGCGTTTCACTTTGGAAAGAGTAAGACTTTTATAATTTCTAAGGAATACTTGAACTTGATGTAAAATATACCTTCCTTTTTTAATAATACGAAATAAGGAGAAAAAGGGGTAGAACCACATAAAGGGTATGGTGCACTAGTTGTATGAGTCCACTCAAAACGGCGATTTGTTACCAAAATTCGAATTTTAAGTGCACTTTTATGACCGTAAACATTTTACCCATTTTTGGGCTTCTTAAAAAATTGATTTTACTTCAATTGCAAATTATTTTCGCCCATTCTATTGCAAAATTCAGTCGAGTTACCGAGAGCGCCGAAAATGAGGTAAGGCTCCGTTTGTATTTTAATGGCCTAATTTATTGTTAAGATTGTACAGTAACTGTTAACTAATCACGTTCCACCACGTATAATTATAATTATTATAATTATTTTTGGAACTCGGGCAACACCTTCACCAAGGGTGTAGATAAGGGGAGTCGGGGGTCTGGACACCTCTTTAGCAAAAAGAATTGACCATCAGTGCTTATAAGAATGGAAATTTGGGAGGTGAACTTGGGACAGGGTGGAAAGGATGAGGCAGGACAGAGAAAAAGAAATGTTTAGACACCTCCTCCTTATAATGGAGCTATCTACACTTTTGACCTTCACCTTCAAAAGTACAGGCAATTTCAGTTGTGGATACTGCAACTGTTGTACGTTAAAGGCTTAGAGCTTCTTATTGTGAGGGCATTCATTTTGGAACCACATTTCCATCTCCTGGCGTGCTCTTTATGGATCATGCGAATGTTAATGAAAAATGAATGTATGAGAAATGGCAGACTGTTTTTTTTTAAATTTATTTTAAATAATTAGAAAAATGTTGACTTTTGACCAATTTATAAGTATGCTTGTTTTTGCCAGTTTTATCGTAAATTCTTTCACGCGATCATTCCGATCCCTTCTAAATTACCTTCCAGCTCTATCTCTCTTATGCCCGAGTTTCGAAGAAAATGAATAATTCCTACCTATTTTGGGTACTTATTTACATATTTTATTAATGCCGAATTCCGTTGTTTCCAGCCCATGGGTATCCTCTCGATTCTTGAAGAAGAATCTATGTTCCCGAAAGCTACGGATAAGACCTTCGAGGAGAAACTGATGAACAATCACTTGGGCAAATCTCCCAACTTCCAGAAACCGAGACCACCGAAACCTGGTGTACCATCTGGTCACTTCGCCATCAGTCATTATGCCGGTGTTGTACGTACTTTAATTTTTACTAGTGCTAACAAATCTTTTAATCTTGCTACATTTCTCAACTGAGAATACATGAGATGGGTCTTATCATCTTCAGGTATCATACAACATCTCCGGCTGGTTGGAAAAGAACAAGGATCCGTTGAACGACAGTGTCGTGGATCAGTTCAAGAAGGGATCCAATAAACTGTTGGTCGAAATCTTCGCCGATCATCCTGGACAGTCTGGTGGTGGAGATGCCAAAGGTAAACGAGTTTATTTCTTATTCATCTCGCCCCTTTTAATACGTGAATGAGATTCGTAAATCTCACAAAGTTTGGCATTTTTCAAAACGAGGGTATCTCGAGATTACTGAACTGTATACATGTATAATGACTCTGGTGGTGTGAGTCATGTAGAAGATTGTCCAAAATGAACGATACATAATTTTGATGTAAAAAACGTGAAAATGATAGTTGTCGAATGGGTTGTTACTTTCACTCTTTTGGTTTTCGAAGAGTCAACTGTTGTGTTCGTTTTATTCTTAACGAAATAGGCTGTATGTAATTTATCCAAAAGTGTATTACTGATTGAAATTCGAAGTAAGTTCCACAGTCAGCTGTTCGTAAACATTTTCGCGTTTTGAAATAGGACATCATGTGTAACGCATTTTTATTTTGAAATTTCTAGCCAGTGGTAAGCGTACCAAAGGTTCATCGTTCTTAACCGTTTCCACATTATACAGGGTAAATTGATCTCACTATTAACGTGTGATCAGTATTGTTGAGATAATAACGCTATTATCGTATTAATATGCGTAATTTCACGTACACGCCGGTTTCTGTAGTGCATCAATATGCGTATAACCCCCAAAATATGCGCGCAAATCGAGTTATGCCAATCGGTTGAGCGTAATATCGAAAATACTTTCGCTGTAAATGCTACAAGACTTTGACTATTTATCTGCTGCTGAGGGTAGCTGTGCAAAATTTCATCATCAGAAGCTGATACGTGTAAAACAAATTGTCTCGTTGGTTTTAGCGTAAGAGCTTGCGTTAGTGTCAGTTAAGTGTACATCTTTTCAGTGCTGCTAAGTTTTATGTTTGAACCTACACGTTTCTTCTGGCATTGTCATCCTGTCTCTCTCCATTGTTTGAAGGTATAAATGCATAGATACAGTCTTTCATTTGGTGATATTGTAACCCCTTAAATTTACCTGCATGGTATTAGTGTAAGCCCTGACTTAACGAACAGATAAGTCTGCCACATCTGGAAAAACCGGGTTTTCATTCAAAATATGTACTCCCTGCTTTGTCGGGTCTAGATGGAAAGTCGGTGCTTACATGTACCGACTTGTTTAACCTTCCATGCTGCTTTCAAAAATTTCGAACGTTCTTATAGTGCAGTCGTGTCGTCTGGTGTGCCGGAAAGGGGGTATACTCGATCAGCTAAAAATGTTGAAAAATATTTGCACCGCTATTCCAGTTAACGGGTTGACTTGACTCTTATATGTACCTAGACTTGCAACTATAAAACGAACGTTACCGTAACAATTTACAATAATATTTCTCTTTGTTCCGATTGCTAGGAGGTGGCAGAGGTAAAAAAGGCGGTGGTTTCGCTACTGTCTCATCATCATACAAGGTATAAGGGTTTTATCAAAACCTTCATCTTTCTGCGTTTACTTTTCTAAATAGATTATCGTTCTTATAACCTGACTTTTACTGTCAGGTCTTCTTCTTTCGTGTTATGAGTCACCTCCTGCGTGAAAACCTTATATAGTCATAACCTGAATCTACAGTCAGGTCTCGGTTTCTGGTGACCGGAGAGTTTCACTCTTCGCGTCATCAATTTTCTTATTAATATTTGATAACCTGACTTCTACTATCAGGTCTGTTTTCCTTTTCACGACAGAATCATCGTGCTCTTGCCCCCCGTACATTGCTGACCTCACGGTTTTTCGTAATTTCGGTGGACAGCGATGGACGCGAAAATAGAGCATCATTGCAAACTTATTTGATTCTGTCTGCATGGATACGGAAATTCCCTGTCACCTTATCCTTACTTTTTCATTGTCGGCTGTCTGTAAGTGCGACATCACAGCATCAAAAATGCAGCTTCGTACGATATGGCGGAAAAAATTTCAAGTTGATTGCGGTGAGGTTGTCGACCGCCTCTGTGTGCTGAATTTTGAGAAATGAGTTCAGCAAACACTGTCAATCACATGTAGCTCTAGTACGAAGCTGTTGTTGGTGTTGGTGCACTGGCGGGCATTTCCCGAATATCGTCATATACGAAACTATAGTTGGTATGCCAGTAACATGAACTTAGAATAGTGAAAAATATTCATCCAATCCCCCTTCACAAATAAACGATCACGGATACTAGAATCGTTACTTTACTGCTTTACGAGAGTACCTGTACCCGTGTACCCGTTACTGTTCGCTAATATTTTTGTGTGAAATTTGAAAGTGTGTGAACTTACTAACAGTGTTTAAGACAACAGACGGTGTTCAATCAAAAAGCACCGAGATAATGAAAATCCAGTGACATCATATGCCAAATGGCATATTCGATCTCGTGCTTTACTCTTTGCTATCATACAGTGTGATTAAGTGTTCTGAATTGCTTCTTAACATATCGCTTTTATTTTAAATAGAAAAAGCACTAGCTTACTTGAGTTGAAAGATTGTTACTTTTATAACGAGTAAAAGGTTCTACAAGGCATGTGAAGTTGAATAGGTACATGTATTAATTGTTTTTGTATTCAATTTTAAAATTAAACGGTAGCACTGGGGCACCCGTTCATAACTTGAAGGCCGTGTACAAAGTGCCTTACAGGATTTGGTTGATGAGTCTTGGAGCAGTTAAGAAGCGCCTACTCCCCTCCCCCGACCAAAAACGGTGTATTACATGACGAGGGAGAGAAGGATACGTTTTCACATGTTTGCAGCGCAAGCCATGGGCAGGTTCTGTAATCACAGGAGTAGCTTCCCTCTTGACCTTGTAGTGTACAATATACTTCCGCCCCCCCCCTCGAAATGATGCCATCGCCTTATTAATTCGTTTCCAGTAGATCGTTGAGAAAGTGATTACTTTCTTCCCTAGGGAAGATAATAGTTTGTATCGTCGTATCGGGACTATCATTTAGATACAGTTGGGAGACATCATTTTCTGAAAGGTAAATCGATGAAAGATGATGAACTTTCTTGATTAATTTTGGAAAAAATTTGATTTTACTTCATTATTTTCTTCCTGTCCTCTTTTCTTTTTCTTTCTTCCTTCTTTCCATTCTTTATTTTTACCTCATGTTTGAGGTGCCCTTTTCCAGCTAAGCGTCCTAGGACATGCGTTCCTAGTTGTGTTGAACGTAAATCCAACACGCTGTTTACGCAGGCAGTCGTGAAAGCCATGAAAACATCATAAATTGAAGTCAGTTATAAAAGTCATGAATTCACAGAGTAGCCATTTTCTGGAAAACCGGGTAAAGTCAGGAAATTCTATCAGTCTGGAAAAGTCAAGAAAAAGTCAGGGAATTGTTTCAAATTTGATCAATTTCTGAGAATTTTTTGAGAGTAGTGAAAATGAAAAAATATACACTATTTTTCAAGGATAAATGGAGGCTGTGAAGCAAAAAGTGACCAAGCGACATCCATTGACAAAATGAGTTATTAGTATCGTTGAAAAGAGCGTGTGAAAAGTAGAATTTTCAAAATTGGGGTTTCTGATACATAATGCGTATCCGTGGCTGAAAAAGTTTATCAGTAAAAGCTATGTCTGTAAACCGGCATTATGCATTGGCTCTTAATATTACGTTTTCTTGAAAAAACAGATTTTGTCGCTTGGTCAGTTTTTTGCTTAACAGCGCCCAATGTCAGCATGAAGCGTAATAACTTATTTCTTTCACGAAGTATTCTCAAAGCGCTGTACAATACCAGCTGAAAAAATATCTGGGAAAATTTGGAAAATTTGGAAAATTGGTGTAGAAAACCGAAAAAAGTCAGAGAAGATAACTTTTAAAAAAGTGGCTGCCCTGATTCAGTTGTATATTTCATTTGTTTTTTCTCAAGAATCATAAATTCTCTCCAATTTTATTCTTTCTCTCATTGATGAAAAACAAAAATTAGTAGTTTTTCTTTATAAATGAGAACTCTAAAATGTTAGCAAAAGCAAAACTTTAACAAGCATCCCTGAAACGTCAAAATTAGTTTTCGTTTTTTCAATTTAAAACCCATAAGTGTGCCCATGAAGAAAGTCATGGAAAAGTCGTGAAAAATTCATGAATTTCACAAATTTGTATTTGGTTGACATCCTATTGAAACTTTTCTAAGCTTTTTTCAGACTCTTCACGACGCTTTCAGGCTTACATAAAATTCGCTGAGAATCTTCAAGACTCGTTCAAGACTTGTTAAGACTGTCCCAGACTTATTTGATTCTCTTCAAAGCTTTACTAAAAGTGAGCTGACTCTTCCACGCTTAAGAAGTCTTATTTCAGGTTTCCGAGGACTCTTCTAGTCTCGTTAAAATTCTTGCAAGACTTATTTAAAAGATTTTATAACTTCTTCAGACTTGATTGAAACGGTTTAGGATTCATCAGCTTGTTTGTGCTTCTGAGATTAATCTAGGTTTGATAAAAAGACACTTTCAAATTCCTCCAGGCTAGTCCCAAGTTCTGTACGACCAGATCTGTATTTAGGAGAAATAAGCTGCGTGGCAAATCGTTAAAAATTCTCCCATTATCTGAGAAACTTTGTTATTCATTATTCCCTTTCTTTCTTTATTATTTCCTCGTTTTTTGCTTGGAGCTCCCTTCTAGCTAACCATTCAAGGCAGTTCCTTCTGTCAGAACATTCCTCCTCTCCGACGTACATAATTTCAAATTCATTTTGTCAGTCAAGTTGAAAAATAATTGGTGCTCTTTCAAAAATGAAGTAGTACTTCCTTGTACATGGACCTGTTTATTCCACGTGAGTAAGTACATGCCTTGAGAGAACCTTTCAAAATACTCGCAACTCAAGTTTATCCATTTAACGAATTCCGTCTTCAAATGATATCCAGTACCGAGTGCGTCAAAAGTAAGATCAAGTCTGAAAACCGAATAGTTTTACATGAGCAGGTTAACACGAGTTTTTTTTTAACTGGCTATTTTATTTTTTCCCCTCTTCTGTTAGTTATAGAAATTTTAAATTTTAATTACTCTTCTGTATGTTGATCTTTTCCGTGCAATTCGCATAGTTTTTTGAATGTAAGACTCAGCGCAAAAAGTGATCAAATTTGTTCTTTTGTAGTGACTAAATATGTTGACCAGAAACTGTCATTGATTGCGGTTAGCATAATCTGTCACTGCAAAGAATGGACTTGACTATTTCTCACGCTGAGCTTTCCAAACTCGCGTCAAAAACTTTATTTATGTTTGACTTTGTCTATTTTGACCTACTCGGTACTGTCGAAAATACGCTGATAATGAGTGGAAAGAAAACTTGAGATATAGCTGCAAAAAGTGGCTTTTATCTGACGTGTTTACAAATTTTCCTTCTTAATGTTTGTCAGTTTCATTGGTCCCAAAGCTTAATGTCTCATTAAGCTGATTGAAGATTTTAAATGTGCAAATTTAAGCTGTGTGAATGAACAAAGTGAGCGCGCAGCATCCTATTTGGAAAATTATAATATCTAATCTAAAGTTTTTATCCGTTATAGGAACAACTGAACAATTTGATGACCACACTGAGAAGTACTCAACCTCACTTTGTACGTTGTATCATCCCTAATGAATTGAAACAGCCCGGTAAGTGACGTATTTTTCATGGTTGATATATTTCAGTTTTATTTTTTGAAATAATGAAAGTTACTTTGGGAATTATTCCGGGGTTAAAGCAATCAACCATCACAGTTTTTCATTCGAGGTTCAACCCAAAGAATACCTTCGTGTTTAAGTTAAGGGCCGAGATAACTCAAAATATTTTCCAATACCTAATTGATTTGGTAGGCTATGTGTTGATGTTCTGGTGATTGAAAGAGGAAGTTTATGGATGTATTTTCATGGTGTTTTCCATTTAATTTGTATCTATGCGATGCAGTACAAAAAAACCCACCATAAGTAAAAAAATAAACTGTTTCTTTTTCTGTGCATTATCGAAAGAAAGTAACACAGTACACATATGTTTACATCAATCGAGATGAGTCATTTTCCTGGCATGTAGAATAAACCTAAGATTTATAACAAAACTTTTTCTATTTTTGTTCTCCTTAAAAATTTTGTTTTCTGACTTATGATGGGATTTTCTGTACTGCATTACTTTTTTTTTTTAATGAGTATCAATTGCGACTGGCTTCGGCAGGCTTAATTAGCCTTAACTTCATAAGCAATCGGTGTGATTTCAAAATCGGGTACCAAACAGCTTGTTAAAAAGTAAACCGGTAGTCTTTTTTTGAATACCTGCAGACTAGATAAAATCTTAGAAACGTAAAATATAACGAGCAATTTAATCTATTTTTTGATGACTGATTTTTCTAAACTAGTGCAGAGAGGCTGTGCGGGATATTGAGATGAGAATCCTGATGGACCCTATACAATCCTGTGGACTGTACAGTGGACCTCAGTTAAGATAAATTCAAAAATGTATTGTTATTGTTAAAAGTCCAATATAATCGAAAGGCTGCATATTCATTCGAGTAAATAAGGAATCGGCAGCGGATTTACGGGGGGGGGGAAGTCCCCAAGAAGAAGAAAGAAAGAGGGAAAGAAAATAAATTCTTTGTAATGCTACACGTCTCTTTTCACTTTTATTACATTAAAGAAGTCTGTGAAACGGTTCAAAGAGAGGGCAAAAAACTTTGTGCATAGTTTCCTAGCCCCCCGCCCCCAAACTTATTCCCTAAATCCCATGAGGAATAAATGGCTGATATTTGAACATACTTACAACAGATTAGATATCGTTGCATACAAAGTATTATGATAGTTATATCTAGCAATGAATATGTGATTGAATGCTGAAGCCTTGCACTGATCGTTTAGTATCCAAGAATGAGTTATAAAACTTTTTTCATTATTTTCTTTTGTATATTTCAAATAGAATGCTGTATTAAAGTATTAACGAGTTTCATTGGGAGTAATCATACCAATTATACCTACAGGTGTCATTGACTCCAAATTGGTAATGCACCAGCTGACGTGTAACGGTGTGCTGGAAGGTATCCGTATCTGCCGAAAAGGTTTCCCCAACCGAATGGTCTACCCCGACTTCAAACTCCGGTAAGTTTTTCCATCATGATCACATTCATCTCCAATAATTGAACTAGTAATTATTATTATTTATACGGTGTTAATCAGGAGGTTTGCGTATCTTTAACGAGAAAAACTTCATCTAAAGATGATATACAATACCTACTTCGAAAAATGGAAGGGACAATCTTTCTATAAAAATTGCAAGTACTTTTTGTCCGTTGTACCAGGCTTACTATTCTCAAAAACCAGAATAGTTGGAGTTCCTGGACTTCGTCCGTAAAGCGTCGTATTCCTTTACTTTTGGGACGGACTATAGTTCCCTTAGCTTCTGCCTCGGATATGTGCCACACTCCCGAGAAGAGAAACTGCAAAACTTTTTCATCGCCTTTTTTTCTTCTTTTTTTTTTCTGAAAGATACATGATATTGGCTCCGGCTATAATGACTGCTGAGGGAGACCCAAAAGTAGCCGCTGCTAAATGTCTGGAAGCGGTTGGCTTGGACCCCGATAGTTATCGCTGTGGTTTCACGAAGGCACGTAATAGCATTTCGGTTTCCATCCTCGGATTGCAGTTTTTCCCGGCCTGTGCTCTTTTTAGATTGTACCCGAATCCCTATGCATGGTTTTTCTTCTCCGTTCCCAGTAGTTAGCCCGTTTGTCTTTTATCTTCCACGGCCTTTTTTATTGTACGATTTGTAATCCCGTGTTTTATTACATTTGAAAACGAAAAGATATAAGATATTGGCGCCGGCCGCTGTCGACCAAACCTCAGACGTGAAGAAAGCAGCCGCCGTTATTTTGGAAAGCGTGAATTTAGATAGTGACCAATATCGTCTTGGTCACACTAAGGCATGTACCCTGAATCTTCCCATTGGTTGGCTTAGCGTGATGTATTTGACAATTTTTCCGTTGACGCCGCTGATTACATTTGCGCTTTTCCGGGTCAGAGCTGACCGGCGGCTGCGTGTGTTGTAGCCGCAGTCGCTGTTCGCTTCTGAAATGAGTTTTGACTCGTAGCCACTTCCATGCACTCTCTAATCGAGTGTCATCGCCGAATTTTTCTCACTGTAGAGTTGGATTTTGTAGTTTGTAGTTCGTATTCCTACAAGTAGCGCGGTTTCGTTGGCTTGGGACATGTATATGAACCCTAAATTGATTTTGAGAAGTGCTGTTGGTTCACCCAGTTACGTGAATGTGAAATGGAAAGAGAAATGGCAAGTCTTTTGAAATTTTCAGTCACCAAACAAAGTCGACGAAACCGCGATGAAGCTTCTTTTAGTCTGACGTCTCCATTTTGTACATATTGTAGATTTTAGTTTGCGTAGATGTACTTTATTCAACTGACTGTCGAACGAGTGAAGTAGTTCTCAAGTTCGACTCCATTTACTTCATCAGTTGTCTATCGTAATTAATCCGATTTTCGAGAAACGCCACGTCAATGCTGGACTATTCGAAATCGGAACTAATTTTGAGTATTTTACGCTTTTTAGTTGAATTAATTTTACTTTACCCTCACGTAGTGTAAATTCCGTAGTGTTTGTTTGCACGTTTGAAAATTATGTTGTACACGCAGATATAGAATATTATATGCTCGCGGAGTGACCAACGACATGGATCCGAAATTGGCAACGAAAAACATTTTACATGGTTTACAGATTGACCCTGAACAGTATCGTTTGGGACATACCAAGGTATATTCTACTTTTTCGATTTACAAAAAAAATGATACTAGGCACTGTAGTGAGTTAACCCGAGAGTTCAAAATAGAAGATAATAGGGTGAATGCTTGTTACAAGATTAGGCCTCTATGACCGGAGGATTTCAACGTAGCTGAAACGAATGTCCGGGATGAGGAAAAACGTCATAAAATATTGAGATAATCAACCGTCACAGTGTAAGCTGCGAGTAGTGAGGCCTTTGTGACGTTTATAAGTACTCGGGAATTCAATTAACATGCAAGTACGGACAGTAGGTAAGGAACAAATCGAGGATAGCTCGTGTAAAGTGAGAAATTTTCAAACCTGACTCGTGGCATTCCTGCAACTAACTCGAAGTTCCGCAGATTGTAACCAATGCGGACGTCCGAGTGCGATATTGCCCGGTCGTAAGTGTAAGTAACATCCAACATCCACGATCAGATAATTGCCCCGATCGAGGTCAGTTATGGCACAGTGAACACTGCAACGTTGGCTCACGACACCGCATCCAACAGGCTTATGGTCGGCGATTATTTTTAGCATTGTTTCGAAAAATACAATCGATAAACGTTTAATGGACGAAATTACACGGGAAACATAAATCACTGCCGCGCTATATTTGTGGAACCGATCGTTGCTGACTATGATCGACAGATGTGATTTGCTGTATATGGGAGCCTGCATGTGTTTTGCAACTTCTGTGACGTATTTTGATGGACCGAGAATTTCCCAACAAATGCGAGAGATGCACGTATACATTGTGCTCTGTGTAGCGAACTTTCTCAATAGAAAGTTTCTCGGTCGTCATTGGACGAAACAGTGACATGGCAGGCTTTCGTACACGGCCAATCAACGAGACGTTGCCAAGTAAAATGAACTGAGCGTTCGGATTCTAAAATGGAAGTGCATTGCCTCATCGGTATCGTGCCCTCGATACAGCGAATTGGTTAAACGAGCTAATTATTTCAAATTTCCGCGTGCGAATGTACGCGCCAAGGTAAATAGAGTGGTCGGATGTTTCGCATCGAACGGGCAATGTTTGCACAATGTCATGAGGATGTTTGCAGAAAAGCGAGTAAAAAAATAGCGGTCGAAGGACAAGTTGAATGTTCAGTTGCGCAATCAAAGATTAAGGATTTGAGAGCACTTTGAAAATTATACCGAATTGAAGAGCGAGCGAAAAATGAGACCTTATCGTTGTTAACTGCCAGCTACAACCTCCCCTTGACGTTGAAACGGACTTCGAAAGTTGTCCTGTGTCTTGGCCTCTGACCATCCGTATCCCTGGTTTTCGGCTCATGAATCCACGCAGTAAGTACACGCAATGTTTCGTTAGATGTATTTAGGCAGTACGCAAGGCTCCGGAGTACTGACTGCGAGACTGACCAATTCGGAATCTGTGGCGTCGGTGTGTGAACGTGTGTTACTCGATCATTTCTAGGTATTCTTCAGAGCCGGTGTCCTCGGTCAGATGGAGGAAATCCGTGACGAACGTTTGAGCAAGATCATTTCCTGGATGCAAGGTTACATGAGAGGTTACCTCAGCCGAAAGACTTTCAAGAAGTTGCAAGAACAGAGGTGAGTACACTTCTGTGTATTACAATTTGATTGTCTTACAATTAAGAAATGCCTGTCAGGGCAAGAACTTACTTACCTTGGGATGTCGTAGCTGAGCTGACAGTTTCAAAACCTTGTTAAATACTTAATGCTAAACGCTCCATAGTGACTCGAGACCCCAAAAACCGAAGCATTACCGAGAAAAAAGTGAAATTGGAAAATGATGAGCTCGTGGGAGCGCCCTCGTTATTTCCCAGTTCCACTGACAATGCTTCGGGCAGTGCTCGCCTTTTCAAAATGTGGGATCATTGTGCGGTACTTCGTCGTACTTAGAATACTTATTGATTCAGTTGATTTCTGGAACAAACTTGTATGGGTGGGGCAACTGTTAAGTTAAAAGAAACAGAAAGCTTACCCACCATAGGTTTTGCTTGGCTCTGAAGAGTAGAGGCGGATTAAGACCTGAAAGATTACCGGGTAATGCTGATTTATCAGGTGAAGTTTTCACTTTCATTAGCCCCTTCTTTTCCTCCCCCCTCCTTCCAGTCACTACACCGTCCCAAAGCTCACAAATGTGTTGGCTCAAATCTTATTATCTAATTAATCGAGTCGACCTGCCAGAAAATTTCCCGGTTACTTGTACATGGCCAATCCACCCCTGATGAGGAGTGAGAAAATGATGATAGCATGACGAGATGTATTGCAGGATTTGACACTCCCCCACCCACCCGGTGCTTTGTTTTGCGTATCATCGTATGTCGTAATTCCAGCTGTAAAAATACGGCGAATTAGTTATGCAATATTATTAACATTAGAGTTGACTTGAAGATTGTGAACGGTAATTAGGCGCTCATCACTGTTAAGTGCCTGTATGTATTCACTTAGAAATGAGGCATAGCTTTATTACAGTCAAACTGAGATGCGTAGGTTCCATTCCTGCCCCCCCCCCCCGTTTCATTGCAGTAGGAATCTTTAGTTGCCGGTGCAACTTGATTTGTCGACGAGCTTGAACTGATTCGTTTGGATTTTGTGGATAACGTGTCCCAGTATGAGTGGTCTTTCACTAGCCAGACAAGTCGGGGAAGGTGGTCCAAGATGCCACACGTTTTACTTTCATACATTTTTTTGGTCGAACTATTGACATTTGGAAAAAATTAATTGGAACCCAGTGACAAGTACAACTCTTTGGCTATCATTACTCTCGGACTACATATTTTTTGAAAATTTTTAAATGCTGTCAAGTAGGTATGTCATCTTGAACTATATCGTTGATAAGATGACTGGTGACTTTTTTTCTCGATTCTAAAAAGCAAGAGAAAGTAAAAAGTGAACCAATTTAGGCTTCTTTTTTTAAAAATCAAAATTTGTTTTATTGTATTACAAAATAAGGTACAAAACTGACATATGTGCATATTTCACCACTGGCTTCCTTTTGATGGCATCAATCGCTGATTTCATATTTTCTTCCGTCTAAGAACCTCGTTCAGTAGTTCTGGTGCGATGAGAATTAACCATTTTGTCTGAAACAAGGTATTTCAATTGATAAAATTATGAAATATTCGGTTGTATGTCATTTTGCTCTCCGCTCACTGTGTCGTCTTGTTTGTTTTTGTATCATATTTTCAAAATAGTAAAAAAATATTGAAACTTACTTTTAAAAAGATATGTAATATTGTGTTTTGAAGCCTGCCTTTTGTACTTTTGATTGAAATAATTGCTGACTAAAATATTTGAATTTACCATCACTTGTTGGTATTTATCTTGAATAAAAATCATGTATTACGAAAAATACAAACCAATTAGTTCAAAGATCTTATAGCGGCTTTTACTCGCTACAGTGTTACCAACATTTGGAGCGAAAAATTGTATTTTCCACGTGGGTAGTTTTCGAGAATTCTTCACTATGTCATCTTGGACCACTCTCCCCTAAGCACCTTATCTCGAAAATCTACGAATTATATTTGCCTACTCTCGCTTTTGTAGCTGCAGAGACACGGTTATTATGGGAACTTATTTACTTCGTAATTGTTCTCTCATAAATCGCGTAAATTAATTGAAAATTTGGAAAAGATAGATATAGATACGAACTCGAAAGATACTCGGAAAAGATTCCAAGTCGTGATCCTGAGATTCTTTTACCTCAGATCATCTTCAATTCAGTTTAGTGTAAAAACAAGTACGTAATGAAAATCGATTTCGGATCATGTTTTTCCAGATTGACATATTTTGTCCTCTTGATCTGAGAATCGAATAGTCTTTCTCATATCCAAAAATTATTGCCAAAATTGTTTTCATTAATTTTTCGGCGAATTGACTCCGATGAATCGTTTCGTAGTCGCCTCTACTGCTATCCGTTACCATAACCCCACTGCTCTATCGAATCACTAACCCTGATACACCTCGAATAGATTCGAAAATTCTTAGAAGACTTTTTTTTTTTTTTTTTTTTTTTGCCATAAACGTGGTTTTCGGAACCATTTGAAGGGTCGTGAAATGGCATCTGTGAGACTAAGGAAAATTAAAATTTCTGAGAAATTGTCTGCAGATGAAATTTGTTTCAAATACCTTTTTTTTTTTCTCGAAAGAAATCATTCTCACACTTCGATTTGTTATAGTAATTGGACCGGACTACACGGCGCACATGTGTAATATGTTTATTCGCTCGTGCCAACTTCCTTGCGTATAAAGTGTTGACCCTGATGAGGTCGTTCTAGCATTCACTGAGAAAGAAATTTTCTTTCTCTCTCGATCGGTCTTCAGTTGGAGGCCGATTCACTATTGGAATAATTTAGAAAGTGTCTGAGATCAAAATGTGTTACTTAAGAGGTGGCAAAAAATCGACTCCGTTTGGATAATCAACAAAAAGTAATCGCAATTTGTACTTTAAAATTCAAAATTATCTTGTTGATGTCAACCGAAGTACAAGTTCATTGGCAAAAATCGAATTTCCTTCTCCTTTCTGCTCTACACAGGGTCAACAAGTGACTTCGGATGGGTAATATTGAATGAGTTAAAAGGGAGGCGAACTATCGCAATAAGAATTTTCTTGATAGCTAATTCCGAATGTGACATTTCAATTTCAATTTAGCTTGAATGCAAGCTTTAACAATCCAAATCTTAGTAAAAAATTACAATTTTTCAATTCACGCGATTCAAAATTGTTTCCATGCGCATCACTGAACAGATTATTATGAAAAAAATCGAAATTTTTTTCTGCTCTACCATACAGAGAGTAGAATGAGGAGGCCCACCTGCTTTGAAATTTTCAAATGGGTAGTAGGTGAGCCTTCAACCTGTCATTGGGGAGCTTGTATCTCCCAAAATTAGCTGCAAATATGTGAGAAAAAAAATTGCGGAAATCTGTTTTTAGTCGTACGATAGGGAAAACTACTCCAAATGAACGAGATTGACTTGACATATAAGGCCATCGAAAACAAAACTTTCTGCGTTTAGTTTCTTTTGTAGTTTGCTTCTGTCGATTTTACTCATCTCTTTTCTAATTTTTACTCTCAGGCCGAACCCTGGAATCCGCCTTTTCAAGCATTACCTCGGAGAGGCTATTAGAGCTGTCTTAGCCCTCTTTTCTTCTTGCCGAAAAACCGGTCTAAGTCGAAATGAAGCGAGTTTCTATGTGGGCTCGAACCCGGGACCTCCGGATTCCGAGACCAGCGCGCTATCCACTCGGCCAACCAGACCCCAGTGATTTTTTTTTTTACTCACCTGAAGTTGTCTTTCAGCGAACCATGTGACGGAGGAAAAAGGGAAATTCGATTTTTTTTCTGGAGAATTCATATTCCGCTTAATATTAGTTTTTAGAGCAATGATGTCAAGAAAACTTGAATTTGAAATTTATTTTTTTTATACTTTTTGCTGTGGAATTTGGATTTTGGGGCTACGAAGAGCACCGGATGCAAAAGTGGTGAAAATTTCGAGGCAAAACAGAAACTAGTTTGACGCTCGACCTTCGTCAGTTTCATTCTTATTATGAAATTTGGTTTTTGGGGCTTCGAATTGGGCCGGATGTAAAAGTGAGACATTCGAAGGCAAGAAAAGCCTATTTTGATGATTTGTTTGATTTCTCAAGTATTTCAATCCCTTTTCAAATGTGTAATTTTGGTTTCGGCAAGGGCGAAAATAGGAGGAGGCTAGGAGGCTAACCCCCCGGTTTCAAAATTAGCCCCCTTAAATTTTATTTTTTAAATTTCTTTCTTACAAAGGAAGTATTACAGAGAAAAAAATCCGTTTGTAGTTTTTTTGGAGGGGGGGGGGAGCTATGATTCTTGCATTTTTATTAAGTTATTTTTGGCGCTGGGGCTTCAGCCCTCCCAAGTTTTCGCTTTATTTCCGCCCCTAGTTTCGGAAGTTGAAGCCAGAAGCAGATCGAAAATTAAATTAAATATTCATACATGAGTCAAAAACCCCTGATCACTTTTTCTTCAATTTTTTGAGCCAAAAGTAAATTTTCCTCCTGTTATTGGTTACATTTTCACTTGGTATTTAAAATGGGACGAGGTAAGTCTCCGAAATCAGAGATCCAAAACAACTTATTTTAATGCGTATTTTGATCTCTGAACCTAAGTCAATTTAGCTTGTTTGGTGGATGAAATTTTGAATCCGGTGCCCAAATCGAAACCCGATAAAAATATGAAGGAATACGCGTCACCACCCAAAAAAACTTTCATTTCGACAGTTTGTTTGATATTTTCGCAGCTGAAATTCGAGAGTTGATGGCGCATTCCTGTTTTAAGAAATGAGAAAGGGGTCAGTCACAGAAATAAACGTCATTTTGTGACTTGACGATCTTTATTTGTCTCACGTTCATCCGACAACGTGTTCAGAAAAATAAAGTGGATGGGTCTAATTTGTGAAACACTCGGTATTTTGCCATATGCTCCGGAATGTACGAGTACAACTCCCCCCCCCCCCCAGTAATGATCATGGCTGATTTTCTATGTTCCCATTTTTTGGCATCACCAGCCACAAGTTAGAGCACCATTTGATGGTGCACTCGAAAAATTCCTAAAGTTCACCATTTGAGGTTGAAGGTTCTCCACACCGTGAAAACTAATTGCAGTTCTCACAATTTCTCCCTCGTCATCTAAACCATTTGCCATCTAAAGTCATCTATTTCGAAAAGAGGTCATCTAAGTCATCTGAAGTTATCATCTTTTTTCGCCATAGGTCATCTAAAAAATGTTTATTAAATAGTTTAGTGAATAAACTACCAAAGTAACATAAGTTTACAGTGCAGACCAGTGGCGTAGCCAAGGGGGGATTAGGGGGATGAATCCCCCCCCCCTTGAGAGGAGAATTTTAAACCTGCTGGCAGTATCACAGTAAAAATGCGCGAAATGAAATTTTAATTCATATGCATAATTGAAGTTGAAAAGCACAAAATACTGATACGTCAATATAAAAATATACAGGTACCCCCGCCCAAAATTTTGCTGATCCCCTCCCTTGGAAAAATTCTGGCTACGCCACTGGTACAGACATCAGCTAGTGAATATATAGCCAGCGAGTATGAATGGAATAGAGTAGCATAAAGTAGGGAAATAACAGAAAATTAAGAGATCGCAGCGACCAAAAGTTTTTTTAAGACTACTAAAAAATTGAATAAAGGTCATCTAAAGTCATATTGTATTACTTATCAGTTCTAGCAGACATCCTGATCATGATCAGTTTTGGTTCTGAGTTCCTCAGATCGATTTCTTGTCTTCTTACTGGTCCTCGTTCAGCTCCATCCTAAAGTGTGCCCAATTTTGAATTTGGCGTTTGTACTTCGCGACTGTTGTTCCGACCACTAAATTTCGCGCTCTCAAAGTGGTTGGAACACCAGCCTTGTGAGTGGTAGATCCAATTTCGATTTCCGCGCCGAGTGACCCCAAAATGGAAAAATTTATGTCATCAGTTCGGTTTCGCGTAATATCTGCGATCCGCTGAGGCAAGCTTGAAATTCCTGAAATATCCCGTAAGACCGAATATTGCGGCATTGTGCCCCATAAAAACGAATAGGTACTGCGGTATCTTTTCGAGTTACTTCTACGTACTTGCTTCGAAATGCCTCTCGAATGACTCATAATCTGTCACCAGAACAAGCCATTTCAGTCAACTATTCTAGTACTGGTGCATTTCTGGCGATGGAATTTGTGTAAAATATAATTATACGAAACACGTGTTGAACATTGTCGACTACTTACGGCAATACCTACGCTTCCTTGTAAACCAGACACCGGCCATTTTTAGGACTCTCTCTAGGTCTGTGTGTCATTGTTCCGCCAACGCGAAACAAAATTCTCTCCGGTCACGGTCGCCCATCCGCCTCCGCACTTCTCGCATTAAAATACCCAAAATATTTTCGAAAAAAATCCGAATACCAGAGTGATTTCTTCGTACGAGTAAAGCAAGTATAAGGAAACATCGACCATTCTTCGGTCAATTTCCTTATCCATTTGCCGGTGTAACTCAGCTGCCCCCCCCCCATTGTTCCGTGCTCCATTCGTTGCTATAACTCCGCTCTTCAATTTCGTAGGTTGGCTTTGATCGTTGTGCAGAGAAATTTGAGAAACTACCTGAAACTGAGAACATGGCCGTGGTGGAAGATGTGGACTCGCGTAAAGCCCTTACTCAATGTTGCCAACATGGAGGACGACTTACGGGTACGGCACACCATTTGGTTTTTTTTAATCGCATAAAAATCATTTTCGGAAACGCGTAAACTATTTATAGCCGGCATTTTTATCGGTTTATCGTGTGGGAATTAGTATTACAGCGTTTACGTATTTATAACTGGTGTAATATTTAGTATAAGCACCTCCCCCGTCCTTTTTTGATACTTGGCGCTGCTCGCCTATGTGCGCCTCTTCGCGAACTCCCCACTTAGACGGTCTCGCTTTTTGTTGTTGTTTTTGTTTTATAAATTTTCGGCTTTTCGACCGCCAGTTATAATAGTCACCGAGTCAGTTGGTGCGTTTTAGTGCCACGGGAGAAGTCTCACAGTGGCTATCCGTGGAATCGTGTCGTATAGTTATTATTATTTTTATTCTTAATTCGTGATTATGGATTACGGTACTAACGAATCGTTGGCTGATCGTAAACAGCGATTGGAAGAAGAAGTCGAAACGACCAGAGCGGCTCTGGAGAAGGAAGAGAAGGCGCGCAAGGAGTTGGAAGCGTTGAACAGCAAATTGCTGCAGGAGAAGCAACAGCTGCTCTCTTCGCTGGAAGGCGAGAAAGGCGAGCTGTCCAGCATTTCGGAACGTGCCGCCAAATTGCAGGCCCAGAAGAACGATTTGGACTTACAGTTACAAGTAAGTGGGACTTTGATTTTCTCAAGTGCCGGAGCGTGTATCTGTGTAAAGGAATTCGGCTTGTTGATCTCGAGAAGTTCCTTTTTCGATTCTGAGATGGTTCGTTTATATTTTTGATACGTCGGTTTCGGAATTAAATTCTTGCTTTCGCGAATTTCTGAAGCTTATGAGGATGTCAGTGCCAAGGAGTGTCAACTGAGGTAAAGTTTTCTGGCGGCCTTTGAAGCTCGAGCGGTAGTGTTTTCGGAAATAATGCGCAATGATAATTCGACATCGCCGATCGATATTTCGTAGAGCATTGATCAATCTTTTATCACTTTGGGTTTAGCTTTTGCCGAAATTTTGGAGACATTTTCGTTGAGGATCGAAACTAGTAACTAGGAAATTTCCGCAAAATTGAAGTCCTGGTGTTACTTTACTCCCCTTACTAAAGGCAAAGGACCTGAAATTAATTTTAAATCCCCTCTTCGAGTTTAGTGAAAAGGCATTAAGCCACATATCTTGCTTAGAAATTGTTCCATCTTTCCTTTAGGACACAAATAAAACCAGGGTGAGATTTAGCACCAAAAGAAAAGTAAAAGTTTTTTTCAAGGAGGACGTGCAGTGCATTGTACCTCTTGTGTGAGCCCCCCCCCCCTACATTTCAAGAGTGGTCGAAATCGAGAAAATTAGTGATTTTAACATGTTCGAGTTGAGATGTATTGTACGGCGAGTAGGAAAAAAAAAGTGAAAATAGACAATAGGGTCTTGCAAAGTGACTTTTCGGAGAGCTCTGCAGTTAAAAATACTCTCGACCCGCCATTGTGATTGCAGAAAGTCGCCCAATAACCTTCCAGTTTTCTGAAAATGGACTCAATTTTTCCAATTTTTGGTTATATTTTTGGTTTCGGCGGAAAATAAACATTAATACCAAATAAAAATCATGCAAATTAACTAAGAAACAATATTTTAAAAAAATTTCTGTAAATGTTTTAATTCGCGAATTGATGTTTATTGAAACTTTTCAGTATGAATTATATCAGAATAAATAATAATTGCCGGATGATTTTAGAAGACCCAAAACTTATAATAAAATTCGGAAAAGTTGGAAGCTTTTAAGATATGACAGATTTTGGAACTACTTTTCTGCTACCAAAATGGCGGATCGATTGTACTGATATATAACTACAGAGCTCTTGTCATAGTAGAAGGCGTGATAATCTTTGGAATCAGTTGAGAACGTTCTCAAAATATATTTTTATCCCCGTTGAGAAGGAAACTTGCAATTTTATCCATTGACTAAACATTTGAATCAGGAAACTATGAGATATTTGATTGGCCCAAAGGAGTAGTTATGAAAGCTATGCGTGCGGGAATTATCTGTTTGAAGGAAGGAAAATTTTTGGAAAGATAGGAAAATGTTATTGATTCTGCAATCCCCACATCGAACCGTTTCTAAGAATTATTATTTCCATAATAGGTGCAAATAGTCTTTATTACCAGGAAGTTGTGCCATTCAGTCAGTTATCATACCTCATTGAAGGAGGATTACTCCGGTTAACACACCTTGAAACATCCTTGTAGAAGGCGCACTTCAAGCGCCTTAAAACTTGGTGTGGCACCGCCTTGCCATACATTTTTATTTCTTCAGTTTCTACTTATCAGTCATCAGCATTTGTTTGCATTCGCTAGAAACTAAAGGAACGAAAACGCGGGGCAGCCCATTTTTATTCCTTCAACTTTGGTTATCAGTCATCAATGTCCGTGTGCATTCATTTGCATGATAATGAAAATGAATGCGCGCGAACGTTGATGATTGATAACTAGAAATAGAAGAAATAAAAATGCGTGGCAAGGCGGGGCCACACTGAGTAAGCTTTGAGGCGCCGTTTACAAGGATATAACACACCTTATATTGTCATTTCATGTTATGCCCACCGATTATATTTCAAGTCCAAGTCAGAAAGAGTACGGTTATGCCCTAAACAGGAACATATCAGGATTTCTGGCGGCCTTGAAGGAGTGCCCAAAGATGAGAAGTCATTAGTTGGAAAGCTGGCCGTGCAGTAACGGAAAAATCCGGCACTTTGTTTGCTTGTAGAAACAGCGTATGTACCTAGGCCTCAATCTGGCAATCCTCGAGTCCACATAATGTTACGCTGATTATTTTACCGCGAAGTGCTTCCTTGAAAAGTCGAATTTTTGAAAGCTATTCTTTGTGGATTCTTATCGGGATATCGCGATACGCGATCCCACTGCCGCTGAATTTAGAATTCCGGGGTTTAAAAAAAAACGTGTGTCGTGGACATATTTTCTGTGTGGCTTCTCACGCGTGAGTCATTTAAGATGAATTTTCGGCCGTCATAAGAAATGCATGAACACACGCGACTTGTACGGATTGTGTCACACAATTCGAACATGTGTGTGCGGCTAAAAACGTTAATCCATCCGCGAGAGTTAGATTAAAATTCCGAATTTATAAATAACGATGATATTCCACCGAACCCATTATATGATGTCACGCTGAAATGTTTTCCCTTTCTCTCTTAATATATTTCGTTTTCTACATTTACAAGAAAGAAAGAAAAAAAAAATCGAGAGAAAACAACATTGTATTCAGAGGAAAAGAAAAAGTTTATCGTAAATCATTTGTCGCCTCTGTCAACATTCTTTTAATTCCAGTAGAAAATGTGTTTTAATATTTTCACATGTCCGAGCCAAGTTGGTTACCCGTTCCAAGTCAGCGTTCATTTCTTTGATACTAGTACGCGAATATCAATTCAATTTTTTCGAGCTTGAATTGGCGATTCGATCTCGCAGTGCTGATTTATATTCGAGCCCGGTGGTGAATTATGCAGTTGGACTGGAACATACTTAGCAAATGATTCGTGAAGCACCTACAGCACTTACAATTAAACTTGATGTTGGCATTTAGCCACATAGGTCGTACGTAGGAACTGAAGACATTTTTGCAAATTATTTTGGAGAACAAAATTTTCGCGAGTTATGAAGTAACAGTTGGGGTCCTCTCTGCATTTCGCGTCCCACTTAATGAAGAATATATATTGCAGTCCAAATCGTGTTTCAAAAATAGTGTGTGCTCAAAGTTGGGAACAATATTCGCCTGCAGTGACTCATGTGTCTACAAATCTAACAATAATTATAATAATAGATTCTGGGATATTGTTCCTCTAATTTGAAAAAGTGAATGAGTTTTAATAGAAGCTGAATGAAATGAGAGTGAACGAATCTGAAGAAATCTACTAGGAGAGTGAATGAGTCTGTACAAGGCTTGACAGAAATCTGAAAATGTCTGAAGGAGACTCGGAGTTGTAAGAAGAGTTCAGTCCAGCCCAGTAACGGGTGGGTCTCAACAAGTCCTTTGGAAAGTCTTAATGAATCGTGGAAAGTTTCAACTTATCTGAATCAATTTTAAGGAATCTTAAGCGAGTTCTAATATATCTTGAAAGAATCAAGAAGTCGAAATGAGTCTTGACAAATTCTCACGGAATCTGGTTGAATTTGAGTCCCAACATATTTTAAATGAATCACGAACGAGTTTGAAGAGTTTTAACAAGTTCTGAGAAAAGTTGAATCAGTGTTGACAGCTTCTGAATTTCCTCACAATAATTCTTGATGAAGCTTAACAAGTCTTAACTTGTCTTTAAAGGGTCAGAATGGCACTTCAGACAGCCTGAATGACCTTAATGAGTTTTCACCAATCTTGATAGAAGCCTGGTCCAAAGAAAAAAGTTGATCAGGTCCTATAGAAGAGCTGAATGAGTTTCAAGTCCTTAGATAGCCCTCATGAATCGTGAAAAATTTCAGCTAATTCTAAGGAGTCCTGTGTGCGTTCCAATAAGTCTTGACAAGTGCTTACCGAGTCCAAGTGAGTTTTGAGTCTTATTCATAAACGAGCTTCAGTTTAATGAGGCCTTGGAAAATTTGAACGAATCTTCACTGATTTTGAATGCCCTCACTATAATTCTCGATGATACCTGCACGTGTGTTAACATATGTTCTGAAAGTTAGAATGGCACTTGAGATAGTTTAAATAGTTTTTAAAACATTTCAGTAAATCGTAACTGGATCTGAATGAGTGTGAGTCTTGATTAGCTCTTAATGAGTTTTAATTAGTCTGAATGAGTTTTTAAAACATTTCAATAAATCTTAGCTGAATTTGAATGAGTATTAGTAAGTCTTGTCCAACTCTTAATGAGTTTCGACTAGTGTTGATAGTTTGAATGAACTCTAGGGCGTTCCAAAAGAATCTAAATGAGTTTTAAAACAGTTTCAGTCCCAGCTGAATCTGATTCGTTATTGACTAGTTCTTGAGAAGTATGAATGTGACTTATCGAGTTTTGACTAACAGTCTGAACCTAAACAGATTCTTAATAAGCTTAAAAAATTAATATGATGGGAATGCAAATCACTTATTTAATGCCTGTAAATTCAGTTCAACGCGTCTTAGAAAGTGATTCTTCAAAATGAATGACCATCAGCAAGGTTCAGTAAAGTCTAAATGAGCCTGACGGAATCCTGAAAGAATCCAAAGGGATCTTCATAGAGTCTAAATAAATCTCAAGTATTGAATGAATTTTATAAA